>CM054116.1:9679478-11078098 GCA_028673005.1 Tanypteryx hageni | reverse complement strand
CCATCACCCCACGACCCACCCACACCCTACTCCCACATCCCCACTACCCTCTAACCCACACCCTCAAACCGCACACACCCCTCATCCCACACTCCTACCCCACTCCCACATTCCCTCTCCCACTACTTTCCCTCATCCCTCATCCCCACTCCCTCTACCCTCTCCCCTCCTTCACCCTCTCCCTCTACTCCCTCTCCCACTTATCCCCTCACTCCCCTCTACCCTCTCCCACTTCCCCACTCCCTCATTCCCTCACCCTCTTTCCCTCTCCCTCATTCCCCTCTCCCTCTTTCCCTCTTCCCACTCCTCATCCCTCTCCCTCCTTCCCCTCTCCCTCTTCCCCTCTCCCTCTTCCCCTCTCCCTCTTACCCCTCCCTCTTTCCCCTCTCCCTCTTTCCCCTCTCCCTCTCCTTCCCTCTCCCTCCTCTCCCTCTCCCTCTATCCCCTCTCCCTCTTCCCCTTCTCCCTCTTCCCTCTCCCTCTTCCCCTCTCCCTCTTTCCCTCTCCCTCTTCTCCCTCTCCCTCTTCCCCCTCTCCCTCTTCCCCTCTCCCTCTTTCCCTCTCCCTCTTTCCCTCTCCCTCTTCCCTCTCCCTCTTCCCTCTCTTCCCTCTTCCCCTCTCCCTCTTCCCCTCTCCCTCTTTCCCCTCTCCCTCTTTCCCCTCTCCCTCTTTCCCTCTCCCTCTTTCCCTCTCCCTCTTCCCTCTCCCTCTTCCTCTCCCTCTTCCCTCTCCCTCTTCCCCTCTCCCTCTTCTCCCTCTCCCTCTTCCCTCTCCCTCTTCCCCTCTCCCTCTTCCCTCTCCCTCTTTCCCTCTCCCTCTTTCCCTCTCCCTCTTCCCCTCTCCCTCTTTCCCTCTCCTCTTTCCCCTCTCCCTCTTCCCTCTCCCTCTTCCCCTCTCCCTCTTTCCCTCTCCCTCTTTCCCCTCTCCCTCTTCCCCTCTCCCTCTTCCCCTCTCCCTCTTTCCCTCTCCCTCTTCCCTCTCCCTCTCCCTCTCTTCCCTCTCCCTCTTCCCCTCTCCCTCTTCCCCTCTCCCTCTTCTCCTCTCCCTCTTTCCCTTCTCCCTCTTTCCCTCTCCCTCTTCCCCTCTCCCTCTTTCCCTCTCCCTCTTTCCCTCTCCCTCTTCCCCTCTCCCTCTTTCCCCTCTCCCTCATTCCCTCTCCCTCTTCCCCTCTCCCTCTTCCCCTCTCCCTCTTCCCTCTCCCTCTTTCCCTCTCCCTCTTCCCCTCTCCCTCTTCCCCTCTCCCTCTTCTCCCTCTCCCTCTCTTCCCTCTCCCTCTTTCCCTCTCCCTCTTTCCCTCTCCCTCTTCCCCTCTCCCTCTTCCCCCTCTCCCTCCTTCCCCTCTCCCTCTTCCCCTCTCCCTCTTCCCCTCTCCCTCTTCCCTCTCCCTCTTTCCCTCTCTCCCTCTTCCCCTCTCCCTCTTCCCTCTCCCTCTTCCCCTCTCCCCTCTTTCCCCTCTCCCTCTTCCCCTCTCCCTCTTCCCCTCTCCCTCTTCCCTCTCTCCCTCTTCCCCTCTCCCTCTTCCCCTCTCTCCCTCTTCCCCTCTCCCTCTTCCCTCTCCCTCTTTCCCTCTCCCTCTTTCCTCTCCCTCTTTCCCCTCTCCCTCTTCCCCTCTCCCTCTTCCCCTCTCCCTCTTCCCCTCTCCCTCTTTCCCCTCTCCCCTCTTCTCCCTCTCCCTCTTCCCCTCTCCCTCTTTCCCTCTCCCTCTTCCCTCTCCCTCTTCCCCTCTCCCTCTTTCCCTCTCCCTCTTCCCCTCTCCCCTCTTCCTCCCTCTCTCCCTCTTTCCCCTCTCCCTCTTTCCCTCTCCCTCTTCCCCTCTCCCTCTTCCCTCCTCTCCCCTCTTTCCCTCTCCCTCTTTCCCTCTCCCCTCTTCCCCTCTCCCTCTCCCTCTTTCCCTCTCCCTCTTTCCCCTCTCCCTCTTCCCTCTCCCCTCTCCCTCTTCCTCTCCCTCTCCCCTCTTCCCCTCTCCCTCTTCCCCTCTCCCTCTTCCCCTCTCCCTCTTCCTCCCTCTCCCCTCTTCCCTCCCTCTCCCTCTCCTCTCCCTCTCCCTCCTCTTCCCCTCTCCCTCTTCCCCTCTCCCTCTTTCCCCTCTCCCTCTTCCCCTCTCCCTCTTTCCCTCTCCCTCTTTCCCTCTCCCTCTTCCCCTCTCCCTCTTCCCTCCTCTCCCTCTTCCCCTCTCCCTCTTCCCCTCTCCCTCTTCCCCTCTCCCTCTTCCCTCTCCCTCTTCCCCTCTCCCTCTTCCCTCTCCCTCTTCCCTCTCCCTCTTCCCCTCTCCCTCTTCCCTCTCCCTCTTTCCCTCTCCCTCTTCCCCTCTCCCTCTTTCCCTCTCCCTCTTCCCTCTCCCTCTTCCCCTCTCCCTCTTTCCCTCTCCCTCTTTCCCTCTCCCTCTTCCCCCTCTCCCTCTTTCCCTCTCCCTCTTTCCCCTCTCCCCTCTTCCCCTCTCCCTCTTTCCCCTCTCCCTCTTTCCCTCTCCCTCTTCCCCTCTCCCTCTTCCCCTCTCCCTCTTTCCCTCTCCCTCTTCCCCTCTCCCTCTTTCCCTCTCCCTCTTCCCCTCTCCCTCTTCCCCTCTCCCTCTTCTCCTCTCCCTCTTTCCCTTCTCCCTCTTTCCCTCTCCCTCTTCCCCTCTCCCTCTTTCCCTCTCCCTCTTTCCCTCTCCCTCTTCCCCTCTCCCTCTTTCCCTCTCCCTCATTCCCTCTCCCTCTTTCCCTCTCCCTCTTCCCCCTCTCCCTCTTACCCTCTCCCTCTTTCCCTCTCCCTCTTCCCCTCTCCCTCTTCCCCTCTCCCTCTTCCCCTCTCCCTCTTTCCCTCTCCCTCTTTCCCTCTCCCTCTTTCCCTCTCCCTCATCCCCTCTCCCTCATCCCCTCTCCCTCTTCCCCTCTCCCTCTTCCCCTCTCCCTCTTCCCCTCTCCCTCTTTCCCTCTCCCTCTTCCCCTCTCCCTCTTTCCCTCTCCCTCTTCCCCTCTCCCTCTTCCCCTCTCCCTCTTTCCCTCTCCCTCTTCCCCTCTCCCTCTTCCCCTCTCCCTCTTCCCCTCTCCCTCTTCCCCTCTCCCTCTTTTCTTCTCCCTCTTTCCCTCTCCCTCATCCCCTCTCTCTCTTCCCCTCTCCCTCTTTCCTTCTCCCTCTTTCCCTCTCCCTCATCCCCTCTCTCTCTTCCCCTCTCCCTCTTTCCCTCTCCCTCTTCTCCTCTCCCTCTTTCCCTCTCCCTCTTTCCCTCTCCCTCTTCCCCTCTCCCTCTTTCCCTCTCCCTCTTCCCCTCTCCCTCTTCCGCTCTCCCTCTTCTCCTCTCCCTCTTTCCTTCTCCCTCTTTCCCTCTCCCTCTTCCCCTCTCCCTCTTTCCCTCTCCCTCTTTCCCTCTCCCTCTTCCCCTCTCCCTCTTACCCTCTCCCTCTTTCCCTCTCCCTCTTCCCCTCTCCCTCTTTCCCTCTCCCTCTTTCCCTCTCCCTCTTCCCCTCTCCCTCTTTCCCCTCTCCCTCTTTCCCTCTCCCTCTTTCCCTCTCCCTCTTCCCCTCTCCCTCTTCCCCTCTCCCTCTTCCCCTCTCCCTCTTCCCCTCTCCCTCTTCCCCTCTCCCTCTTTCCCTCTCCCTCTTTCCCTCTCCCTCTCTCCCTCATCCCCTCTCCCTCATCCCCTCTCCCTCTTCCCCTCTCCCTCTTCCCCTCTCCCTCTTCCCCTCTCCCTCTTCCCCTCTCCCTCTTCCCCTCTCCCTCTTCCCCTCTCCCTCTTTCCCTCTCCCTCTTTCCCTCTCCCTCTTTTCCTCTCCCTCTTTCCTTCTCCCTCTTCCCCTCTCCCTCTTTCCCTCTCCCTCTTCCCCTCTCCCTCTTCCCCTCTCCCTCTTCCCCTCTCCCTCTTCCCCTCTCCCTCTTTCCCTCTCCCTCCTCCCCTCTCCCTCTTCCTTTTTTCCTCCTCTCATACTGCTCTTCCTCTCTTGCTCTCCCAATCTCATCGTTTTCACTTTTATAGCCTTTGCCTCTCCGGGGCGAACCGAATGAGGAGAGGTATAGAGTGAGGCGGCCCCCTCTCGGACATAGGCTCTCTCCCCTCCCCCTCCCCTTTCATCCACAAAGGGTCATCGCCTCCACCCAAGGTTTCCAGATCGTAAAAGGGGCCTATCTGGAAGGATTCGTTTCTCTTTTAATAATAAGAGGATTTGGAGGCCGAGACAATGACCCCCCAAACTCAGTTTACTACTCATTTCCAGTTCCGGATTTAAATGCATGTATCCTATTGCTCTTTCGGAAGGAAAGCATTGTCGTGAGAGGATTGACGGTTCAGTGCCTCATCGCTTCTTTCGAAGTTTACTTTTCTAGAGGTTTTCAACCACAGAGTATAACGGTTAATTTACATATGACTGCGAAAATGTGACTCATTTTCCTCTCTATCAATGAAATTACAATAGCCTTGCTCGTGTGGTAATAAATTTGTTCTCATTATTTTTTAGTTTTATCGCACATAAAGATGTGTCCTTGTATGTATGTGCAGATGCAAATCGATTGCTAATTTTATATGTTTCATGTTCTTTAGATGTTGATTTTTAGGTGTTTTCAACAAACTCACTACTTGAAAACTGGGAATAAATACCTTTTTAATCATTTTATTATTATTGCCGGAATTTGTGAGCATGCGTGACTTGCTAAAACGTTTTTTTTCCAAGTATCTTTTCAGATTTTAAAGTGTAAATATTCCTTAATATATTTTCATATACTGCCATTTAATTTATATTTTCCGTCTGTTGCAGCGAAAAGATGAGTAACGGGATTGGGTCATTTATACGGTGATCGGCGTTCCTTCAGTATGCAAGACCAACCTAATTTATTGAGTGAATATTATTAATTGAGAATTGAGAGATTAATATTAATCGCTGAAGACTAGTCAGGGATTTTTTTTAAATTGGTAATATAAATAATGAATAAAACATTGTCAAAGTTTTAAATTTATTCCTAGACTTCGGTTTATGGTTTATACATTATTCTATGAATATTTCTGAGAATTTTATGGGGTGATTGTTGTACTTTACTACCAATCTTTCTTGGCAGTCATTAATGAATGTATAAAAAAGTCATTTTTACTAGGGACAATTAAATAGATGAGAAATCTATACTATATATTATATATATTAATTTATTTATTTATTTATTTATTTATATGAAGAACGAGTGTCAGAAAATGTTTTAAACTCTTATAACAGTTTTAACAATCTTTCCGAATATATAAAAGATTAAAATATAGTAAAAATGCTTGATTCGGAGGTCCAAATGGAATGAAGAAAACAAAATCACGAATAAAGACCTGGGTTCGACTCCAGATGAAAATTTCTATATATGTGTGCAAAACCGACTAGAAAAAACGAAAATCATGAAAAAGTGCAACAATGCGGCCGCCAAAAATTCCCAATTGTTTAAACAATTTTCAGGGTTTAGGCATTTCCTAATGAGCTACGAAGCTGAATTTTTTTTATAAGTAGAATTCTTAAAAAAACGTAATAGAGAATAAACAAATTTTGATATTTCAATTTATTTGGCAGTTAAAAATTCTTAAATTTTAAACAAATAGATAACTGTTTAGGTACTACGGGATGAGCTAGGAAGCTGAAATTTTCATATTATTTACAGAGTAGTAAATTTGCACAAATTTACATTTCAATTTTACCATATATAAATTGCGGCGACCGTTAAAAATTATTTAAATTTAAACAATTAGAAAAATATTACTTTACTTATAGAAGTGCTACAACTTTAAAATTTGGCTAAAATGTGTAGCATTAGTACCCCATAATGAAGAAAGTGTAAAATTTTTAAAATTGCAACATTTGGGGGTTGTTTTAAACTATTATTTTTACATGCGGGAAAAACGGAAATCGCTGCGGAGGAGAAATCTTTAGAATTGAAAGAATATTTGTAATGATGAAATGTCTGTCTGAAAAATGAATGTTTTTTCAAGGTGATATGAAATGCTTGCAGTATGCAAGCACCAACTACTAGTATGTTATATCCTCCTCCTCCTCTGTAAGAGTCGTCGATATATAATGATAACATATAGGAGGATACTAATGTCCAGCCCAAACTAGAAGAGCTAGAGAGCTGAAAATTTTAGAATTTGTAGATATGATGGAGAAACCTTCAGATAAAATGAGACTTCTTACCTAAGTGACATGAGTTCGACTCCAAAAATTCCTAAAGTTGCGTTTTTTCCCATAAGAAAAGCATTTCGCCATATTTGTAAATTAATTATGGGCACTTGCCGGTAAGCTAGAAAGATGAAATTTTCAGTGTTGCTAGATGGCTGCAATATCTATTAGGAATTATTGTCACTTTTGCTTACAGTGTCTTGGGTTCGACTCCAGAGACCTCGGAATATCTCCCATAAGTTAGCATGGGAAAACGCAATCCAGTGTGTAGACCAATCTATGAAGTTTAGGAAGCTGAAATTTTGCAGAAGTATAGAACTTTTCTCATAACCAACTATAAAAATCGAAAATTTTAAAATAATGGAGAAAGTGTAAAATGTTTAAAATTGCAACATTTGGGTATTGTTTTAAACTATTATTTTTACATGTGGGAAAAACGAAAATCGCTGCGGAAGTGAAATCCTTCGAATTAATAGAATATTTGTAATCATGAAATATTTGTCTGAAAAATTAATGTTTTTTCAAGGTGAGATGAAATGCTCGCAGTATGCAAGCACCTTCTACTAGTACTATCATATACTGCATACTGTCGACTGTGGCGCCGCCCTTAAAGGGCGTTATAAAAGAGCGGGGGTATTCGAGAACTATTTATGACGAAATATAAATTAATTTTTAACAAACATTCCTAGTAGACAAAAGATTGAAATTTGGTAGAAATGTTTGACTCTTATAGTAAAAGCCGTTTAACAAAACAAATCCCCAACAAACACTAGAGTTCGATCCCAAATTAACAAACTACCAATGGTAATTGACTTTTCTTTCGGGTTTGTTTACTTTGACGACGAAATTAATTTGCTAAGAACTTAGGAATGTATTAATACCTACTTAAACTACATAATAGCTTTCTTTATTGCATATTTTTATTGGTTAGCCACATAAGAAATGACAATTATTATATTATATTTTTATTGTTTTATTTGGTTAGTGTACATAACAACGCTTTCATTCATAAATCTTTGACAGAAAACGAATGCCAATTACAATTTCGACAAGTTTTTGATTTTATTATCAGCGTTAATTAAATTTTAGTTAAAATTTTGTTAATATAATTTTAGTTCAAGTTTAAGGCAATAATAGTCCGTTATTTCATCAAATGGAAGAAAGAAGAAGATATTATAGAGAATTAATGAGAAGGAGATCAGAGCAAGAAACAGAAGAAGATAAAGAAGAAAGACGTAGAAGAAATAGGGAAAGAGCGAGAAGAAGACGGACAGATGTTAACAAAGGCAAAGATCGTGAGAGAGAGAGAGAGGATAAACGAAATCCAAAGAAGAAATGAAGAGCCCGAAGAAGGGGGAAATATAAGAAGAAGCCAAAACAGAATCGATGCAGCCAACAGCAGAAGACGAAGAAACAACGTAAATTTAAATTCAGCGAGAGGAAATGGTTTTGCTATTCGACGAGATTATTGATATTTAGGGAAAATGGATAAAGAGTGTGGATATTGTAGTGCGTTATTTTTTAACAGAGAAAAGCATGATAAATGCTGTAATCAAGGTACGAGAATAGCGCTTCCACTTCCAATGCTTCACAGAGACTCTAACATAATTTGTCTGTTCCGGACCGGGAATTGATGTCCGGGATGGTGGTGGGACCGAACTTAAACCAACGGACAGCAAAAAACGTGCAATCAAGCGTGATTTTCCTTCCGTGAGAGGAATTTCAATCTCATACCTTTCCATATATCTTGTGCGTGATAACGCAAATGCTATCTCGTCGCCAGAGTATAGCGGTAGCCGATCCTAGAATTAGCGCGATATAGCGAGGGATGGGAGGGACAACCTCCCCTTCCACTCCCCGTCCTCCCATCATCAGGTGCCGTTTCCACAACGATATCAAGATGAAGCAAATCCAGTTCCCGCCCGTTTGATCTTTCGGGAGATGGTGGCGTCGCGAGTGGCGAAGGTAAAAAACCTCGCACAGGAAGTGACGCGATGCTCCTCTCGAGAGAACCAGCTTCCTGCTATCCGCGACCTAAGACCGGAGAGGGAGGAGAGGGTCCATCCGGTGCGGGGACCGTAAATCTCCGGCGGCAGACTAGGAGCAAATGGGCCCGCGCATGTGGCGAGAGAGGGAGAGAGAGTGCGGGAATTTTATATCGATTAAGTGCGACATTAATCGAAGTACGTCACCGTGGGATGTCCGCTTAACGAAAGTATTTTGTTGCGGTGAATCGGAGAGAGAGAACGGAGGGAGATAAAGAGAGAGAGATCGGAGGAAGATAGAGAGGGAGAGAAAGAGAGAGAGAGTGGAATGACGAAGTGTAGATTCCTAGTTTATTACGAATGAGAATGTATTAAGGAAACACCGTTGCTCTCGAATGAAAAACGTAACCTTCGTTTTGCCTAAGCACATTCATCTAGAGCACTGTGTGTGTGTGTGTGTGTGAGGGAGAGAGAGAGAGAGAGAGAGGGGAAGTGCATTTTTCGCTTGTTTTCATTTAGCCTCCCACTTTCTGCACCTGTGCTCCTGTCTCGCCTCGAGTAATTCTTTTCCGCCCTGTATTGTTATTCACCAAGAGAGAGAGAGAATGAGCGATTCATGCACACGCCATATTCTCCCTTATAATTCCATATGTTCTTTCGTGTCCCATTTTCATTATTCTGCTAGGATGCAGACGGTAATTTAAGACCACCCTGAAAACGGCGATTAGGAGTTTATGCCGCATGGCTCAAAAATGCTATCGAAAGTAAATATTGTCTAAATTAATGGCAATAATTACAATCCTTCCAAGTACTTTTTCATCCGAAACCTTCATGCAGTATCCATTATATCCATTGTTGTCGTGTGAATGACGAGTTAAGCATCTCTTGGATGATATGAGCATTCTAGAAAGTTTAAAATATCATTGAAAATTAGATTAAATTTTGTTTGGCAATTTTCAAGACATAAAAAAATAACATTGCGTACATATTATTATATGCACACGTTTCGTATTCAGACGTGTCTGTCCGTCCGTTTGTCATGTCTAAGGGCACTTCCACTTGGAATTAATTGCTGACATTTTGTAAACGCATATTAATTTTGATTGCGACAACAATCCAATTTACATAATGAATTAATTTTTTTAAACTTTACTGACCGAGCTGTTCAATAAATTAGTAAAATTCGTAACATTTGGAAAACAAAGTATTTTTTCAATGGGCAATTATTTTTCATACAATAAACTGCTCTTTATATAACTGCAGCTCATCATTCGACAGGAATTTACACTAGTTATTATTACAAATAAGCACAAAATAATAATAGCATTTTTAGTTACTTTTCACAAACGGAAATGCTGAGGTCGAACATAATAAATCACATGGTTACTGTTATTTATTCATAGTGATAAAAAGAAGTCTTTTGTCTTTTGTCCAAATATATCGTAAATTGCTCTTCGTAAAATACTATGATTACAGGAATACAGTAAAAATCCCTTGTAAATAAAAATATATTTTTTTAAAGTTAGAGATAATATTATGAAAGCTGAAATTTTCATCGAGCGTAAGTATCCGTCTGAGTTTACATCCAAATGGATTCCAGGGCGACCTGCCCCTTTTTTATATTACTCTCTTTGCCTCTATTACCCTCGCTCTCATTCTGGGAGAAGATTCCGAGGGGTGGGGAAGATGCCGAACATCTTCTGGAGTCATAAAAGCGATGCCCCAAGGTACCGTTATGGGTCCACTCTCTTAATTGTTGCCGTCCAGTCAGTCCAAAGGTGCAACGCCCTCCTCTCCCTCCCCTTTCCCTCCTCTCCCTCTCCCTTCCTCCCTCCCGCTTCCTCCCTCCCCCTTACTCCCTCCCTCCCACCCTCTCTGTACTACCCTCCCCCTCTCTCTTAATCCCTTAGATGAATGCGTGCGCTGAGAGAGACGGATTGAGGGGAGTATGGAGGAGGAGGCGACCTCTTTATAGCGACTCAATGTTTAATCTAAATACCTCTGCTGTGCATTTAAAAGTATAAAGTCCGTTCTTACAACCTTATCATTAATCGGATGAATAGTTCTTCTTCTTCTTCCTCATAGTCATATTTTCTGCGCATTTAGTACAAAAGAAGCAAATTATGCAATTTTCCCATAAAAATTCGTATTTTTTTAAAGAACGTTTCTTCGTATTAGAATAAAAAAACCTTTAGACTGTAGGGAATGAACGAATAAAAAGTTGATGCAAAGTGTCGTATATCGATGCACCACACTGTTAAATCGTCTCTTTTGCATTACAAGACGCTAGCTACAATGAACTGTTAGCTCGATTCTCTTAAATAATCGACCGTGACTTTCCGTCATTATTCCATCCCTTGCTTTAATAGAAACAAAGTAACTATAAAAACATTCCATCGCCCCATCTAGATAAATCAGCATATTAAGAGAGCATGTCGATGTTAAAACTCGTCTGACCTTCAGAAATCATTTTAACGGCGCTATTAGTGTGAAATCCTTGATCATTGCGGAACGAAATTTTAATGCGCAATTTACTCGGACTCTACTTATTTGCGGGTGTTCCTATCCACGCCATCCAGTCATCTCAATTCAGCAATAATGGTTGTTCTGGCCCCTTTCCAGGAATGCGTATTTTCTCTCCAAGGAGCTGGGGGCAATGATATCCTTTGATGGAGATGCCTCCTTAGCAACGACTCTGCAGCGCCGACCAAATAAACAATCTTTCTCTCTTAACCGCGTTTCTGGGTTTGTGGGGTGCCGAGCAATCACGAATCCGCCTCATCGACTACAAATCCATGAGATACGGCGCAATTCGAGCATAATTATGATCCAGACTTCATTAGAGCGCATTTCATAGTACCAATAAGAAGGAGAAAACCACATAAAACGCAAAACTGTTCATTGCATGGATTTTTATACAAGTTCTAGTTATGGAAGTTCGAATTTTTTTAAATTTAATCAGCATAAAAAACAAATATATGAACCTCTGCATATGCAGTGGAACTTCTATAAGTCGAACTTCAAGGGAAACAAAAAATATTCGAGTTATAGAAAATTCGACTTATGGAAATAGGTTTTTCTCATTTCAATTTTGCCCGGTAAAATTAATTCACTTCAAGTCATGGAAAATTCGAGTTATAGACGTTCGAGTTATGGAAGTTCCACTAGTATATATACGAGGCGCGTCCAGAAAGTAAGTCCCGATATGCTGTAAATGAAAAAGAAAATATTTTAAAAATATTTCTTTATTATCACAAGTTTACACATACTTACTTTAAGCTACTTCTCAACATAATTGCCCCCTGAATTGAGACATTTGTCGTATCGGGGCACAAGTTTTTATATCCCCTCATCGAAGAAGTCTGTCGCCAACGTTTTGACCCAATCCTGCATGGCTGTCTTCACCTCATCATCGCTGTTGAATCGCTCTGCCGCTAAAAATCTCTTCAAGTGAAGAAAAAGATGGAAGTCACTGGGTGCAAGGTCGGGGCTGCAGGGTGGGTGTTCGGAGATTTCCCACTGGAATTTTTCGAGCAGTTGGCGTGTTCGAGCAGCAGTGTGCGGTCGTGCGTTGTCGTGAACCAAAACAACTCCAGAGCTGAGTAGGCCTCGTCTTTTGTTTAGTATTGCCAGCCGTAACTTCTTTAGAGTCTTACAGAGTAAACATCTGCGTTTATTGTCGTCCCTTGAGGCATGAAATCAATGAGCAAAACACCACTTCTGTCCAAAACACGGTGCACATGATCTTCCTTGCGGAAAGCGTCAGCTTCAATTTCTTTGCCTTTGGAGATCCACTATGCCGCCATTGGATTGACTGCTGCTTAGTCTCTGGTGTCACATGGGCAATCCAAGTTTCATCTCCTGTCACAATTTGGTCCAAAAACTCGTCACCTTCATTATGATACCGTTCCAAAAAGTTCAGTGCTGCCGCCATGCGCTTTGTTTTATGAACATCTGTGAGCATTCTTAAAAACAATTTGCGATACCGCAAGTGTTCCGTGACGATTTCGTGCAGTAAAGAACGAGAAATTTTCGGGAAATGTGTAGTCAACTCAGAAATGGTGAATCTTCCGTTCGCTCGAATTTTCTCATTCACCTGGTCAAGCAGATCGGCAGTGACTAACGACGGGCGACCACCTCGATCTTCATCGTGCCCATTCGTCCACCCTTCATTGAACAGGCTACACCATCTTCTCACCATTCCCTCACTCATCGCATTCTCTCCATAAACTACACAAACTTGCCGATAAACTTCAGCCGGGCGAACGTGTTTGGCATTCAAAAATTTGTTCACCGACCGTATCTCACAACTGGCGGGATTTTCGATTGTTTGACTCATTTTAAGACAAGATGGCGAACTTATAAACAAAGAACGAGAACTGACAGGGTGTCCGACGTTTCCTCATTTGAGCCCGGATTTTAAAAATGTTAATTATTATTAAGACTAAAAAGTTGTAACTTTCTTCGTGATAGTGACTCATATGGAAACTTGGTCACGTTCAGTCTTCTTTCTTGGACCCTCCATTATGTCCTCCTCCTCCTCCCCTTAATCTACGCCGAGACTGTAGCATTCGATCACAGGAAATGATAAGTCCACCCGCCAAAATAGTCCTTTTTTGAACTCTGCATTTGATATGAGAATATCTCGTCCGTTCTGTAAAATAGGACTTCAAAGGTGGAGTATGAAGTGAATGCTTACCAGATTTTCAAATCCACAGTTGCTTTTTCAATGTCTTTCGTTGCTTTTCTATGGAGAAAGGTAGGATATTGAGAGAGTAGGAGAAAATAAATTTCCTTACACATCCTACGTACAAAGAATATTTAAAATTACGATACACAAAAAAATCTGAGATTTTGAAAATCTTTGGAAACAACGTTCGTAAGGAAAACGAGAGGTCACACTCTTCCGCTGTGTCTCTCTATCTGCTCTTATTTTCATCTCGTAATATCACCTCCAATGTTCGTTTTTGCTTCCCTTATTTTCCACGGCATCTCTCCCTCCTCTCGCCTCCTCCTCCCTCTCTCTCTCCCCTCCAAATTACCACTCCCTTCTTTGTCCTTTCTCTCTCTCTCCTTTCACATACTTATCTCCTTCACATTACACTGTTTTGCATCTCTTAGAGATATTAAAGAGCAATGAGAGTGGTCACAATGCTTCCCATTTAGTCATCTTTTTCTTTTAATTCTTTATCCCTCAATCTCTTCCTCTTATCTTTCTCCCTCTCATTCCTATCTCTTCTTCCTCACATCTCTCCTCCCCTTCCTATCTTCCCTCTCTCCCGCCCCTATCTCCCGCCCCTATCTCCCTCCCCTCTCTCCCTCCCATATCTCCCTCCCATATCTCCCTCCCATATCTCCCCCTTTCTCCCTCCCCTCTTTCCTTCCCCTCTCTCCCTGGAGATAATAATTCGAGATAATACCAAGCATAAGGCCACATATTTTTTACATCGGTTGCTACGAATATTCTATCAGCAAACAACAATTAATAGACCAATTTCTCACCCTGGCTCTTATATGATCTCTGAGGTAGACATTATAAATGTATTCGGTTAGAGGAAAATATTTACCACAAAAAAGTCCGCGAGACAATCCTATAATTAGGACTTATAGTTTCGGAGATAAAAATTCGACCTTTCGATACCATTTTTTACGTAAATCCCATAAAGAACATCTTTGAATTATCTGTGTATTCCATTTATAGCGCGTACTTGATCTTCTTGTTTCAAATGCGGTTTCCCGTTGAAAATCCGCAAAAGAAGAAGTTTGTGTATTGAAGATAAGCGACGGCGGCGGAGCATCGCATTGAATACGAAATTCCGTTTCATTCGCCCTCAGTGATTAAAAGGATGGGTTTAATTATTTATTCCAGGATTTAAAGCTATCAAATGTAGGTGTGGTTTGAATTGTAAAAAAAACTTGTTAGAGCTTTTTAGAAGTTTTAGAAATTACGACTTACCCAAAACAGCAAACATCTTTAAATCGCGCAAGTTATGTTCGTCTGTTCCGCTCTTTCAATATTATTTGAGGAAATACTGAAAAAACTAATCAGTTATTCTATATACCGCTGATGAACAAAATGTTATTCTCCTTTAAGTTGCTATGTATACAGTTTTATTAGGTCTTAAAACAACAAAAATGTTTTCTAAAAATATTTTAGATCGATTGATTTTTATTTTTTGAAATTATCGTCTTAAGTAATTATTTTTATTTTAGAAGACTATTATAATATGTTTATAAAACTACTAGTTAAAATATTTAGAACATTTGATAAGCCGTAGTATACGATAAGTTAGTACAGTTGAATATTCTGGAATAAAATAACGGTAAAAATTGAGATATAAACGGCAGCAATAGAAATAGAAAGAAAGCCATGACGAATACATAGATGTTTTGTTCACCATTCTGGATTGAAAATGAAAGTAAAAAGGAATGTAATTCAATCACTATCCTAAATTTACGGCTTAAGCAACTCTCTGTTATGGCAGCGATCGAGGGAATGAGGAAAAGAATGAGCAAATGGGAATGGATAGTGCAGAAGAGCGCATTCTGCATCCGAGTCGATCTCATTCAGCCTCCGAGTCGATCTCATTCAGCTTCCGAGTCGATCTCATTCAACCTGCAGCACAAGGACATCTTTGAAACGTAATATGTCTGCTGGCAACGCTATGAATGGTCGAAAAGCGGAAGAGTAGGCGATGCATAAAAAGAGAGATCGGAGAGAGGTAGGGGAGAGAGGGAGGGGAGGGGAGAGAGGGGAGAGAGGTAGGGGAGGGAGAGAGAGGGTAGAGGGAGGGAGGGGAGAGAGAGGGAGGGAGAGGAGAGAGAGGGGGAGAAGGAGAGAGAGAGGGGAGGAAAGGAGAGAGAGAGGGAGGGGAGGGAGAGGGGGGAGGGAGGAGATAGAGAGAGGGGATATAGGGGAGGGAGAGAGGGAGGGGAGGGAGAAAGAGAAAAGGGGGAGGGAGAGAGATGGGATGGAGGGGAGGGAGAGAGGGAGGGGAGGATAGAGGGAGGGGAGGATAGAGGGAGGGGAGGGACAGAGGGAGGGGAGGGACAGAGGGAGGGGAGGGAGATAGGAAGGGGAGGAGAGGGAGGGGAGGGAGAGAGGGAGGGGAGAGAGAGAGGGGGAGAAGCGGGAGGGGAGTGGGTTAAGAGCTGCTTTTTTCTAAAGAGGTGAGCTTATCCAGTTAACCGAGGAATAGAAAGGAACGAATGAGTTTGAAGATTGAACTCGGGTAGGAAAGTCGAGGATTAACTCTCGGAATGTGAAGGGAGCCTGAAAATGGAGTTGTGTAGAAAAGAAGACGTACAAAACGAAAATTAAAATTCGACTTGGGTCCCAAGAATCCTTCTTTTGTGTTCTCAAGTTTCTCTCGCGGGGAATTTCTTCGCGTGTTCCGAGAAATTGGATGGAAAAGACGATAAGGAACGAAAGGTAGACGACATGTAAGAGGAATTCAACGTGAGCCGAGGTATTCACGACGCGAATTTTGAATACATCAGCTGACACGCGGAAATAACTGCGGGATAGTGTCGCGTAGCCGATTCTTTAATAAAATGTCGTCATCTGACATCCTATTTCTGTTCGATTCATATTATTCATCCCATTTATCAAATGTAATCGCACGAATCCTAAATGATACGCTGCATGAACTCATATTTTTCTTTACGTCGGTCTTAAACAGAAAGCATTTATCTATTCTTTGAAATAGAAAAATAAATGAGTGGAATGTTATCGAATTAATCGAGATTTTGGAAGATATATTTGAAGAAATTTAATTTTTTCTGCTTCCTGCCCGTAAACATTCAACCGGCAGGAATTTCAAGTCTGTTCACATCATCTTTGATGCCCCATCGTTCATGTTGCCTTCATCCTCCCAGCATTCATTGCGGGAGTAAAAAAACGCCGCATCCAGGCTCGAGCACGCACCTCCCTATTAATTGAGTTTGCTTTCCGCTGTTGAGTCGAACGCGTATTGACAATGAAAAGCTGAACCAAGGATACAATTTATTTCGCTTTTAAAAAGGAATTGTGTAGCTGCTCATAGGAGGTCTGGGCTAGAAAGAGAAGAGGAGGAATGAAGGAGAGGAGAGAGAATAGGAGAGGAATAGAGAGGGAATAGAGAAACGGAAGGCGCATTAGGTGCAAGTAAGTCGAGTAAAATACTCCTGAGGTTTTCGTCTCCATCTTATTGGCTGATGTGGTTCGGGATTGGTTTGAGCGCTACTTACAAGGGGAATGATGATCTTTCGGGTCGCGAATCTGCGGTGTACTGTGGTCAACATGAAAGAATGAATCATCTAACGTTAACGTAAGGGTTTATAAGCCTCGAACTTCTGCATTGATTCTGTGGAATTTAAATATGCAAATAATTAAGTTCTATACACGTCGAAGTGTTAATCAAATGAATAAAATAAACTCCCCTGGGATCGAACCCATGACTACAGTGTTGACGGTATGCAAACTAAAATAACAGTTGTGATACAAATTAATTAAGTTTGATAATAAATAAACAAGTAGGGATGTGCACGGGTTTCTCGTAGTACATAAGTGCTTTTCGTCAAATTCGACGTAGTGTAAACATATATTAACGTATTTGCTTTGAAGACAGAAAATTATTTTTCCTTATATGATACTCGCCTTACGAGCGAAATTTGTTTTTTAAATCGGTTCAGCTAAGAACTTCCAATCTCATAGTTACAGAAAAATCTAACCTTGATATTGTGTTAGCCCTGTTTAGTCGACCCGGTTGAAATATGCTGTTTTGGTTATTTATTTATATGAAGATTATATGTACCATATTGGAATAAAATTCATACTGCCGTTTCTCTATAAATACGTGTAAAAGTGTAAATTTACTTTTTATTGTGGTAGCCCTGCTCTTTATCTCCACTTTAAAAATCATGATTTCATTATGGTATGTTACCCAAATTTTATATACAGAATTTAGTTGAAATCCGTTCTGTCAATTCCTTCCAAATCCGTAATTACTGAAAGAATTTAATTTGTATGGCACCCCTGTTTAGTTGATCCGGTCCAAATATGCTATTATGGTTTTGTAAATATGTGTACATTACAAATTTTATATTTGGTTAAAATTGATATGAACAGTTCAACACAAATACTTGTAAAAAGAATTTTTTTATTACTTGTATTGTGGCAGCCCTGATTTCTATATCTACATTTAAAATATTGATTTTGTTCTTTAATGTTGCACACCTTCAGACTAAATTTCGTTGAAATCGGTTCGTCCAATTCCTACCAAATTCATTATTACCGAAAAGTTTAATTTTGCAATCGTGGCTCCCCTGCTGAGTCGATCTGGTCGAAATATGCCATTTTGGTCATATATTTATGTACCAAATTTGGTTGAAATCAGTTCAGCCAATTCTTCCCTGATATATGCGTACGGACGGACGGACGGACATCACGAAGATAATAGTGCTTTTCAGCAATGACGAAAAGCACTAATGAAAGGTTTTCGAGTTATAAGTGCCTTTCTCATTCTCACATTTAACTTCATAGACAAATAACATTCAGTTATTTTGTGCAGGGACAGACGGGTGAAAGAACCGAATACATACAGGGATTTTTTTCAGAAAAAAAGCGCAGAAATAAATGAAAATTTATTTAAAACATGCCCCGCCGCAGTGAAACAGTTATGGTATGATCTTTATCGATTTTCGAATGTAAATTGAGCGCTTCGCTTTTATTGTTGTAGCATCGTCAACAAAACGAAACATAACCATAAAAATGGCTTCGTATGAATAGTTTATAAGGTTTTTTTTTATCCTGCTAAACGGCAAATTATCGGGCCGAAGGGTCCCAAAATCAATACGGATCATGTCTATCATTAGCCAATACTGTACTGAAAATGTTCGCTTCCCAGCTCTTCTCCTTGCGCACGGACGGACAGGCAAAGGGAAAACAAAAGTTATTTTAAAAAAGCGCTGTAAAGAGGTCTTTATAGGCCTTTCATTCAATTGAAGCGCGTCTTCTTATACGCCATGCTCCGGCGCTTCAAATCCCCAAATCGCCACCTTCGGGAGATTCCTGGACTTCCCTCCCATCTTCCGCCCCTCTCCCTTCCACACACTTGTCCCCCTTTCCCCCTCCTCCCCTTCCCCTCCCCATCATCACTCCTCTGCCCCTCTCCCCGTCCGACCGCTCCTTTTCTCCACGCTGTCCGCATCCGAATCGAGAGGGCATCTCTTCCGTCTTCCTCGCGGCCGTCGAACTCTTATCGTCTACTCAGATCTTCCTCCCGCGCCCACTCACCACTTCCCACACAAATATTAATGCATCCGATATTGAAAATGGCCTGCGAGGGGCGCGTCACAGAGCATCTAGCGGTGTGCCACCATTATTTTTTTATTCTTGTCTAACGTGAGTGTTCCGTGGAACGAATGTTTTATAAGCTGTCCTCCGGCATCTAATAAAATTTTGTTCGGGGCATTCGAATGGGAAATGGTGGCGAAATATCTGATACATACCTCATCTCCTATCCTTCGTTTTCCAGATAAGAAGCGACACGAATCACGTAACTATAAAATAATCAGATGATCCACGTAACTTATATGGACAAAGATTTAATGGAACTGAACAAATTAAAAACATTTTCATTCTTTAAAAACTCTGTGCGGGAAGACGATGGGAGGAGGAGGTTGTTATTGTATCGAACGTGCGCCCACCCACGCCCTCTCGCTGGGGTTGTCCCTTCCTAAAGGAACTGCCGAAGGAAAAAGCGACTGCAATTCATAGGCTCAATTATTTCTAAGTCAATCGCCCATAAACCTTATTCTTAAGGGCGTCGCCTCTTATATCTCTCGATCGGTCGGTGAGGGAATTTCGCGGTTTGACCGCCAGATGGAGACTCCTTCGATCGGCATGCGTCAGCGATGATGGGAAAATGCCATCTACTCGAGGCGATGGACGCGTGTGGAAATGTAGCTTAATGGCCTTCGCACGAAAGCACTTGATTAGGAAATTTACACCACAGCGACGATAAATATTTCCGATCAGCGGAGTCAACATTAAAACCTTCCGGCGTTGGCGTTAGTTTTTATTTTGCGATTGTCCAATGTTATTTTAGTTTTAAGGTGAGCTTTATAGGTGGAAATCTATGGCGTCATTTATTTCCACCAAGTTCGTTCGTTCCTTTATGCTACAGATGTAAGAGCAATAAGTCACGCAGAGGTCCCAGGTTCGAATCCGGCGGAGGTCGGTTTTTTCAACCTGAGATCGTCCCGTTCCCTATTTGAGTGATTTGAGGAGACCGTTCAAGTCAGCACTCCGACCCTCGGAAGGGACATTAAACAGTTGGCCCCCTTGGTGCTCTTCGTTAAGTGTTTCCCTCCTCCCTTGTATGTTCGTTGTGTAAGGAGTTATGGCCATAATAATCCAAGAGGTTGATTAGCCAGAAATTCCACACAAACAAACATCGCTGTAGGAGCACCTCCAAGGCTACGGAGATTTTGGGATTTGCGAAACTATAAAAATTAATCTACCGAATTCAAATTTGTTACCTATGAGGCAATTTGGATTTCTCTTTCAAGAGAAACATCCATCTTTCAATTCAGTAAAAGCTTTATTTGATCAAATTCATTCAACGGTCAGCAGGTTATCTGGCATAAGTATTTAGCACAACTTTGTTGCATCTGAGCTCTATGGTTATTTTAACACGATGTGGTCCATTGAGTTCTTTTTCTCGAGGAAAAAGCATTGAAATCTTGGGAAATAACGTTAATAAGCCAGTCTTTTTACAAAAAACCCAAATTTTCTGTATCGTTCATAAAAGATGTCAGCAAGTAATCGATCGCGATATTTCAAAATCATCTTAAAGCGGAAAAAAATTTATAGCTTAATAAATTAATAAATGGCATCATTCTGGGCAATGATGCAGTGGTTTCTTATTTTTTATAACTAAAACTGTTGGATTTATAAGTGTCTTCTAGTATTTATATGAGATAATATCCATGTATTCATTGAAGAATCAAAAGTAGGGCTTAAACATCTCTGGAAGTTGGTTTACTCCACGGAATGGGACAGTTCGGCGCGACCGATTTGGCGAAGGGACAATACGGCGCCGGGACGATTTGGCGCCTGAAGGAAAACTTTTAGTTGGGTTGAGTTGGATTCGTACTATTTCCTCCTCCCGGTTTGGGTTGAGTGTTTTTGGCTTGGATTCGGTCTACTTCCTCCCCCGGGTTGGATTGAGTGTTTGGGGGTTGGATTATTTCTATTTCCTTCCCCCGAGTTGGGTTGATTGGTTCGGGGTTGGATTCGTACTATTTCCTCCTCCCGAATTGGGTTGAGTGGTTGGAGGTTGGATTTGTTCTATTTTCTTCTCCCGGGTTGGGTTGAGTGTTTTTTGGTTGGATTTGGTCTACTTCCTCCCCCGAGATGGGTTGAGTGTTTGGGGACTGGATTCATCTTGCTGGCGCCGAATCGTCCTGGCGCCGAATTGTCCAGTCGCCTAAATATCCCATCGCCGAAATCGGTCGCGCCGAACTGTCCTATACCCTTTATTCCGTGGGGGTCCTTCGGTCCACAGTGGAATCAGCTCACGCACGCATCCGGCGAGCGTGACGCTGTTAATACCTCTTGGTTGCCCTTTTGCCCTCCTTGCTCTCTCGACGAGAACGCCACCTTTATATCGCGGGCAGAGAGGTTTCCTGGACATCACAAATGTTCCCTCTCCTTTCGAATCGCTACCATTTCTTTTTATTTTTCTCTCTTTCAATTAGCAAGTGATGGCTATTTAAAGGCGCGTCCTTTGCGTCTGTCCCCCCCCCCCCTCTCTCTCCCTCTCTATCTATCTATCTATCTATCTATCGGTTTTATATTTTCTCCGTAATGCGACATTTGACGCATTGCTTCCTCTACCTCATTTCAATCGCGCTGCTTTTCATCCTTCTCCCATTCCCTTCCTCTCCATTCTCGCTATGCTGTTATATTCTCTTACTCTACTTTTCTTTACACCTTGAGCGAATACCGCTGCGTCTACGAACAACTGGGTCACGCCATTCACCCCATTCCATTCTCCCCACTGCTTTAATTCCTCGTCTTCCCTCCACCTCCTCCCGTCTCTTTCGCCCTCCGTTTCTTTCCCTACTATCTCCTTATATCTTATCCCTTCCACTTCCTCTGTCTTTATATTCTTCCGTTCGCATCTATTTTTCATATGCTGCTACGCTCATTATTTTTGTTTTCATAAATTCTTCTACATGAGAACTATCTAATGCGACAGACAATTATATACGTTTTATTGGATGCACGAATGCAAAAATGGGTAGAAGAACGGCTTAGTTATGCAGTTCTAACAAGAGCTAATTTGAATATTTTTATATCCCGTGTAAGCCTATTCCGTTTAAATGTTTCTTTTTCATTATAATTAATTTCTTTAAACATCAAGCGATAAAAATATAGGTGGTCTCTATTAAAAGTGGCGTAACATTATAATGTTATGCTCCCCTTAATTCGTCCTGGAGGACTGATTTGATCAGCTTGTTTTGTTCGTACAGGTACGTATTCCAAACTGTTAACATTCCCACCCGAAGAGGAATATTTCTCAATAAGAAACCTTACTGGTCGTTGCAATGTCAATCGCTTCGTGGAAAAATAGGTACGCCGGGACATCGTTTATGTTAGCATCCTTTTCCACACCCGGATGCACACTTGGATGTAAACCACACGGCTGAATCCCCTCCTTTCAAATCTTTCTCTCTGAGGAGTAGAGGGGAGACGGGAGGGAAAGAGGAAGGGAGATGGAGAGGAAGGGAAAGCAGGAGGTGGAAGGGGAGTGGGAGTGTGAGAATAGGGAAGAGAGGAGGAGGGCGAGGTGGGGGTGGAAGGAGGAAGGAGGAAGAAAGCCTGATCAAAACCATTTTGTCCTTCGAGACATGCGCCCATCTAATCAGTGCGATGTCTGAAGACGATGTTGCACCGAGGTATGTCGCCGTGGTAAGGGGGAGTGGCAAGGGGGAGTGGCAAGGGGGAGTGGCAAGGGAGGAGCAAGCACGGGAGGGGGAGGGTCGAAATGGCATTCTTAAGTGATCTCGGACGACGCAGTTGTTCGAGGAATGGACCACTTGTCTTGTCCAACACCTCGTCCCTATTCCCTTTCGGGAAAAGGGTTAAGAGGGAGTCCTGGGGAGTGGTATGGGTTGGGTGCATTTTCGACGGTGCACCTAACAGCCGATTCCACCTCTCCGTTCGTCTCCTCTGCTCCGGAGTGCGGCGTCACAAAAGTGCGAAATCCCTCTTTTGCGTGTCCATCGCTCGACCCTCTCGCCCCCCCCCCCCCCCCCCCCGTCCCACTCCTTCCACCGATTGCTTTCTCTCTTCCGCTGACCTCTGACCCGATCAGAAAGAAGTTTGCCCGTTTGATGAACGGATCCCTTTTTATATGCGAGCGGATCTTCCCGGAGAGAATGAGAGAAGCAAAAGAAAGAGTGGAAATGTGCGAATGAGGACAGACAGAATACAAGAAGTTTGAACGGCTGGAATCGCGTGCTTTGCTCTTTACTCTATGAAGACGTTGAACGACGCTTTCCGTTCTCCCGAGTGTAATTGCACGCATTTCCTAGCGCGGCAGCTGGACGTGATGAACGAGGGTCGTGCGCGCAGGATTCCTCGGTGATTGAGGCGGTATTCGAACCTTCGCCCTTCCGCTTCGATTAACGGGTAGGAGTAGGTTTGGAGATTTCGATTGTATTAAATGTGTTTTCTATCGCCTCCCGTTTAAGGAATATGGATGCATCGCTTCAGATATTTATCGTTAAAAGTCGACTTATACAGAAAAAGAGAAACATAATGCAAGAGATGATTGAGAAAGAGGTAGAAAAAGTGAAGTCCGTTTTATGAATTATCGATCATGATTGTTAATTGCCTCCTTCGGCTTGTAAGAAATAATTTTTACGAGTATTCCACCTTATTTACTTATTAAGTCGATCCCCAAATGTATAGCCATTGTTGTGAAGCACGACGTAAATGCCGTGACAAATACATCCGGTTAACTAAAAGAATCTATTCTCCTCTGTTCCTACCTATCTAATACCTTCGTTTTTTCACTCCTCTGACGATTATTTTGAATGCTCCAAGTCCTCCATTCTATTTCTCCAAGAACTCCGTAAATCCGTCTTATCCATTCGCGTTTGCAAACGCCCACCTGTTCGCCTCCCATCCATCCTTTCCCCCTTCTTTAGCCTCCTCTTCCGTCGTCTCATCCCCTCCTCCCATCCCCTCCTCCCATCCTCCTTCCCCCACCCTCCTCTCCCTCCATTCCTCCCCCTCCCTTCCTCTCCCTCCATTCCTCCCCTTCCCTTCCTCCTTCCCCCTCCCTCTCTCCTCCCACCCTCTTTCCCTCCATTCCTCCCTCTTCCCCCATCTCTTCCATAATCCACATACACACACACACACGCACCTCACCTTTTTCCCATCAAATCTCACCAAGAGAGTTTTTTTCCCTAAATATGAAGGAAGATTTGAATTTTCTTGCTATTCTGCATTCCCTTTCATTTTTATCGCCTCCTCTCTATCTCTCTCCAACCAAATCGTCAACCTACTTCGGTTATGTCCGCATCAACACTTCTCCCGCTTCCCTTTCTATATATCCTATCCGCATCCTCTCTTCTCCCACACAATACTTAAAACTCCGCATCAATATTCTAAAGCCTTCGTTCCCTTTGGAAAACCAATAGATTTTTCTCTCCTTTCCCTTTTCCACGGATTGCTCCTCGTAGTCAGTCCCTCTCTTTTTCTCGCCTCTTGGAATATTTTCTCTTCCTCCTATATCTCGCTCTGTTATAAATGCCGTTACGATTTTGTCCGTACCTCACGTGACTCGAGGCACTTTCGTTTCCTCGATCAGTCCTTCCCTCTCTTGCTTCATTACAACGAGTGATGGCCGGGACTCGGGGCACGCCGCGTCGTCTACGCATCTAACAGCGAGCGACTTGTTCCTCCCCGCAGTGATTTGCATTCACCTCGCGCATAACATAACACAGCGAGTGAGCAGAGAGCGTTCTCTCGGATTCATCCCGAGTTACAATAACGCGATTCCGTTATTTAGGCCTCTTCGCCGCGTGCAAGCAACTCTAGCAAAATCCCTGAAAGAGTTTTATAAAGCTCTTCTATCGAGACGATCTTCGTTTTTTCCCCGATCTGGAAAGTATCGCCGTTGCGCCTTGGGTGTCGCCGCGTCGAGTGATGCTATTGCTCTCGCCTCGCTCGTGAGCTGACGCGTGACTTCGCTTTCTGAAGAGAAATTCAAAATAAAAATAGACGAATGACAGTGTTTGTGCTGGAATAAGTTTTTCTTTCCCGAACTCACAGGGAGCGTAAATTCGACGCCTACGTAGGGAGGAAATACCTAAAGAAGGGTTCTCGACCGTGAGTGCCCCTACCTCTCCATAGTTTTAAAGTAAAATATTAAAGTATCTAACTTCAGTTTTATCACGTGACTCTGGAATTAAATTGTATTTGTTAGTCTATGAATAAAGGTGTAAAACATTGAAGGCGCGGTTTTACTTAAATAGAAAAATTATTCCAGCTTCTTCGTATATTCTTGGAAAGTATCAAACTTAACAGCAAGTAAATTACAGTGAAATCGGGAGATCTTTGTTTGTACGAAAGAGGTCGCGCGCGGTCGTGTTGGAAAGCATATTAATAACAAATATACCATATTATTTTTACTTGTTTAGCTTTGTAAACACGAGTTATCTCTTATTGTTAGTTTTATCACTTTAAAATATATAAGAAGCTATATGGATACGTAAGTGAAAAGGAGATCGTAGAATTCTTTGTTGCCACAGTAAAGCGCGTCCCGGCGCTTAAGAGGCGCCCTTCGGTGTGTGCAATAGCATTTGGATTCAAAAACAGTTTTCGTTTTGCTCTGTTATCTATAATTTTATTATCTTCCGTTTCAAAACAGCATGGCTTGAAAATCGATGCGCTTTATTGCTATGAAATTTTAATTCGACAATCATGGTTAGATTCTTATACTGAAATGGTTTATGTTTAAAGCTGAAATCCACTACCGCAAACAAGGCCCAAATACGGAAAACAGTTATCATTCATTCCCCCATTTGCTTATATTCTCTCAACGCGAGAGAATGAGCCCACGGTAAGGAATCACCGAGGATGCCGAAAGAGGGAAAGACAAATGACAGGCGCATCGCGGAAACTCTGAAGCCTAAATAAAATTCTTCTCCACACCCAAAATAACAATGCGTCAGACCGGTAATGGAGCCGTAACAGTCATCGCATTTCAAATTATCCCTCGAACAATGGGAATGGGTGGAAGTGGTGGTTCGTATGGACCCTTGGATATTTTTAGGATTAAAGTGTGTGCAGGTGTGCGTGCGAATGAGAGAGAGATAAAGGAGAGAGAGAAAAAAGATAGAATAGATAAAGAGAGAGAGAGGGGAAGAGATAAAGAGTGAGAGGGGAAGAGATAAAGAGAGAGAGAGAGGGAAAGAGATAAAGAGAGAGGTAAGTAGAGAGGGAGAACGAGAGGAGTAAATGTTTTTTCTACTTTCACCCACCCTTTCCATTCGCTCTCCACATTTTTCACTGCCCGCGTTGATATTCTTTTGTCTGGTTCACTCATTCACGCATCCACACAGATGCACACACGCACGCACACACACACACACCTTCAATGGGTTTTGCTGTCCCATTGTTTATCATCCTGCGATGTTTGAACGCACTGCAGAGCTAAAAAGGTCCTCTCGAGCGCTGTCGTAACCCCATCCCTCCTCTCCTCCCCCTCCCTCTCCTCTCCCTCTCTCTCCTCTCCCTCCTTCCTCTCCCTTTCTACTACGCTTCGCTCCCTCTTGCAATTCTTCCCCTCTTTCGACCCCTCCCCAAAAAACCCTCCTCCACCCCATTATTATCTTCTTATTCTCGTCTGCCTGTGTTGCCAATGGCGTCAAGCACGACTCGCGGAGGGAGAGTGGAAGGAATGGGGGTGGGTGTGGGGAAGAGCAAGAGAGGAAGCAGGTTGGAGGAGTTTGAAAATTACGGAAAGTCGCCAAATAATACTGATAGTGCAAGAATGTGCATTCCTGTGATGAAAAGTGCCTTTACAAACTGAGAAAATAGCGATTTATTTTCCTCGTCTTGCGAATGTATCGGCGGTAATGAAATCGGAATACAAAGACTGCACTGAAGAGTTACGTTTGTTGCAAGAATGGATTCGACATTTTGGTCGGAAAGAAACCTTCTTTGTCTCATCCTTATGAAGAAAGAGACAGACAGACAAACGGCTTTATTTGGACGAAGAGAGAGAGAGAGAGGTGAATATTATGTGCCAATCACGTGCGCGTTTTAAAATCTCGACTGTTAAAATCAGCGTTTGAATATAATATCTTGAATGCTATTTAAGCAGTTAAAATATGCTTTTTGTCGTTTTTATAAGGGTGCGCGTAAACGGCACGAATAAAAATCTGAAATGAATTAATGAAATACACATTTTGTAACTAATTTTAAGAGAGAAAAATATGTATGAATATATTTGTGAAACGTGTCAACTTGTCGGGTCCGAGTCAAAGGGTCGACATTGTATCTGTGAAATCTGAGACACCAAAAATTAGAAGATTGAAATTACTCTTGAAATCAAATGTGTCCAAACAACAGCTCTTACTCTCATTTCACTGCATATAAGCCCATCTCTCTCATTTTATTTATTATTGACGATTTACGTTGCCAGTCTTTTGATTTTAGACGCTTCTTCCGGATTTTACCAGATTTTTTAAATAATAATAACAAACAGTTTATGTCCACTGCCGTACTCGATCTCAAATAAAGAAGTCAGTAAAGGCCTTAAGGAGCGCGAGTTTGCAACATTTCTCCCTCAAGGAGCTCGAATCACGTTGCCCATCAGGCTTATCAAACAAAGCAACAAATGATACGATTTTATTAACCTAAAATGAGAAAATTTATGAAAGCTATAATTCAAATTAAATGATTAGCTTGTCCTAAATTTCTAGTTAGTGAGAAATATACTTTTAGCGATGTATTGTTCATTTTAATATAATTAATGATTTACTTGAGCCCTTACTATCTCATTAGAATTCAGATCACAACGACAGCAGATCAGTCTAAGAACATGAGGAACAGCTTCTTTTGCCATTACATCCATCACATATTTTTGTATTTTTCTTTCAATTGATTTTCTTTTTATCGTCCTTACCTCTCTTAAAACCTTTTTCTCTGTGGACCACGCCTTTATTTTAACCTTATGCCAGGATGATGACAGGATTACTTGCAATTTTAATGTCCACGTAAAATTTGTTGCAAACTATGCTATTAAATTACGATTAGGTACTTTTATGTTATCTATTTTCGATGAAAATGCCACGGGCCGAACTACATTGTTCTGATGAAGATATTGAGAAAGAATTCCACATTCCATTATAATTAGCTAATCAATTCCTTTTAAAGACGAATTACTGAAACTTGATACCCAACAAAAATTTTCAGTACATTTGAAATGATATAAAACATAACCGGATCGCATTGATAATTTACATCATGAAACATATATGTTCTTATCTTATGTTCATTTGTTTTTCAAAATAATGAATGGAAAAATTACACAAATAAATACAGACTTTTCTTCATATCATTTTTGTTTTTTACAAGAAAAGTTCCTGTTGTAACGATTGAATATCGAAATAACAACACCGTCGAAAACACTATGCTCATACCATAAATACCACTTGTAGTTAATAATTTACCAATGATAGAGAAAAATTGGAAAACAAATTAATACAGCATGATCAGGTTTAAAATACTAAAAACAATGTCAAAATCTCTTTCTGATATTATATTTTATATGTAATTTTAAATAAACAAATTTAATAAAGGTTACATTTTATACAGTAATATGTCTGGATCAACTGTCCATTGCTGAAGAGTAGTCCATCGGAAAAGAAAATAACCCATTTGTTCACTCTTATATGCTCAAGCCTAGTTCGGTAATAATCAACTCTCCATGGCAACAATCCGATAAAATATGATTTTAAATGCAAAATCGCTTTGTTTTAGTAGAAATTCAATAAAATACATTCAATTATCACAATTCGTTGATAAGGATTAGAATCTACATTCTTTTCAAATATTTTAATGTATTAAAGAAAAAATCTCTGCACTATAGATTTGAGATTTCCTATGTAAAACAAGGACTTCAATCTTCGCCAAATAAAATATATTTCGGAGGTTAGCCCTCGCAGCAAGAGCCTCATACCAAGTTTCTTGAAAATCGGTCCATTGGTGCAAAAGTTGTTAGTAGGAGACACACACACACACAGACAGGACCATTTCATTAGGCTATGTTTCCTTTGGAAAATAGCCTAAAACAACTTTCTATGGTAACTTATGTACGTATTTCTTATTGCAATTGATGCCACTACCACTTATGTTCCTACATTTTGTTATTATTTAAATATTTGTGACTATATGCCTTTCTATGGTAACTTATATATTTTTATGGCAACTGATTGTTTATTTGTTTTTGTAGATCAATGTATTTTTTACTTTAATGAAATGGATGTTTTTTTTTTAAATATATTATATTTACTGTATATTAAATGTTTTTTAACAACGTGTATTTTGTCATATTTTAATCAATGAATAATTTTCTGGAGGGGGCCTCGAATTAATATTTGCGCGTCGGGCCTCTGACACCCTAAATCCGCCCCGGAGGCAGAGGATAACTCCCGTTATAACTGTTGGGTCTCTAATTACAAACGCTGCTACGACTTTGGCTACATTCCGTCGTTAAATGTGTGTGATAATGAAACTCGAATGGGTACTCTCATGTTCCTGAATATTCAAAGATGGCTCAAAAAACTTTTGGCGTAAACTGAAAGAAAGTTAAAACTCCAGCCAAAAACAAGTGGTATTAGCCCGATGCATTTCGCCCACTAAGTGGGCATTTTCAAGGGCAACGTTCCTTCGACAGCGACCAAAGTCGACTGTGCCGGAGTGGAGAGACCAAGGGTGGAGAAAGACCGAAAGACAAAAGAAAGACGAAAAACACGGGTGGAGTAAGAACAAAAGAAAAACGAAAAACAGAGGCGCGTGTGCATTATCTCTGGTCAATAAGTCTGTAAAGTGTCTTGTTGAAGTCAGTGTCGCTGTTCATCAATGTATCTCGATTTTTGTAAATGTGAAGGTTTTCTAGGGAATTTCTAATTGTTCTTTAAATTCCCTAGAAAACCTTCACATTTACAAAAATCGAGATACATTGATGAACAGCGACACTGACTTCAACAAGACACTTTACAGACTTATTGACCAGAGATAATACACACGCGCCTCTGTTTTTCGTTTTTCTTTTGTTCTTACTCCACCCGTGCTTTTCGTCTTTCTTTTGCCTTTCGTTCTTTCTCCACCCTTGGTCTCTCCACTCCGGCACAGTCGACTTTGGTCGCTGTCGAAGGAACGTTGCCCTTGAAAATGTCCACTTAGTGGGCGAAATGCATCGGGCTAATACCACTTGTTTTTGGCTGAAGTTTTAACTTTCTTTCGTTCCTGAATATAATGACACTGGAATCTTTATTTTTTAATTTCACTACATTTCATTTGAGCTATTAGCGTTTTTTATAATATTTGTCGCTTGTAATTTTCTGCCCAATGGTCCGAACAGGAACATTATTCATTAGAATTTATTTTCGCCCATAAATAAAAATAGAAAATTGGTTTGTAACTGTCATTCACACTATTCCGATAGGTAAACAGTTTTAAAACTAGGAAACCTCTTTTATGAATCAACTCTTGAGAACGGGACTTCAGGATGGTCGGGGATAATTATTTATGTTCTCGTTTTTCAGGTACCAGTTTTTCCTTCAAGTGAAGCAAGACATTCTTCAGGGAAGGCTTCCGGTGTCTTTCGACCTCGCCGCGGAGCTCGGATCATACGTCGTCCAATGTAAGTGACGATAAAAAAGCTCCTAATCGCCCCTCCAATAGCCAATCATCCTACATCACCTAACACACACTTCCTTATGTTTATGTCATTCGGATGTGAAACGTATGTTGGAAAATTTCCTTTCGGTGGAACATTAAGCTATACAGATTCACTCCTTTATGATGGATGAATACCGAGATAGTTTGCTTTAAATTAAACGGAAATAATTTATTTATAAATTTTATAATTATTAACTTCATCTTTATAGCATTGAAACGGAAAATATTCTTCTAATAGCTTCGTAATTTCCTATAAAAATTCGAGCTTTTTTGATTGCCTTCAAAGTAAACGGTTCAGCTGATATTTCACCAAACATTTTATCCTGAGATGCAAAGACCTGTTCGCAGAGCTATTGTTATTCAATACACATTTATTGGTTTTTCAATTTATAAGGCATTTAAACAAATATATCAACTTGTGTATAATACATACTCCCATGCGTCCAAGTCAAGCCGATGCAATTAAATCTAAAAGTGAGAAGAAAATTCACGGCTATCGGAAGCTCTAATTCTAAGATATCTTTTTTATATCATCGTAAATTACTTTTTTATATCATGTCTGTTTTTGAGATGATTTGCCATTTATTTTATTGAGAATAATTACACAGGACAACAAATTTTCACTTTTTGTCGATAACATGAACGAAATAAGCTGTTTTTTACTAAATCGAGTACGCTGATCATGAAAATGGCAGTCAGAACTTTTTAGCACGCACAGCACATAATTTAAGTGAGAATAAACTTGGAATCCACTAATTAAACATCATAATCTCACATTATGGTTGATAAATATAACAAAAACACAAAAAAATATAAAAGTTCTGACTCTAAATTCATTACAGAGAAAGTTATTTTTTCCTCTTATGAACAGTAACATCTTCCCTTTGCAAAAACCAGCAATAGTCACCCATCATAGCAGGATCCCACCTTCCTGATAGCAATGTTCCATGTTACTTATATCTTGGTGGGTTCTTTCACCTAGTTCATCGTTAACAGCCCCCAAGTTGTCTGGGAAGAACTCCAAATGAGAATGTAAAAAGTGCATTTTGAGTGACATACGGCATCCTAATTTTTACTTTCTCCATATACGTAGTATATGTGTGTTAGTGTGTGTGTATGTGATAGCTTTTTGTGGGTGCTCTAACGCAAAAACTATTAATCAGGTCAAAGCGCAATTTTATATTTAATATTTTCATGAAAGTTACAAGAACTGATTAGTTTTTGGTAAAAATCGATCAAATGGAAGTGGGTTTGTTTACGCTTGTCACTTATCAGTTATTTTGAAATATTTGCTTTAATAGTTGATAAATGTAAAAATGTATTGGATAACACGTTGTAGGAAATGTAATTTTCTACAACCATTCTTTGATACATTTTCCCGTATAATGCATTGTTAAAGAGATATCTTATATTTTTAGCTACCGATAACTATTGTTAACAATTGACGCTTAGTTACATCTTAGTAACGCTCCTTTTTCTGTTCTTAATTGTTGGATCTTTGTGGCTATATCCAATATTAGAAGGCTATGGTTTGAGTTTATTTCTTTTGTTTGTTAAGTTAAATTTTCTCGCAGTTTCTTAAAATATTTATTATTATGTAACCTATTTGGAATTTTTAGAAATATTACAGATATGGAGAAAGTCATGTAGCGGCCACATCAGTTTTTTTATAGTTATGCAACAGTTTTTCTATCCATTGTCAATAGTTCTCTTTTTATTACCCAGAAGCCCATGAACTTCGGATTTAAAGGATTTTCATGCAGGTAATTCAATGGAGTTTAGTTTGAATTCGAAACTGTTATCATGCAAAAGTTTTTTAATTTGCGGACCAGCAAAGATATTTTCTTTGAGTTTTGCGTCACTCAGTTTTGGAAACTTTCCTTTTAAGTCGGCAAAATCATCACTATTTTTGTCCAAAGCTTAGGTGGTGGAACAGGAGTAGGAAGATTTCTGCGCGTCACTGACTTCATTGCAGACGGGATGTTTGGATAATCTACTTTATTTTTCTTCTCCTCGAAAAGCCCCCAATCTTTGTAAGACAGAAATAGCAGTCTTCAAGGTGACTGGTGACTGTTTTACGCCGGATCATTGGAACAGCAAATGGCATGCTCTTCTCTTTCCGTTCATCCATTTTGTCGGGTTTAAGTAGCATGTTATGCAGAATACACGCGGTGCCCAACTTATATCTTGATCTCCCAAATGATAACCAAAATACAAATAACAGGCTTGTTTTACCGTCTTTGTTATAGATCGACATTGTGATTTCGCTGTAAACTGTCCACTTACATAGCAAAAATTGTCTGGCGAATTCACACAGCTGCGATGATGTTCTTTCTTCATCCGTAGAACATAAATTCACATGAAAAACAACGTGATTGATGCCTAAAATGCATGTGTTTGTTATGATATCACACTCCTACTTCCGCTCTATCCTTCAGTTCTTCCAACACTCACGTTATACCCACCAGTTCTGCTAACATTTACTAAGAGATGCTTATTTTTGCAAGCTTTTATGACAAATGGTCATTAGTGTTTTTTTCTAAGCTGTAACGTGATGCAAAATATTTAAATCCAGATCTGGAATGAACATGTCAGAATTAATGTAAAAAGTTAGCTTTCATTCATGTTACCTAAACCTTGTTGACTAGTGTTCTTTTTCACAGGCATAACTAATGAACAAGATATATTTATAAACGAGTTATTGTTAAATATCTTAATTTTTTATATCTAGATATTCAATAATTCGTACTAAATATTTTAAATTCGTCTTTGCCCTAATTAATTATCGAAAAGGTAAATTAAAAAAATTATAACAAAGTTCGTGACAGTAATAAAATTCCTTTTAATTTCCTTTCCATTAATATAAAATTTATATATAAAAGCAAAAATAAAAATAATGAGCTAATGAAAGCAATACATTTTTGTATAAACCTATGTGTATTCGATAATTTTATGAGCATTTATTATCTTCGGCAATAACTTTGACTGATTTTTTTACAGTATATTACAGTATGTTTTTTAATATTAGGTCAGATTTTAGTTGAATCCAAAAAGAGCGTCATCAGTAGTATATCACGCTGAGAGAGAGAATGAGAGGGAGAGAGAGAATGAGAGGGAGGGAAGTTTCTTAATTTTAATTTAGTACTTTATTCGTGTATACCCGTCATTTTTACAGGAAATTACACTAGTTTCATATAATGTTGTATTCGTTTAATGCTATAGGTAAAAATGATATCGGCCTTTATAATTGTGTGCTGGCATCTTAGAAAATTCACTAAATTAAATTGAAAAATTCAATATTATCGAACGAGTACCTTAGGTAATATCGTCCATTTGGTGAATTAATATATAAGCAGAGATGTTTGCAGAATCGCAAAAAGTGAATCGATAAGGTGTTACCATCTACACAGTGAAAAGTTATTTCAGCGAATCAGAGCATCGACATTGGATGCGTGCTTACGACAGGGACGCAATCAGGGGGGGGGGGTGTGCAAGGGTGCATTTGCAAACAAGGGAAATGGAACTCGCTTGAAATATCAGAATAAATGATAAATGCTCTTCTACCATTACTTCCTCCAGCCAGATACACTTGAGATTTTATTCAGACTTCTTTCGGACATTCATTTTGACCCATGTTATTTTGTGCTGATCGTAAAAGCTTCGATTCTGCTTATTGTTTCTCTTAGCTCTTCATTTGGTTCAACATAAAGGTTTAGGAGAGAATGAAAGGCAATGTGGACAATGGAGAAATACTTGAGAAAAGAAATGGTCGAAACGCTTGTTTTCTCACGCACGAGAGTATGGATGACTCGAGATGGACATACCGCAAACATTACGTGATGTTTCCGGTATATCCATCGTGACGTCATCAAGTAACCACTTAACCTAAGCGAAAGATGTGAGTTCATTAGGCATCTGCTGTCTCGCTAGTAAATTAAAGCATACAAAATATAACGTCAAATACAGAGAGCTTGGAAGGAAACAGTACGTCTCTCATGATCTGATCCTCAGTCTCGAAAGGAACGTCGGTCTCTGTGGAAGTGTAGAAAGAAGATTTGCCGAGACTATTTCCTAATTTTATTATTTGGTGCATAAATATAAGAGCGAAACCGCAAGTTGCAAAAGATAGTGTAGGATTATAGTGTGGTTTTTGAGTGAGGGGTGATCCTGTTCATCCAGCAACAGCGGAGATAATATTGTTTCTTCAAATTAACACGTTGTAGGACTAAAAGGTGTTCGCTGCAGGAAGGAAACCTATTTATTTTGGTTAGTAAATAATAAAATAATTTATTGTATGTTTTTTCTTGATGTTTGCTAAAAGCTTATGCAGTGACTTGTATGTTGAGTGAAATGTCTTCGATTCAGAATATAAATTTTTGTTGCCGTTATTTCTATGATTCGTAAGTGGAGCTCTAAAACGTAAATTAAATTATTTTTTATTTGAGTTTGATACTAGCGTTGCATCAACATCTGCAGAAGCGGTTGCCGTTGGTGAAGAACCTAGCGCATTCGCCAATTATAGTGATCCTAGTGAGTGGATTTTTCTTTTGACTCGTTATCAATTGAATGATATTGTTAAAAATCCCATTCGTATCTTAAGAGAAAATTATAGCTTCCTTCTTTTCCTGGTTTCGAGCCCTAGACTACTCTGTGGTAGGTCAGCGATCTAACCACTAGACCACCGCTACCCCGACATCAGAAACTCAACCTCGATACCGTAAGTATACATTGAAATAAACAATTAAAAATTTATTTGCATGTTTTCCTAATTAAAATAAAAAATTTTAAGTCGAGCGTCTCGCAAATGCTATTCACCTAGGGTCCCCGTACTCTCTAGGTCGGCCTCTGGGTATGTATTTTGTAACAAAATTAATCCTTTGCACCCCCAAGGTGAATTTCTGGTTGCGCCTCTGGCTTACGATATGCATTGACCTTAACTTCTTCCTAAGCTCAAGCTACCCCAGTCCTCATTTTCCTCCTCTCTCTCTCTCTTTTCCAACCAAGTCCTATCTCCACTTCCGCGGTTCCAAAGTGGTCTGCGCTTTTGTTGAAGGAAATCCTTTCCGTCTTGCTTTCACTTCCTCCCACCCCCTTGCTCCTCCCTTATCTTCTTCACCCTCCGCCTCCTCCCTTATCCTCGCTCTGACGTCACCCTCACTGTAGCCGCATCCGAAATGTGTACTTCAAGATAGCATGCTTAGCCGGAAGCATGCATCATGATTACGTAGAAAATAGTCTGCTTAGAGATCAGGTTACGGACTTCAGATTCAAACGCTCTTGACAATAGTGGCGACATGAACGGTCATTAAATGTATCAGGTTTGGAGTAAGTTTGTCAGCGTAATGGAGGAGCTTGAGATTGTGATGCTTGCGATTATTAGTTGGAATATGCACATCGCTAGAATCTTAGCTATAATGGAGGCGTTAAAATAGGAATCTGGTAATTATAGAATGATAATTCTGGAAAACCTTTAAGTGCGCGTACTCATAATTATTCTTTTAATATTTTGGCGAATGGAAATGTGATCGATTATGTATTGAATGATTTAAATTGTTTTATCTATTATCAATTATAGTTTAAATTATACTGAATATTTTTCTGTAGCAAATTCGAGGCATGTACTGCAACAGACGACTAAGAACTTTTCTGCTACAATTCGTTAGATCTCCATATCTGAATTTTAGAAAGCATTTTCGGTAAGAGATAGTGGTTTTATTGTCTATAAAGATTTTATTTAAGACTAATATTATCGTTACAGAATAGCGAGAAGTAGTTTTGCTGAACTGCGCCAAATATTATATAAATAACGAAGAACAATTTCCTTGGCTATATATTTTGTGATTGTTATGTTTCAAATTTTTTATTTCACGCTATGGATTAAAATATACATCATTTACAACGTCCAACCGTACTTATTCGTACGCTGCCTTGGCCACGTTTGGTTTTCCGGTGAATCTTGAATCTTCTGTCTGCTTCAATTCTTAATGCAATGAATTTAATTGTTAGATCATCCGTCCCCGAAGAATAAATAAGTAGATATTTGGGAATAATTTTGAAATGTCTGCATAGGATCTTCGGATCGGTTTAATCCATCAAGTAGATATTTATTTATTATATTTAAGTATTTCATAGTCAAAGATTCGCGAGATAAACGTGGTAGTATTTTAGTACTAAGTTGTAATACATAATTTATGCATTTATTTATAATAAATGCAACGGTTTATAAGGTAATTTTGGCTCTTTAATTTCAACTTACAACTTCACGATTTAATATATATCACATTTAAAAGAAGATGCACAATGATCGTACTTAACATTTAAAAGATCCCCAAAAGTATGTAGACCCAAATTTGCGGCTAAATATATCAAAAACGGCTCCATGGATTTTAGCATAAGGCATATTAGCGTGTAGCATGTTTAATTCTGCGTTGAATGAGGGTAGTTTTAAATTTTTTGAATTTTTTAAAGGAGACGTTTCTGGGGTGAGAATGAAAAAAGACCCCGCTCTGAGACGGAAGGCGTCTATTTGCCGGTTCATAATTACAAAACAATTTGTCCGATTGTAGTTATATTTTAATAAGATGTGCGTCATAGTCTTATTATTACTTGTGCAAGATGTCAAATGTCTATGTTTATTCGTTCACAATATTTCATCCAATTTATGAAACCGTGTTATCTCCGCAACTATAAGGCTGTGAGATATGCGACACACACCATTGGCTTTGTTTTGGGCTCTGTATTACGAATCAATTAGTTATATAAGCCTGAAATGAACGGAATATTTAAAGTGATTTTTATATTTGTTGAAAGCGAGCGAGGGAGAGTAGAAGACTGCACTTCCTCTGGCTACTGTCTTACAATTAGACATTCGCTTCCGACTTGTATCTTGCATGCTACGATTTCGGACAGACTTCGGATATTTCCGTGAAAGGTGAAAGTTTGCTACCTACCAGGCCAAGCACACATTTCGGACGCGGCTTAAGTCCTCTCCTTCCTTCATTCTCTTTCCGCTCTCCTTCCTCTCCTCATCGCTTTCTCCTCAATCTATCTTCCTCTCCTCCTCGCCTATAACACTTCTCCCTTTCTTTCCTATCCCCTTCTTTTTCATTTTCACTGCACTCTCAGTCTTCCTAATTAAAAATAGAAGGATACTTTTTACTTTATCCATACATAAAATAAAGTATTGTATTCGTGAAAAAATCAATTTCGAGATTTCGACAGAAATGCATGTTTTGAAGTCCTCTGAACACGTTTTGACCATTTTCTATATTTAATTGTCATGAAAGTTCTAAAATAAATTATTATGAAATGTCTGTAAATAAAAATTTTCCGTTGGTCATACCAATAAAGTTACGCCTCAGAAGTTATCTGATACATAATTGGCGCCCAGCAGAAGTCGTCGTTAACAAATGGAAAACAATTGCGAAGTCCAAACATTACCACCTATTCATTTTCCTCGGTCCCTTCTTCGTAACCCGGATCGGCAGTCAAATTTGTCTCAATCACTTCCCCTACTGGGGAACCATCTCGTGTCTACAATAACTGTAGGGCACACGTTTCACGTGGTCGAAAATGCGAATTAAAGGAGGCAGCGGTTTCGTGATGGCGATCTGTGGTCATTGCCGCCGGCGGAGTTTAATTGCGAAACGATCCTCATATTTATGAAGAGTTAATATCAGCCTGTACCGTTGAATTTAAATTAAAAAGAAAATCTTCTCTAGACTAAATGTATATTCATCTAATACTATTTCCGTTAAACAGTATTTAATTCTGATAACTTGCGAACGAACCTATCTCTGCCTCCCTTCGATTCCATCCGTATTATCTCCATTTACGCCGTCTTCCTTATTCCCTCCTCGCTTCTCTCTCTCACTCTGCCCACTTTTCCTCTCATCCCACATACACTTGATCGCTCTCTCGTTTTATATCCTCTCCACCTTTCCTCCTTTCTCTCCTCATATCTTCGCTCCTTCACTCTCCGAATGAATTTCTCGGAATATGAGCTTGCAGTGGAAGAGGGGCGGCGCTCCCACATCCGTCATCCCTCCTGCACCCACCCATCCTCCACACATCGTCCCTAACAACACACCCACACACGGACTCACGGTGAGCGACTCGCCCACAGAGCGTGCCGAGAAGAGCAATTCGATATCTAACTCCCGAGTGACGGAGGGCAGAGGGAGAGGATGCGGGAGAAAGGAGATGGTGCGGGAAAGAGGAGAGAGTGCGGGAGATAAAAGAGAGTGCGGGAGAGGGGATCCCTCGGCAGGGCATTCTCACGCGCTGCCAATGTCCGACCGCTTGGCGGACGGATTTATGCGGCGGATAGGTCATAATGACTGCCATCGCAGTCTTTCTCGAAGAGGACGGAGAGGCGAGAGGGCGAAGGACGAGCGCGAGAGAGCTAAGCATTGGGTGCTGCGGAATGCGGTAGTCCGGATGCGCGGCGCGGGAACTCTGGCTCGCGATAGCTGCTCCTCCGTCCTATCATACATCGCTCTCCGCCTCTCTCCCTCTGATCGCATCCTCTCTCTGCCACACCCTCTCTCTCCCTCACCATCTCTCTCCCTCACCATCTCTCTCCCTCACCATCTCTCTCCCTCACCATCTCTCTCCCTCACCATCTCTCTCCCGCACCCTATCTCTCCCGCACACTCTCCCTCCCGCACATTCTCCCTCCCGCACCCTCTTCCTCCCGCACCCTCATCCCTCTGCTCCCTTCCCATAAAGCAATTTCCCCCTCTAGCAGCCTCGCCCTCCCGCACTTTCCTCCTCTAACACCCTCACCCTCCTGCACCCACCCTCTCTTGCCTCCTGCGCCCACCCTCTCCTGCGCCCAACCTCTCCTGCGCCCACCTTCTCCTGCGCCCAACCTCTCCTGCGCGCACCTTCTCCTGCAACCAACCTCTCCTGCCCCTACCCTCTCCTGCAACCACCTTCTCCTGCGCCCACCCTCTCCTGCACCCAACCTCTCCTGCGCCCACCCTCTCCTGCACCCACCCTCTCCTGCACCCACCCTCTCCTGCACCCACCCTCTCCTGCGCCCACCCTCTCCTGCGCCCACCCTCTCCTGCGCCCACCTTCTCCTTCGCCCACCCTCTCTTGCCTCCTGCCCCTACCCTCTCCTGCGCCCACCCTCTCCTGCCTCCTGCGCCCACACTCTCCCACGCCCAACTTCTCCTGCACCCACCCTCTCCTGCACACAGCCTCTCCTGCGCCCAACCTCTCCTGCGCCCAACCTCTCCTGCGCCCACCTTCTCCTGCGCCCACCCTCTCCTGCAACCACCCTCACCTGCGCCCACACTCTCCTGCGCCCACCTTCTCCTGCACCCACCCTCTCCTGCACCCACTCTCTACTGCACCCACCCTCTCCTGCGCCCACCCTCTCCTGCGCCCACCTTCTCCTTCGCCCACCCTCTCTTGCCTCCTGCCCCTACCCTCTCCTGCGCCCACCTTCTCCTGCGCCCACTCTCTCCTGCAACCACCCTCTCCTCCGCCCACCCTCTCCTGCAACCACCCTCTCCTGGGCCCACCTTCTCCTGCGCCCACCCTCTCCTGCCTCCTGCGCCCACACTCTCCCGCGCCCACCTTCTCCTGCACCCACCCTCTCCTGCACACACCCTCTCCTGCGCCCACCCTCTCCTGCGCCCAACCTCTCCTGCGCCCACCTTCTCCTGCGCCCAACCTCTCCTGCGCGCACCTTCTCCTGCAACCAACCTCTCCTGCCCCTACCCTCTCCTGCAACCACCTTCTCCTGCGCCCACCCTCTCCTGCACCCAACCTCTCCTGCGGCCACCCTCTCCTGCACCCACCCTCTCCTGCACCCACCCTCTCCTGCACCCACCCTCTCCTGCGCCCACCTTCTCCTGCACCCACCCTCTCCTGCACACACCCACTCCTGCGCCCACCCTCTCCTGCGCCCACCCTCTCCTGCAACCACCCTCTCCTGCGCCCACCTTCTCCTGCACCCACCCTCTCCTGCACACACCCACTCCTGCGCCCACCCTCTCCTGCGCCCAACCTCTCCTGCGCCCACCCTCTCCTGCGCCCACTTTCTCCTGCGCCCACCCTCCCTTGCCTCCTGCGCCCACCCTCTCCTGCGCCCACCTTCTCCTGCGCCCACCCTCTCCTGTGCCCACCTTCACCTGCCCCCACCCTCTCCTGCGCCCACCCTCTCCTCCGCCCACCCTCTCCTGCAACCACCTTCTCCTGCAACCACCTTCTCCTGCAACCACCTTCTCCTGCAACCACCTTCTCCCTCACCCACCTTCTCCTGCACCCTCCTCTCACGCCTCCCATTTTACGCCCTCTGCGTGGCGTTTAAAACTTCCAACAAAGGACGCCGTAGTCTCGGTTTTATCGCGATCCCTAGTCCTAGCAGCCATCTTGCTTATATTTAATTTTTCAGCGCACCTACGGCACTAATTTCGCCGCAAGCGGAATTTAATTAGACTACATATTATAAGCTATTTCTATTATATTAAATTTCGTTTTACTCCATCATATGTCAGTAAATATAAAAAGTTCCTCGAAAATTCTATTTTCTAAACAAAAGGCTTCTCTTTATTCGTTAAGTAATAGTGATACTCAACTGGAGTGCCGCGGTACAATGGCATGTCGTTAGACATGAAGTGGTGTGTCGCGGAATTTTGGGAGGATCGGGAGAGCTGCACTGGAAAACAGGACTGATGAACGGCCAATATTCTTTTTGTTCTAGTATGTCGTGTAATGAAAATCGTTGAGAAGCATTGAAATAATGAATAAAGTTTCCAAGGTTTAACGTAACTTTAACCTTCGATTTTACAATTTTTTAAACTGATTCATTTACATGCTATTTTTCAGCGAAAAACTATACTAATACATAGTAACATTCAGTATTTCAGCGATATTAATTTTCTTAGAAATTTTTCTCATATTAAACAAACGTGTTAGAGAAGTGGATAAGTTTTACGATAATCTATTTTCACGCTTCTAGTCTTACTTAAAAATAAATAATATTTAGAAGTAAAAATTGTTTGATCTATAATATTTTAACGCCAGGCATCTCTATTAATTCCAATGTTTGTTGTTCAAACAGAAATAGCGCGTTCGGTGGATTCTCCGAATTTCCTTTCTCAAGCGACGGTTCTTGGCGGATACATTTTTTCACTTGAAATCGTTGTTGTATAAACTTAGCGGAGCGAAACAAGTGGATGCGCTTGACTGCTTTTTGTTACTTCTAAGGATCGCGGTAAATGGGGAAAAAACATAATCGTGAAAGTGACGTAATGAGAAGACGTTTATAGACAATCGCATATTTTTACGGCACTTTATTTAACGATAAGTTCCATGGTAGTTTTTTCTCGTACTTTACATTTTGTGTGTTAGTTCTATAAAAAAGTTCACGATTTATTTGAATTGCCAGTTATTAGGCTAAATCTATGTTTTCGTCGAAATTCCTGAGTTCTCGACCTGTAGCTCGTCTTTTTAAGCGGCCATCATGGCAACGAAGAAAGAGAGGCTGGGAGATAGGGAGGCTAGAAGATAGGGAAGCTGGTTGATAGGAAAGCTGGGAGATGGGGAGGCTGGGAGGTAGGGAGGCTGGGAGGTAGGGAGGCTTGGAGGTAGGGAGGGGGAGAAGCAACGAGGGCGGGAGGTAGGAAGGCTGGGTAGGGGAGAAGCAGGGAGGTTGGGAGGAAGGGAAGCTGGGATTGATTGATTGATCAATTGATTATGTCTTTTATTCGGGGCGAGATGCAGTCCCCCCTTCCTCCTAACCCCAAATTCATTACATATATATATGCCCGAAATGCTTACGTTTTTTTAGTATTGTTTTATGTGTTTTTCGTGTTTCTCCTACTGAGTAAAGCTAAGAACATGTTTACAACATATCTCAACAGATATCAATGTATAAATCACATATTGTCAATAATTCCATAATATACATTAGAAAATACAAGTAATTAAAAACAAAACAAAATATGTAGATTTCAAACAGAATCAAGATATTCTTGGTTATTAAACAAAAAAATGGAAGCTGTGAATGAAAACACACGTATATACATTTCATGGTTAAAGTACAACTCGTTTCAATTGGAAAAGAAAAGTACAGGATGGAGGGGGTCTGGGAGGGATGGAGGCTGATAGAGAGGGAGGTTGATAGAGAGGGAGGCTGATAGAGAGGGAGGCTGATAGAGAGGGAGGCTGATAGAGAGGGAGGCTGATAGAAAGAGAGGGAGGCGCTTTTACGCCTCCCGTTCGACTCTCCATTTCGATCACCTTGCTCGAAAGCGAAAGGAAATCACGAGCCGCAGTCTAAAAGCTTGATCGCCAAAAGTTCTTGTGCAGTTTTGAGTCAGCTATATCGCTGCTTTGAATACATACAGCTTATTCAGTGATAGGAAACTGCTATCTGAGTGAAGTATATCAAACAAATAAATTTGTGATTTTCTAATCTATTTCTCAGTTGGTTTGCCATTCATTATTATCGTTCCAGTGGGCTACAAAGTCTTTTTAAGCCTCTAAATGCGAATGCCAGATAATAACTTTTGTCATTAATTATCTCACTTGAATTGAAAGTGAGAATAATATGAACGACACTGCTGGAAAAGAGAAATTATTTGGTCCAAGAAAAAGCTTGAAACACTTCGTTAAATATTTTCTCTCTTAGGTTAGGTGGAACACTTAGCCTCAACCTCACCAATAAAGACGTTTTTCTTTCTTTCCTTCTTTGTAATATGACTGTTGATGGTTGGATACACGTTTCACGTCAATGTAGTCACGATAACCAATTAAGAGCAAAAATTGATGGAATAATAGAAACTATGCAGAAAGGCATAAGCTGTAATTTTGGGAATAACTTTGAAACAGAAAAAATTCTGCTATGACCGGGAATCGAACCGGGGTCTTCCACTTGCCGGGCGGATATTCTACCACTGAACTACCTTAGCGGATACCGTAAATGCCCGCGTATAGTGCGCACCCTCGTATAACACGCAGGGGAGTTTTTCAGCCTCGTAATCTATTATTTTTCTATATACCCGCGTATAGTGCGCACCGATTTTTTTAGCGTTACCGTTCCAGAATAAAGTAAATGGTGTAACGTGTTCTAAGGCAATGATCGAATTATTGGTATTATGTATTGGTAACATAATGAAAGTCGAAATGAAATTTTCGAATGTTCCAAAAGAACGTCAGCTAACTCAATCATTACATACTCTATGTTTACTTACAAGGTGATATTAGGATATACACAATAAATCGAATTATATTAATTTCATAGTATGGCATATGGCATTCTTTGAGCTAATAAAATGAAGGAATGACGATAATCCTATTTTTTACATACGTTTTTGTCACGCCTGAGGTGGACGGGTTCGCCCAACTTTCAGTTTTACCCTTATTAGAGCACTTTGGAGCACGTAAACACGATAGCAAATAACCATAATTAACTAAAGACTCTAAGAATCATGACTAAATCACGTATGAATGCTGAGAGAAAGGTAGGGAACGATAACTTTATTTAGTTCTACAAGAAGCATCAACTCCCAGCGTACTCAAAGGTATCATCAGCTGCCATTGTTTATAATTGTAAGTAGTACCAGTACCTCACCATCAGGCCGGGCGCCGGTGCAGGGTGACGTCATGCGTAAGATGCCGATTCCGATAACAACATCGAAGAAAAATTGTCCAGTGACGAAGTATTTCTTGGCTTTTAAAATGAATAAATACTGAATTCATTCTTTTCATATCTAATTAATGAATGTTTGTAGAATTAATTAATAAATTTTAACTATTATCTTATCTTACTTTTCGTAAAAATCACCAATAAAATTATGAGGATACCCGGGCAGTAATTAATATGCCGAAATTGTGGAAATATGGGGTCAAATGAAAACAGGAAGATTATGTACCCTCGTATAACAAGCATCCTAATTTTTAACTCAAATATTTCGATAAAAAAGTGCGCATTATACGCGGGTATTTACGGTAATCTTTCCTGTCTCTGAACGCGGGTGTTTTTCTTAGTTGGGTCCGGGCTAGCCAAGCTAGTATCAACCAGCCCCAACGGACGGTTTCAAAGTTATTCCCAAAATTACAGCTTATGCCTTTCTGCATAGTTTCTATTATTCCATCAATTTCTGGCTTTGGCAATCTCACCATTTGAGAGGGAGGGGTTATCTTCGACGTTCTCTTGGAGGACGTCCGTTGGGGCTGGTTGATACTAGCTTGGCTAGCCCGGACCCAACTAAGAAAAACACCCGCGTTCAGAAACAGGAAAGATTATCTGCTACGGTAGTTCAGTGGTAGAATATCCGCCCGACAAGTGGAAGACCCGGGATCCCGGTCATAGCTGAATTTTTTTCTGTTTCAAAGTTATTCCCACAATTAAGAGCAATCAATTTAAGCAAAATTTCTAAAAGTATAAAAGTTTTATGATTTTTAAATTTTATATCTTTTTGTATTTGGATAGTTTTTGTAATTTCCGTTTGCTTCTACGTAACAAATATAGATCAATAGTTCCGGTTCTGGTATCAGCACGTCTTGCATCCGTACCAATAATTTATCTATTTTTTATTATTTTATCCATGGTGACTATCTCTTTAGTCATTTAAAATGCCTATTATTAGCGACTGCTTAATTTGTGCAAAGGATATTAAGATTGAGAAAGAATTAAAGTGTGATTTGTGGTTTTTTGCCAGTACATGATACATGCGCAGGGTTGAGTAGGCAAGAGTTAAAGAGTTAAAGGCTCCTAATAGGAAAATCTTATTCTATTCTGATTCTTGTAATTCTAGTGGCAGGAACAGATTTTTGGAATTGAAGAACTTAATTCAGGTTTTGAAAAAGGAAATAGAGCAATTGAAACAACGTGTTTCTGCCAATTTCGATCAAAGTGAGTTTTTGGAATGTGTTGTTAGTGAAAGTAATGATCGAAAAGTTCGTGCCAAAAATGTTATTATTTTTGGGATGAGTGAAGTGCATTCTGAAGGCGAGTGATAAATTCTCTCATGATAACGAGCAGACACTTGACCTAATTAATGCCATTTCCCCAAATCTTCCATGTGATCGCATTAGGTAATTTCGATTAGGAAAGCCCACTAATTCGTCAAAGAGGCCTATCAAAGTGGTTTTTTCCTCTGAGCAGGATGCCTCTAATTTTTTCTATGATTCCATTGTAGCTAAGAAAAATGCTCAGATGGACAAAAACATGTTTCCAAGGATCATACAGTTGCCGAAAGGGCGTATTTGCGTAAGATTAGAAATGAAATGACTTCCCTGTTGGAAAATGGTGAAACAAACTTAGTTCTCAAATATATTAATGGTGTCCCTATATTTGTAAATACTTAAAACCTGGAGTAAAAAACTAATTTCCAAAGGACAACTTAGTGTTTAGTATCATAATGTAAGAGGTTTGAGATCCAAATTAGCCAATTTGCGTTTGGGCATAATATTGACTGTGATTTTTATATTTTCACCGAGACAAATTTATGTGCAAATATATGTGATGCTGAGCTCGGCCTATCTAATTATTTGATTTACAGAAGAGATCGCGATATGCTTACTAGCAATAAGAAGTGCAGGGGTGGAGTGCTTATAGCTGCTCATAAGAGGCTGTCTTCAACTGTTTTAACTTCATCTTGTACAACTGTTGAGGAAATTTTTGTAAACATTAGGACTAAGAAGTCGAATGTAATGATTGGAGCTGTTTTTCTTCCACCAAATTCGCACGTAGATGCTTACACAGAACACATGCTTGCACAAAACTAATATAGTTAAAAGAAAAGTGCGATCTTAAAATATAGTTAAAAACCCATTGCAGTTCATGTATTTAGCTAATAGTAAGTAAGTTAGTACACAATTTTCCTTTGATGGTAAATTGACCGTTCACATTTTATCCTGTTTTTACGAGTTAATAAGAGTAAATTAATTCATTTATTAAGTTAAATTCTATACGTTTTAAATAACTTATAATTTGCTCAAATATTTCAAGTAAATTTCAGCAACTTCATTATGCATTGTATCTTATTATTTTGATTTTTCTCTTATTTTCAGCAAATATTTGGATAATCATTTGGCCTCTCTACTAATAATTACTTAAACAGTATAATTAAAACAAAGAACTTTCAAAAACCCTGATTTGATTGTGCATGAAAGCCAAACCAGATCATAGCATACCTTACTGATTTTTCATATCGAAATCATATATATTTGGAATACTTTTATGATAATCCCGTCATATTTGACGGGCAATTACGCTAGTAATTTAATAATATTTAATGTTGCTATATTTCTGATTTCATCGCCGCAGTAACCTTGTTTATTTCATCTAATCCGTTCCTTATGCGTGATTGTAGGCTTTTATGAGAAGTAAGTATACAATGATATATGAACATATCTATAATAATTACGATAAGTTAATCTCCGGATGCGTGGTTTTATGGAGATTCAGAAAGCAAAACAGAGCCTTCAAAATTCCTCTCATTGATCTTTAAGACTTGCATGATTTAAATTTAAGAGTGGATGGAACAATTTCCTGCACATCTTTTAAGAGATGCGCTCTTCAAAATAGCCTCAAATTAATTCCTTTTCTAGTTTCATTCCATGCAATAGATGCTAGATAAAAAGCTAAAAACCAGGTCTCGACAGTTAATCCGTTGCTTGCACTCACTAGACGCCGCCTGCACACCCAAGTGGAACGGGCAAAGACGGAAATAGGGTGGCAAAATGACGATGGGTGGGAGAGTCGGGTTGGGCGTAAGAGGGGGTGGGCGTAACAGGGGGTGGGCGTAAGAGGGGGTGGGCGTAAGAGGGGGTGGACGTAAGGGGAGGTGGGCGTAATGGGGGTGGGCGTAAGAGGGAGTGAGTGGGGTAGTAGGGAGGGGGAGGGAAAGGGGGCGAGGAGGCGCAGAAGGGGGAGGTGTCGCAGAGAGGGATTGCTTTTGTCGTGGAGAGTCAAATTAAGATGTCAACAGGTTCATGAGAAGCGCCAGGCGTCGCTACGCTCCTTAATTAAGAGCCCAGCATTCGTCAGTATTTCCTCCTCGTATTCTCGCCGCTCCCTCTTCGCCGCACACCTTTAGCTCTGCAAAGGCAGCCACGTGTCTATAGTCGAGGGTCCTCGCCCCCTTCCATCCCGCCCGATCCCTACGCCATCCGCTCCCTCTCTTACTTACACTCGTTTTTTATTATTTTTCACATCAAACGGAAATCATTCTTCGTATTTTTTTAGTGCGAGTAAAGGCCCTTCCCAAAGCGGGTGCTCGATGCATTTTAATGAAGCGCCACTCGCCGCGCGCGCGCCCTCTGCAAAGAGAAAGAGAAATATTGCTCCTAATGCGCGGTGCCCCGCTAGGCGTCGGCGGCGGCGTCGGAGGCGTCGAAGCGTGAGCCTTTAACAAGGAACAATCCCATTGGCGGAGTGAGCGTACCTTCGTCTCCCGGGACAACGATCGCGGAAGCCCCTTTTTACCCCTCGACCACCGAGCTTAACGCTTCCACCGGCGCAAAAATACCTTTAATTACATTCCGGAGGCTTAAAAATAATTTTATTTTTTACTTTTTCTCTTTGGAAAAGGAATGATTTTTAACCGCGTTGCCGAGGGTCGACTCTTTCGCGAGGGGAAACCCGCTCTCAGCCATCCGAATGAAATTTTCCGCAGGTGCAGCAGCATCGTCATGTTTTTGATTTGAAACATAATGCGAGCACCCAAACCTCGTGCTTCGGGGATACCTGTGAGTTAAAACTCTTGACTGTCATTTTCGCTCGGATACCTTTATTCAGGGCCGGTGCGTGGAAATTACCGCCTGAGGCAAAAGGCCGCAACAGATCACATAGGCGACGACAATGCCATCCCTCGGAGAGTGCCGCTCGAGGCGATCCACTTCCGAATTCACCTCATACGACGACGGCCGTGCCTTTATACGACTGCCAGTACGAGTGTATACGTGTCTGCATTTCGACGTATCATTGCGAAGCCTCGTTTGTACTTTATAATAAAATTTGTTTTAAGCAAATATATTTCCAGTTTTTAAAGGTGTATTAGAAAATATATCTTGGACCCAATTATGCTCAATTCCATAGTTGATCTTTTTTATATTTTGCATGTGATTTTTATAAAGTACCCAAACATAAATATATACGTACACACGGCGCCTAGAATTGTCTCTCTCTTGTGCTGACGAAGGGATCACCCCCGAAAGCTCCAATCCACGTATTTTTATGTGTTTCTCCGATACCCCAGAGGATCTCTTAACTGTGTGTATATATATATATATATATATATATATATATAACTAAAATCACCTACCCAATAACTTCTACCACCAACTGCACCACCCGCAATATCATTTACCTCCTGAAATGCACCCAATGTCCCGCCTTTTATGTTGGCCTCACCAGCAATCCCCTCAACATCCGGATGAACGGCCACCGCAACAGCGTCATTCTTAAACGACCCCTGCCCGTGGCCGTTCATGCGAAAAATCACAACCTAAAATTTAATGATTGCTTCACGGTGAGGACCATTCGCGCTCTCCCCGATAATGCTTCGGCTCCCCAACTCCGTCAGTGGGAGCTTGCCCATATTCATCTTCTAAACTCCTTCACTCCCCCTGGCCTCAACCTTCGCTAGCATTTCACTCCTTTTCTTCCATTCCCCAACTCCCTCCTTATCCTCCAATCCCCGACCTTTCCGCACTACCCTTCCACCCCATGCCTCCACCCAGTGTCACGGCCATCAGCTGTCTCTCTCCTGTGCTGACGAAGGGATCACTCCCGTAAGCTTATGTGTTTTTTGTTTTTGTGTTTTTGTTTTACGTGTGCCACTTCGACACCCCCAGCAGCTCGGCAACCTGAATTCATCTTATTGGTGAGTGCTCAATGGACTTCCTTATCCCAACAACTTTTTGCCATACTTTTATCCCTTTTACCTTTCCTCTTCCGTAATCTTATATATATATATATATATATATATATATATATATATATATATATATATATATATATATATATATGTGTGTGTGTGTGTGTGTGTGTGTGTGTGAGCTTGAGGGATAGGAAGGAGCCAGTGGACACTTATTTGGCGTTGTTGAGAGATAGAGGGAAATAATTGATAAACAGAGCACGAAACGTAAACAATCTTCTTAGGCTTACACCAACTACCTGATTACCATTGTACCTTAATTCAGGTGTTACCAAACTAAGGGTCGCGAAAGGTTTTCTGTTGGTAGTGAAGATCGAGTATTTTCAATATTTTAACTTTTAATTGTAATCTGATTGATTAATTTGATTAAATTTTTAATATAAACCAAAAGCTGATTTCCTCTAAATACTCTATTCACGTTATACAGGGTGTACCTAAATTGAAATACAATTTTAATGGCTTATAACTTTTTTTTCAAGTGACATATTGAAAAAAGAATTGCTCTACAACAAAGGTCCAAAATTCTAGTTTTTGTTTACAGGTGCTCATTGTGCCTTCCACAGGGCACACATCCCACCTGAAAGCAATCTCATCCCATACACTGTGTAGCTTATCTTTATCGAAACTCGTTACTGCATCACGGGTTCTGTCTCGTAGTTCCTCTAAGGATTGTGGCAGAGGAGGAACATTGACGCAGCCCCAGAAATGAAAACCAAGGGATGTTAGGTCGGGTGACCGTGGAGGCCACTCGATAGGTCCACTTCGACCAACCCACGCCGTCCTGTTGGAACAGGATGTCTGCTGCCTCAGTGTCTTGCTGCAACCGGGGCATTAGGAAAGGTTCCAGCATGTCTAGATACGTGATTCCAGTCACTTTTCTTAGCGAAGAAGAATGGTCCGTAAACCTTTGCAACACTCATAGCACAAAAGGCATTCAGTTTCGGAGAGTCGCGTTGATGTTCAACTGTGACTCTAGGCGGTTGCAAAAAAGAAAATATTCTCCTAAAATGTGCAAATAAGTTCGACATTTGATTCATTTCTAGAATAAATCTGACGTCCCCTCAACTTTTCACATGGCTCTCCGATAGCGCTTCGTTCTCCGCAAACAGACGATGCGAAAGACGCCAAAGGATCTGTTCTTCGGACGATCTCTGCTGCGGATTTTATGGCAAAAGGGAGATGCCCCGCGCCCCAACTGTATTCCTCCCTTCGCCCCCTTGACCCCTCTGCCCCTCCCACCGCCTCCATCCATTCACGCCACGGGTTTTGCCTTCTTCCTCTACGGCCCTTAGGACGGCGGCGTAACATAGGGAGCGAACGGCGATCGTAAAAATCTCGAAGAGTGGAAGAAAGTGATGGAAAAAGTCAGAGCGAGAGGATCCCTGCGTGGAGAGATTTGAAAAAGACGTGGAAGTGAATAGAAAAGCGTGGAGTGTCGTCTATTACAGTGTTTCTCAAACAGGGCCGCATAATTATTTTGGATGCAAGGTGAAATGTCGAAAAATTAAGTCTTCGCTAATAATAAATTTTTATCAGGGAATTTTAGGAAATACGAAGTGTTAACAGTTATTAATAGTTACATAAAATTGAGAAATTTGCAATCATGTTTCTTGTTTTTACTATATACAATTCAAAGGGGGCCGCATGATATTCAAGGGGGCCGCGGCAATTGAAAGTTTGAGAACCACTGATCTATTTATTACTACTCCTCGCTCGCTGCTTGCATTCTGCCCCCCTCCCCGACTCCACCCTCACTCCTCCCCTTCGCCACCTTCCTCTGCTCCACCCTTCACCTCCTTCCCCTTCTTCACCTCCCCTCCCTTCCCCAACTCCTCCATCCCTTTCGCCCCTTCCCTCCACCAAGTCCCCTCCCCTTATCCCCCTCCCCTTCACCTCTCCTCCCCCAACTCCCCCACCCCTTTCCTCCTTCACCTCCTCTCCCTCCACCTCCTCTCCCTCCGCCTTCTCTCCTCCCCTTCATCCCCCCCTCAACTTCCCACCACTCCCCTTCCCGCCGCGCCACATGCCCATTCTCTGAAGGGGCGTGTGGTCGGATTTTAAGAGCTCGACCGTGCGAGATTCTCGACTCGCCCACGAAGCAATTCTCCTGTACACTCCAAACCGCACGTCCAAAGGTACTATGTGAGAAACCTCAACGACGCAGCTTTCTCCTTTTTTGGCAGATAAAAGCTATTTGATATACAACCGAACGTTCGTTTAAAACTTTTTATCGCTCTACTCCATAGCGTATGACCCTGCTATTCGCATTGTCATTTTCCCTTTATGTAATTTAGTACATTTGTGTAATTCTTTGTGTTGTTTCTTACATACTTGAAATTTTTCATACAAATGATTCAGCTTAAATTTTAATGAAGCAAACAAGGGGATGTCGGAAGTACAGAGTGGCAGGAGCCGATACTAGGCTCAAAATGGCTGCAGAATGGAGATGAAATGACGGTATAATCACAAATTACTCCCCAACTTCAATGGTGTTGGCTTGACAAGTAAAAGTCCATTATAAAAATTTATTATAAATGAAATGTCTTTATATTTAAAAATAAAATGTCGATTCTAATCGAAGTTTAATAGTTATCACACAGTGTATGTATGAAAGCTGCACACCAAAAGCAAAATTATTTGAATTATCGCTGATTTTAACGCAACATAAGAATTTAAAAATACATTAAGTCCCCGCTATACGTCGGATATGCGTTCCTCAAAACGGACTTAAAACGAAACAACGTATAGTGAAACCTATTTTCTCATAAGAACAACGATAAAAGTAGGTGTTACGTTCCTCACGTATATTTAGTGACACATTTATATAAAAAATAATAAATATCAATATAGTATATTAGACATACTATACTTTATTAAAATTAATAAGTAACTACAAAAAACCCACCTGAGCTTATAAATGTTTTCCGCTTCAAAATCACCATATCTAAGATTCGCCTGAGTGTAAACAGACACAAAAATCATTCGCAGTTATGAAATTATAATATTGGTATTTTTATAAAAAACGCTGGAAATGTGCATTTGCTCAAAACGGCGAAAACACAAAAGCGATGACTGAAATTTCTGTACCTAACATTACTAAGTGAAGTTGAAACTAAGTACTGCGTAGCACTGCTCACACATATTTGATCATTCGGTAGAGAGCGAGCCCATATGGAATCGTAAAATGAAATTAAACACGAAATTAAATTATCTAATTAATAATAAACATTAAATTAAAAAGACGAATAGAGGTGTTATTATTTATGATAGTAATTTATGTATTGCAATTGGAATACCTGAAATTTTGCTTTTGGTACTTCACAAACGACGTATATGCGAAGTGACACAAATTATAACGAAACATTTTCCTTAATTGATTGACGACAAATATTCGAAACAACCTGTAGCGAGGCGACGTATAGCAGAGAATCACTACATATCAGGTCACATATATCACAATAATCAATTCTTTTTCACTAAATATTATTCTTATTTGTTAGAAAATTTTCTTTATGAAAGGTTTCTTAGATTAAATCCTTCATCGATAGCAATACATGAAATGAATCTATTGGCTATGAAATTGTGCAATGAGAAGTCAAACCGTTGCAACATCAATCTTTGAAAGAGAGCAATCATCTGCGGTGAATTGCATGTCATTTTTTTTTAAAAATCACTAAACAGACGGCGCCTGCCGCGGATAATAACCGTCTCGGCGTTCATTCGATTCCTTTAACCAGTGTCATTATTTTCTCCGGTATTCACGAGTAGTGGGCGGATGGTTGTTCCCGCGCCCGTTGCAGGAGAGAGAGGAACTCTCTCTCTCCCTTTCAAGGTCACCGACGAAGGGGCAGGGAGAGAGAGAGAGAGGGGAAAATATATCACGTCTCCGAAACTCGATCGAAATGCAAAACAGCTTCGTCGCCGATTTCTTCGTAAGAAGCGATAGTTTGAGAGCGAGGGAGGGAGTTAGGGAGGGAGAGGGATAGATAGATAGATAGATAATCGTCTTTATTCGGGCGAAATTTAGACCATAAGGTCCATTCTTACATTTACCTCTTAGGGAGGGAGGGAGGGAGAGGGAGGGAGGGAGAGAGAGGGAGGGAGGGGGAGAGGGAGCGAGATATAGATAGATTGATAGACAATCGTCTTTATTCGGGCGAAATTTAGACCATAAGGTCCATTCTTACATTTAAGGGGGGGAGGGAGGGAGGGGGAGAGGGCGAGAGGGAGGGAGTGAGGGAGGGAGAGAGAGAGAGAGAGAGGAATGAAAGATGTAAGAATGAGGAGTGGGAGGGATAGTAACAAATGGGAAGTGAGAGGGAGGAAAGCGAACGTATTGGGAAGGGATAGAGAGTTATAATCATAGGAGTGAGAGAGAGAGGACGTGTTAGATGGAGGGGCTGCAGCATTATTGTTTGCTGCGATTTTTAATGAGAACATTTCCATCGTGGGGATGCATTAGCATTTAGACGAGCTCTCGGCGCACGAGGCGGCGCTCCTTACTTTATTATCGCTTCCCTTCGCATGCACTCGCGAGGCCGTGCATCGGCAGATAAAGAGAAGCACAAAAAGGGCTCTCTTAGGCTCGCATTCTTCCTTTCTTCGGCACTAATTTTACGGCTCTTAAGACTCGGAGGGAATTTACGATCGAACGAGAGGATTCCTAAACTTTAAAAGCCCCGAGCACCTATGAAATGGATTTCTTTATAGTTCCTCATATTGGACTTCACGGATGCGAAATGTAATGGACCGAAGGGATTACGAAAAGCGGCGTTTTATGGACTTCGTAAGCATTTTTGTGAACAGCTGTGAATCGACCGGCGATAACAAAAAGGCACGTTTCAAGTAATTTTGTTTGGATTATAGAATCGGTCTCTTGAAAATGTGTTCAAAATTTTAAAATAAATGTTAAGATCTTTATTTTTCATTATTATGTTGTCGATTATCTATCGGTCGTTCGTTTTCTCCGGAAAGTTTTCCAACATCACATGCGTCCGATATATGAAAAATAACATCTCGTTTTCTCGTCCGTATAAGAGAATCCGTTCTACATATTTCGGATCATTTCGAATCAGGAACTTCCGATCTCCTTTATTTTCGTCGCCCTCATCACTCAGCAGCGAAACCATAAAGAGTGCTTTGTTGAGGGAGTCACTCGTGACAACAGCAGGGAACAAATTCGTGCCATGATCCAGCGAGTTCTGGAATTACCTTCCTACCCCCCGATCGAGAAGACGGTGGAAATAGGAAAGAAAGATCCATTATTCCACTCGTAGTACAGAAACCGAAAACAAATTCTCATCCGGCCATTCTCTACCTCCGCGTATTTTTTCTGGCACACATTTCTCGCTTTAACAGGTGGTTCTTGACACACATTAACGCAAATACTCGTTTTGATGACTTCTTACAAACTATCAAAGGTTAGTTTGCAACTCCATTACTCACTAACTCCAAATTACCTCATCGAAGGCACTTTAAAGCGTCAGGTTTACGTTGTAAAATTCTTCCAATCACTTGCGATCCATGCAATAAGGGGATGATGGGCAGTTCCTTCCGATCGTCTTCCATGGCGCTGCATTTGTCGGCATGGAAGGAGAGAGAAAGAAATAAAGAGAGATAAAGAGAGAGGGAGAATAGGAGCGTCGCAAGAGGGAAGGGGGGAATGAGGAAGTGGCTTCGGTTGGTTTTGCGTGTGGCGGCCGAGTGGGTGTGAACGACCTCGTAGCATGCGCACCCGGGGATAAGAGAGATGGAATGAGAGGAGGTGGAGGAAAGAGAGAGAGAGAGAGGAGGAGAAGGAAAGGGAGGAGTGGAAGAGGAGGAAAAAGGAGTCCGAAGGAGGGATTAAAGATGGAGGAAGAGTGGAAGACGCGTAGGTGAGAGAGAGAGAGAAAGTCCCCTCCTTATTTATCACGCAGTAAGAATGCTTCTGTTTCGAGTGTTTTCTGACAGAAACAAATAGTTCTGGAAAGAACTAATCTGCCTACTTTCCTTTCAATACAATTTTTATATATTAATAACATACCTTCAAAATTAACAAATTATCTTGTTAGTAGTAGCAGTAATTTTTATTTTTAGGTGCATCGACGGCTAATGTCATTTCACACCGTAGAAAATTCTATTCAGAAAAATACTTAGACAATCACAACGTCCATGTCCTAGGCGGGAATCGAGACCGCGACCTTTGGGTTAGCTTGTCACCTCTATAGCTATGAATCGAAACACGGCAGGAATGTGCACTCGGCTATGCTCCAGCCGAGTTCGGCAATAATCATCACCATAGCAACAAATCGAAAAAATGGCTTTCAAAACGCCTAAACGAAAGCTTTCGGGAGAAATTCAAACAAGTACGATCGAAAATCAAAATTGTATGATAAGAATAAGAATCTTCACTTTTCCCCCCTTAGAACAGCACAACTCGCACTCCGATAACATAATTCTAAAATATTTTAAAATGAAAAAGGAAAAATCTCTGCACGACGGATTTTAGATTTACCATGTAAATCAAATGGGGAAAGTACTCAGCTGGTATCGAATTCGGGACCTGTAAATTCGGAATATAAATTATGGCCCTGAGATAGTCTCCGAGAGCAATAGTCTTTCACCAAGTTTCAAGGAAATCGGTCCATTCATGAAGAAGATGTTAGTAGGGAATACACACACACACACACGGACACCGAGGCAATCTCACAAGACAGCATTCCATTATTTGGAAAGTAGGCTAATAATGTGATTTGATCCCAGATTTTACAATTAAATATAAATTATATCAGCGTTCCGCTTCCAGTGCTTGTATAGATATTTTATAATAATAATTCCTTCTTCAACAATACGAGAGAGAGAGGGAGAGGGACGTAGAGAGAGAGAGGGAGAGAGTGAGAGGGAGAGAGTTGCGCTGAAGCGTCTAAGAATGCACGTGCGCCTGAATAGTAACTCACGTGAACATCTCTTTTTTTAGTCTCCTCCGTCATTGCGACGCGAAAATAATCGAGTCGCGAGCGTCGTAAGTTTTTCCCGTGCACTAGCAAAAGAGGGCGCGCGATGTTTACGATATTGGGAGGCCATTCTGAACAGCATCTCATTCTCTGAAGAGTACTGAACGAAGGAAGATCCTTTCGGGAGAGGGGAGGGGGAGAAGGGAATAGGCACCCAAGGGAACGAAAGAGTTTGAATGGAGTACGCTGTCTCTCTCTCCCCCTCTCCATCCCCTCCCCCCCTCTCCCTCCCCTCCCCCATCTCCCTCCCCCTCTCCCTCCCCCTCTCCCTCCCCCTCCCTCCTCCCCCCTCACCCCTACTCCCCCTCAACCCTCCTCCCCCCTCTCTCTCCCCTCTCTCTCCTCTCTCTCTCTCCTCTCTCTCCTCTCTCTCTCTCTCTCTCTCTCTTGTGATTTTGCTGCTACGCTGTCTTTTGCATACGTTTCTCTCCGAAATGGCTCCTCGGGAGAATTTCCCGCGACCAACTATTTTATTTTTACCCGTCAAAGAATTATAGCAAAAAAATTTACCCATCCCTTTTCCCTCTTGTCTTCTAAAGCAGTTCCAAAAGGTATTTACTGACTCCTCCTCGTTCTTCTTCGCGTGTATTTTACGTCTTCCAAGAAAGGTAGTTAGTTCTTTAGGAGGTAAAACAAGCCGATCCAGAATTTACTGTTATAGCCGTCCGGTACGAATATGCCATTATGTGTTTGTTAACCCCAATTTAAGACGGTTAATTAGGATCTTATTTAATATTTTTAGTGGCCGTTGTGCTCCGTGCTAACCCTCCGCAGAAATCGTCCTCATCCCTTACTCTTTCTTCCCTTTGCTCCTTTTACGATTGAGGAACGTCCTTTACCTTTCCCGGGGCGAATAGAAATAAAGTTGGTTTCCATTCTCGTGTGAGGTTCCCCCCCCTCCCCTCCCCCTGATCCTCCACTACTCCCCTCCCTTGCCTCATCCTCCCCTTTCCTTCTCCCATCCCCCTATCCATCTTCATTTATCCCCCGAGGACTAGGACGAGATAAACAGGCGAGACCGTACGAAGGGGCGCCCCTGGTATTGCGATCGCCCGGATGAGCCAGTTACTGCGGCCGAAGGACAGCGCCGGACACCAAACATACGGGATCGATTTAGGAAACGGCCTAATTTCGCTCCGAATTTGTAATTTTTAATTATCATTATGTGACTTATGGTGTTGTATGTCTGATTTGGATTCAAAATAAGTGAGTGAAGACATATGAGATTAAGGCTAAGGAGTTTCGATCGATGATTTTAAGACTGCTTCTTTTTTCTTACTTCCCAGTCTCTCTCTCTCTCTCTCTTCATTTTCTCCTCCTCTAATTCTCTCTCCACTTCCCATCTCTCCCTCACCCTTTTTATCTTCCATCTATTGAACCACTCCACAATTTTCGCTCTTCCCCTTCCCTTTTCCTCGTTCCCCCTTCTCCTCCTGATCGCTTTCCTTATTTCACTTCCTCCTTTTTTCTCTCTCTCTCCTTCCCTTTATTTCCTTTGCTTCGCAGAGAGCGAATATAAGTTGCATCGAAGCGAGCATATTAATGGAAGAGTATTTCGGATCAAAGGTGATCCCAAACTTTAGTTTTAAACGTGTTTCCACCGATCGCCGATCTCCTCTCCACTCTCCCTCTCTCTCTTTATTCATCTCCTTTAGTTTCGCTTACCGCGCCCTCCTTCGTGCCGCCGCGCCGCCCGTGCGTGCACCTTTTAAAATCCAGTCGAGGAGAAGCAAAATTTTAATGAAAACTTTCGAAAGCGAGATAAATTCGCGAGGCCATTGCGGATCGATTGTTTGATCTCGAGGGAAAGAGGCGCGAGCGGAGAAGATTTCTCGCGGAGCAATCGTGGCGAGGGATCAAGTGTTCCGTGAGAATCGTCCCCGACAACGGTGCTCTGATTTTTATACCTCAGATTACAAGTTTAATTTCTGTTCAGTTTCTAAGGTTACGCTTCGGATTGTGGTTTTTTAGATAAGATTCGAGCATTTAAATGCTCTTCTGCTTGTTCTTCTAGAGCGAGATCGCGAAACTTGTCCTTAATGTTTCTATTCCTGCGTACATTAAGAAACAACAGTATATAAATGCAAAACGTATCCCTGATCGGGGATTGCGATCCCCGCGGATTCATTCGCTCCCGAGATTTCGAAATTTCCATTCCAGGGATCCTGATCCCGTTTTATCAAAATTTTACAAAATAGTCAAAAACATGATTTTTTATGTGAAAACAGTAATTTTTAGGCTCGTTTCGTTTCCACCGTGAGCGCCTATTAGCCTCGTTCTGTCCGTCCGTCTGTCCGTTCGTCCGTCCGTCCCTACGCATGTTCGTTCTCAGCTTCTGCAGGACGGATTTTTATGAAATTTGGTATTTAGTACTTAAGATTAAAGCTATAAATGGTTTACATAAACCAATCAGGTGTGCCACTTAACGGGAAACACAAAAAAGCATTTTCCTCATATCCCGTATAATATTAGTCACATCGAAAAGGTTGGTTTTCAAATAATCGTTTTACAACTATCCAAATATAATATTTTTGTTCAAAACATTTTTATCGTAGAATACTACAACTACTTAACTCAAGAGAGGTATGTTTTTAAATAATTTTCGATTGTTTGATTAATTATAGCTGATTAGAAAACAAATCGGTAAATAAAAATTTAATATTTCCCTGGCATAATTTCTGATTCACTATCTTAGTCACCTGTGTTAAATTTATTTGTCTCTATTCGAAATGGGAAATTTGGAAACAGGAGAAAAACATCTGCTATGACCAGGAATCTAAACCGGGTCTTCCACTTGCCAGGCGGTTATTCTACCATTGAATTAACGCAGCAGAGTAATTTTCCTGTTTCAGAACGGAAATGTTTTCTTACATTAGGACCGGGATAGCCAAGCTAGTATCAACCATTCCCAACTGTTTCCAAATTTTCCATCATTTGAACTTATACGTGTAGCATAGGGATCATACGATCCATTAGTTCCATCCATTCGAAGTGGCAAACACCACACATATATTCATGTTTTACGTGTAAATATTGTTTGGTTTGTTAAAATAATTACGGGGACAGAGTTGTCCAATCACCAATGGAAATCTATGTACTAATATGATACAAATCGTCCATAGAAATAAGATTAACCGCTATCGCAACGCATTTCCGAACTACCATAAAGAATTCATTCGATATGCAATTCCATATTTTTTTAATGTTCTCTTTATGTTACCATAGTTATTTTAATTTTTTAATTGCGTGAGATATAATTGATCTCATAGCGCATTAGGAATATTTTTCAATTGTAATTTTAATATACTCTCGATTCAACATTCTGATACGTTCTCTAGGGCTGTACTTATCAAATGATAATTCTGAACCGCGAGATTAAGAAGTTTCAATTTAATCTTTATCGTAGTTTCTTACATTTATCCACTGCATTAAATGGATTGCTATAAATACGTGCTTATTTGCACTCAGAATTACAGAACCACTAATAAAAAGCTATATGTCGCTGAATGTACTTAGCGTGGGCTGGGATGATGTTGCAGAATCTTTTCCAAAGAGTTTTTATCAGTGACTTTATGTTAAACTTAGTCATAGTATTATGTTTAAAGCGGCGCGTGAATTCCATTGTTCATATTTCTCAAATGGAAAGCACGAATACTGATTGTAAATTTGCCAACTGATACACTCTCTTGCTCTCCAGAACCAATCAATATAGTGGTCGGCCAGCCGAGACAGCCATTTCATTTGCACATTGCATGCAAATTGCATCATAATGTGCCGTTTATCTCTCTCAAGAGGGTATCTGGCGGAGGAAAGAATGAATGACCGCATTTTATCACAATCCGATTCGCAAATGTCATTCTATGTGTATCGGTTTTAATTATCGTTTTTAACTAAGAAATTGGATGACTCAAATTAAAATTTTATTGCGACGATTCCATTTTCTTTTTGCTACATTAGAGATAAAAGATTTCTCTTGTGAAACGAGGCCTACTAATTTATTATTAGGAATAATTGACAATAATTCAAAATGTTTTAACTACCGAGACATAAACTTAATCCTCCAATTTACGCAAAATAAATTACTGTCGAAATTTTGAAAACAAAATTCATATTAAAATAATGAAACGATAAATTGAATTAACTTAAGTTTTGCTTTTTCATATGCGATATATAAAGAGGAATATCGATTTTTTTACGAATATACACCTTTTAGTTTCTCCCGAGTCCGAAAAAATGGTTTATACGATTTTGCCTGTAGTCAGTCGTGTTGTCTGTGCCCGCCTCTTACAACAAAAGCGGTTTGACATAGTTTGAAAAAATCTCGTGTTTAAATAGGGCATCGCCCGAAAAATAAACTTTGTTGAAAGAAACCTTAAGTACTAAAAAATAGAGCGGGTGCCGGTGGTGTGGTGGTTAGGACTCTGGCCGCTACTCGGCTGCTGCTCGAAAGGACAGCGGGCACAAATCCAGCGAAAGAGGAATTTTTTCCAAGGTCGCCCGGCCCCGTTTGTGTGATTTGAGGAGACCGCGCAAATCAGCGTTCCGTCCTTCGAAAGGGACGTTAAACCGTTGGCCCCCTTGGTGCTCTTCGTAAAGAATAGGCTAATGCCGGCACCGGTTTTCCCTCCTCCCTTGTGACTGTGTTCAGTGTGGAAGGAGTTAGTCTATAATAATTTAAGAGGCTGATTAGCCAAAAATACACACGCACACATTAAAACATAGCTTCAAGGGTTTTACTTAAAATTCATCCAACTGTAGAGCATAATGTCGTGAGGAATATTACGCAAGCCATATGAGTAAAAAATAAATTTATAGCTTTCAGTGACAGTAATATAACGAATTATACGTCCAGCCATCACCAACTCCCACCCATTCCAGCAGCAGCATTGCTCCTACGAAACAAATTGTGAAAAAATATTTTCAATGTGAGCACATATTATATTAACTAGTAGTATTATAGAATGATTTATAAGCGTATGAATTTCAGAAAGTGTGTGCAATGTATTTTGCACCAATTGTTTCGGAAACAGCTGTTTATAATTTTCAGGAACTGCGGCCCCTAGAACTAAGACAACTACCTCCACACCCTCATGCCCCAAGTCAAGTCCGATTATAATTTTTTTAAACACATTTCTGTACTTATTATTTCATTTACTACCATTTAATGCTATAACAAATAATATAAAATATTATGACTGAAAAATTCGATTTTTATACTCGATAATCGCATTACGTATGTAAGTACATGGTACGGATAGAATAATAGGTTAGGTAGTGGACATGTAAAATATTTTCGGTCCTATCCCCGTCGTGTCGACAGCGCTCATAATTTGTGTATAATTTCTTTGAAGCAATGCGTGGGTAAAAAAGAGCCCTTGAATTCCTAAAAGATATAACCTAGATGGACGCTCGCCTCTCTGATCTCAAGTTCGGATTCATACGATTGGACCCCACGAGCAGGATGGCGCTGGGATCGGCGGTAGCTTTCTAAGGAAGTAAGGCGAAAAGACTGAATAGGGAGGCGGAGGAAGAGAAGGGAGGTAGAGAAGGGAGGAATAGAAGGGAGGAGGAAAGAGAGAGAGATATTAGGAGCTTGAGTCACGATCCGCGCCGTGCATTTGTCACGGTTGTCTCGCCGGACAAATTGCCGCAATCAAGCTGTCGAGTAGACGGCCGCTGAGCGCCCCATCGGACGGCGTTCTTCCGCGGCCTCCGTCGCCCCACCGACGGATTCGTCCGCTGAGGAGAGCTTCGAGTGGAAGATCGTGCCCTAGGACAGTGTTCTTCAAAGTACGGTCGCGACTCAGTACTGGGTCGCGTGACCCGCGAATAAATGTTAGCACTCGACGCATAAACAGCCGAAATATATCGAAAATTAAGAAGTAGTCCAATTAGATAAATATCGATCTTTTACTATATATCGCCTGCTATTACGAGATAATTGATACTCGAGTCAGAAAATTCTTTTATTCATGTTGCCTCCCTTTCACTGGGTTGCGAGACAAAAAGTTTGAAAAACACTACGCTAGGAGATTAGGCGGAGGGATACGAATGGAGAGAGCGGTTTGGGAGTTGAGGATGGTCCAAGCACGTGTCTTTTAATCGGCATTCCGAAACAATTTCCATCATTGTGTCGACAATCCTAATGCAGATTAATTTCAACCCGGCGTTGAATTCAATCGGAACATTTAAATATTATGAAATATGCTAAGGAGCATTTTATTCCTTTGTACGTATACTGGAAGAAGATTGCAAACAGCGAAAATTAAGCCAATAAAATAAAACTAAAAAAGAAACTGAAAAGGTTTTATTAATGTCATTCTTGAGAAATGTCTTTAAGCTAACAAATATCTTGACTACGTAAAGCTTTTATTGGTTTTAGTAACATTTTATTTTCAGCAGAAGGAAATCCGATAGTAATTTAATTTCAACTACCACAGAGTTTATCACGCACACACCTATAATTTCTGTTTGTAGAAAAAAATGTTGGATCGAGAACGTTCGAGGGAGGAGAGGATAAGAAATGGAGGTTTATGAGGAAAGGGAAAGGATTAGTAAGGGAGGAAAAGAGGAAGATATAACGAATGCAAAAAGTATTTGCAAGGGACACGATGGCCACAACGCGCACGTCGCCCTTCTTGCTAACAAAAGAAGTGCAAAATCTGTCTTCATCCATCGCGAGATATTGCTCTCGTATAAAGGTAGGCGTGCATTTCGGAGTGGGCAGAAATTTTGGAAGAGTGCTGAAGAGGAGTGGGAAGGAGATAGATAGACAGATGCTCGTCTTTATTTGAGTGAGATTGAGACTAAGCAGTCTCTTATTCCATCTAATCATGTTAGAAAAGTACATAAAATGAAATTCACATAAACACAGTTATACATAAAAAGGAGGGAGGGAGATAGAAGGAGGGAGGGAGATAGAAGGAGGGACGGAGATAGAAGGAGAGAGGGAGATAGAAGGAGGGAGGGAGATAGAAGAGGTGAGGGAGATGGAGGGAGGGAAATAGAAAGAGGGAGGGATATAGGAAGGAGGGAGGTAGGAGTAGAAGAGGGAGGTAGGAGGAAAGAATATAAGAGAGGTAGATAGGAGGGAGTAGATGAGAGGTAAATAGGAGGAAGGTAGATAGGAGGGAGGGAGGTAGGAGGACGAATGGCCCACCACACCTTTGAAAGGAGATATCGGATGGATGGCCTACCCTCTATACCCTCCTAATTCTTCTTTAACATTATCCACTCTCTCTCTCTCCGATTACCATTGAATACATTTAGCTCTTCTCCCCCTCCCTCGCAATCTCCATCTCCGCCTGTGTATGAATCGGGTGGGCGTGAAGAACCATGGTCCGATCCTGACTGCTTTAAATGAGACCAATCGTTCGCTCTTTTGTGACGGAGCGAATGCAGAGAAAAAAATCACCGTACGTAATGTCTTAGGCCTCTGCGAGTGTGATGAATCAGTCCGCAAGAGCTCCAAGCTAGGCAAATTCCAGAGGTCTTCGTGTTTGTAGCAACTCTGGGGGGGGGGGGGGGAGTCGACGGATGGACGCGTGGGCATCCGTGTCGAGCAGAGGAGAAATCAGGGAGCAGCGCCCGTACGAGTGCAGGAACGGATCACGTGACTGTTACTGCGCTCATTATTTTTACGACGCGAGTAAGAAACCTCGACCAGGATGTATTCCGCAAAAAAATATTTGCTCAGAATTACGTCCAATGGACATGTCTGAGACCTTAAGAAAACATCTTTTTGGTGGTAAATAATCTTCCTCGATAGTGGTATTATATCGGATAATATTTGTAAATTAAAGAGAAAATCGACTTTCTTGTGCACCATCAGAATCCGATTGGAGTACCAGCTACCGAAAGTTATATATATTACAACCTAATCCTATTTATATTGCTAAAGGCTGGTTTTACCAATCAAAACTAAAATCTTGTTGAATCAATGTTCTAGCAAAAATAATATTGCATTGAAGAAATTATACGATGAGTAATGGAGTGTTGCTGAATAGTTGTAGACATTTCGTGATACGCTAAGGGAAATGTTCAGCATTTACTGGACCGTCTATGCGTACGTCAAGTGAGTTTGGATAAGGAACTTCGTGGGGAGTGAAAGAAAAACCTACTGTCGCTGGATTGCTAATCCCTGGGTGGATATAAAAGGGAGCGTAGATACTAAATTGCGCCATCGGCGGCGTGCTGGTCGAGAGGCGATAGAGGACCTGCACACGGGTCATCCCCATAGGCGCGTTTCCTTCTTCTCCTTTTTTAAACCTTTTGCGTCACTCGGTTAGATGGAGTTCTCTACTGTCACGCGAGGTGTTACAAAATGCATTGTATCTTTGGAAGGAAGACAAAAGTGCTGCGCGAATACGAGGAGACGTGAGAAAGATTTACCGAGCAATAAACGTTTCAAACCCGGTAACTTAAGTGCTATCCGAGTATGAATTGCAATGTTAAAGCAGCAAAAATTATCGCATTCAAATACTTAACAGATTAAAATCAACCTCAGCAATAACTACAGAACGGCAGCAGCATTATTGGTGAGTACGGATTTTTGGTTTTCCCTTTTCATTTAAATGCCACGGACAATTTTCCTCATAAATTACAAATGCAAACAAAATAAAATCCTCTTTACTTTCATAAAACGTATATAGCGCTTTGGTAAATATGAATAGTTATACTACTTGATGGGAAATTTAAACTATTTATGATCAATAGCTTCCCCGAAATGAAGATAGCAAAAATTGCAATTCAATATATTTCCAATAAAAACTATCGTCCATTCAGCATATCAATCAACGCAAGAGCTGAGTACCAAGAGATTACATGGACGAGAAAGATATATAAAATCGACGAATGAAGCCGTTATTTGGTGGAACTCACATCATACATAAAAAAGAAGTATAACTTTTACACAAAGTTATAATTCTTCGTTTCATTTAAGATAAATAATACTCGGCTATTCACGAGCACATCATTATGACTCGTAATCTCATTTTTCTGCCTCATGAAATGACTCCCTAGCATTCGCAAACAGTCGTAACTCTTTTAGAAAAGAGACAGTTGTTTTTACGACTAAAAGTGGACACGCAATACTACATATATACTTTCAAGAATTGCGACGCGGCTCAAATAGTTCACTTCGAGGATCGAGGTCTGTCTCGATGATTAGTTTTGTCGTGTTGCATGACCACCGCTTTCGGAGGGGAAAACCGTTAACCATCGCATGTCCCTAACTCATTCACACTCGCCTAATCGGGAATTTGAATTGCGACAAGAGAACGGGACGAATGGGAGTATTTTAATGCGAGGAGGATTGTAATCGACTGCATACATTACCTGTCCCTCTCGCTCGCTTGCTCTCGGAACAGAGCCTATGGCGCGAGAGGGAAGAAGGAGAGGAGGAATGGGGAATGGATGAAAGAGATGGAATGGGAGGACGAATGCGAGGGTGGAGAGGACGAAGGGGTGGGGGCGAAGGGGTGGGGACGAAGGGGAGGGGTGAAGAGAGGAGCAGAACGGTGTCTGAATTGCACGTATTACCATAGAAAGTGAATGCGAAGTTTTCTCACTCAAGAAAGTTTATTGCTGGATCATTTTATCTATGTTTATCAGACGTAGAAATGTCTCTTTTATGGAAATGTCTCATTTATTCGCATGCGAAAATAAATATACCTCGAAGAATTGCTCAGCACTACTTTTCCAATTCAATTCGTTTGAACTCTATTTTTTAGCCATCATAAAATCAGTCCCAGTCACAATATAGACGGTGGATTTGCTTGCTGCCACAGACCCAGAAACCCGAGCGTGAAACCAAGTGCACCAAATGGCGATACTTAATCTTATTTTTTTAATTGAATGTAAAAAATCGTTTTCTTTTATTGTTTTTCTGAAATAAAACAGCGTAAGTTTGTCTATTTGAACGATTAATGTCACCGATAGATTTTTGTATGAGCGACAAGATCGAGAAGCCATTCGACGGAAAGAGTTGCGTCGAGAGAGGCCAAAGGGCAGCGAGAGGACCAGTTTTTCGCTATCCGATGCGTTCGCTCGAAGGTGGAGAAGCGCGTCGAGGGCTTTTAACATCTAGAACGAGTTGCGATTCCACCATTTCATCCTTCACTCGCGACGTCTGCGTCCCAGTTGTCTTCTCTACTTCTCCATCCCTCGCTTTGCGCGCGACACAGAATTGAGACCGTGTCATTGCGTCCAAATTGAGTCTTTTATCCGAAGGTATATATAGTCCAGTGTTTCTCAACCTTTATTAGACCGTGAAGCACACCACAATATCCCCTAATTTAGGAGGAGCACCAGACCAAATCCTTCTATTATATAAAATCCCCTCTCCCTATAAGTTGACAAAATTAAATGGGAGCAAATGCGATGCAGCATATTTTTCATTCGCATTTTAAAATCACTTAGAATCCGTCTATGAATGCGGCACTTAAACCAAACGACGCCTGAAAGAATGGAGATTCATTTTCCGGCCATTGATTTTCGAATACGCGTCGAATCGTTCCGCAAATTCATTATTAAAAAGTAATTTTGACTCAATTTTAGACGAAAAAATTTTGTCGTCAAGGCCATCTGAATTGATGCTGTAATTAAGGCACTGTATATATGCATATACTTTTTTAAATTTTACAGTACATGAATATTACATTGTCATGAAAACAATCCAAAAAATGAAATAAATAAGTCCTTACTTATTTTTACACAGATAATACCTGTAAATAAATTATGGAAAAATGTATTCCTCAGCACAGAAACCCATGGTCTATAAAGCCCGAGTGGCTTGATAGCTAATTAAATTATTGCATAAAATAAAAAAAACATTTCAGCAAGTCCTTTAATTATAAAAGCAGAAAATACTACAAGCTTAGTATTACAAACTAGGTAGATTAACATAAATGTATTCCAACAAATAGAAATAATGAAATAAAAATCCAAAATAGTAATTATTCCTAAAACTTGCTGTCGAAGCAAAATATTACCATAAAAATAAAGGAAACGTTAAAAAAATTAAGTAAACTTACCAAAAACACAAAAAAACGATTAAACAATATTATAATTACAGAGGAATAAAAAAGTAACATTAAAATTTAGTAGAAAATTGATAATTTGATTTTTTTAATCCGTTCCCGGTTTATCCATACCTACTTAATGGGATATTTGGGCCAGCATGTTCGAACAGAGTACATCTATCCTTGGGCTAAGTTTGGATAGAGATAGTCTTAACGTTGAAGTGATGTCCAAACGATTTCTCAGCTTGCTTTTTGTTTCAGTCACTACAGAAAAACCACTTTCACAAGAAAAGTCGATGAAAAAGGAAGGAGGACTTTCAGCGCTTTTTCACATAGCTGTGGAAATTCAGTGAAAGCTTTAATCCAAAAAGTTTCAAGAGGAAAATCTTTCTTTAAAATTTTTAATGTGCAGTCTGAGGAAAGATCAACTAGTAGCTCTTCTTCTTCTAGTGATAAGTTATTTCCTTGATTATCATTAAATGGATCTAATACCCACAAAGAACCTACTCTTGGATCTTTGTTAAAGGAAAATATTTATCAAATTTATCACTAAGTGATTAACAATGATCAATTGAAGTTCTACAAAATTAAATTGTTCATTGTTTCTATCTTTAACTTCATTCAGAAGCTCTGTTAATCCAGAAAATATATCAAAGTAGTTGTCTATGGCTCTGTTAATCCATAACTTTAATTTCTTTTTAAACCCTTCTATTTTACTATGCATGTGAAAAACATTTTTCAGTGGTCCTTGTAGTGATAAATTTAACTCATTCAAATTCTGAAAAATGTCTGCAAAATATCAAAGTTTCAAGTAAAAATTAATATCCTTGTAGTACTTCACAAGATCTGAATTTTTCTCAGACAGAAAATACACTACTTCCTCTCTAAGTTCACACAATCTTTTTAACACTCAACCTTTGGACAGCCAGCGAACTTCTGCATGCAATAATAGTGTGGAATGTGCAGACCCCATTTCATCGCATAGTATTCTAAACAATCGGCAGTGCACTGGATTTTATTAAATTTACTGTTTTGATGGGTACTGCTAACACTTCATTTAACTCTGAGCTTAACATTTTACATGCTAATAATTCTCGGTGAATAATGCAATGTGTAATTTGAATTTTTGGCACTACTTCTTTAAATTTTGCAACCAATCCTGCATGTACACCTGTCATATTTGCTGCACCGTCAGTACAAATCGAAACACAATTTGAAATATCCATATCTTTGCTGGAGAATTATTCAGATATTACCTTGAATATTTCGGACACAGTTGGACGGTGTGGCAAGTAAAAGCTGTTCATGAATTCTTCTTCAATCACTTCACTGTCCCAATCAATATATCGAACGTACATAATTATTACAGCTTTGTTAGCAATATCTGTTGATTCGTCCAATTGAAGAGCGAAGGTTCTAGCTTTTTTCACTTTCTCTAACAGTTGCTGATGAAGATCTTCATTCATCATTGCGATACGTCTCGCAATCGTATCGTTGGAGAGGGGAATTTATCTAATTTTTTTTCAGCCTTCCATCCCAAAATTGTCTTGCATGCATATACTAAGCAAGGCATGGTTAAAATTTCTCCTATGGTTAAAGGCTTTTTAGTTTTGGCGATTCGGAGTGAAATTAAGAACGATGCATTAAGCACTGAGTCGGTTACTTTGCATATGTTACTAATTAATCCCCTCTGGCTTTTAAATTCATTTTCTCTTCTCTTAAAATACTCGACTGGCTTATTTTGATAGTGCTGGTGTTTTTTATCAAGATGTCTTTTTAATTTTGCTGGAAACATGGCGCTATTTGACAAAAACCTCAGAACAAATAACACACTGTGGACTACTGCCTTGACATGTGAAACAGTATTTAATGTAATCAGGATCATACTTTCTGCTTTTTCCAATCTGACTGTGAAGGTGAGTCACATGATCTATTACCGGCATTGTCTCTCATGGAAGTAGGTGGAATCGCTTCATCAACATTTGTTTCACTCACTCCGGAATTTTTCATAAAAAGTCATCCTGGTCTGTTTACTCATTTTATCCTATGGGTACCAAGCAGACGTAATTTTATTAGAATAAATAGAAATATACTAAATTTAAACTTCATTTTATTAACGTAAAAGGCTACTCCCGTACTGCCAAAATTCGACAAAATATATAGAATACACGTTTCACAACCAGCCACCAACGCATTTAAATATTACACAATGGTAAACGAAAAAACTGATATACAAACAACTTCGATGGAACACAGGGAAAATGGCCGCCCACATACAGTGCCGGGCTTGTTTCGTGGATTGCGGGCACAACGCAATTACACTATAGTCTGTGAGATGTAATATGTCCCCGAGTCGATTTTGGAAGGCGAGTGGAGGGCGGCAGTGGAAGAGTCCGCAGTCAACAACAGATGCATCATCAGATGCAAGTATATAGAATCTATAGCAAATGTTACACCGAGGAAGGGGAGGAAGGGAATCGGTGAGTAGGAGAGGGGAGGTGGAATGGTGAAGGAGAGGCTGATTGGCGGGCAATAAAATGTTCTTTTATGTATACAGTGTGGAAGGAGAAGGTCCGTGAATTGGAGAGAGGAATAAAGGGAGTGAATATGCTTCTAAGTAAACAAAGTAAGATGGGGAAGGGAGGGTATTGGAAAGAAAGGAAAGGGGAGGCTGAAAGTTGGAAGAGTTTGGGGATGGGTAAGAAAACGAGGTAGTACATATTCGGAAAGAAAAGACAGAACAAGTAGATTTTATAATCAAAGCAGTGTTGCGATTATCGTAACGTGATCAACAAAATTCTTTACACTTCGTTCTAATAAACAATTTAATATTATATTTCCAATAATTGGACTTTTCACTTTAATTTTTTAAAAGGCTTGCGGAGCACCTGCCTCATGTTTGCGGAGCACCAGTGCTCCGCGGAGCACCGGTTGAGAAACACTGATATAGTCCATCTTGCGGCGGCAATGGCCCCTTGGCTCCTTTTAGGTTGAAAAGAAAGAGATCTTTAATTAAAAACGTTTAAGAGAATTGACTGGAGGGAGGGATAAAGAAGGAGAGAGAGAGAGAGACGGGATAATTAAACGATGCGGAGTTAGAAATATCGATAGAATATGGTTGCTGAGAGAGGTAAGATGGCGAATATATGAGGGACTTGTAGTGCGTGTGTGTAAGAGAGATAGGGTGAAATTAAAAGGGACAGATGCTTGGAATCGTAGTTAATCTTTTGCACTGCACCCGTTGCGAGCATAACTTGTCACTGTGACCATGCCGGACTGAAATTCTTCTCGTCACAACTGAAGACCAACTTATGCCTACTTAATCCTAGAAAATATTCATATTTTAAGAATCAAATCAAGGTAGAAAGAGGATAAATAGACGCCGCATATAATGTTATAAAATGAAGTTGTCAACCTTTCTAAAATTTTACGTATTTTTAAATGCGTTTAAATTTCGAATTAAGTTGGCCAGGTATTTAGTTATTTTAGTAGTGCTTAAATCTTTATGACTCGGTAACCTGGAATACAATTATTGCAAAAATCTTAAACTATTCCTCAGATAATCCTACCATTTTAAATTTATTCAAAAGTGCTCGGGTTGGACTACATTCTCGTCAAGTTTCCTCATTTAAACTTCCTGTGATTCGGTGCAGCATGCAGGAAATTTTCATTTTATTTACGTTAGAAACAAGATAAAAAGTCAAAACTTGGAATCGTTTGTGAAAATAATGTAAATACGTTTCGAATGAGTGCAAACCTTTTATCAATGTCCGAATTAATTTGGATTTTTCAAAACTTCGACTATGAGAAATTGAATTGCCTTGACTACTTCATGGCAACTTCATTGTAAACTTTATAATTGCCACTTTATTTTTAAATGCGAGTATTACAAAATTTGCACTTTATTCCGTTGACGCAGCTTTCCGAAAATGTAGCCTTATTTAGTTATTTACATTACTTCAGGTGTTGTTGCTGAGCTTATGCCCTACGACCGCATCCATTCATTAATTACCTCTCGCAATGATAAATTCCTCAAGCACGTCGCTTTAATGATATGGATTAATAAATTCAATAATTCTATATCAACGCCATGAATGTGAGCGAAGAGACACTAATAATCCTTTTAATTGAAATTTTAAAAGTCCTTTCAGTTAAAATATTTTTTACATTGTTTGTTTTCCCAATTAAAATATTTGTTTCGTATACATAGTTCAGGCATTAACGGAAATGTATTTTTACGGAACTTATGTATCAATAAAACTTTCGCGTAATCAGCTGGCGCGTTTCAATTACAGTATCATGGTCGCTCAAGTTTATTTCAACGAGTGACGACTTCATCTCATTTGACTCGCGTACATGGTTTATTCATTCATTTTACGAATTTATGAGTCGCACATGACATAGGATGCCTGCTATAAACTAAGCTCAAAAATTTTATGCTGATTTTATACAAATATTCATTTATAATATGGCCACTGTCGAATTACAATCTCCTTTTTCTATTCCTATCATTTCAATCAGAAAATAAACGCTTCCAATTTCGATCACTTCTCGTCTTTTTCCCTCTTCTCTCTTTCTCTCTCTTCTCTTTCTCCCTCTTCTCACTTTCTCCCTCTTCTCTCTTTCTCTCTCTTCTCTTTCTCTCTCTTCTCTCTTTCTCTCTCTTCTCTCTCTCTTCACTTTCTCCCTTTCTCCCTCTTCTCTCTTTCTCCCTCTTCTCTCTTTCTCCCTCTTCTCTCTTTCTCCCTCTTCTCTCTTTCTCTCTCTTCTCTCTCTCTTCTCTTTCTCCCGTTCTCCCTCTTCTCTATTTCTCCCCCTTTCTCTTTCTATCTCTTCTCTCTCTCCCTTCTCTCTCTCTCACTCACACACCGTCTTCCCTGCGCGATTCGTTTGCATCAATTTTATCTTCCATCCACCGCTATCTCCCCATCCCTTCTCTATCTCTCTCTCTCACTCACACACACACACCATCCTCCCCCTGCCTCACCTTCTGCTCTTCCCTTCAAAGGCGGACCTCCAGTCTCACTCCACTCATTCGTAGAGTGGAGTGAGTGAGAGTAGAAAGTGAGAATAGCGGCTAGGGCAGTGGCGGATCCAAGGGAGGGGCGATGGGGGCGATCGCATTCTTAAATCCATTCTGCGCAACATCCATTGTTTCTACACCGAAGATTTAGTTTGTATGACAAGGGAAAGAAAGATTCTGATGGGAGTAGGGATTTTCAAAATGTATGGTTGTCGGCAGAGGAGGAATCAAGACGGGGGAAGGTTAATTGGGGCGATCGCCCCCTCCTTGGGAAGGTTCTGGATCCGCCCCTGGGCTAGGGTAGGGGATGGTTGGGCCTCACTGCTTTCTTCTCCTCCATTCCTCTCATGCAACAACCCAAATCTCAATCCCTCTCTCCCTCCGTTAACCTTTCCTCTCACTGTCCTCTCCCCCTGCCGCCATTACCTCTACCGTATCCCCAAGAAACTCCCTCTGCTGGACCAAAATCGAGTTCACCTCTTCCCTTTCCTCTCGCTATCGTTCTGTATATCACTCTCTATCCATCTGTTGGCGTAGCTTATCGATTTTTACGATAAAAATGTTTTATTTTGAATGCGCCGCCAAAATTAAATCGCCCAGGATGCGTACCTTTGGGATAACTTTGGACCATATCCTGATTTTTATAGCAATCGTAGAGAGCGAAACAACCGATGTCTCTCCCGTTGGTTGCCACACCTAAGTCCATTACTGACGCAATTGAGAGTTATGGCTGCGAGTGCGCGACTCGGGAGCGCCCACCCACTGACATCGGAGGGAAGAATTATTCCCACAATTACTTCCCTTCATTAGCAAAACAGGCCTGGAAGCGTGGAAATCGAGATGGGTGCCGCGCATTATTTTATTTTACCACCGCGTGATTATATGTTTTTAGAGCTCCCTTGGCGTATTTCAAGAGGACCCATAGCGGCAATCACACCCTCTCAGCTGCGACTCTTCATTTCCTTATGGAATATTTACATTTTCAATAGAAGAACTTCCATATATGGTATATATATCTTTAGCTTTTTAATTAATACAAAAATCCTGACAAACGACTCGTTGGAATAGAAATATGACTATACGCATTGCGCGGCCCATAAAATGGTAATCAGTTTCCTCGATCCTCGTCCCATGTTCGACTTATTTAGTACTTTCTGTGTGCCTTGAAACCTTATTAAGAAGTTAATTTGCGTGTTACTTTTAATTTTTGCTCTAAATCTAGTCTTCAAATCTTCATGGATAAAAGCGTTTCCAGCCGGAACTAAAAATATAATTTTGAATTTAAAATCACATTAAGACATTTAAAAGACTAATAAGGCGTAACTAAGGTTATTCTATTACAAATGAGTTTTTAATTGTATGTATATATATATATATATATATATATATATATATATATATATATATATATATATATATATATATATGCACACAGGGCCGGCGCAAAGCGGTTTAGCGCCATAGGCAAACTTTTTTTGGCGCCCTACTACAATCTAAATGATACTAAAAATCTAATAGATGAAAAATTATTTTTAATAATAATTACACAATGACGTATATAAGCACCGCTATAACTTAAATATAATATTAATACAAGGTTGTTTTTATTATTAATATATAATAATTATTTTCATAATTACCAAAAAGAATGTTTTCGACATTAAAAAAATACGTTAATTTATAGCATAATCTGATGTGGCCACCACATAACTTACTCTATATCTGTAATATTTCTAAAAATTCCAAATAGGTTAGATAATAAATATTTTAAGTAACTGCGAGAAAATTTTAGACTTTACAAAGAACAGAAATAAACTCAAACCATAGCCTTCTGATATTGGATATAGTCACAAAGCTCCAACAATTAAGAAAAGAAAAGGGAACGTTTCTAAGACGTAACTAAGCGACAATTGTTAACAATAGTCGTCGGTAGGTGGCGTGGTGGTGGCAGCTAAAATATAAGATATCTCTTAAACAATGGATTATATTGGAAAATGTTTCAGACAAAGGTTGTCGAAAATTAAATTTCCTACAACTTTTATTCCAATACATTTTTACATTTATCAAATATTCCAGCAAATGTTGCAAAATAACTGATAAGTGACAAGAGTAAACACCCACTTCCTGTTGACTGATTTTTACCAAAAACTAATCAGTTCTTGTGAATTTTATAAAACTGTTAAATATAAAATTTTGCGTTGACCTGATTAATAGTTTTTGAGATAAAGCACCCACAAAAAGCTATCACACACGCACACACTAACACATACACAGACATCATCGAGAAAATGGTCAAAACGTGTTCAGGGGACCTCAAAACGTGTATTTCCGTGGAAATCTCGAAGTCAATTGATTTCATGAATACAATACTTTCCCCTATACTACATAATATGGAGAATGTAATAAATAGCTGCTTCTTACGGAGGATATATTATATATAATGATATAAAACCTAAGGTACTTCTAGATATTCTACAGAGCTGAAATTTGGAGGTAACCTTGGTGTTGGTCCAAAACCATCAGGAAAAATCGAAAACTCCAAAATTTCTCCCTACAACGGGGTCTTTCACACCCCAAAACGTTCAATTTCCAGTCACATTAGAAAACCATTTAAATCCGTGCAAGCCTTTTTATAATTGCATTTTTAAATTACTTTTAATTACGGTGCAAACTCCGGATCTAAATTATAAGACGGGAAAAAGAACGAAGATTATGTTTCCTGAAAGTAGAACACGAATCCATGCCTAGTTAGTCCAATTATTGGATTTTTACTGCATAGAAACGGTATTTTATACAATTTATAACAATGGCCCAATATTTCTGTCATGACTACGAGATAATGCTTTTCTTTGGGAATTTACTTTACGTGTTAATAAAACAGAAGGAGAGCTTAGTGCCACGAACTGAAAAGTAGCTTAGTGTCATGACATCACTCTCAGACCGTGAAATTTAAAATCAAAGGGAAAACATATTTGGTTGCGCAGACAATACTAAGAGGAATATTGCGCTGAAATTTTCAGGGTTTGTAGATGTCATAAATAGACTAGCAAATAATATGAGACCACCACGCACATTTACCATGCTTCTAAACTGCAACAGATGTTCTAGGTAAATGTGTACATTTCCCCAATCCAATCGGTAAAAGTATGTTATACTTGCATTTACCAAACTTAGTACGAAGGCTTCCACGGCGTGCTGTTGATATGGTGGTGATTTCCGGGATTCTGCCGTGTTGATCCATTTCCTGGACAATATTTCGCCGACGTTCCAGTCGGCTTCTTCAGGTCCGACCTGAAGAAGCCGACTGGAACGTCGGCGAAATATTGTCCAGGAAATGGATCAACACGGCAGAATCCCGGAAATCACCACCATATCATTTACCAAACTTGGTGGTAAATGTGCACATTAACCGGGATATGTACACATTTACCGGACTACGCACATTTACTGTAACACACACACACACACACACACACACACATATATATATATATATATATATATATATATATATATATATATATATATATATATATATATATATATTAACTTAAGGAAAAGAAAAGGCAGTTATGAGGGTGGCAACAAGGTGTTGAGGGAAGCCCAGCGGACACTTATCAAGTTGGGGACCAAGTTGGCAGGCTGCTGGGGGCGTCGAAGAGACACGTAAAACACACGAACACAAAAAAGCACGCAAGCTTATCGGGCCTATTCAGTGAAAGGGTATCTCATATATATATATATATATATATATATATATATATATATATATATATATATATATATATAATACATATATATTCTCTCTCTGTAGCTGAAGAATGAGTAGTTCCGAAAGCTTTACGTTTGTGATGTTTCTGTGTTTTTGTGTTATTTTACGTGTGTCGCTTCGACATCCCCGGGGCCTCGCCAACCTGAAGTCGTCTGATTGGTGAGTGCTCACTGGGTTTCCTCATCCCAACACCTTGTTGACATCCATATATTCATTTTACCTTTCCTTTTCCGTAAGTTGTTATACATATATATAATATATATATGTTAGTAAAGTATGTAGGAGTTAGAATTTACGAATTTACGATCTGCTATTTCCTCTTCTTTACGCGCATTGGGTATCTAAGAGGAATTGCAATGAATAGCTGGCACCCCACACCTTCCACTTGAGAAAATACTAAAGATAAAAGAACATGGTTTATTTTGTGCATGTTTTTATATCGTTAAAACCGATTCGAAATTACGGATGCGCAGTAGAAGTTTTTCGTCGGCTTAAACAAAAAAGATCATTTATTATCCTCTAAGTCCCCATTCTTTATCCATGTCTTTCCAAATTACGTCACGGGAGCGCCACCTTTCCCAACGTATCGCCCGCCTCCGGCTCCTTCCCTCCCGCTCCGCCTGGCCCGCCTCGCCCCCGCCTATCGGAGGCAGGTGAGAATTATGGCTCTTCAAGACTTCCTCGTCGCGGGAACGCCCATCTTAAAGAGAATGGGAATACGGGGAGGGGAGGGGGGTCGGCGGGGATTCTGAACGAACGAGAGAGAGAAAGAGATCGCAGAAAGATATAGTGACAACCAAACCCACGTCTTCCCCTGCGCGGCCTAATAGGACGCTGGACCGATTTCCACCGCCAGTGCCACCTTCCGGAGAGGCCGAGATCATTTCCTCATCCCTCTTCAATCGCTATTCTGATACGAAAGCGCCTCTCACGCCCTTCATCGCACCCTACTCGGTCGCGAGTTCCTGTTCGATGAATCACCAAACCCTTTATCTCGATGAAGGAAAGTTGGCGCTGCTCGGAACTCCCTCCCTCTCAATGCCTCGTCCCGCGATACTAGGCCAATGCCACTTACCCCACTCCCCTCTACCCCTTCCACCCCCCCTCCCCTCTCCATCCCCCCTCCCCTCTCCATCCCCCCTACCTCCGTAACCCTCCTTCGACCGTCTCCTAGGGGAACACTGTCAAGGATATCGGATTGGAAAGCAGTAGCGACCGCCGCTCCCGGTTCTCTTCTTGTTTCTTCCTCTCGCCCTTCTCCGCGTGCACTTATTGTCGAGCCATGTATGCGTGGAACGCAAATTGGTAAAGACGTTAGTATGAGAACTTCCATAACAGCAGTCGTAAATATCTTTTGTAAGAAGCGAATATTCCAACAATGCCGACGCGTCCCTAATGTATTTGCATGTGCCTTCTCGATTTGCAAAAACAGCTGTAATGGAACTTATGGAGGGAATAATTTCCAAGTTACGACTGTTTCATTAATGCGAGAAAAATAAGAATTTTTTACTGGTTGGGGTGCAACTAACTATTAAGCAAAGAGTGCAATATTTTATGGAATATTTTGGAACTTTTACTTATAAATTTTGCTGTGATTACCGGTGACTAAGCCACGAATCTTATATGTTCTTATATATTTTTTGTTCCCCTTTCTATTCCAAAACCTGTATTTTTCCGCTGTTCGACCTGCCATGTTGATCCGTATGCGATATGCACACCAAGGAAGGACAGTCGTTGGCTCTCTTTAACTATGTGTATTTCTGTCCTCATCTGTCTCTCCCACTTCCTCCTCTCCCCTCATTTCTCTCTCTCTCTCTTCCAAACCCGCTATCTCGTAGCCAACCTATGATCGATTCGATATAATTGGTTGACTCGTAAATCAAATCGAGGCGGTCCGCCGTTGAGCTTTTGTAAGGCTTGCGAGGGACCGAGCTTATGAATTTCTTGCATCGTCGGCTCGAACGAAGAGACTTAACCATCAGTCTCGACAAAGACGTAATTTATTCCGAGGGTGACATGTGTAAATAATGAGGATTTTCCGCTTGAATTCGTTCGCTAGGTTTACTCAGTGCTGTTCGTTTACCGTTCCTCTCCTGTGTTGTATTTTCAATGAAGGAAGAATTTCGAATGCTACTGTTACTGATTTTGTATTGAATGTTACATCGCAGGCGGTGGTTGATTTAACAGGGCTTGAAAGAGACATAAAAACACCTTATAAATGATCTATTTTCTGAATGGATTAAAATATTTCATTAAAGTAAGCGATTTTTTTATAAAGAGACACGTTGAAATCGTAAAATATCAATTCTCGATTGTGTCATCATGTATGTAATTTTAATTAGGCGTTGTGACCAACACAAAATGTTTTATAAAATCTTGATCATGCAATGTAACATTTTTGTTTAACATTTTTACATAATTTCGAATTTCTTCGTTGCTCTACGATCGTCTCGTTCACGTCCAACATAACTAGAGGGCCGCATTAAATGGTGTGCCGCGTTTTCAAGAGCCTCTCATTTTGGTGGAACGAGTGTCGAGGCAGAGGACCAGAGGGAACGCTGATGACGTCAACTCGTCCGTATTAATTGGCGCTCGGCGCGTGAGTGGTTCCCACGCAAAACGTTTCCCAAGCATTGCACCGCCCGCACGACGTCATGCGGCTCGCACCGTCATCTCGCACTTTATATCCTCGAAGAGATCACATTTCCCGCCGTGACAGTCGCGAGGATTCGTGTCCGTTGCCATGGAGACTTCGCGAGTGGATCCGATCATCGGCTGGCGAACGCCTCAATCCGTTCGATTTTGGAGAGCGGCCGTCGATTCGCGGCCCTCGGACACGCCCTCCGCTGAGGGAATTGCGCCAAAACACAGCTCCAGGAGACGCTTAAGAAAGCGATTACGTATGATAGCTTTCATCTCGCCTGATTCTCACATTCGTTTTGTTATTTTCGCAAAGACGTTTTTTACCTATTCTTTCGTTGTGTATGGCGTCGTTGCAAGATTCCGCTCGACGTACGTATACCTCATCGGGCGTATTTACTTATCACGCAGGGCAGGGGTGCCTAACCTCCGGCCCCGTTAGTAATTTTATGCGGCCCACATCACCAGTGTTTTGTAGTTTTCAAAACTTCTTCATTTTTATTTTGATTTACCCACTAAATGTTATTTTATAACTAGCAAAACCTGTTAAAATGTCTAGCATTAAATTTAGACCCCTAATAAATATTTTTCAATTCAAATAAGTTCTTTTTAATTTTGTTTTTGATCTTTTCTCAAAGGTATATCTAAGATTGTATTTCATCATGATTCTTAATATTGTAATGTTAACCCTAAAAGCCTAATTGTAGCTTGATTTTCACTCATATGATGCGTAAGAATCTCTATGTAAACATATTTTTATCATTTCTTTTCGTGATGAAATCCAATTATGCAGTTTCACTTGTAAATTTGTGCAATATCTCAAAGAGATATTGATAAGCACGAGTATTTTTTATATTAACGATACTTACCTGAGTTATTTATAGACATCATAGTTTCCGTTCGTCAAACATCTTCGGGTCATATTGTATGGAGAGTTGATTTGGTTTTTAATCTGAAATGTTTTTTTTATTTTTTCACAAACTTTAATTACTTAATATATGCGCTCGAAATCGTTCACTTTCTTGAGAATTTCAAACATTTCCATCCAATGCACGCTTTCTAGAAACGGCAAAGTATTCCTACAAACCTACCGCAATCGCTACGAAGTGAATTAAGAGAGACATAAATTAATCCGCACTTGGAACGTTGACGTGTCGACACAGCCCCTCATCGACACCCTCCACTAAGACAGATGCTCCAATAGCACCCGGAATGCGCGTGCCCAAGGATGCATCCGGTGCGACGCCGCCCCCGCACCCACGGCCGATGTCCATCACTCCCCTCGAACTCTCTCGTCCTTTCTCTTCCTCTCTCTCTCTCTCTCTCTCTCTCTTTGCCCATTGTGGCGCTGAGGGCGTGATTTTGTCCGCCTCTACTGCGCAGGCGTGACGCCCAGCGCCCTTTGATGGCTGGAGAGTAAATATTGCAGGGAGCTGCAGCGCTCGCCCTTCCGCGGGAACCGGCCAACGCCCGCGTAATGCGCGCTCCCGAGGCACGTCAAAGTGTGACAGATGCCGCACGGCACGCTCGCTAATGCGATCACCGCGAAGGAAACTCGCGTTTAATGGTAATCTTCGTTGCTTGCGGCGTCGGTGCGGGAGAGACATTTTAGGCGGCTGGTGCGAGGCGAGGGTGAATGGGAGGCGGTTGTGGGGAAATGGAAGAATGGCGTAGGGATAGATAGGGAATAAAATAGAGAAGCCTTGATGGAATTAATGATGAAATAAGAGAGTATAAATGGAGATTGGATAGAGGAATTGGAATGGAATATAGACAATAAAAGAAGATGATTGGATAGAGGAATTGGAATGGAATATAGACAATAAAAGAAGATGAAGAGAGAATTATAGGGCAGTAATTAAATGAGAGGGTTTTCTGTGCGTAGAAGGAATAGGATGAGTGAAGAGAAGAGGTATTATGTCTGTGACAGGAGTGGGCGAATTGAATAGTAGCCATGGAATATGATGGCTTAATGAGTTTTGTGATGACTGCTTCTTTTATAATTTTTTTATGGTCGAAAGATTATATTTTCATTGCAAATCTACAAATTAGCGAGGTTTCTTGTGATGAAAAATATATAAATGTTTTGATGTTGCATTCGTTGCACTGGTCCGTCGTACATTTAGATGCGGACAATCTTCTCACGGAAAAGATTTCAAGAACTAAAGAAGTCCCAATAAAAAAGTTTTAGTGTTTTCTTTGTATGATCCTCAATAAAACTTGCATCCATATTTATTTGATTTTGAAACATTCGAAACATTTAAAGCAGATATTTTACCTTTATGCTGTGAAATTAAGAAATTATGTTTCTATGCGAAACTTATTTAAAATTCTTATAAAACAACATCTACATGTTTTTATTGCATCCATAAATTAAATTTATATAAGGTAAGGGGGTTCAATTTCGCCACCTTAAGCTTCTTTCAATTTTCTAATTTTTCCAGTACTTCTTTTTAAATAAATTATATATGGTCATTGTAGATGAACATCTTGGCTACTTTAAAAAAATAAGTGACATATAAAAGTTAAGCCTAAAGCCCATCACAAACGAAAGCCTAAAACACCGCAAGTGGCGAAATTGCAAACACAGTGTACACAATTTCGCCACTTGTAGGTGGTTTCAATATTTTTGGAAACCAAATAAAGACCCAAATATGATTGTCCCCCCTTCCCCACCACTGCTCCCTCCCCAACTATATTTTATTAGTGGGAGGGGGAGGATTGGTGAGAGTGGGTTGAAGGGGCGGGGGAAATAACCTATTTTAATTCATTATTAAAATTGATGTGTAAAAATTCACTTCAGAAACTTCTACCCTCTGTGTCTCCCTCTCCCACCAACTCAATCATAGTACGTAGTTAAGTGGTAGAAGGGGGTTAAGAGTTAAATAGGAGTTGGGATAGATAACTTAATAAAATCCATTTTAAAATCGAATTGAAAAAATCTTTAAAGCCTTTCTATCTCCTTCCCGCCCAATCCTCTCTATTGTGATCGTGGGAGAGGGTGGTAGCGATGGAGGATAGGAAATATTTTCAATCCAATTTTAAAATTTCTTTGGCAAAACTGATTGAAGGTTTTTGGGAAAAGATTTATTATCGTAAAAAGTAAAAAATATTTAAATGTAATAAACCTTATCTAAAAAGTGTCAAAGACCTTTTACAAATGAAACATTAATGAATGCAATAAATTAACACTCCATTAAAAACTGTTAAAACCTTAAACGAAGTTAACTTAATTAAACTAAAAGTAACTTTTTTATTCCAAAATATGGTTAACAAGTGAAAAAAGCTCAATTTAATTAAAAAATACCATCAATCTTTAAGAACACGTCTTAAAAGAAATCTAAAAAATCTTAAATCTTAATAAAAAAATCATTTAAAATCTTAATCTTTAATAAAAAATCTTAAAAGAAAATGATGAAACTTGAAAAATCAGCTTCGTTTAGTTTAAATATTTTTATCTCACAAAACCCTTCGAACTTATTTTAAAAATTTAAAAAAGAACATCTAAAAAATGGAAAAACAGAAAAATAACAGTATTAACAAAAAACTTAAACTGAACACTCAGGCCATAGAAAAGCGAGTGTCCTCTTTCGTTAATCCTACGCACTCTTTATGAACATATCGGAGACATTGTGTGCACAGTCTCATGTCCTTTACAGTATCTTCCTGACACAAAAAACAAAACCAACTTTCATTGGAATTCTTTCCCGAATGCTTCGTTTGTTGCTTAATAGATTTTGAAAGGCAGCTGCTAAACTTTCTTGAGAGTCCTTTTCCTTTAGCAATTTCTTTTGATCGAGAGGAGGCTGGAAAGACTTTTTTAATTTCCATTGCTCGGCTGTTCAAGGCTGTTCGAGGTTTTCTAGCTGGTTGCTTTCGACGAGGAGTACTAAGCATCTGTTGGAAAGAGAGTTTTTGCCTTTTTTGTGAAATTTCTCGTGAAGAGTAGTCGCTATCCCAATCACTACTTTCATCACTGCTCGTTTCAGATTCTTCTTCAGATCCACGAACGGCAGTGGCTTCAGGGTTTGGTGAAGGGTCTCGAAATCTGCTAGGTCCAGCTACTGGGGAGTCGTCTCATGCAAGTGAAGGCTCGGGTTCTGCGGTTTAAGGAGGTTCAATGCGAGACATTTCAGTAGTCTAACTTGGTGCAAAAGCCTGGTCAGGAATTCTGTTGGGGTTCCAGGGAAATATTCCGCATGCTTCAAAGCAGCTTTCACATTTCCTGGCGTGGCTGCTCTTTCCCATACAAGTGGAAAAATTTCACCAAATCGTTGCTTGCTTAAGTCTCTGTCTTCGTACCTGGTCCAGTAATTCATGAGCTCATTATTACAGTACGATTCAAAGGCACTGAATACCGATTTGTCCATCGGCTGGAGCTCATGGGTTGTGTTGCTGGGAAAACAGAATAATGTCACCTCAATTTCCTCAGCAGCGTCCACAATAGAATAATCGAGATGACACTTAGCTCCGTCCATGATAATCAGGCATGGGCCAGCCGGTTCATACTTGGAGAAATGTCTAAGCCACTTGACAAAAACTTCCGTGTTCATGGAGCCCTTAGGGGTCATTTGTACCGCACTACCATGGGGCAGGTTGTCTCCCCATTCTTTCTTAAAACGTTGACCCTTGTAAATAATCATGGGGGTATAACAGCTCCAATGGCATTTCCACAACTAAGTGACGTTTTCTCCATGTTATTTACCCCTGTAATGCACTCTATTGGACCCAGTCTTAGCAAAGAGGAGCGGTTGACGATGTAAACTTAATCTACACCCCTTTTCGTCTACATTATTTATGATGTCCAGCTTTTGGTAAACAAGTTTTAATTTTTCAAAAAAATCGTTGACGATAAACCTGTTAAACTTTTGGGCCCTCGCCTCATTCAAATGTTGCGCTTTTCTCTCGGCTATTTCTGGATGACGTTTGCAAAATCCACGCAACCAAGTCCCCCATCACCTTTTATGTTGTTGAACTGATGAGGCAACCTGTTATCGGTACAAAATTTAAAAACACATTTCCTTAAAACTTTAGGGATCAATGGAAATGTGCTAAATGTGTGATCCGTGTCACAACTATTTCTTCCTCTTCGGTTGAAAGTACTGGTTTTCAGCCAGCATGCACCTTCTCTAGCTTATTGGATTTAATATAGCCTCCAAGATCTCGTCGAGGAACATAAAACTTTTTACTTGCACCGAGTGTGGATATTTTGCCTTCCTTTATCATAGAGATAGCTTTTGATAAGTCACTCGGAGACCATTTGCAATAGATGCCATTGTTCCTTGCCTTTACCATGATCTGCGAACAAAATAAAGGACCGTATTCTTTGGCTACTGAATAATAACATTTAAAATGATATTTTGCAATTTCGCCACCTCATCCGTGTTAGTGGCTAAATTGGAAACGGTGCTATGATTCACAAACAGTTCTCAAAAACAAAAGAAGCAATTCCGTTACAAAAAAACAAACTGTAGATTGGATAAGTATAAGATGTGTTGTTTTCGGTGATATGTACTAAATTTTGGTTAAACAAGTGATGCATAATATTAAAGAGATTACTTACAATGACAAAATTACGCCAGCCTTGTTTTCAGACAAGATGGCTACACTCCCCCGTCTGCTGCTCCACCTAGCGGAAACCTCTCAAATCATAGTCTTCCTGTAGCACTTGACATACTGCATGTGTCATCTATCGCATTATTTTGGGAATATGCGTGTTTAAGCGGGTGGCGAAATTGCTTACCATGGCGAAATTGGACACACTTACCTTATTGTTATCACCGCTTAAAGGTCAATACATTTAAAGTTGGCAGAACGCTTATTTGTTTGTTTGGCAAACCTATTCCATTCAAACTTTTTGAGCTATCGAGGCACAACTCAAATTATTCTGATGCATCATGATTATTTCGTCATTTTATGTAATTTTACTGCGGTGTGAATTCCAAAATATTCTCTTCAGAGTTAAAATGGCTACTTTGTTGAACTATTTAGACCCTTCTTAGAAAATGATCGTATTTATTAGGTTCGATCATCGTTTTTTTAATGTGATCATATCATAAAGGAAAGACGAGATTTAAAAGCAGAAATGATGGTCTCTTCACATGCGTGAGATATTTATTAGGAAAATAAAACTCTCCGGTCGGAGGGATACTCGTGATGAATCGTAGCGCCAGCCTTGTCGTGGTTTAAATGACTTCCTTTAACTCAGTCCTTCCATCGCCGAGGGCAATTTTACACTCAGTTGGAGTGGCAGGGCATAATTAAGTTAATTGAATTCATTCGTTAGTAAACACGCTGTCTACCAGCCTCCGTAGCTCCTGGGCTGCATTTCTGTCGGATGCGGGGAGGAAAGAGGGGAAGAAGGAGGGTAGGAAAGTGGAGAAATAAGAGTAAGAAGTGTAAGAAGGGTAAGGAGGGCAAGAAGTGTACGAAGGGTAAGAGGGAAGGTAAGAAGTAAGTTAAGGAGGACTTGTGATGAAAGTGTCGCTGGATTCGATATAAAATCTCGAGAGGCGGCCGCGAGGAAAAGTGCGGACGGATGATTCGAGGAATGCGAATTCGAAGATTCGAGGCGCTAACGGCGTTTCTTGAAAGCCAATGGGCGGAAGAGATGATGAGTAAGCCTTGTGGAAATAATTTGGAACTCTAACGTTTTGGAGAGTGCTTTTCATTAGGAAATGCATGAGTGAACTTGGCGGGTAATTTGTTTCTGTTATCTTTTCGGAGCTAAGAACGTGAATAGGGTTATTAATAATTAACTGCACCATCATCAGTTATAGATTGAATATTCGATAAAAAGGTTGTATGAATTTAATTATTAATATAGGAATTAAAGATCTTGTTGCTTTATTGCAGAGAGCAGGATTTTTAGGTTTCGTGGAGAGGGGTCCTAAATCTCAGTTCAATGGGAACTTTAGGCGTTGCTTGACCGACAACCGTCAGAGTATCATTTTAAAAGTCCGCAAGAGCACGTATCAACGACTCATAGTTTCCGAGATAAAAATTATTAAGCTGCATTGTACAAATGGGATAAAAACAAACCCCAAAAAATTAACAAATTTGAAATTTTAGATTTTTCTGTTTGGTTGCGACCAAAAACCTATAATCGTGCCAAATTTAACGTCTGTAGCTTGTGTAAAAGTGCTTAAGCATTAATACCCTCCTATATGGCATATCATAAGTAAGAGCAGCTATATTAGGGGTGGCCAAACCGTGGCTCTCGAGACGTATGCGGCTCTTTCGACTTAATGTACGGCTCTTTTACATTTCTATTCAAGGGTGTGTTAACATATTTCGCTAAAGACCACAATAATTCCGTATGAAATGAGCCAAAGGGACACTCATTCTCTCTATAGTGTTTCTGTTTACTGTTCACAAATTTGTGCACAGAATGTATTGAATGCGGCTCTTGAACTTATGAACATTATCGTATGTGACTCCTAGATCAAATAGATTTCTGTCATTCCTGAGTTATATAGTACAGATATAATTAAAGGGCAGTGTAAGTGGAGGTAATAATTTCAGTTCGTTCCACCGAACCGTTTTCACCACTCGTCAGCAAATTTTAGAATTCTGGTTCTATTCCGGTCATTGGAAAACTGGAGAGAATGCAGGCCATTCGAAGCAACTGTCGCAGATCTAGAGAATGAGAGGAAAGGAGGTGGAGTGATGAAGGGACGAGACTGGAAAAGGCGAGGCTGAATGAGAGAAAGTGAAGAGAGAGCGACCGCTGTGGTGTGTCCGTGCGTGCGAGCGAGAGAGGGACAGACAAACAAAACGACTTTATTTAGGGCGAAATTGAAACTATATAATCCCTTCTTACATTTAACCCTTTCGTTATATAAGTAGTTACAATATTTACATATTAAAAGAAATTGATTACATAGAAATTACAATAAAATACATACTAATTACAAGTTAATTATATTGGTTAATAGACCACAGAGCATTTCCAAAGAATATTGTTAGTTTTGTGGGTCGAAAAAAACTGTATCAGTCATATTTTAACACAAAAAAATTTCCCACTGTGGAAAACATCTACGAAGAGAAGAGAGGTGTAAAAAAACCGCGAAAAATTCCTAAATAGTTGAGAGAAAAAGCAAAAGAAAAAAACAACAATAATTTGAGAAAGAGAGAAATGGAGGGGGGGGGGGAGAGAGAGAGAGAGAGAGAGAGCACTGCCAAGTTTATGCTGAAACGGAAAATACGTTTCCTACGCCAGAACATGAGTAATGGCTCCTAAGCGGAATATTTCGTTCGCGATTAAATGTCGTGCCTGTTTGCGCTTGTTTATAGGGCACGGGAGAAGCTGTTGGCACCTACGCGTACTAGTACGCGTGAGTTACGGGCACGAGCTGCGTTTTTCTCCTCTCCTGCGAAGCATCACTTATCCCGCGCTTTTCCTTCCTCTTGGGACTATTAAAGCGTTATCACTTTGTTGAGACTCGCAGTTTCGCGAATTAGTTCTCATCGGCCTTTTGAGAAAGTTCTGAAAAATCTGGAAGTTGCGTACTGTTTTCATGATTCGAACAACCGCTTTAAAGGATTAAATTTCATTTTACATCGAAGATGAACGTTTTGGTCTGTTTATGTTTTTTTGGCGAAAATAATTTGATGTCATCAACATTTAAATTATATTTACCGAAATATTATCCCTTTCGTCTCTTTCCATCGCGTTGCAAGCCAGCTCTCCCGTACAATTAAATTGCCTTTACGGTCACATTTATTGGCTGAAAAGTGAACTGAAACAGGTTGGAAGCGAATTCAATTCTCAATGGGGCGTAAAAACGTCAGCTTCCTGTTTTTTCCGATGACGCTGGCGTTCAAATGCGCGACTTTTAAAAGGAAATTTTTTCCTCTCAGTCTCTTTCATTTCTCTCTTTTCTTTACCACCTTTACTTTATTTTTCTCTTCACATATTCTCCTTTCCTGCGACAAATGCGCGCGGCCTGGAGTTTATGTCGTCCAATGTGATAGTTCCTACAACCTTCCATGGCGACTGCATTTATGCTACCATAGGGAGTTGGCTCCCTGTCGCTGTTGAAACAGGTTTTACCCCTGACGATGCCCACCTTGTGGGCGAAATGCATTGGGTGTTGTAACCCTCTAATTGTTTGGCTAAAGGAGCACTTTACCTTTATTAATCTTAGCCAAAGTTATTGAGCTACTATCAATCAACTACCATAGGGACTTTTGATCGAAGCTGCATTCCGTATTACAATGGCTCGCATCGCAATGGCTCTAATTATAATTTACGCAATCTGACTAGAGTTAAAATAAGCAAATGAATATCTAAACCATTCGCTATGATCGTATTTATTTCATACTAGCAGAAACGCCCGGCTACGCTCGGGAAAGAGTTTTCTTTTAAGTTGCAAACGATTTTTATTATTTATTAATTGTGGTAGCTCTGCTCTTAAGCTCCGCTTTAAAAATGTTGATTTCATTATCGTATTTTGTAAAAACCATATATATAAAACTTAGTTGACATCCGTTGAGCCAATTCCTTCCAAATCCATAGTAACTGAAAGAGTTTAATTTGTAATTGTGGCACCCCTGTTTAGTTGATCCGGTCCAAATATGCTATTATGGCTTTATATATGTGTGCGTGCGTGCGTGCGCGTGTGTGTGCGCTCGCGTGTGTGTGTGTATAATAACTATTATAATATGGTTAAAAATCGATGCGGACAGTTCAACACAAACACTGCTAGAAAGAAAATTTTTATTACTTTTATTTTGGCAGCCCTGCTTTTTATATCTATCCTAAATTTTTTTTATCTTTCACAACTCCTTCATACAAAATTTCGTTGAAATCGGTTCGGCCAATTCCTTCCAAATTCATAATTACCGAAAAGTTTACCTTTGCAATTGTGGCACCCCTCCTTAGTTAATCGGGTTGAAGTATAGCATTTTGGTCATGAATTTATGTGAAAATTCTCTGTACCAAATTTGCTTGAATTCTTGTCTGCCAATTCCTTCCAAAAGCATAACTGCAGACAATTTTATTTTGCAATTGTGGCACCCCTACATAGTTAATCGGGTCGAAGTGTGGCATTTTGGCCATGAATTTCTGTGAAAATTCTATGTGCCAAATTTGGTAGAATTCGGTTTGGTAATTTCCTTCCAAAAGCATAACTACAGAAATTTTTATTTTGCAATTGTGACAGTCCTGCTTGGTCTATCCAGTCCAAATATGTCATTTTGGTCATGTATTTATGTGAAGATTCTATGTTCCTACCTAATTTGGTTGAAATCGGTTCAGCCAGATCTTCCCTGATACATACGTACAGACAGACGGGCATTGCCGAAATTTGGACCGACCGTTCCAGGTGATCCCTCGAAATCCTGAAATTTGGATCGACCCTTAGATTACGACCCTTGACCCCGTAGACCGATTTTATCCATTTTAGGCTCGAAAATGTATCTCATCAAAACATTGATATTATTGGAGAATTCATCAAAATCGGTCAATTGGTTGCTGAGATATCTTTAAAAAACCCGCATTTGGACCAACAATTGGGACCCTCGGGCCCCCGTTCCTCGATTTTAATTATTTTTGGCACTGAAACTCTCAGGATCAACCTGAAGCTGCTGCCAAAATTTGAAGCTCCTACGTTTATTTTATGTATAGTTATGGATGCCACAGACAGACAGACACACATACTCTTTTATTTATAGGATTGAACGATTGTAACTTTGTGTGATAATCTATTGTTTTTATCAAAATTTACTTTTAAATACTAGTAGAAATATAATTATAAGAAATAACAATAAGTTTTTATAGCCAACAAATGAACCAAGAAGTTTTTTGTAATATTTAATCGGTATTAATGCTTTTTCTTCCAAAATATAGTCATTTTAAATCGCATCCATCCAGTTGATTGATAAAGCAAAACAACACGATTTCATGCGGCAAAGTATTAGGAGAAATAAATATGTTTTCGGATTAACTAATTAATTGTGGCCTTCCAAATCTCCATTAATTGCAACTCGAGTCCTTTCCAAATAAGCTCGATTCTTCATTCGCCTTTCTATCTAACGAGGGATCCTCTTACAACGCCGAAAGAAAAGAAAATTTAGATTATTCCCGCTAATGGTCTAAACCGCTAGCCGATGTCAACGTTTGAGATGAACGCGTAACAGCTCAACGTAATCTCGAGAGTTCTTCACTTCCGCCAATTCAAAAGAGGATCCGAGGGATACTGGCGGAAAAGGTCTCGCTAAGAGAGAGAGAGAGGCGGGACAATGGCCGGCGTGGCTCCAGGCGTATTCCCACGCCCTCTGTGGAGAGGACGTGGAAGCAGCCGAGCGGATCGCTGTATCGGCCTCTCAACCAGGAAGAGACGGGCGGCAAAGGGAAAAATAAGAGATCGTATTAAAAGCGCGTCATCTTCCGGCGAAACCTGTTCATCTGGTAAACTGCCCGGGGGTTTTAAGGACCCGTAGAAGACGCAGGGGCTTAAGGCGGGCCCGGGTGAGGGCCACGGGAATGCGCTACTCGGAACGTAGCGATTCGGCTTTCTTTTGTCCGAAGGATTTGTGGGACGCGTGATCCTTGTGGTCGATTCTGTCATTTGCAAACGGAAGAAATACATAACGTCCTTCGATTGAGATATATAGTATGAATCTGTAGCGAACTGAAGTACGTGTTTGCTAGTTAGAAACTTATATTAGATGGCGATTTATTTTATGCTCTCATCTTAGTATTTGCTTTTTAATATTTTCATAAAAGGAGACTTTGCAAAACGAACGTCTGGAGCATAAATAGAAGGATTTCCTAAAACGGCCTCGCTCGGAAAACTCGAATGCAGACACAGCTAACTGCAGCAGAGTGAAGTTGAAGGTTGCTAGGGAGAGAGGAGAAGAATTAGCGTAAATGAGAGAGAGAGAGAGAGAAAAAGGAAAGGAGAAGGGAGATCCTACAAGTCGCATACGCTCGAGTGTATCCTAGAGTAGCTCGCAAATCCGTTGCTTCAGAGCGTCCATTGATTTGAGCGCTGTCTGCGGACAGCTGATGAAAGAGTTCCCTCGCAGAGAACTTCCGACAAAGCGGGCGGCGTCGATGATTTTAAGGCACTGCACACCTCTGTACGAATCGAAGCGTTGCTATGGCCTCGGAACGGTGACATAGGCGGTCTCCCAAGTAAGTACCTCCGCTGCCTCCCTTCGGTCGGGCCGTCGACCCTTCCGAGATGCGATCTGGGGACTACCGCTCGGCCACTCGCACCCCCCTTCCACCTCCCGCTCCGTCATTCCACCCCCTCCTCCCGCCCCCCTCCTCCCGCCCCCTCCTCTCGCCCCCGCTGACCCGCCACCGGCGCTAATGAACGGCAGGAAGCGACTAGGAAACGAAACATTTGCTCCCCACTCTTACGCTTCTCTCTCTCTCTCTCTCCTCACCGCCTCACTCCCTCCCTCCAACCGCCTCACTTCCTCTCTGTTTCCTCGGTTGACTTGTTCCTCTGCTCTGCCATTATCTTAGCAACGTCTTAGGCTTTCTTCTATGAACTTTTATTTTACGGTAAAGATTGTCTAATTGGAATTTTCTGCGTTAATTTTAATTAATTTTCCACAGAAAACAATATTTCTTTTCTATACGAATCTTATTTATTTATATAAATTTATTTAATACCTACCTATCTATGAATCTACGAGAGCAATTTTAACGCTTTATTAATTATTTTTACTTAGCATTAGTTTTACCAAGTCATTTTCTTCTAAGAGCACTTTTCCTGCAATGCTCTAACACCTTTATATCATGAAATTCCTCTAAAATTATATTTTATTGCGTTTCTTAATAAAAAAACCTTATAGTTTTGGGCTATAAAATTTTAATTGTGGCCGTAGCATAATGTCTGTAGAGAAGAAATTTTCAGATCATATGAGTCTAGTGAATCCATTTTAAAATATGCAAATTTCGTTTCTTTCACTTCTATCTGTGATACAGCTATACGCTCAGCAAAGATAAAATTATGCCTCAGCTGGCTATACTATGATAAATTATAGAGAATATAGCCAATCGCGCCATTCTTTAAATTATGAAAAAACGAACTTAATCCATTCCTTTTTACGATAGAAACTCCAATGGTTACCTATTTTCTATTACGTAAAACACCAAACGCACAATTATTTTTGCGTTAGATATCTTTATTCAATATACAAAAACGCGCGCGATCTCTCACAAATACGCATGTACAAGTGTGTATTATAATATGAAATAAAGTCTTCGGCGATCACTCTCGACTATATCTCATCCAACGCCTCTTTCCCTCCATCTCCGATCACGTCTCCTTCCTATTCACTCGCAAACCCTATTTTCTCTCACTTCACTTCTCATTCTATCTCTCCCCTCTCATTCTCTCTTCCCTCATTCTCTCTCCCCTCTCATTCTCTTTCTCACCTATCATTCTCTCCCTTCTCTCTCATTCTCTTTCCCCTCATTCTCTCTCTCCTCATTCTCTCTCTCTCCCCTCTCATTCTCTCTCTCCCCTCTCATTCTCTCTCTCCCCTCCCATTCTCTCTCTCCCCTCCCATTCTCTCTCTCCCCTCTCATTCTCTCCCTCCCCTCATTCTCTCCCTCTCCTCTCATTCTCTCTCTCCCCTCTCAGGCAGAGTTTCGACTGCTCAGCGCCACCCGCTTTCTGGCGGGTGATGGCACCATTACGTACATGCAGGATGGCGACGAACTCGAAAGGTTATATAAATTAGTTACAATCGCAAGTATTTATTTTTCGTTTTATTGTTACATTGAAGTCAAAGCAACAGTGAGATTACTTTCAACACATTCCTCAATCCGGTCTCTCGCAGTTCTTTGCAAGCGGTGATTTTTTGCATTCGGGATATTTCTTCCGGTGAAGCAAATATTGCTTTTGTTATTCATTTTTGGTAATGCTGCTGTGAAATTTTTCAGTGAGAGTTAAGTTCAGTTCAACAGTATTGTTTATGACCTTTTTTTAACAGTTTGAAGACCTTGCCTGTAGGCATCTAATTCGTCCCACTTTTTGGGGTCGCTATCAATGAACTCAGAACTCAAATGGAGATGGTTAAAGAAAACCCTGCTGTGCGCGATCACAAAATCCTTGATCTGTAGTTCCAGGCTCCCGTTTATTTCGCTGTATTTCAGCTGGGTGGATTGACGTCAACCTCGCGGATACGGAGTGCTTCAACCATAGTTGCAAAGAAGGCAAATGACACAAGCTCAAGACTCAGGTACCGTAGATAGTTTTAAAATTTGGTTATGGCGGCCTGAGATACCACAGAGTTCACGTCCTTGTACCTAAGGAAATTATACTAAATATTGATATGAGAGTGAAAGATTGAAGTCTGGACTATACTTAACATAAGTCAAATGATATTATAAACTACCTGACCATTCCTGCAAAAGCTGAAGGTCGTTCCTTGGCGCAGAGGGTGCAAGAGATGCCGTGTACCATGCTTTCACGTAAACTCGTACGAGAAAAATGCAGTCGTCTCGCACAGACTTCTCCTCCCTTGCCGTGAGACTAAATTCACCCTGGAAAAGCCACATTTTGATTAGAGAAATGGCTTTTGCCATCCATAGTGCTCAATGGAAAGTATCAGGCACTCGAAAAAGAACACCTCGAGGTGGGATCCTACCCAAAAATATAATCACGAGCTCCAAAAGCTCAGCATAGTCTTTTCTGGAATGATGTGCCTAAGCAAAATGAGATTAAAACTTATTCGCATGACTGAACCAACATCTGACACGGCGCTCAAGCCGTGTACAATCTAGTGCAGGGGTGGAGAACCTTTTATCATTGGAAGGCCAAATGTTACTTAACGGAGATCTCATCAGGCCGCACTTTGCGATGAACGTTGCATTCACATTTATCAAAATTGAAATAGTTATAAAGAGGCAAACACAATTTAATGGCTTTTTAACTTAACGAATACAGATTTCAATTCTTCATATTTACTAATATTTTTAAAAGCTTTGAAGGCTTTAACACAATATAATGATAGTAGATTTGGCGCAAAGATTCTGTTGATACAAAATACTTATCTTTTGTTTGTTCTTTCTGTATCTTACATGCTAAAATCATATACGAGTTTGAGTATTTTTAGACAAGTATGCAAAAGGCCGCACTGAGTAACACAGAAGGCTGCCAGTTTCCCACCCCTGATCTTGTGCCTACGTAATATGAATATTTGCTACTGATAGTCATACCTGCAGCTGACTGAGGCAAAATTGTTTGGTAAAACAGACGAAGTTGCGATCGCCCGCCCGCGAGCGGGTGGCGCTGCGCAGTCGCACGCCAGCTTGTCAGTGCCTGTCCAAGCGCGCGCCAGACGGTGCGCTCCGGCCGCGTACGAACAAAACGGCGTTGCGCGACTGGTAAACATCGTCACTCGAGTCGACTCTCATACTCAAACACTTCTCTTGACTCGTACTTTAATATGAGAGTGTAGGGTGCCGAAAAAAACGATCAAATACATGAGAGTAAAAAATGTTCAAATATGAACAATATTTGAACTTTTTGAACAATGCTGAATTCACCACTTTTCGTCGCCTCCCATATGCTCACAAGTATGAAAAGCGATGTCATCTTAGAATGATCCTGGTAAACCACCTGGGGACCATTCAGGGGATGGTTCAAATTGGACCCACCCATGTTCAAAATTGAACGGTGTTGCGCGCACACTAAATATGATCCGATCGATCTGAAATTTTAGGGGAGCTTCTAAGTCGGTATGTGGCATAGAATGACAGGTTAGGACAAAACATTTTCAATAGTTGCCATTTTGAGAACCACTCTAGAAGACGGTCATTATCTTCAGTTGTATAAACGAGATTAGAAAAACAATGTTTTCTGTTAAGATGGGAAAGCTTATGCGGAGAGGGGAAGAAGATGTAGGGTGAGGATGAGAAAGAGAGATCGAGGAAAAGAGAATAAGGTGGTGTGGGAGAGGAGGGAGGGGGAGGGAGAGGAAAAGGGAGAGAGGGAGGGGGAGAGAGAGGGAGGAAAACGGAAGACGGAGAGTTTTGGTTCTGCTTTAAAACGAGGAGAACATTCGAGAGAGTTTCGTGAATTTGGAATAATTTCTCGCGTCTGACTTTAAAAAATCCGAATCTCACACTTAAGGCATCACTTCTCCTGTTTGCTAATTAATATTACCGACGCCTACATCCCCCCCAGTATCACTTCATCTCGGGTCGATATTTTAACAAGCAGGAAGAAATAACATTCCCGAAATTTCTCAGCGAAGTAGATCTACGGGAGGGAGGAAACTTGGAGAAAGAGATTCGGGTGTGAATTAAGAAGAGAGAGAGAGAATAAAAGGAGGAGCAGGCTAAATAAGAACACAGTTAAAGGGAGAGAGTGAAGCGAGGACGATGTGGGAATTGCGGAATGAAGGAGGAAACGGGAGAATGGATTACCGAGTTGGAGGTTAACGCTCTCGAGTGCGCGGTGTGTTTTGCAGGAAACGGAGGCCGAGGAGAGAGAGAGACAGACAGACAGAGAGAGATAAAGACGAGAGTAAAATTCGAAATGCGTTAAAATAACTCGGAAGGACGGAAACGTTTTCAAGGTAGGCGCGACTCATGAGGATATCGCGCTTGAAATTAACTACCAAAGTTGTAACTAGTAATTAAACGGTATTTTTCAGGAAAATATTTCCTCCGACCCTTTCCAAATTAGTCTCTTAGCGCTTAAGAAACTTGATAAAAATTAATGTATTCAGCAAGAGGTTGTGATAAGTTCAAACAATGAGAAATTAAACTTTTCAGCAAATTTGCAGAAACAGGAGGGCGCCCGAACCATTTCTGCAGACGAATATTTTCACCTTTCACCGTGATTGGAAGCGTCGCTTTAAATGATTGTTCTCTAATGCGTAAAACAAATCGAAGAGAGGTTTTGTGACTCGGAAAATTTGCAGCGCAAGAAAATTAAGGATGAGATTGATTCCATTCCGAATTAACTTTCCTTCGGAAAATGTAGTGGGCGTAGAGGCGAAGAATTCCTCTTCGGAAGTATCCATAATCGAATATTCTCGTTGGTAAATGTCCCGCTTAGTTGGGGATTTGTTTTCGATGGACTTAACGAGAAATATCTCTCACTATATTTGATTTAACATAGTAAATCGCGTGGATATTTATGATTAACTTTTTTATACATTATTAAGATTTAGAGGAAAGTCGATCGAGCTAGAAAGAGTGCAATAAATCAAGATTAATTAGGCGAGTTATTCAATTGCATAAAGTATTTTACCTAATACTTTATGTAATTGGAGACAATTTTCTCCTGAACGCTTCTCGCTTCAGTGCTAATCGTGGAAAACTCAACCGCTTGACACGTTCAACCGTTTAGACAAATTTTCATTGGTTGATTACCTTAGGACCAAATTCTCTCGGTTCTCGCTATAAATCCACAGCTATTTTTAGATTTTTCTGTTTCTGTGATAAAGAGGTAAAAAATAACTGAGAGTTCATAATTGAATCATTTACACGGCTGGGTTTCACCCAATGCTATCTTACAAAACACCAGCTATGAATGCTTTCCTAATACTAGATTTTAATTGAATCCTCCTGAATACCGGCGAGAATTACGCGTTCACTATTAAAAAATGAATACAGGCAATTAGGATTTTCACATGTATGAAATAGTGACTCTATCATGATAACTTAAAAATACCGATGCATTGAAAATCTGCTGTTTCACACGCAGTAGTGGGAATAGTTGAAATTTTTTTATTTTTCGCGGCCCATCGAAAATATTTAGTGACCAATAAAGGGGCGACAGTTTTCACCCCACGGTTATAAATGATTTGAACATTTAAAGAGTAAATGGTAAAAGATTTCTTTTAAAAAATCGGCAGTTATTAATCAATTTTAAATATTTTTTCACGCACATGTTTTGTCAAGATCTTTTCATAATATATGTACTTCGACAAGAAAATATTCGCGTTCCTCAAAAATCAAATTGTAGACAAAGTGAGTAGCAGTAACGTAAGAACGTTGTTTTTAATTTATTTTAAATACATATATCATCGCTGAAGTTAACACGGGGTTAAGTTTTTGTTATGAGTACATCTGTTAATATTTTCTTATCTAAGCATTTTAGGTATCCTACGTCATGGGCTGAAATTCCTTCTTACAGATATTCATGTAGCCTTAGATTTATTTTTAATTTACTTATTCTCCAAAGAGTCCGACTAATAGTTTATGTCATTGCTAATTTTGGAGTTGTGGTCGAGGGGACAGAGACGCTGAGAGCCCCAGTTAAAATCGGACGGTGGTCGGTCTTTCCTCGTTTTACCCCCTACCAACTTGTATGGCTTGAGGAAAACACTCGCTCCGTCCTTCGGAAGGGATGTTAAGCTGTTACCTTCTTGGTGCTCATTGTTAAGAGTAGGCTACTGCCGACGCTGGATATTCCCTCCTCCCTTCTGTCTGTGTTATCAATAATTGTGTATCATTTTTCATACGCGTACATGTTTCCTTCCCGTGTAAGGCAATACTCTTGCACTTTACGAACTTATTCGTTAGCTCCCTCTTTATTCTGAAGACATCTTATGATGTCGTAATTGTAGCCTTTATTTAATTTCTACATTTAGCATCTCCTTTTGCTTGCTTCCAAGCTATCTAAAATGTCCAACCTTTATAGTGGCTTTCCATCAATCCTTACATTAAAGTCATTATTAATTTTGACCTAGATATTCTTACGTACTTTAACTTGAATTTTCTACACCTGCTTCCATCCCATACTTATATCCATCTATCATCAATCTATTGATCATTTTTTAAATTCCTTTTCCTTTATTGCGAGTATTATTTAGTTATCAGAATATTTCATCGATCTAATAATATGTCTTGTAATCTTAAGATCTTCGATGTCTCGCAATGCTTCTTACATTACTCTTTCCTAAAATATATTGAACAGTAGCGGTGACAAGCGACAAACTTGTCTTACACCTCTTCTTATACTTCACTCCGTTCTAAACTTTCTCCTCTTGATTCATGTAACATTCCTCTTTATAGTCGTCTAGTTTCCGACCCATTCTGATATCATTTAAGGCTCCCATCAGCTTTATCCAAGGTAGCCCACACGCGGGGAATGATATATTTCGGGAGAACTCGTTATGTTCAACCATGCAATCAATATAAAAGCACACTAATCAAACCGGTATAATTTTCAACTAAAACAAACAAGCATACAATTCCTAAGTGTTAAAAAATTTATGTCGTTTAGTATCTTTTTGATAATCTCTGTCTCTTCCAATTACTAACAGTAGAGACTAAATAGACCGTATTTTTCGAACTTGTGGGCCACATACGTATGACCCGCGGCCACGTGTTTGAAACCCCTGATATTTTATAATAGATATTGACTTTCCGTTTTCCACTTAACATTAGATCTTCAAGGACTTATGGATAACAATGGGAAATATATCTCTCTAAAATAATTTACTTTAGATCTTTTAAAGCCGTGAAAGTTGATTCGATAAAATATTAAATCGGCAGGCAATTCAGTTTTTATGAAGCGCAAAGGGCATTACTTTTCCAGGCATAACATTTTTTTTTCTTTTTTTAATTTCGATTGTTATTATAAAAGTTCGTTCTTTAGCAGCTCAGTGTTTTTTAATCCGCGACTTTTTGAATTCATGGCGGAGTTCTGTTCACGTTACCACTCGACATTTGTAGAGAATTCCACTCACCTCTCCCTTCCCCTCTTCTCACGAGGGAGGGCACTTGAGGAATAATTTCGGGCGAAGGAGAGAGAGAGAAAGAATAAAGGAAGAGGAGGAAGGAGGTTCGGAGGGGAGAGAGAAAGGGAGGGAGAGATAAAAGGAGGGAGGGAGAGAGAGGGAAAGGGAGGGAGAGTGGAGAGGAGGAAGTGGGTTTGGAGAGGAGAGAGAATGGGAGGGAGAGTGGAGAGAGAGAAAAGGAGGGAGAGAGGGAAAAGGAAGAGAGAGTGTAGAGGAGGGAGGAAGCGAAGGAAAAAGAGAGGAGAGAGAGAGAGAGCTGGGTCGCTCTGGAATGCTTCAACAATCGAGTAACAATGAGCCGCCCTCAGACGCCATTCAAATCTCAGGCATTTTTCAGCTTCCATTGGCACATACTATCAACAAGTCCTCTTATTGGAATATTCGAGATGGAAAATAATTGCCACTTTACGGAGATTGTTATCACAGTAATTTATCTTCACGAATATTTCTTTCTGAAAGATTCCTTCCATGCGTAAATACGGATCATTTTATAATATTGAAAACTAAACTAAAAGAATTAATATTTCTTAACAAGATGATCCAAACGAAACTTATGATGCCTACTTTCTACATAATTTATTTATTTAATACTTATATTGACGTTGATAGATTTAAAATCACCGCGGATGAGTTGCTCCCAAATATCATAATTTACCGTTATAAACTATAACCAATACATTCGAACGGAAAACTAAATTGATCACGCGTATTAGTGTGACAAAAATGTGTGTATGGTGCTAGACCAGAGGTTTCCAAACTACGGCCCGCGCGGTGATTTGATCCGGTCCGCCTTATCAGCAAGAGCATTAATTTGATATCATTTATGATATCTGAACGACATTTTCCTAGTACTTGGGTGAAGTATACTTTTAGTATAAGCGAATTACGTATTACAGAATCGATAAAAATTATCAAAACTTGCCCTTTGAAACTTTCACACTGCCCGATCAGTCATTTGAAAGGCCGGATGTGGCCCGCTCAGTGGATCATAAAGCCTCATGCGGCCTTTCCAATAAAATGTTTGGTTGCTCCTGTATTAGACTATACTGAATCCGAAATGGCAACACTCTCGTAATTAGAGATAGAAACTGCAAAATTTGAAGACATACGATCGATAAGCATACTTCTACGATAAAAATGAGAATTTCCATTCCTTTCCTCAGAGAATAGTACAAAACTCGCTCCGATATTACAATTCTAAGATATTTTAATGTGCTAGAGAAAATTACCTTGTACGATGGATTTCAGATTTCTCATGTATATCAAATGGGAAGGATAGTTCCTGGAATCGAACCCGGGACTTCGAACATCGCAACAAAAACTATCCTCGGGAGCTCGGCCCCAGTAGCAAGAGATTTCCACCATGTGTCATGAAAATCATTCTATTGATTCAAAAGTTAATAGGCGAGACAGAAAGACACAACGACAAAACTATAAGCCTATATCTAGTCTGGAAAGTACGCTAAAAATCCGATTAAAATTTTTTTAATTTTGATGGTTAGGTATAAAAGTATGCTTGCGCATATTTTCGTTGGAAAATGTTTTAATCATTTTAATATCTTGTTTTTCCCTTCATTTAGTATTTTTATTTAATGGTCTTGCTCGCATTGCTAGCGATGTCTTGCTACGCTTTCTGTAAAATTTCTCTAGATTCTTTGTGCTAAAATCGTCTATAACACGGGTTGTTTGCCTTTTCTTCTTTACGCTTTATCAGTTAGAATATAATGTCACCACGTACCACCTTTGTTCACATTTCATAATTGACGTTTGTAATCGGTTTCCATAGAAACCCATTTTGAAACACGCATAATGTCCCATCACAATCGCTTCTAACTTGAAAACGCAACTACCTAAGAACTAACACGGACCACCTCAACCAAATTCACGGATCATGAATTGAGAACCCATGGTTCATAATTTTCAACAATTGATCTCTGCGTTTACACCACGAGAAGTTTTTTAAACAAATAGTTCAAGGCTATATAGAGGTGCGATCAAAAAGTTTCCGGACGGTTATAATAAAAAAATGGCTTACCGCAGGTCCTATTGAATGTGGTCCCCTTCAAAGTAGTCCCCTTGGGCAAGGATACAGCGATTCCAGCGCCTTTTCAACTTCGCGAAGCACTCCTGGAACTCCTTTTTGGGGATGTTGTCGAGCGTGTCCTGCGACTCGGCCTGAATCTCCTCCACATCATCAAATCGGCGTTCTTTGAGAACTTTTTTAAACTTTGGAAAGAGAAAAAAATCGCACGGAGTAAGGTCAGGAGAGTACGGAGGATGGGGAACAGATGTCATGTTGTTTTTAGCCAGGAACGGTTGAACAGACAGTGCAGTGTGTGCTGGTGCGTTGTCGTGGTGGTGCAGCCAGTCCTGCGATGGCCCCTTGTCTGGAAGTTTCAGCCTGATGCTCTCCCTCAGTCGTCACAGAACATCAGTATAATAATGTTGGTTGACTGTCTGGCCTTGTGGAATGAATTTCCTGTGCACAATCTCTTCCATGTCAAAAAACACAATGAGCATGCTATTCACATTGCTCTTGACCTGTCGTGATTTCTTGGGTCTTGGGAAGTTTGCACTTTTCCACTGTGATGATTGTTGTTTTGTTTTGGGATCATAGCCATAAACCCAACTTTCATCATCTGTGATAATCTTAGAAAGAAAGTTTGGGTCGTTTTTAAGGCTTTCTTGAAGGTCCCGACAAACGTTCACGCGATGGGTTTTTTTGTCTTTTGTCAACAGTCGAGGGACGAATTTTGCCGCAATGCGCCTCATGTGAAAAACGTAGGTGAGAATCCTTTGAACAGACCCGTAGGAGATACAAAGACTATTAGAAATGTCGAGAATGCTTTGCCGGCGATCCTCGTGGATAGCTTCGCGCACTTTTTCGATGTTTTCATCATTTTTGCTTATTGAAGGACGACCAGAACGCTCAGAGTCCTTAACTGATGTTTGTCCATTTTTTAAACGTGAATACCACTCGTATGTTTGGGTTCTACCCATGGCTTCCTCACCAAATGCTTGATTAAGCATTGCAAGGGTCTCAGATGCTGATTTCCCAAGTTTGTAACAAAATTTCACGCAAACACTTTGTTCTTTCAAAGAAGTCATTTTTACGTGCTGAGAAAATCGCCGAAACACTATGACACTAACGCAAATAAAAACACGTAAAAATAAAACGCATATTGTTAACACCTTCAAACTTGGAAGACAACTTTACAATAAAGTATACTACGCATCCTAAGCTGCGCAGCTACGTGGCGCAAACGAGTGGCGCGCCATGCGGACAGTCCGGGAACTTTTTGATTGCACCTTATAAACGTTACTGAAATTTTGAATCTCTTCTGCGCATTATCAATTGCAATTTAAAAACTATAACTGAAGGTGATGAAGAAATTACCGAGGACTTTCGTATACCAGGAAGAAAATGAAGGTTGATGGCGGGTGAATGCGTCACACCTTGCAAATATTGACTACTCACTCAAGAGGCCTTTGATTAAGACTAAAATAATTGAAAACTTTCCTAATTAAATCATCATGACTGTTCTCTTGAGTAGAGAAAGGCGGAAGCGAGAAATTAAATCTCGAAATGATTGATTAATTTTCGAAAACATGTACAGGTAGAGAAGTTTTTATCAAGCAAGTCATAGTAGTAGCAATCTGGAGCGTTAACTTTAAAGTTTATATAATAGATAGCTTTTCAAATTATACTATAGGGCACTTCATTGTCTTAACGAGAAATTACCACTGTTAGGGAAATAATGAAACGATAAATTCATTAAAAACAAACACACAAAATTATCAAACTTTATCAGTGAATTACCAGATATCTAGCAAATATCTATTTCCCTTTGTTCCCTGAACAAAATCGGAAAGGGTAAGGATGGTGGAGGGAGAGTGAGGGTGGAGGGAGAATGGAGTGAGGGCAGAGGGTGGAAGAAAGAGAATCAGGGATGGAGGTTGAGGATAGGCGGAAGAGATCATCTGCCCTCGCATGCAATTGTCGGAGGGTGTTTGTTTGGTCCTGAGGACGAATCGAAGGGGGGAGGAAGAAAGTTCAGAGTGGAGCGCGATGGGAGGAGAGCGATGAGGCGCTGGATGCAGGAGTTAAAGAAAAAACTGAGCGTCGGATCTTCTGGCGGGAAGCGATTAAGATCAGCTGCGGAGGGAGGAGGGAGAGCGGTGAGGTGATAAGAAGAGGTAATGGAGGGAGGGGCGAGTGAGGATAGGGAAAGAGGAAGGCGGTAGTGGGGGGAGGAGGGGGAGAAGGCGTGGAAGTAGGATATGGGAGAAGCAGGTTGGGTGAACACCCCGAATAATGAAAAGAGTGCAGATAGTAGCGTCCTAAGTACCAGAAAAACGGCAAGAATGATGGAAGAGCGAGGGAAAGATTTTCGGGAAGGACGGAGAGTGAAATGCATTCGTAATGACGATGATGTCGAAGAGAGTGAGTGAGCGATGGAGGGAATGGGGCGAAGAGAAGGGGGAGAGAGAGGGAGCGAAGGAGTGGAACGGGGAAGTGGAAGAGCGAGGGAATAGAAGAAGAGGGAGAGGCAGCAGCACTCGTGTTTAAGGAGAACGAGACGAGAGAGGACCCACAGTGTTTGAGATAGAATGAAGGAATTATTGATGCGGCATTTTATCATTTGCACAATGGATCAAGTTGAAGAGGTATGAATTTGGTTTTTGTTATCTTGGAGAAATATAATTATTAGCGGGGCGTAAGACTGACTGGTGCTTTGGTTAAAGTTATTTTACTAATATTATAATGAAATCGATATAAAACGATAGTGTTATGAACTCTAATGTTTCGTACATTTTTTCCTTTTCAAATTGATGATGAATCCTTCCATATTTATTTGAAAAAGAAGATTTCTTGGAAACCCAAAATAAAAATGCTCCATTCATGCTTAGCTAGCACGAAAGTATTCCAAAATCGGAAAACATAATATGCTAGCTACAAAAGAGCCCCCCCGGCAATCAAGGCAATGAGCGAAGCGGAGGGTCATCGCGGGTTGCATAACAACATAAAAATGCTTTTTAAAGATGTGGGAGATCGTTGAGAATTAACAGATGACTAAGATTAAACGCGTAGAGCACGGCCTGAGGTTATTTGAGAAGGATTGCAGTTGTCGTGTTGTCTCCGCAGGGGGCCACAGTTCGTGCCCAGGAGGGAGCCAGAGAGGGAGAGAGAGATAGAGAGAGAGAGAGATAGATAGAGAAGGGGGAGAAGAGTATGAAACGGCCGCTTAAGTTTCCCCGCAGCGAGCTTAAACAGAACCCGCAGGGCGGCTAACTCTGAAAGGAATACGCGACTGGAACTTAAAGGAAGCGAACGAGGAGGACGAACCTTTGCAAGGAGACGAAGACGACGAAATGACGGAGTAAAACATCTTCTTTTAATGCCATATATTTTTCTTCACTTGATGATATAATGCATTATTAAGTTTTATTCGAAAAACGTTTGTTAAATACAACTAAATATCATGATCAATGATGCTACGTTAGAAGTAATATACATTAAAAACGAATAAATTTGTATTTTATTGCCAAAAATATATAAAGGATGTCGAATTACACAATATTGATAGTTCACTCGTTATCAAAGCCTATACAGAGTGTTTCAGGAGGAATCTGCAATACTGTAGGAGCGTTTTCTACGGCCAAAAATAAGAAAAAAATTCATATAAACATGGGTCCGGAAATGCCTCGTTTGGCCGCTAGGGGCGCTCAAATTTTTGTAAACAAGAACGAGTGTGGTAGCACTGGTAGACATGTGTTGCATTGTTGTCGTTCTTGTCATTATTAATTAACGTTTCTGTGTTTACATCAGTGTTATTTACTCTCGGTTATAACGTTACATTTAACATTGTGTTACTTACCTATATTTGTGTGCACATTTCTTGTGTTTTTGCACTGAAAGCAGTGCCATTTCAATTCACAAAGGAGGAATATGCGGACATACATTTTATTTATGGTTATTGTGATGGCAATGCAGCAGCTGCCGTTCACGAATATCAACGACGGTTCCCTAACCGCAGGATGCCAAATCGACAAGTATTTACAGATACACACCGACAGCTACGAGAGACTGGATCATTCGTAATGAAATCAGAACGCAGGCAGGCTACTCAAGAAGACGTTATTCCTGCGATACAACATAGCCCATCAACGAGCACTAGGAGGTTATCTGCACGCCTAGCAATCCTCCACGTAACAGTATGGAGAACGTTACGTTCTAAGGGTTTCTATCCATACCATCCTCAACCTGTTCAGCATCTTCAAGAAGGAGATTATGGTGTGAGATCAAATTTTTGTCAATGGCTAATTGCAAACAATGAACTTTGCTCGCACATTTTGTTCACCGACGAAGCAACGTTCACTCGTGATGGGGTGAGTAATACCAGAAACACACATCTATGGGCTGAGGATAATCCTCGTGAATCAGTTGAGACTAACCTCCAACGTCGTTTTTCATTAAATGTCTGGTGTGGCATCATTGGCAACCAGCTGATCGGACCTCATGTCTTCAATGGTCGTTACTTACGTTCAGTTTCTGGAACATCAGTTTCCGCTCCTTTTAGACGATGCTCCATTAGCAACACGAGCCCAGATGTATCTGCAGCACGATGGAGCTCCAGCTCATTTTCATCATTGTGTGACAGACTATCTCAATCGTGTGTATCCCAATCATTGGATCGGCCGCGGAGGGTCACACTCCTGGCCAGCACGATCTCCGGATTTAAATCCGCCGGATTATTTTCTGTGGGGGCACATGAAGATGCTAGTCTATGCACGAAAATCCGGAAATTCAGATGCACTTCTGCAACGAATATCACTGATGCTGCAGGTTAAATTCGAAACAACCAACAGATGTTGGAGGATGCAACCACATCTCGACTGCGTCGTGCTGAAATGTGTATCGAGGTTGCTGGTGGACATTTTGAGCAATTAATGTAACTTTGTATTGTTAATTTATCCTTAAATGAAGAAGTATTTAATTTCTTGACAAAAGTGAGTTCAGTGTTGTTGATTAGCCTAATGAGTTTTTTCAAAACTTTGAGCGCCCCTAGCGGCCAAACGAGGCATTTCCGGACACATGTTTATATGAATTTTTTTTCTTATTTTGGGCAGTAGAAAATGCTCCTACAGTGTTGCAGATACCTCCTGAAACACGTATAATACCCACCTTTATTATATTTACATATCTTTGATACCCCATCGCTGTCTGGGTATGTACAAACTTTGTTATCTATTATAAATAGCTGATTGTTACATATAGGTAGGTATAGAAGGATATAAATGTTAAGGTGCTTCTAGAGGAGCTACACATGAAATTTGGCAGGGTGAATGTTTATTGGATATAATCGAAGGAAACAATCCGAAATTCTAAATAAAAATTATTTCTAAGGGTTTTCCCTCCCTATTGTTTCATTTCTATCCTGTAAGAGAAGCATGGAAATCGGCGCCTTGATTTTTAAATTGAGTTATTAAATTAGTTAAAATTGAGATAGAAAGTCGGGAGATAAACAGGTATATAGTTGAAAGAATATGGTTTTTATGTTTTATGTCTAAATTCAAATCTGCGACAAACTGGTGAAAAAGTGTATTTTAGATCAGGAAAATGGGAGCATGTTTAAGTATAAGGAAGGAGTAGAGGTGGGCTACAGGAGTAGCCACGGAGCGCACAAAAACGGAACAAATTATTCAGTTCGGGCCTTGGTAATGGAGGAAGAGAGAGAGAGAGAGAAAGAGAACTATAAATTGATGGACTAAAGCGATCTGAAGATCCTATGCAGACGGGCATAAGCTGTAATGTTGGGAATAATTTTGAAACGAGAATAAAGTCTGCTATGACCGGGAGTCGAGAAACGAGAAAAATGATCTGCTACGATAGTTCAGTGGTAGAATATCCGCCCCGCAAGTGGAAGACCCGGGTTCGATTCCCGGTCATAGCAGCCTTTTTTTCTCGTTTCAAAATTATTCCCATGTTTAACTAGGAAAAAATTAATTGCCATGGCAACGAGTCCATTGTTTTAAATGGAATAATCTACTACATATTCTAGGGTGTACCGCCAATTTGTCGCACGGAAATTCGTTGCCTGTCAAATTCGTCGCGAGACAAATTCGTCACGAGACATACGTCACAAGACATACGTCGCAAGACAAATTCGTTGCAAGGCAAATTCGTCGCAAGGCAAATTCATCGCATGGCAATTTCGTCGCAAATTCAGGAATTGTTGAGGAAATAGGAAATAGCAAATTCTTTTCTTCATTAATCCTGCGATACACGATATTTAGTGTATGGGTATGGTTGACGCGGCCTCATAATTTCGGAATAAATTATAAAACTCCTGTGTAGAAATTATCCAAATAAAAATGTCGGAAAATTTAATTGATGAAATATTCGTATCTTATCTAATCAGGATACGCTACGTTTTAGCACTTCCCGAGTTAATCAAACAGTGAAGGAACGCTTCTGGATTCGACCTCGGGACATTTTCGGGGCTTTTTTCGTCATTGACTTTTAATGTGTGACTAATGTATTACTGCCAAATTTCTACTCCTATTCTGGTATAACACTCACAACGAAGTCTCAATTCGCCTCATGCGAATGCGAGTAAAAATATCTTTATGTAGTACGACAGATTCAAAATCTGACGTTATCTTATAGTAAATTTTACGCAAAATCTGATAATGCATTTAACGTATAAATAATTAAATATTATGAAATGCCTTTTAAAAAATAGTAATTGTAACATTTATATAAAATTTTCAGTCGAGACAAAAAAGTTGACCTGCGGGAAACTTTTTTCCGAATTAGTTTATTGGGGTGGTCGCAGCGAATGAAATGTTTAGAATAGTTTATATTTGTATTTGAAGAAGGTTGCATGCCAATGCAAACTTCAATAGTTTTCACGATATTGAATATTATATGAAAGCTCGGGCACGCGCTGGATTCCTGACAAATCTCAATCTTCTACATAGACGGGAAATATGTTAAAACACTTATAGAAAGCGTCATACACAAAGACACCAGAGGAATAAGTCTTTTATTATTATCCTGATCAGATAAGATACGAATTTTCCATACGACGAATTTGCCTTGCGACGAATTTGCCATGCGACGAATTTGTCTTGCGACGAATTGCCATGCGACAAATTGCACGCAGCGAATTGCCGTGCGACGAATTGCCGTAGAACCATATTGTAGTAGCATCAGTTTAATACTTTTAAAAACAATTGAGAGACTACATTATAATCCATTGATTTAAACCAACGATGTAAACATATGATGACTTCATAATTTAAAACATGACATATCGTATTATTTTTAAAAAACATCACCCCTTTAATTATCGCGAAAATGCATTTTTTAAATGCAGTGTGATATGAATGCGTTTTATGTGAACCTAGCCTCACACATTGGAAGGTGGGTCGCGTCCCATAACTCTCAGTCACCCTCGTCCAGACCCAATATTCCCAAACCTCTCTCTGACACGCACATAATTACAAATAGTGTGCTGTTGTCGATTATCTAATCCCATAAAGAATGTCATCCAAAATTTCTATTTCTCGCTCAGCAATCTGGAAATACACATCCCGGGTCCGTCCAATCCGAATTAATGAGAACCATAATCCGCGTTATCTGAATTTTTGTTATTGAAAAACAAACTACTTTGTAGCGATTGCATGTTTTAAGAATCCGTGTTGTAGGAGGATCAGATTTATTGAATATGTATTTTATATTCCATATGTTTATCAAGTTTATTAAATAATATTGGCTTGAAAATAATGGGCTAACAAAGCGATGCGACGGACGGGGTTGGGCCCCATGATGGGCCAGGGGCAGATAGCCCCTCTCGTATAGATAACACACGTTGGGTCGCATTTTATGTAATCATTCCAAATACCTACCTATTATTACCTATCTACCATTCCAAATACATATTCAACAAAAACCTTTATCATGTGCGTGATACGATCAGTGTAAAGTAAATTCTAGTGAATAATTTCAGTCAACTGTCGAGATACTTCTCCTTTCGATTTCGTTGCTGATAGATGGCGTGTGGTTCCTTGCTCACTAAAAGTACAGCCGAGTATATTTTTTTATATCTCTCCCGCTGCTAACCCTATTCGAAGTCCTATTATTACATATATTCGTTTATGCATTCTGCGATAATCAATTTCTTTAGCGCGTTCTTACATCGAAGAATATCTTGGATGGAAGCAGGCATCAATTTATTTGATTGAATTCGATAGTACTATGAACACGCAATTGAAAACGACAAATTTGGAAGAATGTTGCTCTGTCACTGGATAGCAATAAATTAATGATGACAATCGACGAATAAAATATTCACCGCTTCGCTCGTAGGCAGAAAGATTAATCTCCTTAATAACGTCAAACTCAGACGTTAGCTCTTTTTAAGAATTTATCTCTGTCCTTTTTTCATTCCATTCTCCATTTGCATCGCTCTCTTTGCTGCAAAATTCCCTCTCTCTCTCTCTCGCTTAATCACTTTATTCTGTTTCCTCTCTTTTTTGTTCAACTTGCACTTAGTCCGACTATTGAGCGACGTTATGCACTATGGAATTCTTCACTTAATTGAAATGTCCTCTCCTCCTCGATGTGTCCCTTTCTCTCTCTCTCTATCTCTTTCTCTCTTTCTCTCTCTCTCTCTCTCCGTCTCCCTTCTCTCTATTATTATTATTTGAGAGTTGGACCATTTACTACACGACTGCCTCCCGTCTCCTCATTTCCTCTCTGTCATCACTCCTCTGTCATGCATTGAGGGTGAATTTCCGATCGAGAACGAAGTGTCCCTTGTGTGACGATAAAACGGTGTCTCCTCTTTAATTCGACAACCGAACTAACGATAAGACTGATGGATACATGAACCGCTATTAAAAGTTGTTATCCCTCCGATCGTTTAATCAAGCAAATGTGAATTTCCGCATCAACATTACTGCATAACGTAAGAAGTTAATTCCATCCGGTAATGCTCATTTTGCAACTTTATGAAACGTCCTCTCAATGCGTATCGCCAATTTCAATATTTTTATGGCGATTTCCTATTTTAACTGAAATAGTAAATTACATTTAGTCACAAATTGGTCAATAATTCTACAATTTAGTACCGTTCGACGTTTTGAGCATTCAAATCCTCATTCAATATACGTATTACACTTTTAACTTAAATGACCTGTTTAACTTTTTTGTAAACTATCTCTCTTTTTGTCATAGAAATTTACCTTAATACCATTATAACCATAACGTGTATAAACATTAATCACTGTGCTTACCCTAATCTTGTAAAGTAATTTTACCAGTGTTTATTTTTATCATGCTGCAGTTTCTTGAAAGAAAATGCAAAAATGTCTGAAACATATCGTTCGAGGGATGCAGTATGAATTGGTATTGTAAAGGGGGAAACAATAGAATAAAGATGCAGAAAAGGACACTTGTGCAAGTAGAGCGGAATTGCGGCATGAAGAAGGCTCCATCCTCCAAGAAACTAACTCGATAATTCGGACCATCCTTCTTTACCATAAAACTGTGCATAATCGCATGATTTTGAAATGTTCGTTAAACCTTGTGTTATCATTGGCAGAATAATTCAATTTTTAATTCTTATGGTGATCCATTATGTCTGATGGAGTATAAGTTTGGGATGATGATTAATTTGTCTATCGATTTAAATTTACGAGAAGCTCTGCATCTCGACATTTACGAGTCCCAAGTCCACCCTCATTGCTCTCTTGGATCGTTTCTCTATCGCTAGAAGATCTTTACATTTACATTTGTTCACACAAGATGTGTGATGTAGTAACTATGTTTTCATGCTGCTAAAAAAAATTGCGTTTTTCGTATTTTTTGCCAAATTCGGAAAATTTTTAATATCGGCGCAAACTCAAAAAACATCATACTTTCAGTTATAAAACTATTCATGTCCCGACTTATTATCGCAATTGTACTAACTTTAGCGATTCTACAATTGCAATAGTAACTCGGGACATGATCAAGTTGTGCATTTTCCTCAATGCTTTAGCTTATGGGGAATAGACACAGAACACAGTGGAATAAACCTCTCAATAGGGTTATTTCAGAAATCTGGAATTTTTCTGCCGGATTTATCCAGTGACCAACATTCCAAATTTCAAATCTTAGCCCTTCTTTTACCTAAAGTTTTATTTCATATTTCTATTCATCGTATAGATAAACATCATGGAGCAGCTTTTACAATAGTTGTATAGTGCCCGCGATCAAATTATTTGTTCCAAAAAAGTGCCCTAGACCAGAGGTCAGCAACCACTAGCTCGAGAGCCGCATGCGGCTCTTTAAGGACTAAGTTACAACTAAACCAATTTTCTCTACCATATAAAGTGTGCGGAACGTCCAATTCGCTTGTGGCTTCAGTTCATGGAAGTTCACGTTTACTCATAAAAACATTGTTAAATAGGGATTGAATTTTTGGAAAACCGTATTATTAACCACTGCCGCGGCTCTTCTCGTCTTGAGTTATAAAATGAATTGGAAAATACCGAACCTCCTTGTCAATTCGGTTTCCGACCCGAGCCCTAGAAATGATGAGCTCGAAAATTTTTTTATATTATATATTTGACACGAGCGTTTAATGACAGTTTATTGGGCGTCGGTTACTGTGTTTATGATAGTATTCTCAGTCAGTTGCGGGAAAAGCCGACAGAGGGGAATGATTTTTTCACGAAATCGCAGGTGAAGGAGAGTGAGATGAAAGCCCCAAGGACGCGCTCTCGTGTCCGAAATGGCAATTAGAGGGTGGCGAATGCATAAGGAAGCCAAGCGGAAAGGAGTGGAAGGGGGAATGAACGAGGAGCGGTGTGAGGCGTAGAATGAGTCACAAGGGAGGAGGTTGATTTGGAGGAGGAGATGAATGGAGGCGAGGTGGAGCTCGGAGGTAACATCTGTGAGGCGGAAGTCAGTATGGCGGTGCGCTGCTCAAGTAGATGAAGGTGTGCGTGCGTAAGGGAGTGCAAGACGCGAAATTGTTCATTTGAATTATTTTAAATTTTCATTGAACGTAAATGGAGGACGTTAAAAAACAAAAAGCAATTCCTATAAGAAGCATTTCTATATAACGAAACTTCTCAATATCGACTTTTATTGCATTTTATTTCATAATAAATATAGTATTGTATCAACAAAAGTTAAATAATTTTACTCATGAGATATAGATGCTGTATGAAATGTATATAGATGTGGGAGTTTCACATGTTTTGAAATGGTTATTTTATTTAGTCAATATTCGAATCGAGTGATACTATATTAAAAGTAGAATGGCATTATCATAGCGCAACAAATTCTATTTACATGCGCATTATTCCATGAGATCTGAAGGTAATGTAACTCCCTGCATGCATTGCGCAAAATATTTTCTGCAATCTTTTTCACGTCGTATCTATTTTATCTCGAGTACAATCTGCTTCTTTGAACTACAGGACGAAATCCATCGGGCGCCGTTCATACAGCTTTAGTGCGAGGGAAATGAGGGTTGCATTGCTCCGCCCCTCTTATGAAACCGGAGAGCGTTGCGTATTCAGTCAAAGAAAATGAGAAGCTGAAGTTGCAGTGGCGACAACATGCGATAGGAAAAGAAGATAACGAGGAAGTGGCGCTGCAGTCGCTCATCCATTCATTCACGAGACTCCCAAATGTGGACACCGGCCTACTCCACTCGCGTGAATGTGTACCCACGGTGTACTTTGCAAAACAACGTGCGCAGAAACGTGTCCCACGCCGAGAATGCAATCGTAATTTGCAATGCATGGTCGAGAACGTGTCCCCCCTTCAGTAACACAAGAAAGATTTTCTTTTATTTCCCCTTGCAAAATCAGAAGTAATTTTGAGCAAAAATTATAATTAAAAATTCCACGTTTTTTAACGCTATCTCTTTCTCGGAAAAATCACTTCAGCTCTAAAAATTTTGAAATGTTATACCAAAACTGGAATTCTGGACGGTTTTTTTAGTGCTTTCCGTACGCAAATCTCAGGGAAGAATTGGCCCAACCGATTTCAACCAAATTTAGTACATAGAATATTCACATAAATTAATGGCCAAAATGGCATATTTGGACCGGATCGACTCAGAAGGGGTGCCACAACTGCGAAGTTTAACTTTTCGGTAATTGTGAATTTGGAAGGAATTGGCTGAACTGATTTAAACAAAATTTTGTATGGAGGAGGTGTGTAACGTAGAAAAACAAAATCAATATATTTAGTGTAGATATGGAAACCAGTGATGCCAAAATAAAAGTAATAAAAAAGTTCGTTTTACTCGTGTTAGTGTTGAATTGTCCGAATCATTTTTAACGAAATTTAATATTTATAATGTACACATATATAAAAAACCATTATAGCATATTTAAACCTCAGCCAAACAGTGGTGCCACAATTAAAAATTAAACTCTTTCAGTAATAATGGATTTGGAGAGAATTGGCTGGACGGATTTCAATTAAATTTTGCATATAAGGTTTGTACAACATACCATAATGAAATCAAAATGTTTAAAGCGGAGTTAAAGAGCAGGGCTACCACACTAAAAAGTAAAATAATATTTTTAATCGTATATCTAGAGAACTGACCTCATGGATTTTAACCAAAGAATATATAGACTATATAATCATCATATAAATAAATAACGAAAATATTAATTATCAACCGGGTCGACCAAACAGGGCTACCACAATATCAAGGTTATCATTTTCTGTAACTATGAATTTTGAAGGTATTGGCTAATAGGATTTTAAGGAAATTTCGTTTGTAGGAAAAGTATAGAATGGAAAAATGAAATTAACATGTTTAGAACGGATCTAAAAAGCAGGACTATCACAATTTAAGGAAAATTAATTTTCTGATTTCGAAGCAAATACATACGAAAAGCACTTATGTACCACGGGAAACCCCTACTTGCTATCACCCACCTGCAGGATGGCGTAATAATTGTATATTTTGACAAGAGATTTTCTTTTTTCGATTCTAATTTTCATTTCCGGTTTCGAAAAGAAATGTTACTCAAAGTTATACGCATATAAGGTATTCTTATTTCTATATAAAATGTCAACCAAATATTTTTTCCTTTTTATAAATGATTTTATTCTCTTTGTAAAAGTATACTCGAACTTTCAATTAGTTAATCAATTTTTCGAACGTTAAAATATATAACTCAGATGAAAGCTTGCATTAATAGCATTAATTTCACTAGACAGGGAAATGAATAAAGAACAAACTTTATGGGATATTTAATTAATAAGTAAAAGTTCGATTGACGGATATTAATATGTAAAATATGTAGATACTTATTGTTGCGGTACAACATTTCTAAAGTAGTAATATTTATATCCGAGTATCCATGGTTTATACTCTGTAAATTTTGGAGGCTCCGAACGTAGGTAAAAATCATACATTAATGTGAAGTGTTGTTACAAAGGTCTGAAAAAGAATTTAAGAAAACCTGATGTTGCTTTAGAAGTTATGCTCGGTATATAATAGAGAAAATGCCGTCGTAATGTAAGAAAATTGACACCAAATGGAGAAAAATGATTGAAACAGATTAACCAGAACTAAAAAATATTTTTAAAAGAAATGATAGCCGGAATTTTTTTTATAGACGAGCGATGTTGATGGAAGAAAGCTATGAAATACGCACTAAAGGCAGAAAGTAATAAGAACGTCTGATATATTTAACAAAGGTTGGGGAATATGGATAGTAGGCATGTTCAACATTTTATTGAAACGGTATCCTTCTAATGCCAAATCCTCCTTTCTGCTCTAACGTGACATGCGAAAACCCGGCAATTTTTCACATTTTTTCTTTTTTTTACAATGAGAAACTTTTACTACCGTCACCACAAACGCGAGCGCAATGCATTTATATGGAAAACATTCGTCGTTATTCTGTTTTCCGATTGCTGTACACATTTCGTTTTGTTTTTATAGCAACCAGTAACTTGTTCATTTTATTTTTAACCAGTTTTTGGTTTTGCTAAATTGTCTAAAGCAAGAAGTCGTACAAATTATGCATGAAATCTTAATCGACGTTGAAATTAATCGAAGTATAAAAAATGACACTTATTTTCAAGGCTCGTTAAATGTTGACAATGAGCGTTGAATTTATTTATTTATGATGCTAGTTTTAATTGAGTTGAGGTTAAAATCTAGATCTATTTGATTCTTGGCCTCAAAACTATTAATTAATTGCAACAAATATCTAAAATGATCATTTAACCGAACTATTTTAGTAAAATTGTGTTCAGAAATCGAAGTAATATCTTCTTAAGCTATCATTTAATCTGACTTATTCTAAACTTCTTCTTAAAGACTGAGAGGTAATCGTTTTTATTTTATTAATATGACAATAGAACACATTTAAATATTTGTATTTGGTTTCAGACACGAGAAAATTTTCATGCCATGGAAATCGTCGGCAGCTAGAATTAGTTTGACGGTCGATGAGGGGTGGAGGAAGATAGAAATCGTTTTGGTGTGAAAATAGAGTGGATTAAATTAGAGATATTTGATGGAGAGGGCGCGTAAAATGAGAGTTAGGCGTGAGAAAAAACGAAGCAGTCGAAATGGAGAAGGGAAAGAGGGAATGAGAGAGCCACGGACGTTATTGCCTCTTCATCGACGAGAGCGCCACTCGCTGGGAACACATTCGACTCCGTCGGAGTGAAACAAACCTGTTTTATAAAAGAAGGAAAAATGTTTAGAAAGAAAGGGACCAAAAGGATTAAGATGCTGTCGAGTGAGTCGCCTGTATCGTTTCCCGCCGCCCCTCTCCCCCCACCTCCCCTCCCCCACACCCCTCTCCCCCCCGCCGCCCCTCTCCCCCACATCCCCTCTCCCCCCACCTCCCCTCTCCCCCCCGCCGCCCCTCTCCCTAGTGTGTTTGTCCCGAAAGATCACCTAGCGCTAATTAAAGCTCAATCGATTGAAGAGTGCCGCATCAAAAGCTCTCGCTTCGCCGAGGAATGCGGCCTCCGCAGAGTGGCGATCGCAGTTGGACCCAGGAAGATTGGTTCCGAATCACTTTAGATTGAGTCATTCATCTCTTCTATCGAGCAAACGCCATGCTGTCCTTCGTTTTTCAATTGTTGAAAATTATAATTGCCGCACCAAGAAATGGAAGTTCGTAATGTAAGGCTCTGTCCTAACGACGCTGTGTCTGTCTCAGTGTGGGTTAATAAATTATTCTTTATTTAATTGCCTAAAGTTATTAAAAATATTTTCATTCATAAACACAAACGATACCTCTTCAACGGAGATTTTCATTGGAATCATTTCCCTTGCCATTGGCGCATATTCTCGATTAAAATTCCCTGGAAATGTCGTTAATAGATTATGAACTACAATACGAAAATACAAAAATTGCTAGCTGAAGATTATAGAACAGTCAGGGTTGGGCAGTATTTCAAATACATGTATTTAAAATACGTATTTTAAATACTATTGTATTTTGTATCTTATATTTCGAAAGGGAATCTCAGATGTATTTTGTATTAGTATTTTAAATACAAAGAATTAGGTATTTTGTATTTAAAATACACAAAATACAAACTAGTGACTCCCTTACATAATTTATCTGCAATTCAATCAATAAAGAAATTTTATTTTTAACTTGCCAAATCAAACAGACTTTTTAAGACAAAGAGAGAAACAATTGCCAACTGTAGAGTGCGAGTTGACATAATTTTTTAATGATAAAGAGAAGAATCTAACCACCCTTAATCACTATGCAATAGTGAGCAAAGCCTTTGTTCGCTACAATACAAGTTTGTGTTCCTCTGCGCCTGTAGAAAGACTGTTCTCTTTTGCAGGCTTTATAAATTCCCCTTCAAGGGGTTCTATTTCAGATGAACTTTTTGAGGAATTAAATTTTTTTAAAAGGTAATAGGAATTATTGTTATGATGGTTTTTAATTGCAATTTCATTTGTAAAATTTTCTTTAACTGAATTTTGTAGCAATTTAACTTTTTTGTTATTTTGTGCGGATCAATTGTATTTTAAGTATTTAAAGTATTTAAAATACAAAAGTATTTAAAATACAAAAGTATTTAAATTTATTTTGGTATTTTTTATTAATGTATTTTGTATCTGTATTTAAAATTCTTCCCTATCAAGTATTTTGTATTTGTATTTAAAATACTGGAATGTAAGTATTTTGCCAAACCCTGAGAACAGTCTAGGGGAGGTGGAGGAGAGAGGGAAGGTGGGGGGAGGGAAGGTGGGGGGAGGGAAGGTGGGGGAGAGGGGAGGCGGGGGATAGGGGAGGTGGGGGGAGAGGGGAGGCGGGGGGAGAGGAGAGGTGGGGGAGGGGGGAGTTGGAGGAGGGGGGAGTTGGAGGAGAGGGGAGGTGGGGGAGAGGGGAGGGGAGAGAAGGAGGTAAGGGAGGAGGAGGGGGGAGAGGAGGTTTGGAAGATGGGAGGGGAGAGAAAGAGGTAAGGGAGAATGAGGAGGGGGAAAGAAAGAAAAGAAAGAAAAATGTCTTTATTGGCGAGGTTGAGGCTAAGTAGCCCCCTCTTCCACCTAACCATTACAATTTGTTTGCATCAGGATTTACATATTTAACATTCTTTTTTAATTTACAATCTTAATTCACAAAAAAATGGTTACCACGAGAGAAATATGCATATACATGTACATTCTCTTATACATATGTAGATAAGTACAACAGAGACAATTTTGAATAATTATAAAATTTCATTTTATATGAATATAAATGCTTGCTTTACAAATAAAAGACAAAAAAGAGAGGAGGAAATATAACTGAAATTTAAAAAATTAAAAATATATTATTAAAACCATACTAGATAGAAGAAAGAAGAGAAGAAAGGACGCTAATAAAAACAATCAGGAAAAGAAAAGCAAATTGGATAGGGCACATATTGAGAAGACTGTTTACAAAGGACGATCTTAGAAGGAAAACTTAGTGGAAGAAGAGGAAGAGGGAGAAAAAGAATAGGAATATTAGATAATATAAAGCAGGGATATAATACTTATAGAGGTATAAAAGAGGCTTCTAGGGAGAGAGAGAAATGGAGGCAGCGATTCAGTTAAAACCTGTCTTCGGACAGAAGCATGATGATGATGATGACTAGATAGACTTTAGCGTTGCAGAATGTAAAATACCAGAGGCTGCGTACAATACAATGATTCCATGTTGGAGTGGATAAATCTGGCAGAAAGTGAAGTATGTGTAGGATTACATCATTCAGTTTAGCATTTGTTCATTAAATGTAGAAATCAGGAGTTGCGGAAGCCTTCCAGTGACTTTTGCTTTGTTGTCTTACGGGTCTTTACGGGTAAAGTCTGCAGGACGTTACATGAAATGAATTACTGAAAATTTTTGTTCTGTGAGTTGGAATATTTAGCGTTCTTGAGCTACGGGTGTTTTTTTCGTGTAGGGAAGAGAGAAAGGAATAGTTCGACGAAAGATAAGAGGGAGAGTTTGAAGACAGTAGCCGAAATAGTGTATTAAGGATATGGAGTTTCCTGCGGGAATCGAGACATGAAATCTTTTTTTAATAGTTAGATATATGATCTGATTTTTTAAGATTAAAAATAAATCTTACGCAGGAATTTAAAGTTTTTTTAATTGTATTGGACAGATCTACTGATAGATCACTGTAGACCACGTCGCAGTAATCTATATGAGGCAGAAGAAGATAGGATACGAGTTTTTGCTTTAAATTCTGGGATAGGAAGTTTTTTAGTCTCTTCAATTAATAGAGGGAGGAGTTTACTTTTTTTACAAACACTCGTTTGCGGAGAGGAGGAGGGGAGATAGAGGCTTTCGCCAGGGGAGATACTATTTTGCGTGGTTGAGGCTACGCAATTGACGCTTGCCCTATGAAAGCAGAAAAGAAATAGTTTCAGAAGGCGAGAGAGTGTCATCCGCCGTGTAAGAAATGGGCGGCAGAAAATCCGCTCTCAGTAAGGAACGCTTCCTTAAAGGAGAGAGAGAGAGTTTGATTAGCCAGAAATACATACAAACAAACATATAAAGGAGAGAAACCTTTTTATCCTAATAGGTTTCACACTTATTAGGGGTTACCTTTTCTTAGAATTTCGACACATTACAAGGAAATCCATTGTGATGCATTTTTCGTACGCTGTCAAACACCAGTTAATCAGGACGGCTTCAGTTGAATTTTTAAATAAATGTACTTTAGCAGATTTTCTCCTACAGACTCTCTGAAAATAGACCGAAGACTTTAATAAAAGATATGAAATAACTCACTCTAGGTAATACCCATGCCGTGATAATGAAATTTATCACTAATAAATATTTATTATTAATCAACAGTGGAAAATTAATCCAGTGCTTTAACTTAATTTTCTGGGTTTTTCTCTATCGTGAAAATGTAAATTTTCTAATTCTCTCTCTTTTCCAAAATTTCGACTCCTATGAAAAAATATGTAGAAAATATTATTAAGGTTAACCTATTAACAACTTAGAAAAAATACTTTGCCTCTAATAGTAACTCTAACGCCATTGATCTCTTTAGAAATGCGAGTAAATTTTATAATAATGAATGCCTTTTGTTTTAGCCTAATTAAAGAATACAGGCAGTCCCCTACTGTCGTACATAATGCGTTCATGAAAACGTTTTCGAAAATCGAATTTACGAAAGTTAGATATATTCCGAAAATTAAGGAACATGAAAAACTAAAAACGCTCTCCAAATTATCTATCCAAAAGTAGAATGTCTTTATCTTAACTCCTAAGATTAAGTTATAAGAGGTAAATTTAAGTAAAACTTAGGATAACTTTTGAGCTGAAAAATGAAAAATTCGACGAAAAATATCCAACTAGCGTCTTAATAAAAAGATTGAAACTCACCTTAATCCCCGTAGTGTGGGAGACGGCCACGGTTGGCGCCCCTTTCGGGTTCACTTGCTAAGCGCGAGGCTATTAATATCCATTATAAAGTATTCAACGGGCATATAGTTATGAATACTTATAATATGTTGGGATATTTTTCAGCGAGGGATATTATGGAAACAGGGACAGACATTGTGGCAATCTCGCATAAAATGACAAACGATAGCTCATATCTAGATTTTATTTCTCGTGGAATACCATTCTATTGGCTGACCATCGCTTAATATCTGGCTTTTTATGTTTCGCCACCTGGAAAGCACCCGTCTAACCCAAACTCAGCAGGCAGAGCCCGTAGCGGTCCCGAATTGTCGAAACGATTCACAATTTGTCAGTATTTATTCAACTCAACCGCGCTTGTGATTTAGGCTCCGATTTTAGTGAACCGAAAATAGTTACCGCTTTGACGGCATTCTATTAATTTTGTAGAGTAGCCGAAGGTCAGATAACCGCTCTGCCTTCGGTATCTTTCCCGCTGGAGGAAAGCCAGGCGGAATAACAAGAAGCGGGATTACAATGCCTCGATACTTATTGCTGGTCGCCTCGAGGCTTTTCGTCGCGAAACAATCTAGAGAAATGGTTTCCTTGGGGATTGTGGGAGGGGGAGAATGGCGATGATCCCAAGTTCCATTAACTGATAAACGTCGATTGGATTCTCAAAGGCGAGCCATGGACGCCGGGCGAACACAAAGAGATTGAGTGTTTTACGTTTTATTTTTCGCCGTAGCGTGAAAATATAAAACTCATCATCTCTGCATGGAGTGCGCCGCTGAGGAAACACAAAGAAGCACCGCCGACCGTTTTCATTATTTTTCGACGTCGCATTCTTGCGACATCAAACGATCATAGCGTCGACTTTCGCAACAATCGCCACCGCGAGAGGACGCGGGTTCTCTTTATTTTCCCTTCGATATTCGATTATAACTCTCGGGTGTCATCAATATGTATCGATGACACAGTGGCAAAGGAAATCTTCAGCTCTTGCTTATCTTCGTAGCCGTGTTTTATTAACAAGTGAGAGAGAAAGAATCGAGTTTCATGGAATTTTTTTGCGGCTCTCGTAAAGCTGGAAAAAGTGAGCGTTTAATCTCGATGGACTTTGATGCAACCGCTGGAATTATTTTTTCCTCATCGTGATGATTGAGAATTTATTTGGCGAAATTTTGGCAACTTTTGCCAAAAGGGCGATTTAAATTATTTAGCTACGAAGAATTGAAATCATCGAAAACACCATCTTTCACGCGTAGTCATTATTCAAAATTTCATAGCCATATTTTAGCGCTCGTAAAACCACGATGATATTATCTTATGTTACGCGTTCTTTGCGCGAAGTGAACGCACAAAGGGGGAGGTCGTTTCCGTCCGTCCGTCCGTCCGCATATTTAAACTCGGGAACCGCTGAACCTATTTTGATTGAATTTGGTGTTGGGACGTTTTATTGTAATTTGTCGACCGATTCCAACTTTGGTTGAAATAGGTTTACATTTACGAACACTTTACATGAAGACCTACATTTATTTTATAACGTACCTCTGCTTCAACTCGGGAACCGTTGGACGTATTCTGATGAAATTTGGTACTGGGGAGTTAAACTAAAATTTGTCGATCTCAAAGAACGCATTTGGAAACTCTGTGTCCTCCGAAATAATATTTCCATACTTATATTATTTCAACGAAAGCCTTCGATTTCATTTCCTGTTTTTATTTGAATAATGATAAAATAAATCGATGTTCGACCTTTTAAAAAGCTTTTCCTTCGCATAACCTTCCAATCTCTTGTAGTTTTTTGGGATCTTGGTGTAATGGTTCTGAATTGTCTCTCTTTCTCCGTTGCAGCCGAGCTGGGCGATTACGACCAGAGGCGACACTCCGCAGGTTACGTTTCCGAGTTCAGATTCCTCTCCAACCAAACGGTGGAACTGGAATCGCGAATCGCGGAGCTGCACAAGGGACTCGTGTAAGTGGAGCCGCCAATAAAATTGATCGAAAGCGTAAGAAAGGTCTCAATCGAATGTTCCCGGTTTATCGATTAATTTAATTCATAAGTATGTGTAGGATTAATTGTAGCATATATGCAGGGAATATTTTTTCGTGTTAAACCTGATTTTTCCCGTTTTTACCTCCCGATTGGATTTTTTTAAATCTGGTAAAACCCGAATAATCCCGAAAATGCTACACAAGTAATAAAATAATTAATGATAAACTAGGGGCTTCGAACTTTCGGACACGAAAACGCAAACGCTTTACAATTTCAGCTCAGGTCTACATTTGATATAAATAACCTTATAACCTTAACTTATTTAAAATCTCGAGTTTATCACTTAATTATAACGATTTCAAAAACGTTATCGACAGAAATGGAGACGTAACTAATTCTTGCGAACGTTACATCACACGGAGAAGAGAACTGACGGAAAGTCTCTTCAAGTCATAAAACTTAATCCTTTGATAGATATCACAGTTATGGAAATTCATTTACACGCCACACGACACAGCATCGCATCCTTCGCTGTTTTTTAGAATGATTGAATAGCGGCAACAATCAGCAACACTTTCAGACATTGTTGTGCTACCAGTTTACACGTGTAATCAATTCAGGTCCAAAAATATATAGTGTATAATTCGTATAATAGGTATAACGTGTACTGGTTAAAAATTTCATTTCCATTAAACCCGATTTAACCCGAATTCCTTAAAAATGTAATTGATTTGCTTTCATTAAAACCCGATTTGACCCGATTTGTTCAAAAATTTTAAAACCCGATAACTACCGCCCGACTGCTGTTTAATTTTTAACCCGAAAAATATATTCCTGCATACGTATCTGATATTTTAACGCTCTCATTAGAATTGCAGTTTAAATCGATGGGAAATAACGCCTGTGTGCGAACTTTTCTAGAAACTGATAAAATTACGCTCGTGCTCAAGTTATACCTCGCATGTTGGCAGACAATTTTAATTTTATCTAATGATAGCGATTACGCTGCTTGTCTCCCCTTATCTATCTAGAGGTCAAATCCCGGCGGTTGCGGAACTCAACTACCTGGAGAAGGTCAAGTGGCTGGACATGTACGGCGTCGACCTGCATCCAGTGCTGGTGAGTGTGCCTCGGTCATTATGGAAAGATTGACCTTTTCCCGTCTAATTCATTACACCCATTCCAACCTCTACGCACAAATGTCACGATACACGTTAAGTTGTTTAACAAATGTATTCGTGCAGGACTTTTATCAGCCGGTTTTGCTAAGTCATATGCTACTCCATCATCAGACGCTTATAAAGTTCGGGTTTTTACATAGTAATCAAGTTGCTCGAGGAAAGGCGGATTCTACGTATAGAAAACTCCCCTGCTAGATCTCCAAGGTCTTTCAGACTCGATTCTTTCGAAGTGTGAAAAAATCTACGCGTCCACGTAACTGGCATTAAACTAGAAGATAAAACTGTTTTAACGTCTACTAATGAGAAATACGGTTATGTTCACGGTTTAACTTCGCGAAGGATTATAGAGTTCTTAATAAAATCTTTAACACATTGCAAAGAATATGTATGCAGTGATGTATTAGAATTGCAAATGAAACGTAATAAAGTGTCTTTTCAAACTATCGACGTGCCCTGGTCTCCATTAGCGCGCATGGAGCTGAATATGGAAACTAGTCAAGCAAGGCGAAAACGCAAAACACGTTTGTCATTATATCGCCCTTCATTTAAATGTCCAGACAGGGGATACATTTTTGACGCAATCTCTCTTTTTATCCATCTTCGAAAGAGACGCCACCTCTTTACTTCGGAATTCGAACGTTTTTAAGACAAAAATAAAAACCGCGAGCGTCATCGGAGTGGACGCGAGACGCTCAAGAGGACAATGACGCAGTCCGCGCGGCACGGAAGGCTCGTCCTCCCCACCGCCCACGCCACTGGTCCCCTCACCGCCCCTCCCCCCACCATCCCTCATGTGTACATTTATATTGTATATATTGTTTATTTTTTCCCATTAATAAATAGGTTTCTTATTCATTCATTGTCATTTTATCTTAAATATATTTCTCGTTTATTTATTTATTTTTATTATTATATTTTTTAACCTGCTATATTAACATATAATTCTTGATTTTTCACTTATTGTGTTATTGTATCGTTCATATTGTCCTTTGATGTATTTAGGGTTTTCGCAGATTTTTCCACCCTACTTCACTTCGTGGGTATTTTTCTACATGGGTTTTACTAGGTTGGCCAAGCCAGGAACTTCCTAGGTTTTTCCCACAAATGCATTGTCTCTCTTAGAAGTTTTCCTGAATATGTACATATCTATTTATCTCTCTGCCTGTATTAGTATTTTGTTATCTTACTCGTTTTTGGTGCAATTTAAGATATTTTAATATAATGTAACATAATTGACGAAGGGTTAAATCCATCTATCTCATCACCTAACCACCTGTCCCCACAAACCCAGCCCTCAACCCTCCACGCCTTTTCTTCCACCAATCGCCCCACCCCTCCTAACCCCTCCCCCGCCACCCCTCCTATCCCCTCCCCCGCCTCCCCTCTTACCCACTCCCCCGCCTCCCCTCCTAACCCCTCTCCCGCCGCTCCTCCTATCCCCTCCCCCACCCATCCTTCGGCATCGCCTTCTCCCTTCCACCGCTGCCCTTGCCGACGCCCAAAGGGGGACGCGTGAGAGATACGGGTACTGCGACCTCTCCTTTACCACCTCTCTTCTTTCTTGGATTAACAAAGCTAGTGGTTCTCTCCTCTTTCTCTCCATCCGATCTCCTTTCTATGCTTCTCCCTCAAAGCATAACATTGAAATTTATCTAATATATCATCGTCATCGTGCTGCTGTCCGAAGACAGGTTTCAGCTGAATCGCTGCCTCCGTCTCTCTCTCTCCTCGGTAGCCCCTTTTATACCTCTATGAGTACTATATTCCTGCTTTAAATCCTCTAATATTCCTATTCTTTTTCTCCCTCTTCTCTCTCTAATATGTACATATATATCCTTAAACAAAAGAGTTTTAGTTATATCATTCCGTGCCTATGGCAGAGGAAGTGCCTTTCAAAAGAGAAGTTTTAAAAAATGTTGTCTTTTCTCGACTAAATATTTTCCACCGTAATAAATAAGTCGCTGCAGGAAGATTTAAAAAAACATCTCCGTGTGGTGTAAGTAATGGTAAGTTTAAATTAATTACAGTAAATTTCTGGAGAAGTATGAACAAAGAAATAAGTTTCGACTACGAAATCGATACAAGGAATAATCAAGCAGCTGAGCATGTAAAATATTTAGGAGTTACCATTTGTCGTGACCTTTCGTGGGACATACGCATTCGTGGTGTTATAGTTGCAGCTAACAAGAAACTGGCGTTCATAGGCAGAATAGCGCGGAATAATACAGAAAAAGTATGTGAAGCATGTTATTTTTCACAATTTAGACCGCCGATGGAACATGCCTTCAGCATATAGGATCCGTATGAGAAGGGCCATATAATTAAGTTAGAAAGAGTAGGTACAGCGGAGAGCAGCCAGATTCGTTGAACAAAATTACGAACATATGGAATGCGTCTCATCATTATTGAAGGACTTAAAATGGAGATCTCTGGAAGACCGTAGAAAGTGCTCAAGGTTAAGGCTCCTAGAGAAATACAGATCAGAATGTCCAGCAGATGATGTGGTGAGAATAATTGAGGCTCCAACGTGCATAGGTAGAAACGATCATGGTTATGAGATACGTGGGATCGATTGTAGGACGGAGCGTTATAGAGGCCTCGGTGCATTGCAACCCCTGTCACCCACCATATTGGTGAATTGCAGGGTAACATACAGATGCAGATTTAGATGCAAAATAATTGTAATATTCAAATATTTTATTTCAACAAAAATATGTAGTTTCTCATCTTTTGCGGGAGGCGTGGAGCGATGTTTACGAGCGGCACCAGTGATAAATTCCATCTTCCCCAGACCATTATTAAAAAGCTGCTTAAAACGAATGCTTTTGAACTATATTTTAGAGAGCAATTCACACACAATAGATATAAGAAACAGGCTGTTTCCTCATCATATTTCCTTTTCTTGGTGAGACCTTTGGTTCGTATTAAAAAACTACTTCGGAAAAACGTTTTCGACATAATTTTCGCATTATTCCAGTCATAGTATCATACAGTGCCTTATGCGCAGAAAAATGAAATGAAAACTATTGGTTAAATTAACGTTAGAGAATTAAGAAAACTAAAATTTTGCTAAAGATCATCTCTTCCAACTGCTCTGGTGAGAGATTTACCTAACATCTGGAGTGACAGGAAAACTCCAATAAATAGTTAGCGTTCTTAATGCCAGGAAGTGTGGAATGTGGTGTTTTTAGATTGGGGATGTGAATGGAGAGTGGTGTAATAATGAGTAAGGGTAGACGTGGTGCAATCTTAATGCAAAGGAGGAGGTAAAGATGGGGGAATTGCCGGCTGCGGTTAGAAAGTAGGGGAGGATTAATGTGGTAAAGAGTGGAGTGGAGAGACGGGTGAGGGAGAGGAGTGAGGGAGAGATAGGGAGGGAGGGAGTGAGAGGGAGAAAGAAGAAAGGAGAGTGGGAGCAAAAGAGAGGAAAGGAAGGAGGGAGGGATAGAAAAGGAGGGAGGGATAGAAAAGGAGGGAGTGGTGTGGATAAGGCGTGCGGGAGAGAAGCGTCGCTTTCGATCGCATGTCACGTTCGCTGAGGCGAACTGCTATTGAAAAGTGTCCTCCTCCAGATGTAGAAAACTCGAATTATAGATGTTCTATTATATCGCAGAAGCGGCCGATATCGTATAAGGCTCTTTTAAGTTAAAGTTTATTTCTTTTACACATTCAAAGCCGTGTGGTTTTGGACGGGTTGTGGAAAATTAACACACGCATTCTCTTCTAATACGAGCTATGCTTAACCTTCGATAATTTATTCATAATTTTTATATTATATATGTTGCGATTCTTGCGACTCTCGAACTTGTGGAGACAATTTTATGTGACTCCGAGGCTCGGTAAATATAGCCAATTGACTTAGATTCTTTTCAACGGTTTTCCTTTGAAAGTGTAGTTCGTCGTATCCTTCATCCTTCTCTTTGGAAGTATTCGACGCTCTATTGCGAAACCTATTCGCATAAAATTCACCTCCACATCGGCTCTCATTTATAGCTTCCATTTATTTGCATCGATGCTTGCGATTACTAGCATACATGCTCACGAAAGGACCAGAACCACGAAATTATCATCGGTAGATATCGTCCTAATTGCAAGAAATGAATTTGCGCGCATTTAGGTATTACCAGTGGACATAGGCTCAATTCCACATATCCTTTCATTCTATCAAAAATTTCATAAATAAAAACAACTTAGTAAATTCCTACAATACTTTTATTAAAGGGACTCGATCCAGATTTTGACGCGTTGCGACATCATCAGGAGTGAATAAAAGTATTGTAGGAATTTAATAATTATTTTTATTTCTGAATTATGGATTCTATAAAGTAACGGCCGAAACTGTTGAATATATTCTATCGAAAAATACGATTATAGCCTGCAAGACCATAATATTTTCCGCTGACCACCTCAATCGGTTACGCGAGAGCTTCCCGCCTCACGAATTCATCCTTAACAATCCTCGTCGCCATTGCACTGCAGCGGTCGCTCCGGAAGGGGTACTCGGTCGAAATCCTTCTCTCTCTTCCTTACCACCTAACCCTCCTTTGCTACATTTCACCCGCAATCCGCTCCTTCAACCGCCCCCACCTCCCACAACTCCCCCCACCTCCCTCCCCCACCTCCCTCCCCCACCTCCCTCCACCACCTCCCTCCCCACCTCCCTCCCCCCACCTCCCTCCCCCAACTCCCTACTCCACCTCCCTCTCCCCCAACTCCCTCCCCACACCTCCCACCTCCCTCTCCACACCTCCCACCTCCCTCTCCCCAACTCCGTCCCACCCACCCAACACTCTCTTGATATTCCCTTTTGCGTATTCTCCTCCCCATCCCTTCTCCATCCACACTCTTTCCCTCTCATTCTCATTCCATTTTAACGGGAGCGGCAAGCGGTTCTGTGATCATCGGACAATTATAATCGCCGCGGAAAGGGTAGCGAATGGAGGAGGAGGTGGGGGAGTGGAAGGGAAGGGGGAGATGCAGCCGGGAACAGAAGTGCGAGAGGCGCACGCCGAGAGAGAAACTGGGGAGGGGGAGTTGCTTTTATAGTAGTGCGTGGGCGGTCGCAGGAGATTAAAAAGGGGAGAAGAAGAGGTGGTGAGAGGAGTGAAGAGAGAGAGGAGAGGAGGGAGGGCTGCAAGATAGGGGGAAGAGGAGGAGGGTAGAGAGAGAGGAGGGGAGGGGAAGAGAGGTAGAGAGAGGGAAGGGGGAGAGAGGTAGAGAGAGGGAAGGAGGAGAGAGGTAGAGGAGGGGAAGAGGTAGAGGGGAGGGGGAGAGAGATAGAGGGGAGGGGGAGAGAGATAGAGAGGAGAGGGGGAGAGAGAGAGGAGGGGAGAGAGACAGAGAGAGAGGAGAGATGGAATGGGAGGCATCTCGGGCGAGGGTGAAAATGGATTGTGACAAGGGAGCCGTGTGTCGTTCGAATTTATATCTTTCTGTTGAAACATAAAGAAACATTTGTGCGTACAAGATTAAAAGCATGCATTCAGAGGGTATATCCAGAATATGTTCATTGCGAAGAAATTTAAAGAGGGAATATTTCATATAAAATCGATTAATTTTTTAACTAACCTAAGAATTTTAGTAAATCTCGATAAATACAGTTACATAACTCGCACACTAATATATATATATATATATATATATATATATATATATATATATATATATATATATATATATATATAAAATTTGTTTTCTGTCTCTTCGACGCCCCCAGCAGCCTGCCAACTTGGTCCTCTTGGTAAGTGTCCGCTGGGCTTCCTTCAACACCTTGTTGCCACCCTCATAACTACCTTTTCTTTTCCTTAAGTTTATATATATATATATATATATATATATATATATATATATATATATATATAGATAAATTTTCTACTGATATCTTTATGCCCTTAGGATCATTGTTATTAAAATAATTTCTTTCGATATAAAGGAAAAAGTAACATTTTTCAAGTATCCTCTTTTCAGTGTATGTTTATTTAGATCAGTTTTGGCCAACCTTTTATGAAAGCAAAACTATTGTGTTGGCGTTACATGTTAATTTTTATCAATAACGATTGTATTTTATGATGGTAGATTATTTTAATGGCAATAATGGTACCAGAAATAATTACACTGGTCTGCATTAATTTTGATGTTTTCAAACTTTCAGCTGTTTTTAACCTATTTTTGATGCTGATTGCGGAAATTACAACCATTTTTGGCTATCATATACGGTTTTGTTGCAAACAGACTGGGTTTGTTTTTTCAAAATTTACGTAAAAATTGCGTAGGTCTAAATAGCAACACACATATACATATATAATTCATAATATCTGATCATGTTTAAGTGTCTAATAGTTGGCATCTTAACAAAAGATTCGGCAGAGCTTCTGGGATCTAGACTAAAAGCCAAGAATCTGCTTTCTACAGGAACGGTTATTTCATAGTACAGGCATCGTGAACAAGAATCAGTTCCCTATTTTTCTGAAGTTGGTTCAATAGTGTATTGCAGTAACATTTGTGTCTTAACGAACCACTTTGGAATTGTCTATCGAGTAATCGAATGGCGGTTGTTTATCGACTCTTCAAAGAGAAGCCTCAAAGGAATTCTGCTTCATAATGGAAAGGTGTATGCATCGATTCCTGTAGCCCCATGTTAGTTATGAAAACCTTAAACTTCTCTTCGATAAAGTGCGATACAAAGATCATGGTAGGTTTTTGTGTGGAGATTTCAAAGTGATTGGTTTATTGCTTGGTCAACAGTCGGGATACACAAAAATGCCATGCTTTTTGTGTGAGTGGGATAGTCGATCAAGAAATGAACACTGGGATAGAATACTATTGCCGCCTTAGAAAACTCTTACATCTGGTTCAAAAATATAATGCACGAGTCATTGATTGATCCTAAAAATGTACTGTTATCCTCCCCCTTGCATGTTAAATTGGGTTTGATGAAACAATTTTTAAAATCCCTAGACAAGCAAAGTGATTGCTTAAAATACATTTGCAGCAAGTTTCCTCCACTCACAGTCAACAAAATAAAAGAAGGAATTTTTGTAGACCCTCAAATCCGAAAGTTATTTCAGGACAAGGAATTCGGAAAAACTACGGACGAAAGTGAAAAAAGCACGGAATAGCTTCAGAAATGTTTTCCATAACCTCTTTTGGGAAGCAACGAGGATCCAAATTAAAATATGACCGTGGAAGATATGCTGGAGAACTTTCGAAAACTGGGTTGCAATATAAGCCTAAAGGCGCATTTTTTGCGCTCTCATTTGGACTATTTTCCCGAAAACATAGGAAGCATTAGCGAAGAACAGGGTGAAAGATTTCACCAGGATATCAAAAAAATGGAGAAGAGATACCAAGAATGGTGGAATGAGAATATGATGGCGGACTATTGTAGGATACTGAAAAGTGACAGTTCCCATTCTAAGAGAGTTCCCGAAAGAAGTCAAACAAACTGAAATTTAATCCTTTGAGCGTCTAAAAATGAGCATAAATATGACAAAATGTAGTATTCACTTTATTTGTTTTCTACTTCAACACAATTCCATTTGTAAAATGACTGTTGAAATTGTATTGTATACCTTTATTGTGAAATGTAAATTAAAGAGCCGTATGAGAATCACAGAAAATATTTCCTTTCGTTTTTTTCTATTTGTCAAAAATTCTGACGTGATAGAGCAAAAGGGTTGTTATTTTTGAAATCAGCATATGAAAACTATTTAGAAACATCTGCCGTATTCAAAACATCGAAAAAAATTCAGAAATGCAGACCAGTGTCACATGCTATTAGATGCCTATTTATTCAACCATTTTTTGTCTACTAAAATTACAAATTAAGAAGGGCTACCTTGCTTATCTAATGTGGCTTCTGAACCGGCTTGCTTCTGATGATGAATATTCTTCTATCTCAGTACCCATGAGGGCGAATGGGTTATGAAATAGTATCAATTTTTTTTCTGCCATTGAAATCTTCAAACGGTAACTCAAATGAATTAACTAGTGAGGAAATAGTTTTCCTATATAAAAAAAATTGAAATCATTAAGATGTTCAGTAATATCGGTGGTTATGTCGAAGTCACTAGGTAATCTGAGTAATCTGCACGCCTAAAAAAGCTCGACCTTTTCTTCAATGAATATTGATACCTTTTCTCTTTGTTGACATAATCTCAACTCAACGTACTTGGGAATGTATAAGTAATTCTATGGCATTCTGCGTCTTCATCAAATTATAAGTCGCGGAATTCGCAGTGGTTTAGCGCACGTGGATGAGTGTGTGCAGTGGCGGCTCGTAGCTAAAATTAGTGGGGGTGCTGCTCCAGAAAATTTTTAGCCTTTGTTTTAAAATTGTGCAAAAGGAAAAAAAACATGTATAAAAAGAAAATTTATTCAGGATCTTGATAAAATCTTAACAAAAAAACCAAACATTTTTTACTTACTTTAACTTAAATTGTTACAGTTCAAGCTTGATCTATTCATTTAAAAATGAAATCCATTCTTCTTGTTTTAATTTGCGCAAAAAGTTCAATAATTTTCTCCTTGATCTCTGGATGACATTTGAGGAAATTTTTCTCCATTGAAAGTACTGCAAGCGCATTTAGTCTTTCCGAATTCATAGTGCTTCTTAAAAAAGTTTTTATTCTTTTCAATGTTGAAAAGCAGCGCTCTGCCTCTGATGTAGTCATGGGAATTGTCAAGAGGATTTTTATCGGTTTCGTAATTTCACTAAAAACATCATCTAGATTATTTTCCAAGATAAATTTCAGCAGCTCAATTAATTTGCAATATTCATGAATATCAGTCCTACAATACTTACGGTTCCTAAAAGTGACAGTGAAACAACATTATCAACGTGCTTCTTTGACTTCTCATGCTTTTCAGTTTTTTCTTTCATTTTTTTAATATTTCTAAAACCATCTTTTGTCCACGGTACATCACCTCCAAACAGCAAACACGGGAAGCAAAACAGTGCATTTTTTACTTCACAGCCGCAAAGCCAACTTTTCCGTTGGTACCATTCAGAATTAAAGCTACGAATATATTTCTTGTTGTTGCTTTTGCCTGGCTGAGATATTAGAATATCAGTTGTTGAACGACCTCTTTTCTTAACTGTAACTTTCTCATGGAGAGATAGCTGTGAAAACTTAAGCTGTTGAAGTTCACTTACAGTCACAGAACTTATTTCTTGGGGATGCAAGGCCATGGTTAAAGTTTTATGTTAAATAAAAGAACCGAAAAAAAATGAATCAAATAGAATAGCTGGAAGCAGAATAATAATCTAATTCTACACTTTATCACATTCAAGAATATGGTACACGGTTTTTAAGCACAACACACGCTGAGTAAAAAAAAACTTCCTTCCACCATCACGCCAGAGCCGGCACTGCGAGAGCAACAGTGCTCTCTCTACCTGGCAGTCCCGCCTTCCTCCCCACCCCCCCCCCCTCCTATGTGCGCATGCGCACAACAGTCAAACACCACGTCGCTGGCACTGTGAAGCGCACAGTTCCATACCAAGATTTTTGTATCTTTTTCATAAACTGGGGGATGGCTACTGAAGTACTGACATTAAGCTTAAGGAATATATATTGTACTACAAAAATAAAGAAAGAATTAAAGAAAAAAGGACTCATTATATTAAATGTTATCGATAATATCAAGTGGAAATAGGGGGTGCTGCAGTTCCGCAGTGCCTATACAATAGCCGCCACTGTGTGTGTGCGTGTTTTTGGCTAATCAACCTCTTGGAATATTATAGCCGCAACTCCTTCCACACCGAACACAATCACAAGGGAGGAGGGAAATCCGGTGCCGGCATTAGCCTACTCTTAACGAAGTGCACCAAGGGGACCAACTGCTTAGCGTCCCTTCCGAAGGACGGAACACTGAATTTGCGCGGTCTCCTCAAACCGCACAAACAGGAAGCCGGGGCACGTGGATGAGTTTTGGAATTTTAGAAGAAAGCAATGTTTTTTTTTCATGCATGTAATAATACTCGAGTAATTTATTCGTCATTTGAGGAACGCGTGATATCGATTGGGGATCACTGCTTTAAAGCCGTATCGTTCACAAATGGTCCATTGTGCAAAAGCGATAGATTTCATATTCAACACAAGATGTAGGGTTTCCATTTTCGAACATGTATATTAGCTAATGTTAATTAAATAAAAGATTTTACTAAACGTCCTATCATAGTTTATAGCGCTCACGGTAGATAGATGTCCACGTCCTCTGCTAGACTGCAGTGGTGAGCGACACACGGTCCGCGGGCAGCGTGCGGCCCCCGGGAGCGTTTTATACGCAAAGCTATGATTTGAGGAGACCGCGCAAGTCAGCGCTCCGTCCTTTGGAAGGGACGTTAAACAATTGGCCCTATTGGTGCTCTTCGTAAGGCCGACACCGGGTTTCTCTCCTACCTTGTGTGTGTGTTCGGTGTGGAAGGAGATATGACTATAACAGTCTAAGAGGTTGATTAGCCAGAAATGCCATATAAACAAGCAAGCTAATCGCATCCGAAACACCTCTAATATCCGCCCTTCCTGATAAATTACAAAATGGAGTATAATGAAGAAATAAATAATGATTCAAGAATTTGTCAACAATTTTATTTCCTTAAGAATGTTATAAAACTTTGATCATACTTTCTTACTTCCCCCACCTGCCTCCCTCCTCTGACCCCCTCACCATCTTTTTTCCATTTCTCTCTTCATACTCTTAATTGTTGTTAAATTCCTAGTTAATAAATATCAATATTGCCTATACTTGATTCCTAGTTGATTGATATCAATATTACCTGTTCCATTATAATTTCTTACACGTCCCTCCCCCATTCCTCCTCCCTCTACACACTTCTCCATTTCTTCATTACATCCTCCTCCCGTTCTCTTACTCTTTGTTAACTTTTTCTGCAAATCAATATTTTAAAAATTCTCATTCGGTTGTGATAAACAATAGGCATATTACTTGTAAATGTGGATTACTTCCATTTCGTCCCCGGTCAAAAACTGGAACATTATCGTATTTATTAAAACCGCTATAGTTGGATTATTTGTTCATATAGTCTTCTGTCGCCGTCGAGTCCGCACACGCATTTAAATACAGTCATTGTTAACAACATGATCCATACAAGGCGATAAATTTCCCATGGCGACGAATTTTCCGTGGCGATGAATTGCTGGCGGTGAATTTTCCTAGACCCGTATTTTTTATATGATTTTCATTGAAATATTTTTAATATTCATGATATTGACGAATGTTTAAAAGTAAGAATGGACTTTATGGTCCAAATTTCGCCCGAATAAAGACGATTATATATCTATCTTCCCCCCTCTCCTCTTATCTTCCCCGCTCTCCTCCTCCCCATCCGCCTCTCTTTCTTCTTCCGCCCCCGCTTCGTTATAACTCGCCAATGACTCGCAACTGAGCACCAGAGAGGTTTCCCCCCCCTTACCTGCGTTTGCTCGCCTTCGGTTCCGCATTCCCGTCTACTTCTATGCGAGTGGAGTGCGTTTGGAACAAAAGCATATTGGGAGAGTGAGGAGAGAGGGTGGAAGAGGTGGGGCAGAGAGATGGCATTAAACGGGAAATACTTCAAGAATGAACTCACGATAGAGATTAAGAAGGATGTGTTGGAAGAATCTGTTAAAGAAGAGACGGCAATCAAGGCATTGAAAAGAGAGAGAGAGAGAGAGAGAGAGAGAGACGGAGAGACAGTGAGATCGAATGGCAAAGGGAGATTGGAGAGAGGGCGAATTTTCGAACGCGCGCCTTTTTAGTGTGAAAAGCATTGGACCAAACTTTTCATTTCTGGAGGACGGCGGTTTTTCCGTCGCTCTCTCTCTCTCTCTCTCTCACTCCCTCTCTCTCACTCCCTCTCTCTCACTCCCTCTCTCTCACTCCCTCTCTCTCACTCCCTCTCTCTCACTCCCTCTCTCTCACTCCCTCTCTCTCACTCCCTCTCTCTCACTCCCTCTCTCTCACTCTCTCCCTCTCTCTCTCACTCTCCCTCTCTTCCCCCCATTTCAACATCTCCCTCTGCTTCACTCCCACCAGCTCTCGATTAAGCTCTTTGGGTGCGCTGAACTTGGTTCGTTTGACTTTCGATGCATTTCTTTTCATCATCCAACCGATGAAGTCGTTAGCGGTGCCCACAATTTCCGTCGTCAGCCCCACCTCCGCGCTCCCGAATTCTTTTCCGACTCCAGCAGCTCCGACCCTCCCCTTCACCTCCTTCTCTCCCTCCTCCCTCCCTCACCCCCTCCCTCACTTCCTCCCTCACATCCCCTCCTCCCTCACATCCCCTCCTCCCTCACTTCCCCTCCTCCCTCCCTCACCACCTCCCTCACTCCCCCTCCTCACTCCATCACCCCCTCCCTCACATCCTCTCTCACCTCTCAACTCCTCGGCAGGAGGCACCTCATTCAACCTCATTTCACTATGAATCTCGCTTTGAATTTTGTTCCTTAAACCCCTCGTGAGTTTCTTCTGTTCCGTTTGCTGAATAGCGCCAAATAGGGACAAGTTACATCCGACGGTGGCTCTCTCTCCCTGTAGATTCGGATACAGCGGCAATGCCCGGATGGAGCATTTACCTCTGCGTTGTTTTCGTTACGGAGGATGTATTTGAAATTCGTTGAGGCGAATTTTTGAAAGCTGAATGATAGCTTTCGCCGCCCCGCAGCCAGACGCATTGGTTTAGGAACAGTGTGATTACGCCTATGTGACGTTTATCATTTATTAATACCAAAAAGCACGTTTTAAAATTTGTGTTTAGAAATCTTGTTCCAGGATTACATCTCATCCTTTTTACATATTTTCTTGTGTGAAATTGATTTCAGTTCACCGCGTTTTTGAGCAGCGTTGTAATTAGTTTTCAGGAACACGTTAAAAGAGCTAAAAGAGGTACATATTCGTATATCGTGTAGTATCCACCAGTATTTTTATAGTATATCCTTACGCACGTAAATTTTCGTATTTTTATATTGATTCTTGGTCCGATGCCCCGTCTTTCAGATACCAAATATCGCATTATAAAGTTGTTATGCGAGAGATGCCTGTATAATGTTCTCATCGAATTTGGAAAAGAGGTTTTCTCTCCACTCCACTTTTGGTTTTCTTTCTGTTAACAACGTTCCTCACGTAAGGTGTGCTTTTCCATCAACGCTTTCAAATTTCACGGATTTTCTTCTTTCATTTGTAAGTGCGATAATTTTCTTGTTTACACAGAGTTTTTTGGATCGTTTTTTTGAATTTCCCAGTTTTCGTCGGCTGCAATCATCGGCTTATTTTTGGCAAGAGAAGTAATTGTGAGTTATGGCCTTTTTCAGAAGATGTTGGTACAACCGCGTGCGAATGAAAAGATGATATTTAGCAAGTGTGTTACGATTAGAGGTTGGTAACGGCAGTCCTTTGAACGTTGCAATATCTAACAGGAAAATATTTATTGCGTTTTTACAGAGGGTATGCAAAAATAATCGCTTAGAGGTTCCATATCCGTAAAAATAACAAAATATGTCTAACCATAATGTTTTTCGCGTGAAATTTCCAAATTACTAGTAGTTCGCGGCTCTCTAATAAAAGTTGAATATAGCTGTGAAGGGACTCCTTTACAAACGCTATTAATATAATATAGACAATTGCCTAATGATTTAATGACGATTAAATCAATCTCGGTTGAAAATTTAGTTTTTATGAAACTAAACGTTCTATTACAAGGAAACAAGCAAGGGGTTGGAATGTATCAATCCTCTTGATTACGTCTCATTAAATTAAGTTGTACTTCAAAAATTGGTGATATGCCTCTGACCATGGGATAGCGCAAAAATTTAGACATGTGATCCACGAGATGACCCTAGGAGGCAGTACGCGACAACTACTTCTGCGCGGAGTGAATTAGGAATGGTCCAAGAGACATTATTCCTTCACATAAACCCATTTTACATTCTCTCGCCCCTCGAGAATCCCACGACCTCGCTTTCGACAAAGGTCTCTCACACGCAGAAATGTCTTTTGTCTCAGAGCAACGGAATAACTGTCGAAAATGCGGCGCGTTAATTGCGAGACCTTGAGAGAACGCGAGGACTGCTAATGACCAGTGATAAAGGGTCGACACCGTCTCTCGGGCAAATCGAGCTGGAATTCGTTCCGACCTCGCGAACAACTCCAGCGTCGTTACGGTTCGCGTTTATATTTTCGAGTTCATCGTCTCAATAGAGGACTTCTCATTATTCGAAGGGAGGCACTCGCGGCTCCGGGGTCTTTTTTTCCTTTTGACCCTCCTAAATGAGAAAATACTTCCGCGAAAACACTGGAGTTATAAATCCTCACAAAAGGCGAAGCGCCGCCCGTAGAATGGTTTCAGAGAGGAAAGGTTAGTCTGGGCTCTTTAGGAATAACTGCGGCGCGAAGTGATGAGAGATCCAAGTTTTCGAGACACTCGATTTAGAATTCGTAGCCTTCGAAACTATTTTTCGTTAAATTAGCGTATTCGATACGCGTAGATTCGCGACGGAAGCTTTTAAGTTGAACAGTTTCTAACGATATTTTGCTGTGTTACGATTTGGATTGGCTAACGTTTCGTTAAGTCAATTCGATATAAATTGCTTATTATATGCAATTATTTTGTTTTAAAATGCGATCTTTTTAATTATCATATAATTGGCACATGAGTTACTTTAACTCGTATTATAGGTTTGAGGGATTTTGTAAATTAACTTAGTTTCGAATCTAAGGAGACTGCACATAGGATACCTATAAATACTGATGACCTATTATAATAGTTGTCCAGATCTGTTTGTTTATGTGTTTGTCTGGGACGCTCCCGTCTGGGAAGAGTTTGGCGGAACCTTTAGTGGAATAAATCGAGAACGCTTTGTACGATTTAGACAGTTTTTTCTTGATATGCGGGGATCTACATCTGGAACATTTTAGGTAAGTCAACGTCTATCATAAGATGAAGGCTTCGATTCCAGGTCCGTTTATTTCTCCCATTTCATTGAATGCTGGTTTGGGCGTTGCATATTAGTGGTTTTCATATTAAAATTACTTAGAATCACTGTTATAGCAGTGACAAGAGAGGTTTCTTTTTTAAAATTAAAGGTCATTAAAAATCATATAAGTTATTATTTTTACAAGACAGATTGTCAGCAATAATTTCAACAGAACGCGGTATTGGTGAATCAGTTGATTTTGATTATGTTATTTACGCATTTTCTGCACACAGGATACAAAAGATAGCTTATTATGTTCTTTTTTTAATTATATAAGGTTTGAATTTGTTTATTTATATATATAGACTTAAGAAAATGAAAAGGTAGTGATGAGGGTGGCAACAAGGTGTTGAAGGAAGCCCAGCGGACACTTACCAAGTCGGAGACCAAGTTGGCAGGCTGCTGGGGGCGTCGAAGAGACACGTTGAACACACGAACACAAAAACAAAAAACACGCAAGCTTATCGGGCCTATGCCCTTTTTCAGCAGTAGAGTAAATGGGAGTATATATATATATACTTGGAGGAGAATGCTGAAAATAATATTGACAGATAGGATGAAAACAATGAATTGCTACGAAGACTACGAGAAAAGCGAATGATTATACAGACTATTAGAAAGAGGAAGGCAAACTGGGTTGGGCATTACCTGAGGAGAGATAGTATGATTAAAGACCTGTTAGAAGGACAACTAGATGGGAAAAGGTTAACACATAGGAAAAGGTTTCAGCTGATAGACGATTTGAAAGGGACATATCAAGATATGAAGAGGACAGCGGAAAAAAAGAGTATATGGAGAACCAGGTTTAACCATGAATAATCACGTTCCTGTCTATGCGCAGACTACCTATGATACATTTATATATATATATATATATATATATATATATATATATATATATATATATATATATATATATATATAAGGAAAGAACTGATGAATCAGTTATTAAGGGCGGTTTTTTAAAATAAATACTCCACGCCCCTTAGGCTGCCTCTGGAGTCTCCAAATTTCTACCTCGGGATGAACAATCCCTCAAAATTGCTCTAACTTGAACGGTGTAGAAGTAGTTGACCGGACACGGAAGTGTAACAGACTGACAGAGAAACGATTACATTAGCGGATTTTTAAAAAAGGCTAAAAATCATGTATGCGCAAGGATGGAATCCTACATACAGTGAAAACCGTTCAACACGGAAATAGATAAGACGAAATATTGGTTAACACGAAACGTATATTGAAGCCGTTCTCGCTCTTATATTTTTCAGTTTATATTTATTCGTTTAACGAAAAACGGATAACACGAAAATATAGCTTAACCCGGAAATTATTTCGGTTCCAAGAATATAAGGCTAATTTTTCAAGATTTAAGCAATGTGAAATTCTGGTGCCATGAAAACGGATTCAATGCTTTTATATGGGACAGAGAGAATGGGGAGAGAGAGATAGATAGGTATTTAAAACATGCTTCGGTTATTTCAATAACTAAAAACACAATAGATTTCTATTGCATTTCTTGAAAAATATATTGCCATATAAAAATTTATTGTTTTTAGTTCTTTTTCATATCTCCTATCACCATTACATCCAAATTTCAAACAGCACTGCAACGGATATTAATATTAAGATAGAGAGTTTTACCTGGCTTAAATAAATCCTTCCAGAATTACGATTGAATTAATGATTGTGGAGTGGTTGATCTGTCCAGATACATAAAAAGTATTTATAAAATAAGTGACCCGAGGTCATCCCCCTGACCACGCGTTATTTTGTGCATGTCTCTGGCACTCTATCACTGAGGTAGCTAAGGTTTTAATTGTTATTACCTTTAGAAAATTTTTGAAGTTATATCGAAACGATTCTTAGGTACAAAGTATTTATAATGGGCAAGCGAAACCGACGATGTAGCTGTAATGGATGGCTTAAATCAGCATTAAAAGTTAGGTGAACTTATTTCCGAGTGGATATTGCTCTCTTGTCGGTCGGATTAGAAGCGCGTTGTTCTGCGAATGCAAAGTTTAAAAAGGAGAATATTATGCGAAATTCGCCGTTCGCTCTTGAGTGCTCGGGATGGAGATTATTCTCGAGGAAGGCGCGACAGAGTCTAGCAGTGGATTGTCGTGTCATTCATAAGAGCCTTGTGATCTAATAGAAGACAATGGACGGTGGAAAGGCTCACAATCAGATAAATGGAATAGTGGAAGACTGACTGAAAAATAAGTAAATATGGATGCGTCCTTTTATTGAGCGCCCCTCCTCTTTATATCTCATATATCTTATCTCTTTAAATTCCATTCCGTTCGATTACCTTGGCGAGCAATTTCGGTGTCCTTGGTTTTTTATTCACATCCGCACCAATTGTTTCTTTTTCCGATAGTAATATATGCAATTTTTCAGAAATCATATGTTCCTTCAAATTAAAACTGAAAGTTAATTTTTTTAAATACTAGATGAAACGCCCGGCTTCTCTCGGGAAAGTTTTTTTTAAAGTGCCAAACGATTTTTATTGCTCGGGGCCCTGCGCTGTCGGTGCCTCCAAATTTCTCAAATGTGGAGAAGAGGTTCACACGGAATTGTAGCTACCACCTAAAGAAACCATTGAGAAATTTTAGTCAGGCTTGTGCTCGTGGGTGTATCTCAATGGCGGATCCATCATATAATCAAGGCAGACTGCTTTATCAAGAATATTTGGCGTAATCGAGCAGTTTTATTAAAATGGGAATTACTCCGAGTGCACCATAAGCCCTGAATTTTCATTCCCCATTCCTTAATTACGCAAGCGACGTTTGCATTAACATTAAATATTTTATCTATAGTATTGTCAAGTTTTACCACTAATATAACTACGCATTAACGTCTTACTTAATATTCACATGGAAGCCTTTAAAGCAACAATAAAATTGTGGATTATGTCAATACCATTAGCCAAAACGTAAACAATAAACAACATCTTGGTTACCGAAGTAATCGATTTATGTTGCGATAAATCCTTCAATGTTAATGGTAAGAGATAAAAATGTTCTAATATTCCTTAAAAATCATTTGTCTCGCTTTAAAAGTATTCATAGACTATATTTAGGCATGAATCCATTTGTACCCTTATCTTGGCGTTGGCTATTCTTCCTCTACGGCGCGCCACGACGTGAATTTTCCTTGCATTAATTTTTACGTGGCTATCTCCCTTTGATGATGATAACAATTAAGAAATTTAGCTTTGTTGCCGCCTGGAAAATGTTAATAAATATTGCGCTTAAAGGATAATTTCGAGCGATATGACATGTAATACGACAAAACATGAACAGAATTAAAATATTCAGTCTTTCGTGCGTAAAATAAGCCATTTCCCGTGATCGTAAGTTTATATTTAGGTATATTTATATCCACATCAGTGAAGGGCTGCATGGCATTTTGGGGGTTCTCCACACCATTTCCCATGCATTCTTATGGAAATAGTATTTCGTTGACCCCATGGGGTATAAGAGACCCCACGGTCTGCAGCAAACTTAGACCAAGTTCTTCCTTTGGTCCATAGGATGGCCCATGAAACTTTTAAATTCGATAGCTTCATCGGTGTAAAAACGTATAAAGAACACGCATACATACATACACACCCACGCCCTAAAATATTTATAAGATGATAAAATGAACAACGTTTATCTGCTTTTATTTATAGAAAATCTTGTAATTTATTTTCTAATTCTTAGGGAGAGGACAATGTCGAATATTTTCTGGGCCTCACTCCTAGCGGAATAATCGTTCTGAGGAACAAGACCAAAGTGGGGAACTATTATTGGTGAGTGAAGCGCAATGCCATTTTATGATTTTCTTTGATTTTCTCGACAGTGATTCCATTTGGTGTTTATGTTTTATTCTATCCAGATAATTTATAATTAATGAACTTTTCTATTGTTTTTATAGGCCTCGCATAACCAAAGTTTATTTCAAGGGAAGATACTTCATGCTGAGAGTGTGCGACAAAAACGTAAGTAATTAAAATATAGTTTGTATTACATACAGGGTGATTGTTTATCGATTCATGTATTCCACCAGACAATTATTTTCACTCTTAATAGTGAATAGTAATTTCCCTCCCTGTTCTAAGAGTTAAAAACGTGGAAAGAAATCCTCCTTAATTGTAAATTATAAAATTTAAAGTTTAACAAAGAAGAGGGAGGGTTAGTAAAAAATGATCCGAATATAAACACGAACACTTAGTAATTCACTAGGGAATTCTCTAGCTCATCTTATAGCTGTAAACAAATTCAAGAATAAGCACTTCGGCATAAAAAAATGAAACAGGTTGTTATCTCATATCTCCAATAACCATAACAAGGTTATGAAACACCAAATGCACATTTCGGCCACAATGCGTCCATCTTCTGTGGCATTTCGCCGAAAGTACATACATACGTACATTCCGTTCTTTTAGAATCTGCGTTCGGCGAATTGCCACTGAAATGCGCATTTGGTCTTTCATTATGTCCTCTTAAAAAAAAATTAAACACGCTGGCTTACGGGATAGTTGCTCACTTCCCTCACACTTGCATCTAGCAGTTTGTGGGTCTTTCGACGACAGCGGTAGAGACTTTCTATGCATTCGCTCGCTCATTCACTCAACCCATTAGCGCCGGCCGTCCTTGTTTGAGGACGGCTAGTTGCACTCCTATTGTGCCGAAATGTATTACGATATCTTTCCGTTTATATTTTTGTACAAATGGAGGAAGTCTCGGAGACTATTTACACGCATACTACTTCATTGGAAATGTTTAGTCTTTAGTTTACCACCAAACAAAAATGCACGAAAAAAATTCTGCGTGTAGCTACAAAGAAATGTGTGATGAATTAAAATAAATAACAGTATTTCATAACTTGTATAAAGTGCATTTGTTTGTAAATACTCTAATCTACCATAAGTAAAAATCGTATTATATTTATTTGTAAAATTTGTGTTATTTTATGCCGTCCTCATATATACGTGTAATTGATTTTTCATTGTAGGTACAATATTGGAATAAACTATATACAATTTACCATGGATAAAAGGGTTTTTTCTCGAGAATAAAAACTTAATGGACTGGAGAAGGTCATCCTTGCTATAATTAATGAAGAATCGAGTGATTATGAAAAATGCTGAAGAGTACCAAATCAGTATTATTCCACCAAATTTAGATGAACTGACGGACTGTGAGGAACTTGATAATGACGTTTTATGTAGACCTAATTCATTACCGCAAGATATTCTCAGTTCCATTGAGGTCTAGGTTCCGAATACGGATACAGAAGAAGATGATGCAACTAAGAAATCAGTCAAAGAGGATATAAAAGGAGATGAATCTGCTGGTGTTTGATGAATAGTTTGACTTTGTGAAGCCAAGACAGTTAAAAAAACAACCTATATATTCTGCTTTTGGAACAAATGATAGTATGTTAACTGATGAATTTCATACTGGTATAAATGAAATGAAAGATTTGTCTCCGAGTGATATATTTGAAAAGCTTAGTGATGAAATCGTACAATATGTTTGTGACTAAACTATTTTATATGCCCAACAGAAAATCCATCATGCCTTCAAAATTAGTGTGAATGGAATGTGAACATATTTTGCCGTTTTATTGCTGACAGATTATAATTGTTTACCACAAGAGCGAATGTACTAGTCTCTCGATGAGGACCTGGGAATTCACATATTTACGATATTATCTCACGAAATCGATATTTATAAATCAAATTGCTGTTGCACATGGCTAATAATAGCGAAATAGGGAAATCTCAAGACCGAATGTTCAAAACTAGGCCACTTATGAATATGCTTATAAAAAGCTTTTGACACAAAGACATCAGAATGAATCCATGGTGAAGTATTTCGGACACAGTCCAGCAAAACAATTTATCAGAGGAAAAGCAGTAAGGTTTAGGTACAAAAACTGGATGTCGAGCAGTTCTTTTGGGTAATGTTGTCTTTGATGTTTACTGTGGGAAAAATCAAAAACAACCTGAACATTCCAAATCTTTACCTGTAGGCGCTATTGTCGTGATCAATTAGTTGAACCACATACTAAATTCCTCAAATCACGCGGTTTTCTTCGATAATTATTTTACCACTAATGCATTACTGGTGTACCTCAAAAAGAAAACAATCAGAGCAATGGGAACTGTAAGAGACATTAGAGTTCATAATTGCCTTATTATGCCTTCAATGGAAATGAAAAAAAAAGAACAGCGGAACCTACGATTACCTTTTTGATAAGAATAATCCCATATTGTGTAAAGTGGAAAGACAACAATGTCTGCTCTATCCTAATAAACTATGATTTCGTTGAACCGCTTCATTATGTGAAACGATGATCTAGATTGGAAAAGGCTAAAGTTAACGGTCTACCACGTATCTGCCTAACGTCCTCATTTGTGGACGGCAATTTTTCTTAAAAAATAAAGTGAATTTCATTGAAATTCTTTAATACATTATTTCATTAAGCATCTCACCAGGGAATGAATAAGAACATTTTTGCTCTCCCGCGATCTAGCCGGCGCTAATGGGTTAAACACACATGTTAATCCTAAAAATGGATAAAATTATAAAGCCTTAGTTCATAGAAAATTATTCTGCGCCATTGACCCATATTTCACACAAATGATTTGGTTCTTGTGTCTTTTGACTGTGTCAGAGACCACTAGGCAGCAACATTCACACACGCGAGTACTAAATCACGCACGCACTATTTCTAAGTGCAATATATTGCTTGCCCAATATGTACAAGAAAGAGACATCCTTAGACCTATTCTGTTCTCTGTTAAGAGGGTTCCGGACAGAGGGTTTCCCACCCGAATATTCGTCGATTGATTTCTCGGAATCTGTTCAACATAAAAGGCGGAAATTTCGTATTTAGATTCCTTAAACTTATACAAATCCGGCACGTTTCTAACATTTCAAAAATTTGGTTATTTTTTTCGAAGGCTTCTATATTGTTAAATATCTTTTAAGGGAAAATAAAAATTAAAAAAATATCTCTCACACCGGAAAGTTCATATTTTTTCCTTTAAAATTGTATATAAATTGTAAATGCAGCTTAATTTTCAACAAGGAATTCAGTAGAAGTTGTAAATAATGTCATTTTTGCTTCTAATAGTTCACGGATCTGTAGACTGATCGCTCCACCGTAGTTCTGACGTCATTCTCACGCCCCGCTCGCTAGGGTTCAAGTCCCTACTAGAAGACGGGGAGGACTTTTAACTTGACTGTCTAGAAAAAAGCGGGGAAGCATCTGTTCTCCAGATGGCCCTATTCGGCATAGTTTTGTCTTAGTTACGTATTTCACTTTTTTACTTTCTCATATACGTAGTATATTGAGACAGTATTGTAATCGTGTTCTACGCTGTATTTGTCTTCTTCACAATCATTATGGATAGTAAAGATTGCAAGCAAGGGCTAAGGCTTTCCGATAAAAGAAGAAAAAACCGTGGTGGTGAGCGACTACGATTGTGGCGCAAATGTCAGCGTGCGTCAAGAATTGAGTTCGCTTCGGAACCCTCAACACCGTGCGTATCACCTCTTGAGAACATAGAAACGGAAACGACTCAAGAAAAAAACCAAACGACTCCCCCCTCGCCGACATCGGGTGGATCGTACACATTAGATAGTTCATCCAAACAAGGTGCCTCAACAGTATTCAATCTCACAGGACGAAGGATCCTGGACCTACAATATTTTTTGGAACAATTGCAGGCAATGGAAAACCGTGGACCATTTGGTTGCAGATTGGTGGACATGGTAGTAACGGGTGAAAAAATTGAAGGTTTTCGAAGTTGTCTCACCTTTGAATGTAAGATGGGCCAATTCAAAGGATTAATATGAACCGATGAAAAGAAAGAACCGTCGAAGCTCGACATAAATACAGCATCGGTGTCCAGGTTTCTGAGCACTGGCGGTGGTCATGCTCAACTGGAGGAAGGTTTTGGAGCGATGAATATTTCTCCAATGTCATCCAAAACTTATATTCGATACGAGCACAAATTGGCGAACATTTTACAGTCCACTGCTTTAGTTGAAATGGAAAACGCGGCGAAAGAAGAGGCACGACTTGCTATGGAAATGGGAGATATTGATGACGACGGAGTCCCTCTCGTTCCTGTAGTTGCTGACGGCAGCTGGGCAAAAAGATCGTACAGAACAAAATACATCTCCTTTTCTCGTCTTGTATGTAGAATTTATCTTGTTACACCTAGTTTTTTATTTTAGCTGTTCTATTTTTGGGCTAATAAACACGGGAGTGGTTGCGCGAGGTGCTGTAGACACCCCAGCCCTATGTTTTATGACAGGGTTCCTTCACTGTTAGGTTTTATGACTCCTACCCTTCAGTAGCTGGAGTGGCTTGTCCCTTCAACCATTTGCGCCTAAAAAAACAACTATCCTATGGTTATTCTTTGAGTTCGGACGTTTTTCTTACAATTAGACGGCGCGACAGACCGTTGTGCGGAAATCTCCGTGTTTTTTGTTTTACGAATGATTTATACATTTTGTGAAATTATTGTTACTATTTGCATCATTACTGTTGTTGTTTATGATCTGGGATATCTATTGAACAATTACTTTACTGATTAAAAAAGATAAAATTCCTAAAAATAAAAACACGTATTTTCCAGAATTTTTATTTTCCCCCAATTTTGTTAATTAACTGTCATCTTAAAATAAATTTCAATTAATCGAAAATACATGAAGTGACATGAAATGAAAAATTTAATGAAAATCGACGATTAATAATTTTTTTAAAAAAATATCCGTAGGGTGTCAGAAACACCCCTGGTCTACATAGACTATCTTTTGGAAGATATCAATCAACAGCAGAATTCTCATTAGCCTGCTGAAACTGATACCGATCGCGTAAAAGATAAATTATTTTTTATTAGAAAAGTATGCGCTTTTTCCTATATTTTGAATGTCAATCCTCGGGATAGCATATAGAAGACACGCCAGGCAAACGTGGAACGCACAAAATTCATAAGCACAGTGGAGATGGTGATAGTGAAGAAAGCATAAATTCCTTCTAAAATAAAAATAGAATGTTTCCAACGAAAAAAATGTCTAGATGATGTAAGATCTTTTTGCGAATTAATACTTGTAAGCAATGTTTCCTCTAATTTTTTAAGGTTCTGCGCGGTCGACCAATCCTCGTGAGTAGAGAGGGCAAGCGAGTGCGCGAAAATATTTAATGAAACGGACTTAAAAATATTTATAGTATTTGTTGCGATATTTGTTTGCTTTCTTCTACCTTTTCTTTTGCACTGTAATAGTAATGAATGTTATGGAGAAACTGGTGTAATTAGATTTAGGATTTTCCGGATAGGTGGATTTTCTGATTTGTGAGCGGTAAAGAATTGGCTGTGCGCGGAGGGAAAATGGTCGTGCGCGACCGCGCTCACGCGTAGCTAAGAGGGATCATTGCTTGTAAGTGTTGTTGTTTTTTCTATAAGCAATGTTTGTTCACTCGTAAGTATAATTATAGATTCTAATATGTACTCATAGATTTGGTACTCGTTTATCCTTCTTCATGAACGACTTTTCTGTTCATTTTTCTTAATCATCCGAGTAAAATTTATTTATCAACTATGTAAACGTTACATATTTGTTTACTATTTTAAGGGAACTTGATTATATGGAAAACCGCAATCTGTCAAAAGCATAAAGACAGCACTGAGAACTGGCCACCAAGATTTTTCCCTCCGCCCCAGCGGCCCTAGCTTTCTCGCTCTGCCCAAGTAAAGCTAAGAAAACAACCCGAGCCAAACCCTACTGCAGAAATGTAAACAAACCTCGGTCGAGTTATGGTCGAGTCGTGACCCTTGAGTAGCTTACAGAGGATGGGCATTTTGAGCCCTGAAAGTAGTTCTAATACTAGCCGTGAATGCCCGTAGCGCCACGGTCAGCACTGGAATTTTTCGCCTATCCGGTTGCCTCTAACGCGCAGAATTTTCCAATTCCTAAACCAAAAATGGCCACTTATCCAAGAATCGAGCATCAAAAACGCAAAACATATCTTAAAGAAACCGAAATTCTTTTCTCCTTCAATATTGTACCTCTTTTCCCTAGTGTTCCTACAGATCAGGGGTGGCCAAACCGAGTCTCGCGAGCCGGATGCGGCTCTTTTAAATTTCCATTTAGGGGCGTGTAAACGTTTCTCACTGCAGAACGCAGTGACGTATGGTAACTTGAGGCGTGGTGAAGATACCCAAGGGGCAAGCATTATATCCGAATTGCTTCGGATACAGGTTATGTTTGATTGTTCGTAAATGTATCAGTACAGCATATATATCATGCGGCCCTCGAACTTCTAAATATTATCGTATGCGGCTTCGAGGGTAAGTATGTTTGACCACCCCTGCTATAGATAATAGAAGATGTTCCAAATTTCTTTTAAAATCGCCTCTCAAAACAAATCCCGACTCAGGAAGCAATCAAAAACAGTTGGAGATAGCTAGTCTCCGCATGAATTAAAACTTATTCCGAATCTATCTAATCAATATAAAAACCGCGATATATCCTTTTGTGTGCGAGTTAAAATAACTCCAGAATGGTAAGTGTGATTACGACGATTATTTCGCCGGCCTTGCCAGACTGCTCATCAAGGGACTGGTGAAGGACTTTGCTCCGGCAAAGGTCGCCGAAGGTCTTGCGGCCTTGGGGATGTCAGTCAGGGCTGTTAGGAATATGGCACAGTGGAAGGAGGAGGGACAAACACCAGCCAAGACCAGGAACTTTATTGTTACAGTCGATAAAACTCCTGGACCTCCTCCACTTCACATAATAACCCACCTCTCCCACTATCGGGTGCGCATCGGGCACTTCAGAGGAGGAGTTGTGCCGCAGACCTGCAATAATTGTCAAAGATTCGGGCACTCCTCCTCGGGCTACAAAATGGAGAAGCGCTGTTATAAATGCGCTGACAACCATCTCTCTCGAGACTGCCCAGTACCTCCCGATGGGCCAAGGAAGTGTTGCAACTGTGGAGGCGACCAAACGTCTACCTACAGGCAATGCCCTGTTTATCTGAAAGCCTTGGATCTCACTACTCTTCGACCAAGGAATACCAATAGCAGCTGTTGGAGAAACCAGGCTTTAACCACATGTCAACCTACGGAGCGATGGATGGAATGTCTTGAGGAAGGACAGAGCCACCGCCGGAGGGGGGTGGCACCAATCATACATCTCTCCATCAAATACCAAGAGCACCCACAGCCTTTAATGCAGCTGCTGGAAGCAGTAGCTGCTGACATAATATTAACCAAAGACAAGATCCGGGTTGTGGCAGTCTACTACCGCCTAGGTACTAACCTCGAGGAGGAGGTCAGCGCCCTTTTTCCACGTGACGGAGCACCCACCATCGCCGTAGGTAACTTCAATGCTGGTTGGAACTCCGTAGCTGCTAATTACAGGGGTAGGCGTCTAAACCAGTTTGCCGCTGCAGAAGGCCTGACAGCCGTGGCTCCGACTGCACCGACGTACATCCCGTCGGGTGATGTGCTGCACGTTGCTATAGTTAGCGATTCCCAGGCATCGGTTAACGTGAGGATGTTGAACGAGCTCTCGACGGACCACCTACCGATCTTAATCAAATATGGCAATGTTCCAGTGAGGTAACCGCCGTTACAACGAAGGGACTTCGCAAGAGCTGACTGGGAAGCCTTTTGGCTGCAGATTGCAAAATCGCTCCCAGCCTAACCGGGGGAGCCGGTTACCACACAGCAAGTGGATGAGATGACAACCACCATAACAACGGTGGTCCGGCAGGCCACCGGACTAGCCATCTCAGTTAAGCTCACCCCAAGGCTGATCTCCCGCCGCTTGCTAGAACCGGTGCTGAGGTTCATAACCTTCCGTAATAGCACTCGTTGAAGGTGGCAGCGGCACCGAACACCAGACCTGCGTAGGCTCCTTGATCGTCTAACAGAGAGATCAGGGAGGCAATACGGGTGATCAAAACAGATGCCTGGGAGGAGTACCTGGCTGAAATCTTCTTCGAAGACACCTCTGGAAGGCCTGCAGAGGGCTTAAGGCAACTCAGCGGCGGGACACTCTCATTCATACGGCTGATGGGCTTGTCTGTACTGCTAAGGGCATCGCCTCCGCCTATTAAAATTATCTGGAGACCAACTTCCAGCCGAGGAAGAGAGGCTGGTGGAAGCAGCTATGGTGGACATAAGGAGTGTCCAGGGTTTCACTGCCACCCTCCCTCGGATCAGTACCCGAGCCATTGTGGAGGTATTGAAGGGACTCTCCACCCACCACTCCCCAGGGGATGACTCAATAAACAACAGCACAATCAAGCAGTTACCGATAACTGGCGGCCTTGTATAATGTCTGTCAAAGGATCGCATATTCCCCATGAGAGTGGAAGAAGGCCAAGATCATCGGCATACAAAAGGCAAACTTGCCTGCGAGTGCTGTTTATAATTACCGCCCAATTTCACTCCTCAGTGCTTTCGGGAAAATATTTGAACGCCTCCTTCTGCCCACAATTAATAACTATCTGGCAGCCAAAAGCCAGGGAGTAATTCGGTTTTCGCCGGCAACATTCCACTGTCCACCAACTAGCTCGATTCACCAGCTACATCACTGATGGATTTAATAAGAAATACAAGACAGCATCCGCTTTCCTGGGCATTAGAAAAGCATTTGAGAGAGTATGGCACGATGGCTTGCTTGCAAAAATGCTGTGGATTGGCCTACTAAGGCAGCTGATCTGCCTCACCTATCCCTATCTAGAGGAGAGGAAATTCTGGATCAGCTGGCAAGAAAAGCGGTCAACTCTCCGCCCTATACACGCAGGAGTGCCACAAGGTTCGGTCCTTGACCAACCCTATTCAATTTGTTTACCCACGACTCCCCGCTCGACCACAGCTTGCATGTCATCGTTGAGCTGTTCTCGGATGATGCGGCTATCCTAGCCCAGTCCACCAACGAAGGCCAGGCAGTGAAGTATGGTATGAAAAATGGAGGACTGCTGTAAATCCAGGAAAGACCGCTGCTGTTATGTTAAAAGCAAGGTCCAGGCAGCAACCGTCCAGATCCATAACAGTCTAGGGGCAGGCCATTTCGTGATCCAATTAAGCCAAATATTTTGGCGTGACATTAGACAGGAGCCTGACCTGGAGAAAGCAAGTCAATGGGTGCAGTGCGTAGGCTTGGCTCCATCCTGGACTCCAGAGAAGTGACGCTGGGAACCAGGGTGCGGCTGTACAACTCCTGCGTACTACCAATTATTCTATACGCTTCCCCAATATGGTCGGAAGCAGCGCCAACTCACCTCACACAGCTCAGCGTTGCCCAAAAGACCGCCCTAAGATCGACCCGCCGTCTCACTTGGAAGAACATCGTTAGGGTCACTGAGCTAGAGAATACAACGGGTGTAGAACCACTACAGCAGACCCTGCTACGGAGATCTCGTGTGTTGTACACCAAGTGCGGTCAGCACTAAACACCCCTAATCAGACAGATCGCCTCAATGAGGGTCGTGTCATGGGATAGCTTTAAACGCCCCATTGCTTCCATGGGTCTGCAACACCAACCTCCGCCCAAGAGGCAAAGACAGGTATAATATTACCGTCAATTCAAACAAGGAAAAGCACCACCCTAATAGACGCTCAATCAAAGACAGGTTCATAGCACAGCTGGCAACCTGATACGGGAATCAGCACCATAGTCGATTCCAAAACTCGAGACTGCCAAGGTAGAAGGGAGGTTAGCGTGTCTAGCTCCCAATGCTAGAGTCGCGGGTTCGAATCCTGCCGAGGGCGTGGTATGTGTTTATGTATGTATGTGTTTGTCTTTGTTAGCGTTATTGCGATCATTGTAAAAGGCCATGGAGTGCTGTTTATGAGCAAGTGAAATATAAATAAATAAATAAATATTCCAGTACGTATATTTACCGCTGATATCTTTTACAGAGGTCATCGTCTATCATAAGGTCATGGGTTCGATTCCAGGGGTGTTACTATTCTCAATTTAATTAACACGGGGATGAGTGTAGTATATCAACCATTTGCATTTTAAAATTACTTATACACACGGTACAAAATGGGATTCAAACAATTTTATGCTTGAATGAAAAAGTTTATATTTTCGTAGAGAGAATTAGAATCCTTGTTGAATTACTTAAACATGTGTATAGAAACAGAAAAACGTTATTTTGTCAGGTTTTTTAAAAGATGAGTGCTGTAAGCTACCACTATGACTACTACAGTCGCTGCATTTCTTTGGGGAATAGCTTAACGTTACATTTTTGATGGAAGAGAACGAGGGAAAATGGGAGGGAAGAGAACGGGAGGGAGGGAGGAGAACGGGAGGGAGGGAGGAGAACGGGAGGGAGGGAGAAGAACGGGAGGGAGGGAGGAGAACGGGAGGGAGGGAGAAGACCGGGAGGGAGGGAGAAGAACGGCAGGGAGGGAGGAGAACGGGAGAGAGGGAGGAGAACGGGAGGGAGGAAGGAGAACGGGAGGGAGGGAGGAGAACGGGAGGGAGGGAGAAGACCGGGAGGGAGGGAGGAGAACGGGAGGGAGGGAGAAGAACGGGAGGGAGGGGGGAGAACGGGGGGGAGGGAAGAGAACGGGAGGGAGGGAGACGAACGGGAGGGAGGGAGGAGAACGGGAGGGAGGGAGGAGAACGGGAGGGAGGGAGAAGACCGGGAGGGATGGAGGAGAACGGGAGAAGAACGGGAGGGAGGGAGGAGAACGGGGGGGAGGGAAGAGAACGGGAGGGAGGGAGACGAACGGGAGGGAGGGAGGAGAACGGGAGGGAGGGAGGAGAACGGGAGGGAGAGAGGAGAACGGGAGGGAGGGAGAAGAACGGGAGGGAGGGAGGAGAACGGGAGGGAGGGAGAAGACCGGGAGGGAGGGAGAAGAACGGCAGGGAGGGAGGAGAACGGGAGAGAGGGAGGAGAACGGGAGGGAGGAAGGAGAACGGGAGGGAGGGAGGAGAACGGGAGGGAGGGAGGAGAACGGGAGGGAGGGAGAAGAACGGGAGGGAGGGAGGAGAACGGGAGGGAGGGAGGAGAACGGGAGGGAGAGAGGAGAACGGGAGGGAGGGAGAAGAACGGGAGGGAGGGAGGAGAACGGGGGGAGGGAGGAGAACGGGAGGGAGGGAGGAGAACGGGAGAGAGGGAGGAGAACGTGGGGGAGGGAGAAGAACGGGAGGGAGGGAGGAGAACGGGGGGGAGGGAAGAGAACGGGAGGGAGGGAGACGAACGGGAGGGAGGGAGAAGAACGGGAGGGAGGGAGGAGAACGGGAGGGAGGGAGACGAACGGGAGGGAGGGAGAAGAACGGGAGGGAGGGAGGAGAACGGGGGGAAGGGAAGAGAACGGGAGGGAGGGAGACGAACGGGAGGGAGGGAGGAGAACGGGAGGGAGGGAGGAGAACGGGAGGGAGAGAGGAGAACGGGAGGGAGGGAGAAGAACGGGAGGGAGGGAGGAGAACGGGAGGGAGGGAGAAGACCGGGAGGGAGGGAGAAGAACGGCAGGGAGGGAGGAGAACGGGAGAGAGGGAGGAGAACGGGAGGGAGGAAGGAGAACGGGAGGGAGGGAGGAGAACGGGAGGGAGGGAGGAGAACGGGAGGGAGGGAGAAGAACGGGAGGGATGGAGGAGAACGGGAGGGAGGGAGGAGAACGGGAGGGAGAGAGGAGAACGGGAGGGAGGGAGAAGAACGGGAGGGAGGGAGGAGAACGGGGGGAGGGAGGAGAACGGGAGAGAGGGAGGAGAACGTGGGGGAGGGAGAAGAACGGGAGGGAGGGAGGAGAACGGGAGGGAGGGAGGAGAACGGGAGGGAGGGAGGAGAACGGGAGGGAGGGAGGAGAACGGGAGGGAGGGAGGAGAACGGGAGGGAGGGAGAAGAACGGGAGGGAGGGAGGAGAACGGGAGGGAGGGAGGAGAACGGGAGGGAGGGAGGAGAACGGGAGGGAAGAAGTGAGAATTTTAATTCGGATTTAATGCTTTATTCCTTCCTACCCGTCATTTTGATAGACAGTTACTCTAATAAAATAATTTCTTTTTAAAAAGTTTCTTTTCCAACCTTTTTATCTAACCTATTCATCACAAACCTTGAAAAACATTTCAAAGAAATATTCTCTTATTATCCCAAAACTTGACTCAGGTGCGTATACAATATTTTTGAGATTTTCGACACGTCAAAAGACAACATCACCGATTCCTTAGAAAAATTTTAAAGCTGAGTCATCTCTATAAAATCTGAAAACGAGGAATGAAAATGAAACACATATTCTCATAAAAAGAGATCCGAACAAAATCGAATTCAAAATATACCGGAATTACGCGCATCGATTTAAACGTTCCTCATATTGCATAAATTGACACCTTTTCACTCCACGATTCACAGACTTTTATCTACACTCTTTTCCAAAATATATTTTCAGAAAAAGTCGACTTATGCCAAAAAATGCGCATCACTCAATGGTTACAACTCTCAAATAAAAGACAACATTAAAAACTTATGTACAAGATCCACCTTAAAAATATCACAATATTCGCGAAAAGATGCTCCAACAAGTGAAAATACACTTCTCTCCCGGAGAGATCAATTAACTTCCGAGTGTCTTTTTCAAATACAATTTATTAGCAGTATTGATAAATAGCAACAAAATAGCCAACCTACTCCGATAGACAATATAACATATTAACAGAAATCAGAGATTTACAAAATATCTTGCGACACATACGATTGGACAGACAAAGAAGAAACTCGGAAGTCGATTCAAAGAACACATAGCCCAATCTGTGCACAGCAGAATAAACAATTCCAGCATAGCATTGCACACAGGAAACCAACCACCCAATGAGTATCAATAACCTAACACTATTTAAATCGGCACACGGCACTAAACTTGAACTATATGAAAGCATATTTATCAACGAATGCAAATTACTGTTATAAATAACGGTCGAGGTCCAATGCGCTTCAAAACAAACAGTTTCTGCAAAATCATCAGAAAAGTATGATTTTTTAATTAAATGTTGCTATTTTTTCATTAATGTTCCAATATTAAGTGCCAATATAAATTTCCCAAATAAGAGCTGAGAACTATTTGTTATCTTTTTTCTCTCATTCCAAAATTGAGTTTTCCGTATTTTGAAATCAAAGATTAATTTTACAGTATATACCTATATGCAACTTTATCTTGGTTAACTAATATTTAAAATAGAAATATACACTATTTATTGTTCTCACACTTAAGACTTGAGTTTTTCTCGGATCCTTCACATATCCCGTATATGTTCTGTATTTTAATGGAAAATTTCTGTCTCCCGTATCCTCAAAACCAAAATCTGGAAACCCTACGTTACGATTAAGAAGAAATTCTTTCCACATTTAAACTTGGCCTTTGCCTACAATTTTTTTTAATTAAATGTAAAAGATATCTAAAAGAGAAAGACAGAATTTTCGTTTGAAAATGGTTAACGCGTATCATAAAGATTACTTGTTATAAATTAAGAGAAACAGAAGGCAAATTGCCCATTTTCTCGCCTTTTTTTTCAAGCTCGATAATATTGGAACATGTACTAATTCATTGCAGAGCGAAGAGAATACTTATGGCTTCGAGACTCCATCAAAACAAGCGTGCAAACACCTGTGGAAATGCTGCGTCGAGCACCACGCCTTCTTTAGGCTCGTGCAAGTGTCTCCCCCTCACGCTGCTTCCCCCGAGGCGCCATCTGCCGGGGGAGGCAGCGTTTTCTCCATCGGCTCTCGATTCAGGTACAGGTGAGCGCATAGTTCAGTCCTCTTGCAAAATCAGCTTGCAGTCTTGCATTACACCCAATGGAATTTGTTCGTTATATCGCTGGATGTCAGTGGAGTACCTGTCACTCCGCAAACCGCGCAATCGTTCAGAGTCACTGACAAATTGGGATCACGAAGAACCATGAGGACAAGCATGAGTGAATGACTTGTATAGTAGAACGAATATTTTTATCGGAGGCGCACATCTTTATCTGTCACGCCACTCTAATTTTTCATGGCGTGTGTGCGGAAGAAATTTGCCAAGTGCACCTTTTTCGTAAATTTCAGATAATTGTGCGCCCTTTTTCTGCGGCGCCATTTTATTCCTCGACAGTCAAGAAAGGTAAATAAATGGTTCTGGGTATATTGAAATTACGAATTAGGATGGGGTGGGGATGGTGCATAGTCGACATATACTGAGATTTTAAGACTAGTAGCGTGCGCTTTTTTATTTCACAATAAACTATCTATAACTCTACCAATATTTGTGCGCACAAATTTTGCCCGTGTGCACTGGCCTTGCCGACCGTGTGCGCGCGCACAACTTAAGCCGCGTCCACACCTGGCGAACGAACATACAAACGCACATTGTCGAATACAGTGTGGACGTGTCTTCGAACGCGAACGAACACGAACGAACAACGATCCGCCATCTGTCGGAACATCGTATAGTGTGGACGTGTATTGGCCGAAGGGTTCAGTGCATGGTACTACTATACCAGGTAGGTCGTTCTGGTGGGCGAAAACGCGTCCACTTCGCGCATGACGTCACGTGGATTCCACTTTGTAGCGGGAAGCTTTAAAATTTGTATAAAAATTAACGTAAACCTGTTGCTGATATCCATCTTTTTATTTCTTCACTCTTCCTTATTATAAATAATAGATTTATAAGTCATGCTATGAAATCTCAGGACGATAATTTGTACATACAATGATTTTTTAACGAATTATCAGAATCGAAAAAGGTTTGTTTGTCAAGAACGTTCGGCATCAAGTGAACTTCGACAAAGGGAAAAGACTTCGAAGAAAGTTTCCGGACTCATCTCAAAGTGAAGGGCTTCATTTCTCGTATGATTCTCACTCAAAGGCCGAGTTTTCCCAATTTAACTTTTTAGTTCTTTTCATCATTGATTTCTTCGAATTTCGCGTACATACTGGCGTTTTTATCACTCACTAGCGTAATTGCCCGTCAAATATGACCAGTATGCGTGAATTAAGTATTAAGTTCAAATTAAAATAAAAGATTAATGAAACCAACTTTTATATACACTAAAAAGTAAACAATAAATACCAAATTCACATAATTGAGTGTTCTAGAGAGTAAAAATAGTTATAGGCGAATATAAATTGCATGACAAAGAAATACATTACGGATTACAATTCTTTTACATCCAAAATTATTTTTAATCTATAGAACATTTAATTTTGTCTCTCTCCTTCTTTATTTATTCCCCTCTCTCTCTCTCTCTCTCTCTCTCTCTCTCTCTCGTATTAAAGCATTCAAAGCACGCATTCCTTAATTTATATATTACATATAAGGATTAAGGCTTCAATACAATCTCGTTTTTTTTTAACGGTCTAGTTCCGAAGATCTTACGTCAGTTCCTTCTAATTTTAATTTGCAAAAGAGTACAAGTCTGGGGGCCTAACATTTGTAGTAGTTTTTCCAAATCTGGTGCTGACATTCTTATGTTTTCAAAATGTCCACAGTTTTCACGACTGGGGTCCATTAGTAAATCAGAAGCACTATAGAGACTCCTATTCTTAAATACTGAAGTCATCCACCAGCGGTGTTTTCGCCTTGCTTTACTTCTATCACTACTTTCAAGTAACTTATATAATACAATAAAGTCCGCACTTACAACAACAGTTTTTCTAGGCATTATATCGTGTCTAGATGGCAACGAAAGAACTGAAGACTGCAAAGAGTTGTAAAATGAACAAACAAAGCGACGAAATGTCACTCAAACATCGTTTTTCAGTGTTCGTTCACGTGCGTGTATGTTCGTTCGTGATTGTATGTTCGTTCGTGTTCGTTCGCCAAGTGTGGACGCACCTTTAGAGGGAACATTGGCCGTTATGTCCCTTTTTATTGATACATTAGTCGAAAATTATGCACGTCACTTTTTATGGTATAGTTGAGCTGTTTCCTTGACGGCACATACGTGTTTGAGCATATTGTTTCAATGTTTCAGTGGTAGAACGGAGAAGCAGGCTCAGGCCGATGCTCAAATGCGCCTGCGCAGCCCGCCGCAATTCACAAGAACTCCAAGCAGACGGTACCAAAGGCGGATAGTAGAAGGAGCCCAAGACAGTAAGTAATCAAAATTAGAAGTCATATTCACTGTGAGCGTGCCTTTCATCGAGAAATTGTTTTATCATTTAACACAACGCGGCTAATATATAAAGCAGCTTTTCTTTATAATATAATATTTATATTTATAATGTAATGTATTGTTTAGGTCGTTACTTTGTAGAAATTCATTATAAATAATTAAATTGTCTCTTAATAAAGTATGGTAGGAATTTACAAAGTTATATTTAATTATTTATTTTAGGTAGGATATGTTTACATGACGAATATAATTAAAGTTATAAGATCAAATTTCACTGGCCTCAACTTAGTGGTATCAAAAGGGTTAACAATCATAATTAATGTTCTATATCAGCGGTGCCCAAACGTTTGTAGTGGGGGGCCATATCAATGGTTGCGAATCCCTTGGCGGGCCGCATTGGAAGTTGCCAATTCTTCGGCGGGACGGATTAGTTTAAATTGGAAGATTTCTATATATTCTGAGGTGCCATATAAGTGAAAGTCAAGTCTAAATAAGGTCTTCATGGCTAACATTTCAGTATTTAAAGTTTTATTACCGAAATTTAAAAAATGTATGAATTTTTGTGTTAAATTTTTCGAATTGCTTTTTCGCCATAGCTTCGCGGGCCGCACAAAAACCCTTCGCGGACCACATTTGGCCCGCGGGCCGTAGTTTGGGCACCACTGTTCTATATGATGTCTAATTTTACCGCTCTCGCAGATTTTCAATTTAATCACTCAAGAAGTACCACAGTAGAGTAGGACCTCGCCGTTTTCATGCGCCACGTTACGGAAAATCACCGAGAAGGACGAAGTTAAAAGCTTATGGGATAAATAGGGTTAGGTTCCCGGTTCGAAAGATATTTTGGAATAAAATTATTACAATGATGTTTTCAAGTTGCTCTGGTCCACAGCGTCCTCAAGAATAACAATCAGCAATTACACTCGTGAATAATTTTAAAACACTGAATAATTTTCACAATGGCAAATACTTTGAATCACTTTTCACATTGAAAATGCCATACTGACTCGTATAAATATGGCGGCTCCGAATATAAGGCGACCCCCGTTTTTGAGGAATCAAATCTAGGAATTACAGGAAAGCCTAAGCCACGATTATAAGGCGAATATGAATTATTCGGATTAGGTTTTAGGTAAAAAACCTCGCCTTATATTCAGGCCAATGCGATACTATCAAACAATAATAAAAGGCTACTTCTGTCCCTTTGTGGCTCCCTCTGTCACGCTATAAAAATGCGAATATCTCAATAATGGAACGAGATTCTTTTTTGATATTTGGCAGGAATGATCGAATCACATATTTTAAGATGATGACGAAGAGAAATCTCTAAAACAGTACTAGGTTCGACTCCGAGGTAGGCATTTCTATTTCCCATATGATAACACGTAAAAATCGACTTTTTCACTTGCAGGCTTATATTCTTTTTGAGATCTAAATTAGAAAGAATTAACCGATGATTTTCGGATCTAGCCCATTTCAATGAAAAAACTACGATGTTTCTTATTCTCTTCATCTATTCCCGCCTACAATTCGAAATTCCTCGTGTTAAACATTTAATTCACATATTTTGGGGAAATCTTGCCATTTAACGGGATGTCGCCATGCCTACCCATTACATTGTTAAACCTCGAGATTCTATTGTTATTTCAATCCTTATGCTTCGTATAGACTGGCGAGAAAAGTCGCGCGAGTTACTGTCAGACGTTGGAATCGGTAATGTAAACACAGCCGCGAGACAGAGCGAGGTCTCGCCAGACGTCACCACGTACTAGTGTAACCACAAGTGGAGTTTATTGCGACAGTTATCACATTAATTCGAAACTGATCCGATATTTTTGCGAGTGGAACTGAGAGTGCGTCGTTATTATGGCAGGGAATAAGATGTGTTCAAGTGAGGAAACCACGCTTCTGTTCACATTATACGAACAGAATTCGTTATTATGGGGCGTGCGATCAAAAGAATAAAGTTTAAAAAACAAGAGGCATTGAATTCAACTGCCACGGAATTGCATACAACAAATTTAGCGTTTCAATCGAAGGTTCTTTATTTTCGAGTTGATCTTCAACTACAGAATCGGAATTAAGACAGTCGCTGCCGTGACCACTATAAAAAAACGCGCGTGGAGCTCTACCACAGCTGGTGGTGTGGAAACGAGATCACAAAACTTGATTTTAAGACAGTACGTGGCCTGCGTTCCGCACAAAATGCCCATTGTCTGCTATACTATCGCAATAGCAAAATAACTGCAAGGAACCTATCTTGTAGGAAATTTTATTCTCTAAAGGTTTGTGTGCGTACAGTTTTGCCGTAGATTTTACCGTTTCCGAGTTATTCGCGAAAGGCCACTCGCGGGCCTTTCTCCGGCGGCCATTTTGGCGCTATAGCGGCCGACGCGTACACGACAAGCATGTTAACTTTTGATATGTTAGTTAGGTTGCTGTAACGGACAAATGTGCCAAATTTCAAAACATTATCAATTTTTTTCTTTAACCATCATAAAAGTGATTTGACCGGTCGTTCCTCAAACAACGCTCATTTTATGCTATACTGTCGCAGTAGCAAAACAATGCAAAGAACCTTTCTTGTAGGAAATTTTATTCTCTACAAGGATGTTTATGTACGATTTTGCCGTATATTTGACCCGTTTTCCGAGTAAAAACCAGTCGTGGGTCGTGTTCCGGCGGCCATTTTGGCGCCAAAACTGCCGACGCGTACATGTCAGGCATATCAACTTTTGATATGTTAGTTAGGTGGCCCTAACGGACAAATGTGCCAAATTTCAAAACTTTATGAATTACTTCCCCTAAGATGTTTCATTTGACTGGTCTACTACCAATGGTGCAAGTTGGTATTCTGAACAGGTATACTGAATGATACGAATCACCTACGAAATAAATAAAGGCGTGCTTATGAAATTGTAACCTGCTAAAATCAATGTGAGGCAAAAATAGAAGCGAGAATTTTATTTAAGTAAAATTCTACCTACTGACCGCTGGCCAAGAAGCGTAGTGTAACCACCAAACGTTCACTAGGGGTAATTGAAGCACGTAAATGTGTGTTTTGCTTCTGTATATTTGGGCCCACTCGTAGTAACAATTCTTCGAGATCAATCGCCGACATCCGGAAAAAGTTCCTAAATTGCTGTCCATCTTCCATCAGATAGCAAATTTTTGTACGCTCCGAATTTCTCTCTTTTCAAAATCCAATCTCGCACCCAACATTTTCTTTTTGTCTTCTTTTTTCTATACACTTCGCAATAACTAAAAAAGCAGCAGTACCACGAACTTGTCTTCTTGCAGGCATGTTTGTGAAGGAGGGATAGCTAGTGTAAACGTATAGGCGAAAATTGCGCGAGTCGAAGAGTTGAGAACTCGCGTGACAGTAAATCGCGGCGATATTTGTCGACAATGTAAACACACTTGCGAGCCCTCGCGTGAGATCTATCGCAAGTGACTTGCCAGTCTAAACTCGCATTTATGTATACAAGTGTGCTTTTAATGGTCTTACAATTAGTACGAGAGAGAGAAGGAGAGAGAAATTCTTTTCATAGCAACCAATATAAACAACATTCATTGCGTTATTTACGAGAAGGAATACATTTTAATGTAGAATATTAATCATTTGCATATTAAAATTAGGTACTTAGAATCATCGTTGGAGTTCGAAACTTGAAACAACGAACGACTAAAAGAATGGAAGTTTGTTTTCTTGCCATCCAAAGATAGTCAAGGTATTTTCATTTTCATTTTTTATTTCACAAAAAACTTTCCCGTTGAATTTCAACGGGAATCTCCCTAGTAAGTAATAAAATTACTATTTGTTGCTATGAATAACAAAACCCGATACGCATCCTACTACAAAGGTCAAATTATTGGACTAATTATTCTTGAATAAAATTTCCGTCGGCAATGCTGGTATCGCGTCAGATATCACATCTACGGCTATACAAGGTCTACTTTCTTCCTTGCCTACTCGCAAATAGTCAGGACGCTTAGGCCGCGAACGGCAAAATCTGTGTCTTGAAAATTTAACTGCTAATACCCGAATCCGTGATCGGCGAGGTCTTGCTGTATTCTAATTTGATACTCTTTGAGGAATTTATTTGCCCTGTGCAAGTCATGCAGGATAAAAGATATAAATGTGTAATTTTTCCTAATCTAACACCATGAAAATTATCCTCAAATTGTAAGCAGTATTCAGAATTTGTGAAATTTTCCTGAGATGTTTATATAACATAAATAATCCAGCCAAAATTTTGTCAATTAATATGGCTTGCATTTTAATAGAAGTTTTGAATAACATACATAACCAGTGTCCAGAAGTCCCATTACATTACGGTGTTAAGATTGAGCAGCAAAAATGAAACATATATATTATAATTGTTCTAGAAATGGCTATAATTAATTTTGCAATAATTTTTATAATTATTGTTATATTTATGGTAAATTTTATCAGAATTATTTTTATAACCAAGAACATCAGTATGCAGGTCCCATAAGTCTCTTTACCCATGGGTTTAGAGAAGTGCAATTGCAATTTGGCATCTATTTTTGTATTCTTCACCTTTATCAGGGTGAAGCTGTATAACCAGAGTTGATTTTAAAATAGAGGAGTGAGTTTCATTGTACTACTCTATCTTAACAACTGAAATTTTTTAAAAACATCATCTATACAGGCGATTCGTTTAATGAATAATGTTTGTTTGCTTTTAGTGCCTATTGTTGAAGAAGTTTCGAATAATGAGAACATTCCTCCTCAAGAAATGAAAACAGTGTCTATTCCTCAACCAGTGCAAACGTAAGTTAGCCCTGCATCCATACATTAATCATTTCAGGTGCTTTTGCTTGAAAAAATAAATTAGTCCTTGAAAAAATTATATTATATATTATTCATGTCAGAATTCCTGTTATGAATCTAATGATCTAACTCACCATATAATAATTTATTATTTAGGGTTACATCAATGTATAGATCCACCTCAATCCCAAGTGTACTGCCTCGTTCTGACTCCCCCCGGAGCATCCGAAGTGCACCATGGTCTGCAGCACCTCATACTGGCACGGCAACAGTTGGCAGTGGGATGTCTATGGCTAGAGGACTCTACTCGGGTGCCAGTCCACGTTCTGTCCGATCTGCTCCCCACCATCCGCCCAATACACAGCTTTTAAGTCGTCTTACCAGACGCTCAAGTAGTGTTGAAAGTCAGAGCTCGGTAGATTCTCGCTCGTGTAAAAGGTAAACCATTAAATACATGATTTAATAATAAGCATCTTTTGCATTATTGGCATACATGAAGGTGATTTGTTTTACTTCACCGTTGATCTGCTTTTCACAGACATCATCATCACCACCGTAGTAGACGAGGTTCCGATAATGATAGCGAGGTATCAAAGTCTTCCTGTCGCTCTCACAGCCATCGCAGACACCGTTCACACCATAAAAGAGACTCTGGAAGTGAGACTGATCAACACCATCGCCACAGACACAGAAGTTATAAGCACAGGTTATATTACTGCTGCCTTTTATTTATTATTTCTGAGTGTGGCTTTCTTTGTTTGTTTGTGTAGTTCCCTTTATCATGAAAACGGAAGACAAAATTGCCTGGCATGTTTGGAAAGCACGGGCACTTGTGAGGGTTCAACGGATGTTAATTTTTTCTCAAGTTTGTTGGTTTGATTCGTTGATGCGTTTAAATTTTTCATTTGATTTAACATGTAATCGGCTGGAATCCAATGTGTAGACCTTTAGTTGTTAACTGTTTTAAATGTCTCAGAATTGAGACATCTTTGCAGAATTTGCACTATTTTACGCAGAAAAGAATATAGATTCTTATTATTATTGTCTATTTCTTTATCTAATCTTAACTCACTCAAATTTTAAGTTTGTAGTACAATTTTTTCCAATTTTTCACATTTCAAAAGGTTACCAAGGTTACTGGCATTGTTGTCCTCGGTGTTTTCAGTGCATTAGCACTTAGCCTACACTAAAAAACATGCATGAAGAAGAGTAACTGATTGAAAATTAAAGTGATGGCTTAACCTTTTGGAGCTTAGCTTAGACTTTGAGACTTAATGTGATATAAGGAATTATTAAAATTTTTGTCACATAAGATTCATATCGCAAAATTTTAGAATCATAATTTTTATCATTATATATAGACGTTTCTTACATAGGAGGAGGAGGATATAGGAGGATACTAATGTTTAGGCACTTCCAGATGAGCTGGAGATTCAACAATTTTTTCTTAGGTGAGATTTTGTGCAAAACCTACTAGAAAAAACGAAAATCTTGAAAAAGTGCAACAATGCGGCCGCTAAAAATTCGCAATTGTTTAAACAAAATTTCAAGGTTTACGTATTTTCAAATGTGCTACGGAGCTGAAATTTTTTTAGAAGTGGTAATTGTAAAAAAACGACATAGGGATTATACAAATTTTGATATTTTGAATTGTTTGGCAGTTAAAAATTTCTAAAATTTAAACAAATAGCCAACTGCTTAGGTACTACGGGATGAGCTAGGAAGCTGACATTTTCAAGTTATTTACAGAGTAGTGCATTTGCACAAATAAAAATTTGAATATCTCCATAAATATATTGTGGCGGCCGTTAAAAATGTTTGAAATTTGAACAATTAGAAAAATATTATTTCACTTCTATAAGTGCTACATCTTCAAAATTTAGCAGAAATGTGTAGCATTAGTACCCCATAATGGAGAAAGTATAAAAATCTTAAAATTGCAAAGTTTGGGGATTATTTTAATTTATTATTTTTACATAAGGGATAAACGAAAATCGCTGCAGAGGTGAAATCTTTAGATTAAAAAAAATATTTGTAATAATGAAATATCTGTCTGAAAAATGAATGTTTTATCAAGGTGAGATGATATGCTTGTAGAATGAAAGCACCTTCTACTAGTACAAAATAAAGATATTAACTATATAGAAGCTGTTATAAAAATTTATTATTATATAATCACTTACAAAAGTGGAATACTCCTTTAGCCAAAACAAATTGTTTTGGCTAAAGGAGTATTCCACTTTTGTTAGTTTTGGCCAAAGTTATTGAGCTACTATCAATTATATAATCACTTGTTCATAAATTAATCAATAAAATTCTGTGCAACAATTGTGCGGATCTCAGCTAGTAACTGATTAAATGAGTGTATTCCAATTTTGAAAGAAAGAAAGATTTTTAGTTTTGTTCTTTGAAACAACCAATTTCATTATTATTCTGGAAAGATCTGTAATATTATTTTAATGATGAGCATGCTAACACTAAATGTTAAAATATTGTTCTTGATTGTTAACTTGTTTTAATTTTAGACATGGCAGTAACTATGAACTTGTAGATTCAGAAGCTCAGTGGAAGGAAGTACAGAGAAAACAGGCTGAGGGCCAGTCAGGAATCCATCAAGCCACTGTCATACGAGATCTTGGGAATAGAAGATCTGGCTATATGAACAGTGGAATGGAAACTGAGTCAGAACTTTCATATCATCATAAAAGAAAGCATAAAAAGCACAGGTATATAATAATAATAATAATTTTATTTACTGCAGTGACCCCTGTATGGGGCATTACATTGTCAGGGTCATAGTAAAAATAAAAGAACAGTAGAATACAATATATAGAAAAGTGCACAAACATGACAATACAGTACAAAAGACACCATTTGTGTAGATTATTACAATTTTTCAGAGATAAACTCATTGATGCTATAGTAAGCCCCCTTTAACATCATATCCCTGACATTTCTTTTAAATATAATTGCAGGCATAGATTTAAAATTAATAGGGAGTGAATTGTACAATTTTTTACTAGAATATTCATAATTTTTTTGGCTTGTAGCAAGCCCACAGTATTTCATATCAATATTAGTACAATATCTAGTTTCATATTTGTGAATATCACCACGTAAAATATTTTTGAAGCCAGAGTGAACATAACAGGTAGCTTCCAAGATATAGACAGAGGGTAATGTTAAGATATTGCTACATCTAAAAACATCTCTACAATGTTCTCTTGGTTTGAGATTATGTATGATTCTTATTGCCTTTTTCTGCATAATAAATATCTTTTTACTAGCACTTGATGCTCCCCATAACAGAATACCGTATGACATAACACTATGAAATAGAGTTAAATAGGCACATCTGAGGGTATCATAGGATACCTCAGTCCTTAGTCTTATTAAAAGATATATTAATTTTGCCAATTTATTTTCTAAATATTCAATGTGCTTCTTCCAAGTTAGTCCAGGGTCCAAAACTATGCCTAACAGTTTGCCTGTTTCATTTCTGTTTGAGAAGCTTTTAGATGGATTAAAATGTATATGTTGGTTTTTGGTAGCATTGAGGCTTAATTTATTGCAGGCAAACCATGCCTCCAATTTCTCCATGGATTTTTTGATTTCCCTTTTGTTTTCCTCAGGATTTGAGTTTTTAACAAAAAAACTAGTATCATCGGCAAACTGGAGGGTATATGAGATAATATTTCCTGGGCAGTCATTAACATATAATATAAAAAGAAGCGGACCGAGTATTGAGCCCTGAGGCACACCATGGATATGGTTAAAGTTTTCGGATTTACCATTTTTAGTTACCACAACATGAAGTCTATTGCTTAGAAAAGATTTGATTAAATCATGAATTTTGCCTCTGAAACCATAATGATTTAATTTGGCAAGAAGAATCTCATGCGATAAGCAGTCAAAAGCTATTGTGAGGTCACACAGAATGCCTTCAATATGATGCTTCTCCTCAAAGCCATTTACTATAAATGACATGGCTTTAGCTACAAGATCTATAGTATTTCTACCTTTTCTGAAACCAAACTGCCTGTCATTTAGTATGTCCTGTATTTCAATAAATTTATTCAATCTGCTTATTATAGCCATTTCATACACTTTGGACAAGATAGGGCTTATTGCTATTGGTCGGTAATTTGCAGGATCATTTATTGGACCCTTTTTATAGATAGGCAACACTTTTGTTTTTTTCAAAGCAGATGGATAGATACCTGTCATAAAAGAGTTATTGATTAGTTTAGTTAAGGGTTTATTTAGAAATTCCCTAGCATGCTTTACAACTTTGGAGTTTATCCCATAAATATCACAGGTATTCGAATTACTTAACTTTTGAATAATGGTATTTACTTCTTCTTCCGTTACTAGATGGAGAAAAAATGATTTGCCAATAATAATTAAAAAGAAAGATTAAATATATCAGGAGTTTTTATTGATGTGAAGCTCAGATTCTCCAACTGAATTTTAATGTGTTCTTGTTATTTCTAAATTGGCGGATTAAATAATCACAATTCATAGAATTAAAATTTATGGTAAAATACAAGTTAAATTTTATAAAAGAATATTCCTCCTCAAATAGCAAAATCACTGAAATCACTTAAAGCTGTTTATTTTCTCATTTCATATAAAGTATAATTTGTTAGGTGGTGAACAATTCATTTTTAAAGTCTTAAGTAAGTATCATTGCCACTCATGTTAATATAAAATAACATTGCCAAAAAGCATAGATTAAACTTTCTAGATATAGCTTTTTGTAATCACAAAATGAAAAACTGTTAACTCTTAAAGAGTATGTATTGTGTGGATGTCTACAAAGTTTCTTGTTCTGTTATTATTAACTAATTATGGATTTTTAATGGCAAAAGAACTTACTTGGTTGCAAAATACTTAAACAGCTCTTTCATTTCAATCTATTTCACTTTCATTTATATTTAGAATGAAAAAATATTCATGTACATCACTAGTAAGGGGAAAATTGGGCATGGCCTTGCTGTGCCAGTAGCATTGGCGTCCGCTAGAACTTTTCCAGAGGGGTGCAAGGGGATAGGCAAGCTCCTACAGGCAGTTTTTCCCCTTGGCACAGGTCTGATCCAGAGAGGGCCATCTGCCCCCCTCCCCTTCAACAGATGCCCATGGCCAGTAGGGTTGTCTGAGAAATTAGTTCACAAATAGTTCAACACATTGGAGATGGATAGCAGAATTTTTTTCATTTTTCTGCTTGAATTAGTAATTGTAATTACTGTTTTTGGTAGAATTTGATTGTCCATGAGCCAATGTGTCAAATTCCATAGGCCGATATTTTCCTGTGCCCATCCCTGATAGCCATTGTTATTTCAGGTCCAGATCAAGGTCACCTTCAGATACCAAAGCTCGTCTTCCTGATGAACTCAAGAAGCACTTAGAGTTTGATTTAATTGAGACTGAAGGAATGACAGCAGATCAACTTAGAGAGATTCCATATAAAGCTGTTGAAACAGACACCAAACCTCCAAAGATAAAATTTTCTCCAAACTCAAAACGCAGACAGAGATCACCAAGAAGGTCAAAGAGGTAAAGAAACAGAACAATTTCTTCAAAATAATTTATCTTTGAAAATAAAGATTTGATGTAGGTGGTTTTTCATAATTCTTTAGTTAAAAGCTAAAATTTTCTGGTGATGGTTAATATATAGAACACTTAAGGCTGGTTCACACTGGAGGGACGGTCACATGAGGGTCGCATTGAGGGCTTTATTAGGGAGAGAACTATTTTTGTGGAGACCATTCACACTTGCAGGTCACAGCACGATCGCATCCTTGCCCCTACCTACAACATGACGTAGTTTAAGGATACTCCTAACTAGCGGAAAGGCTAGGGCTCGAAGGGGCTTAGGACAAAAGTTACCTCCTCGAGCAACCCAAGGGGTTCGTGCCAAGGCCTAACCATATCCTCCCCTACAAGTGTGAATGCATTTGGGCCTTCTCCATAGAAACCCCATTGAAAATAGGATTTTTATATTTGGTCTGAAATGTCCCAACCACGACCGTCCCTCCAGGGTGAACTAGCCTTTAAAGTTACCTGAAATTTCTGTTTGATATTTCAACGGTGTACTCTTCTTTGTTGAGAATATTTAGTACATATACAGAATTTGAGAGGGCATTTGGTGCATACACTACTTATTCAGATCATAGGATATGCAGCTCATTAATAACATCTTTTCTATGCTAAAATTTAATCAAGCTCTTTTACCAGCCAAAAGATATAACCTACTTACAGTTTATCTGGAGTACATGTATTGTTTCATTTCTGAAAAAAACATTTGACATCAATGTTAACTTTGGTATGAAAGGCATAGAGTCAAATATTTTATCAGAAGATCCTAATATTTAGTATTTCATAATTATCCTGAGCGCATCTTCAAGTTTCTCCTAGCTAAGCAGGAAAATTGTATTCCTCTGCTGGATTTAGACAAATACTAAGAGCAAAACTAATGAGTTGCATTTCTAATGACCATTGTAACACAACCTTCGACTGAGTTGTGAGCATGATGATAACTAGAGAAGTGGACTCCAAAACCAACAATGAATAATGCTAAGTGCTTTTCATTCTTGGAAAAGCACTGATAAATAAGTAGGGTATGGATTTTTATGGTTTTAAAAAGAATTTCATTAGGAGAGTAAATATCGGGTTTTATTATTTTCTTTTCATTCAGGCTAAAATCAGGTATAAATAAGTTACAGATTTTTTGAGGTTTTAAAAAAGTTCACTCTCAGGTAATTTTTGGGTTTTATTATTTTGTAATTTGGATAAAATTATTTTTAAATAAAAATCTTGTTTAAAAATTTAATTTGGCATAAATTTTTATGATTCACATACAATAAAATATGTATAGCCAGTGTGTCTTCAGTAGCATTACTCCTTTCCAGAGTTTGCAAATGATGCAAATGGGAAAATGAACGCTCAACATCACAGCTACCTCTGGGCAAGCATAGTAGTGTTATGGCAAATTTTCTTAATTTAGGGTATCATTCTCCAGCATTAACCCAAAACTTAATAATACCCAAATCTTTGTTTAGAAGTTTTACCTCGAATAAATGAGCAGTAAGTTCGGATTTAATCTGCTCATTCACACATCATTATATGTGCCCAAAAATTTGATGATAGCACTTGTATCTGGGTCATGCATAGATTTCTTAAAAGGATCTAATACGGATGCCATTTTCCAGAAAGATTTAACAGATGAATTAAGATTTCTGTTTATTGTAGCAATCCATTTTGAAGAAAGAACTTCTGAAAATTCTTTTATAGCCACAATGATTTTTGTTGCTCTATATAATGTTCCCAGAACAGCTGCTTATGCACCTGTTACAAAGAGAATAAACAGACTGATCATGAATATCTCGGACTACACTCAAGTGCTGAGGTGCCTACATGCACCAGAATAGAAATTCTGTGAAGAAATCTAAAAAATATTGGTGTAAAGAAAACGAATAATATTGGGTTTTTTCGGGATTTACCCAAAATTTAAAAAAGGCAATCAGAGGGTAAAAATCTGGTAAACATTGGGTAAAACCTGAATAATCCATACTCTAGCGATAAATATGAAATTCTCCCTTATTACTGGTTACTTTTTCTGCTAAACTAGGGAGGCTTCCCCTCCCCTATCCTACGTCCTTCAGTCACCAAATTCCCTGCCCCCACTTGCTCAACACTTCACACCTCTCCTATGGATGACTCATTTTTCCCAAGCAATCAACACAAGTGCATAAAAGAGATTTTTATTCACATGAGCAGTTTTGGGTGTTATAACGTCCTCTGTCCCATGAGCCAAAGCATTTTTTTCTTTTACTCTGATTAAGTTTTCATTATATGATTAAATTTCTTCATTTACTTTAAACAGTGATCAAGAAGTAGTTAATTTTAATGTGCAGTTACATTTTTACAACTTGAATCATGCATGTGTCAATGTTTTCTTGACATGCTAGAGGTACATTCCCATGTATGCAGTGCAGGAGGAGATCTAATTAAAGAACTAGCAATTGACTGTAGTAATGTGCACCTCGTATCTTCATTTTTAATTTTTTTAATCTCTTTGGGCATCCTTGATGATTAACTTTTAAAAATTAAGTTATGAATTTTAAAACCTTCCTTTGCTAATTTATAGATATGCACATGAAATATTCTGTTTAGCGCATGGCATGGAACCATTCTTCACTCTGTTTCATAATACAAAACAAGAGTGTTTTTGGAGAAGCTTATTCCATTCAGTTTGTTTTGAATTTTAATGCATCCCTGCAATGAAGCAACACAGTGCATAATTAGCCATGACAGAAGAAAAGGCAACAGAGGAACGATTGGCTATGAATGAATAACAGGCAGATGATGTATAGCATTCCAATACCTCTGTCCCTGTGATTTTCCTCTGTTCACATTGGTGGGCTCATGGGGTGGTGTTGCACAGGCACATACACAGAAACACTTTCCAAGTGTTTTCTTTCAAGCACATCTTGCAAGCCTTATTTTTTATCCATATTATAGTGAGATAGTCCTGTTATTATGAGCACTTGAGTCATTTTTGTTCTCACCACAATCAACAAAATCCACTACACTTAGAGAATTCTCCAGATCTAATAGGATATGATAGGATTTCCCTTGTAATATTTATATTATGAATATAACAATTCAGCCAATTGTCACATTATTAGAGGAATAAATGGTGACATAAGAAATGTTTGTATATAAGAGAGTTATATAAATATACAGTGCAACCTCAATATAGTGAGAATTTATAAACTTCAGAAAATACTTCTTTTATCGAGTATTCGTCATATCAGAAAATAGTTAAAATAATCTAAGTAATTCTAATTGAGTTTTAAAAGAAAATTAAAGATAACAGGTGTGTATATGTACATATGATTTGAACCAACCATAATATTTACTTTCTCCATACATAGTATAGGGGAAAGTATTGTTTTCATAAAAAAAAATTGACTTCAAGATTTCAATGGAAATACACATTTTGAGGTCCCCTGGGCACGTTTTGACCATTTTCTCGATGATGTCAATCTGTGTGTGTGTATGTGATAGCTTTGTTGTGGGTGGTGTAACTCAAAAACTATTAATAAGGTCAATGCGAAATTTTATATTTAACATTTTTATGACATTCACAAGAACTGATTAGTTTTTGGTGAAAATTGGTCAAACAGAAATGGGTGTTTACTCTTGTCACTTATCCGTTATTTTGAAATATTTGCTTTAATATTTGATAAATGTAAAAATGTATTGGAATAAAAGTCGTAGAAAATTCAATTTTCAACAACCTTTGTATGGAACATTTTCCAATATAATCCATTGTTTAAGAGATATCTTATATTTTAGCTGCCACCACCACGCCACCTACCGACAACTATTGTTAACAATTGTCGCTTAGTTACGTCTTAGAAACGTTCCCTTTTCTTTTCTTAATTGTTGGAGCTTTGTGGCTATATCCAATATCAGAAGGCTATGGTTTGAGTTTATTTCTGTTCATTGTAAAGTCTAAAATTTTCTCGCAGTTTCTTAAAATATTAATCATTATGTAACCTATTTGGAATTTTTAGAAATATTACAGATATATGGAGAAAGTCATGTGGTGGCCACATCAGATTTTTTATTTTAATTATTTAACCAAATGAAATGAACTCATTTAAGTTGCCTCACTTGTAATAGAAATACCGTATTTATCCGAACATAAGATGAGACATTTTTCCTATTTTTCATCTAATTAATGAAGGACCATCTTATATTCGCATGGTCAAAGAGGTCAACAGTTTACAGACAATGGTTTCGAACAGTAATGATGGATCAGAAGATGAATTCTATGGAACCAGAGTGATGAAGGATATTGATGAGAAAAGTGAGGGCTAATGAGGACTTGATGTGGGATGAATTTCTTGAGATAACACTTTTGTTTATTTTTCTCATGTTTAGCCTTGTAGTGTGTTATATGTAGGGAATTTATTTTTTGGGCTAAAAATAAAATTCGCAGCCGGGTGGTAGTTATTGGATTTTTAGAATTTTTAAACAAATCGGATGAAATCGGGTTTTAATAAAAGCAAAGCAGTAACATTTTTAAAGAATTTGGGTTAAAAATTTCTAACCATTACACGTTATATTCTCCTACCGACCACACAATAAAATGGTGTCTCTCAACTGGGGGTCCCTGGACCCCTATGGGTCCATGCATTATTCCTAGGGGGTCTGTGAGATGAGTAGAATGCAATGTTTATTTTTATCTATAACTTGTTTCATCCTGCACACAGCTCTGAATGATATTTTAAAGTAAAAAATCAAGACAATGGATGAGAAATTTTTCATGAGGAGCAGGTCCACTGAAAATGTAGGACTTCATAGGTGGTCCGTAGCTACAAAAAGGTTGAGAAGTGCTGATGCAGTAAAAAACAGGTTCTACTTAGATTTCTTGTTTACATATAGCATCATCTGCATGTGGAGAGTATCCTCTGTTGCTCTATTCCTCCACTCTGGAGTCTGTAAATGATGCAAATGGCTAAACACTCGTTCCACATCACAGCTGCTGCCTGTAGGCACACAAAACACTGTTAAGGCAGTGTTGATTAGTGATGGGTAATTTGAATGTGGACTGCAATTCACTACTGTCAAAGAATTAGAATGTATTTGTTTCATATAATCATTTTTAGAGGATTTCATTTTCTACGATTTTATTGAAGAATTGGATACAAACTTTAGTGCTTAAATTGATAATATGCCTCATCTTAATTAAATACTATACATGTAGTCTTTTATATCAATATTTAAAAAATAAAAAATAAATCTTTTTTGCATCACCATTTCAATGTTATGAATTCAAATAATTTTATTCAAAGTTTACTTATATATAACTTGGAACTATTAAAAATTTTCTTGGCTCAATATATTTTTCATGCATAGTAAACAACATTTGATTATTTCAGCTCCACATTGGATGAGAGGTGTCAGCCTCCCAATAGTGGAGACAGTCCTCCGCCTCCATATTCACCGCCTCAGCAAGGTGGCCTAGGTCCTGGTCCACCAAATGGAAATCCAGCTGGCTCCCAAGAAAGCACAACCTCTAGCCCATTATCTCCTATAGGAGATGGCAATGGAAATCTTGCTTCCACTAACACAGCTATATCAGGCAGTTTAGCTGACCTGATGAAGAATTCTAATCCGTCCACAACTAACCATAGTCCAGCTGGATCAGTGAGAAGTAACCACTTGCCAAGGTACAAAGAGCCCCAGTCAGGATTCTTCATCTGAAGGCTGCATATTTTTATGTGAAATTATTGTTATTTATATGATGTTTGTTATGTGTTTTCTTTTTTCTTGATTACTGTAATGAATGCCTGATTGTTATGTTCTTGTTTATAACCTTCGTATGTATTTTAGACTCCTTTTAGCTTATTTTATGTACTTATTGCATGATTTTTCTTTTTTAAACTATGAAAAAATGGAAGCTTTGATATGCCTATATTTTTTCTAAATAAACAGCCAAATTGTTTTTGTGTGTTCTTGATAAGCTAAAATAAATTATAAAACTTTTACGCTTACAACACTTATTTATACACAAATAAATTATTGAAAAATATTATCTGCCTTACAGTTTTAATGAGAGGCTGCAGTATTTTTCAAAATTTTTGACACATGATCTCACAGTTGTATTGTAGATTTATGAAAATTGTTGTAAAGAAAAATGTTGTATTGCCTGTGCCTACAATCTGAGTTAATAAAATGATTCTTCTAAGAATATGGATTTATCTTTAGATGAAATTACGTACCAATGGTTGATGCATAATTTCAGACCTTCCATAGGATGTTGACTTTTATCTTTCTCCATTGCAAGTTACAGGTAATTTATAAATGCAATTACTCATTTTATGAAAAGAATTATTCAGTTCATAACTGTATTATTAAATAAAAAAACTATTTAACTAAATGATATTTTACACGAAAATGGAAACTTTTAAAATAGAATGAGTGAAAACCACTAACTTGCATTTACATCTTCATTCTCTAAATATTTCATTTCTTTTTATTCCTCTATTTTCTTTTTATTATGTGAATGGAAAGTAATGATATCTGAGTTCTTAAAGTAAACCATGTGATTCAGGTTTAATTCAAGGGAGTTAGGGAAAAATAAATTTTTATTTATGGATTGAAAAATCTTTATTACAGAGCTGGTGCATCTGGATCATCTAATATCCTTCCTTCTGGGCATTCATCTCATCGTCAAGCTGGAATAAATTATTCAGCTCATAAACTCACTAATAGTATTTACACTCCTGGAATTACCTTCAGTTCAGCTCTATATGGAAATGCAGGAAAACTTTTAGGAAATGGTAACATACCAAATGGGCATGCCTCTTCAGTTTCTATGAGTTCAGGGTCCTCATCCAAGCACCATGAAGGTGCATACCATGAACATTCTGACTCTGGACTAGGTGCTGATTCTCAAGATTATGTTTATAATGGAAGGTGAGACAAAGTAGTTTTGTCTTCATTGAATTTAATTAGGGTGATCTTGCCATCAAGCTGACCATATGCAGCAAATAGTTATTTTTAAATTTCATCACCTTTAAGCAGGAACAATGAAAGCTCCAGGTATCTGCAGACCAGTAGGATTTCAGCAGCATTTACCAAGCCTGTGAGTACCAGCAAAACATATCCTACACCTTCCCCATTGGCAACCATGAGATCTGGGCATTCAGGACACATGGCTTTTAAATCTAGTCAACAAATCAGTCACCACCACTCAACACCACCACACAAGCAGCCAGACCGCCATGGAGCCACAGCATCTAATCGTAGCTTGGGAAATCACACTAACCCTATTGACGACCTCAAGCGAAGCCACCCTGGCTTGGGTGGCTGGCTGTCTCCAGAGAACTCCTCATCCTCCCCGAGGCATACCACTTACTCTCCAGGCAGCTATCCCACCCCCAATTCCCAAAGATTGCAAACCTCGGCAACAAATTCCAGCCAACATTATGCTAGACGACCTCAACTACCCTTACCCTCTCCCAAGACGGCAAACCAAAGCCTTGTTCCTCCGCCCTCTCCTGGTACAGCTAACCACCATGAAAGCTGGGATGAGCACAAGCACCAGCAATTGGTAGGGAGTGGGGGAGCCATAGGTGGTGGTAATGGTGGTGGTGGTGGGGGAGAAACGTCTGCTTTGGGACCACGGGGTCCCTCACGGCTCGCTGGGAGTATGCGAAGTGTACGGTCAGGGCCTGCAGGGGCTGATGGAGGATGGCCCCAATCCCACAGGCCTCCTCTCAAGGATTCCAATAAAACCAATGTGAGTATTGTATTATTAGCATTTTTAATTTCTTTTTAACATTACCACTTTGATGGTTGCTAATAATTACTGCAATTAAACTTGATGGCATTAAAAAGTAATTATTATTTTTATTAATGTGGAAGGCTATATTTTTAGGAATACAGTTTTATTTATTTCAATTAAAAATTAAAATTTTAGTTCTGTTTACTATTGTAGATGCTTAGTAGTGGCGGATATACAGAAGGCTTATGTAGAAATAAAAGTTTTACTGATGTTAAATATACAGTTTTTCTGGTGCCTATCTGTAGATCAAGAGCATGAAATGTGCCTTAAATGTAGAGCTATGAAGTGTTTCATTTGCAGCATTACCTTTGCCCTCTCTGAAGAATAACAGCCCTTAGCTTTTCATTAAATTATTTTCAATATTTACAAGGTTATGGTAGGCTAACGCTTGCTTGGTGGCTCTCCTAGTTACTTTATATTAAAGTAGTTGGATGTAATGGGCTATAAATGTTTCTTATATAGATTATGAGAAAGAACTTTTTTGCCAGTAATATGACATTCAGGACTAAGTTGTTCTTATACAACTGACTGCCACATCATCCTACAGAATGACAGCCTAATACCCTTCATTGTATGATTTTATTTGGAAACATAGACTGGAGACCACAAAGAGGACCATAGAAACGCTCAGGGTAGACGTCAGGGGGAAGGACAGATCCTGCGAAGAGCACGATCGTCCAGCTTAGAGCTTATCTTGACACCTATCATCCAAAGCACATATCAGTGAGTATGGCATAACTATGGGGAAACTACTAGAAAATTTTTGCCAATGACATCACAGTACTTACAATACTTTTAATTCACATCCCTGAAGGTCATTCTAAGGGTGAGCATGAAATGCATGGCCTCCAAAGGTGCACTGATTATTTTTAAAACTAATCATTAGATATATTAATTACCACCAGAAAAATAATTACTTTGCATAGATACATGAATTACTAACTGTGCTTGTAGCATGTCCTTATCCTAAATCTGGTAAATGAACAAAATAACTGTCAATGCCGTTTTATCCCATGATATAGCTCGAAGTTTGTTTAAACTACTTTTATATTAGTTCTGTTGCCAGTGAAAATGAGTAAATTATGTAATAAACTTAATAGCCTAGAAACGAGTAAAAAAAGTCTTCTTTGAAGATATTGATAGTCGAGTCAAAATCTTGAATCTTTGCAGGCAACGCAGTTAAATTCCAACTGGGGAGAAGAGGAAACGGGGAGGCCTTCATGCAATGGAACATTTTCCTCCATTTCCCCATATATCTCTGTACAAGAGGAGACATCAGCACCTAGTGTAACTGAAACAACTCATGAAATGAGTACAGAATTATGAGGAAAAATGTGGGGGAGAGAACAACCAGTGCATATGAATGGTCTCAGTTGATTCTAAGTGCTCCCCATAAGTACTGCAAAATTCCATACCAAATGTAACCATATCATGCCAAAATCGCTGAGCAATTATCACACTATTTGTATCTCATCTCATAAAAAGGATCTCATTTTTTATATGTGGTTGTAGAAAACCATTAAGTCGTTCAGACCAATGGCAAAATAGGTAAAACTTTTCAGTGAGACATTTTGGTCCTCTAATTGAAAAGGCCTATTGTGATGACGTGTTTTTTTTAGCATTTATAAGTGCACTAATATGTTCATCAAAGTTATGTATATACTATGTAGTATATGATTGGGTAGTGGCCCTCATATGCTCTATAATGTAAGGCTGGTGGAGGCGAATGAACTTTTATATTGAGTGTAAAATTCCAGAGTTATTTAAGCAAGATAATATAAAATGTAGCACCACCGAGATTATTCAAAATAAGCATTTGTGAAAAACTGTCTTATGATAATTATATAAAAATGTTTGTATGAGTATAAGCATATAAAATGTCTTGTTATACCAACTCATCTTGAATCTGACCCTTTCTTCATATATGCGAGATAAGTGTAATGCGCAATTGCAAGCAATCATTCATAAAATTTCCAAAATTCAGTTTCTAAAGAAAATTGATGCATCTTTCCAATATGCTGAGCTAATTTTTAAAATGTTGTATTCATAAAAAACATTTAATTATGATGAAATGTTATTCAAAATCATGCTTGAATGAAATATGAAAAGTGAACAGCAGTCAATTTAAGCTCAATAAATCTTGAGATTTGTAAAGATTGTGAATTACAGTACATATCAACTGAGTGGCAGTCATTTAAAACCCCTGGCAGCCACTTTATCTTCGCCCTGTCTTTGGGTGACAATCTCCCAAATATTTTTGGCCATTTCCTTTTTATGGACATCGAGATATGTATGTAAAGCTACATCACATTCCTGAAATGGAAAAATTACAACATGAAAATAAATATATGATTGGTCAAACCTAAGATTATTTCCAAACTTACAAATTTGAACTCACCATTCCAAATAAAGTCTTGAACCAGTGAGCATTTTCCACTGCCAAGCGTTGATTTGTAGCAGAGTGATTAATTATTAGTCTTCTATTTGGCTGGAAATAAATAACCAACTTTTCACATTAAGGGAATCAATAACTGAGTTAGTGAAGCAAAATTATCATATTAAACCATATTTATAATTATATAGAGTCATTATAATACAATTTTGCATACAAATTGAAAATTGGAAAAAGTTAACATAGTTAACTGAGGAGTGTATGCTAAATTTAATTTTGTAAATGTGTCCATTATTTGCAGTTTAATTTTATTTTACTATGTATGCAATTTATAAAAAACCCAAGTATAAATGTTTACTTTATGATAGCATCATTTTTATTAGCATTTTTGTAATCCAGGATTTCAAAGTATTCCATGCAAAGTATGAGATTTTCAACTTTAGAGGAGCAATGATCCAAGCTCGTAAGAAAAATCTTCAAATTTAAAGAATTTAAGTTGGAAGAAGCATACTCTGTATCCATATACATAGTATACAGAAGTCATTCATTTGATTCTTCGCAGTTTCAGATGTTATTTCTAATATTCAGTATAACCTCTGACTGGCTGGCATAATAAGGTAAAAATTACATAAAACAATCAGTAAAAAATAAAGGACTTAAATGAGATAGCTATGGCTGCTGGCATTTATAAAATAATGCATTAAAAAATGCTTCAAACATTGGTATGCTGGACTTCAAATGAACAGTCATAAATAGACCACACATTGATATTTAGTGGTTTTCTAAAAAATTCAATTTTATAGAAATAAGATTTTTTGAAGAAGATAATTTAACAATATCTGCATGAATATGCAAAAAAATCTCTTGAATAGTCGAATCCAGCAATATGAATAGGTAAGCAAACTTCATTCATTAAATAACTTCACCTATAATTATAATTTCTTTCATTAATTTACCTTTAGATGAGGGTCGCAATTTGCATATGCCCAAAAGTAATGAATTCCTTAAACAATTTCTTTTGTAAGATTCCTATGTACAGTTGGACATTTCTCTATAGATCAGATCAAAAGGGTAATGCTTTACTTTTTTTAGCTAAATTCTGATTCCAAACATAACTTGCATGGAGATATTTGAACTAGAGACATTCTTTGCCCCATAACACACATGATTTTGCATATAGATGTATAAATATACTTATAAGAAATACTTGCATTTTAATAATTTCATTATATATGATGACCACTTTCATTTTATAAATAAACAATTTCTGGGTAAAATTTTGGTTCCTTATGTGTGCTGTAATTCTTCTGGATTTAGTTCCATTTGGTACATATAGAAGCAACTATGAATTCAAGGACCATTGCTTACAAAAAATATAATCATTATCATACATAAGGCCATGAAGATATCACTTATGCTTTTAAAATATTTTGAATTTTTACTCAAAATATTCTAAACTGAAACTTCATCAGTTTAGAGAATGAATAATTTTGGCAAATAGGATAGATAGAGGTTTTCATGTACCCTGAATAGGAAATAAAGAAACTCAAGAGGGGAGAATGATTCACCAAACAAACATTGAGACAAATAAGCTGAAAGCTAACATCAAATTCTGCCTCTGATGCCAATTGAGAGCTTTCTCTTCATTTGATCCCATTTATAGCTATGACATAGGATTATCAATGAAATTAAATCATTTTTAAATACATGGGATGGACATTGCTCTTGGAAAAATAGAATATCAGAAGAAAATTGTTTATTTTCTGGTTCTTCTACAAAAATTACAAACATCCTAAAGGCAAATGAAAATTAAATTCCCATCTATAATAAAAATAAAATACTACATGACATCAAATTATGGCTTTAAATAGAATAATTCAACTTTCAATAACACGGATAAAGGTGCTTTTTATATTTACACAGCTTTACATAGGAAAAGATCACTTACAATCACTGAATATCCTGCAGTTTCAGGTCGAAGAGCAGGATCAATGTAAAGACAATGCCATCTGGTGTAAGTATTCTTCACATGGGTCAACTGAAGACGTGGCTTATCAGGTGGTCCTAGCTCGGCATCAAGTGGCCCCACCTTGGAATGCACGTAGAGGCACTATTTATAAAAATACCAAACAAATTTTATTTCATTTATTACAAGGAACTTCTACCAAAATGTAAACTATTTAATGAAAAAATTTTCCTGGACAACAGTACTATTAACCCTTAACTGCATAGTTAAATTCAGAGCGATGCTCCAAGAATTCTCCACTAATAAATGAATTGGTGCAATATACATTGCACAAAGTCTCTCATATACTACGTATGAGAATTTCCATTACTTTTCTTATACTTTCCAACTTGCAAATTAGAAGTTGTCGTTTGCCCATTGGCTTCTATTTCTCTCACATAATTCGCTTCTTACTGTTCTGCCCTACGCTGAAATTGTGCATGCTTAGCAGAATTACGTTCTTTGCTTGCGACTTCTGGCAAAAATCCAAAGGAAAGGGATGAGTATGTCGAAAACCATCTCAAATCTTCTCTCCTCTTCAAACATCTGTCCTCCTTTCAAACTTCCCAATGCAGTGACCTTCTGAGGAGTTTCTCGAACACAAACCCTCGCCTCAGACACCCTCATTTTCCAAACTGCTCTTTTGTAAATTACCAGGAGAAATATGTCACTCCTCCTTTCCTTATCTTATGAATTTGCAACCTCATGATGTTCTAGTAGATTGGTGCCCAAACTTTTCGAGGGCCATGTAACCCATTTCTGCACTCATTTTGGGCCACATAGCCCACTTCTGCCCTCTTTGTGGGCCACACCCTGTTGAAAATAGAGTTAAAGAATAATTGTAGGGAACTAAATGGTTTACTTGTGTGACAGTATTACCTCAAAACGTATTTATTATATTGTAGGAATAGAGGGTTAATGACAAAATGTATTTTTTATTATATGTAATTTATTATTATTTTTTATGTTAAATTGTGTACTTGAATTGTTAAATGATAAAGAGACACGGTGGGCCGAATTTTGCCAGCGGGCCGTAGTTGGGAGACCACTGCTCAAGTAGACATCGGTTCGTCCATTTCGCTAATCGTTCGCGAAATCTGAGAAAAATTACCTCAGAAGTCACGAGGAATTCAATAATGACATGCAAGATGTCGTCCGAGCCATCCGTCTTTGATTCTAATGTTCTTTCGAGAGCTACGATCGGAGTTTGTGCATGGCGTCATTCCTTTTATTTTGCTAAAATTCCTTTTCCAATCATGTTGGGATTTTATTTCATCGAATGGTCAACTATGGTAATTAATATTCCTGGCCGCTAAATCTTTTTCACTTTCGATAAGCGGACTAGCTTTACTTTGGGAAAACGAATTGACACACTTTGGTTTGAAATTCCTCCACAACCTTCAAGGTCCAAGCGAAATGCGCGAGTCAGCTGTTCAACGCAATTCCCGCCTATCCGACAAACTTCCGACGAAATTTCCCTCGCGTATATTCAACGAGTGTTTGCTGATGTCATAACGTCGAAGTTGGGTGAGACATTCTTGATCACTTATTCTGTTGAAATTACGGATCCAACCTCTGTTCGCTAAAATACATATACTCTTTCTCCTCCGAAAAATTCTGCAATTCGACGCCGAGTGTTTGCTAACGGCTGGTGTGCTCGAAAATTCTAGTTCAATGTTCTCTAGTCCTGCTTTCTTGATTCTCAAAAGGTGTGGGGAAGAAAGACTGGTGCTAGATCATCGCAAATTAAACAAGCAGGGCAGTTCCGATAATTGTCCCGTTCCCTCAATCTAAGTTGCTTTCTCCTATTTAGGGACTGTGAAATATTTTACTATTGTAGACAGGGCCGGATTTAAGTTGTTGGAACTTTTCCGGTACGCCTATTTCTCTTGAAAAAATATAATATAAATATAAAAATAATGCACGATACTGAAAACAGTTGTGAAATACTTTTCCATTGTAGTCAAATTCTGGTGTCCCTTAGATATTTTGCGCCTTTTATGATTAAACGCATTTCATAATTTAATATATCTCATAATTTGGTGCTTTCACACTTATTATTAGTGTTAGGCGCCTTTCACAATTTGGCGCCCTAGGCAGTTGCCTATGCGTAAATCCGACACTGATTGTAGGCCTAAATTACGCATTCCACCAGATTCCTCTTTCCTAGGAAAACAAAGCGTTAACGGCATTTGTTGCACCGTTTGGAATTGACCAGTATAAACTATAACCATTTGATTTATCAATTAGTCCAGGGGTATTTTTCCGAATGATTGACCAAGTTTTGCGTGATTTAAAACATTATTCCGTTTTTCGCAAAAACACTAGCATTAAAAAGTGGTAACATTTCTAGCATAAGAAAGTGATAACATTTCTTTTAATTGTCCGAAATACAACACAAAAAATAGAAACAAAGCATTAAAGTGGTAACATTGTTCAATATACGCGGCAGAAAATATTACGTTACTAGATGATAGCAATTCTTAGATTTAAATTAAAAATACGTAATAAAAAAACAAAATAACATTTCCCTAAATTTATATATATAAATTACGTTCATTGACCAGGATTGTGATGCTGATTTTTATGGATTTAATGTAGCTAAAAATCTGGTGTGGGCATCACATGACTGATTTTAACCAAAAGCTAATCAACTCTTGTCCTTTTAATAAAAAATCTGATTTGTACATTAAAATTAGTAAAAATCATCAAACAAAGTCAGGATTTGAACTCGAGGACGAAGAAAATAATGAAGTTGCATTTTCCTAGGGTGAAATTTCAAATACGGATTGAATCTTCCCAGAATTGAACTTTAAACTACAAAATCTCGTTTTTTTAATGACATGGTTTTCAGGTTTTCCTTTCCATGGTGACCGATATTGTTGCCAAACTCAATATCCTAAGCCTTTGGCATTGAAATGAATTAATTATCCATGTAAATAAGAGGTGGAAAAACAGGCTATTTCTTCAATTTCAAATGTTAAAAGGCTAGCATATCTTAATTATTGTAATAATTGACATTTATATCGATCTTGTGAGTTATAAAATTGTTGTATTTATTCAGTAATATTTTAAATTATTCTATTTAAGTATTACTTTTGTATGTTCTTTATTTATTGTATACTAATTAAACCAGTGTAATTCAACACATAATAAGTAAACATAAGTTTTACGATTGACCTATTAACACTAACTTACCTTTTTTAAAATTATTTTATGACATTTGTTTTAAATTATTCGATTATCAGAAGTTATACAATCTATTTTTTTCAATGTAGTACATTTATTGTTGGTATAAACAAACACTTATTGAAATAATTCATTGCTGAAAGAATCGAGCTAAGAGGTAGATGTTTCAGCTGATAGTGTGATTCATTTGCTGGTGTATAGGTATATCTCTAACGTACAGTGTTTTTGCATAGAGAATGTTGTTCTCTAAAACACGGTCTTTTGTGGCCTTCACTGTTTTGTTTTTGGTTTGTTTCTCATTTTTCGTATTGGTTTGCTTCACTTTGTTCATTGGTTTGGTCTTTAGTTTTATTGGTTTATTTGTTTTGTCATTAATTTGAATTATTTTTTCATTGTTTTGTTTGTTTGTTTTGTTCGTTCATTTTCTATTTATTTTATTTCTTAAATGCAAAATATTTGGAGAAAGTGTTGTATTCTTTGTAGTGATCGTTCATGTTGTTGAGTTAATTAATTTCTATTGTTTTATTATTGATTTGTTTTGGTTTGTTTCAGTTTGATCTTTGGTTCATTTGTTCCCTTTTGTTTTTTGGTTTGTTCTTAAGTGTACTCTTTTGGAAAATCCAAAAATATTGTTTATAAAGAAGTGTTGTACCCTAACGTTATGCATTGAAATATTTTTCATTGATTTTTTATTTCAACCAAACAATTTGTGATAGATAAAATTTCTTTGTAAGTGTTATATCTGTTGAGGTAGAATTAAAATATTTTTGTTCATTTTTTGTTTAGAATTAGTTTTTCATTAATGGGGGAAGGAAGAGAGAGGGAGAGGAGAGAGAGGGAGAGAGAGAGAGGGGGGGGAGAGAGAGAGAGGGGGGGAGAGAGAATGCTGGAAGGAAGAGAGAGGGAGAGACAATGGGAGGAAGGAAGAGAGAGAGGGAGATAGAAGAAGAGATGGAAAATTTATTTATTTGTTGTAAGGCATTGTAAATGAATGGTTTGTCACACTATTGACGTTTGACTATTCTTTTCCTCTTTGCTCTTCATTTTATTTCTTTCATCATTTTCATTCGTCTTTGTGGTTCTTTCTTTGTTCTTATTTGTTTGTTTCTCATTTTGCCTTTTTCCCGACATTTGATTCTGCTTTTCTGTTCGTTCTTCATTTATTATAATTTTTTTTTTTTTGACGTTTCTCAACTTTTCCCGCAGTAGAACTGGGGGCGAGAGCCTGGTATATCTAAAACTTCCAGATAGTTTAAATGGTAATAAATATTTTATGGAACTACGAGAAAATTTTCAATACTTTACAAAGAACAGAAATAAACTCAAACCATAACCTTCTGATATTGGATATAGCCAGAAAGTTCCAACAATTAAGAAAATAAAAAGGAGTGTTAACTAACTTAACTAAGCATAAAGAATATCTGCCCGGCAAGTGGAAGACCTGGGTTCGATTCCCGGTCATAGCAGACTTTTTTCTCATTTTAAAATTATTCCTAAGCATAAAGTGTTTACAGTAGTCGCCGGTAGGAGGTGGCAGCTAAAAAATGAGTTTTTAAAAATCTCTTTAACAATGCGTTATATGGAAAAATGTTTTGAACAAACGTTGTAGAGTATTAAATTTCTTACAAGTTTTATTCCTATGCTTTTTTACGTTCATCAAATATTAAAACAAATCATTATAAAAAAGCTGCTTCATCATTTAAAACCTAAGGTACTTCTACAGAGCTGAAATTTGGCATGAAGATAGGTCATTGGGTACAACTTATGGAAAAAATCCGAAATTACACAAAAACGTTATATTCAAGGGGTATTTTTGACCTCAATGTCCAATTTTAAACACCAATAAAAAAGCATTGAAATCAGTGCTGGGCTATATAAAATTGCTTTTTTAAATTATTTACAATTAAAATACTAAGTCTGGAGATGCACCATACTGTGGATGAAAGAAAGAAGTTTATTTTTCTTGAAGACAAAATTAAAATCCATGCTGAATCTGCATAAGCATTTGATTTTAATCATAAAATTATGAAAAGTTTTTTGTTTTCAACAATGAAAAATTGTAACTACCATAGCAACGACTCCAATGCCTTTCAATGGGTAGTGATTATCCATACTTCAACAGCATTGATTAAATGTTTAGAATGCATTATAATCAACGACGTATACATATGATGATGTGATAATTTTAAATTATTATTTTTATCCGGATACACACTAAAAAGAATGGATGATGATTCCATAATCCTAGCACAAAATATCCTAATTTTTCCATAAATTTTAGTGTAACATATAGGCTGTCTTAATGATGATTATTCTTATTGCTCATACAGGACGATCCGAGTCATGAAACTTGAATTACGAATACTTGGAAATGAGCGGATTGTCAGAGAATTTGGAGATTATGGATAGTTGCCTTAATTTCATGGAAAATTAGAAATAATCTGTGAGAACCCATGGAATGTATTATCTAATACATATGGGCTCTGCATGGCTCAAGTGGTGTTGTACCGAAGTTTATTTAAAAGTTTAGATCTTGATATATATTTTTAAGAGCTTGCAGTATGCAAGCACAGACAACTTGTATATATTTGAGATGCATCGAATATGGATTTTGGCCAAATGCTAAATATTAAAATCAACATTTCGCCAAAGGTGAATATCATTGCCAAAGCAATAATTTCTAAATTTAAAAAATAAACGAAATTTTATCAAGTTACTTTCTTATTTCTTAAATTATTGTCCTGTATTCTTGCACTTGGTGTACATTTTTGTTTGCCATCCTTTGAAAATACAAAACAGTTTAACACTATCTCATTATATGCATACTGGAACAGATTTACAGTTTTGTGCTGACATTATCAATAGTCAGATTTCAAAAGTTTTATATTATGGTGCAGAAAGAACAATTTCTCTGCATTTTGAGATTGCTTCTGCAATCACTGTACTGAACACCTGCAATGCTGAAAAGATGCTCACTTTCAACAGAGGCTGGAGGAGGAGCAAGATATTTTCGTGTGAGCTTTGCAAGTGTAGGATACTGCTGCTTTCTTCTTTGCCAACAACTTGCTCGACATTCTTTTCTTTCTAACAGTGTTTTGCTCAAGTATTGAGTTATATCCTTTTCACCTCCAGATGAATTTATTGATTTATTAGATGTTGATGAATATGCAATTTCTTTGAAACAGTCCCATAAACTGAAACCTTTGCACTAGTTGATGCAGTTGCCTTGTGGATGTTTTCAGAGCCATAAGTAGCATCATCATTTATCTCTTCCAGTTCTAATACCTTTGTTTGCACTTGCCCCTTCATTCTGTCATCTGCAAAAAATTTGTCCTTAAACCTAGGATCCCGAAAAGTGGCAATGGAGCAATGTAGTTCACTTTCAAGGTAACGAAATCATCTCTGGATCTCAGCCTCCATGACATGTACACCAACGTCATTATCTTCTCTGGAGTAGAATGATTAAAGGCTCTGTATTGCAGGTATCATGTAAGAAATAATTGCATTCTGAAGGCACATTAGTTTTGTAGTTTCTTCAGCAGGCCTCATCAAATAAACAGCTTTCTCTGCAAGCAACCACTAGCTATTCCATGTGGTTTGAACATCGTCTTTTGCAGAGAAGAATGGTGAAACAACAATCTTTCTGCTTACAGTCAGTAAGTAAATGTACTACACCAACTTGTGCTAGAATTGCTTTCTGCACACACAACTGAAGTGAGTAAACAAAGCAGCTGTGATTCCTAGATCCCTCACTGCCTTTACCATGATTGCTCCATTGAAATGGGAATTGTGTGGCACCTTTCTTTAGTGGCATTCCATTCTATATTTCAGGTATCTTTTTCCAAAAAATGTCCTGTCTCATCGACGTTAACTGATGAGCACTGTAGTTCTCTCCCTTAACTATAGCAGCAAATGTCTCATGAAAATCACTGGGTGCTTTTTCGTCAGCACTGGCAGCTCCTCCACTCACCTTAATGTTGTGTAAGTTTACCATAGCTGTTCAACTATCCACGATTTGCTGCAAATGCTTCAACAGCAGAAGCACTTCACCTAATTACTTCTTTAAGTCTTCATAAAGGCTAAGCGCCTTCTCTTGAATTATCATAAGGCTAACTGGCATTTTATGCTGATTTTGCTCTTCAAGCCACAACATCACTAATTTTTCCATGTCAGTAATTACACAACTTCATTTTCTTGTCAGTATGGTTGATGCTTCTCATTTGCTAGAAATCTAGCTTTATCTTTTATTATAGTCCCGATCGTCGAACTATTTAAACAAAGCGAATAGCCAATCTGTGATGGCGTTTCTCATTTCTCAGAACGCTTTATCACATCCAGTTTCATTTCTAGAGTTATGACTTCCTTTTCTTTGACACAAGTGTGTTGTCACCAACACTCTTTCGCTTCTCAGCCATTATGGGGGTATTTTTTTTAATCACAATTTAAATAAATGCACAGTTCTCTAGCTCGAGCTGTAACGAACTGAATAAGAATGTAATAGGACCACCGTGTCTCAGAGAGAGAGGAGACTTAAAAGGCAAATAAACCGAGTGAAAGAAATGCCTCGAGAAGTTTTCACATTCTCGCATAGAAGAAGAAAAGAGTGAGCGGAAGAATCGTTTGTTTGCGCCAGTGATGGTATCTGCCAATCAGACGGTGCGGAACAAATGCAGAGGAGCTTGCGTGGGAATGTCCGAAAGGGGAAAACGACGTGGGAACTCACCTCTTCATCCTTGGTGACTGCCGGGCGCAGGGTGAAGCTCTCTCCATACTTGAGCGGCTCTCCGTTCCTATCGCCGCCGTCAGCGCTGCAAATGAGAACGCCGGGAAAAGAAACAATTAGCGGACGTCCATTGTATCTCACTCCGTATCATCCTCCGCCATCGCGAATCGTCGCTCACAAATATTCAACGAAAACAGCTTCTCCCGGGGGTTAGCTAGCTGGAGGTCGCACTTAACGGAGGACAGTTCAAAGGGAGGGACGTATGACCGCAGGCGAAGTAATTCTACGTTCTTATTGCACTAATCGCATACTTGGGATTTCGGCCAACTATTCCTATTGGAATCACGCGAATAAAAAGGAATTCTTATATTGATTGCAAGGACGGAAAATGTGTTAGATCATATGATCTACATTACTATTACGTGTAATTATAAAACAATGAGCATTTCTCATTTTTGAAAGATTTTATCAAATCACAAAATTTACTTACAACAACATTTAACTGTTCGTTTCGGACAAAGTTTAGGAATTTTATTTGAATGGGAATATGGTATTCTATTAAAGACAGTTCGGTGAATGTAGTAGAAGTTTCGACAACGCTGGCTCAATAAAAAGACTGAAATGTCTATGTATATCAATATGAATGATTTCACGATACAGTTAGTGGAACATGAAAGCAATTTTTTATGGCGAACTGGCCCTTTCTTATTACACAGCGTAAATGTGTATATGATAAACCAGTTTTTTGAAGAGCTTTTATTGTATTGTTCGATGCGTCCATCGTTCACTTAATATATTTGAAGTTGTGGCTGAATTGAATAGCCCACATATACACAATTTTCCAAGTAAATTAAACTACTATATTTCATTAGTACAATATCCTCCCGGAAAGTGGAAGACCCAGGTTCGAATCCCGGTCATGGCAGAAATTTTCTTCCGTTTCCATATTATTCCCAGTATACCAGCTAATGCCTGTCCGCATAGTGATCTTATGATCAATTCTTTCCATCAATTCATAGAAGGCCTTTAGTTCTTCGCTGAAGTTAAATTGCTGACCATTTTGTTGGTACATTCAACGAAGTTAGTGAAAATAAAGTTAAATTATCACCCATCCAAATCTCGAGAAACTCGCGACTACCTACCTCAATAATCCTGGTCTTGTTTCTGGTAATGAATTCGGACAAAATCAATAGCTTTTTAATGTTCTCCAAAAATAGTCAATCGTCTCTAACTGTAAGTTTTTCAAATAATCTGCGCGACAGCTCTCTCACGGAAGCAGAAAATTTGACCTTACAGCGCTTATTATAAGCTATGTAAATTCAGAAATAAACAGTTAAATTTTAAAAAATGTCTCTCATACAGCCAAAACAAGGGTACAAAAAACCAGACACGCATTCGGCTACAATGCAACCGTCTTCAGTGGTAGTAGTAGTGGCTATTGGGAAAACCTAAGATTTTTAGCCTACTTTCCAGAATGGAAATAGGCTTATAGTTTTGTCGTTGTGTCTGTCTGTCTGCCCCCCAATTAAATTTTGAACCAATAGACCGATTTTCATGAAACTTGGTGGAAATCTCTTGCTACTTGGGCCGAGCTCCCGAGGATAGTTTTTGTTGCGAAGATTTGAGTCCCGGTTTCGATTCCAGGAACTATCCTTCCCATTCGATTTACATGGGAAATCTGAAATCCATCGTGCAGGGTAATTTTCTCTTGCACATTAAAATATCTTACAATTGTAATATCGGAGCGAGTTTTGTACTATTCTCTGAGGAAAGGAATAAATATTTAATTATTATCGTAGAATTTTGCTTAACGATTGTATTTCTTAAATTTCGCGTAAATGCTGGCGATTTTGCGGTTTTTATCACACATGACATGAGTGTGGCCATAGCAACAACTATTGCTGAACTCAGATTCGGTATATTCTAATACGTATACGCGTTATTTTTGCCGCACAAATACGCGCGATCAATTTAGTTTTCCGTTCGAATGTATTTGTAGTATTTTATAACGCTAAATTATGACATTTGGGAGCACCAATAGCTACATATCCGCGATGAATTTAAATCTATTAAAGCCAATATAAGTATTAAATAAATGATTAAATGTAAATTAGGAATCATAAGTTCTGTTTAGAACATCTTGTTTTTATATTGAAGTGCTTATTCTAGAATTTATTTTCAGCTCGATAATTTTCAAGGGAATAAGTTGTGTAAGCAAAATGATGAACGAATAGCCATTGACCCGAAAAAGAGAAAAAAATAATAATCGTTGAGGACCTCCGAGAACGACAAAAAACAGGTTTTTCTACGACACCCCCTCCTCCTCCTCCCCCATCCCCTCCCTCCCCTCTCTCTCTCAAACCGGTTCCGTGTCACCACGACAATGCTTTAATTAAAGAGGCGAATCTATTACAATACTCTTAGTGGAACCGAAAAAAAGTTGACGGCGTGAGTGAGCTTCAACAGTTGAAGAAAAATTTTGTTCCCAAATAAAAGATACTTCGAACATAAACGAACTTTTATAGCGACATTTAACGGATGCTTATAGTGATAACAAACATATTTTGGAGAATGATCATAAAACCGCCCCTCCTTTGCCATAAATTATCACGAATAACTAAATATCGGGCCATGCTAAGTTGGAAATAAAAGAAAATAATTCAAACCGACCGAACTTAGGGAAAAGTCCCTCTAATAAATAAAAAAAGTCTTTCCATGAAACAACTCTGTATTGTAGCATTTAGCAATCGGGTTCTTAATATGTCGTTACGTACATATTTGAGGGTTACTATCCTGAATTTGATATTTTATCTTGTTATCTGGGCTTTACTTCTGGCATCGAGATCAATTTTTGATTTTATAAAATAATCCATTACAATTGATGATAAACGTTTTCTCCGAACAAGCGCTTTTAAAAATACCGATAAATCACTTCTAAAATGTGGTTTTGGAATTAAATATAGCAAAAAATGCAAGCGAATCATGGCAGTGAACTAAAAAAGTTAAACATTCCATTGCAATAAGAATTGTGTAAGGAGGTCAATAAAACGAATAGAACAATATTTAAAATGATTACGTATAAATTCCAATAAATTATATGAAAGGCCTTAAGTAAATATTTTGCAATAAAGGTAAAATTGCCAAATCTGACATTACCAGTATTTATGTAGGAAAAAATGCTTTCTTTAAAAAAAGGCCGATGACACGAGTGAAAGACAGAAAATACCGGCTTTACGTGGTAATCAATTTCAACAAAGTAACCAGCTGCATCCAATTGATCGAAAGGGAAAAAAGCTCATGCTTTTCGAGTAATAGATTTCATTGCGGTGCGTGAAAACTCAAGGCAGGTAACGAGTTCGGCATTCTTGGTGAGACGAGCAACGATCCATCACGGACGATGTGGCGGCGGACGCGTCAAATCTACGTCGACAGAGTTCGATGAGCATCTAGGCCTTTTCTCGGATTGGAAAGCTAATGGCGTCCTCGCACGAGGAATGTGGAAAGAGAGGCAGATGCGGCTTAAAGAAGACACACGTCATCAGTGACCGCACGCAACACCTGCTCCTCTCCATCTGCTTCCCCTTCTTGCCTTCTTCCCTCCTCACTCCTACGTTTCCATCTGTCCGCAACCTGCCACATGCGACTCCTCAAGGCCAAAACGGAAATCACCGCGTGCCGCCTTGCTCAATCGACCCCCGAAGAGGGGAATAAACGCCTTCCTCGACCGAGAATTAAAAGAGTTAGGACACACACATCCGATAAGGAATATACGCTTCACAAATTAAGGGCATGTATAAATGACGATTTTGGTGTTGCTGAATTAAAAATCCTTTTTCGATGCGGTTGCTTGATCGGAAAAATTACTCGGAACTATTCAAAAGAAAATATCGTAGATACGTGGTTTCCGGGCGACTTCGTCTCAAAAATGCTTTTTAAAAAGTTTAAATCACCAATAATTATTATGCAAACAATTTATATCATAATTTCTGATACAAGCTGTTTGCGCAGTTGTAAAATGTTCATGTTAGATTAAAAACTACAAAGACATTACCTAATATAAGGTAAATTTCTTTGCGTCACGTTAACATTACGCGAACTCTTGAGCAGCCTCGCAAACATTAATCAGTTAAGACACGCGATAATTGGCTCGGATTCTCCTGTGGCATTCATTCCGCTTCCACCCGTGACCGACAATTGCAACGTGTGAGGGTACTTGTTCAAATAACCCTAATAGATCGAACCGATGCATATCATTGACGGAGCTCATCGCACCCAATAATTCCATCCGCTTGACAGCTCAACGGAGAATGTTTTGCAAATAAATAGTCCAAGTGTAATTATATACGAAAAAAGCGCGTTTACCTGGAGATTACGAAGGAGTTGCGGACGCACGGTTCTAGATGCGAAGAGGCGGAGATAAGGCATCCTTCTGCCAGGTGCCGCTGCCCTGAGTCAACCTCTGCCGCGGAGGGGAGGCAAGAGAGCATGAGGCCGCGCTTCCCTGAACAGCCGCTAGGGTCGCCGTGCAAGTCGGGCGCCAGAAGTTGAACTGTACTGCCATATCGAACGCAATCTTCTGGGAGGGATAGTGGAACCTATGGATGACACATTTATATTGATTGTAGATATTAATAATGAGCTATTCCTGGCTAATCTCAACGAATTGGTTTTTCTTATTAAATGCTTTCATTCATAAATCGATTACGGGTTAAACAAGGAAAGGACCGTTCCACGGGCGTCATTAGGACATAAGCTTTGAGTATATCACGTACAAGTAAATAAGACAGAATTTTGCATTCTTTACTGAGGGCCCGAACATTCTACGAAGTTTAAATCATTATATTTAAAGTACTAAAATATTATCATAGCCATATCCAATGAAATATTTCATTATAAATTGCTTCGAAAATGTTTGAGGATGAATTTTTAAATATTCAGAATGATTCTTAGTCGAAGAATAAATTCGGAGCAATATTTTTAGTCGATCCTGATTTTGGCTATTTAAAGTACTTTTTGAAAGCTATGAAAATTATGGCATAAAAAAGTCAAAATTTTAAGTAAGCCAACTGAATTGGAACTCTAAAATGTCCTAAATACTTTCTATTTCCAATCCTTGTTTCCATGTAATAAAACATTTTAGAGTTAAAACGAAATTTTTAGAGAAAAATTAACATATATCTGTGAACTGGTCACCAGTGGCATAACTAGGATATGGCGAAGGTGGCATTTGCCATAGGCGCCACCTGCAAAAGGTGCCAATCGATCTCCCAAAAAATGCTGGCAGTTTATTTTCCCATGAATGAGTATTAATTTAATACTCAAATGTTAAAGTTCTTGTTGATAAAAACTATTATTCTGTATTAAAACGCAGAAAAGAATCATATTCTACTTAAATATAGTGTTTCCTTAAAATTTTGCCATAGGTGCCATATCTCCCAGCTATGCCTCTGCTGGTCACACACTTTTATGGTATAATTGGTCAAGTGTAATATAATTGGTCTGTCGGTCCAAACATCTACTTTTACCTTAAATTATATCACTAGCATTTGGAAAAAATTTTCATTTACTAATGCAATCATTGTTTTATGATTATTGGTAAATAATTATTACTTGTTTTAGGAATTTTAGAAGCACCTGTGAAGCAGTTCTTGATGAAATGTAAGTAGCTTAGAGTAGAGCCCTGCATGGGTATGATATTTTCCACCCTTACCTGACCTGTACCCGCAGACTACTAACTCGTACCCAACCCATATCTGCAGACTACTAACCCATACCCGACCCATACCCACAGACTACTAACCTGTACCTGACCCATACCTGCAGACTACTAACCCGTACCCGACCCATACCTGCAGACTACTAACCCGTACCTGCAGAATATTGAGACATGAATCCGTAGCAAGAACTCATGAAAAAATAAAAATGTTATTTCTGAGTCACAGTCATTTATTTTATATAAATTAAAATGAATTGCAATTGTACATTACCATTCATTTTTAAGATCGAAAAAATGTATTTAAAGTATCTACGATTTATTTTTACAAAAATTACAAATTTTACAAAATAATTTAATTGAAAAAAGGAAGCATTAATTAATAGTATCTACCCTGAGATTTAAAATGACTATTTAAAAATAGGACATCATCCACGTTTGCAGGACCGAAACTGTTTCTTCTTTCACTAACAACATGTCCTGCCAATCAAAAACACCTTTGATGGAGCACTGGTCGCTGGTATTGCAAAAATACGATTCGCTAAAATACTTAAATTTGGCAAACAATTCTTTTGCTTATCTCACCATTTCTTCAATTCAAAATTATTAGTAATGTCATCAGATAGTTTTAAGTCAATATATGCAGTCAATTCGTCTGGAGAAATATGATCATTTACTGTGTCTGTATCCATAAACAGAACTAAGGTGTCTGACATTTTATACCTTTTCATCGGTTGCTCTATAAGCGAGCACGGATTTGGTGTCACGGATTCGATTTCATATCCCTTCTCCTTTTTAATGTCATCAATACTTACTTTAAATTTCTCATAGATTTCATACTTTTCTTCAGTTTTTAACAGTTTCACTGTTTAGAAGGGGGTGAAGAAAAACAGAAATTTTATGAATGAACTGAATTTCCAAATTTTCTAAATAATGTTTTATCTGAAGTTATTAAAAGTTTCATGATGTTAGATTCTGTTGAACCTATTTCTAAATGATCGTTTATTTTCAAATGCCACAAGTAAACCAAAAATATTGTGGATATTTTTCTTCTTCGAATTCAACCAATGCTTTCTGGAATGGATTGGGGTATTCTACTAAATCTAATAAATCTTTATTTTCAACCTCGCAAATCATATCACTCATCTTTTTTCAATTAAAATATTGTAAATAACCTCCCAATTTTCAAGTATTGAAGATATCATACGAAGAATTGAATTCCAACATGTCTTGACGTCTCCTTTCAAAGTAGATTACAGCTTGCCTTGTAAGCCTGATTTTTTAAAATATTTCACAAATTTTCTACACTTCTGAATTAAAGCAAGTGATATTTCATTAGAAGAAATAGAAATATCTACAACATTATTTAGTAAGTGTGCTGCACTATTGATTTTATTGAAAATTTTCAAAGCAGCTTTAATATTTGCTCCACAGTCACTGACAAAAGTAAAATTCTTCAAGTTATTATAGACACCGTATTGTTTTAAAATTAGCAACAATTCATTCCTTATATACTCCCCAGTTTTATTTTCGTCAGGATCAAGATGTTTAGTGCACAGAACACGATTGCATAACATGGCATTCTTTGCATAGTGTAATGTGATCCCTAAATAACTGACATTTTTGTAATTATCTGTCCACAAGTCCAACATGATCCCACCACCTATTGTACCTATGTAGGATTTTATTTCTTGAATTAGCTCGTCTTCAGCTTTCTGAGCCACTGAATTAAGATTTCTCTAAATAGTTGTTGGATGTGGTAGGGCATCTTCTATGTCAAAATAACATTTTTGATTTGCACTCATTTTCATTATTATTTCTAATAAATTTTTAAACCCATCTCCTGACGCTATCTCAAAAGGTCTCAAACCTCTAACTACAAGTTCGACACAACCATCTAAAGCCTTTTTTTTCAGCTGATAATTTTGGTAAATCACATTTTTTCGGCACAAGAAAATTTGTAATTTTAGACACACCTTCTTTGTTATTTTCACACTTGTGTTGCAATCAACTTGATGTTCCCAGCTTCCTATTATCATAATGGTAAACATTTTATAACTACTGCAAGCGATTGTCTTTGAAATCAGTTCTCCCTTTTCATCTAAAATTTCACGTTACCCAAATTTTTTATTTGGTATTTTCTTTTCTTCTTAGAGTGTACTCTAACCTCAAAAGCTTCCTTCTTATCTAATCAGTATTCATTGTTCAAATCTGAATGGCAGATAAAAGTAATATTTTGATTAAAATTAAGATTTATAATTGAATGATGCATTAACTTATAACTGACAATTTTACATACCGTTCAATCAGCTGGTATTGGTTCCATTTAAGGATGTGGTAGACTGATATTCTGTCACAAAAGCTGAGATCACATATAACTCACCAGTGTAATTTTATAAAATAACTGTCGTTTCTTTCTCTTGCAAACAAAGTATAAAATAATACAACTCACACACGATTATTTGATGAAAAAATACTATATATTTTAATGTTAAATAACATCAAGAATGAATGAAAGTTAAAACTCCAGCCAAAAACAAGTGGTATTAGCCCGATGCATTTCGCCCACTTAGTGGGCGAAATGCATCGGGCTAATACCACTTGTTTTTGGCTGGAGTTTTAACTTTCATTCAGTTTACGCCAAAAAGTTTTTTGAGCCATCTTGAACATCAAGAATGCTGATAGGCACTCTTATATGTAACCACGTCTCTTCAAAAGCGAATTCACAAAGATAGATGTTACTTGCATGAATGGGCAAAACCAACTGGTTAAAAGGGAGAGTTTTTGCACAAACCAATCCGTCAGAATTACATTGTACTACATAATTCCCCTATTCACTCTTTCTCACTCCCCTTCCTACATTCTCTTCTACTAAACGTAATCGACAATCATTTGTCAATTGCAACATGTTATCTATTTATATAATAAAAGGAATCGTTTTTTCGTCAGACACTTTTCTTGACACATGATACACAAAGCCTGCGATCTACCGATCTGCATAAATTGCAAATTTGTATCTCCCTATATAACGCTACTTTCGACTGTGAGGGTGGGCTTTACTAGCAGTAAAAGGTGTGTGAAAAGTTCCTGTGCCTACATTGGCGAGGCAAATTGAATTGGAATTAAAACTAGTTTTCGTACCCGCTCTTTACCTGCACCGGTGCCTTTTGTGTCTGAACCCAACCCGTACCCGAATGGAAGCACTCTATACCTGACCTGCAGCAGGTACCCGCGGGTCGGGTAAACTGCGGGTATGCAGGCCTCTAGATTAAAGGTTAAACAAATAATTATCATGGTGAAATATAAAGTGAAAAGTAAAATAGGAAATGGTAAATAAGATAAAATGAAATCTGGTACAACAATTTGATTTTATTTTAGGAAATGTATATAGAAATATATATATAATATATTTTTCATGGGTGAAGCCTCCGTACAGTGCTATAACTAGGATATGGCGAAGTTGAATTTGTCAGGCACCTCTTGAAAAAGGCACCAAACGTTCCTGCAAAAAATGCCAAGTTTATTTACCCATAAATAAGTATTAATTTGATACTCAGATGTTAAAGTTACTTTTAATAAAAATGCCATCATTATTTATCGGAACGCAGGAAAGATAATATTTTACATAACTAAAGAGTTTCCTAAAATTTTACCATAATTGCCATATCTGCCAGCTACATCTCAGATTTCATTGCTACCTTCGCAAAGAATGCCGAGATGGTTTACCGTAAAAAAGAATTATCGAGCTCATTTTGTGATTGGAATACAGTTGATAAATTAGATGGCTCTGAAAGGCTGGAAAATATGCGTTTCGGAACAAGGCAGTTGTCAACAGTGTCACCGATAGTTTTAGGTGAGTACTCATTGAGAACTGATTCTTTATTGAAGAAATGCCCAACTCATTCTTCCAGCCTTTTAATTAGCCATTGGAGTTCCTTAATTTACCTTTTGATAGAGCCGTGCCATGGGGGTGTGCAGAGCATGCATCGCACATGTGCACCTAGTTCACAGGATGCAAATCGCCAATGTTAATTTTACCATCTTAAATATGTAGTTATTTGTATAACTTTTTTCTTGTATTCAACTTATTTTTCCCTAGATTTCCTGATAAAAAGTGTTATTATGAATTGAATTCTCTTCTTTGTTTTGTTATTAATACTCAAAGAATTTTTTTAAATCTTTAAGAGGGGCTACAAAACGTTTTTTTGGATACAGTCACTTGAAGGATTCAACATGGCATTGCCAATTGAGATGGCTTGTTCTGAAGTACATCACATCCTCTATAAATGGAAATTTAGGGGAAGAAACCATTCATTTGACTCACAGTATTAGAGTTAATGATTAATGGTTGTGAATACTAAAGAGAAAGAATTTAGTGTGAGCATTCTAAGTATGACTTACTGACTGTAAACTTTGACTCGAAGACAAGGGCACAAAATTGAGCAAAAACAAAAAACATCTAAGAATTACAAAAATGAACTTAGTAGAACCACTAGCTTTAATAAATTTACAACAGCTTAGGCTGTGTTCGAGTATTGTCTGGTGACTTATATTCTAGATCATTGCTTCTCAGACTTTTTTAATCGTGGACTGGTATGGAACTTTAAAATCTTCCACGCAGCGGCCCCTAATACGTACTTAGAAATATAATAAAAAATCTTATGTGGCCACCACATGACTTTTTCCATACCTTTAATATTTCTAAAAATTCTAAATGACTGGCTGAAAACACTATTCAAGTATATATTTAAGTACTAAGCAGAATGTTTGACAAACTGTTTCATTCAAAATTCCCATAATGAATTTGTCACCTCTTTGTGTTTATTCCACAAATTTTCCGTAGTTGGCCTCACAGTAAATAACAAGCACCTTTTCTAAGTTTTCTACCGCAAAACTATGGTGTTTGTCAGTTAATATCATTTTGTAAGTAGAAAAAGAACGTTTGACATCAACTGACATGACAGGGGTGAACTTCAACTTGGGTACATGTTGAAATAGAATTTTGCACTCAACTTCACTGGATTTTCCTGCCAGTATGTCTGCTGCTGAACATAGGCTCTGCAGTCCTGAGTTCTTTTGTAGCACTTTTTCTAGTTTTGCTCTTACCTTTTCCCCCACTTCACCTGGCGCTTCCTTGATTTTTTGCTTCACTTCATTCAGCAAAGCAGTATCTTCATAGATGGGTTTTCCTGAGCCCTCCAATTCAGCAATAATCTGCACAAGGGATGTATAGTAGGATCTAATATACGCCAAATCCTTGGGAATGGAGGGATCATCCAGCAACATTTTTGCCTAAGTGACGCAGGCAGCATCCTCGGCTAGATTAGTCACAACTTCCTTGACATGAAGGACATGCTTGCTGTAATATTCAGCTGCTTTCAGCCATGTGCCTCAGCGGGTGAGCACAGGCTCAGGTAGAAGAGGGACATCGGGCAGTTTTTCTCGAAAAGCCTGTATTTTTGTTGGTGCCTTGACGAAGACCTTCACGGTAGAGATCATTTTGTTCACCTTGGGGAATTCCAGTCTTATTTGCTCTGCTATGCAGTTCAAAGCATGGGCAAGGCATGTCACATATACAAGGGAGGGATAGAACAACTTGAGCAACTGCATGGCAGCAACCATGTACAGTGCAGCATCTGTGTATAGGAGCAGCACTTTCTCTTCATCTAGATTGTTGGGATACAGCACTTTCAGTCCGTTGTTCACGAAGTGTGCTATTGTTTCCTGGTTTGCTTTTGGCAAGTTGCTTCATGCAGATGAGGTAGGCTCTGGATGGCTCATCTGGGACCAATTTCCCAACAACCAAGTTGGCCATGTATCTGCCAAGAGCATCAGTGGTTTCGTCGACCAATTGTTGGATTTTCTAGTGTTCTGAATGGAATGTTGGCTGCCACAATTGCGTGACACAAATCTGCATAAAACTGATTCTTCTTGCTGAATCCCTCAGAAGTTAGCGTTAAAAGTGTTTGTTTCATCTTCGATTTGCATTCAACATTTGCCTTATGTAGCACTCCTTGGACATGCTGAGTTAGGTGGGATTTTTTATCACTCGAAACCTATAAAGAAAAATGATGAAGAAATAATTAACCTTAAAAATAAGGAAATAATCTAATAACTATGGAAATGGGACAAAAATATAAAATTTACTTTAGAGCTATGAATGTCCACAGCTGGATTGCTGGACATTTTGAATAGCCACGTCTAAAGTTACCATAAAATGGCTCGTATAAACAAAAAATGTAGATGGTTTTTGCCTCAAAGACGACAAGCAATTCATGGCCAATAATTCATTGCAAGCCAGCATTATCATTATATATCGACGTTTCTTACAGAGGAGGAGGATATAACATACTAGTAGAAGGTGCTTGAATACTGCAAGCATTTCATCTCTTCTTTGGAAACATTAATTTTTCAGTGAGATATTTCATCATGGGAAATATTTCTTTAATTCATAAGATTTCTCCTCTGGACCGATTTTCGTTTTTTCTTTATGGACCAATAATAGAGTAAAACAATCACTAATTTTTACAATTTTAGGAATATTATAAATTTTCCACATGGGGTTAATAATGCCACACATTTCCACCAAATTTTAAATTTGTAGCACATTTAGAAGTAAAATAACATTTATCATATTGTTTAAATTTAAATAATTTTTAACGGCCGCAATAACAATTTCATAGATACGTTGAAATGTTTGTTCGTTTGTATGGACTAAACTCTAAATAACTTAAAAGTTTCAGCTCTCTAACTTGCTCCGTAGTATCTAAACATTTACCTTTGTTTAAACTTTAAGAATTTTTAAGTGCCAAACAAATTAAAATATCAAAAGTTGTATAATCCCTATTGTTTTTTTACAAATCCTACCTCTAAAAAAAATTTCAGCTCCGTAGCACATGCGGAAATACATAAACCTGGAAAATTTGTTTTAACAATTGCCAATTTTTAGTGGCCGCATTGTTGCACTTTTTCGAGATTTTCGTTTTTTCTAGTCGATTTTCCACAAAATCCTACCTAAGAAAAAAATTTCGGAACTGCAGCTCATCTGAAAGTGCCTAAACATTAGTATCCTCCTATCAATAAGACGTTTCTTACAGAGGCGGAGGATATAGGAGGATACTAATGTTTAGGCACTTCCAGATGAGCTGGAGATTCGAAATTTTTTGTTAGGGAGCTGAAATTTTGAAATTATTTAGAGGTTAGTCTATGTAAACGAATAAACATCTCAATGTATCCATAAAATTGTTATTTTGGCCGTTAAAAATTATTTAAATTTAAACAATTAGATAAATGTTGTTTGTTCTAATTGTACTATAAATTAAAAATTTGGCAGAAATGTGTGCCATTATTAACTCAATGTGGGAAAAGTATAATATTTCGAAAACTGCAAAAATTAGTGATTGTTTTACTACATTACTGTTCCATAATGAAAAAACAAAAACCCATCCAGAAGAGAAATCTTTAGAAGTAAAGAAATATTTCTCATGATGAAATATCTGTCTGAAAAATTAATGTTTTTTTCAAGGTGAGATTAAATGCTTGCAGTATGCAAGCACCTTCTACTAGTAATATACTTACCTTCTTGTTGCATGCTTGACAGAAGATAATTTTTCCATCCATTGTGAAGTATGGGAACTCTTGTAGCCACTGACATAGTGTGAAGGACATTCCCAACCCTTGACTGAGCATAGTACAGTCAGTTTAAAAAATATGACTAGTACCAAAATCCACTTTTATTTTCTATTTTTTTACAAAATTAACCCTTTTTAGAATTTTTTGCATGAAAAAGACAAAAATAAGCATTAACGTCGAAATAGGCATTTTTAGGCATTAATGTCAAAATTGACATTTTTAGGCACTATAAATATACGTTTTCGGGGTTAATTATTCATGAAACGTATATATACAATTGTATATTCAGATATCTACTCAGGAAATAAATAGGTTTTTACCTAAAGATCCATGGTATAATAATGATCCACCAACAGCCTCCAATACCTCCACTATGAAAGCCAGGAGCGGATGCAGGAGGGGCTAGGGGGGCCATTGCCCCCCTCCCTCCCCCCCGAGACACCTTTCTCACTGAAAAAATAAGCCTGATATGGAGCGAAAGGGCATCGATATTCTTTCCTCTAACGAGCTATTTTGTAAACGTGACCCTCCAAAACAAAGCAAGCACCAAGTGTGTGTGTGCAAGAGTGTTGAGTGACGACGGAGGGACTTTGTTGTTATCTAAATATGACTTGGCTCCATTTGTTGCCCTCCCAGGGACAGATCCAGGGGAGCCATGCCCCCCCTCCCCCCGAGATGCCTTTCTCACCAAAAAAAGCATGATAAGGGCATCGATATTCTTTCCTCTAACGAGCTACATACTTTGTAAACACAACACTCCAAAACAAAACAATCGCCATGCTGAGTGTCGAATGACTGACTGAGCAACTTTGTTGATATCTAAATATGACTCGGCTCAATTTGTTGCCTGGCTGAGTGCAGGGACATAGTGAAACAAGTTCCTTCCTGGATGCAGCTCTTAGCTAGTAACAGACAGTCACCGGTGCAGAGTGAACATCTTACTAGTCAGTCAGCAAGTCAACGGTGTGAAGTCTCAACTGATAATATGGAACCTTCGGTGAGTTTTGTTGCTTTCTTCATGTAATTTTTTTCATTTTCCCCATCGGTCGGTGTCGGTACTGTACGAGGGCTATTGTTACATGGATAGCTTCACTTAGCATGTGTGATTGATGTGGTGCAGAGGGGAGGTTCTTCTAGTGGTGGTCCTGCTCAAGCTGGTGCAGGTGGCGATGGCAGGAAGAGTAAAAAGTGGGCCGGTGAGGGTGAGAGGAGGATAGATTCTTTCTTTTCCAAGAAATCGATTACTAAGGCAGTCGCAAATTCCTCAGCTTCAGATGCGGTCACTTCGGAGGCGGGCAATGCATCGTAGGCTTCAGAAGGCAATGACATCGTAACTAGTCCAAGTCCAGTGAGTCCTACTATTCATTCGGACATGTCCTGGGCTATGGGTACGACCAGTGATGCTAATGTTCAGTCAACTGTATCCGTTTCTTTTTAGGATCCGGCTGACATAGGGAATTATGTGGGCAAGAGTCAACATATCACTGATTACACCAAGCTATTGGAGTGTCATTGGGTTCCACCTAAAAACTATGTTTCCACATTCTGTGCACTTGAAATGTGGCAAGCAAGTTAGGCAATTTATAGGGATGGCCACACCTTGAAAAGTACTTTTGGCTTTTTCTCTCCGATAAGGACTGCGGCGTTTACTACAAGTATTGTGTGCTTTTTGTGGGTGATTTTGCTGGCCATAATTTTGGCTTGACCCTTAATACCCTCGTAAGAGTGCCTCTCACATCGTTTGGAAAGTTGATTGGGAAAGATGGAGCCCTAGATGTCCATGAAAAAGCTGACTACCAGCTGTGAGGGCTGGAAAACATTTTTTGATCATGTACCACAACCCCAAAATTGATGTCGTCAATCAGGTGAGCTCCCAATGCTTGGTTCAAGTTGAGGAAAATCGCCGGAGACTCTGCCCCATTGTAAAGAGTTAGTTTTTTAGGCCATCAAAATATTCCCCTGTGAGGTCACAAGAACGATGGAGCACTTCTAGATTCTGACTATGACGGAGGTCAAGAAAACAAAGGAAATTTTAGGGAGCTCCTACGATTTTATGTAAATGCAGAGGACAAAGATATTGAAAATCACTTGAAAATGACGTCGTCTCGTGCTACCTACATAAATAAAATGACTCAAAATGTTCTCATAGACTAGTAAAGGTGAAATTCAAGTCACCATTCTAGAAAGGGTGCACAGGAGTGTTTTATAGCCTCATATTTGATGACACCACTGACATTTCCCATATGGAGCAAATGAGCCTTTCCATACAATATGTTCATGATAACATCATACAGGAGGATTTTCTGACTTTTTTGAATGCCTATGAGTTGATTCGCATTGATGGTGTCGAAAACAAGGAAAGACGGCTGTCTGGTAAAGCTTTGGGACACATTGTTCTGGATCAACTTCACGAGATTTCTCTAGATATCAACAGTTGTGTGGGAATTGGCATGGATAATTTCTGTCATGTTATCTGAAGATCTGGAAGAGATCGGCGCGGTCCAAGAAATTTTGAAGGAAGCCAAGAATGCCAGGTACCCTTGTTTCAATCACTTTCTAAATAACTCCCTTGCAAAGACCTCTAAAGTTCCCCCGTGCAGAAATGCTATTGGAACAATGAAGGAAGTTGTACAGTTTTCAAACGTGTCAGCCAAAAGAACAGGGGTGTTCAAAAAGGAGCTCGAGTCCGCTTTCGTTGGCCTGTGCAAGACGCGATGGTCAGAGAAACACGACAGTGTTCTACAGTTTAGGACTTCAGTCACTAAGATTGTAAATGGACTGACTAAATCATCAAAGTGGAAGGACAACAAGACGGCATCTGAGGGCAAATGCCTTAAGATTGCGCTATGCAGCAATGAGATTTTAGTGTCAATGATTGCCCTCTGCAATGTATTGGGGACAACCCGACAGCTAAGTAATCTGTTGCAATCAGAATCATTGGACCTTAATCGGGTTAGGGATTCCCTCACTGATGTTCTGGCTCTTCTGGAAATGTCACAAGAGAACACAGCTGACGTGTTTAAGAGGCAGGAAATCGCAGAAACTCCCGAGGAAGACATTACAGCTCCTCGTATGGTAGGCAGATAGTGCTATGGAGCCAACACTCTGGCAGATCACGTGGAACAGTACTGCTTGCATACAGTGTACATTTCGCTTCTGGACCATATCATCATGGACCTAAAAGAGCATTTGCCGAAGGAGACCATCTTCGGATCTTCATGCCAAAGCAATGTGGGATGATGAGCAAGATTTTCCCATAGCTGTGGAAATGGCAAAGACCTATCAGGATATCTTGGGCGGAGAAGTGCAATCAGCGCATCTAATGAAAGACTATGAGGCATGGAGGCAAAAGTGTAATGGAAAAGGATGCTGGTAACAAGTAACCAAGCAAGGTGCTTGAAGTTTTGGATCATTGTGATGTGGAACTGTACCCAACGGTGCGAACAATGCTGCAGATTTTGACTACCCTGCCTTCCAGTGTCGCAGCGGCAGAAAGGTCATTTTCCACTTTGTGCCGTGTGAAAACATGGCTCAAGTCATGCATGGGGGAGGAGGCTAACTGACCTGACACTTCTGTATGTCCACAGGGACATTATAGTTGACGTAGAGAGGATTATTGAAAGGTTTTCTAAACAGGAGAAAAGGAGGCTGGAGTTTGTACTTTAAGGTATAGTTTTTTTATTCGGTTCCAATAAAATTGTGTAAGATTACCAATTACCCAACCACTGAATAAAATTTGATTTTAACAAAACTGTTCAATTTCAATTCTTACCTGACTTCAGTCTCCCCCCCCCCCACTCATCACTGTGGCTAGGATGCCCCCTTCGAAAGTTGACTCTGGATCCGCCCCTGATGAAAGCTGCCATTCCATATATACAGGTGAGCCCTGCTTAACACGGCTCCGGCCAATGCATATTTTATTTCAAACTAAATTTTTTTTAAATATACATATATTATGCACAGTGAGACCTCAGGTTAATATCTTATGATTTTTTTAAGTTTCGCACTAATCAAATTTCATAAAGTATCCTAAATATTGTGATATTTCAGCAGTGTTGCATAATATTGCATCGTCTAGTGGCCAGTTTCATTCTTTTCCCTGTAAACTTCACGGGTCTAACACAAAAAGTATATCTCCTAAGACGGAAAACATTTGAAAAATGGAAATAGAAATATAATTCATGTTTCTTTGGCATCACTGGATCGCAAAGAATGTTTTTGATGATATAGGTATATTTTTAAAATCTATAATTTCCGACAATTACTTTATTACAATTTACCATATTAACATGTCATTATAAGTGATAATAAAACAATAATGCTACACATCAAAAAATACTTTTTACATAGGTATGAAAAAACGTGGTATGTGCAGAGGGATCTTAATGTTTGAATGCTTATAATGTATAAAGATATATAAATTGCAGATAACCCAACACGTACTACTATGGGTTTGATCTGTAAGCGGAGCTGCAACAGCGCCGTTGCTCTTTCCCCATTGCCTATTGCCTCCCTTCCACTATTCTACATCTAATGTGTCAGGATTGACTTACGGTGGCTTAGGTTTTAGTGGTCGAAATGTTCGACTACGAAATTAAACATTATTGAAAAAGTAGAGGCAGGCAGTGGTGTTACAGTAGTTGCTAGGGATTACGGGTCGGCAGAGTCTACAGTCAGGACAATTATGAAAAGGAAAGACAAATTACTAAAGGCTGGTGAGAGTGTTACTCCATTAACAGCCACCAAAGTTTCTTGCGCTCCGAGTTCATTAATGATGGAAATGGAAAATTTATTAGGTAAATGGATAGAAGATTTGAATCAGCACTCTCTGCCTGTGTCTACACAAATCATTATTAATAAAACACTTAGTCTTTGGGATAACTTAAAATGACTTCACACGAGCGTGAAGTGGGCCTGCGACGGACTATTTGGATGCTACCGACAAATTTTACCTAATAAGCAAAAAAAGCTAAGCAGTCAACCCTGGACTCTTTTTGTAATAAAACTTCGTAGGTGTTCTAAGAAATATTTTGAAATTATGTACATTTACCGCTAAAAAGCTTTTTTGTCTTACTGTTTACTAGGTAATTTTATAGTTTGTTTAATAAATAACATTCTAAAATACCAGTAGAAATATGTTTTACATTGAATGTGCGTCCAGAAATACCATTTGGGAAGTTATTTCCCTCTGGACGCCTAAAGGTTATGGTGCCCCGGCTAACGCAGATTTTTGCTTAATGCAGAGACCTCAGGAACACATCCCCCGCGTTAAGCAGGGCTTATCTGTACTAAAGTTTCTATCCCCTATGCCAGTGTTTCCCAACCGGTGGTTCGTGTATTACACCTACTATAGGGGTTTGCAAAATAAATCTGACGGGTTTGCAAGAAAAATTTGGTAATGGTGTCATTTTCACTTTCTTGGTTCTACAATTCTTACCAATATTTTAGTTTCTTTCAAATTAGTTGCATGGTTTTATTTTCAATTTTTCTTGTGCTTCAAGAATTATATTTGAATTTTACAGGGTACTAACCAGAAACTGATTACAATATCAGAGATTCTGATTTTATTGTGAACTTTTACATACTATGTGCTATATAAAACTTTTACTACATATTTTTCATGAATTAAACGCATTCAAAAAGATTTGTTTTTGCAAAATTTACTCTCCATTATAAGGGGTTTGCAGCCAAAACTGCTGCAATTCAAGGGATTTGTGAAGAGAAAAGATTAATCCAAGGGGTTCACGATGAGAAATAGGTTAGCTCAAGGAGTTCGCGAAGTGAAAAAGGTTGGGAACCACTGTCCTATACCCTAGCTCACCAAGGATGGAGGATTTGCTTGGATAGGGAGTCCCTTTTCTAGTATTACTCCATCCTCAAAGATGCCCTTCTCAAACATGGTTACCCTCCAGATCTGGTCCGTGAACTGATCCGGAGGGCAATCACACCTATAACCAATAGATCCCACCCTCACACACCCACTCTCCTTGCATCCACTCACCCTAATCACACTTTCCCTTCCTGTTATTCATGAGGTCCTCAAGATAATCCTCCATGCTGCCCATCTAATTCTTACCTCTACCTCCCACCAGTCCCTCTTTACCAATCTCTCACTTCTTTCTTTCTGACAGCCCCCTAATTTTGGAAATGTCCTGTGGGAGAAAGAACCACCCACATCCACCCTGCCACATCTCACCCCTGCAGCAAACTTTGCTGCCTCACTTGCCCATTTCACCTACCCTCATCTCTTTCTCCTGTCCCTCCACCAATATCACCTACCTCATCACCTCTAGAATGCAACTGCATCACCCGTAACATCATTTACCTCTACCTGCACCCTATGTCTCGCATTTTATGTTGGCTTCACCAGCAACCCTTTAAACATACGTATGAACATCCAATGGAATAGCATAAATCTCCCAGTTGCATCACACACCAATGCCCACAATGTCTCATTCATTACAATGTAAGGGTTATTTGCATCTTACCTGACGACAGCAGACAGTAGGAACTAGCACACATACATCTTCTCAACTCGTTCTCCCTCCCCTTTCCTTAACCCCTGCTAACCTTATTGGCCATCCAACCCTTCCCCCTCTCCTCCAATCACCAAACTCCCCACATACCCTGTCATTCTTACACCCCCACCCAGTGTGTCACTTAGATTTAGGTACTCTCTCTGTTGCTGAAGAAGGGCTAAAGCCTTTTTGTGTTGTGTTTTCTTGTGTGACTTGGACACCCCCAGCAGTTCGCCGACACCGTTAAGAGTCCACTGGGCTTCCTACAACACCTTGTTGCCACCGTCATTACAACCTTTCATTTTCCTCAAACTTAAATATACATGGAACTTCCATAACTCGAATGTCTGTAACTCGAATGTCTGTAACTCGAATTTTCCATAACCCAAAGTGAATTAATTTTACCGGACAAAATCCCCATGAGAAAAACATATTTCCATAAGTCAAATTTTCTACGGCCTCAATATTTTTTGTTTCCCTTTAGGTTCGACTTATGGAAGTTCCACTGTACATGCATATGCTCACACACAGTAGAACCCCAATTATCCATGCACACATTAATGGTGTAGTGGATTATCAGGACAATCCTAAGCAAGTTTGAATCTTCCTGCTCATATGAAAAATGAAGAAGAGACAAGACTTCACTGATTTGTTAAACATCTGCTGATATATCAGATTAATCAAACAAAAGCTGTTTCTGCAAAAGAGAGAAATTTGAGTTTTTTTCTCAAAAAATTTATGTAAACTGATTTGCCTACCATTTTTCCTGAAGTTTAGTTAAGTTGTCACTTTTATTTTAGAGAGATTCTTATATATCTAGGACCATCTTAACCCTAGATTACTAACCTTCATTTTACAAACGGGATTACTAACCATTCGTCTAACAGGCTACCTCATACATACTAATATTTTTTAAGAAAAGAAAAAAGAGATACACTTAAATTATTTAAATACTTAACAATGCTTCAACACTCTCTGATACATTTAAATATACAATACATTATTAAATTTTATCATAGCATTCCAAACACGTTTCTACTATGTTCTCCACATATAGCACATGAGCATGAACTTCAGTGAAATCTTGTTATTCTCCTCTTCTTAGAACGACAAAATGGACATATCAAACATTTACTCAGTTCACCCTTATTCTGGCTCTTCTGAGGCAGCTCTGTTTGCAGAACATTAGCGATCATCAACTTAAGAGTACAACTTAATTTTAGGAACACCAAGAAATATTAAGGCTAACCATTTGTCTGTGAGGCGACCTCAGTTGCATAGCACAAAATCAAAGCAAATAATCCCTTGTGTAAACAGTCACACTAAAAGAACACAAGCTAAAATGAGGCTATAAAAAAAGCCAAACCTAGAACTCAAAAATATGGAGTAGGGGGAGTATATTTGTTTTGGTCGTTGTCTGCCAGACGAATGGTTAGTAAGCTAGATATTGGGTCGAGTTACCTTATAATAGAATGAGAGAGGAGATAAGGCCACCATCAAAAAATTGCAAAACTTTTACTAAAAATGAAGAAAATCATCAACATATGTAAATATACTTATCATTATGTTCCTGTATTAAACATTTATTCAAAAGCAAATGTTTCCTGATTTTACTTTAAAAGTTAATCAACTATTTTATATAATAAATTTTTAACGCCATGTAAATCACTTACTTTTACTTCAATAAATGCACACATGATGCATACAACTTTCCTCTCTTGTTAAGGCATATTTTCTTAAAGCTGGATATTTTTCTGCTGTTATGAATTTGTTATAAAATTCAATTTTATCATCCATTGCTGACAAATGTTCTGCAGCTCATTATTGCATTGCAGTCCGACAATGCATCACTATGGAGAAAACTGAAAGTATTCGGAATTGGGAATAAGAAAAGTGACTCTGAACTACCTTCTGTCTCTCTTGATGCATTAAATGATGCCTTCTCATCACCACCTAATATATTTTCAGTAAATCAAAGAAATTTAACTATCTCTGACATTTTTTCCTCAATCATAAACTATTCACAATCCTTCAGTTTTGCTTCTGTTTCCATATCCGATGTAAAGAAGATAATTTCTAAACTTAATTCGAAAACAAAAGGCTATGATCTCATCACTGGATCTATGCTCCATAATTTGATTCATATCTTGGCACCGATCATTACACATATAATTAATTGCTCCTTCTCTAGCTGTTACTTTCCCAGTTCCTGGAAACGTGCTCTATTGCGACCTATCCCTAAAAAGGCTAATCCAACAACTCCACAGGACTTTCGCCCTATAAGCATCCTGCCAACGCTATCCAAAATTATTGAAAAACTAGCGCATAAACAAATACATCAATATCTAAATGAATATGAGCTCCTTAACCCCTATCAATCTGGATTTCGTACTGGCCACAGCACTGCTACCGCATTGATCAAAGTCACAGATGATATTCGGGAGAATTTCGATAACAAAAAAGCTACAATTCTCACACTATTGGACTTCTCTAAAGCGTTTGACTCCATTGACAGCGGAGTATTACTTGCCAAACTTGCTAAAATGAACTTTTCCCTTAGCTCTTTGAAATGGATAAAATCTTATTTTCAGAATCGCTACCAAATGGTATCAATCTCTGATAAAAGTTCATCGTGGAAAAATGTCTCCCGTGGTTGTCCCCAAGGATCTACATTAGGACCCTTATTCTTCGCCTTATATATAAACGATATCTCTAATTCAATTCATCACTGCCAGTACCACCTTTATGCTGACGATCTGCAAATATACATAGGAACTCAAATATCTCATATCAATAACAGAATTGATTGCATGAATAGGGATATAAGATCGCTCATGACCTGGAGTGCTTGTAATGGCTTAATGTTAAACCCCTTAAAATCTCAATCAATAATTTTCTGCTATCCTAAATTACTCGGCAAATTACAAAAGTCAAATATTGACCCAGTATTAATTAACTCCACTCCTGTACCGTTTTTCAAGTCAGTAAAAAACCTTGGTGTTATTATGAATGATACACTCTGCTGGTCTAAACATGTAAACGAAATTTGCCGAAAAATCAACTACTCACTTTATTCACTTAGGCTACTTAAAAACATTCTTCCAGTAAAACTAAAAATTTTACTTGTAAATTCGCTTGTAATTCCTCATTTCGATTATTGTGATTCCGTTTTTCTAGATCTAAAACAAGATTTGTTACTAAAGCTCCAGAGGACTCATAACTCCTGTGTTAGATACATTTTTAATATGAGCAAAAGTTGCCATATAACAAACGCATTCAAAGAATTGGGCTGGCTGTTCTTGGAAGAACGTAGGAAGATGCATATCCTAACGCAACTAAGAAGTATCCTCACCTCTTCCTCGCCTAAATACCTAAGCTGCAACTTCAAACCCCTTAATTCTGGCCTCTCCCTGAACACCCGAGGATCATCCAAATTACTTATTCCCACTCATCGTAGCAGTTACTATAATAAATCCTTCACCGTTACCGCCTGCAATCTTTGGAACTCTCTCCCCTTTCACTTTTACTCTGTCAATGGTATTAACCAATTTAAGAATCATTGTGCTAAATACTTAGCCAGCATTAGGTCCTCATAAAAATGTAATATTTTCCTCTGTATTTTTCCTTCTATCCTTCATTTAAATATCAGCACATCACTATATCCGTCAGCAAACAGGGCAGTGATGATGATTTTTATTATTTTACTTTGTGTACATTTGTGCTGTACTATTCTTATTTTTTTTATTATTTACGAATACCTTGAAATGATTTTCATTTCTCTATATTGATTTGTATTGAATTCTGTACATTTATATTTATCATATTGTGTATCATAATGGTTAGGTGGAAGAAGGGGCCATATGGCCTCAACCTCGCCGTAGTAAGAAATAAATAAATAAATAAATAAATAAATAAATCTATTAATTCTAATTGATATTCATCAGAAACAACTCGCATCAATGTAAAATGGGCTTGTGAAAATTTTGAAAATGTTTAATTTCTCCATTTTGTTAGAAAGTGGGCTAACAAAGTGAAGGGGATTACGAACATGTTTACGAGATTGGAGGTGGAAGCATTTGAGGGTGTTTTTAGACACTATAATACAATGCATTTACTCATTCTCCCATCATAAGGATCTTCTTTTCATTTATTCTTTATCATAGCTAGTATTATTGTTTGTTCTTCATTTTGGCTGATTTTAAAATGTAAGATTTTGGATTTTGTTTTTAAAATTTAAATCAAAAGAGCCTCACATTATATGGCCAAATAGAACACGAGAGCCACTAAAAATTACGCAAAGAGCCACAATACTATTTTCCTTGGCAACAAAAGATTTCTACTACAAAAACAAGAAATTTTCGAGTTCGAAATTATTATATGGTCCGATTGGACAGGTATTTGAAAATCGATGGCAGGAAAATAAACTTTCATTCTTTTAGGCATCGTTTGGTTCACGTCCCATATTCGTGCGTCAATTCTAAGTAATTTTAAAAAAGCAGTTTAAAAATATTCTGCACTACTTCTCGTAAACATAGTTCTCATCTTAAAATCTATAAAAGCTTACTTCTGTCCCTTTTGTGGCTCCCTCTGTCATGCTATAAAAATGCAAATAGCTTGATCAAGGATCGAGATACATTTTTGCAATTTGGGAGCAATTCTCAATTTACATATTTTAAGGTGATGATGAAAGAAGTCCTGGATTTGGCTCCAAGAAAGGCATTTCCATTTCCCATCAAATAACACGCACCTAGGTAAACATTGTCTTTTCGATGTGCATACTTGTATTATTTCTGAGCTGTCAATTAGAAGGAATTAAGCTATGATCTTCGGATGTAAACCATTTTAAAGATAAAATTATAAAGTTTCTTTTTCTATCCATCTTTTTTCTGCCTACAGTTCTAAATTCCTCATGTTAAACGTTTAATTAACATACTTTGGAGAAATTTTGCTATTTTAACGGGTCATTGCCTTGCCAACCAATTACATTGTTAAACCTTGAAATCCTATTTATTTCAATATTTATGGGTGAAAGCGTGATTTGATTGCTTTCAATAAGAGAGAAGGAAGGAGAGGGAACTGATTTTCATAACAATTAATATAAACAACATTCGTTGCGTTATTTATGATAAGGAATACATTTGCATGTAGAACATTACTCATTCAGATATTAAAATTTCTTGGAATCATTATAGGAGTTCGAGACTTCGAAAGAACGAACGCCTAAAAGACCACAAGTTTGTTTTTCTGCCATCCAAAGAAAGTCAAGGTATATTTTTTATTTCGTAACTAGGGACGCCGCCCCTACATGCTACGTGAGTCAACCCTGCCCTCCACACATTCCTGGGACTTCGGCGTTATGCGTCTCGCTAAGTTGAAAATATTTTTTCGGTATAGCTCTTATCAAGACGTTTTTGGTTCATAAAGTTTTTTTCTTTGCTTTCGAAATACAATATTCAAGTAGAGTAAACAGCCGCCATTTTGTTTCAGGATGGTGGGAGAAAATAATTAGTTTTCCTGGGGTCTCCTAGCTTTAGTAGGCATTCTTTACCAATGAAGCGATAGTAGCAGAACGCACATAGACTCCGTCTGTCAGTCTGCATGTTTGATCTCTGAAACTACTGGGCAGATTTTAATTAAATGAAGTATTAGTGTTCCTTATTAAGATTTATCGCTCCATTGTGATTTCAATTATATATTCCACTTTATATAAGCACTTATATAAACGTATGCTCGTATCTCATTAAATGGTATATGGTATCCGTGAAACATCAATTAAATACCATAGTTTTTGTCTCCTTAGCTGTTATATGATCTGTAAGGTATAGAATAAATAATGTATTTGGCTGGAGGACAATATTTACCAGTGGTGGCCGCTGGCATAGGGCCATGGAGCCATGGCACCACCAAAATTCACAGAAAGAAAAAAGCATTATAAATAATTGTTTTTGAAGAGATTGATTTCATTTTTGAGTCTTTAATAAGTTTAATTTGTCGTGAAGCAGCCCAATACTCCGGCCGGTAAGAGAATTTACAGGAGGAGTGGGCGGGGAGTCTGGCACCGGGCCTCTGCCTAGCTGGCTCAGTCACAAGATGTGGAACGCATGCGCACTGCATGCTTTTCTCCCCCCTTACCAGGGGGGGTTATCTCTTATGGGAGAAATTGGTTCATGGCAGATGCATTTAGTATGGTCGGAATCTGACCTGGCGCTGTTGTCGCCCTCTTCAGCAGGTAAGGCAGCCAATGAGTGAGCGCCAAGCCAAATTTGAAGCAGAGACGTTGACATGTTGAAGAGTAATGTATAACTGTCCCGCCATCCGACATTATGGGAAAACGTCTTTGCAAATTTGAGGAAACATTTTTAAAAATACAGGTAAGGTTGCTTTGATTAAGGAGGATTATATGAATGAATGGTTAACAACTTCATATATGCAGGTGATACGGACGACTCTTTGTGTTAATTATGTCATTTTCTGCTCGTTGCAACGTTTTCATTAGCTTTATGAAATGAGCGATGGAAAGAAAGTGCTGCAAACATGGAAGTGCTCCGCAATGAACTGCGAGAGGATGAGGGGACCGAACGGGGATCCATATTTAAAATTACATTTGTTTCCTCGCACGGAATCCACGTAAGTACTATATGTATATTGTTTTTAAAAAAAGTATAATTATATACAGTAATATCTTGATATAGGAAGTAGAAGCATTCCGGGAGCTTCTTTCGTGTATTGAAACTTAATATATTGATTAATTAATGTATATATTTTAAGACATACAGTATTACATACCAACAAAAATAAAGAATGAGTTACGTTTCTTTTTTATATTAATCTTACTGTGGTTGTGATTACATCTGTGAAATGAAATCCAGTTTGATAATTGCAATTTGAATCATACACGAACCTTGTTATATCGGGCAACTCAGCGTAGTTTTTTTTATACTTTAATAATAGACAGACTGTTCTCTCGGGTGATATGTATGTTTATTCCTAAATAATGCTTTGGCCATATCCTATATATTGCATAATAAGTAATGGAATTACAAATTTTAAATTGAAACAAATCTCTCGTTTCGAGATAGGTCAAGTATATTGTGGACTACCTGTAGTAAAAAGGACAACACTTTGTTGTGCCGATAGGTACTTAGTATACAGATTATTCACATATTGAGGTATTACTGTAGTTAGATACATATCTCAGCATTTTAATAATAGTGTCCATTTTACGAGATACTTAACTATGGCTTCTTTTCATGTAATACATATCCTCAATTTAGGCTCTTGAGGAGCAAAGCTGTATTTGATGCATATGTGGAAGTGTTATTAATTCTATAATTTTATCATTCCAGGTGCCGAGAATGGGTTGTTAGGGCAGAGAACCCCACTTTATTTGGTAAGCCCATTAATAGTCTTACCAAAAGGACATATTGGTGTATATTAATATTTTTATATTTATGGATTTGGGATTTTCATGGCTCATTTGTTGTGTTCACAATATCAAAGAGAGAACTGCCAAAGAGGTGTGTAAATATGCTGTGTAGGTATACTGTTAGTGTAAGTAAAAGGTTATCCAAGTAGTTAATTTAATTTCTAGAAATAGTAAAATGTACTAGTAATATGTATGTAAGTATGTATATATTCTCTGACATTTGGTGGTAAAACCTTAACCTTAGCCCATGTGGACATGGTGTTTTTTCATTTTGTGGACCTTGATTCTAACTATTTTCAGCCTTAATTTTGCTTATTTTTTTGTAAAATTTCATTTATTTTTTAAGATAATGAGTATTTCTTTTATTCTGTTAGCAATTAGCAAAATGTTTGAAATACTTTAGTTATTTATATTTCAAATTACAACATTGCCATGTGGCACCATTAACATTTTCACATTTATCTACATAAATTACATGGTAATGGGCTAAAAAAAGAACCTTAGTGTGGAAGGCGAAGGTTCAGGCAATTCAAGATATTCCTGAGACTTAAAAATGATATTGTGGTAGAATGCTGTTTTTGTGGTAATACTGTCAATTAAGTGTACTAACTCTAAGTTAGATGTATTTTGTAATTATAAATGTATATTTACTTGATAACCTTTTACTTTTCATAATTATGTTAACTGCATCATTATTCTGTATTTGATGTTGGATTGTTGAGTATATTTGGTGTTTGCCAGCTTAGTGTTTTGTCTTGGCTATCGTTTGGGCACAATTTCAATTAATGAAATGGTTTGGGCATATCAAATAGCAGATATTTTGCTTTGCATGGAGTTCTTTCATGTTAATTGCACTTGTTCCTGAGGAGATCAGCGGAATTCACATTGGTCCATTCCTAAGTTATGAATTGTGTCTTTATAGCTATAGTAATTATGATGGTGTTTGTCTCATGGCTAGCTTCTGCAGCTTTCGTATGTTGCTCTTTGAAACATGATCTGCCTTGTTTAAAAATTATTCTTTTGGCTATGTTACAAATATTCTGCTGTAATGTTTTTTAAATGTGTGCATGTTTCCTATATTTATTGAACAATAATTGATCTATGTGGTTCAATTCTATTTTCTATCTGTTATATGTCAATATGTACAATATTTCTTCTGCAATAAAACTTTTTAAATTTAAATTTTTGTTCCTTCTATTCTCACCCATTACTCCTGTGGTTACGTTATTCATTAAAGAATTTGATTTGTTAAATAAATTAACGTCATTTATCAGAAAATAATGAATAAAAATAAATTGCTATTAAGAATTTTGAAAAGTACGCTCGCTTTCAGTACCGAGCTGCTATTGGCTACTGAAATTCGTCTGCTAGCTGCCTGTACTGAGATTCAACTGGTTGTTGAAATAACGTCATACGTCATGATGCAACAGCAGCACCAAATCAAATGCTGACTGTACTACATAGTCCAAGCCAGCAAGGATCGTTTTTAACACGAGAGTTCCCTCCCCCTGCCCTTACTTACCCTCTCCGCCTGAGAATATCGACCGTTGTGGCCAAGTCCAGTTTTGCCAGGGGACGGGCTCTCATATTGCAAAACAAGGACCGCCTTTGGAGCCAGGGGATGAGGACATTCCAAAGCAAACTAGAGGCGATGGAGGAGAAGTAAGAGAGGAAATAGGAGGGGAAGTAGGGGAAATAGGTTGTGCACGCTTACAAACGGTTTCACGTGGTGGCGTGGTTTCACGTGATTTTGAGTGCTTATGATTGATTATGCTGTGTTAGTGCGTTAGGTGTTATCAGGTGTTAATGGTGTTACTCTGGTTCCAACAAGTGATTTGAATCAGTCTCTGTGAGCATCTATACACGTCTGTGAGCTTCTGTTTAGACTGACTGACAGTTTTCTTCTTGTGACGTGGAAAGTGCGCTAAGGTTTGCACTACGTTTTGCGTCCCCAATTGTAGAGAGAAGATGGGTACTTGAGTTAGATAAGTATTTTGGCATATAATTAATTTATTAATAGTTAGAAATGCCTGAGTGTGAAATACGCAAGATCAGCAAGAGGATGTATATTTTTAAATGTTAAATCCAGGTTCCCTCATCCCATTTCCGACTCAAATCGTCGATTCGATGTTTGGGTGAAGCTGGTTGGGAATTCTAAGCTCCTGTCCATGGACTGAATGAACATTTATAACAACATAAGACTTTGCCTGAGGCATTTCTCTCGGGAGAATTTTATTGAAGGCACTGTGAAACTTCGGAAGGATTCCATTCCGAATTTACATCTGCCAGGTAAATAATTTTAGTGATGTTTTGCATACACACTGTTTATCTAGTGACTACTGTTTTCATGTTTTCAAGCATCTTCTCCAATCATGCATTGAGCATTCTATGAAGTGTTTCTTGTTAGTTGACTCAATGGTTAACTTGTATTTTCTTCCTGCAGCAGTAGAGCAAGGTGAAGTGGGCCCACAAACTGGCCCTGGGGTTTCAGACTCCACGCAGGCCTAGTAGTGCCATTAGGGAGAACCTTATGAGGTATATTTATTTATATTTTTATTTATATAAAATGTGATACAGTAAAACCTGTATATTACATAACATAGACAGGATAAACCATGTTTATTTCGATCGTTACTTATTACTGAAATTTTCCTGTTTCTTATTAAAGGGGTCCAAGTAAGGAAGGTGTCTTGCATCAACTTGGAGTCAGGAAGTCTGTTGAATTAACACCCAAAGCTAAGTCTTTGTATAAAGCTAATAAGTTATTGAGGAGGAGTGCTTGCCGCTTCACTTTAATTGGAAGTGTCATATCTCAAAATTTTATATGTGATAGGATAATTTTAAAAATATTTGTAATCTGCGTTAAAAACTACATCAGGACCACCAATTTTTTTGGAACCAAAAACTTTTTTTCTCATTGTAATTATCATAAAATCAACCTTGGTTTATTTTTTGATGTGAGTAAAGCATGTATTATAACTTTTTATTATTATGAGTTGCTGGTGCTTGCAACTGCAAGCGCTTAAAAAATCATACATCAAGATCTAAACTCGTAAATAAACCAATGTGACAGCATTTGAACTATGCCGAGCCCATTTAAATGAGACAATAGTTTTCATTTTCCCAGAAATTAAGGCATGTATCCAGAATTCCTAAATTCTTGGGCAATAGGCTCATGTCCATGTTTTCGAATTTAAAGTTTCATGGCTCAGATCGCCCTTTTTAACCAATAACTATAATCAACATTAAGACAATAGCTTATATGTTGCACTAAAATTTATGTAAAAATTAGGATATTTTGTGTGTTATGATCCATGCCTTTTAGTACAAATCTGGATAAAAACTTTTATTTAAAATTGTCTCATCAACATATTTATATGTCATTAGCTGAAATCAAATGAATTATAATGCCATCTAAGCATACAATCAATGCTCTTAAATTATGGAAAATCAATTTCACACTAAAAGGCATTGTAGTCGTTGCTATGGTAGTTAATATTTTTCATTGTTGAGGATCGAAAAACATTTCATAATTTTATGATTAAAATCAAATGCTTATGCAGATTCAGCATGGATTTTAATTTTGTGTTCAAGAAAAATAAACTTCATTCTTTCATCCACAGTATGGTGCATGTTTCTACTTTGTATCATAACTGTAAATAATCTAAAAACCAATTTTATATATCTCTGCACTGTTTTCAGTGCTTTTCTGTTTAAAATTGTACTTGGGGGTCAAAACACCCCTTAAATATAACTTTCTGAAATTTCGGATTTTTTCCAGAGATTATAACCTATATTCATGCCAAATTTCAGCTCTACATTTATCGATGTTTCATCAAGGACCTAAGGCCATGTACATAAGACTGGAAAATCGAATTCCTAATCATATTAAGAATATAAATAATGTATCGAAGTTTAAAAGCTCTGTGTATAAGTTATTGTTGTCTGAGTGTCTTTATAATGTAAAGGACTTTCTGGAAATTGTTTTATGTATATATTGTGATATAACTGTAATCTATTACTTCTCCTTGCTTAAAATATAGCAACCTTTGAATGTACTTTTATTATATCAATAATGTTTGGAATGTATTATTTTTGCTTATGATGTGCTCCTAAAGAAGCTCTTATGTGATGTACAATCTTGTTTATACTATGCTGACCTTGTCCTATCTTAGTTTCTACAGATCAATGGGCCAATAATATTGTTATATTTTGTAAATTGATTTGCCTTAATTTTTTTTGCAATAAACGTGTAAAAAATGTTCTTTTTTCTTTAGAAGTGTATACCAATTCCCACATAAACATTTGATGGGTAAATTGTTTTCAGAACTGAAAAAAATTGATGGAGGACTATTGCCACAAATTTATGGAATAATTAAACATTTTGGTTTACGGAAAATCCGCTGTCCTACGAAAAGCGGCAGTTGGGTGGGAGAGGAAAGGGGAGGGAGCAGGAAGAGGAGACACGACTGCTTACGTGGCTCGTTGCCTGGCAATGTCTTCAACCAATTGGAAGGGCTTCCAAAACGCACTTTGGTTCGTTGGGGCGAATTAGAAAAAAATGAACAGCTTCCAGACAGATGTGCAAAAAAGATACAGGTTTGGCAGTTGATGGATGCTGCATTAGACATAATGAGATTCAGCTGGTGGGCGTAACGGTGGACGAAATTAGCAAGTGGATACTTGTCTTTTATCAGTTTCTGAACACCATTTAAACGTCCTAGGGAATCCTAGGTGAAGCCATCCTAAACACTAATCTGTACTAGTTATAAATTAAATTAAACTTCAATCTAAGGTTATACTAAGTGACTAACTAATTCGTGGACTTAAGGTCTATGCTAGAGAGGAACGCAGGTAAAAAGTGAAAGGGAAACTCTGACTCGCCACACAAACAACGTTAGCGAACAGGCAAGATAGACACACAAGAATGCTTTAAAACAATTTAAGTTAGTACACAAACAGCGATAAACAAGTTAAAACAAGTTAATAGTACACAAACAGTATCAAGTTCTTACAGAAACAATTACTATTTGAATATGAGTTTTTTAAAAGCAAGGGCGCTACAGTGCTAGAAATATACAACTACTGAAAAATAACTATATTGGGATTGACAGATACTACAATAAACAAAAATAAATGTTAGTTCTACTTATCAGTATGGTTACTTCAACTATACTTCTACTGCTACACAATGATATAGCTATGGAAGGACAACTGCTAGAGGTACTCTACAGCTACTGCTATTAAAGCGCTGGTCACCCGCAGGTCAGAAGCTCTCGCAGGAGGAAGTAAAAGGCATGTCCTTACCCTTCATCAGTCAGGCACTGATGCCTAAAGCAAAGCCTTCAAAAAATACTAAGTTAAGAGAATTTGTACGGGAGTTTGGAGAGTAACATTTTAGTACAGATGGCGAGATATTATTTTGTAAAGTGTGCGAAGTAAAAGTTGCAGCTGAGAAGCGGTTTAATGTGCAACAACACTGGAGCACCTCAAAACACGAGCAGTGTGGCTTGAAATTCTGCATTAGAGAGCCAGCAACAACTACTGTTCTAGAAGAAATCAACATCGTCCATGCCCAGCAAAACATCAGAGTTTTCCAAGGACCTGTGTGAGATGATGATGTCTTCTGATATCCCTTTGCATAAACTCAATAACCAGCATTTAAAGAAGTTTCTAGAGAGGTACACCAATCAGCACATCCCCAGTGAAACAACGCTATGGAAAAACTACGTGACTGCTTGTTACCAAGACGTTTTAAATAACATAAGATCTTGCATTGCTGACAACAAGATATGGATTTCCATTGTTGAAACCACCGACATTGAACGGAGGTACATAGCTAATGTTGTTGTTGGAATTTTAAGCGAAGACTGACCTGGAGAAATATTTCTCCTTGCTTGTGAAGTGTTGGAGAGGACTAACCACTCAACCATTGCTGTGCTCTTCGACAGCGCTATGAACCTCCTGTGGCCAGATGGGGTGAAGAGAGAAAATGTTCTCCTGCTAGTAACAGGTGCAGCTCCATACATGGTGAAGGCAGCCAAAGGTTTGAAGATGCTGTATCCAAAAATGGTGCACATGCATTGCATAGATAGATAGATAATCGTCTTTATTCGGGCGAAATTTAGACCAGAAGGTCCATTCTTACATTTAACCCTTCGTCAATATAATAAATACAAGAAAATGAATAAAATAAGGTATAACAAAATACATTATATAAACATTATGTACCTAAATCATACTAATTAAAAAGATAAAATTGAATACAGATTTGTGTTTGTGGGGAAAATCTAGGTAAAAACAGACATGTCCTCCCTAGCAAAACCCACGCAGGAAAACACCCACTAAGAAGGGGGGTGTGAAAAACCTGCGAAAACCCTAGATAGTGTACATATGGTAATACAAAACTACAACATTAAATGGGAAGGAGTATGTACAGTGGGAGAGTTAGTATATACAGCGTAATTATATACCGTCATAAAAAAGTACACGTAAAGGTAATAGCGTAATGTAAACAAGAAATATACAAGTATGCAGAATGAGATGAAATATACATGAAATATATACAATGAATGAATATAAAGAATGTTGTTGGGGCATGCATATTATAAGAAAGCAGGAAAAGATATAAAATACATAAATAATATAATACAATACAAAATAATATAAAACAATAGAAAATAAAATAAAAAATAAAAGCAACACAAAAATATACATAAACAATAGAAAAAAAATATATATTATAAAAACAATACAAAATTAAATTAAGAAATACAAAGTAATATAAGACAATACATAGGGTAGCTGAAGAAATTCGTGGGAACTATCCTGATATGGACAAGCTAATTTCTAATGTGAAAAAAATATTCATCAAAGCCCCACTACGAGTGCAGAAATTCAAAGAAATCGCCCCTTCAGTGCATCTGCCTCCAGAACCTATCCTCACACGTTGGGGAGCCTGGCTTCAAGCAGCAGTTTATTACTGCATCAACTACATTGAAATTGAGAAAATTGTTCGTAGTTTCAGCAACGACGAAGCTTCCTCAATCAAAGTTGCTAAGTCGCTGTTTTCAAGAAACACTTTGTCCGGAAACCTTGCCTATATCAATTCCAACTTCAGCAAACTAGCAACAACAATCACTCAACTTGAAACAATGGGTGTAGAACTCTGTCAGGGTCTTGAACTTGTGAAAAATGTTGAGTGAGTTAAATGTAGCCCATGGCATGGTAGGTGACAATGTGTTTGCAAAACAACAAAGTGTACTCCATCGAAATGAAGGATATTCAACAATCTGCAAGATTAGTGACATTCTTAGTGGTAAGCAGGCAACATCCGAGGAAGACAACACAGAACTTAGTAGCAAAGATTTCACATTTTTCAAATTTGCCCCAATAACTTCCTGTGATGTGGAAAGGAGTGTTTCCCATTATAAAACCATGTTAAGTGACAATCAGAGATCATTTTTGTTTGAAAACTTCAAAATGTATGTAATTGTTCACTGTAATTCTGAGAATGACAGTGGCGACTGAACATGCTACGCTAGGTCCCATTATGTATAATTTATTTTTCTGTAGCCAATCAGCATGGAAACAATTATACGGTCAGTAAATAAAGTACGATCATATTCATTTGAAATATTGTTGAATTTTTCTTAAGTAGTCAGTACAATTTAGCCTTAAACTAAAGTAAAATGCTATAAATGAGGACAAGTTTATTTTTAGGTTACACCTTGATATTTGGGAATTAATCAGTCCGATTTTTTTAATAAATAAAGCTCGATGATTTTTTTACATTATGTTGGAGATTGTATGTCATATTTTGAAATTTTTAGGTCATATTTTGTAATTTCAAAAATCATAAATGCTTGCATATTTGCATGATTTTTAGGTCATAAACAACCTTGCCCTAGTTATTACCTATACTTGTGAAAAGAACAACTGTAGAAGTTTTTGTAATACCTGCATGTCTCTTTTGTATATGTCGCGAATTTCATCGTTGCTTCTATTGCTTTTTTCTCCCTTTGAGGTCAATGAGGAAAGACTATGTTAGTAATGCTGTTGGATTTGTTAAACTGAAGCGAGAAGGAAAAATATGTATTGTTAAAGGCAAGATTTGCCCTGAACACAGAATAAGATAAAGAGGTTATGAAGTGAGTGTAGTTGTAGATGAAGAAGAAGATTTAGTCACGTCTCTGGAGTGTCATGACTGCCCTTATTTAGCAAAACATGGTTCTTCAAAATGCCATGCTGTCGTGAATATTATGGGAACAAATTTATTAAAATATTTAAATTACAGAACTACCTTAATATGTAACATTTGTAAAAGTATTTGCATAAAAACTTGGCACTTAAATATATGCACTGCAACAGTAATTATTTGCTTAATAAACCCATACGTATTTAGAATAGGTATATTACATTATGGAGGTTTTGTTAAAATATATATGCTAATCTTTGAAACATAAAAATATAATTCACTCTTTCAACGTTCTCCAGAAATATATGCATCATGTCAATGTAATGCCGACATAAGTCATAAACTAAAATACGAAGCAATCAAATCACGTACATACATATAACTAGTACTTAGATTAAAACGATCTTCGCAGACAAATGCAGTAGTACGTTCTGATATATCAGATGCCTATCTCCTCAAGGCTTTCAACCACAATATTCTCCGCTTATTTCTTCCCAAGGAGCTCAGTAGCATGAAGAACAATTTTCTCAGGGTTTTAAACGTTGTATTTAAGCAGTGAGGTACCAGACAATACTTATAACCCTTTTTAACTTCTATCTCCATTTTTAGCTACGATATTATGAAAAGCAACAGGACGAAGTATCAAAACTGCGTGCTTTCAGTACCAACTCTCTCTCTCCAACCAGGATGCCATTTTCACGGAATATTTAAACGAGTTATTTTAAACATTTTTTTTGCATAATGAAGATGATTTAGCCAAAATAATATTCACAGGGAGCAAATATGTCAATTACAAAGAATTAAAAAAATATATAATTAAATATTTTGACAGTCCCCCATTCACCTCGGAGAGATGAGAAATATTGCAGAGAGCTCGAGATATCTTGGGTTAAAAATTAGATAATAATAACAATTTACGTTATTTAAAAAATAAAAACGTTGTACATTGTTGTATATTGACCCCAAAATGTAGCGGAAAATCGGCTTCGAAAATTAATCATAGAACGTCCAGACGAAATTAATGTGATGTGTATTCTCTTATATAAAAGCCAAGCATCTGTTTGATTGACAGTTTCAACGCTCGACTGTGGCGTCTCTCTTAAAGAGCGGGAGAATCGAGAGCTATTTATGTGATATGAGAATAAATATGATGTAGCGTATTATTTATTTGCATTTTTAAATTACTTAGAATTGCGATATGAATACGGGACTTGATGAAGGGAAGGAGAAAGAAGGAGGGAGAGATATCTGTCATTTTGTCGGGCACTTATACTCAGGGCCGTGCATCGGGTGCGTTGCACCTGAACCCCCCGTAGTGATCTTGCAAAAAAGATTTCCAGGCGTTTTGTTTTATTATTATTATTATTTGATGCAATCTTTACATACCATGCGTAGCTCATTCTTTCTACCTTTTAATTTGTGATGCAGCTTCAAGTAGTATGGCGTGCAAACTATTTTTTGGCACTATTCAATCTTTATATGCAATATTTTCCACATCGACCGTTAGGTGGGATATATTATGTAAACATTTAAAAATAACATTAAAATCGCTGAGTGACACAAGATGGAAAGCTAGAATTCAATAGGTTAAAGATTGGATTTCAGTTAAAAGAAACTTACCAGGCTTTAGAAGAGCTAATAAATTCAGCAAAGGATAATGCAATTGTTTTTTAAAGAAATCAAGTAAAAAATCATACAAAAATTTGGGGTGAGGGAGGGAGGGAGGGAGGGCCCAAAAAGAAGTTTTGCACCCGGGTTCCAAGATATCATTGCACGGCCCTGCTTATACATAAATATATTTCTTTCTGTCATATTGACGGGCTTTTATACTAGTTTAAATATAAAGCGAGACTTACTTGATTTCCTGTTTCCACTTCACTCGAAGAAAACTATTTGCATTCCGACGTCAACGTCCACTCGAACTAAATTCTTTTAGCAAACTGGAGGAGAAACGGTCGAGACACTGGTGTCACACTCGGTTAAAACACATGGTGCACATGTATTTAAATCTGACCACTCGCATAGACTCCTTTTAACGCACTGATGAAGTATTGTTTGAGCAATTTATTTCACTTCCTTCACCCTATGGGTCGCCCTTACCATGTTTCCTTCTCCAATGGTCAAATTTTGTGACCTTTCCTCCAAAACAGGAGCTTGCTTCTCTGGACCCAATGTCCTTTTCGTTCACTTTGTTCGAAAACGAGGAGCATCTTCTCAGAATAAAGAGCGTTTCCGAGCGCAAATATTTCCGAGAAAAAAATCTTGTCTATCACACGCAGTTACAGTTATGTATGCACGTCGGAATTTATTCGTCAAATTACATATCAATGCATTCAAAATTTAGTTCTGAATAGCATATTAGTTAAAATGTATTCAAGACTGCATTGTATGTAACAGTTAAGTTTTTCGTCGTCCTGTCTCGAGTCGGACAACGCCACCAGCTGGCGCTGTCTCATCTGTCATCGGATGTGCGAACAATATCGTTTCAGGAGTCAAATCACTCGCAACTGATAATGGACCGATACAAAGATATAGAAAAACCTGTCGATGTAGTAAAAGCCAACAAATATCAAAGAAATACAACATAGAAAAATCAACGTTGTCGGATCATTTCTGAGGAAAACACACGGGCAAATACGGTGGTCGGCCAGTGTTTAACCAAGAATAAGGTATTGGCAAAATTTCTAGGGGGTGCCGGTGGTGTAGTGGTTAGGACGCAGGCTGCTACTCGCCCGATGCTTGAAAAAGTCATCGGGTACGAATCCTGCACGAGTAGGATTTTTCTCAAGGTCACCCGGCCCCCTGTTTGCGTGGTTTGAGGAGACAGCGCAAATTCAGCTGTTCCGTCCTTCGGAAGGGACGTTGAGCTGTTGGCCCCCCTGGTGTTCTTCATAAAAGCAGGCAAATGCTGGCACCGGGTTTCCCTCCTCCCTCCCCGGTTATTCATTGCACTACCTCTGAGATACCCGTTTGTGCTGTAAGAAAAGCGAATTGACTGGGCATTCAAACAAACAAACAAAATTTCTAACTAACAAATTTTTAAGTTTTATATGACCTCTGTAGGTGAAGTGATGAGAAAAGGGTTAGAAATTCGGTGTGCTAGGATAATCGGGAAAGATACAATTAAATGGCCGGAATCCGAGGATAAACGTATAATAGACTACGACCAAATAGAAAGAAAACTTGAACCACCCGATTTAATTACTATAAATAAAAAGGTGACAAGTTTTAAGTTTAAAGGAGGGTTTCAAGGATATAATTGAGGCTAAATTTATATGTATCCCATCCAATGTTTGGTTGGTTGAAGAAATTCTTCTGGATGATTTTTTCCTTGATTTTGTTTATCTAAATTAATAGATTGCATTTTCCTACTTTACGTAACTTAAATAGCGTTAGTCTTTCATTTAATACGGCAACATACGATGTATAATTCAAGAGATAGGTAACATTTTCCGCACACCGTCTGCTGCGCAAGTTTTTTTAACATTCATGATATGTAAAACTATTTGTAGTTTTCATCATTTAAAACGTTTTTTTCTTTACCTAAACATGTTTTTATGTAAAATCGAGACATAGAACATTAAAGGGATTGCTTTATTGTAACATGCCGAGTTTTTATTAGGTGTACCTAATTGGAACTGCACCTACCGTCTCCCTATGATAACCAACGGCTTTCTACCTGCTCCTTACCGCTAAAAAAATCCGTTCTGCGCCATTTGGCCCGGGCCTCAAAAATTGGTCATCGTCAATCGTCACTTTATCCCAAAGTTCATCATCCGACTCCTAGCTGAAATCCACGGACCCCGGTTATAGGTGAATCCAATGGGAGGGGGGAGGTAAAGGGGTGAGGGGCCTCCAAATCTGGAAGCGGTTTGGGCCTCTCTGAGGCTCTCGGAGGGCCTGCCCTCAATGTAGTCTTTACTTACAAGAGAGAAATATAAAGTTAAGACTGAAAATAACCCTTGGCCCGCAAGAGTTATTGGGGTTGGTACTGCCAACTCCAGTCTTTTGTTCCTAGCTGAGAACCATAAACAACAGCTTAAGGAATGAAGAATGAGGAAAAGGACACCTCCTGGCTGAGGAAGGACCCCATCGGGCATCACAAGACAAGCGTTCCTAGGGTGTTCATCTCCCAAGAGGCTGCGCCTTTTACTGTACTAGTTGCATAAAAAATTATGAGAATTTGAAAGAACAGTACTTTCTTGAGAATTCACCAGCACAATCTCTATTGAGGCCCTCTTTTGATGAGGTCCACAGCTAGCGCCTCATGCACCAAAGCATTTTGAGATGAATAAAATAAACAAAAGTACAATGTATAAAAACGTTTTGATTGGTGAATCAAATAACCAAAAGTACAATGCACAGCGAGTACCTGTTTTTTGCCAATCCGCTTACAAAACCCCACCATTCATTTGTGTAAACCCTGTACAATACTAGCTGCACCAGCACAAAGAGTGTGCGGAATATCGCCAACTATAATCACTCACAGGAAACTGTTCGAGCAGAGCACACAAACAGAAAGATATTATAATTTCCAGCTATTTCAGCATGCAAATTTCATGTCCACTGCCTTCGGTTTCACTAGTAGTACCAGAACAATCATTTTGTTTCATTGTATTTTTTATTTCAAGCACTGCTTATACCTGCCATCATGAAGAAAATATGAAAAATAATGCCAAGGCAGTTACATGATACTTAACAGCGATTTTTTCAGAGATTCCCTTTTTATATTAAAACACACACTAATTCAACCTTCGTAAATAAATTTAGGGTGTGCAAAATTTGACAACTTGGTCAAATATTAGCACAGATAATAGTACTTTGAGTGTTTTTCACCAAGTGATCAAACGTTGTTCTAAACCAGGGGTCCCAAACACGTTTTCTATCAGTTCAAATGTACTATTCTACTGTTAGCGGATGGGAGAGAAAGTGTGGATGAGACAATGAGAGAGAAACAAAGAGATACAAGTAATATAAAAATGTTACATAATTATGGATTTTATGATAATTTTTTCTTAATTAAAATAAGTACCATTTTGATTCGTGTAATTGGGTACTTGAGCATTATCTACCCACAAATTTTTCCCGTATGGAGTGATGCCATAGGTGAGGAAAAATAGAACTACATAGTGTGGGGGAGAGTAGTCCACAGTGAGACAAACATAATAAATGTTCAGAGATTACTTTTTTTGGCTGGTTGGGAGCACTGTAGGATGAAGTTATCATGAGCAAGTTTGATATGTAATGGCATCCTGTTATGAAGAAGAGTTATTGTGATCGCAGCTATTGTCATTTATTAGTAGTTGCGAGTTACGCAAAGTGCTTTTTTAAATGGAGAGTATCTTTATAACAATAACTAGCTGAATTTACTTTATGAAATAATCAAATTTCGTGGTTAATTCTCCATGACTGACACAATTCTGGAATCGATTAAACACGACATAAAAGGTGAGTTGGAATTTTCATTCAAGTATGCAAATGGTACATAGTGAGACGGCACATAGTGGTACACAGTGAGACACTGTCTTATTGTGCACCACTTTGCCCACATATTTTGAACTAGATGTTTTCAAATTTAATCAACATCTTTCAAATATTACAAGTATTCATGAACCATTATTCCGCATTCCTTTCGTAATGAGCATGATAATAATTATTAGTATTGCTAGAATTATCCAAAACTTTATCTTGAACATCGGTAGCGAAACCAAGTCATCTAGTGTTTGCATTTGTTCCCAGATTTACCATGGTGAGGCCCAGACATAAACTGAGAAAAATTGGAAATACAGGAGAGAATCAAATGCAGGAAGCAGTTATGTTAGTTATAAACGAGAAGTGGTCTATACATGACACAGCATGTGAAAAAGGGGTACATTTTCAGACTTTGCATCGATATGTGAATAAAAAGAAAATGTCTCTATCTACTGACATTAGGATGCAACCTAACTATTCTGTACGCCAAGGAGCAGGAATGTGACCTTGCTGATTATGTTAACGCAGTAAAATGTGTTATGGCTTTTCTACAACTACTGTGCAACGACTGGCTTTTGAAATGGCAGAAAAAAATGACATCAAAACACCATTATCTTGGAAATCTTCTAGATGTGCTGGATTGGAATGGAAGAGAGGTTTCATGCATTGCAATAGTAATCTTAGCATCAGGAAACCTGAGGGTTGTAGTCTGTTGAGGTTGACATCTTTTGATAAGCATAGTGTGATGATGTTCTTCGACAATCTTAGAAGTGTAATGAATCAATTTCCTCAGTTATCTAATGGTTCAAGGTTTTTCAATTTAATGAGATGGGTAACCACAGCCCAAAAACTGAAAAAGGTTATTCCACAGAAAGGAGTGAAGCAACTAAAGCACAAGTGGTGAAAGAGGTCAGTTAGTTACAGTAACAGTGATTATTTCTGCTTCAGGGAACTTTTTATCCCCAATTATGATTTTTCCTCAAAAAAATTTCAAATCTCATATGCTGAATGGGACACCAACTGGCACTCTTGGCCTAGCAAGTCCTACGGGATGGATGACATCCGAACTTTTTCCGCTGGTAATGAAACATTTTATCCAACAGTCATGCAGTTCAAAAGAATATCCATCATTGCTTATATGTGACAATCATGAAAGTCACATCTATAGAAGTCTTGGATATGGCAAAGGAAGCTAGAGTCACCATGTTGACATTGCCTCCTCACTGCAGCCACTAGATTTGACAGTGTTTGGCCCACAAAAAGCATATTACAATACAGCTGCTGATTCCAGCCAATATTACGGCAGGCTTTAAAAGAGCAGGTATTTTTCCTTTTGATGCTCATATATTCCAAGATTCGGATTTCCTGGCATATGCTGTAACAGATCATCCACAAGAGGTCCAGTTGTCTGATTGTACTGCTTAAGATTTTGAAGAAGATACAGAACCATACATTTCACCAAAGGTTTTTCGTGGCTTCCCTAAGTCTCTTCCCAGAAAGAAGAAAAGTGGTGGACGACCAAAAGGGAGGAGCATTGTTCTAAATGACACTCCAGAGAAAGATGTCATCAAAGAAAAGGCAGAGAGGAGACGTGAAAGGGAAATGGCAAAGGCCAAAATAAAATATAGCTGTAGAATTATTTAAAAGACCAAAGAAAATTGAATCATCTGAAAGTGAAGATGCTGACCCATTGGACTTGAATGATGAGTCATTTCCTGGCTTCCAGGATTTAGAAAGAGACCCTATCATAGGTGATTTTGTTCTAGTCAGGTTTCCTAATGGCATATATTATGTGGCAAAGATAATTGCTGATAAAGATGAGGACGGAGAGGAAGAGTAACAAAGTTACTGGATTTGTAACACCTAATATGCCGGATGTGACGACTATAAATTCATCAGATGTGACGATGATACTTCCTCAGCCATATCCCATGAAAACCAAACAATTATCAGGGTACTTACATTTTCCTGTTCACTTTGGAAATCTTGATTTATGTTAATGTAACCTGCCAAATCTTAACATTTTCTCCACTTTTATTTTTTGTACATTCAAGATAATTTGGATCATTTATTGATTTATTTGGTTCTCTTTGAATTTTATGTGCTTAGTGTTCCATAAAATGTGACTATTTTTGTTTTCATGAAATAAATTAGTAAAATCTCTTATAAATACACTTTTTATGGTGCTATCTCACTGTGTACCATATGTGGTTATTTTCCCTTTCTTTTAAAGACAAAATATTCTTCAAATTAAATAATTTTTTCATTTTTAAATCATTAGAATATAGGTAAAGTGCTGTGTTTATTAATTTATTGTTCATGCTTCCATTGAAAAATAATTGCTGAAGTTAAATTAATTTTTGTCTCACTGTGTACTACTCTCCCCTACATATGTGTATCTCATAGACCTTTACTTTTTGTTCTGCGGCTCACACCCAATCTCTGCTGGCATCAAGAGGGTGACATTTGTTTAGACAGGATGAAGCAGGTGCTCCGCACAACTTCAATCTCTAAAATTAAACCACACCTAGTAAAAAGAGAACTTATTAAGATACCTTTCACTATTGACTGTTTTGTAAATGCAACCTCCATGTAGTTCTTTGTCCGTCACCTAGAGCACTACTCCCTATGGGAAAAATTTGCAGGTAGATAATGCTCAAGTACCTGTAATTTTAAGTTTCAACAAAATACTTATGGAATATGGTCCACCATATAAATTGCGGTCTGACCTCTTTCAAAATTATCTATTTGGCCCATGCAATTTCAGATTGAGAGCATTGTTATAAACTGAACGAGATTTCGCATTATTGCTTTGTATATGTGGGATGAGTAAAATTAACTGATGCAATATTAAAAATATTTAATACTTTCACATATATGTGACAATATCATCTTTACACGGTTCACATGCAATGAGGCACTCCGGAACTTTTAGGGCTCACCAGTACAATAAATAAAAAATATTCTAAAATGTAGGGAATAATCAGAACTATTATGCTAAAACATATTTTTCACGTTTATACATAAAAACTATAACAATTTAAATATATACATGTTTTAATTAAGACACAAAGTCCTGGAGTTAGGGAAAGGGGCTTAAGCATGTATGTCACTGGTCACGTTAATGAATTCTGAATAAACAATACCTGAATGTAATTTATTTTTGCCATCATTCTTAATTTCAAAAGCTATATAAATTGTCCCCGTTCATAACTCGAGAATAGCTCGTCCAGTTAGTAGTGGGGAATTAAACGGTAGAAAATGTTGGCCACCTAAGTATCATTTTTGTAAAAGCCAGACATTAAGATCTATTTACCTCATTTAAGAAGTTGGCAAACATCCGTCGGGTATTTTGAATTTTTAATTCTCCCATCTCTTTTTTTATTTTAAACTTCCAGTTTTTTTCCTGTTCACCGTGAAAATAAACACAGATAACTTCAAAGTAAATATAATAATACCTACTAGTAGATATAGTAATGAAAACTCCATATTACCTCGATAAAAAAAGATTCTTCTTTCCAATTACCCATTAAAACACGTGGACTATATCTATTAATTTCCATTACAACTTCTCAGGTTTAGTACATTTAAATAGCGTTTAAAAAGAAACGAAAATCTCAACTGGTCTTGTTGTTTACTGTTGCTTAGCAACGTAAGTAACGCGTTTCCTCAATAGAATCATGGGAATTATCCGTATGGGTTCGAGAGTGTAAAACATCATCAGTCGCCATATTGAAATAGGTTGTATGTGTGTCGGGAAGATGAATGTCAACATTGGGTAATTGTTCCCACCTTTTAAAGGTTGTAGACGTATTGTAGCGGTTTTATTTTGAATTTAGTCGCTAATATGAATCGTGGAGATGGGCTTGTCCAGAGGCGGAGCGCTATAAGGGAAGCTGCTGACAGTGTTTCCAAAGATGCTCAAAATTCAGACGAAAGGAAATGTGAACGTGATGAAGATATAGAAGATGGAGATTCCAAAGAAACGAGACTCACACTAATGGAAGAAGTACTCCTGCTAGGATTAAAAGATAAAGAGGTACACAATATAAGACGATGGAATATTGAATTCGACTATTGAAAATGGCTATTAATGAAAATTCCGGAATGTCGATCAAAACATTTGATTGTATTACATGTTCTCTGTGTATTTCAGAATTTTAATTTGATAAATGTGGTATGCAACGTATCGCATGTTATTGTGAGATTCTTGTCTTTCAGGGTTATACATCGTTTTGGAATGACTGCATATCGAGTGGGTTACGTGGCTGTATTCTTATCGAATTGGCTATTCGCGGACGTATTGAGCTCGAAAAAGCTGGAATGAGACGCAAAAGTTTATTGAACAGAAAACTGTTTATCAAGAGTGACACGCCAACTGGCGATGTCTTACTCGATGAAGCTTTGAAACATATGAAAGAAACTGATCCCCCTGAGACAGTGCAGAGTTGGATTGAGTATTTAAGTGGTAAAAGTCAACATTGTGATTTCTTTTTACCCTAGGTTTCGTGGCGTTTAAATCGTATTACCGTAAGCCAATAGGTTGTTTTTGTTATCTTCCAGCAAAAAATAATCGGTTTACAATTTTTACGGTCCTAACATGTGTTGTTTTAATGTAGATTTTAAGGCTCCTTATGGTTAAGCTTTTAAGCGCGTTATTAGTCTATTCTGTGCCAAATATATTTTTTAGTAGCAATCTGTTGACATTTCCCTTATATTTCCCTGGACAGATTGAAGGAAATATTCCAGTTTGTTGCATAATTGCATGCCAACACGCAGATAATGTGTTGAAAAGTTAAACTAATTCATCTAATGTATGTCAATTATAGCATCAGCAACAGAGATAGATGTTGTTAAATGAAGGAGAAGTGTTAATGGATATTGATAGTAATGTAATAATTATTAAAATGTGAGGCAAGATAGTAAAACTATTAGAATGAGATTTTTCAAATTGAATCAGTTATATATTTGTACCAATCCAATTTGAATATTAGTTTTTTGTCTATTAATTCTTAAATTTGTTATGCGTGAAGAATTACAATTTTACTATAATTTCAAATTTTATATTTTATGCTGTTTTCATATCATAATCCATTGAATAAAAGTCTTTACTAAAGCAATGTTAATTATAAATCTTGACAAGATTTTTCAGTATTTCTGTGATCGAAGTTAATTGAACCATTTGTATTAAGATAATTAATATAAACTTCCACTATAGCCCAAACAAATTGGTGAATCATGACTGTAAATGACTGCTTTGCAGCGTAAATGCACAATCTGGTTTCCCAAACTTTCTTTGGCTTTTGGTGTTTGTTAATTAGGCATTAGTTAACAAATCATGCCATAGTTCAATGGTGTTTATTATTTATTCGGTTAATGTTCTTTTGAAAAGAAATGGTTTAGTTGTTGCCTCTAATAATCGTTTCACAGGTAGGCTTGTTATCATTGTTGTAAAAAGCTCGTGTAATTTGCTCTGATTGTTTGTATTCGGTTTCCTGCTGGTGAATACATAACTAGGTTATTACTGGTTGAAATTAGTTTGACATTTATTGAAAGAATTTGTCCACTTACTCAATTTGTTATTCATGATGTTGCTGTAATTTGTTTTTTTTTGTTTTAAAAGTTAATTAGTTTAATCTTTTTATATCTTAATAAACTTCCATATGTTTACATAATGAGTATTTGAGGACTTCCTTATTTGAAATGTGCGTTGCATGTTTGTGACATCTTCACATTAAATAGTGTAGATTGAAAGTTATTATTGTGTGTGGTTTGCATTAGTGATAAAAAAACGAAATCCAAGGGTTAAAGGTAGGACTGTAACCCCAGAACAAAAATTTTAGTCACTAGAAATGGATGATAGGTTGAGGATGTGGTTTTACTTGCTTTAATTTTTTGGATGTGATTGTTGATAAGTGGATAACTATTCTTCTGAATCAGTGCTGCCCAAAATACAGACTTCGAGCCTCATCCGTGTTTGGTGATTAAAAGGGCACAATGTAAAATAGAATGAAATAGGAAATTATAAAAATAATACATTTTTTCTTTATCTGCCTATTTATATAGTAGATAAATAAATTTTAAACAAATTGAAAAGTTATCGGTTCGGTATCATATAAAATTCTGATCATTGGCACAGCTATGCCTTTATCTTAATCCGACCACTGCTATTGACCTGAGTTCACTTTTGGGGAACCCATGTCTCGGGAAGGCCTAATGAACCCTCCCTTGCACTCCTAGCATCCCTCAATTGTCTTTTGGCTTTAAAACAGTACATAACAGTTGTTTTTTAACAAATTGCTTGTGTGGTGAACGTGCCACTTCCATTCCAGTGAACAGAATGCCTAAAGTGACTGATTCCATGAAGCAGAGACTCAACAATTTCATTCAAGAGTTTGGTGTTGATATTTTCTCGACATACGGTTCAGTGCTTTTTTGTAAACTTTGTGAAAAGCCGGTGAATTCGGAGAAAAAGTACTTTGTCTCACAGCATATTAAGTACCTCAAAACATAAAGCTGCAGCTGATAAGGAGACTGAAGCCAGAAAGAAGACAACCCTTTTACCATTGTTTTGTTCAGCTTCTTCTAGGCAGTCGGAGTTTTTCTTCAACTTGTGTAAATATTTTGTCGAAGCTGGCATTCCTTTATGGAAATTAGAAAAGTTCTTTGAAAGCGTTTTTGGAAAAATATACAAACAAAGAGAGTGAGAGTGAGTCAACATTGAGGAAAACCTATTTAGATAAAGCGTACAACTGTGTTATCCAAAAAATCAGAGATAATGTTGGGGACAAGAAAATTTGGATCTCTATCGATGAGACTACTGACGCTGTGGGAAGATTTGTTGCAAACATCATAATAGGAACCATGGAGGTTAGTCAGTCATCAAAAATGTATTTACTTAGGTCAGAAGTTTTGGAAAGCGCAAATGGCTTAACAATCGCTCTACTTTTCACCATAGCATTGAGCCTTCTATATATATATCTTAAAAAGATAAAAGAAGTCTACACTTTCGATGAAGAATTCGCCTACATATTGTCAAAGACCTCCTGGAAAAGAAGTCTGTCAGCCACAATTTGGCATACATCGCAGCCAGACGTCATTACCTTACTTGAAAAAAGGGAGGAGACAGTCAATTCACTGAAGGTGAAATGTGCAAGTGCTCCAGATGAAAAGGGTCTAGTTGTGAAAACGGATTTGGATAAAATGAAAATAATTGCGAAGATTCTAGAAGGGGATGATAGCGCTGAAATTGGGGCGAGTCCCACAGATATAGCTTGCTTTAAATATACTGCTCACTTCCTTGGAGGTAGAGAAATCCTTTTCACTTTTAAAACATCCTAACTGGCAGAAGAAAGAGTTTTTAATTTGACATTGAAAAAAAAACATCTTGTTGTCTCATGTAATAGTTCATAATTTGAAGGCATTATCAATAGCGATCACAATCATATTTTATTGAAATGTTATACCTACTCCATATAATAGTAATATTTGGGTTAAAATAAATGCCTTTTATTATTTTCCTGTTTTATTGTGCCATTTTACCTGCCTATTTTGACATTTTATAATGCCTGAACTTCCGGGCTCTAGTTATAATAGATTCATGACAATCCATCTACGATCATGTCCTTGGCAGCATTCAAATCCTCTAGAGGGGGAGCTAGACACACTAACCACCCCTCTACCGAGGCAAGCTGGTGTCTTTCTACCGATTCCACTGATTCAGAAAATATATAAGGTTGCATGGTGACCTGAGTCTTGTCTTAGCTCGGCTGTAGTTTAAGGAACAGCTCATTTGAGTTGATTTTAATTACATATGGTTACATTTTTAACATTGAAATAATCTAACTTTTATGCCGTTATCTTAAGTGTGGTTATATATTTTGTATATTAGCTTTTTCAAATTCATATTTACTTTTATTATATAAAAGTACAAATTTTCTTCTTCATTGTGTTTTACAGGAGAGACATGGAACCCTTTGAAGCTTCGGTATCAGTTGAAGAATGTGCGAGAAAGGTTAGCAAAGAACTTAGTAGAGAAAGGTGTTTTGACTACAGAAAAGCAAAATTTTCTTCTTTTTGATATGACAACCCATCCACTAACAGACAACGTGGCCAAATCTCGATTAGTGAAGAAGGTATCTGTGTGTTATGATCGCTCCTGGTAGAAAATTAGTGGTGCTTGCAAAGACTAATGTATACACTTTATCGTTTTAGGTTCAAGATGCTGTTTTAGGGAAGTGGGTGAATGATCCTCACCGAATGGACAAGAGACTACTGGCTCTCATATTCTTAGCACATGCATCAGATGTTTTAGAAAATGCCTTTGCACCTCTCAACGATGATGATTATGAACTTGCAATGAAGAGAGTGAGGGAACTTTTAGATTTGGACTTTGAGACAGAAAGTATGAAGCAGAATACTAATGAAACAGTGTGGGCAGTCTTTGCTGCTTTTACAAAATAAACGTAAGTTGCGACCAAAGTTAAAATTTGAAGTATGGTGTACTATTTCAGTTGTGTCAACTGAAAACTAAACCAGGGAAGAAACTTCAATTGAATGTGTTGCAAATCCTGAACTGCTGTGTCAGTCTTGACATCCTAAGTGATAACAGACTCCTTAAAGTGATGTGTGGGTAAAAATATGTTTGAGGATGTTCCCATTGTGATGTTTGGCAAGTCATGAAGCCTCCTAGATTAAGGCGGATAAAACTGCCTTTGATGTGATTGTAATATAGCCAATTTAATTCTGTCTTAAGGGACTCCAAGGTGCAAACAGCCTTTCCTTCTTGCATTTTATCTGTGCTAACTGGTTTGTAGATGCATTTAGAAGTCTATCTGAAAGTAATGTAGAAGGAAATTGCAACCAAAACTGTACATTAAAATTTTGAAGAATTCAAGAAGTAAAATTTCAAACAAGTTGGTCTTCTATAGCCTGTGATGTTTTTAGATGGTTTAACTGTCCACACATCATTCCTTTCAATATAAGTTGTATTTCATTTCATTTAGCAGCAAAGGAATGCTGATTGTTTACAAGTTTGAATTCCATGGGAAGTTATGTGTATAAAGATTTATTTTCAACAAAAAAATTGTATGATTGTGAAGTAGACATCCACGTTCTATTTTCAAACAGCGACATCATTTTATTGGAATAATTATATGACTTCCTCTGTAATATATTTTTGTCTTACAAATACATAACTATTTCATCTGTCGATTGAAACTGTTGTTTAATAGCATTTTTCATTATGAATGAAACGAGTATTTTGATTTTATGTTTAACCGTATTTGTTAACTTGTATAAACCCTAATCTGTTCTTCCTATGTATAATTTTTATTTAATAAATAAAAGTGTAAATTTTGAAAAACAATTGTTGGGCTAAATGTTAACTTTTATTGTGGTAATTTTGGTTGTCTCATCACAAATGTGCCCTTTTACCAAGCATGAATTGTGTTATCTATTATAAATAGCTGCTTCTTACGGAGAATATATATATATAATATAAAACCTAAGGTACTTCTAGGTATGCCACGGATCTGAAATTTGGCAGGGTGATAGATTATTAGGTACAACCAACCAGAAAAATTGATAATTCCAAATTTTTTCATTTCTAGCGGGGTATTTTTTACCCCAATGTTCCATTTCGATACTCCATAGGAAAAAATATAAATCTGTGCAGAATTTCATAAATTTGCATTTTTAAATTAGTTATAATTCAAATAGAAACTCAGGACGAAAACAATTCTATAGCTAAAAGAAAATGAGGTTTCTTATTTTTGAAGACTAAATTAAAATCTGCCGAATTGGCGAAATATGTTTTTAATCGGAAAAAAGCAATGTGATAGTGCTAGTGCATGTACATCACCACCTTCCACATCTGGTTCAGCCAAGGTGTCTCACTCTATAAGATGCTACTTTGTTTCTATGAATGAAACTGAAAACAAGGTTTTAGATGAACTTTTTGCACGAGCTATATTCTCATTGGGATCGCTTCTTTCACTGGTTGAAAATGAAGATTGGATTACTTTCATGCAAAAATTAAGGCCATCTTACAAGAAGCCATCCAGGTACACACTTTCTAAAAAACTTTTGGAAGCTGAATATCAATATATTGATGCTCTTATAAAAACAAAAATTGCTGAAGCCTCTACTCTTGCACTGCAGTGTGATGCTTGGAACAATCAAAGAAATGAATCCTTATATAATAATTCTCAAGTGTCTGTCTGTCTGTCCCGGTCTTTTTGGACATTTCCTAACGAAATTAACCCATTAATGGCCATTGTCCCATTTTTGGGACAGAACTTAAAATTGCAACAAAATAATAATTTTTAAATGTAACCCTTTATTCTTTTTACAGATGTTTCATCTTTCCTCTTTGAATACCCTGTGCGAAAATAGCTACATTACATTAGTATTTTTTTCTGGTATGTGGCTCTGAAATCTGAGATATTTTTCAACCTCGACAATCTTCCACTTCAGAAAACTCAGTTACTCGCTATCTTCAGTTAGGAATAGAAGCAACGTGGAATAGTGTTCTTCAAGAGTGGAATGCTTGTGTGAATGCATAACTGTATAATTATATCAGTAAAGGTAAGTATTATACACTCCAAAATGTTGCGTCCTATTTTTGGGACATTGGCCACTTAGACTTACAATTGTATGAAAACCTTTTATATTATTCCTATGCAATTCTACTTTGCCTTTGTCCATAGTAGACATATTTTATTTATTGTACTTGCAGTTTAACTGTTTAATTTTCATTACAAAAATATTTTATACATTTTGGCCAATTTCTAAATGATACACAGACTTCTTTTCAGACACCTTTGTAACCCATAAATATGATGCATTACCGTTCAGTTTTGACGTTACAAGAAGTTGCAAAAATTCTTATGGAAACAGATGATCATGAAGAAACAAGTGTGGATGTTGTGGAGGTGGCTATCATCCCTCCAAGCCCAGATGAATTGACTGATGAGGAAAACCTCGATGAAGATGAACTCCCTGACTCTACTAAGCTTCACGATGTAGCAGGCAAGCTAGAGTTGTGTTCAAAGTAGCAGTAAAAGGAATTATGATTGTATTGAGGAGTCAACATCAAAGCTACCAATGTATAAACGAAGTTAGACTGATATATGTACAGCTCCAAAATGGAAAAAGTGCTCACCAAGTTATAGCTCTGAAATGACTGTATCTTTTCAAAATACCTATGAGAAATTACACAAATTGCATGGTAGGAGTATGGTAAATATCTTTGAAGAGTTTGTGACTGATGATTTACTCAACTTTATTGTTACACAGAGTATAACATATGCTAGTCAAAAAAATTGTCCTAATTTTACAATTGACAAGAATGAATTAAAAATATTTTTGGAAATTCTTCTGTTCAGTGGCTATCACAAGCTTCCTCAGCAGAATGTGTATTAGGAGCAATTGCCGTATGCAGGAGTTCCTCGTGTACAACACAATGTCTAGGCAAAGATTCAAAGAAATTAAAAGGTTTCTGCACTTGAATGACAATGCTTCACTTGATAAAAATGACAGAATGTATAAATTGAAACCGTACTTAGATGCCCTTAGAAATAATTTTCAAAAATTTGGCATTTTTGACTCTAATCTTTCAATTGATGAAATGATGTTAAGGTACTATGGAATGCATTCTGCTAAAATGTTTACGAGAGGAAAGCCAATCAAATTTGGCTGCAAGTTTTGGTGTCTCTGTCGTTCTAATGGCTATTTGTAATATTTTCACCTTACCTAGGTAAAAAACATGAAGGTAATAAAGGCCCCTTAGGGATTAGAATAATAAACAATCTCACACATGTGATTCCTGTGAGTGAATCTAAAAATTATGAGCTATTCTTTGATAACTTTTTTACAAGCATTGATACTATGAGGACTTTGAAAAACAGAAAACTGAAAGCCACTGGAACAATTCGTGAGAACCGTACGAAGAAATGTTAGCCTCAAAAGTTATGCAAAAAAACTACTGAGAGAGGTTTTATTTAATACAAATTTCATTCCAACAATGAAATTTTGATCACTAAATGGCATGATAACACTGCAGTGTCTGTTGCTACAAACTATAGTCAGGTTTATCCTACTGTTAGTGCTAAATGCTATTCCCAGAAGGACAAAAAGGACATAGTAATCCCGATGCCCGAAGTCATTTCAGAGTATAACAACTTTATGGGAGGAGTAGATCTACTCGATAAACAAATATCACTGTATAGGATAAGAATACGTGGAAAGAAATGGTGGTTCCCCATTTTTAGACAATTGCTTGATATAGCTGTCATAAACAGCTGGAGGATTTATCAGATAGTAAATCCAGAAGAGACTGTTTCCTTACTTGATGCAAGAAGAAAAAATGTTTTAGCATACATATCAAAAAACACTGCTACAGCTTGTAAATGACCCGGGCCACAAAGAAATAAGATTTATGGAGGAAGAGTTAGTGAAGCCATTAGATTTGATGTAGGAAATCATCTCGTTACACCAACGATGCTGTGCTTCATGTAGCAAGAAAACAACTAGGATTTGCAGTCACTGTAATGTCCAATTGCACAATCGATGCTTTACAACCTTCCATGCAAAATAAATTATTTTGACGTTGATGTTACACTCCTATGCAATTATTTTCCAGGAAAATGAGCTTTTACTTTTTTGTGATACCTTGTGATGCTGTTTCTTATCTTATTTATTGCAACATCAGATAATGTTTTGCAAATTGAAATCAAAGTCATAAAAATTGCATGGAATTTTACGCCATAAGAAGGATATATTTTATACCTATACAAATATGTATACTGCTATAATGACATGCTAAATATGTTAAACAAAATGCCTAGTCTTATGTCATTTGGTAATAAAGGACAAATATACTTCATTTACCAGAATTTACTTGAATAATAAACGAGTTGTCAAAGATTTTGCTTTTTTCATTCACCTATATGAAAACTACCTGTATCGGCCATTGTCCCAAAATTGGGACGTATTTTTTATATAGAAAATATTTATATTTTTTCATTAAATTTTTGCGACATGTTTATTGGGTATTTCTAACATAATAAAACACAAAAAAAAACAAAGAAAATCAAACAACATAATTATGACCATTAATGGGTTAAGAGCTGAAACTTTCACAATCGTTAAACCCCCATGAGGTGGGCTATAGAAAAATCAAACATACCGGAAAAAGTCCCGGATTCGACTCCGGGAGACAATTATATTTTCCAGTAAGTTTACAGGGGATTTTCGATTTTTCAAGGTGCAAGGTTTATTTCCTTCATTCATTAAAATATGTAAATATGAACCGAATTTCTCCATTTTTGTTTTCTTCGACGGCTAAAACTGTAAGATATCTTATTCTTGCAATTTTTTGGTGTTTCACGGAAGAATTTGTCAGAAATACGCATTTATTTTCGAAATTTTATGTTTTTTTTGTATTCTTTCCGGGTGTTGCCAAGGCGACCCGCATCGTTGCCTCCGATTGAATTTGCGTCTATTAAACCTTCAAATAGACGAAAGAATTACGTACAATTATATTTTCCCATAATTTTAAACGTGATTTTTGATTTTTCAAGGTGAAAGGTTTGTTTCCTTCATTCATTAAAATATGGACCAAATTTCTCCATTTTTGTTGTATTCGACTGCTAAAATTACTAGAGATGAACAAATACAAGGAAATGAATTCATCGATAAATTAGTCACAGGAATGTATGGCACTGATCACTCAGCAGAAGTCATTGCAGAGTATCGAGCTAAAGAAGGTTTTTTTTTGGAAAATCATGTATAACAAAATCCGCTGGCTCAGTAGATGCAGCAACATGGTGGAAAGGTATTTGTTAAGGATCAAAAATTAGGGAAAGCAGCGACATAGTGAATATGCCACCAACAACGGCAGCAACTGAAAGAAGTTTCAGTACTTACAGTATCATTCACAATGCAAAAAGAAACAAGTTAACACAAAAAAGGTCAGGCAAGCTGATATTCATAGCCCACAATATAAAGCTTCTTAAAAATCCAAATGATGCTCCGTTGAAATCCCCAGGAAGAAAAAGGAAACAGAACCAGAGAAATGAGGAAGAAGAAATTGATGTTGCTGAAGATAAAGAAAAAGTCGAAGAAGAGGATATGGATGAGGAGGATATGAGACAGATTCGGAAAGTGCAGATTCTGATTAGAATTGTATTCAATTCAGAAAGTTAAAAATATTTGTATCCTGCAACAAAAGATTTGTAATAAAAATTCTAGTAATTTAAACCTCTGTCTTCTATCTTACCTTTCCCGAATTTTAATAATTGGAAACTTTCATGATTCTTGAAGTTATATTAAAGAAAGACATTATTATAAATAGGAAAATTCTTTAAGAAATATTTAACAATTATTAAATTCTCGCATTGGAGAATATTCTCCGAAAGTTTATTCCCGAGAATATTACAACACTATACTCAACAATAAAGAACTTCAGCTACCATAGCAACTAGGACAATGCTTTTCAATGGAAATTAGCAATCCGTATTATAATAGCATCGCTTTAATGCTTTTTAATAGGGAAATTCTAATTGTCCCATTGATTTCAACCAAAGACGTATACATATGATGACGTCAATTTTAAAACGCGATATGCGTTATTTAATAAAAGAACGTAACTCCTTTCAAATATGGGGGTTGATTAACTGTATATAATAATAGCTTTAATTTTGTGCTTCTTAAGAGAATCAGTGGATTGTATTATAATGCAATTGATTTAAAACTATGGCGTAAAATTATAACGACGTCAAAATCCTATGGTGTTACTTTCGATATAGACTGAAATTCTTGCTGAATGCAAGCACCAACTACTTGTATCACAAATAACAAAGGAATTGGTAAGAAAGATCTCTAGTTAAACTTTTGATCAAACAAAAGTGCAAATTTAACTTACAGTGGTTAACAAGCTTATAATATTTGCTGAAGGTGGGACTATGCAGCTATTATTTTTACTTTATCCATACGTAGTATAGGGAAAAGTATTGTTTTCATGACAAAATTGATTTAAGGTTTCGACCTAAATACACATATTGATGTCTCCTGAACCAGTGCCGTAACTTGGGTATGGCGGAGGTGGCCAAAAATGCCAAAAGTTTATTTTCCCATAAATAGGTATTAATTTAATGCTCAAATGTTATAGTTATTGTTAACAAAAACTATTATTCTTTACAGGGGTGTAGTCGAGCCAGGGCGTCGCCCCGGTACTTTAGTAAGCAACCAGTGCGCGCCCCGCATCCTTACAGTGGTGACCGTATACATGTAACGATCCAACTTGCGTCCCCGCTAGCATCGAAAATATGGGGAAATGCGAGCATAGTCATGGTTACATAAACTTAACAGCCAAAAATATGGGTCGGCGCTTAATCTTTCATTTTCCTTTCACCATTCCTGTACGTCAGTGGCAGTGGCGGCTCGTAGCTAAAATTAGTGAGGGTGCTGCTCCAGAAATTTTTTTGCCTTTGTTGTGTTGTGTAAAAGGAAAAAAACATGTATAAAAAGAAAATTTATTCAGGAACTTGATAAAATCTTAACAAAAAAAAACCAAACATTTTTTACTTACTTTAACTTAAATTGTTACAGTTCAAGCTTGATCTATTCATTTAAAAATGAAATCCATTCTTCTTGTTTTAATTTGCGCAAAAAGTTCAATAATTTTCTCCTTGATTTCTGGATGACAATTGAGGAAATTTTTCTCCATTGAAAGTACTGCAAGCGCATTTAGTCTTTCCGAATTCATAGTGCTTCTTAAAAAAAGTTTTTATTCTTTTCAATGTTGAAAAGCAGCGCTTTGCCTCTGATGTAGTCATGGGAATTGTCAAGAGGATTTTTATCAGTTTCGTAATTTCACTAAAAACATCATCTAGATTATTTTCCAAGATAAATTTCAGCAGCTCAATTAATTTGCAATATTCATGAATATCAGTCCTACAATAGAATACTTTTAGTTCAGTTTCAAGCTTTTCTTTGTCAATCATGGGATAAGCATCAGTGGTCAGTACTATCTCTTTTGTGGGATGTTCATTCATAAATCTAGTGAAGCATTTCTTGTTGAACAATTTAGCAGCTACTAAGTGTTTAGTGGAAGAATATCTGTCCATTATATCAACACATATATATAGTCACACACTTCCTTAGCTTCTGCCATGAGTGTCTTTGAAGGATTCTCACAGTACTTTGAGTTTCTCAATTCTAAAATAGCAGTTTGAAATTTGTTATATATTCATTAACTTTAAACACACTAATTTCTCGAGATTGCATTTGGTTGTAAATTATTTCAACATGAGGCATAATCTGATGAAAAAGCTCTAACCAAAACTTGAAATTATCATCATTCAGGTATTTTAAAATTCCTGTTGCTTCTGCAATGGTTTGATCTGCATTTGATGTTGACTGGATTTCAGTAAGGCAGTTTTTTAAAGGTTGCAAATTTTCATGAACTCTGTTTATGGTCCGTATGTTGAAATTCCACCTTGTAGAGGATGGACGTGGAATGCTGACGTCCATATGTTTCTTGAGAACTTACAGTCACAGAACTTATTTCTTGGGGATGCAAGGCCATGGTTAAAGTTTTCTGTTAAATAAAAGAACCGAAAAAAAAATGAATCAAATAGAATAGCTGGAAGCAGAATAATAATCTAATTCTACACTCTTCTACACTTTATCACATTCAAGAATATGGTACACGGTTTTTAAGCACAACACACGCTGAGTAAAAAAAAACTTCCTTCCACCATCACGCCAGAGCCGGCACTGCGAGAGCAACAGTGCTCTCTCTACCTGGCAGTCCCGCCTTCCTCCCCAACCCCCTCCTATGTGCGCATGCGCACAACAGTCAAACACCACGTCGCTGGCACTGTGAAGCGCACAGTTCCATACAAAGATTTTTGTATCTTTTTCATAAACTGGGGGATGGCTACTGAAGTACTGACATTAAGCTTAAGGAATATATATTGTACTACAAAAATAAAGAAAGAATTAAAGAAAAAAGGACTCATTATATTAAATGTTATCGATAATATCAAGTGAAAATAGGGGGTGCTGCAGTTCCGCAGTGCCTATACACGAGCCGCCACTGGTCAGTAGCGTATCGGAAAATGTGTAGGACCCCGCCAAAACAAATTTGAAGTCTCGGAAAAAATTTCAAGTCCTCACAAAACAAAATTGACCTCCTTTTGGCCATGGACCCTCCCTCCCTCCCCCACCCCCCACCCGCCGCGCGGAGTTGCGGGGGTGTCCGGTACGCCACTGCTGCCCGCCAATATCGAATTTACAGCCTCACTCGTGACTCCCTACGGGGCCGCCCTGACCCAAGCTGTAAAGGGTGCATCCTAGCCGAGCCGCAACCCATGAGGCGTTAACTCACAGAGGGCGACGGCAACAAACACGAAACAGGACTTACCGTCGCGTTCTATAAGATCCCAAGGGGAGGAAAATGAGAGTATTTGGGAGAAAAGCACGGGATGACAGAAAAGCAGTGGGTAGAGCGTGGAAAACCCGAGTCGAGGTCGGAGATTTTAAAATCGGTTCTAAAAACAGCAAGTGAATTGTAAGTACAAAGAAAATCTTCCTTTCCTTTACGCTAATCAGGCAAAATACGTACCAGTTTCGGTTCCTAATACATTTTTGGTTCATCATCAAGACAAAAATATTGTTTTTCGGTTGTTCCCGTTCGATTCCCACTCAATATGTATATTTATATATATGTATGTATATGTATATGTATATTTGAATATCACAAAATCCCGGAATATTATCAATTAAAATCCCGGGATTCTGGGATTCCGATTGTTAGAGGAATCATGGGATTCCGACGTAATCCGCAGCCCGATATGGTAAGGGTACGTTCATACTAGACGCGCCATTCTCCGAGGCCATAGGTTAAGAGCCGCCTAACAGTAACCAAGAGCTGGAATTATATGAGAGTTTTCACACTGCACTCGGTTTGCTGCGCTTCTTCAAAGAGAAATGGTTAAAACCGCTCTCTAGCTAGCGGAAACCGACCGATCGTGCGACGAAATTTCACACCTCTCTCAGTTCCAGATGGGACACGAGTAGGGTTGCCACCTCTCCCGGAATTCCGGGATTCTCCCGGAATTATGGAGTATAAGTCACGTGTCTCCCGGATCCCGGCGGGAGGTCAAAATCTCCCGGAATTTAGGAATCTGCCGATCCGTGGCTATACTTACCTAGTTGAAATTTGTCAATTTAGTTTGGCCCGTATATTTAAACCAAAGTAATGGATAACTAATGCAAAGATGTATACTTTCTCGGATACTCCCTCATGTTCCTCTCAATGGAGATGACGATATTTTAACAATATACGTACTCACAAACATTTTTATTGTTACACTTGAACCTTCTTAGAGAATGTTAAAGCGATATTCCTTGAAAATTCATTCTGGTTTGAAACTTTGTAGAATATAGTGAAGGTCTCATTTCTCATTTTCTTAACATTCAGTCAGTTTCCTCATTGTCTGCAAATAATTCACCTGTAAATTTTGGTAAACACAATTCTGTGTACCAAAAACTTTTTTCAGATAATGAAAAACTTTTAAAGACAAATTTTAAATGCCATATTTACATAACTGTGTTAAATTTGCACTAAAAGGGCTTCCTTTTGAAGTAGAGATGTTAGTTATGAAAGTATACAGTGAATTTTCTGCTTTTGCTAAGCGCACAGAAAAGCTAAAATCATTCTGTCAATTTGTCAATGTAGAATACAAACAAATTCTAAGGCACGTGTCAACAAGATGGTTATCTCTACTACCAGCTATTGAAAGGGTGCTCTCTAACTGGGTAGCTTTGACGGAATATTTTTTAGAGGAAGGTGAAACTGAGTGTTCCCAAATAATATGTAAAGTATTTGGAGAAGAAATTTCTCCAACACTTTGCTATTCGTATTTTTTGTAAAATATTTTGAATTTATTTGAGCATAGTGTTACATTTTGAAAAGTGATGATGTTACATGCAAGGAGTTGCATGTAGTTATGTTAGATATTCGCGAGAAGATTACCAATAGGAAAAGTGATAAATTTTATGGCCAGAAAACATTTTATATATTGAGTAGCTTAAATGAAGTGGATAGATTGCTGTTTACTGTAGATGTAAACTATTTCTTTCAAAGGTGCTTAACTTACCTGGAAAAGTGGTATGATTTTGAGAGTTCTACATATAAAAACATGAATATATTATCAATGAAGAAAGAAATTACATGGGATGAACTAAAAAATCTTGGAAATACACTAAAATTAGCAATCGATGAAGACGAACTATATGAAGACTTCTGTGTATTCCGTGGCCTCCATGAAGTTGTAGCAGCTAGTACAAAAAGGGTGGACTTAAGATGGGTTAACTTCTTTTCTAAGGTGAATAAAGGAGTTGGAGAAGAACTGAAAAAAAATGTATTGTGCTCTCGATTCCAGTGTCTAATGCAGCTTGCAAACAAATTTTAAGTGTCATGAATGAACTGTGGTGCAAAAACAGAAACAAACTAAGTATACATCACGTCAAGGCTGAAATCCAAGTCTGCACAAATTTAAATCTTTCTTGTAAGGACTTCCATGCATTTTTACTATCAAAACCAAAACTTTTGGAGGCTGCACGAAGCAATTCGAAGTAAAATTTTAAATTTAATAAATAAATAAGGGTTTTTTGAAAAGACACTCTGTTCAATATTTGCTATGATTATGTATAAAATGCAATCATTGTCAAATTTAGGTTAATATATTCTAAATAGTAATTAAATGAGTTTCACATGTCTTGCTTAATTTTTTCAATGCATGAGAAATATTCCATGATTTTAGGTGAATGATACCAGATTATATTTAGTTTCCTTCTGTATCAGAGATTCATTTCTAACTTTATTGTTGAAATTAAATGAGAATGTAGGCTGGAGTCCAGCACCACAAAAAATCAGTTGGAATACTAATCGTTTGTTTAGTAATAACAAATAACTAAGATTTACTGCTTGGGTTATATATTTTTCGACTGAGAGAAAATCTCCCGGAATCTCCTGGAATTTTCACCACCTAAATTAGAAATCTCCCAGAATGAACCTCTCGCTACAATATATACAATATTGTTTATTAAACCAGTTATATTTGTCGCTAAACAACTTTATCCAACAACTTTTCATAATTTTTGATTTTAGCATAAAATTCTTCGCGAGTCAACTCAATATTGATTTTACAGAGTAATATCGCCCGTACTGTACTTTTATCCATGCTACTTTAGGGACCGCTCATTATTCATAATCAAAAAAATCCCTCTACTGGAGCTGATGCTCCGGATAAACAGACTACGTATTCAATAACTTTCGTTAGATTGACAATGGAAATATTCTGTTTGGGAAAAGGTCTAAAAAGTTCACTCCATCTATCTTCAAATTTTGTCTCTCTCATCCCAACTTCTCTTTCTGTCATAATGAAACATATATTGCTTTGCTACATTTACTTCATCAAAAAGATTGTCGATATAGATTAAAAGCTTTCCATATCATGCAATGATCATAGATTAATAAATTAATAATATTTCTAAATTGTAATAAAACCCATATGATTATTTTAAACCATATACCTGAACTAGAAACTTTTAAACTTTCAATTAATAACAATGTTATTACTCGAATTACAAATACCAAGTTCTTAGGCCTTTATATTGATCAATCAGGAAACTGGTCAACACACGTTTCTAATTTATGTGCAAAATTACATTCGTCCCTCTACAATATAAGGTTCATTAAAGATACAGTTTCTGTACATGTATTAAAATCCATTTATTATGGAAATTTCTTATCTAGAGCTACATACAGTATTATTTTCTGGGGTTCATCCCCAGCAATGTTGCATAAAATATTTCTCATCCAAAAGAAGGTAATAAGATGTATGCTTGGTGCATCATCTAGAACTCCTTGCAAACCTATATTTAAAAAATTAAATTTACTCTATCCCTTGTGTATATATATATACATATATATATATATATATATATATATATATATATATATATATATATATATATATATATATATATATATAACAGCTTACGGAAAAGTTTTCTCTCTCTGTAGCTGATGAAGGAATAATTCTGAAAGCTCCTACGTTTGTGATGTTTCTGTGTTTTAGTGTTCCTTTACGTGTGTCGCTTCGACATCCCCGGGGCCTCGCCAACCTGAAGTCATCTGATTGGTGAGTGTTCACTGGGTTTCCTCATCCCAACACCTTGTTGACATCCATATATATATATATATATATATATATATATATACCTCCCACATCACATTCCTGGATGTCGATCTTTACCTTCAAGACAGCAAAATTCGCACCTGTGTTCATATCAAACCCACCAGCAGCCTCCAATACCTCCACCTTGATAGCTGTCATCTCCTTCATACCAAAACCTCTATCCCTTATGTCCTTGCTCGACGAGGATGGAGCCTTTGTTCTGATAGAGCATCCCTTCTACAGTACTACTCTGTCCTCGAGGATGCTCTTCTCAAACATGGCTACCCTCCAGTCTTGGTCCGCGAACAGATCCATAGGGCGATGATGCCTACCCACTATGGATCCCTTCCACACACACCTACTATCCCTGCATCAACCCCTCCACTCACTCTTACTACATTTTTCCTTCCTGGTATTCACGAAGCCCTCAAAACAATACTCCATGCTGTCCACCCAATTCTCACCTCTTCCTCCCACCAGTCCCTCTTTACCAACCTTTTTGTCCTCCTCTCCTTCTGCTGGCCCCCCAATTTGGGAAATATCTTGTGGATGAAGGAACTTCCCACTTCTACCACGTCTCTTGCCATAGGGTCTCACCCCTGCGGCAAACCTTGCTGTCTCACTTGCCCTATCCACCTACCCTCATCTTCTTTCTTGAGTCCCTCCACCAATATCACCTACCCCATCACCTCTAGAAGCAACTGCACCACCTGTAACGTCATTTACCTCCTTACCTGCACTCTTTGTCCTGCCTTTTACTTAGGCCTCACCAGGAATCTGTTAAATATCCGCATGAATGGTCACCGGAATAGCATCTCTCTCAGATGCCCCCTCCCAGTTGCATTACACACCAATGCCAACAATGTCCCCTTCAATAATTGCTACAATGTAAGGGTTATTCGCGCCTTACCCAATGACACTCCTACCCCCTTCTCCGACACTGGGAATTTGCACATATACATCTTCTTGACTCTTTCTCCCTGCCTGGCCTCAACCTCCGCTAACCCTATTAGCCACCTTAGCCTTAGCCTCCTCTGTTACTTTTTAGCTATTCACACTTTACCTCACCACACTCCCTCCTTATTGACTATCCACTCTTTCTACTCCCCATCTCCTCTGATCATCAACCTCCCCACATCACCCTGTCATTCCCCGCCCAGTGTGTCACTCTCAGTTACTCTATCGCTGAAGAAGGATATAGACCCAATAATCTTGTGTGTTTTTTGTGTTCGTGTGTTCAACGTGTTTCTTCGACGCCCCCAGCAGCCTGCCATCTTAGTCCCCAACTTGGTAAGTGTCCACTGGGCTTCCTTCAACACCTTGTTGCCACCCTCATCACTATCTTTTCATTTCCTTAAGTTTATATATATATATATATATATATATATATATATATATATATATATATATATATAATTTAGCTACTTTATAAAGAAAAACTTAAAATTATTTAGTTCAAATAGTGATCTACACAGTCACTTTACTAGAAGCCAATTAAACATTCATGTCTGTTGCAATAAGAGGCGTATTGCCCATAGAAGCCCCACTGCTATGGGGACCTAAATCTATAATGCCTTACCTAAGTCATTAAAGGACATTCCCTCACTTGGTAAATTTAATAAAGAATTAAAAAAATTATTATTACTAAGATGTCACCAAATTTTTGTCAGACAAGGGATAAATATTACAGTCTACCATTGTTTGATTTTTTATGTATCTGATATTTATATTTGTCTTCTATCATGCTATATGTTATTTTCTATGTATAACTTTGTGAGGTGTCCTATACCTACATTTTTGACAATTGTATGGTCTTTGGAAATAAAGAATTATTATTATTATCTTTGATCAATATTTTTTGCTGTTTTTTCTTTGATTATCGCTTTAGAAATTGCATTCCCAGATTCTTTGAATTTCCTTAGTAAAATTTTAGCCCCTTGTGGGATGAAAGAGTCATCCTTGCATTCTTGCAAATTAATTTTTAAATTTTGTAGTTCACAAGCTACGTTTGTTGCGCTAGCATTAGTTTTTTCTATGTTCACTATTGTTTTATTAAATAAACTGATTTGTCCAAGAAGAAATCACAAATACACTTCTCCACATGGGTCTTCAAAAATATTTTTATTATTAGTGAGCACTGTTCTTTTGAATCGAAGTAGTTTTATAGACCTTCAAACATATCAAGAAGCCTTTCCAAAGCCAGTAAAATGGAAAGAAATCTCGTGTTGCCATGTTTTAAGACCTTTATGTACACAATTTCTGCGAATTCGCAAAATTCTTTTAGTTGAGTTACACTATCTGTGTATATTTGAAAATATTTCAACCAATTTCTTTTCAAACCTCCGAAATTTGTGTTGCAACTATCACCACAAAATCCTGCAATGTTATTCATGAGTTGATGTTCTTTTGAAAAACTCCAGGTAAACACCTAATGCTTAGTTACGTCTTAGTAATGCTCTTTTTTATTTTCTTAATTGTTGGAGCTTCCTGGCTATATCCAATATCAGGAGGCTACAGTTCGAGTTTATTTTTGTTCTTTAAATTTTTCTCGCACTTCCTTAAAATATTTATTACCATTTAACCTATTTGGAATTTTTAGAAATATTACAGGTATGGAGAAAGTCATGTGGTGGCCACATCAGATTTTTTTAAATATAGTCAAACCCCAATTTAGTGCCACCATTTGTCCATCACTGTCATTGGTGCTAAAGCAGGGGTGGCGGTGAATCAGAGTTTATGCTTGCTCTATGTAACCATAGGGTGGAAATTCTTTTCACTATGAATAGTGGGCAGTATTCGGGAGTGGCAATATATAGAGGGGCGCTAAATCGGGGTGTGACTCTATTTGCTTTAATATTCGATAAATGTAAAAATATACTGGAATAAAAGTTGTAGGAAATTTAATTTTCTACAACCTTTGTTTGAAACATTTACCCATATAATGCATTTTTTAAGAAGTATTATAAAAATTATATTTTTTACACCACACAACCTGGAGACAGCTTTTGTAAACACTTGACACTTAGTTACATTTTAGTGTTGTAAGGATGCCGAAAGACATCGTATAGTCAGCCGCAGCTGGATTGTAGGGCGACGTAAATATAGTTTTAATTTTCAAAAGTTCACATATGCGGCGCATCAACTGAGAGGTAAAATTGGCACCTCTGTCGGTAAGAAGGTATTTTGGAACACCATGACGACAGATGATGTTCTCAACAAAGACACGAGCTATGGTTTCCGCTGTCTGATCTGGGATGGGAAAGGCTTCAGGATATCTTGTGAAATAATCTTGACAAGTCAGTATGAAGCGATTGCCTTTGTCTGACCTGGGTAGAGGGCCAACTATATCGAGCGAAAGTTTTTCTAGGGGGTAAGTTGCTTCTGCTACAGGCTGCAGTGGCACTGATGGTTTTGTCGCTTTCCGTTTCTTGCACTCTATGCATTGCTGTACATATTTCTGAGTATCTACATAGCACCTATTCCAACTGAATTGTCTCTGTACTAACTCTAGCGTTTTGTCAAACCCCAAGTGTCCTGTTAGTGGGATATCGTGGCAACGTCGTAGTATATAATTTCTCATGAGTTTTGGGGCGCATATCGTAAACTGAGGGTCTGGTGTTTTTGTGTGAATTTTGTATAACACATTATCATTATCGTAAAAGTAGCTAGGGTCATGTTTTTTCGCTAGTTCGTGATATGATCGAAGCTCGGGGTAAACTGCTTGCTCTTTGGCAATCCGTTGTTTATCCCACACAGGCTCATATCGCACGTCGTCGTGTAAGGTTGAGACCCTAGGGATGGTTTTGCGGGAGAGCGCATCAGCGTGAGCGATCTCCTTGCCAGGGCGGTATTTAACGTCGAATGAATATTCAGTTAACTCCATAATCCATCTAGCAAGTCTTGGCTTTGGCTCTTTAAGGGTAAGGAGCCAACGAAGGGGTTTGTGGTCGGTATACAGGGTGAAATGGCGCCCGAGAAGATAGACTCGAAATTTTTTAGCCATGTCCACTACGGCTAAACATTCCAGCTCGGTTGCAGAAAAGGATTTTTCGGCCTTATGTAACTGTCTACTAGCACAAGCTACCGGATGTTCTCCATCTTCGAATTCCTGAGATAACATGCCACCAGTAGAGAAAGGAGACGAATCCGTCGTCAAAATGAACAGTTTCGAGAAGTCAGGAAATCGTAAGACGGGATGCGATATGAGGGCATTTCGCAAAACTTCGAAGGCTTCCTGCTGTTCTGTGTTCCACGTATACTCCACATTTTTACTTGTCAACTTCGTAAGTGGGCTGGAAATCTTTGCAAAATTCGGCATGAATTTTCGGTAGTAGCCTACAAGTCCAAGGAAAGACTGCAATTGTCGGACATTTGTTGGTACTGGAAAATTTTTTATTGCCTCTACTTTATCTCATCAGGCTGAAGACCCCTAGCAGAAATTACATGACCTAAAAATTTCACGCGTTTTTGGAAGAATCTGCATTTCTGTGGCTTTAGTTTCAAATTCGCATTCCTAAGTCTTCCGAAGATTTCTCGTAAGCCTGCTACGTGTTCCTCACACGTTTTGTCGTATCTCAAAATGTCGTCTAAATAAAAGCTACATCCTCGGTTTACAATTCCTGATAGAACATTTGTCATCAGCCTCATGAAGATTGAAGGCGCGTTTGCAAGACCGAAGCTCATCCTATTGCAGTGAAAATGTCCTTCGGGCGTGCTGAACGCGGTGTATTCCTTACTTCTTTCATCCATCTCCACCTGCCAATAACCACTACACAAGTCCATGGTGGAAAAAAATGACGCTCATCCTAATAGGTCAAACGTTTCGTCCATATTAGGAATAGGGAAAACCTCCTTCTTGGTAACACTGTTCAAGGCTCTGTAATCGATACAGGGTCGGTATGGTATTTGATCGCCGTTCGGGGTTCTCTTTTTCACTAGAATTATAGGCGCAGACCACGGGCTTGTGGAAGGGGATATGATGCCTTGACCTAACATATCTTGGATAGCTTTGTCCAGAGCGGCTCGCTGAGAATGGGGTACTCGATATGGTCGCTTCTTGATTGGTCTCAAATCGTCAACATCTATAGTATGCCTAACAATGTTGGTACACCCTAAGCGGACGTTGCCATGAATAAAAATATCCGCATATTCCCTAATGAGCTGTTTTAGTGGCTCAACAGCCTCGACCGGAGCGTCTTTTAAGTCAAAAAGTGAAAGCAAATCTTCAACAATGGGAGGTTCGGGCCATAACTCTGCGTTGCCTGTATCTATCTCGTTCACAAGAGGTACATTTTGGTCGTTGGTGAATAGCTCGACATTGATCCTCTAGTGCTTTTTTAATACTTGAGTACTACCACGTAGATTGCACATAAGTATAGGAACCGTGCCATCTGGTGTCACTGTGGCTATAATTAGGAGAATAGTTATATCTTGGTCGTCCTCAATCACACAGACTTCTTTACCATGCAAGTTATCCAGTTTTGCTTTCGACAACACAAGCGAAAAAGGAGGTACTTTAATTGACTCTTTAGTAACAGCTACATTCAGACCACTTTCCACATTTGAATAGTGACACCCATCTATCTTACAACCGGAATCGGTGGCAGTCTCTTGGACATCGTCAGTATAACTACAAGCACCATTGCTAAAATCAACGACTGACGACAGGACATCGGCTTCACCCGACTCTATTATACTCGATCCAAATATGTCTACTATATGCGCGGTCTTTTCTTCAACATAAAAAACTTCCCCATTTTCGCTATCAAATGATATCAAGTCGTTTGAGACTAAGGCAGAACTATTTTCGTTTACAGTGATGTTGATAAAGGATTTGGGTTCCGTGACTTCTACTTCAAAAGAGATTAAATCTTCAGTGCATTCTTCATGACTCCTAGTACTATTATTGCTAGACTTCAAATTTGTTTCCTGACCTTCACTTATTTTTATTTTGCGATTGTCAAACGAAATACTACTCCCATAACGGATCATGAAGTCGAGGCCAAGAATCCCATCATAATTTGTATGACCGAGATTTACTATCAGGGCATCATGCGGGTATGGGCTACAGTCTATAAAAAATGGAACGTAGCACTGACCGATGATTGGTAAGGCATGACCTGAAGCGCTCCTAACTGGAGAGTGATATTCGGAAATTTTGAGTTTACCGAATGGAAAATTCTTACTGCTAACGATGGTTAGCTCCAGTATCGACAAGAAAGTTATATTGTACTCCTAATATACGAACTGAGACAGTCAACCGGCTTCAGGTGTTACTGCCAGAATTAATTCATACCCGACCGGTTGGCCGGGATCGGGCCGTTTCCCGAATTGTGGGGAATTAGACGAGTAGGACAATTAATAGGCCGATGCCCGTTCTGTTTACACACACCGCAGAGCATGAGAGGACAGTCCTTGGAGATATGTGTAGCGTCACCGCAATTGAAACATTCGCGAGATTGGCTCTTCTCTTTGAAACGACAGAAGCGGGCAAAATGTCCGGTTTTCCCACAGTGATAGCGGGTACGTATCCCGTTTTGTGTATTTGACACTTGGATTCGAGCGGCGCGTACGTGCCTTCCTGAAGGAGGGTGTTGAGGGGCTTGTACGGCGTTAAACTGACTTGTGCAATTCAAAAGTGGCTGAGGCATTGGCTGAAAATGAAAATTTTGGGCGTCCTGATTTGTCACATATTGCTGATGCGGCGTGAACTGAGGCAATGTCATGGGTTGGCTCTGAGGGAACGGTTGGGGTGCTAACGCACAAGAGTGTTGTAGCGAGTTAATTTCCTGATTCCTGCATGTGTAATTTCTCGCGTTTGCTTCCTCGATGGCGGCATACTCTTCCGCTTCTAGGATGTTTTTGGGGTTACGGACTAAAACAAATCTGCCGACTTCCTCCTTCAACCCAATCAAAAATTGCGCGAGAAGTCTATTATCTGTCATTTTCTTAGTTGCCTCGGAGTTTGGATCGCTACCTGACTGACGTAGTTTATGGGCGATATTCCGCAACCTAGTCGAAAACTCAGCGACACTCTCTAGTGGTTTTTGTATGCAGGTGCTGAACATTCTCTCAAGTGTAATTGGGGATACCCTTGAGGAAAATCTCCTTTTAAGATGTGTTGAGAAATTTTCATACGATTCTGTTACATGGAGGTTAGCTGTTACGAAATCGGCGGCAGTACCGTTCAGCCGTAGGCGGGCTATACCTAATGTCTGAGTTACACTCCAGCCACTCAGGTGGCTGGTGATTCGAACACTATCCAAAAATTTATCGATTGTTATTTCATCGTCCCCACTAAAATTTGGGATAAAATTAATTTGGCTTCCTATTGCGGCAGGTTGTACTGCCGGCTGAGAACCGATCGCACCGTTTTGAGGAGCAACACTACTGCCCTGGGGCTGTATAGTGTTTACGGAGGGCGTGAAATTAATTAAACCTTGAGTTTGTACTGGGTGAGACTCCCAAGGTAGGAGAAAATGGTGATCGCACCGTGACGTATCTGTACGCAACCAGTCCATAATGACAGAATTCTTCCGTCGCGTTTCAAAATTTTAAATACATGAAAACATCTTACAAAACTCGACACTTGTAGTGGGGTCAAGTTAGAGTAAAAAAAAATTACTTAATCATCACGAAAACCGAAAAATGTATAAGAACGTTAATCAGTGGCCAACATTAGAGAAAAAAAATTCCTTTGTTAACTACTTAATATTGCATACCGTGAGAAAAATAAGTGAAAAAGAAGAAAATAACAGGAGAATATAAAGAGATTGGTTTAACTGTTTTAATGCTCACAAATGTTTGCCATTTTTACTCGTTAGATTTCTCGACCATTTGAAGGAAGAAAAAAAAATGTCGGTTCGTTCGATTACTGCCTTCCGCCGCCTGTTTCCGATAGAATGTCGTAACATCCTTTGGTCCGTTTAGCGAATCAATGTGACACCTACGGTTATAGGAATAAACAGAATTTGCGATATCCTCAAAATATTAATTTTATTTAATGTTAGGCCGTCAATCGCGGATTTCTTTGAAGTATACGTCTATACACTCGCTATCCGAAAAATAAGTTAAATTGGTGATGTAAAATTCCAATTTTTAAACATTTAATTGTTGGTCTGCAAAATTTATCGTTGGCCTTTCAAAACTTCAATTGGAGTGTATTTCTTAACGAACATTTCTTACTCCAACTCCATACTACCCCACGCCTGACACCAATATGTCGTAGTGACATAGGGAGTGTCGAGTAATCGTAAGACGTTTTAGTACGAGAAGGAATATATTGCCAAGCGTTACATAGGATACAAAAGGAGATCAGTAATACTCAAACGTTACATAGAGTACAACAGGTGATCAGTAATACCCAACATGCTTACTCGGCTAAATCCTGCAAGGGGGAGGTGGCGCGGGGCGCCTTGGTGACCCTGGTCTCGTAGGAGCTGCTAGCCAGTCAGTTCCGACGCAAACGTAGCCCGCGAACAAACATTCATGGGCTAGTAAAGCGATATAAATATTGGGCGAATTGGAAAAAATTAATTTGGATATTAAGGACCCGGTTCCCAAAATTTTCTATAACAGACGCTTTAATAATAACATAATAGCATGTGTTATTACAATTTTGATATGCTTTTAAAAGAGTTGTGCGTGTTGCCTGTTTTACGGTGCGCGCTAAACTGCTTTATGACGCAAAGTAATGTGACTAGGCCAATACAACCTTTTATATTATATTGGAGAATAAACATGTAAAGTATCCTAAGAAAACCATTTTCTTACTCCCATATTCCTTTTCCCTAGTCACCCAAATAAGCAGATTGCCCCTTTATTAGAAATTACCAAATTTTTGGGGCACTGGGTCCACCCCTAAACATTATCCAAATGAGGCAAAACGTCACAAACAATGTTTTTGTATATAGGAGCACCTAATAGGAGGGTGGGAGAGATACTTTTCCAAAATCCATATTTTTGGACCACCATATATGACCTGCAGTTCTCGCATACTAGAAAATGTGCTGAAGTTCTCTTGTGGAAAATAACGCCTCGACATCTGAATTATAGATACTCTGAAATTTTTTTACATGGAATGACACATTTTATCGTTAAAATATCAAAGAAGCAACCCAAAGTGGAAAATTCGTCATAGTTCCTGTTAACACTGCACAGGCCAACTTGTGAATTTTCGAACAAGGTGGCTTAAGTTTGATTACTAACGTCCAGGAAAATCCCATTGCTAAGAGTGTTTTTGTTAAACTGCATGTAGACAGGTCCCTGATTATTCTTGGCTAAACCTGGTTTCTCATATACTCCTGCTTTCCGTGATCTTCTTCTTTCCATTGCAAATCGTCTATCAGCTGAAATCTTTAGCTTCCTCCTTTTTCTTCGGGTTCCGTCTAACACTTCCTTAATCACGCCATCTCTCCTCAGTTAATTCCCCATGCAGTTCGCCTTCCTCTTTTTTAGGCTGGTTTCCGGAAGAAACAGCCTTATGAAATGGTCCTGTCTGTGTGTGTGTGTCCCCTCTACTAACAACTTTTACATCAATGGACCGATTTTCATGAAACTTGGTATGAGGCTCGTGCTGCCAGGGCCCACCTTCGGGCTATACTTTATTTCGCGAAGATTGAAGTCCCGGATTCGATTCCAGAAACGTTTTTTCCGTATTTGTTTTACATAGGAAATCTTAAATCCATCATGAAGAGATGTTTTCGTTAGCACTTTAAAATATCTTAAAATTGTGATATCGGAGCGAGATTTGTACCGTTCTAAGGGAAAACGAATGTAGATTCAAATTCTTATCACCCTATTTTGATAATTGATTGTATTATCTTGAATTTCTATTAAAACAGCGTTTTTGCATTTAAAATTGCATTTTATCGAATTGTTACCATGGAGATGATTATTATCGAACTCGGCTTGAACATAGACGAGCGAACAAATGGGTTATTTTCTTTTCCGCTCGACTACTCTTCAGTAATGGATAGTAGGGAGGGTCGAAAAAACTTTTTTTTTAATTTGAAATCGCCTGTACCGGGAAAAGTTGCGTATATGGACCACTAATAAATACCTAAAGTTTTACTGAAATCGGATAATGTTTAGCCCTCCCGCTGGGAGCCTGAAGTTTATTAAATATCGTAAAATGTAGGCGAAAGAACAAGGCACAATTTATAAGAAGAAAAAAGATGAATTAATACATTTTTCTAAATGAAAGAGAGTAGTTGTTTACAATGTATTTCTCCCACATAACTTGGAGCAACAACAATGTTGCTAATCCGCAATGAATCATGTTGCATTCCTCCGTTGATTTTACAAAAAGTGTTGCGCTTGCGAACAATCGATAGAGAGCTGGTACCCTTCGTGCTGTGCGGGTGAGAATTTGTGAGCGTGTGATTTTTCAACTTTGTGGTTCTCTGCAATAATAATTCTACACAATAGCCTCTGTTAATGGGACTAAACTGTGTGCCAGGCGCTCTACCCGTGACCCTGTGTTTGGCGATCCGAAACATCTTTTCGAACTAACACTTCCAACATATGAAGAAGCAATAAGATTTTTTCTTTATGTGCAACACAATATATGCGAAGAAAGTGATACTTTGAACCATACCTTTCTCGTGATTTCAAGAATCGTTATAGATAAGCTTGAGAAAATTTGACAAAAGGCTTCTCTGCCGCTTATATCTCGTCAGCAGTGTTGCTAAACTAAAGATGTATCATAAGAGGTTCCTTAACCTTAAAAAGTCTCTTGTACCTTTAAATAATAAGTCCGAGAGAAAAATTACCGAAATTTTGAAAAAGAAAATTGGCGATTTTCAGGAAGAGGCAAAGGCGACACTTTTCGATATCTCTACCTGCAAATGTTTCAGCTTCTCAGATTGTACTTGCAAAAAGTCCCGCAAAGTGCCTTGGATGGAACAAGAATTCCTCAACGATCAAAGAACAAAGAGAGAAATGATAATGGGAAACGTGGACAGTAAAAGTACGAGAGTACTTAAAACTAGATTTAAAAGGAAAATAGAAAGGAGCAAAGGACTGGAAAAACCCGAAAAGCAAATTGTTTCTGTAGCACCAGAAGAATATTGCAGCTCATCATCTGAAGTTTTGACGTTACGGACCAGTTATATGAACCAAAACCATCTGCGTCCAAGGAGCCAAGTACTTCTCAGATGAGATGGAGTCTACCGTCTTTGGGACAATCAGTTGAAAGAACTGGAGTATCCGACCGTCGAGTTGCAATTATTGCTAACGCAGTATAAGTGGATGCGGGTTTTGTAACAACACGTGATACTTCCCAAAATTGCCGCCGGAGCACGACCCGCGACTGGCCTTTCGCGAATAACTCGGAAACGGTCAAATCTACGGCGAAACTGTACGTAAACAAACCTGTAGAGAATAAAATTTTATACAGGAAAGATTCTTTGCAGTTTTTTTGCTACTGCGACGGTATCGCAGAAAATGATCGTTTTTGCGGAGCGCAGGCCGCGTGCTGTCTTAAAATCAAGTGTTATCAGCCTGTTTCCACACCACCAGCTGTGGTAGAGCTCCAGGCACGTTTTTTATAGTGGTATCTCCTTTAGGCATTAATCCACTGTTTAGTTCAATTACTTAACATAAGTAATAACGAGTTTCTGGCTTATATATGATCATTTTAAAGGACTAATATGTTGAGACTAGGGGAATTTTTATGCCAATTTTCATCTCCCTGAAGGGGCTCGTAATTTTCACAAAACGACTTAAGCATTTCGCTTTTTCAGCGTCGGAAATGTCAAGCAAAACAATGGATAACACCACTTTTGTAGCCGCGTATATAATTACAGATGGGGACATAGAAATGATTTACCTCCATCGCGGGAGAAACCGTGACTTTCTCAAAGTCATCTTCACTCTGCAGGTAAAAACACAACCTTCCTTGGCTTAACCTCGAGGCGTATTGAATTCGGTGAGGTGGAACAATTTTTCCTAAAGCAATTATGTAGTCCTCGATAAATGTTCCATCTAGGGAATCACACAAAACTCAAAATATCGTCAAAAATACAGGTCGATTTAAACGCGTGTTCCTCAACCGCCGACGAGGGGGTGGGGGGGGGGGGTATGAAGGAACATTAATGGCGGGGCAGAAGATCGTGTTGCATGTAGAGCGCCATTCAAGTCTTTCCTCTGAGAATTTTCACTTTTTCTTGTGAAATAGATGGCAGTGGAATGGAATGAATTGAGAGAAAGAGATAATAAGTGTCAGCCTTGGGTATTAAAGAACTCTTTGGGCTCCATATTATCCCCTTTTTGAGTGAAATAACAGAACGTGGCGCACACTTTACGATTCATACGACGTACGCTAAACTTTTAAAACTATAATTTCTTTGAATCTGAAGCAGGAGTGGACAACCCGCGATCCCATAGAATTTTTTATGCGGCATGAAAATAAATGACAAAATCTAATGTGGCCACCACTTAACTTTCTCCATACCTGTAATATTTATAATAATTCCAAAAAGGTTAAATGATAATAAATATATTAAGGAACTGCGAGAAAAATTTAAAGACTTTACAAAGAACAGAAATAAACTCCAACTACAGCCTTCTGATATTGGATATAACCCCGAAGCTCCAACAATTAAGAAAAGAAAAAGGAGCGTAAAGTGTTTACAATAGTCGCCAGTAGGTGGTGTGATGGTAGCGGCTAAAATGTTAGTTTTTAAATATCTCTTAAACAATGTAGTATATGGGAAATTGTTTTAAACAAAAGTTGTAGAAAACCAAATTACCTACATCTTTTATCCCAGCACGTTTTTACATTTATCAAATATTTAAAAAACACGGATAAGAGACAAGAGTAAACAATCACTTCCGATTGACCGAGTATTACCAAAAACTATTTAGCACATCTTTCTTTTACAAAAACATCAAATATAAAATTTCACCCTCACCTTCTGATTAATAGTTTTTGAGTTAGAGCACCCACAGAAACCCGGGTACACACACAGACACAAGGCGCGCGCGCACGCACGCGCACACACGCACGCACACGCACGCACGCACACACACACTTTTGTCGTCGACCCTATCGGACGCTTGGTTTCTGCTCTCCGAGTTCGATTGCTGTTTCGTGTGAACTTTCTCGGCTTTTGCCGAATTTTGGAGGTGGAGAAGGTTTGTTATCTTGTTGCTGTTCCTTTTGTTGAGTTTCTTGTTGCTCCCTTCGTTATTTTGTTGTTAGTCGCTGTTTTTGTGTTACTTTCGCCCAGCGAGTTCAGTTGGGCGATCGCTTTTTGTTTTTCACCGACCGCGTGGCCTCGGCCTCCCGGGCGGAGAGGCCGTTATCGCCGGGGTTGTCTATATACCGCGATCGGTTCGGAGCTCGTCCGACCATGAGCTATTTGGAGGGGGAGAGGCTTCCCCGACCCTCCTCCCCGGACCCCTCGGCTAGTTCCCCTCCAGGCGTTTCGCCTCCGGCTCCTACGAGAGGGACTGTTTCGTCACCTTCACATGGCATCCCATCCTTTCCTGGCGCTACTGCCAATCCAGAAGGAAGGAGGAGTGTTTTGGGAGGAAGACCACTATCCGCGTCAATGGAAAAGATTAATAGAACCACAGATAATGTCCATACATCACAGTTTTCTACATTAAAGAGGGAGAACAGAGTCCTCAAGGTTACGTCATCGGGTAACAATTCCCCATTGCCGTCGACCTCAGGAGTAGGCGCCATGTCTTCCGCCCTTGCTAAGCCTACCCTAAAGTTTTCTTACGCCTTTGCTCTGTCGGCAAGGGAGAAAGTTTCCTCAAACATCTTGTCTCCGACCCTTCAAGGTGCAGTGGCGAAGGATCCCTCCGCTGACAACGGGAATGCCACGCAATCCGGTATATCGGTTTCTTTTGCCACGAAGAAAATAGTTCCCTCTCCAAAAGGTCCATCCCGAAAAATGGGTATCGTGATTCCCGCGATATCCGCGGTGCCCTTAGTGGACTACGTCTACGCGGTAGGCGAAGAGGTGGGTGGCGGGGAGTTCATCTCCCACGCTTCCCGTCTATCGAATGGACGCATCTGTATATATCTAAAATCTGATCAGCTGGCAGAGCGTTTTATAACGGAAAAAGGCGGCATCGTCTCGAGTCGAAGGCTGAGAGACTAACCATTTCGAACGTCCCGCCCGAAGTGCCGGACTCGGCGCTCGTGGAATTGCTGAGCCAGGTCGTCACGGTTGTCAGTCCTGTGACGACTCCCACGATAGGGGCAAAAAGGTCCGGTTACACTCACATCGGCTGTTTCCGGAGGCAGGTTCATGTAATTAAACGCGACAACTTGATCCTCCCCTCAACGGTAGCGGTGGAAATTGGTTCAGCCACTCACAAACTGTGCCTATCGTTTGACGATATGAAGTGTTTCCGTTGCGGCAATGAGGGCCAAGTAGCACGTGCATGTCCAACAGTTAACGCAGATGCTCCTTCTACGGACACGCCTTTGACCACATCTCGGTCCGGTCCCGAATCGCATCCCAAACGGACTACTAAAACAACTCGGGAGGTTGTGCCCACTCCTGAACGGGCTCCGGAAGCTGCCGTTGTTGGTGGTGCCACGCGCGCCGCTGCCGCTACTGACGCCACCGCCGCCGCTGCCTCCACTGACGCCGCCACCGCTGGTGCCGCCGCCGCTGGTGCCGCCGCCGCTGGTGCCGCCGCCGCCACTGACGCCGCCGATGGTGCCGCCGCCGCCTCTGGCGCCGTCGCTTCTGCCACTGACGCCGCCACCGCTGCGACTGACGCCACCACCGCAGGCGTTACTGACGACGCCCTCACTGATGCTGCTACCACTGACGTCGCTGCCAATATCGACACAGTAGCCGCAGCCCCGGACGCAGCAGCCGCTGACACCATCGGCGCCGCCGCTGGTGCACCACCCTCCACCGACACCGACGTCACCGTCACAGACGCTACCCCCGCCGATTCTGACGCACTGGCTGTAATTAACACTCGGCCGGCTAATGTCGAGGTGATGAATATGGATGAGGAAGTGACTTCAGATATGGAGCTCTCCTCCTCAGAGGATTCCACTTTGGCACCGAAATGGACCGCCGCGAAGAGAATGAAGACCGACCATCCGGAGGGGAAAACATTGCCAAGGAAGGTAAAGAAATCCGGACATAGCTCCGAGACTGACGCGGAGGCAAACTGGGAGCCTAACAAGGACGACCGGAAGGCGATTGCCAAAGAATTCGAGGAGGACTCTTCTTTCTGCCCCATTAGCGAGGAGAACCTTCTGCGGTTTCTGAGAGAGGTCAGAGGCAGCAATGAGCCGGTAGAAGTGGCGCTCAGTTTCACGGAGGACCTGATTCCCTTGTCAAACGCGCTCTCCACGCTCAAGAGAGCGGTACATGACAGGGCTCTCAAGGCGAGGTTGCAGAGGCTAGCGGTGAACCTGGCAAGGGGTTCAAGCGTAGCCGGCACCCAATAAATTGAAGTCCAACCGATATCAGAGCAGAACAGGTTCGCGAAATCTCACAAAAAATGGAGGGTATTTCAGTTATTTCCTTGAACGTTCGCTCGGTCAGAAGCGAGGCTAAATGGGTAGAACTGGACCTCTTCCTTAAACGATGGGCACCGAATATCTGCCTTCTCCAAGAGACTAATGCCACGTCGGCGCCCCCGATAGCATCCTCGGATTATACGTGGTTTTTTAACCCTCCCACACAGCAACAGTCCGGTACTGCGATAGGCGTCAGGAACCACACTGATGCCCGCATTGTCAGCGACAGAGTAATTGTCGAAGGATTCGCCCAGGAACTGGTGCTAGAGTGGGGAACTCCGCCGGCGGAGCGGAGTTTCGTGTGCATCTACGTGCCACAGGATGCAACCAGGGCAATTGAAGTACTCGACCAGGTCGAAGCGCGCCTATCGACAACTTCGCAGTCACCGCGAGGCAACACAGCCTCCATCCTCTTCGGGGGAGATTTTAACTCCACATTGTCGCCGGCCACAGATCGGTCGTGTGGAACAGAGCGCCATCCAAGGGTCGCGTCCGCATTACGGAGACTGGTCTCCAATCAGGTGCTGGACGATGCTTGGAGTGAGCTCCGGGGGTCGGAAGTGGGATATACCTTCGTGGGCTGCAAGCCGTTTTTCTGGCGTTCCCGAATAGACCGCAGTCGGCCGCTAACCTCCTCACTTCAGTCCGCCAGTTTAATTCCCTCATTCTCTGATCACCTGGCGCTCCGGATCGTCTTGTGTACTCCGGAAAAGAGGACAGGAAACAGCCCATGGTGGAGGTTGGATAACAATCTCCTGGATAATAAAGATTACGTATATATATTGCGAAACCTCCTCTCCGCAGTATTGGAAGGGAGTGGCGACGGAGTTGACAACCGGCAGTCCTGGGATCTCCTCAAAATTGAGGTGAAAGAAGCCACCATTCGGTATCAGAACTGGCAGAGGAAGGAGAAGGAACGGACCATACGAGGAATGGAGGTCTTGGCCGCTGAAATTGACACAGCCAGCGGAGAAACCATGGCGGAAAAAATGCAGGAGATTCGCGAATGGTACGGGAGGGAAGGGGAGAGGATACTGGCCAGGGTGGGCTGGGAAAGGATGCTTGCCACAGACGCTCCTGCTCGCTCCAACCTCGCTAAGCACGCAATCCGTGCAAAGCCGAGACCCCTCACGGCACTCAGATGGGATGGACAGACCAGTACCTCCACGGGAAGACTGTGCTGTTACATCCACGATCATTTTTCCGGTGTATATGACCCATCGGAGGGTGTCACCGTTCCCGACGAGGATGTCTACGTGGGGCAAAAACCTCTCGAGGATCCGGAGAGAAGAGGTTGTGACGCTCCCATCAAAAGCCAAGATCTCACCGAGAGCCTGATGGAGCTGAATAGAGGGAAGGCTCCAGAAATGGACGGTCTAACAACCGAGTTCTTCATCAAATTCCGGGATCTCCTATGCGGCCCCTTCATGCGGATGATGAAGGAGAGCTTCCGCGTTGGAAGTCTTCCACACTCCATGAGAAGGGCAGTGGTGGGCCTGATACATAAAAAGGATGACAGGGTAGACGTAAAGAATTGGAGACCCGTATCCGTCACGACGACGGATTACAAACTCCTAGCAAAGGCACTCTCGAAGCGTTTGTCTAAGGTAATGAGTTTCATCGTGTCACCAGAACAGGGCAAATGACATGTACGCATCCTGTTCTGGGGCACGCCTGAATGCCGAAAAGTCCAAAGGACATTGGTGCGGCAGCTGGAAGGCCAGAGCTGATGCACCATTGAACTTCGGTTGGAGCAATGAAGGCTCCGTCTTCCTTGGTGTCTGGCTGGGGAATGACGAGGCAAAAACAACGAATCACGGGTTACAGATCCTTCTGAAGAAGCTGAAGGAAGGATCCGAAAAGTGGACAGTGGCAGTGGTATGGAAAGTTGCGGTCTCCAAAATCAAAGCGCTGACGGAGAGGCGTACGATCCTCCTGAAGGATTTGTACTGCGGATTCAATACATCAGACGATAGCCCTAAAACGAGACTAGCGAACTACGTAATCACATTAGCCAAAGGCTGCATATTCCGCCAATTCACCTTATTCCAAAAAGGGAAGATCCCAAATGTGGAATACCTGAAGAAGCTGGAGACCTCTCTGGAGAGGAGAGTTCTCAGAGAATATGTGCACCACCTCCAAGTCGACTCGGTCGATGAGTTCCGACGGTTTTGGTGTTTAGGAGGCATTCTGTGTACGTTAGAGAATGACGAGCTGGTGCTCAAACTCGCTAAGGCGGGAAAAACGGTTGCAGTCCCCTCATGTTTTTAAAGAGACTAGTGATTTTACCGTTTCTATTTACTTATTTATTTATTTATGTATATATTTATTGTATTTATTGGTATTTCAAGCAACCTAAGGAACCCCTACGGATCCAGAAAGTGCAGAGGTACATGGTTTGGTAAAAACCAAAACTGATGTTTTTTGGAATGATGCCCATAATGAGGGATAATGAATGAATAAAGTAAGGTGACGGAGAGAGAATAACACTCACCGATCCCTTATAATAATAATAACACACACGCACACACACACAAAGAGAGAGAGATTATCGAGAAAATAATCAAAACATGTTCAGGGGACCTTAAAACATGCATTTTCGTTGAGATCTCGAATTCGATTTATTCATGAAAATAATACGTTTTCTATACTTCGTATAGGGAGAAAATAAAATGATATCAGCACAATTTAACGGGAAAACTGTACTTTTTAAATTCAGATTATGACCGTAAAACACTTCTTATTGAAACTTGAACCCTGAAAATGTAATGTAGACTTCATTTTTACTTTCTCCATACGGCGTAGTATTGTTTTCATGAAAAAAATTGATTTCGAGATTTCAACGGAACTACATGTTTTATTAGTTTTTGGTAAAGATCGGTCAACCGGAAGTGGGTGTTAACTCTTGTCATTTATCCGTTATTTTGACATATTTGCTTTAATCTTTAATAAATGTTAATATATACTGGAATAAAAGTTGTAGGAAATTGAATGTTCTACAATCTTTGTTCGAAACATTTTTCCATACAATGCATTGTTTAAGGGATATCTTATATTTTTAGCTGCCATCACCACGCCACCTACCGACGAATATTGTTAACAATTGACGCTTAGTTACGTCTTAAAGGCTAAGGTTTGAGTTTATTTCTGTTCTTTGTCAAGTCTAAAATATTCTAGAAATTTCTTTAAATATTTATTATTATCTAACCTATTTGGAATTTGTAGAAATTTTACAGATATGGAGAAAGTCATATGGTGGCCAAATCAGATTTTTTTGTTATTTGTTGGAGATTCTTGGCTATATCCAATATCAGAAGGCTACGGTCTCTCTATTTCTGTTCTTTGTGAAGTCTTTAAATTTTTCTCGCAGTTTTTTAAAATATTTATTATCATTTAACCTATTTGTAATTTTTAAAAATATTACAGATATGGAGAAAGTCATGTGGTGGTCACATCAGATTTTTACTTATATGATACCTCAGAATCTTTCAACAGCTTACGATATACATTATAATTAGGGAATATATTTTTCGGGTTAAAAATAAAACAGCAGTCGGGGGGTAGTTATCAAATTTTAAACAAATCGGGTGAAATCGGGTTTCAATGAAAGCAAAGCAATTTCAATTTTAAAAATTCGGGTTGAATCGGGTTTAATAGAAATGAAATTTTTAACCAGTACACGTTGTTTTACACGTCATATATATTTTTGGCCCTGAATTGATTGATTACACATGTAAACTGGTGACACGCAACAATGTCTGAAAGTGTTGTTGATTGTTGCCACTATTCAATCAGCCTAAAATACAGCGAAGAATGCGATGTAGTGTCGTGTAAATGAATTTCCATATCTGTGATATCTGTCAAACGATTAAGTTTTACGTCTCGGAGAAACTTTTCGTCTGTGTTTCTCCGTGGGATGTAATGTCCGCATGAATTATCATTCAAATAAAGAAATCAACAATTTTTGTGTCTGGATTATAATTCTATGGTGCATCTTTCGATCATAGATTTTTCTTTGAATGCCAAGGTTGCATTAACCATCAACGATCATATGGGTCAAATCACATGTTTTTCTGTGCTCATTGTATCAGGTAAACGTTTTTTGTAGCTTGCGAAACACTTCAATTAAAATTTTGATACACAATAGACATGAATATGAATGGCAATGGATTAGATTGGCCAATATCACATTCAAGGTAAATTGCCATTTTTTAGAATGTACCGCAGAGAGAGCAAAAACCTCGCATTGTGGACAAAAGTATCACATGTGAACTCTCTCTTTTGAGAGACGGAGGGAAGCGTGACAAAGAGTCAAAACCTTTGAAGTGTTTCAACTGCAAGAAGAAAATCTTCTTTGTCTTGGTTTTGATAGAGGAAAATACTAAGACGCCATTGAGAGAAGAATAAACCAAAGGATTTGCGTACAGTTTCTACTTCTTGGCTGTTTATGCATAAGAGATAACGTTTACAAGATCAACAGCTAACTCCTTTTTAAAAATCTTATGGTTTATTTAACGTACGTATGAGTTTATTATGAACTTTATCGCGTGGAATGATCTTCCTATTTCAGAAGCTAATAATTTTTTTTCGTTATCCAGCGCAAAATCACTTTTGACGGTGATGTGGCATCTGAAATGTTTCTCTTGTGCAGCCTACCTTGCATTCCTGTTTTGCGTAGTCAACTTATACCTCTTGGTGATAGGACCTAAGTTGGCTGTCAAGACACAGCGTGGCAACAGCTTTTTGTACTACGGAAGGTGCATACTCTTCTACATCATCATGGCGATTCCTACGACTGTTAATCTGGTCGCGACAACAATTTGCTCTTCGAGGAGCCGCGGCCACAGGTGAGTTGTACGAAGCTCTATCGACTCACTTTAAATGTTGCCAAAAATTCTACAACTAAATCAAATTCACGTTCACTTTCTTGTTTATGTATAGATATATTTTTACGTCTATAACGTTTACAAACGTATTTGCTGATTAGTGCTTTTCGTCAACGCTGAAAGGCACTATTATCTTCGTGATGACCGTTCGTACACATATATCAGGATAGAATTGGCTTAACCGATTTCAACCAAATTTAGTATATGGAATATGCACATAAATTAATGACCAAGACGGCATATTTCGACCGTATTCCTTCAGCAGGGGTGCCAGAATTGCAATGTTACACTTTTGTATAATTATGAATTTGGAAGGAATCGGCCAAACTGATCTCAGCAAAATTTTGAACGAAGGAGGCGTGCAACAGAGAAAAGCAAAATCAACGTTTAAAATATAGACATAGAAAGCAGGGCTGCCACAATACAAGGAATAAACACATTCTTTTAGCACGTATTTTTCCGCATCAAGTTTAACCAAATTTAATACTTATAATATAAACAAATATAAAAAACCATATTATCATATTTAGACCGAATCAGTTAAACAGCGGTGCCACAATTTTAAATTAATATCTTTAAGTATTTAAGTGTTTGGAAGGAATTGGTAGAATGGATTTCAATTAAATGTTGTATATAAGATTTGTACAACATACCATAATGAAATAAAGATGCTTAAAGCGGAACTAAAGAGCAGGGCTACCACCATGAAAAGTAAAATAATATTTCTTTTACACGTATTTCTAGAGAACTGACACCATGGGTTTTAACCAAATATGGTATATATAATCTTCATATAAATATATAACCAAACTAGCATATTTCAACCGGGTAGACTAAACAGGGCTACCACAATATCAAGGTTAGAATTTTTCTGTAACTATGGATTTGGAAGGTATTGGCTGAACGGATTTAAAAGAAATTCCGTTAGTAGTTCATGTATAGAATGAAAAAACGAGATGAATATGTTTAGAACAAATCAAAAAAGCAGGGCTACCGCAGTATAAGAATAATAATTTTCTGATTTCAAAGCAAATACATTAATATACGATTATACTACGGTGAATTTTACGAAAATCACTTCTGTACCACTGGAAACTAGTGTACACTCCTAGAGGATTGCCAAAATAAATTTGAAAATGTCGCTAAATCCACCATAAAAAGTAGCTAAAAATTCGCTAAACTACAAGAAATGTCGCTAAAAATTCGTTAAAAATAAAAAGTGCATAAATACTTTTAAATAGTTCTTATTATATCTAATTGGTAAACTTATCTTCTTTTTTATAAATGAATAACAATTAAGATAATATTAATTGATCATTATAAATATGGTAGAATTTTTAAAATTAATAAAAAAGGAATAAGAAGTTTCATTTATAGGTTAAGCTTTTAAAATTAAAAGAAAAAATCTGATGTGGCCACCACATGACTTTCTCCATACCTGTAATATTTCCAAAAATTCCAAATGAGTTACATGATGCTTTATAAAAAGCGCGAAGCGAATAACGCAATTCTTTTGTCTATTTGAAGGCTAAACAGACGCCAATTCAATCGGAAGCAACAACGCGGGTTGCCTTGGCAACACCCGGAAAGAGTACGAAATTTCGGAAGGAAACGCGTGTTTCTGCCGTGTAACGTCTAAACATTGCAAGAATAAGATATTTTATAGTTTTAGCCTTCGAATAAAGTAAAAACAGAGAAATTCTGTCTTTATTTACGTATTTTAATGAATGAAGGAAATAAACCCTGCAACTTCAAAAATCGAAACTCTTGTGTAAACCTATGGGAAAATGTAATCGTCTCCCGGAGTCGAATCCGTGACACTTATGTACACGGAAATGGTTTTCCCGGGGTCTCCTAGTTGGCAAAAACAAAATGATGTTTACAGCATTTCTCAATGCATTGTTCTAGAGATAAAAGGGGGGACGGACAGGGGGACAGACGGACGGACAGATATTGAGTATTAATATATAAATATAAAAAGGAGCGTTACTAAGAATAAGACCTAACTAAGCGTCAAGTGTTTACAATAGTCGCCGGTAGATGGTGTGGTTGTGGCAGCTAAAAGATTTAGTTTTTAGATATGTTAAACAATGCATATGCATATGGGAAAATGTTCCAAACAAAGGTTGTAGAAAATTAAATTTTAACTTGATTGACTTTTATTTCAATACTTTATAACATTCATCAAATATTAAAGCAAATATAAAGAAATGGATGTGACAAGAGTAAACACGCACTTCCGGTCGACCGATTTTTACCACAAACTAATCAACTCTTGTCCCTTCAATAAAAGTGTCAAATATAAACTTTTGCGTTGATATGATTAATAGTTGTTGAGTTAGAGCACACACAAACTTTTTATCAGATACATACACACACACACACACATCGTCGAGAAAATGGTAAAAACGTGTTCAGGGGGCCTCATTAAAACAATGGAGAAAGTAACAAATGATATTAAAAATTCACTATAAAAAAGTAGAACATTAATGCTTCATAGACAAGTCACGTTCTGGTAACTCTTCACTGCTACTTTTTGCTTCATCTTTACCTAAATTCTCATATGCATCTGTGGAACCAATTTTGTTTATTACACTTTCGGGAGGTTCGTAATTGTAGCAACATTTCCCATTCCTTCTTAAACCATATCTAATGGCTGAAATTGCCTTTAAAGTTTTGATTTTACAATGTCCATGACACAAAATTGACGTTCAACATCAGCGTTAGAGTGGGGTAATGTGAGTACAGTTAAAGATAGATCTGAAATATCTTCAAAAGTATTTCAACCAGTTGAATCTCGGTAGCTAGCGATTTCCGGCCAAGTTTTAACGTATCTTAGGTTTCCGTCCACTTGACTGTGTGTAGTTTTTCCACTAAAGTCAACACGAGACAGAATTGTTGAATTTTCGACAAACATTTTTGCTAGATTAAGTATTCCTATTTTCGTTGGTTTCAAACATTTACTTGCACTCAAACAAGATATTGACTGCAAAGCAGTAACATTCTCTGGCAACCTATGTCGAAGTTCTTTTATAAGTGAAACTAGAAAATTATGACATCTTTCAGGGTTTACTTCATCAGAAAATTTGCTATCTGACATTTCCTTTTTAAATTCATATCTTAAGTAAGGATGAGGATCTAGCAGATTTTCAGTTTCAATACTTTCTGAAATATTGATCTTTGAATCTCGAGAAAATAATTTAAATGTACCAAACCATTGAGTAACTTAGTGGGATCATTCACTTTGGTTTCAAAAATAACAGAGAAACAGGATAACGACTGATGTGCTGATATTATATAATAACAAATAATTGCCATTTTTTCATAATAAATTTGACACGTCTTGAAAGGGGCAAATTTTCTATAATTTTAATTGCGTTTTATGAAAGTATTCTTCAGCGTAAATTACAATGTGATCTTTTAAAATTAATCTGAAATACATTTAAAAATATACACAACTGGGGAAATAACTGAAAATTATTTTAAGATTTATGAAAAACTTATATTTTAAGAAACCTACCATAAAAGTAATTCGTTTGGTTTGTGCTGAATATTCATGTACTTGTGTACAAATAAAGAAATAGCTAAATTTGTCGCTAAATCCGGAAAAAATCGCTAAGTTAGTGGCATCTCGCTAAGCCCTAAAGAAAGTCGCTGAACGAAGTAAAAAGTCGCTGAATCTAGCGAATTGGCAACTATGAGTCCCCTACTTGTTATATATAAAAATTTTTATTGAAAGGAAAGTAGGCGGATTAGTTCTTTCCAGAACTACTTGTTTATATTTGATGAATGTAAAAATTACTGGAAGAAAGGTTCTAAAAAATTTACAACGTTTTTCGAAACATTTTCCTATATAATGCATTGTTTAAGAGATATTTTAAAAACAAATTTAGCTGTCACCATCACACCACCTACCGGCGACTATTATAAACACTTTACGCTTAGTTACGTCTTAGTAACGCTCCTTTTTATTATTTTCTTAATTGTTGGAGTTTATTTCTGTTCTTTGTAGTCTTTAACTTTTTCTCGTAGTTCCTTAAAATATTTATTATCATTTAAACTATTTGGAATTTTTAGAAATATTACAGGTATGGAAAAAGTGATGTGGTGGCCACGTCAGATGTTTTTAAGCTGTAAGTATACAAAACATTTTTCAGTAAACAATAGATAAATCTGTTATTTACGGGGCCTCTGGTTTTAAAATTGTAACTTTATCGGAATGCTTTTAGGAAATCAGTTTGGCAAATGTTTTTTAGTAAAAGTTCATGCAAAATATGCACCTGATACTTTAATGTTTGAGCTCTACGAACTTCGGAGGCCCCAAATATTGTGTGGCCCGGATGCCTCGCATCCACCTTCTCATCATCCCCTTTTGGTGAGCCCTGCTTGTATGTATATTATCTCTTAGTCTAAAAATTCTTTATGCTGAGAACTCATAATATAATTTGTCCAGTAATCTTGTAGTTCTGATTAAAAGGATCAGTTTACCTGTGCATCATTTGGCGTGCAAGGTGTTGGGAATACGCTGGGAGGTTCGAAGGCGGCCAGAAGTGAAAGAAGGTTGCAAGGAAGAGAAAGAGGATAGCGGAGCTGTTCTCGTATTAAACCACCAATATTGGATAGATTTTTTGGGTAAGAGACAAACCGAATGGCCATTTAAGTCTGGTTTCCAAAGGAACTTATGAAATGGTCGTGTGTGTATTTGTCCCCCAATAACAGCTTTTGCATCAACGGAAAGATTTTTATGAAACTTGGTATGAGACTCATGCTTATTCTTATTGTAAATGTTGAATAATTGATCGTATTTTCTTGAATTTTTACTGAAACAGCGCATCTTACCGTATTGTTACCATGGAGACGATTATTACCGAACTCGGCTTGAATATAGATGAGTGAAGAAATGGGTTATTACCAAATTTTATATTAACTTTGCTTTATATATATAATTGTAGGTTTTTATTTATAGTAATTATTATTGATAGTAAGTTTTTATTTATCTTAAATTTTTTTATCTTTATTCATTTATGATTATTCCGAAAACTGTTTTCCCTATGAAAAGGCCATTTAAAACCTTGGTGAATTGTTATTTTTGCGATTACTGAGAATTAAGTATTACGTCTGGAAAATCAAGTTACATCTAAGCTTTTAATGAATTTTATTATTATTATGAAATTATTATTAAATTCTTATCGCTCCTCTTATAATATTGCCTTATACATGCATTTTATTATTATTACATTATAATCACATTCGTTTGCAATATGTGCTATTAATAATCATTAATGCGATCTTCTCGGCATATTTCACATTTAAAATTCATTTTAAAACTACTTTAGATGACTATATTTGTTTATGTAGTTTGTGCCATGAACATAATTTTATTCTTTGGAACTGTTCACTTGGCTTATTTTATACTTTGGATGAAATCTTTTATAATTATAGGCCTTTAAGACCAGTTGTTCTTGCATTTTTCTAAAAGCCCTCACATTTAAGTATCATATTCCTTTTTTTTAGTATTTAAGATATGTACAATACTGTTGTAAAAGATGTTGATTTGAACAAATTTAAATAAAACATTTTAAAGTGCTGTGTTATAGCTTAGCAATTCTTCAACTAACTATACTTATACAGTGGTTTTATATGGATGGTTGATGTCAGGGGCGCAATCAGGGGGGGGGGGGGGTGCAAGGGTGCATTCGCACCCCCCAAAAACAAGGAAAATGGAACTCGCTTGAAATATCAGAATAAATGATAAATGCTATACCTTTACTTCCTCCAGCCAGATACACTTGCGATTTTATTCAGACTTCTTTCGGACATTCATTTTGACCCATGTTATTTTGTGCTGATCTTAAAAGCTTCAATTCTGCTTATTGTTTCTCTTAGCTCTTCATCTGGTTCAACATAAAGGTTTAGAAGAGAATGAAAGGCAATGTGGACAATGGAGTAATACTTGAGAAAAGACATTTCTTTTCGAAGCGCTTGTTTTCTCATGCAGGAGAGTATGGATGACTCGAGGTGGATATATCGCAAACATTACGTGATGTTTCCGGTATATCCATCGTGACGTCATCAAGTAACCACTTAACCTAAGCGAAAGATGTGAGTTCATTAGGCATCTGCTGTCTCGCTAGTAAATTAAAGCATACAAAATATAACGTCAAATACAGAGAGCTTGGAAGAAAACAGTACGTCTCTCATGATCTGATCCTCAGTCTCGAAAGGAACGTCGGTCTCTGTGGAAGTGTAGAAAGAAGATTTGCCGAGACTATTTCCTAATTTTATTATTTGGTGCATAAATATAAGAGCGAAACCGCAAGTTGCAAAAGATAGTGTAGGATTATAGTGTGGTTTTTGAGTGAGGGATGATCCTGTTCATCCAGAAACAGCGGAGATAATATTGTTTCTTCAAATTAACAAGTTGTAGGACTAAAAGCTGCTGACTGCAGGAAAAAAATCTATTTATTTTGGTTAGTAAATAATAAAATAATTTATCGTATGTTCTTTCTTGACGTTTGCTAAAAGCTTATGCAGTGACTTGTATGTTGAGTGAAATGTCTTCGATTTTCAATCAGAATATACATTTTTGTGACCGTTATTTTTATGACTCGTAAGTGGAGCTCTAAAACGTAAATTAAGTTATTTCATTTATTATCAGAAAGTATGTATTATATGTTTAGACCACTAATTAATCAAAAAACTATTTATATTTGTATATAAATGGATTATGATACTAAAATTTGCTATATCACATAATGCCTTTATCTTTATTATTTTAGAAAACAGACTGCGTCCTTAATAATGAGCAAATGAAAACAACCGTCTATTAGTAATTACTTCACGAAATAATTATGCAAAAATGTGAAAACTGGTGTCTCTTTAATTACCTCTCCAGATCCTGCTTACACACTTTGTTCGTTTATTGTTCTTTTTACCTTTCTTGATTTTATACACCATTGTGATTCTTATTCTTCTGGTTTTTATACTTTAGACATGTCTTTACATAAAGAGACACCAGTTTTCACATTATCGACTAAGGATCTCAACCGTTTTCACAATTTACATACTAGAATTAATAACATAGCAGCAGACATTAAATTTTTGAAACTATGTAGAGAACACAAAGTTATACCCAACTTTATGAACATTTTTTCTAAACTGAGAAAAGATCATATCACATCCACAGTAAAACAAATAGCCATCAACAAATGGTTTCAATTAGAAATTAGGAACCTATATGCTAAAAGGAGCTCTCTAGAAATTTCGGCCTATGAACTACACTTAAAAATTACAAAAAATTTACATCCTGTTGAATTTGAATTATGGAACAATTTTGAACATAAAATGCACGAGACCAACACTCATAAGTTTCATATTAAATCCATAACTTGAGATAAAAAATTAAAGTTTCTTAAGAAACAAGGGGATAAAACTATTGACAACACACCCAAAAAAACAAATCAACCCAGTATTACTTCACATACTTCTGATTTCACTGAAAACTTGTCCAATCTACCTTTTTCTCAGGATGAATTGTCTCTTTTAGATAGGGGTTTGAAATTTGCTTTCCCACCAAGGAATCCACCTATAGATAATTTAATCACAGACATTGAAAAATCCATTGAATTTTTCGATGAAAACTCCAAAAATTATATCCGACAAGCTTGTTCAATACAAATCCAACACAACTTGAACAAATTAAATAAGTCTCATCCCAAAAACTATTCCAAAACCATGAAACAACTCCGAGATAAAGATTGTTTTTACATTAAGGCTGACAAGGGCCATAAAATAGTGATCATGGATAAGACAATACTTTGACAACGTCCAAATTATGTTGAACAATGGACCTTACATTAAACTCAAGAAGAACCCATTAAATTCCATGATTCAAAAAACCAAAGACATCATTAAAGGATGTAAAACCATCATTGATAATAAATTAAGCTACAAGTTAAAAATTTCAAACCCAAACATACCTAAATTGTTCTGCCTCCCCAAAATACATAAAGATGACAAAGCCATGAGACCGATTGCATCAGGAATAAATAGCCCAACCTATAACTTGGCCAAATGGCTTAATAGTGAATTTAAACAGATGTCCTTTCCCGACAAACACTCTGTTAAAAATACCTATGACATGATAAGTAAACTAAAAGACATAACATTAAAAGAGTCTGAGATTTTGGTCTCCTTTGACGTCAAAAGCCTCTTCCCAAGTGTACCTCTGGAAGAAACATCTCAAATTTTAAAATCATTGTTACTAAAACAAAATTTTTCTGATGAAATTGTCCTTGAATATTTACAACTTACTAATTTATGCATGTCACAGAACGTTTTTTCATTTAAAAATGAAATTTACAAACAAACTCAAGGCACTTCTATGGGAAACCCCTTATCTCCCTTTTTAGCCAACATTTTCATGTCCTCTTTTGAAAACGATTGCAAAGAAAAATTTCATTACTTTCCAGATATATGGTTGAGGTACGTGGATGACATATTCACAATCTTTGATTTAAAGAAACAAAATGTAGATGAATTTGTTAATCAGTTAAACAACATATACCCTTCAATCAAGTTCTCTTATGAACTTCAAGAAAACAACACCTTGCCATTTTTGGACTTGCTTATCATAAATAATAGACAACACACTGAGTTTGACATTTTTAGAAAACCTACACATACTGATAACTTTATTCCTAACAACTCCTTTCACCCTATGAACCAAAAAATAGCTGTGTTTCAATTTTTAACACACAGATTATGTAACATCCCCCTCAATAAAATCAGATATGCAAAGGAACTTAAACACATAAAACAAATTGCCGCTAAACTTGGATACGATAATAATTTAATTAATAAATTAGTGAGAAAACATAACTTTAATAAAACTTTGTCCAATGCCACTTCCCTTAAATTAGACACCAAAAAAGAGGACAAATTTGTAAAAATTGCCTTATTTTCCACCATTAAACAGAGGCTTGAACAAAATTTTTAAACATAAGAATTATACTATAACATATACAAATCCTTTTAATTTGAAAAATTTACTGGGCAGTACAAAAGACAGAACAGAATCTTTGAACAAGTCCGGTATTTATAAAATACAATGCTCACACTGCGACAAAAAGTACATAGGACAAACAAGAAGGAAACTAATAACACGCTTCAAGGAACACATGGCTCACTATAAATATAATCGTTTTGAAAAATCAAGCGTTGCCAACCACATCTTTGAAACAGGTCATAGTATACACGTAAACGATTTAACACTGATAACTTCAGCCAATAACTCACTAAACTCGTTAGAAAACCTTCACATTTACAAAAACCGCGATACACTTATGAACACAGACACAGATTTCAACAAGACCCTATACAAATTGACAGATTTAAACGACACACACGCCGAAAAATCTTTCCGCGTTTCGCTTGTTTCTCGGTCGTCTTCTTAATACTTTCCGTTTCAACCTGGCAGTTGGCTTCCAGTCACTGTTGAAACAGGTTATACCACTGACGATGCCCACCTTGTGGGCGAAATGCATTGGGTTTTGCAGCCCTCTAGTTGTTTTGGCTAAAGGAGTATTCCACTTTTGTTAGTTTTGGCCAAAGTTATTGAGCTGCTATCAATTATCGAGAAAATGGTCAATAGGTGTTCAGGGGACCTCAAAACGTGTATTTCCGTTGAAATCTCGAGTTCGCTTTTTTTCATGAAAATAATACTTTCTCTATACTTCGTATATGGAGAAAGTAAATATGTCCAACGTCCAGAAGAGAAGATCTAAAAAAGATGTGTCCTACACGTTGGATTGAACGACATGAATCTATAATGGTAATGACAGAATTGTTCCTTGGTTTCTGCATTAAAAGCCATTGAAACCTGAGACGACAAAGATCCTTCTTCGGGAGCACGCATCCTCTTGAATTCAATTAGAACCTCAACTTTTGTAATAGCACTGTCCACAATTGAGAAATGTTTTTCCTATACACTGCCACTAAGCAAAATGCTTCAATCGGTGTCACTCGATTTAGTCGAAGCTGTAGAATTATCTGAACACACCATTGAAGAATTTTAAAAAATGCGAAATTCTGCAACAAATATATTTTCAGATATTTAAAAAAAATCGTTATCAATTCTTTAGGAAATAGCTGATGAAAATTTCAATACCCCGATCTACAAGTCGACAAATTCATAGTTCAAATCACAATACAGAGGCAATTGAAACATTTTATCGAGTCTCAGTATTCATTCCTATGTTAGATTCAGTGACTTGCAGGAAAGATTTGTCAAACATAAGGAAATACTTCAGTCATTGAATATTTTAATTCCCGGCAGAAATAATACCGATTATGAAGCAAAACTTAAAATTTTACTGTCAAAATATGCATTGGACTTACGAACTGCAGTGCAAATACTTTAATTGCAGAATACACCTTGTGGCAAAGAAAATTTGATCATTTGGCGATGATTTAATACCAAAATCTGCTATAGACAGTTTGCAAGTTAGTAACACCAATATATTTCCCAACATATACATATTACTAAAGATTTTGGCCATGTTGCCGGTGACAACCTGTAGTGTTGAGAGATCATTCTCAACATTAAAATACTTAAAAGATTATTCGAGAAATGTTACCGGCCAGGAGAGATTAAACGGACTGGCATTATATATATATATATATATAAACATAAAAATAGACGTAGATGAAGTTTTAGAAATGCTTTCGAAAACTAAAAGGAAAATAGATTTTGTTTTGTAATAATAAATAATTGTGTATTTGTTATTTACATATCTTGGTATAGGCAGTATATTTGATTTTATTCGTTAATCATAAGAATAATCTGACTAAAATATTTAGTAAAGTTATTACTTTTAAAATGACAATTAAAAAACATTAAAATATTACAATGTTAGGTAGAGACTGGAATAAAGATAGAAAGTTTGAACCAGGAGGTTTAAGAAAAGCATATTCTTTGGAATAATCGAAACAAATGTTGCAAGGATTTTTGACGATTTCTTTTCAAGGAGAGCAGTGAAAAAAGTGATTCCAGTTGCAATGTTAGAGAGAAAAATGAAAATCCTATCTATCTATTATCTGTGAAAGTAAAAGTGAAATTTTTGAAGACCTCGATATAATTGTGCATACTAAAGCTGAAACATGTAACTATCCATAACAGCTCAAAAAGATGAGATGAGTTTGATACTAGTGTTGCATCAACATCTGAAGAAGTGGTTGCCGTTGGTGAAGAACCTAGCGCATTCGCCAATTATAGTGATCCTAGTGAGTGGATTTTTCTTTTGACTCGTAATCAATTGAACGATATTGTTAAAAAAATCCTATTCGCATCTTAAGAGAAAATTATAGCTTCCTTCTTTTCCTGGTTTCGAACCCTAGACTACTCTGTGGTAGGTCAGCGCTCCAACCACTAGACCACTGCTACTCTGATAACAGAAACTCAACCTCGATACCGTAAGTATACACTGAAATAAACAATTAAAAATTTATTTGCATGTTTTCCTAATTAAAATAAAAAATATTTAAATTTTAAGTCGAGGGCCTCGCAAATTCTATTCACCTAGGGGCCTTGTACTCCCTAAGTCCGCCTCTGGGTGTGTATTTTGTAACAAAATTAATCCTTTGCACCCCCAAGGTGAATTTCTGGTTGCAACTCTGGTTGATGTGATGTTAGGAGAAGAAAAATTTATTATTTTTGTCATTTAAGCTAGTGACTAAAATATGAAATGTGCAAGTTTCATTCCTACCAGTATCTAAAGCTGAATTACTCTGAACTAGCAGTATATTTTCGTTAATTTTAAGCAATAGGAATGGATAGGTCAGTATTTTCATCAATGAAACAAAAGATACTATCAAACTTCTTACTACTTATATACCAAACATTCTTACGTTTGTCTCACAACTGTACAAAGATTAAAGTTTAAATAGAGAGACCCCCACATCACTCAACAGCTGGTAGAATCTCTGCAACTTTTGACGCCCATGCAAGCAGAAAGGTTATCATAATTATATTATAGAGTTTATTCATATTAAAATATTAACTATTGTGACGGGCTACGGTTTCTCGGAGAGGAAAGGGCACAAATGAAAGTTACACGTAATAACACAAACACCTTTAATCGCCTGGGGCGCACACTACACTCTGTAAGCTTCCACAAGAAAAGAGAGAACTGACGCGCACCCTGTTGGCTGCGTGCAAAAACAAAATAAAATGAAGAGCAAAGTCCGTTATCGGTCTGGTCTCGTTATAACCTCCCCCTTAGAATGGCATGTACGACCTCGAATGCAATTCTACAAGGTCTGCCAGTGGCGGCATCTCCTAGGTGGCTGCATCCTAGTAGGTAGCGCAGGTATGTGGGAAGCCACCGATGAAGTAGAAGGCACCGATGTCCTGGAAGGCACCGATAACGTAGAAGGCACCGATGTCCTGGAAGGGAACGATGTCCTGAAAGGCACCGATGATGTAGAAGACACCGATGGCGTGGAAGGCACCGATGTCCGGAAAGGCACCGATGACGTAGAAGACACCGATGGCGTGGAAGGCACCGATGTCCGGAAAGGCACCGATGACGTAGAAGGCACCGATGTTCTGGAAGGGAACGATGACGCAGAAGGCACCGATGTCCTGGAAGGAAACGATGATGTAGAAGACACCGATGACGTGGAAGGCACCGATGTCCGGGAAGGCACCGATGACGTAGAAGGCACCGCTGTCCTGGAAGGGAACGATGTTCTGGAAGGCGCCGATGATGTAGAAGACACCGATGGCGTGGAAGGCACCGATGTCCGGAAAGGCACCGATGACGTAGAAGACACCGATGGCGTGGAAGGCACCGATGTCCGGAAAGGCACCGATGACGTAGAAGGCACCGATGTTCTGGAAGGGAACGATGACGCAGAAGGCACCGATGTCCTGGAAGGAAACGATGATGTAGAAGACACCGATGACGTGGAAGGCACCGATGTCCGGGAAGGCACCGATAACGTAGAAGGCACCGATGTCCTGGAAGGGAACGATGTCCTGAAAGGCACCGATGATGTAGAAGACACCGATGGCGTGGAAGGCACCGATGTCCGGAAAGGCACCGATGACGTAGAAGACACCGATGGCGTGGAAGGCACCGATGTCCGGAAAGGCACCGATGACGTAGAAGGCACCGATGTTCTGGAAGGGAACGATGACGCAGAAGGCACCGATGTCCTGGAAGGAAACGATGATGTAGAAGACACCGATGACGTGGAAGGCACCGATGTCCGGGAAGGCACCGATGACGTAGAAGGCACCGCTGTCCTGGAAGGGAACGATGTTCTGGAAGGCGCCGATAATGTGGCAGGCACCGATGTCCAGGAAGGCACCGATGACGTAGAAGGCACCGCTGTCCGGGAAGGCACTGATGACGCAGAAGGCACCGATGTCCTGGAAGGGAACGATGTTCTGGAAGGCGCCGATGACGTAGAAGGCACCGATGTCCGGGAAGGCACAGATGACGCAGAAGGCACCGATGTCCTGGAAGGGAACGATGTTCTGGAAGGCGCCGATGATGTGGAAGGCACCGATGTCCGGGAAGGCACCGATGACGTAGAAGGCACCGATGACGTAGAAGGCACCGATGTCAGGGAAGGCACCGATGACGCAGAAGGCACCGATGTCCTGGAAGGGAACGATGATGTAGAAGACACCGATGACGTGGAAGGCACCGATGCAGGTCTTGGAGATGATTGCTGTTGCCGTGGACGGCCTCGTTTCCGCAGCGGTCGTAATAGACACGGATCATGGGCACCATGAGTGGCGACAAAGGGAGTCAGCAGTCTGCTCGCATACTCGACGGGGCGTTGGTCGGGAAGCTCCCCCTGGAGTAGAACCGCTCCCAAAGCTTAAGCGCTTGCGTCTGTTCAGAGCACATATGGCAGTGTATGGTCTGCTTACCGAAGGATGGGCGGTGTTCTTAGTAATTTCTTGAGCGTCTTGAATGCATCATCTTGACTCGGTCCCCAATTCCATAGAGCATTCTTTTTCGTCAAATCACTTAGATGTCGAGCAACACTGGAATAGTTGGGCACAAACCGTCGGAACCAGGACCCTGTCTGCAGAAACGTTATGAGTTCTTCGACATTCTTAGGAGCTCTCATTTCTGCGATGGCGGCTATCTTACCGGGATCTGGTTTGATTCCTTGAGGTGAAATAAGATGGCCAAGATATTTTACCTCGGACGACCCAAGTGTGCACTTTGACCTATTTACATATAACCTGAATTGTTGCAGGCGACTGAACACTTGGCGAAGGTCTTCCATGTGTTCATCAAAGGATGACGATAAAATGATCAAATCATCCAAGTACGCCAGTACCTGGACATCTCTAAGACCAGATCGGAGACGGTCAATCAGCCTTTGAAAGGCGACAGGAGCATTTCGGAGACCAAATGGCATGCGTTTGAATCGGAAGTGGCCCAAGGGCGAGATAAACGCAGTTTTGTCTGTCTTCAATCTTGACCGGAACCTGCCAATACCCTGAATGTAAGTCAAGCGTAGTCATGTACAGGGACTGCTTTGCTGCGTGAAGTAGGTCATCTACACGAGGAAAAGGGTATCTGTCTGAAACCGTCAGACTGTTCAGGCGTCTGTAATCAACGCAGGTCCGAAAGGTTCCGTCCTTTTTGGGCACGAGGACGACGGGCGCTTCGTAGGGAGAATCACACTCCTCGATGATGTCCTCAGCCATCATTCTCTCAAGTTCCTGCTGAAGAAACTCCTTTTTGCAGGCGACAGCCTATATGGGGGTACAGCGATTGGAGTATCATCGGTTACCTTAATAGCATGCTCTGCAAATGAAGTGGGCTCCTTGCTAGGAGAAAATACATCTTCATATTCAGCGAGAAGTGCGGTGATGCGGCGTTTCTGGTCCTCAACCAAATTCTGTCCTTCATCATCCCGTAATGGCAGGTTGCTGACGTGGACGTTGCTCACAGGTACAGATGTAGAAATATCTTCTTCTCGTACAAAACCGTGGCGGCTACTGGGATCTTCCTTGAAGAACCATTCATGTCCGGGAAGATCCAGTAGCATCCGACTCTCCGGATGATCCGGAATTGCGATCAAGGTCGTGAGGATCGTACGGTTGACGACAGAAATTTCCACAGAAAAACTCCTGGCTAATACGCGATGCGTTTTTCCATCAGCTAACTTCATGTCCAGGGAAGCCTCGCTGAACGGACGCCCTCGAGAAATTAATATATGATAAAGCTGTGCACCGGCAATACTTCTTTGGGAGCCAGTGTCAAGACAAGCTAGACCATCCAGTCCTAAAATCTGGACCGGGAGCATTGGTCGCGATGAACCATCGTCAATAGAGAAGGTTTACTGCATAAAATTGAAGGATGAGACAATCGTACTTTCAGTTTTCATGGGAGGCGCACAGTTAGGGCAGTTGCTTCTGACGTAACCTGGGGCACCGCACCCAAAACACGTTATTTGTGGTTTTGGCGAATCAGATTTTGGGGTATGAGGTGATGATTTTACTGATTGTGCAACATCACCCTTAGTTGCCTTTGCTTTCCTGCAATCTGATTCAACGTGGCCGAAATATTTACAGTAACTACACCTCGGACGCTGTTTCTTCTCCGGTCGGTCTCTACCTTCATTACTACTGACATCCTCTAATCGTCGCAGAACCTCACGCTGTGAGTGTTCAATGTCTGTTGCACGTTGCAAAAGACTCTTGAATGAGTCAAAATCGCTAGGTGAAAGTCTTTTCCTAACTTTTCTATTCATTAACCCGTATACAATATCTAATTGCGCGCGTTCTGGCAAGGTATACGGTAATTGTGACAGGAGGGCGCGAATGTGGCATACAAAAATCTCGCTTGTTTCATTTTCGTGTTGCTCACGTGCAAAAATCTCTCTGAAGACGAGATGAGGCGGCAATTTGCAAGAGAACGCGTCTCGAAACGCGCACACGGCACCGTCCCAGTCTGAAATATCTCTCTTTATACCCTGCCACCATGTCGCAGCAATGCCTTCCAGAAGCATTGAGACACCACTAATGTATTTTCTTCGCTGACATTTGCGCAATCCTTAAATGTCAAAACCAAGTCTAAGAATGCGTCAACATCAGACGAAGCACTGCCGTTAAATCGAGAAGTACATTTAGAAAAAATGCCGCTACTTGGTGTAACAAGGACGGGGCTCGTCAATTGCCTATCAAGAACAGTCATTCTTGCCGAGTCCGTAATTTGCGCAATCAGCGCCTGAAATTGTTCGTTTGATAACGTCAAGGCTGGCGGAGATTCACTCGTCCCTTCCGTGGGTGATGATTTAGATTTAGGCATGGTAGCTATTTCTAAACTAATCCACGCAGGAAACAATTTCACTCAGCGGAAATACGGAAAAATTCGCTAGGCGGCAAGGCCCAAGGTCGCAGCGCGGAAAAAGCAATATGGCCGCACAAAGGAACAACCACGTGGAAGAACGCAGTTTGGCCAAAAAAGCAATATGGCCGCGAGTAAAACAATATGGCCACGCGGAAGAACACAATGCCGCAGCGCTGAAGGACAGTTAATTGTCGCAGCGCGAAAGGACAAAAATTTTGCAGCGAGCGTATATTATCACGTGGAAATAAGAAATTTACGGACACACGTATCGCACTAAATTTCACTGTAGGTGGAAGTAGGCGAAGAAGTATCGCTTCGCGGAAGGATACTTAAGAAAACCACGTGGCAGGATGTATAGCACTAACACATAGAAAATAGACAGCACACACTAATTATGGCCACAATACAAATTTTAAATTTGCGGACACAAGTATCGCACTTAATTTCGCTGTATATGGCACTAAGTGAGGAGGTATCTATACACAACATGGAATTGGTTGCGCTGCTTCCGGAATCCGATGCTCAGATCTGATGAGTGTTTAAAACGCATATATTCCTTTGCACACTTTTATCTGCTCCCGAGCCGCGAGTTGGGCGCCATTTGTGACGGGCTAGGGTTTCTCGGAGAGGAAAGGGCCCAAATTAAAATTACACGTAATAACACAAACACCTTTAATCGCCTGGGGCGCACACTACACTCTGTAAGCTTCCACAAGAAAAGAGAGAACTGACGCGCACCCTGTTGGCTGCGCACAAAAACAAAATAAAATTAAGAGCAAAGTCCGTTATCGGTCTGGTCTCGTTACACTATATAAAATTTGGTTATAAAAATTCATTTTTATATCTTCACTTATTTTCTTTTCCACTTGACTACCCTTCAGCAATAGACTGTTGATCCATACACATTAGCGTATAAACAGTAACATTTATTAAATTAGTTTTTTTAATACTTGCAAAGAGATTTTGACATTGCTTTTAGTACTTTAAACCTGATAATACTCTATTAATTTGTTTTCCAATTTTCTATATCATTATGAATGAATTGTAAATTACAAATGGTATTTATGGTGTGAGAATTCCTTTGGATGCCTAATACATGCTGATACATTTCCTGTCAATATCTCTTCTTCATCTAAAGGCTAAGCCTTGTCGCTGCAACCATGAACTCCTGTCCTCTGCCATTCTCTTCAACATCTCGTATTTCTCAACTCCCATCACTGACTCCACGTCATCTAGGTATTTCTTTCTTGGTCTGCCTCTTCCTTTCTTCCCTAAAAGTTTCCCCTCCAAGATGTTCACAATTAATCCATTATGTCTAATCACATGGCCTAAAAATTTTGCCTTCCTTTCTTCCATTCCTCTGATCAGTTTCCTTTCTTCTTTTACTTCTTCCAAAACTTCAAGGTTTGTCTTTCTCTCTGTCCAACTTGTCTTTAACATTCTTCTCCATATCCACATTTCTGTCGCTTCCAGACGGGACCTCTCCCTCTTTCCTAACGTCCAACTTTCACTACCATAAAGTAAGGTACTCCAGACAAAAGCTTTTGCAAAGGATTTCCTTACTTCCAAATTCATATGACTGCTTGTCAGTAGGTTCCTTCTGCATTGAAAAGCTTGCTTTGCAAGTGCTATTCTTCTTTTCACTTCCTGTACGCATCTATTATCTTCAGTAATTGTACTACCTAGGTAGCAAAACTGCTTCACCTGCTCAATTTCCTGATTGTCTATTTTGATCTTTGATATTGTCCCTGCATTACTTTTGCCTATAACCATCAATTTGGTTTTCTTGATATTTATCTTTAATTCCCACTGTTTTAACGTGTCCGATATTACTTTCAGCATTTTATTCATTTCTCTTTTTGAATCGCTGAATATTACAATGTCATCTGCAAATCTAATGCAGTGTATTCTAACTCCATTTATTTTTATGCCTTTTGTCTTTTCCTTCATAACTTCTATACTTTCTTCAATGAACATATTAAACAAATATGGAGATAGCGGACATCCTTGTCTTACTCCTTTCCTTATCTTTGCTTCACTCTCTAATCCATTTATATTTATTCTTGTAGTTTGATTTTGATAAAGCTTAAAAATTAATCTTCTGTCCCTCCAATCAATACCTATTTTTTTCATAGTCTTAAACAACAGTTCCCAATTAACTGTATCAAAGGCCTTCTCCAAATCAATAAACGTTAAATATAATGTCCTGTTTGTTTCTAAACATCTTTCCATTATCACCCTGAGGGCTAATATAGCTTCTCTCGTTCCTCTCCCACTTCTAAATCCAAATTGATCTTCACTAATATAATGTTCTATTTTCCTTTTTATTCTGTTTTTCACGATATAAATTAAAACTTTTAAGGCGTGCGAAAGTAGTGAAATTGTTCTGTAGTTACTACACTCCACTGCATTCCCCTTCTTTGGTAAACTTATAGTTTTACTTTTTATAAAGTCGTCAGGTAATTTTCCTTTTTCGTAACAATCTTTTATAATTTTAAAGAAATGTTCTTTTGCTTCCTCCCCTAAGTTCTTCAAAAGTTCTGCAGGTATACCATCGACACCTGTTGCCTTGCCTGAATTAAGATTATTAATAGCTTTATAAAACTCTTCTTTGGTTATTGTTGGGCCTAGCTCGTCATTTCTTATTTCCTCTTCATTTTCAATAAATCTACATCCATCTCCAACATCTCTTCCACTATATAATTCTTCTATGTATTCTTTCCACCGAGCACATACTTTTTCATTTTCCCATAACATATTTCCTTCCTTATCCTTAACTATTGCCGATTTAGTTCTTGGTTTGTACTGGAGAGTTTTAATTTTGAAGTATGCTTTGTCTTGCCTTCCTCCCTTTGTATCTTCCTCAATTTCCTTCACTATCTTTTTGGTCCATCTCTCTTTTTCTTCTCTGCATTTGTTAATAATCTCATTCTTAACTTTTTTATAAGTTTCATCATTTCCATTCTTCCTCAACTTGTTTCTTTCTTCAATTAAAATCAGTATCTCCTCAGTCATCCAAGGTTTTCTAGGCTCCAATTTTCTCTTTCCAATAACTTCCTCTGTAGCTTTAATAACCCCTTTTTTAAATTCCTCCCAACTAAGTTGTCCTTCATAATTTCTCATCAACTCATTTGTTTTTTCTTGGTAATTCTTAGCCGTTGGTAACTCTTTCAGTCCCTGTAGATGCCAGTTCTTTTTAACTGTTCTCTTTATTTTCTTAAACCTAATATTGCATTTTGCCATGACTAGCTTGTGGTCACTGTCTACATCTGGACCTGGGTAACTATAACACGATTTTACCTGGTTCTTATATCTTCTTTTTACTAAAATATAATCTATTTGAGGTAAAATAGTCCCCCAATCGGATCTCCGGGCGGGGACTGCCTTGAGGAAAACATTTGTCGAAAGTAAATTACGAATAGGCACTTAGAACGTAAGAACTATGAGAAAGGCAGGAAAGCTAGAGAACTTGAAAGAAGAAATGAGAAGAAATAGAGTTGACATTATAGGGCTAAGCGAAACTAGATGGGAGGGAGAAGGACAGTTCGACTCGGAAGAATTCACGGTAGTTTATTCTGGAGGAAATAGTGGGGAAAGGGGAGTAGCTCTGGTACTTAGGAAAGATATGATGAAAAGCGTGACAAAGATAATAGCAACGAACGATAGACTGATGGCAATAAAGCTAAAAGCAGTCCCAGTGGACATGCTGATAATCCAGGTATATATGCCAACGTCAGCTCATGACGATGAAGAAATAGATGAGATCTATGAGCAAATTAATGAAATTTACGAAGAAGACGGAAGAGGAAAGGTAAACTGCATAATAATGGGAGATTGGAACAGCATAGTCGGAGAAGGACAGGAAGAAAATGTTGTCGGGCAATACGGACTTGGGAAGAGAAATCGAGGAGGGGAGAAACTCGTAGAATTCTGCATCAATAATGACCTTGTAGTGACTAATACATGGTTCAAAAACCATAAACGAAGGTTATACACATGGAAAAGCCCAGGAGATAGAATGAGATGCCAAATAGATTACATCCTTGTAAAACAAAGATTCAGGAACAGCATAAAGAATGCCAAGGCATTGCAAGGAGCAGACATTGATTCAGATCACAGCCTTCTAATACTTGACGTGAATACAAAGCTCAAACAAATAAGAAAAACGAGAAGAGAAAGACAGACCTGGGACCTAGAAAAACTGAAAGAAAGGCAGGATGTAGTCAGCATGAAGTTGGAAGATAACCTAAGAAAGTTGGAAAACAAACCGAAGACCGTCGATATAGAATGGGATGAAATTAAAACCAGTATCAAGGATACCTTGGATAAAGAGATTGGAAAACAAGAGAAGAAAATCAGAAAACCATGGATCACGAAGGAAATGCTGGAGAAAATGGATGAGAGACGAAAATGGAAAAACGTAAACAGTGAAGAAGGTAGAGCCAACTATAGGCGTATAAACAATGAGTTGAGAAGGGTAACAGATAAAGCTAGAGAAAATTGGATAAAAGGAAAATGTGATGAAATAGAAAAAATGGAGAAGTTAGGCCGGTACGATATGATGTACGCTAGTGCACTGGAATTAGAGGATAAGAAGTCTAATGGAATTTGTGGTAAAGGAATTATGAATACGGATGGGAAGATAGTCTCAGAAACAAAGGATGTAGCACAGGTATGGGAAGAATACATTAAGGAATTATACAGCAAACAGGCAGGAGCGGCAAAAATAGAACTGGAAAATGAGGAAAACATTGAAGAAGACAACTTAGGACCAAGTATTATGGAGAGCGAAGTAGAAAAGGCGATAGTGGAACTAAAGAAGGGGAAAGCCATGGGCAGCGATGGAATACCGGCTGAGATACTTAAAGTCATAGGATCAGAAGGACTAAAAGCGATCACGAAATTAATTAATAAGATTTACGACACGGGAGAGTGGCCTCAGGATTTCCTAGAAGTAACAATGATCCCTCTAAAGAAGAAGCCAAAGGCAATGCAGTGTAAAGATTACAGAACTATAAGCCTTCTGTCACACACATCGAAGATCATCACGAGGATTCTTAATAAAAGGCTGGAGAAAAAGGCAGAAGAAATAATAGGGGAAGATCAATTTGGTTTCAGAAAAGGACGAGGAACTAGAGATGCTATAGGAGTAGTTAGAATAATATCAGAAAGGGCAATAGAATACAGTCAAGATATCTGCGCATGTTTCGTAGACTGGCAGAAGGCCTTTGATAGAGTAAATTGGGTAAAGTTGATGAAGATATTAAAGGATATAGGTGTAGACTGGAAAGACAGGAGACTGATTAGGAATCTATATGAGAATCAAGTTGTAAAGGTCAGGTTTGATAATGTGGACACCTGCGGAATAAATATCGGTAGAGGAGTAAGACAAGGCTGCTGCCTATCGCCAACCCTATTCAATATATATGGAGAAAGTCTAATGCAAGAAGCTTTAGAAGGCACAGGGGATTTCAAAATAGGAGGAAGGATTATAAGAACAGTAAAATACGCAGATGATCAAGTACTTCTAGCAAGAAAGGAAGAGGAGCTACAAAAAATGATAAATAGACTAGTGATAACAGGTAGAAAATACGGTATGGAAATAAATACAGAAAAATCCAAGGTCATTCGAATATCGGGTAAAGAAGAGAATCTGAACATAACTATTGGGGGAAAGCCATTAGAACAAGTTTCAGAATATAAATACCTTGGAAGTATCATAACACGAGAGGCAAAATGTACGGATGAGATCAGAACTAGAATAAGAAAAGCAAAAGCGGCTTTCAGGAGAAAGAAACAACTACTTACAGGGAATATAAGGGAAGATATCCGCAAGAAGTTGATAAAATGCTACGTATGGAGTATAGCATTGTATGGGGCAGAAACATGGACGCTAAGGAAAAATGACATCAAATACTTGGAAAGCTTTGAAATGTGGACTTGGAGGAGAATGCTGAAGATAAAATGGACAGATAGGATGAAAAACGATGAAGTGCTACGAAGAATAGGAGAGAAGCGAATGATTATACAGACTATCAGAAAGAGGAAGGCTAACTGGGTTGGACATTACCTGAGGAGAGAGTATGATTAAAGACGTGTTAGAAGGAAAACTAGATGGGAAAAGGGAAAGAGGTAGGAAAAGGTTTCAGCTGATAGACGATTTGAAAGGGAAAGAGAGTTATCAAGAAATAAAGAGGACAGCGGAAAATAGGAATATATGGAGAACCAGGTTTAACCAAGAATAATCACGGACCTGTCTACGGACAGACTACCTATGATGATGAATCTATTTGAAACCTTCTTCTGTCTGGCGCCTCCCATGTATATCTTCTTCTTTTGGGAACTTCAAAGAAAGTGTTTGATACCATCATCTCATTCTGTTCACAAAACTCAATTAATCTTTCTCCCCTTTCATTTGTTTCACCTAAACCAAATTTTCCTACCATTCTACTATTTCGACTAGATCCAATCACAGCATTAAAGTCTCCCATTATTATTACATTATCTTTATCTTTTGTCATCTTTATAAGTTCTTCTATTTCTTCATACACCTTTTCTACTTCTCCTTCTTCTGCACTACTTGTTGGGAAATACGCTTGTATTATCACTGCATCCATTGGCACAGTGCTCATTCTTACCATCAACAACCTATCATTTATGTGATATGTATTGCAAACACTGTTTGCCCATTTCTTACTAATAATGACTGCTATTCCATTCCTTCCTCTCTTTTCACCTCCACTATGAATTATTCTAAATGGATCACTGTAAAAATCTCCTTTCTCTTGCCACCTTGTTTAACATAAACCTAAGATATCAATCTCATTTTTCTCCATTTCTTTCTTTATTTCTTCTAATTTACCTATTTTTAGTAATGTTCTGACGTTCCAAGTACCTATTTTGACGTTTTGACAGGGATTTCGTTGGATAACGACCTGGGAAGCCCTGCTACATCCCCTGCCAGATCTTGGGTTCCGAATACCATGATCAGTAACAAATTCCTTTCTAAAACCTTCCATGGTTGCTACCCTCGGGATATCCAATAGGATCTTTAATGGAGTGGTTTCCTGTTGCCTTCTCCATCCTATGCCGTTGACTATCAAAATAGTTCCTCCGCCTTTAGGGGCAGTTTCCCACCCCAAAGGCAAGAGGGTGCCCTACCCCTCCACCTTCTCATCCGCCCCTAAATAGGCCGTTGGCATTTGGTAGAGGGGGGACTCCTTATCCCGGGAGTCACTCGGACGCCAGAGCCTCGTCTGTGAAGCAGGGTGCACCACGTGCAGGTGAGGTTGACATTTGAGTGGGAGAGGCTATATAATCGCATCCCACCCCAAAACACCCACCTGTCAATATAAGTAATCAATTAGGAATGTAAACGTTGGGAAACCACCCTTCATTAGTCCTGGTTTGGAATTCTTGTTGTTTATAGGGTTGCTCAGAATGTCGATCGCAATTTAAGTAGACAAAGAAATACTTCCAAGCTTAACACGCATGCGCTTTGTTGCATCTATCGTCGACAGTATAACTTAACACTGAAAAGGGAAATCAAAATTAAAAACATTTATCAGAAGCAAATAAGGTAATTACACATTTTTTAATGTCATCTTACGGAGTTTTTGACCTTATTACAAATCTAAAATCAGAATTTAAATATGATTATTAGTTTTTGAGAAAAAAATTGTTAAAGTGGACAATTTATATCAAACGACAAAAAGGCGAAGAATCGATCCTCGATTCTTCGTGACGTCATGGCTTGGACTACAGCTATTGTATTACAGCAGCTATAGCTTGGACCTGGTGGGCCTGTCCGCGCTGCCAATCGCGTAGAAAGAACCAACTTGACTTCACTACTATAGATACAGTGATGAGCTGCTGAAGCCGGATCGCGCGAGCCGGTTGTTAATTTTTCTCTGAATTTGTTAAAATCTGATTGTTGAAATTTTTGAAAATATTAAAATATATTTTTAGTCTTCCTATCATTTAAATAGATGTTGCCATTATCTAAAATCAATTTACAAATAAGGATGACATTAAATACATTATGAACCAAACACTTGTAAAATTAGTGGAATGGTACTAATAAATAACTGACGGAAACGAAATATATATACACATTTCCAAAAGAGTTGGAAAAACCACACATTCATCGAATGTGTCTCAGTATTATGAATATAATCTGCAATGAGAGAAGATCTCGACTTACAATTCCCCATTTGTCAAATTTATTGGCAATTAAGTTTTTGGGAAAACCTTTAGATCAGTGGAGTGCAGAGTTTTATGTTAAAAGCTGGTTATTGAAGAATTGTTCCGCTGAAGTTAATCATGGCCAAAATAGCAAAGAAAACTCTTATTCAGAAAATCAGATAAACGTTTGGAAATACATAAAATAAAGGTTAATTTTAATGCAAATAACAATTTATTGTGTACTTATTTATTTATTAACTTTTCACTTCTAATCCATAGCTCTGGTTATAATAATGTGTTTTAAATGTTAATAAACGAAGTAGAATTTCTTTTAAATGTCTTCATATGGCCGATAACAGATTTTTTTTAGAAAATCCGGCATTAGTTAGAGCTCTTAAGTTGATTAATTTATTTGATAGAAAAGTAAACATTTGGATTTTTAATACGTCCTCTGATTTTCGATCAAGTTTCTGTGAAACGAATGTGTGCTACGTACGGAAAGTTGCTATACTTGCTAATATTTATTGTCGGTCTAACTGAGTTGGCAAATAGGTTATAAACAAGGTGAATATAACATATTATTATGAAAAATGGATTTTAAAAATGGTCATCATAACCGAGTTCTATTGTACAGGCAAGACCCCGACTTACGAACAGGCAAGTTAATTCGTACTAAAGAACATTGCACATATTAATGAATTGTGACTCCTTATTCAGCTAACGAAAACAGTGCACTCACGAACATCAGGTCGGAGTACGCAACCGTGCGTTAGGTTAAAATCTTTTCTTACTGGGTGTTGGAATCGAGGATCCACCCAAATTTGCTACATATATTCCTTTCCGCCATTAGAATTTTGATTATCTGTATATGGACCGGTTTTCACTCAGCCATTTTCTGTGCTATCAAAATAAGTTTAACTGAAAGAAAATTGACGAATTTTTAAAGGCATAAAGGACAATGTCCCAAACGTTGAAAGAGGCTCTATGTTTTATAGAGGTGTCCATTGAGACCATCCCAGCTACATACAAACTTCTTTATGAATAAAAAGAAAAAATCCTATCAAACAGTTTCTTCAAGATAGTAGATTCGTCAGAATAGTAATAAATGTTTCTTTCCTCGAAAATCATTGAATCAGGTTTAATAACTGACTAACAATATAACAATATAAAACATTTAATTGAAAAAAATATACAAATGTATTCTAATAGGAAATATTTTTATCCCCTTACATGCGGAAAATATATTTTTGACAATTCAGGAACCGATTAATGAATTTAACATTCTATCTTATAGAATGCATTACGCTCGTAAGCAGTGGCGGCTTGTGTATAGGCACTGCGGAACTGCAGCACCCCCTATTTCCACTTGATATTATCGATAAAATTTAATATAATGAGTCCTTTTTTCTTTAATTCTTTCTTTATTTTTGTAGTACAGTATATATTCCTTAAGCTTAATGTCAGTACTTCAGTAGCCATCCCCCAGTTTATGAAAAAGATACAAAAATCTTTGTATGGAACTGTGCGCTTCACAGTGCCAGCGACGTGATGTTTGACTGTTGTGCGCATGCGCACATAGGAGGGAGGGTGGGGAGGAAGGCGGGACTGTCAGGTAGAGAGAGCACTGTTGCTCTCGCTCTGGCGTGATGGTGGAAGGAAGTTTTTTTTACTCAGCGTGTGTTGTGCTTAAAAACCGTGTACCATATTCTTGAATGTGATAAAGTGTAGAAGAGTGTAGAATTAGATTATTATTCTGCTTCCAGCTATTCTATTTGATTCATTTTTTTCGGTTCTTTTATGGATTTCATTTTTAAATGAATAGATCAAGCTTGAACTGTAACAATTTAAGTTAAAGTAAGTAAAAAATGTTTGGTTTTTTTGTTCCTGAATAAATTTTCTTTTTATACATGTTTTTTTCCTTTTACACAATTTTAAAACAAAGGCTAAAAATTTTCTGGAGCAGCACCCCCACTAATTTTAGCTACGAGCCGCCACTGCTCGTAAGTTGGAAGCCACCTGCATTTTTATCTGGTGCCCCTGGAAAGTAGGCCTTCCGCACTGTCTGATAGGATAGCGAGCCAATCGGGAAGTTTGTTAAAAACGCGTTAAAAAGTGCCATTGATGACGTCAGCGTTATTCACAAACCCCACAATCCAGGCTTTTATTATAATAACTAGCGTAATTGCCCGTTGAAATTCAACGGGAAAGTTGGAACTGAATATATTCAACTATATTGGAAGGAAGTGAGCTAAATCTAATGCATTATTATATTTGTTAATATTAAAATGTAGTCAGATTTTAACTAAGTTAACAACATGTTTAACGTTTTATTCCGAAAAATATCTATTATATATATATATATATATATATATATATATAATATCTATTATGGATTTTCTGTATGAACAACAATGCTGTTGATCGCCAAGGGAACGTCTCAATAAAAATGCAAAATTTTGACAAATTTTCGAATATTTTAGGTTAACGTGAGCGAATTCGATTCGAAAACAAAAATCGACGATAAGAATAAGAATCTCATTTAATTTCCTTTAAAATGGTTCTTATCCGAAGATCGCGCGTCAATTACTTCTAATTTAATTTTGGAAAGGAAAATAAGTCTGCAAGTGTGAAAGAGGTATATTTAAGATCCCTCTTATGGGAAATCCCATATAGCGCTCCAACCAACAAACCAACCCACAGATTAAGGTTTTTATTAAGAGTCTTATAGTATTTGTAATATTCATATCTAAAAAATTATATTAAACAAATAGTTAAAAAGCTCTTCTTTGAAAAACTATCTATGAATTACATTATACATTCAAATGTACTGTTGGAGTAAATTCATTATGATAATGAGAGTATCTGTTTATATTTGAATCTGGAATATTGGAATTGTAAAATCAAATAAATGTTGACTTATGAAAGAATAACAACGGTTTTCATCAAATTAAAGACGATAACAATTTTAATAACTTTTTAAGGAAAAAATAAATTTTAAATTCCTATAGAACAGTACTTATAAGACGGAGTCGTATAAAAGGAGCCGTTTACAAATTGAAGAAGTATGGAAAGTTGTACTCCATGTCTGAGTACACAGAGTTTCCAAATGCGTTCTTTGAGATCGACATATTTTAGTAAAATTCCCCAATACCAAATTTCATCAAAATATGTCCTGCGGTTCCCGAGTTGAAACGGGTACATTGTAAGCTACATGTAGTTCTCCATGTAAAGTGGACGTAATTATCGTCCGATTTGAACCAAAATTGGAATCGGTCGATAAATTTTAATAGAACTTCCAATACCAAATTTCATCAATATACGTCCATCGATTCTCGAGTTGAAATGGAAGTACATTGCAAGCTACATGAAAGTCTTCATGTAAAATGGTCGTTTTGTAGTCCAATTTTAACCAAAATTATAATCGGTTTACCATGTTTAGTAAAACTTCCCAATACCAAATTTCATCAAAATACGTCCAGCGGTTCCTGAGTTGTAAAATTTTAAATTATTATTTTTTTTTGAATGAACAAAAGAACATCGAAGATCTAATAATTACGTAAATACGTTATTTCCTTCTCTTAAAATTTATCGTAAACCTTACATTTTACGGGAAAAATTATTTGACCAAAAATGTGTTTTTAATTATTTTATTAAACTTTTGTTCTCAGTATTTTTCTCTCACGATCAGATTAGTATTTAACGAGATTCTTGCGAAGTACGTTGTAAAATACATGTAGGTTTTCATGTAAAGTGGTCTTAATTATTGTCCGATTTTAACCAAAATTGGAATCGGTGGACAAATTTGAGCAAAACTCCCAAATACCAAATTTCATCGAAGTACGTCCAGCAGCTCCCGAGTTTAAACATGCGGACGGACGGACGGACCGAAACGACCTCCCCTATATTCGTTCACTTCGTGCAAAGAACACATAATAACGAGAAAAGTAATAAGGAAATTCATGCAATGTTTTACTGTTCGTTACATGGCGGGAGGGGGCGTTTCTGCGACGTTATGTGCGTGCATCTATTTTTATCTTCTTGACTTTCGATAGTGAATATTCATTTGGTTTAAATAAAAAATAACATTAATTAATAAAGATTATTTGGAATTCTTTTTAAATTTTCCACAAAAAATTCAAAGTCGGAGCGAAAAATACCGGTTCGAACCGGTTCAATGGTGGTTGCTGGAGCGAAACCGGAACCGAATCGAAATTTGTTGTTTTGTGTGAACCGGAACGAAAAAAATTTCGGTTCGATGCCCTGTTTCAGTCTCCAAGACGACTTCGAAATACTCCTCTGTCTGGTTTAAGTGGCTGGGGCTGGATTTTTCTTATTAAAATTACACACAAAACACTATTTAAATATTTTATTAGTTACTCTAATAAGTCAATCTAGCTACTTCAAGAAATTGCAGAAAACTAACTGAACTAGTGTTCGCGCTCGACTGTTTCGTATCGATGTACTCTGTAAACCCGCCAGTATCCTCTTCGGCAGCGGGTTCTGCCGCGGTTTTTCTCGCTGGGGAAGTTCCGCGGTGGGTCTAAAGTTGTGCCTCTTCGTCATTTTGGGATGCCTATTCCCAATCATCGCATCCTTTTCGTCGGAGGCTGATCTTGCAGGTTTTCAGTAGCTGCTCTGGGCCTCTTAGTCCAGTCCCAGGAGCTGACCTGTACCTCACCGATTGCCCGAAGCTCGTCGGCACCTTTCAGCAGCAGACAATCGTAGAACCTCCTCACCGTGTCTCGCAGCCGCTCCGAAATCGGGGAGGCTTCTGCTGCAGCAAGGAGGGTTGCTGTATTAATGCCAATAGGAGGCCGTAGTATTGTACGCAGGTTGGTGTTTTGCCATGTTTCTAATCTGTTCCTGCAGCCGCCATTAAGTCTGGCCGACCACGCAGGCGCTCCGTAGAGCACGGCTGGCAGGAGCACGCTCTTGTAGAGGCGCAGCTTTAGCTCCTTGCTAACGTAGGCATTCCTCAAGATGGGGAGCAGCGTAGCCCTCGTGTAATTGGCCCGCGTGATGATCCTTTGCACATGGGCCTTGAAAGTCAGTCCCTTGTCCAAGGTGACACCCAGGTAGAGCGCCGACTCGTCCCATGGAACCGCTCGGCAGAGGATAGAGATCGGCTCTGGCGGATCCAGATTCCGGTTATGGTGGAAGAACACTGCCTGAGTCTTAGAAGGATTGATCGCTATCCGCCAGCGTAAATACCACTGGGTGAGACTGTCGGTGGACCGCTGCAGGTAGGATGCAGCAAGGCGAGGCTGTTTCGATCTCGCCAAGACCGCAGCATCATCTGCGAATAGGGCTATCTTAACATTCCAGTGATGGTTGGTGGGCAGGTCGGCGGTAAATATACTAAATAGGAGAGGACCGAGAACGGAGCCCTGTGGAATGCCAGCTGAGATCCTCCTCGGCGATGAAAGTGTTCTGCTCCAGCGCACGCGGAAGGACCTCTCTAGCAGGTAGGATTTGAGGAGTTTGCAGGCCCAGAGTGGGAAGTCCATTGCTTCTATCTTGCTAAGAAGACCCGCGTGCCAGACGCGATCAAAGGCCTTACTCACATCTAGGAATGCCCCGACCGCGCATTCTCGCCGGTTGTAGGCATCCGTGATGAAGTCTACTACTCTCACCAACTGCTGGGTCGTAGAATGTTCTGACCGAAATCCAAACTGCTGAGGAGGAAGGATAGAATTTTCCTCAACATGGCTAAGCAGGAACGGCAGGATCGCTCTCTCCCATGTCTTGCTTAGGCCAGACAGCAAGGAAATGGGTCGATAGGACTCCGGCTTGGATGGGGCCTTCCCCGGCTTTGGAATGCAAATCACTACGGCAGATTTCCAGCTGGCAGGGAAGTGACCAACTTGGATGGAGGCGTTTATGAGATGAACCAGTGCTAGGCCCGCAGCACGTGGAAGCTGGCGCAGTACCTCGTTCGGGAGACCATCTTCTCCTGGCGCCTTCCGGAGTGGGAGACGCGAAAGGAAGGTCGTGACGGTGGCTAAGGAGACGGCTGGAGGCTCGCTTCCGGAGACGGCAGCTGCGGTGGGGAGGTCGTCGATGTTTAGGACCGGTGAGTCAGGCGATGGCGGATTGTCAACGAAGCAACTCTCCAAATAGGACGCCATACACTCTGCTTTTTCTTCACTGGTTTGCGCTGTTGCTGTCCCCGTTAGCAGCGGGAAGTCCTGAGCCTTGTCAGCACGCAGCGCCCGAGCCATTCGCCAGAGGGAGCCATCGCGAAGGTTGAGTGACTCCATCCGCTTCCTCCAGACCTCTTTGCGGAATGCCTGAATCTCGTCTCTGATTTTATGTTGCATGGCCGTTAACCGCCTTCGCAGGTCCGGAGTGCCCCATCTTTCGAAGAGTCGACGCGCTCTGTTCTTCTCCTTGATATTCTGGAGAATCCAGGGCGGGAAGTTCATGTAGTCCGGTGGCTTCCGGATCCTTGTTGGGGCCTCAGCCTTCAGAGATTTCAGGATGTTGTCGGTCAAATCAGTGGCCAGTTGGTCAATTCCGGCAGTATCGACTGGTTCGCAAATTTCTTCCGGAATGGAGTCCGCTAACCTCTTGCGGAAGGCCTTCCAGTTCGTGTTTTGGAGGTCAAGGCTGATCTCCGGTGTGGGAAATATAGTACGGAGGCCCAGGTTTACCACAACCGGGTTGTGGTCGCTGCTCAAACAGGGCACGCTAAACATCGACAGCGATGTTCTAATAGAGCGGTGGAGGGCAATATCCAGGACTTCTCCGATACCAGTGTGGTGGTATCTGGTCGGCTCCATGGGTCCTGTTGCCTTCACTCCCTTGGCATCGAGCCACTTCTTGAGCCTTTCTCCGCGTGGATTTCCTGTACGCGAGTGCCACTCGTGATGCTTTGCGTTAAAGTCCCCAGCTGCAATCGTGGGGAGATTGTTGCAGAAAAGTTGATCAAAATCTTCTGTCACCAGTTGAGAGTTCGGCGGCAGGTAGCAAGAAGCGAGCTTGAGTTTTCCCCTAGGCGTGTCGACGACGGCCAGTGTTGCTTCGAGTGATCGCAGAGCAGGAGTAGGAAGCAATGAGGCATCCAGGTCCTCCCGGATCAGCATTGCCGTGCCGCCCGCAGTGTGCGGGGACGGCCTGTCATTGCGGAAGACTTTGAACCCAGGAACCGTCCACCTCCGTCCAGCACGGAGGTGAGTCTCTGAGAGGAGAGCAATTGCCGCTCCCTGTTTCTTCAGGAAACGGAGCAACTCCGGCGTCTTCCCTGAGATGCCTCCGTTGGCATTCCATGCCACAATGGTGAGCCTAGCTGTGCGACGAGCCTTAGTAGCCATCGAGGATGTCTACTAGGCGGGTCATCACTTGTCCTAGGGCCATCATCTGTTGCTGGATTGCAGATGTGATATTGGCCAAGGCAGAGAGGAGTTCCCTGACAGGTGCAGAACGGTCTGTCTCTCCAGAAGCTGTGGCACTCCAGGGATTCCTCTCTGGTTTTGTTCTCTCCCGCTGGTTGGGCTGCGGGGGTTGTTTCCGCTGCGTAGCAGGTCGCTGTAGGTCTGGGTGTTGCGAAGCTTCTCGCTGTGCAGGCTGATGTGTGAAGCCAGGAATTGCAGCCAACTGCCGGAGTGGCGGGAACTCGTCTTCCAGCTCCAGACGGAGGCGTGGGGTGTCTCGTGTCGGCCTATACCCCGGGATGGCGCTACCAAGAGACAGCGTCTGTTCCGGATTCAGGTTGGAGGAAGATGATGCTTTGGTTTTCTTCCTCTTCCTCCCCTTCCGCCTGGCGGCCGCTCGTTGCTTAGCAGGTGCCTTCTGCTGGCGTCCTCCCTGGTGATCCTCCGCTTTATGGTAGACCTTGCAGGCCTTGGAAGAAGCCACGTGTGCCCCACCGCAGTTGCAGCAGGTTGGGGCGTCTTCCGCAGCGAGGGTGCAGGACCTGCTCATGTGCGGGCCCGCACACTTAAAGCAACGGGCGGCCGCCTTGCAGTGTAGAGAGCTATGCCCCCAGCGGTTGCAATTAAAGCATATTTGAGGATGGCGATACTCGAATGGGGTGAGGCGCACGCAGGAGTTCAACAGGCGCGTGATGTTGACTATACGCTCCAACGTCCAATCGCCGCTGATGGTGAATGACGCTACTTACGTAGCCGTTGACGACTTTTCCTTAGTCAGGCAGTTCCTGACGTGTGTTGCAGGTGCCCCGAGGGAGATAAGATCCTCCATGATGTACGCAGGGTCCAAGTTCGGGTGTAGTCCTCGAATGGTGAACTTCATCGTTCTTTTGTCGGAAGAGGACCAGGAGCTGTACTGCGCCTTTTCGGATGCCAGCATCGTCAGCACCGAGTTCTAGTCTACGGTGTTGGAAACCATCACCCTGGTGAAATCCTTTGTATTTGAGCAGACAAAATCTTTGTCTGTTACGGACGAGCGGATGGCCTCAAGCATGAGGCGGTAGTCGGCGACGTCGTAGATGAGGATGGGCGGCGGTCGCTGCTTCCTCACCACAGGGGTCTGCTCCGCATCCATCGATTCCGGTTGCGGTTGGCTTGTGGATGGATCAGAAACACTGTCAACAAGCGCGTCGTATCTGTTGGAAACAGTTACAGACGGCGTGTTGGGTAGACTCTCAGAGAAGCGTGGTTTCTTGGAGTTTCCCGCCTTATCAGGGGGAGACATCGCCTTTCTAGAGGATGCAGAATCCTTCTCGGACGTGCTGGGCTGTGCAGCTGCTGCTGGGTTCTTCACTCCAGCAGGGACCGAATCCGGTTGGCAACGGCCCTTTTCAGGGCCGTAAATGGCTGCTCGCTTTTTGCTGCTCTCCTCGGCGGTGAGAAAAGGCGTCTTCCTTCTGGAGGAGGAAGCTACATTCTTCCCAGGAGTCGCGCCAGGTGTGCTATTGGCTGTGGAATCCATGATGATGGATTCGGGGGTTGATGAGCAATGGCCCTTTTCAGGGCCACAAGAGGTGGAAGCCAATTGGCTTGAAATGTTGGGAAACCCACACTACTGAAGAACAGATGGGCTCTCAATGATCAACAATCACAATCTTTTTCCTATATCTGCTTCCTTTCCTTCCTCAATTCTATCACTTCTTGTATCTCTCAATTCCGAGTTATTATCGCACAAACATTCTCTTTTATATATTACATTATTACCACGAAATCAATCCATATATATAATATATATAATCACAAGTAGTTCCATTTCTCGCCACTTAAGGCGCTAAATCTCGCTTGCGGCCCATATCGGTTCTGTTCCGCTGCATGTAGTATAAAACTAACATTTTTAAAAGAAAGCACATTGACATTATATCACATATAGCTGCCCGTGGTGCGCAAAATTTACGCGTTATAATCCTCATCATCATTAGCAAGGATAACTAAAAAGTAAGCATGAGATAACACCATTTTTTGGAATTCGACAGCATAAAGGCAAGCCACATAATTCCTGCTTTAAGAATATCTTTGTTGACTAAATGTCTAGAGTAAATGACGTTACAAATCAACGGAAAACATAGAAACGATCCGTAACAGAAAAAAGAGAATCGTGAGAAACGTAGTCCATAATTCCTCGACAACAAACGTAAGATTTTAGCTTTTAAAACATTTTTAAAACTCCTAGTTCGTTCTATTCTATTCAAGCTATCACTATTATGATGAATTTTAAAATGCAAATATAACAAGTCATACACCAATCCCCATTAGTAGGCATTTACTCTAAAGAAGTAATAATTATTTGCCGTTTTGATGAGCTCTCAGTTCCATTGGTAACTACCAGAAGAGTAAAATTACCAACGAACAATATAATGGAACATTAAAAGAAAATAAATATGTGATATAGACGCTCTTACGTATAGTAATGTAGACGATTATATTTATGTTAATGATTCCGGCACATATGTGTCCGAACTAAATAAAACGTACTTAGTTTATACCCATTGCTATGAGCAACAATAATAGTTTGTTTATAGTTGTTGCTACAATAAATATTCTGGAAAGGTACATTACATTCGATCTCACTTGGTTTTTCTTTATTTCACAATACAATTGCAATTTACAGAATATTTCCGCTGTTTTATTAAAATAAAACTTATTCATCAACATCGTTCGAAATCAAAATCGAAATGTAAACAAAGAAAATGACGTAATATTGCCTTCAGCCTTAAGCTTGCAACAATGTACGTGATTTCTTACAGAAAAAATCTTAATCACGGTCGTTAATTTGGCCGCCGAACTAAAATACGGCGTGGATTCATATTCTCTTTTATGTAAAAAGCAAGTTTATTCTTTTAGCCTCATTTACGTCTAAGCCAAGTTCGTATCTTAATGTTAACTAATTTTAACTTTAACTTTAATTTCAACTTTAGAAAGGTTTTCTCGCAACGTTTCATTTCTTCCCATGTTATTCAAATGTGGGAAATATAGACTTTTGGAATCGAACCCATGGGTTCGATGTAGACGGCGAGCGTTTTAAAACTTAAAGGTTGCATTGGCAAGTAATACCAGAAAGGTTGATAGAAAAAAATTGGATGGATTTTTTAGTCATAAGCGTTTTCTTATTGTCCCATTTAACCCCATATAAGGCTTCATACACACGGATACAACGTTTTTAACGCTGGAAAACGCTATATTCTCACACTCTTATGACACACTGGGGTGCTACACATTCCTTGGAGTCGAAGTTTTACATAAGGCTCCAACAAGCTGAAACCCAAATTAAAAATAAATTCTTTCCTTAGAGTTTCATGTTGCCAAATATCCCCTCAAGCCCGGAAATCGTATTTATTAAATCCCTCCCGTAAGGCCGGATGAGGTTTTTAAATTTTCACGATTGCGTTGTAAAAACGTTCGAGAAAATTAAGAAAAAAATCATAACTTTATTAGTTTTTTCTGATTTTTTGAGGATTTACGAAAAACACGAAATATGTAAATATTCATTTTGCTTATCATGTTTTACACACTAACATTGTTGCTGTAGAAAGAGAATGTACACCAATTGCCAAGTTTCCGGCGTGGGTTCGCGCTGTATATAAAACATTTAGCACCAGGAAATCTATGAAAGACATTGATGTACAATCTTAATAAAAAATAACTGAAATTAGTAACTATTTAATTCTACCCATCTAAACCAATTAGGGGACAAGTTTTATGTATCTCAACTTTTTCATGTCTTGACTGGAAATCTTTAAGTAAATGTAATATTAGTGATTTATTAGAATAATTATAATATAAATGTTTTAGTTATAGTCATCATTCTTGGTAATTAAAAAAGTCACATATAGAAATGATTACATTTCGTTCATTGGAAAGGGAGATATGACGATGTATACATCAGAAATGAATTTAGATGCAAAAACGGAATACTTTCAAAAGTTAAACTTTAGCTTATAAGTCCTTTCCAAATACTTTTAGAAAATTTACACAGGCGTAATTGGATTCAACAAGAAATGCCTTATAGTGTAGTAAACACTTCTAGTAATCTAAATAAATGGAAGTGTTTCGCTGTTCGAGATTTTTACTGACGTGTCCTCTTCTTACTCACTCGCTTCATCGCTGCTTTGGCCCCACTAGGTAGCACAACAGAGAAAGCCCTTATCTAAAGAGGAAAACAGACCCTACATCTTCTTTCATATGGCAAAGAAAAGGAACCCAATTTTACGGGTTCCCTTTCCTCAGGTATTTAAGTGTCAACTTTAGAAACCGAAAGTCCGTAGGTCCGTGGTAAAAACTAAAATTCTATCACAAAACTAAACGTATATTATATTTATACAAATACATACAAATATATATATATATATATATATATATATATATATATATATATATATATATATATATCAAAAGTTTAAGAACAGTTGAATTTACGAATATCTTTTGTTGTGCCTAAACTTTTGGAATTTCGTTCATTTTTATTTTTTATTGAGCTTAGCGTGCAAAAATACGGGTTTTGATGCGAAGAAGTTGTCTTTATGATAATATGTTCAAGATTTACAATTTTTTAAAGAATAGTGAAAGCGTAAAAAACCTACATTTTTTTGTAACTTTATTTTTTCTCTCTCACAGTAGTTTAAATGATGGTATATTAATTATGGATTCATGTTCAGCAATAAATGTGAAAGTCAACTGCACTATTACCAGGTCTGGAAAAATTCTGCTATGGATGTCTAGCGGATAGTAATTTCAAAAACCAAAAAATTAATATATTCAATACTAGAATGCACACGCTTAAGCTATCTGATTTTCCTGTATGAGGCGGTTGTGATGCTGCTGTGGGATTAGTTCAGATGAGCTTAGCGCGTGGCAGCACTTTTCAGGCGTTTGCTAAGGGTTTTGAGAGGACTGGGCTCAAGTCTGCTTTGAAGTCGGGTGAGTTAAGCTTGTATCAAAAGTAAAGTTCTCCAAAATGGGCAGAAAAAATTTTCCGACGACGTGAAATGGCAGATTGTGGGAATGCTACGATGCAAGAGGATATATAGAGAAATAGCAGAGCAACTGTACCTGTGAGTACCACCTGTGTTGCTCATACTGCAGCTCGATATCGAGAAACCGGCAGCTTCACTGAACGGCCGAGGTCGGGTAGGCCTACGGTCTTAAGCCAGCGGGGAGACATCCTGATCGGAAAAATTGCAAAAAATGACAGGAAGGCATCAATAAAAGATATTCAGCGTGAACTCCAGAGTGTTACTGGCAAGAACCTTTCTACAATAACCTGTTCACGCCTTCTTCGCGATATGGATTTAAATTCATATGTTGCTCTGCGTAAGCCCATTGTGACCGACACCGCTAGGAAGAACCGAAGAGTTTGGTGCAAGGCTAAAGAGAAATGGGGAATGGAAAGACGGGGAAAAGTTCTCTTCGGTGACGAATCCCGGTTTTCAGTGTTTCCTAAGAGGAAAGTCCGAGATCGTCGTCTGTCAAATTCCTTTCAGCCTGCTTGACTCCAGCTATCCAACAGGGTGGTGACAGCGTTATGATCTGGGGATGCATGTCTGCCAATGGCTCAGGGCAGCTTCGATTCATTGACGAGGCCATGAACACACTTCAATACACGTTAGAAAAGTACATGATTCCATCGGGGAAAACCCTTCATGGAGATTATTTTGTTTTCCAACAGGACAATTTCCACTGCCACGAATCTAGGCCATGCATGAAGTGATACGACGACGTGGCTATTTTGGACTGGCCAGCAAGAAGTTCGGATTTGAGCCCTATTGAAAAGCTGTGGAATGACATGGGAATGGAGCTGCTCAAAAGACAAAAAGTAAGGAAGAATTGAAAGAACATATTGTTGACATTTGGACTCCTTTTACGCCTACGAAATGCCGAAACCTTGCGGGAAGCATGCCTTGACGAATTGCAGCCTGTCTGAAAGCTAAGGGTGGGGCCACTGGTTATTAAGAACATTAGAAAAAAAAATTTAAAGGACTCTTTTTAGAAAGAGAACCCAAACCGCAACAAAAATGTGCTCCAGAAACATGACTCCAACTGGGAACCTTAGCTTTTGATGCTTCTAGTTTTCCAGAAACGTTCTAATTTACACCAAGAACAGTGATTAGTTCATTTATAAGTGGTTTTATTTGATTAATATGTTATTTCCTTGTATTAGAGTGCAAAAATTAAAAACTATTTGAGGTATCAATACGAAAAATGGTGTTCTTAAACTTTTGGTTAAATAGAAAAGTTTACATTTCTTTATTAAAATATTTCTCTCTAGACTGTAGCCAGTTCTAGGTCTAGAAATGCATTTACAGGCTTCTAAAACTATTGCAAATTTTATTTGTATTTGCCTAATATGTTTATGTCACTGTATTATACTGAAAAATAAAAATAAATTTAAGTTTTTATTCAGAAACATCATGTTCTTAATCTTTTCGTAAGCACTGTACACAATTCCTCGCAAATCCCCTCCGAAAAGAACAATAAGTCCTTCTCAACTAACTTGCTTTGGAGATGCAAAAAAACCTTAGTAATCCCAACCACCTCGAAGAGGGCGAAATAACAGATATTGGTTGGCGTTGACGCTCTCCTATGCAGCAAGGAACGGAGGATCGCGCGGTCATGCAAGCGAATGTTTACCGAAATGATTTTACTAAACCTAATTCCATTCTTCATTAATTACGTAAACATTTCTAATAAGACGTTTTCCTTTCTTTTTTTGACATTCCGACGAAGACCTTTGTCGCATAACATAAGCCAAATGTCTCCACCAGGAAAAAAAGAGGAGAAAAATCGTGCTCTCCTTTTAAAAGATACACAATTGCTACATTGCATTTCAAACACCAAGGAAAGGTTCCTTGTCGCATTGAAAAGCAATTTTTATGCGGAGAAACACCGTCATATCGTAGAAAAATCGAAAATTCCATCTCAAAATTCAACTTTGATTACGTACTTAAAAATCAGAAAATAATACAGGTCAAGCATGGATAGGATGTATAAGGCTTCCTCTTTCAAAATATATATAGGTTATTTAGATTTAAAGAAGTCTTTAGCGTCAAAAGATAAAATAAATTAGGGCTGACGCAGAACGTAATAGTACGTCTGACGGCCGATTGGACAGTTTTCGCAGGACGTAATATTACGTCTGATGGCGTTTACGAGTTAACCAAGGTGTAAAGTTTCATAGCGTTGACACCGTTTTGGTCAAGCATTCCAAAGAAAAATTGCAATGGACATCTTTTTGTCTTCCTCGATGTGATAAGTATAGGTATGGCTCAGTTGATGAAATGTATCGGTCTCACTTATGGTAGCGTTATACAACATAATGATTTCTGGTTTTCCCGTTTCACTGATCATAATTTTAAGGGTTGATAACAAACGCACAACTTTATTTTGCATAGGCAAGTACGAAACCAATGTTTTGTTGTGATCGACAGCAAATAAAGACTTCCTTTTTCGTAGTCAAGCTTGGGGGTATTTCTCTTCTTACTTACTACAAACAACTAAGAAATATTTCCTTGCAAAAAACAATAACAAAGCCGATGCCGGGCACTGTGGGGTGTAGGACACCCCAGTGTACCATTCCAGGGTTAATATATTATAATAGATAATAGCCGATGTTCTCCTTATCATCAAATTTTTAGCTGATAGGTAGGTCTATTTGCTTTAATAAACATTAAATATGTAAAATATAATGCATTTACTTACAAAAAAGGTAATATTCCAGTATTGACATACATATAGAAGATTATGTATTTCCTTTAGTCAATCGTTAAAAAAGCCCACAGTTCACACGCAGTTTACTGAATAATAATAATTAATTACGAACGTTGTAATCAACTAAGTTTTTCAAATTGCTACAACAATAATTTCGATGCCTCACAAAAAGTGCGAAGCGAATAACGCAATTCTCTCGTCTATTTGAAGGCTTAGTAGACGCTAATTGAATCGGAGGCAACAATGCGGTTCGCCTTTGGCAACACCAAAAAAGAGTACTAAAAATCCATAAAGTTTCAAAAAGAAATACGTATTTCTGACAAATTCTTCCGTGTAACATCCAAACATTGCATGAATAGAGCAGCTAGAGATCAGAAGTATAAGGAATCCCGCGCTAAAGCGAGAAATACTATGCACGGGGCTTTTACTCACTTTAGGAATAATGTATTAAATAATTATTTGAAGAAGGACCCTAAACCGTTTTGGTCCTTTGTGAGAGAGGTCCAAGGTATAGGCCCCACCATACCTTCCCTGCGTAATGACTCGGGTGCCGTTATTCATGATAGCGTAGAGAAAGCCAACCTATTAAACGGTTATAATGTAAAAGCATTTACAGCTGTCAACGATCAATGCGCACATTATGCATCCGCTATAAGGAGCGACATGATGGACGATATAATATTTTCTGAGGTGGAATTAGCAAGGCAATTAAGTTCCATTAGACCTAACATAGCCTCTGACCACGAAGAAATTCCTGCTCATGTTTTCAAAGAATCATCTGAAGAAATAGCTCCTTTTATTCAGATAATATTCGAAAAATCTATTTCCTGCGGAAAGGTCCCTAACGACTGGAAGTTATCCCAATTCATAAGGGCGGCGACAAAGAGAACCAAGAAAATTATAGGGCGATTTCCTTAACTTAGATATCGTGCAAGATTCTCGAGCACACACTCGTTAGCAACATAATGCGGTTTTTAAATAGTAATTCATTGTTATATGATTTTCAACACGGTTTCAAGAAAGGTAGGTCCTATGATACTCAGCTCGGTCTTTTTGTGGATTATATACTGAGAAGCGGAGAAAATAATAGGCAGGCCAATGTCATCTTCTTAGATTTTAGGAAAGCCTGATAAGGTACTTCACAGGAAGTTAATAAAGAAACTATAAACCTTAGCTGATAATTCCAAAATCATTAGTTGGATCCGTGAGTTTTTAAATCATAGGAAGGAGAAGGTTGTTATAGATGGTAAGTCCTCTGTCTCTGGCGTTTCAAAGGGTAGTGTACTTAGTCCGTTATTATTTCTAATTTATATAAATTAAGTAGTCAGTAGTAAAATTATGCATTTCGCGGACGACAACGTCATTTATAGAGAAATAAGCAACCCGGAATACCGTAAGTATCTCCAACATGATCTAGAAGCTATTTCTGCGTGCTATAAGGAATTGCAGTTAGAAATCAACCAAAAGAAAACTGGCGTCATCAATTTATGTAGAAGCAAAAATTACTCATTGCATGTTAATTATTCGTTCGACCGAGTAGGGATTCCAGTTTCAGACTTGGCTAAATATCAAGGAATCACGATCCCTCATGATCTCTGGTGGGACACCCACATTCGCCGATTGATAGGTGCCACTAAGAAAAAGTTGTCCTTTATAGAGAGAATAGTTCAAAGTAGCTCCGAAAAAGTGAACGAATTATGTTATTTATCTTTAGTTCGATCGCAGATCGAATATGCCTTCACTGTGTGGCATCTCTACGAAAAGGGGCTCACTAACGATATAGAAAAGGTGTAGCGCAGGGCAGCTAGAGTCGTAAAGAGAAACTACGATAGTAAACAAAGCGTAACATCATTAATAGAAAATCTGAAATGGAAATCGTTAGATGTACGGCTGCAGGCTACATTTAAACAGATGGGAAAATTCGTCGGAGGGACTAGCGAATGAGGTTGTAGGTCTTATCAGAAGCCCGACGTATCTCGGAAGGCAGGACAGCGAGGATAAGATTCGCGAGATCGATTTTGGAACTGAGCAATATAGAGGATCATTTTTGCCTAGGACGATAAGAGAACATAATAGGGAAAGATAACGTAGGAAACTAGGAACCTTTGGAGCACTGCACCCCTTGCTTTCCATCAAAAAGGGGACTTGCAGGGTATCATGTAGATATGCAATAATATATTTTATAGTTTTAGCCGCTGAATGAAGCAAAAACGGAGAAAATTGGTCCATACATATTTCGATGAATAAAAAAAACATCTTTCACCTTGAACAGTATAAAAACCTATGTAAACTTTTGGCAAAGTATAATCGTCTCCTGGAGTCGAACAGCTATTATTTTATTATTTCGGATATCAAAGGTGAAATACTCCTTTAGCCAAAAGGCTAAAGGAGTATTTCACCTTTGTTAGTTTTGGCCAAAGTTATTGAGCTACTATCAATTATTTCGGATATAATTAATAGGGTTTCAAGCGTATTGAAAGTTTCAGCTCTTAATTTCATTTGGAAGTATCTTAAAAACGTCGTGACAGACAGACACTTGAGAATTATTATATAAGGTAGATTAGGTTAAAAAGAGAATTTTAGGGATCGCGTTAAGGCTGGTTTCCAATTAATAAACTATATAGCTCACACGCCCATAAATAAAGAGGGAAATCGATTGGAAACCTTTATAAGGCTGTTGTAGGTACATTATTTCACTGTCGCATTCACAGTGCGCTCAATAATATTTATGGAGTGTGTCGGAGCAGAAGATTCCGTTCCATAGAGAGTGAGTAATACTTTTTCGAGAAGGTTAGCGGGTCGAACTTCGAATTACCGGGGTTCACGCCCCCGTAAAATTTTCGTAATTTTTCCGCATGTGCCTGGGTTAATCAATCGTAGTTCACCCGTCGCCATAGCTGATAAAGACTACTCTCATTCCCAAATCATCATAGAAAAAGGTGACGGAAAAGGAATGAATTTATTGGCTCTATAACGCAAAGATAAAATGTAATTATTCGAAGCTACATAATGCTCACGAGTGAGTATCAATATTTTGAACAGTCTCAGGCGACGCTTCTTCTTCAGGCTTTCTTATAATTAAAATATGTGCCTGGTGACGAATAGTCCTTTCGAGTGTTATATTATAACGAGGAGACGGAGGCCTTTTTCCTCTAACGAGATGAGGAATAGACGAACCGAGAATCACTCGCTCCCTTGAGGAAAAATCTACGAAATTGTGTCTGGAAAGGCGACCCTCGGCGTCCTATCATCATGTTCATCGGTCGCTTCCAACTCCATGGGCATACATTTACGGGGACTCTTGTTGTAGCCTATCTTTTTGATTTGCCACGATCAGCTTCAAGTCTTAGAATTAGGCATTTAGAAAATAAAATTAAAGTCTTATTGACCCTACCGATCATTTTCCTCCAAAAGCACTGCGGACTGCGGATCCTCCGTTTCATCTTTTGGCGTTCATTGCGAAGAAAGAGAACGTTTTCCTCTTGCCATATTCTGTGCAGCACATTCTAGAAGGAGGGACGTTCATCGACCGATCAAAAGGTGCAACCGCTTACAAACAGTTGGAGTCCACTGTCATCGAGGCCTCTCTGAAAAAGGTTGGTCGATTTTCATCCAAATGCTAAAGATTGCCAACAGGTCTTCAGGTAACTGAGGTCTTGCTAAACTCAACTCCATCTATTTATGAATTGTGTACTGAGAAGCTGAGAAAATAATAGGAAGGTCGATGCCATCTTCTTAGATTTTTGGATAGCCTTTGAAAATGAACCTTATAGAAAGTTAATCCCAAAATTAGAAACCTTAGGCGATAATTCCAAAATTATTAGTTAGATCCGTGAATTTTTAAATCATAGGAAGCAGAAGGTTGTTGTATATGGGAAGTCCTCGAGTTTAGTGAAGTTGTCTCTGGCGTTCCACAGGGTAGTGTACTTGGTTCGTTATTATTTCTAATTTATGTAAACGATCTCAACCCAGTAGTCAGAGATAAAATTAGGCTTCTCGCGGACGACACCGTAGTTTATAGAGAAATAAGCAATCCGAATGACGAGGCTAATTACAGGATCAATATTACCTAAAAGTAGATCAACTTCTCCTTTCCACTCCATGATTCACAGACTACTAAATACACCTCTATCAAAAACAGATTTTTACAATAAACTTACATTTATTAAAATCTGCGTATTACACAACGAACTCGACTCAAAAATCATCGACAAAATGATTAAAAAACACAGACACAATATTCAAATTAAATCATGCACCACAATCACGAACAAAAAAAACAAAGAAAAAATACATAAAACTACCACATACACAAAAACTAACAAAAAATCTGCAATGCATACTTCAAAATTTGATCTTCACCCGGTTCTTGTCAACGAAAATAAAGTACTGACAAAACCGAAAAATAAAATTCCCAATCACCACAGATCAAGAATTTACTAAGTCAAATGTAGTTCGTGTGACAAAATTTACATTTACATTTACAATTCACAATCTAGACGGAAACTGGAAACCCGGTTTAAAGAACACATAGCAAACTAGAAAAACAACAATAAACAAATCAATCTTTGCAAGTCATATTTTTGACACTCACCATCTTATCACCCCAGAAAACCTATCCGTACTCAAATCAATAGACCAATACAATAAACTCGATGCATGCGAAAGCATCTATATACATAAAACAAAAACACGGTTATGAACAACCACTTAGCTCCCATCCCTCACTCCCTCCTTTTTCAGTTACTCAGTTAAACGTTCCAAATCCTTTCACATTTCTTGCCCTCTTCCCAACGGTCACTCCATATACAGTCATTTCCAAAAGTATTCCAACAATTTGAGTGGCGTCGCTTTCGCGGCATACTGAATTTTAACTTATATATATATCTACGTGAATGTTATGTCAGTCGGTGACTATGTACCTATTCCGGTCGTGACGCCACCTCAGCCTTCAAGGTTTATTATTGTATAAAATACGACGTATTCTTGCTTATAGACCGGAGTTAAAAAAGATTATTCCGCGGCTTGGGCGATCATTTGAACGTGCTATTATAATTCGCCATTGTTATTTAACAGTCATTCTTGCATAGTGATGATAGCGTAAGCAGGCCCATGGAATTGTTCTTTGTCCAAGTGAGGGGTTGTTTGAGGAGGGCTGAAGCAAACTCGCTGCGTAATTGGTTCTAATAGTAAAAGTACGAGTGGATTTACGAATTTCATCGATTTTATCAAATTATCCTGTTCGACTGACATATCATTCACGTAGATATGAAGTTAAAATTCATTATGCCGTTCAGGGCACAATTCAAAATCCTGGTATCTTTTGGCGGGCAATGATGAATTTATTGCCAACAGTATACCACCGCTTCTGCGGCCATTACGATCATGTCTAAAGATCTGATGGCTTTTCACAAACGAAAGTTCGCTATCGCTTACACTATCATTAAGCAAAGTTTCTGTGAGGGCGATTATATTAAAGGAAGATAACTCATGATAGTGAGAGTCAACAATGTCCAATTTGTTTTTTAAACTTCTCACATTTTGTGTGTAAATGTATAAGGAGAATAGTTAGAAGCAGCTTCGAAAAAGTGAAGGAATTATGCTATCTATCCTTGGTTTGACCGCAGGTCGAGTATATGTCAACTGTGCGAGATCCTTACGAAAAGGGACTCACTATCGAGATAGAAAAGTTGCCTAGGACGATAAGAAAACATAATAGGAAAAGATAACGTAGAAAAACTAGGAACCTTTGGTGCACTACATCCACTGCCATCCACCAATATGGCGACTTAAAGGATATCATATGGATGTAGATAAAATGGCAGACCGTGATGAGCTTCGTTAAGTAAGTTTTCGAAATAACATTATTGAGGGAATAACAAATTATTGGGAATAAAATTTTATACCTAAAATCCGGCATTGGAACGTACAACCAAGATTTATATCGAAAGTAAAAGGTCATTCGTGATATGTGCTCAATCAAGACAAATACTTGATATTCAAATATTTCAAAGTTTTGCTAATTGCAAGAGAATCATCCGAGGCATGTTGCAGGGAACGGTTGCCGTGTTTCCGGAAGGAACTCGTAACCGGGATGGTGTCCGGTGGAGTGTGGAGGACGGCAGGAGGATCAAGAACTTCAAAAGTGGCGCTTTCCGAGCGGCAATTCGAGCTGGGCTGCCCATCGTCCCAGTGGTCATCTCCCCATATTACTTCATCGACGAGGAAAGGTTGATATTCGGACAAGGTAATGAAAAAGGCAGCGCGATCACTGCAAACATATCGAAATAAACACAATTTATATAAATGTACAAAGATTCTTCGCTATCCTCGGTGTTTTTAATGTTCTTAAAAAACACCACGGATACCAAAGTCAAGGTCATCTTAGAACAGGTAATGATATAAAAATGAATTTTTATAAATGACACATATAGATAATGACTTTATGTGAATAAACGTAATGTTATTTTCAATAACTTAGGTTACATTATTTAAAATATTTATATTGAACTTGTTTGAAGCACTTGCATGTTCATTAAGCACTTGTATATTCATACTTAATTCAGTAAAAACTTACTATCGGCTCTCTCGGTTGTATATTTACAAACTATATCTTATTTTCCATGTAATCTAATGAAATCATACTATAATGGAGCAAGCGTGAGTTTATCTGTTCGGATTCTGATTGACTGTCAAGAAGCGACAGCCCTACCTCTGGCGAAAAGGAATCGTAATTTAAAATAATAATTTGATGTATTTGTTTCTGAATTGAACCAATTTTGCATGAATTTCTAAATCAGATGACTATCAAGGAACATATCCTTACGATGCATCGTCTTTGCAAAATCGTAGATAAAACGTAAGATTGGAGGAGACGAATGAAAATTACCGCTACAGAGGATTTCCACAGGCCATCTCACAACAAACTAACACTAAACGATACATAATATCAAAAAGCATAAAAACTTACGGCAACCATTATCGTGTAAACACAGGTATATTCAGAATCAATTATTTTATTTTTTGGATTATCTCAAGTAAATATAAACATTTATGTTGCCTTGGAAGTGCCAATCAACGAATAACAGTGAAAGAAAATATCAGTATTGTTGCAAATAAATATAAATGAAGATAATCATTTATTTTGCCCGTTAAATAAATAATTATGTTAATGAAGTCAGATACATTGATTTGAATGAATGAATATTTGAAGGACTTTGGGGACATTTACTGGAAAAGATGCGTGTCTTTAATCATTAGATAAAAAGAGAAAAAATATTTAAATTTATTTTATGAAATCACGTTTTGCATGTACTACAAAGTAAATACATCGCTATTCCTATTTTGAGGCAAAGATAGATCCTACCCTATTAAGAGTCCAATAAAACAGAAAGTTCAACCCTTATAATAATCTTTTAATAATTGCCTCCGCGGTTCACTGGATATTTCTAGATCACTGATATATTTCGTAGGACAAACGAAGAAGTATCCCGAATAAATATTCAAAACACTATAGAAATACAAATTAATTGTTAATGAAGGCTGGCAAACATAAAAATTGTTTCTAAATACAATTATTGCATCGAGTATCACTGATACGAAAATATTTAGTAACATAGTCTTTTAATAAGTACCTACACAGTTCACTGAACAATATTTCGTATGACTTACAAAGGAGTATTAAGAAGAAATATTCAAATCTATGAGAAGTGCCAACAATAAGTTGTTAAAAAAAATCAGTTCTCAAACTCACCAACAGATGGCAGATAGTATGTTGCGTTTACATTAATATGAAAAAGAGAATTATATATATATATATATATATATATATATATATATATATATATATATACACACACACACATTAACTTAAGGAAAAGGAAAGGTGGTGATGAGGGTGGCAACAAGGTGTTGAAGGAAGCCCAGCGGACACTTACCAAGTTGAGGATCAAGTTGGCAGGCTGCTGGGGGCGTCGAAGAGACATACAAAACACGCACACAAAAACACGTAAGATTTTCAGGCATATGCCCTTCATCAGCGATATATACATAGAACCGGAAGATGAGGAAAACATTGAAGAAGACAACTTAGAACCAATTATTATGGAGAGCGAAGTAGAAAAAGCGATAGTGGAACTAAAGAAAGGAAAAGCCACAGGCAGCGACGGAATACCGGCAGAGGTACTTAAAATCATGGGATCAGTAGGACTAAAAGCGATCATGAAATCAATTAATAGGATTTACGACACGGGAGAGTGGCCTCAGGATTTCTTAGAAGTAACAATGACCCCTCTAAAGAAGAAGCCAAATGTAGTGTAAAGATTACAGAACGATAAGCCTTCTGTCACACACTTCAAAGATCATCACGAGGATTCTTAGTAAAAGGTTGGAGAAAAAGGCAGAAAAAATGCTAGGGGAAGATCAATTCGGTTTCAGAAAAGGACGAGGAACTAGAGATGCTATAGGGCAGGGGTCGGCAACCTTTAACATCATATGAGCTACTTGAAAAATATGAGATCTAAATATCGACCACTTTTTCCGATGACGTTTTTTTACAATACAATTACCGTATTGACCCGAATATAGTGCGATGTTTTTTCCCTCAATATGTACCTTTGAAGGTCGCATTCGCACTGTATTCGAGTACTTGTTGCATTCGTACTATATTCGAATACTTGTATCTTTAAAAAATTACTGCGTATCGGCGCGTTTCATGACGCGTGTTTCAGCGCATATTTTTATAATTGCTGCATTGTAAGTGAATTGGACGTTCATGTTACGATGCTACATTGTACAAGTATACTCGGTAGGGGTCTGAGGAGATCATTCGTACTATATTCGAATACATGTATCTTTAAAAAATAACTGCGTATCGGCGCGTTTCATGACGCGTGTTTCAGCGCATATTTTTATAATTGCTACATTGTAAGTGAATTGGACGTTCATGTTACGATGCTACGTGGCGTCACATTACCCCCCTTTAGTACATAATTCATGAGTTTACAGGTAATTTAAATGTGCAAAATAGAGAAAATTAAATGTTTTTCGTCTTTTTCTAAAATTCCTTTCAAAATACTTGGGGTCGCACTATATTCGGGGTCGCATTATATTCGGCCTAATATGGTATTATTACAATATTTTCATGTGATATATTACAAAGTGATGAGCTAAGATCATATGTTATTGTTTTTGTCGTCGTGAACATTTGAAACTTTTTGTAAGTTCACAATGATAGACAAGTATTTTCTTAATTTCTCGATTTTTGTTCAATCCTGCGCGATCGAGCACGATAAGCTTTGAGATCGATCGGTCGATCGCGATCGACCGGTTTCCGACCCCTGTTATAGGGGTAGTTAGAATAATATCAGAAAGGGAAATAGAATACAGTCAAGATATCTTCGTATGTTTCGTAGACTGGCAGAAGACCTTTCATAGAGTAAATTGGGTAATGTTGATGAAGATATTAAAGGATATAGGTATAGACTGGAAAGACAGGAGACTGATCAGGAATCTATATGTGAATCCAGTTGTAAAGGTCAGGTTGGAGAATGCGGACACCTGCGGAGTAAATATCGATAGAGGAGTAACATGGCTGCTGCCTATCGCCGATCCTATTCAATATATATGGAGAAAGTCTAATGCAAGACACATTAGAAAGCACAAGAGATTTCAAAATTGGAGGAAGGATTATAAGAACAGTAAAATACGCAGATGATCACGTACTTCTAGCAAGAAAGGAAGAGGAACTCCAGAAAAATATAAACAGACTAGTAATAACAGGTAGAAAATACGGTATGGAAATAAATACAGAAAAAGCCAAGGTCATTCGAATATCGGGCAAAGAAGAGAATCTGAACATAAGTATTGAAGGAAAACCTTTAGAATAAGTTTCATACTATAAATGCCTTGGAAGCATCATAACACGAGAAGCAAAATGTACGGATGAGATCAGGACTAGAATAGGAAAAGCAAGAGCGGCTTTCAGAAGAAAGAAACACCTACTTACGGGGAATATAAGGGAAGATATCCCTAAGAAGTTCGTAAAATTCTATGTATGGAGTATAGCATTGTACGGGGCAGAAACATGGACGCTAAGGAAATATGACATCAAATACTTCAAAAGCTTTGAAATGTGGACTTGGAGGAGAATGCTGAAGATAAAATGGTATCATACTTGCTCGTACTTTTCTCAAAACTGTTCAACTTTTTGTTAATTATTATCCTGGAGATGTTTAAATCAGATGGAATTGTTAATTCTTTATGTGCGTTGTTGGGAGTTTTTGTTTAATTATGTTTGCCGCTGTTGTGCATTTTGTGAACACTAATGTAAAAAAACTTGGAACGAAATTTGCGGCCTCTACGACGAAACTAACTCGGCGCTCAACGGCTATGAAATTTTCCACTGAGAGGAGTGATGGACACGCAGCGTCCTTCACCCATCTATATTACTGTACATGGCGAAGATTGCGGGTAATACTGTCAGCCAGAGTAAGGTAGTCAATTGGCAGCACAGTACTACTGTGGCCTTAAATATATCAAATTTTCGAAGTTTATTTTTTAAATGTCAGATTTTCACATTGAGCTAGTGCCACATTACGCGGTTAACAGTTTAGAGCACTAAAAGTAACAATGAGTATTACTTCCGTGTACTTTCACTTGACATGGCTTTACTTTGGTCCGTATTCCTTCACGAGTGTCTCCTTTCTTACATATTACATCGGCAACAACCTGCAACAAATATTGCTTCTGTTCCTCTATTGTAGTGATGTGGTTGTTGTACTGCGATGGAACGCCGCCAAGAAACACAATGGAGAGCTCCAAAAGCTCCCGGTAGTCATTGCGAGGCTAGTATGTTTGCCGAAAAAACAATAGTATGGTGAAAATATATGTAATGTGTCTTCGCCGACTGGTGTTTTCCGGAACTAAGTTACACACACACACATACATTTCTACATATCTTCAAGCATTTCTTTAATAGACCGATCCAACCAAAGGAAAAGAGGACCCACCTCAAGCCGACTGCGGGCAAATGCAAGGATCACGTCTGGGTTGCCTTGAGATTTTTGAACGATGTGGTTACCAAGGCCAGTTTCGTATTTAGTGAGGTCCATCTGCGGCACAGGCACCTCCTAAGGATGAATATTGAGAATAGCTGAAAGTAATTGCTACGATCACAGCCTCGGAGAAACTTATGAAAATAAGTATGTATTCAGGTCTGGAGAAGATAAATACACTTTTCACAGACAACTTCACACCAAGAAGCCTTCTGACACGCACAACCATTCTGACGAAAATCTTGCAGCAGAATAACGGAGAGTATGTCTCTGTAGACACAACGGGTGGAGTTAAATGCCTGAAACCCATATGGTGAGGATACCTTTAAGAACGACAAATCACTCTGCAACAATGAATGATAACTAATTTGTTTCGCATCCTTCACCCAGTGCCATGCCATTTTCGAGCTTAACCCTCTCCCATCACACTTGTGTTCTTTTCCCTCGTAATGCAAGCTTCTTAAATTATCTCCCCTTTGTTCCTTCACCATCCCCTTTTTCTGAAATGAGGAAAATTTTCTCTTCCATCTCCTCTCCCTCAATCAGGAAGATTTCTGGGAAGAAACTGACCACTTCTACTATCTCTTTTCACAAGCTCTATTTATACTGCAACTAAAACATATGATGTTTATAATTTAACATTATAATCAAATCTGGCAAATCATGAAAAACTATACGACAATCCCTGATTTTATCATGTAGTTTGTAAAGTATGGCGACTTCGAATGAAATATCAGCTTGCTTGCTTGTAACATTGACTTTGATACCAACTACATGGGAAGTTTTATAAATTTCTATAATATAAAAGAATTAAATGTGTACATTTTGTGTGAATAGTAAATTTATTTCATGCATTCCTTCATAAAACAAACAATAATAATTTTTCACCTGAGGTATTGCAAGGAATACTTTCCTCGATTAAGTCAATAAAAACTGTAGCATCCTATCATATGCAAAATAATTGCTATAATTAATCCATAATCAATATTTCACTGAAATTTATATAACTCGGCCAATATAAGTGTCATATCATTAGTATTGATAGCTATGTAAATATTGGAAGTTGCTCATTATCAAGGTCACGAAAAAGAGAGGAGGAGGTGTTCTATTCTCCCAAGAAGTTCAAAAGGCTAAGATGCGTGTTCTCAGGCTTATCAATTTTTGAAAAGAGTACATATGGAAGTTAAGTATCTGGAAATTGATTCCCTTAAAACTATCCATGCTTGCGTACCCCTTAAAAGGTCTCAGCGTACCCCCAGGAGTACGCGTATCCCAGTTTGAAGACCGCTGCTTTATGCTAGCCATTCAGCCAATCCAACATTACACTAATTCCCATGTTATTTAAATGGGAAACATTAAAAGTGAAAAACATTTCTTTAAATTAAAAATGTAGCTAAAATTAGTTTTAAAACCCTCACATTTTGCTTAACTTTTTATTGCTGTTAAAATGGCACCTTCTGTTTGCTTCTATATTCTGTAGTTGTTGAATTATAAATGGACAAACAAACAAATTCTTCATAATATTTATTAGTAGAGAGTAGAGATTTACTCTGTGTTCATGTGCAGAGGTCTGATGAGGTTATTCGTTTTTACAGTATTTTTAAGAACATTTTGAGGGTGTTTTTATTATGAATTGGAAAAAAGTGCTTTGGATTAGGTTTCTGAATATCCAGACTTCAAAGTTTTTAAATGTGACAAAAACCACAGTGACGAAAATGCTGTGGTTTGTAAATACTGCTGTGTAAAATTTCCAATGGAACCAGGTAAAAAGACCTACAACAGAACAAAAGAACATCTTGCTTCTTCAAGGCATGGGAAATCCGACACTGATTGAGATGCAAGTAAGAGAAAAAGAGAAGAAAAAGAAGCAAGAAGGTTTGCTGGTTTGAGTTTAAAGACATGCAATGGTCCAGTGGATGACTTTGTAAAACAGTACTGTCCTGCAACAAAAACTATGTCAAAGTATGTCGTGCTATTAAAAAATATTTGCCTGAAGTATTCAACAAGGACTTGGATGCAATAAGAGTGTCAATGAAAGATGTCAAAATTTATGTTTTAATGGTTTAATGGTCTATCTTTGTACATAGTTCAATACAAGAAAAGTACTGCATCAACATAAGAAAACAATAAACATACATATAAGGAAAATCAAAAGGTACAGAATCATTTCCCTTTACATAAACAAAAAATTAGTTTCATTAATGATGAAACTAGCATTGTAGTTGGAGGACCAACCATGAATACTTCGGTGGCATATTATGGCCCTATTAAAAATTTCTATTGGAACCTATTGGCATTTCTATTGGTTTTTATTGGTTTTTAATGGTGCCTGATGGTATTTATTGGGAGGTTCATTGGTTTTTAATGGTTGGATCTATTGGTTAGTTTTAATGGTTTCTAAAGGTTTCTATTGGTCAACTTCAGCATGCGACGAGTGTGCCCCTCATGTTAAATCATCCAAAAGGAAGAGCAACGGAAAGCAAAAACTTTCTTGTGTACTTCGGCATGGCCTTGTGATTTACGGCATGGTGTTGTGTTTTATGGAGTGTTTTTCTTCTTAGTGAGAGGTGGTTTATTAATATTTACAACGTAAGTTCCAGCAACTCATGCTTGGGTCTGCTATGTGGAGGATGGAGTTGTAGAAATTGTATTAATATCTGAAATTCAAATCTTCAACCTCAAAAATATTAAGCAGAGACCATATAATGTTTGGTGGCCATCTCAATGTGCTAAAGAAGAAATTGGTTAGCAGGGCAGTGAGGCATAGAGGTATCACAAAGCCATCATTCTCTGGGTTGGAAGTAAGTATTACTTTTTAATTATAATACAAAATACTATGGTATTTATTAACAATTTACTCAGTATTCAATCATTCAACTTTTAAAGGTGAAAGTATTAGAAAGCTGCCAGGAAGGAAAGTAAAGCAACTTTTATCTACAGCACATGTTGATAGGTAAGTGGAAGATTAGTTGATTTACTTTTTTCATTGATTTTATAAAGTGATTCTTTGGTTAAATATTTTTCATATGAATTCCATTATAAAAAATATTATCAAGCCAACAAAACACTGAGAATGGCGTTAGAGAAGCTTGAGAAGATTAATAACGAAAATAGGAAATTATTTCATTAAAATTTTAAATTTCAAGAAGCCATGATTAAGCATCATTTAAATAATAAAGTACAAGGTATGGCAAGTAGTCTTTGATCTAATGATTAATAAATTTTTAAAATTAATATTCTTATTATTTATTAATAAACCACAATCGTTTGTCTTTATGAAGTTCCTGATACAGGTGGATGTTTAATCGAAATTCAAAACAATATTGCTGCACTTCCAGGAGGGAGTTGCAATGAATTATTTTTTGAAGAGGGATGTGATGTAGTCATGGTAGACAGGAAGAATCCAAACGAATGTGATGTAAGTAAAAATCAATAAGCCATGTATATGAGACATTGTGAATATATTTTTAATTATTTTTCCATATAACTGTTACTAATTAGGATGTAATCAATGTTTTTACTTTGTAATTTTTATAGGTATTAGTTAAACTTAAATCAGTACTTTGTTGAAAGGTGTTTGAGGTTCAGGCAGAGAATAAATTCTTGAATAGTTGGCGAAATAATATAATAATAAATTGAAAAAATATTATTTTATATCATTATCATTGTAACCATAATCAGAGGAGGCACCAAGTTATGAGTAAATGACCTAAAATCATATAAGCATGACCTTAGGATTTTTTTTGCAAGCTCATTCACTCATAAGTCAGTTCCTTACTAGAAGATGATTTTTGCAAGCAGAACATCTCAAAGTTTTTATTATATTTACCATTAAATTTTTCCACTCTTCAAGATTTTTGTGTTCCTATTTAACTTTTGATTATAACTCATAATTAGTCAATTACATTAATTTAAGATAGGTCCTGCTGCAATGGAGGGGGTTGAAAATATAAGCTAACCATAAAAAATGACATTATGGGGTTCAGAAGAATTGGCATAAGAAGTTTTACAGGAAATAAATACAGTTCCTGGAAACAGGGACTCAAAAAACCTTTAGGTTCAAGAAAACTGACATTTTTGTAAGGTATGTTTTTAAAGTTTTCGCTGAAATGTAACTTTGCATACAATATCAATAACATACCTTGAACAAGTTTAATGTCAATGTGTTTATGAGTTTATTTCATATTATGTTTCAATAATTGTATTTTTATATGTTTAGATAGTTTAAGGGTAATTCTAAGAGAGAATGAAATGTCAAAATACTACGTAGAAGTATAAGTGAAAAATTCAAGAAAGTATGTTGCAGAAAAAATTGCGAACCTGAGAATAGCTGCCAAGAGAGTGGACTAAATTGGCAATTGTAATTGATGTGAATATGTATATATTGAAAATATATTTAAAAATATGTTCTACTGCTTTTATTAATGAAACCCCAATGTTCTTATGCAATAAGAAACTTTAAGGTATGTATATAAAGCCATTTGGCTATAAAAATAAAACCAATAGGAATGCGCCTATAAAACCAATAGAAACCAATAGGAATGAACCTGTAAAACCAATAGGAATTTGACCATGAAACCAATAGAGACCATTAGGAATTTATTAAAACCATTAAAAACCAATGGCCAAAACCTTAATGGTTTCAGTAGGAACCATTAAAGATTCTATTGGTAATTTCTGTTGGAACCAATGGGAAATTTTTGCCCAGAAACCAATAGAAATTTCCAATAAGGGAAGGTAGTCGTAAATAAAGGCATTGTTTTTAGAAGAGGTTTTTTGTAATGGTCGCTAACAGCGCTGCTGTTGCCACAGATCTAGGCTGAGCTATGAAAAAAATTGGGAAACAATGGCAAGATGTTCTCTGCATAGCAACAGATAGTGCTGAATATATGAAACCGTTGGTTTTAAACATTTAGAATTATGACAGTGACCATACCCTCTTCCATGTCTCTGATAAACCCCCCTTAATTCATTTCGCTGTTGATAAGTCAAGGTATGACTCCAGCAAAGAAATTTGTCGTGAAGTCAGAAGATGTTAAATATTCGCTTAATCAGTATGGTAAATTTTTAGCCGCATGTACCAGTATATTATTTCCTGAGTCAAACCTTCAGCAGTTGTACCTGTTCGTTGGGCTAGTTTTTATTAAAGTTTTAAAAGAGCTATCAAAATGTGGGGTGGCACAAAACAAATTTTTGTCAGATTCAGAGGCACCCGTTGGTAAAATAAGTATCCGATCTCCAAGAAATTTTCGAGTCAATTGATTAAAATGAACTTCACACTTGGCTCTTATACTTGGAAGAGCGATTGACGCCAATCATCAAATTTCAGGAGCAGCCTGAATTTAGCGCACCAAATATCATCGACCATTGTCAACGTACGCTTGAAGGAACAAATGGAACGTTTCTGCAAACCAATAGAAATGGGCCTTCACCCGATTTGTTCGTAAATTTTAAAACTCGATAATTAATCTCCGACTGGGATTTTATTTTTAACCAGAAGAATAAATTTTCTACTCATACTGAATTCAACGGGAATGTATGATTGGGATAATAAAACAGAACTGCTGCATATCAAAATTAAGAAACATTAAGTATGAACACTAGAAATAATAGTAACACCGACTAATTAACGCAGACTAATTAACTTTGTCATTAAAATGGAGTTAAAACAGTTTTGTTCTTTCTCTCTCTCTCTAGCAGTGCGATATTATGCGAGTAGTCTTCGAATTATTGCGACTCCCGAATTTTTGCGATCAAACTATGAAAATTGCCAATAATTTGTGTTTCAGGAAGGATCATAGTGAAGGAGCTGCCAAAGATTGTGACAGAAGGCCTGACGATCGAAGACTTCAAAGGCCTCATGGAACGCACCCATAACGCAATGTCAGCCGCTTACGAAGAGCTGAAAGAAGAGGTGATAGGAGGACTTCCTGAAGGTCATTACTTGAGAAAGTGACGCTAACATCAGGGAAATCTCATTCGATGTGTCCCCTTACGAGCATTTCAAATCCAAAAAATAAAACCTACAGATTTGTAGCCGAGACAAAACTATAGACTTGTTCTAAGCGACAGATGAGCACAGCTGCTCTCACATCTGTTTTCCCATTATAAAATAGCTTTACGACTTAGGATTGAAACAACATAATTTCGGCATCAGCCGACTTATTTCGACGTTATAAAATCGAGTTGCACCAAAGTAATGAAGAGAAAATTCTTGACCCTGACATTGTCCGGATATTCTTGACATTAGCCACACAAGTTGGATTAATGTTATAACGTCTTAAAAATTGAAATAAAAAATAAATAACATTAGAGACGAGTTTTTCTTGGTACAAATATAAGAATTAGTTACGTGTCGTTACGATAAATTTTATACAGGATGGCTAAAGAAGTTGAGTTGGGTTGGTTTATTGATTTTTTGCTAATACTTTCCCGGTAATTGTAAGTCGTTCTCCCGTTGAGCCTTCTGGAGGATATCGCGAAGAACTAAACCAACGAAGGATCCCTGAGGACAGGGATGCCAGGCGTCCCGGAATCTGCGGGACTGTCCCGGAGGGCAATCAATGATTTGTCCCGCGTCCCGCATTATGCTTCATATGTCCCGCAAAATCCTTATATAATACTTCTCAAGTGTCCATCTGTCTGTCCCGATATTTTTGGGCTTTTCCCAATAGAATTAAAAGCTGAAACTTTCACAATCGTTAAACGCCCATTAAGTGGTCTCTAGAAAAATCAAACATCCCGAAAAAAGTCCCGGATTCGACTCCGGGAGACAATTATATATTCCCATAAGTTTACATGGGATTTTCGATTTTTCAAGGTGCAAGGTTTATTTCCTTCATTCATTATAATATGTAAATATGGACCCCATTACTCCCATTTTTGTTTTATTCGACGGCTAGAACTATAAAATATCTTATTATTGCAATTTTTTGGTGTTATACGGAAGAATTTGCCAGAAATACGTATTTATTTTCGAAATTTTATGTTTTTTTTGTATTCTTTCCAGGTGTTGCCAAGGCGACCCGCATCGTTGCCTCCGATTGAATTAGCATCTATTTAGTCTTCAAATGGATGAAATAATTGTTTTATTCGCTTTACGCAATGTCAAACTTAATAGATTGTCACGTTAATAATTGAAGAATATTATTATTCAGTAAACATACGAAGAGGAAGAGTAGCGGAGCCAAAGAATGGCAAATCCAATCGTATATTGTTGCCAGAATGTAATAAATTTCAAGCGCTTCATATTCTGAGAGAATTCAAATGATTGTCAAGAATTAATTAATTAATCAAACAATTACATTTACTATATATATATATATATGAAAATTCGAGGAAAAAAATATCATTAACTATTTTAATCTCAATTGGTTGCTGATTAATAATAAGGTTACTAATCAATAATGAGGTTACTAATCAATAATGTTACCAATTATATAATAAAGCGTTAACCTCTATATGTCGATAGGTATGTAAACATTTTCTTTAGTGTCGGAGAAAGTCAAATAATAATACTATTAAAATATAAACACCCAAGAATGTCGACCCAAAAATACCACTAAAAACTGCACAGAAGATGAAAGAGCTTACTTTCCAACGGAATTTTTAAATTCGCTTACTCCGCAATGTATGCCACCGTATAAATTACGTCTCAGGATTGGCGCTGTCGTAATGCTTCTTTGCAACATTTACGTTAGGAAGGGTCTGTGCAATTGAACACGTTTAAATGTGATCAGTGGTGAAAAACTCCTTCAGCCAAAAAATTATCATTCATAATTTTTTGGCTGAAGGAGTTTTTCACAACTGAGCAATTTGGAGCCAAAGTGTTTATGAGCTATCATCTACTGGATGTTTAAATGTGACATATCTTGGTCAGCACACCAATGAATGCACGATTGCGACCGGAAGTAATAAAGGCCGAGCTGTTATACTTCCTAAGTTCGATGTGACACTGAGAGGCGATAGCGAGCTTCCGTTCGAGATGAAACGTCGTCAGTTTCCAATAATGTTAGTCTTTGCGATGACGATTAATAAAAGTCAAGGCCAAACATTTGATACCGTGGGATTACTCTTACAAAATCAGGTTTTTGTCATGGACAGCTGTATGTCGCCATGTCAGGAGTACGACGGCAAGAAAATTTAAAAATTAAATCCAGTCACGATAACAAAGTTAAGAATATAGTATATCCTGAAGATTTTAACTTAACTTAACTTTTTCATTAATTGTTTTAAAATGCCAATTATATAGCTAAATAAAATAAAGTGTTTTATTTCTTACAAGAAGGCTGTCTTCGATTTGCGTCACATATGTGACGCGCGCCAGCTAGTATAATATAAGATGGGAATCATAAAAAAATTACTAAAAGACTACTAATTCTGTTTGCATATATGATTACTAATCGATTAGTGACCGCAATCCAGGCTATAGCAGTTTTTAAATCAACAAATATGTTCACATGGTACCATGAGAGTGCATCAAACGTAAAAAATAACTTCTTCGGCATTTAAAGCGATTAAATTCTAATTTTCATCTTTAAATGGTGCCATTATGAACACTCATTGTATAATTTTCAGAATCAAAACGTATTTCCTTAATTTCTTTCTCTTGTTTTGGATATGACCTCAAATTACTCACGTGATCAAGTGGAAACGCACAACACAGTCAACTTCCGGTAAGAGAGTGAAAGCGAATAAGAAACAAAAAGATCCAAAGTCAGAGATTGCATGACCGTCACGAGCGAAACAGTTGATTGTGATTTCCTTCGCTATATTATTCTGGGACGAGGACACTGCATACGAGCGATTTTTAGTTTTTGGAATGCTATTATATCTTTTGTCATTACTACTTTGAAATGCTAGTTTTATAATGATTAATTTATTTTTAAATGCTCATTTTAAAGTTAATGTAATTTCTAATTCCAAATCTTCGAATTATAAATTTATTAATAACCACGTTTTTATGGTTTCTGTGATAGGATAAAAATGATATTTCTGTTATGGCAGCAGCTATCAAACTGCGTGGGCGCGATGAGGGTAAATGTGGGAGCGAGGAACAAACTCATTCCCTTTCAGATGAGCACAAAGCGCTCAAAGAAAAGTTTGAGAACCGCTGTTTTGTTTTGATACACAATGTGAGATTAATTATGGCATGATACAACGTCCCGACAAAATGCTTCGAGTTAAAGTATGAATGTAGTAGTAGTTATGTCCAAGTCTCACTCAGGGCATCCTGACACAACCGTCGCCGGGAAATTGCGCACGGTGAGCTTATATATCGGAGATTAAACCGGCAATAGAGAGTCTGAAGTAGAGATTTATATGTGAGAAGTAAATGTGAATCCACTTATCTCGATATAAACACTCCTTCGTTTCAGCCGTCAAACGCTTTGCAAATAATCATACAAATGGTTTAACGCTGAGTTTCAGAGAACATGATAGGTGTCGGTGTGAAGGCGCGGAACACATCAAGAAAACATTCCACATCGATGCGTTAATTTAATAGGTAAATGATGAACGTCCAACTGTATGTGTATGCCATCGATCGAATCTTAAATTCTATGTACTACTAATACGCAGAGAAATAGGTACAAAATGTTTCTAGCGACACATACTGAGATCATTATAAATGACATGCCAGGACAAACGAGTCCTGGAACAATCACGATAAGCCATGCTTATTTGAATTGAAATAAAAACGAATAATAACATAAACAATAAATTTTATTTTGAAGGCATTACATTACAATTACATCAAAACGATAATATCTGATTCCTCAAATGAAATCCTAATTTCTCTTGAAATCGATAAATTGTCACTTCAAGAGTTGGACTAGAAAGTTCCTCGTCATCGTGGAAAAACGGCGAATATCTAATAAAACATTTGTATACATATTCGCAAAATCAATATCTCACTTTCATTTTTACACCTATTTAAAAACTAATTATTATGGGGATTAAATTTTTCTAAAGTCTTCAATTGGATCCTTGCACAATTCAATATTGGGAGGAAGAGTGATTGTAGGGTGTTCTAACCCTGGAGTTATATATGGAAATAATGGGAAGGAGGTATTTCCAAAGAATCAAGGGATTAATGTCATTTTGATCCTTGATCTGCAGAAATCACTCAGTCAGTTGTCCTTCTTTCCGTGGGCAATGTGGTTCGAAGACGAGAGGACTTCTTTCGTCAGCGACTCGTAGGTTTCCGACATTATTTCATGCGCCCTCTCCATTAGCGCTGGGATGTCATCCACCGTTAGACCATCCGTTGAGATCTCCGGAAGTACCTGGATTATCGCTTTCCCTAGAAAGGGTCACAAATGAAATATTAAAACCTGCTTGATTCATACTGTTAGCAAAGAAATCTTTAACCTTACATGTTGTCTTTCGGAGTAAAACGATTATGTATTTTGAATCATATTTTATAATCGCTTTGATGGAATTGATTAATTTAAAAAAGTTAAAAGGCTGTTATTGCGGAAATTATTTCTAAATGGGAAAATATGAAAGAGGAGCACAAATTCGTTTCTTGAAAAATGCTAAAATATTCCATCGATAGAATTAAACAACCGAATAAAATGATTTAGAAGGAATCATTTGATGTATACACCTCTCATAAGCTAAATTTAAAGTTCTTTCTTGCAGCTTTTGTTTCAAAATAAAAACTCCATAACAGGATATAACGTTTAGATATGTCTGTGATATACCAAGAAATGTTAAGGTTCCACTATTTTCAAAAGTCAAATAAATAATACAAAATTTTTCTATTAAACTTGAAACGATTCAACTTAAGAAACAATATATTGCCAATTCTAAGAGATAATGAGTAATGTAAAAAATATTCCTTTCGTAAATTTTCAATCGAAAATGTGCCGGCGGTGATTTTGAAAGGGATTCGTCAGTAATCCTCTTCGAAGATTTACAAAAGATATTTCCTAAAATGATTGATATCAAATTCTCAATTGATAAACTATGTAGCTACAACAGCCTAAAACATTGGGAAAAACCCAATAAACTTTCGGTGATTAACCAGAAACGCCGGATTAACCAGAGCGCAGCTGCGCCATGAGCCCGAAACCCGTTAAGTCACAAAAGTGCCTGACTGTGGAGAGGTGTGCTCTGGGAAAAATAACACACCAGAGCTCCCGAGTCACTTTATCCGGCATTGCTCACCGATAGCGGATAAAAAAGTTATTTTTAAATATCTATTGTCGGTAAATCACTTTACTTTGCAGGCGAATTGTGTGCATCTGGTTTTATTAAAAATTTTATGACAATAGACGTAAATACGAGTTTATCAATTGAATTACAGTCATATGTCTAGCAAAAGAACCCTCTTTCGAATACTTTTCTTATGTTTCATTTTCCTCCTCGGATGGGTAATTAGTGGACAAAAGGGCTAACAGATTTTGTTTTTTTTACTCACGTAGGAAATCGGGTATTTAACAAGAATAAATCAGGATGGGCATCGGATTTTATCAGTCGACTTTTCGTATTTTAAAGCAATCAAATCTCTATATTGTGTTGCATTCGCCCTAATCCAGTAATTATTGCAATTAATCAACATCATCAAAAATTATCAAGCACTTTACCAGTTTTTTACATATAGCGTCGACCTACATTATGAGTTTATTTCTCTTTCTACAAAAAATTTGCGCTTTTATCTTGACAGCTATGAAACAGCAATTTGGAAGTAACTTAATTTAGCAACGAGAATCGGTCTCTTTAATCGAATTAGGACAGCGACAATTTGTAATCATGTCTGCTAAGTGCAAAATCGTTTCTGGCATTAATTTTCTCACTGGATCAAGTTTTGATATTTAGAGCATTATTTTATAAAAGTCGTCAGCAACGGCTCGAGAAGAGTTTTTTACATTCATAAATTTATGATTTTCATTTTATACATAATATTATCAGACAGGGTGTCTAAATGAGACAGTCGCTCACAACATACGTATTAGAAGACTAAGCGAACGAAAGTATATTTCGAATCTTCCAATCGGACGCTAGGAATGAGAGCGTGTCTTCTAAGTGCAGCTACAGATACAAAGCGGAGGTTTGATGCTCAATATTCACTATGGCGATTTAGCAAAAATAGATGTCAAGTTTCTTACTTGCGGTTATAAAATTAACCGTAATACATACGAATGATTCTTCAAATTACAGTTAATCAATGGGATTTGTTTTGTACTTTCATCGCCCGTCTTAGAGTTACTTTCGCCTAAGTTCGTCCAGCAGTATCTTTACACTGTCATTCAATGCATACGAGCAGTCTTCAACCATTGGATATCCGATTTTTATTCTAAACCCTCCAATATTGATAGAGAAAAAATCATGCAAATCGTTTAACATCCCTTAGCAATGTAAAAAAGTGGAATTTCTTGTCTTCTATTTCGGTTTCCATATTGCTTTGCGCAATTCGCTAAATTATATATCGGGATTGAATGTGACCTTAAGACATTTCTCGTCGCGAACTTCAGCAGAAGTGTTTTGTGGCGCATTGCAGCTCTCGTGAGAAGCTGAATCGATTCAAATACTAGTTTGAATATCGGACGAACGATGTCACCTTGGTCAAAGACCAGTCTCTTTTCGTCGACGAAGGTGTAAGGCGAATAAACGACCGGCACCAGAGGGATTCCAGCGCTGATCGCCGCCCTGAAAGCGCCGCTCTTGAAGGGCAGAAGGCCCCTCTTCGCCCCAGCTACGCCCCAACTCAGGTTGGCGCGGTTTCGCGTGCCCTCGGGGAACACAAACATCTTGATCTGGAATTAAAAGGGCCCAAAGTGATTCCACATCCAAACGGGACGAGAATGCGACCTCGCAACTCTTTGCCATTGGCAGCCAAAATTACTCGACGTAAATACGAACTTAAGAAAGTAGGGTTTTTAGCCGTCGATTTGCACCATACTATACGAAATAAAGAGAAGATATTTACTGATAGCAATTAACAATGGGCAAAATACGCTCATTGGGTATTTTTTCTCCACATTATCAACTTTACTTAGAAATTTTGTATAATTAATTTTATTTGCGTTTGATTTCCGTGATATTTTTCGTAAATTACTGTAGGTAAAGCTAACTATTTTAGGGAAGAATACAATTTGTACAATGCTTTCGTGTATACGTTCCACTTTTAAAAACATATAATAGCTATTACATATGTAATGATGGGCAACTTGTGAATGTAAGGTCAATTTTATAAACGAGAAGTGGAAAAGTCTTAATAGTAATTCCATAAAGTCTAACGCACTGATTTGAATGGAAAGTAAGTATCACTGGGCGAATACCTTGTCCTTTGCGGCGCGGTGAGCACACCCTTCGATGGAATATTGAGCTGTTTTCCCACGCGATCTGTCTATGTAGATGGATCCAGCGAGGTAGGCGGCCAATCCAAAGGGCCAAACGTAGAATACCTCTTTTTTAATGACGGCCGCCATTGGGTGTAGTCTGTTCCAAATTGAAATCATTCCTAAGCACGAAATGATGAAAAATAAGAATATTGGAAATCATAATGTTGCTTTATGCTGCTTCGCAAAAAGTTACCAAATTGTCTTTATAACGCGAATGCAGGGGCAATCTTTAAAGCTAAAAACCACGAGATAATACGTAATACCTCGATATACGAAGTAGATGCGTTCCTAAAACTTCGTTCGTGTATTAAAACTTCGTAAATCGAATAACGTTACTACAATGGGATGCGTTCCCAATCTTAATAACTTCACATCTTATAGCATAAACCTAAAATTGTAAATTAAAAATTATTTATTGTGCCTATATAAGTTGGGATCACGAGAACTTACACAAATAGAAGTAAAAACTGTATGTAAATATTCACAGCACTGCATCTCTTCACCACAGAACCATACCAGTTCTTGGTAAAATTTTTAGTATATTATTAATGCCAATTTTAGATGCGTTGTTGATGGAAAATGTAAAATAGACGTCCAAATCAAAAGTTAGTAATAGCGAAACTTCGTATATCGACTATTCGTATATCGAGGTATTGCTGTAAATCCTGTCATCATTTTTATGACACATTTTTACATTTTTCTACCAATTCTACGCCTATTTCCGCGAATAAAACTATTTCGGTAGGATAATATACCAAAATAATTGGACACCAATAAAATCTACACATCCCTTTCCCTGTATTTCCGTTTTTAGTGCTTTTCGTCAATGCTGAAAAGCACTATTATCATCCTGATGTCAGTCCGTCTGTCCGTCCGTACGCATATATCAGGGAAGAATTGGCTTAACCGATTTCAACCAAATTTGGTAGATAGAATTTTCACATAAATTTATGACCCAAATGGCATAATTCGACCGAATCGACTCAACAGGGTTGCCACAATTGCATAATTAAACTTTTCGGTAATTATAAAATTGGAAGGAATTGGCCAAACGGATTTCAATTAAATTTTGCACATACGATTTATACAACATACCATAATGAAATCAAGATGTTTAAAGCTGAGCTAAAGAGCAGAGCTACCACAGTAAAAAGTAAAATAATATTTCTTTTACACGTAATTCTAGAGAATTGACGGCATGGATTTTAACCAAATATGATATATGTAATCTTTATATAAATAATAACGAAATTATTATATTCAAACCGGGTCGACTAAACAGGGATACCACAATATCAAAGTTAGAATTTTTCTGTAACTATTAATTTCGAAGGATTTCAAAGAAATTTCGTTTGTAGGGAGAGTATAGAATGACAAAACGAAACGAACATGTTTAAAGCGGATCTAAAAGCAGGATTGCCACAATATAAGGAAAAATAATTTTCTGATTTCAAAGCAAATATATTAGTATACGATTATACTACGGCGAATTTGACGAAAAGCACTTCTGTACCACGGGAAACCCGTGTACATCCATACTTGTTTACTCACCCAGAGTGTCCAAGGTGCTTTGGTGATTGGCGATGAAGATGGCACCCTTGGGCTCGCCTCGGCCGCCACTTCGACCTCCCAATTCGTCCAAAATTTCTCCCCCACGCAGTTCCCATTCGATTCCCAGGAGGCGAGATACCAGCTGGCAAACGGGACACAGTAACCTTAAGCGACAGATACAACGGCTTTGCAGTTTTACGGAAATGAAAAAATGATTATGAGCCCAGAGAATATAAGAAAGTAAACATTATTCTTGGAACATCGTTGTTTCATTGTTAATCACGTAAAATGCTTTGAAATGAACACCCAAAATGTGATAATTTGAAGTTAAATTTGCGGCAATCAAATAATTTATCCGTGGTTATGTGGATTATAATGAATATACGACTTAAGTGACATTTTATGCGAAAAGGTCTCTTGGCTTTATGGCACTTCTTCTAAAAATCGTTTATGTATTCGGTTTGTCTGTCTGTCCGTCCGTCTATGTGGCCAATATCTCTGGAGCCCTGAAACCTGGAGAAGCCAAACTCCAGGATAAGTTATGAACATTTGGTGGAAATAGAATCAGATGCTGGGGAGTAATTGGTGTCTACATCAGAACTTTGTTAATAACTTTAGAAGAATTAAAGCCAGAAAGGAAAGATGATTTGTACAGAGAAGCATATACGAATGAAATGCCGTTATAATGGATAGCGCATCGGATTTAAAAACTGAAATACCGCGGTAGTTCATTTTTTTAAATATAATTTTTAATTCTTAAAATTTTTGTTGCTTTTCGGCAGGACACAATAATATTTACTTGCGACAGAAAGAACCGCTTTTTGTAATTTTCACCGCAATTCTTTCCTCACTCATATTGGCGGTTTCCAAACGCCATAAATAAAGAGACACCTTTTTCCTATCTGAAAAACAACTTCTATTTATATGTCAGATACTCTCTCCGATATGCAAAATTACATATTGCATCGTGCCTCTGATATTTGACAGATTTTTTAAATGTAAGGCACAATTCCTTATATGTAACAAAGAATAAGAAAAAACTACTCTCTAATAATTGACGCCTTTGGGTTAATAAATATATGGGGAAAACCATAAAATATTACAGAATTTAATATTAAGCTTTGAATTTCTAGATAACTGAGATTCCTGAAGATTATTACTTATCGGATTCGATTGAACGGAAAAACTGAAGCGATCGCAACTCAAGAAGTAGACGTTTTCTGTAAGATCAGGACAGACTAAGGTTCATCTCTGCGTAGCTTTTTATCGCGAGGGATTATCAGAGCCATTCGAACTGGTTGGTGTGGCGCAAGCCTAAAATAGAAGGAACGCTGCAGCAACAGCCATCGGGAGAGAGAAACTATGAAATATTTCACGCGCAATCAGTTATTGCATTCTTGCTTTTAAAACCCCTTTACATGAAAATGAGTTCTTATTCGCGCACGTCCTCTGCGATCATTTATACCTTCTAACTTTTCATTCGTCTCTAATCATCATGTGGCCAAAAGCAAAAAAATTACGTGTGTGTAAAACAAGGTGCCACTGTTTTAAATTCCGTATCTGCCATTTTTTCAAGCTCGAAGATAAAAACATCAAACTTCAAATTTATCGGTTTTAAAATTTCAGTTCACTGGACTTTCAACTCTTTCTAAAAATTGGCGGTTCCTAATGGGAGTAAAACGAAACGCAGAAGTTGAACCGCAGAATGCCTTCCCTCGTAAATAGCTGGCCAATGCCCTCTCGACCGATCATAACAACGAGATAGCGCCCCATTCACGTAACATAGTAGAACCGTGGCTGCTCAATCAATGGCCGTTTTCGAGGGCGCTGCAATCGCACGCAGAGCGGTATGATAAGGAAAAGAGAGAATAAAGTGAAATTCACCGATATAACAATCGAGAAAACGTCATTCGACACACTTCCCAGACCCCACTTTCGACCTATCCAAGTTACCACCGCTGCGCAGACACGGCGAACGGAAGAGACGCGACTCGGAAAAAGAATCGACGGAATATTTAGATCGCATTTGGATGACGCATGCAGCGTCGGACAGAGTGTGCTCACAAGGTGTTTGCGACGTTTTTGGGCCTCAAGGAGTAGACGAATATGTAGAAGACGGACACGAAGGACACGAATCCGTAATAGAAGAAGAACCGGCCGTGGAATAGGAGTGCGTTTCCGAGGGCGCTCTTCTTTTGCAGCCGAGGGCCTAACACCAAGAGATAGGCCGAGAGGGAGCAGAGGAGAACGGCTGCGGCGACCGCAGCAGAGCGGCACCCGCAAGACCAGGAGTGGGCGGGGAAATCTCCCGCTGCGAATTGTTCGGGTTGCTCTTCCTCCATAGCGACACGACGTGCTCCCTCCCGTAACACCGCACCAACAGTTACTGGCCGCCGTGTGAGCGCCTCCACTTAGCCTTTCTCCCGCCGTGACGCACGCGTGCGAATAAAATCTGAGTTCCTTGTTTGTTGAACACCTTCGCGACCGCTATCCGTGATAACGTAACGTTTACTGGTACTAGACCGCTATGATGAAATAAAGAAGATATAATTCCGCAGCTGGCGCAACGAATGCGATTACATATTCTGACGGATGAGTTGAGGAAACGCGGTTTGCACTGGGAGTGATTCCGCTGCGATGGTATTGTTTTGCATTAAAAAACATCTTTTTTTGCGTTCATTCAAAGTTAACAGATAACAAAGTTGCATTTATTGCAAAATAAGGATATCGTATCCGTTTGTATAAAATTGTGATGGAATATAAGACCAATAGGTTGTAAAAATAAAATAAATGAAACTGCAAATATTAACACGATTGAAATTTTAGTCGTGCGGTACGAGCACGTCGAGATCAATGCGTTCGAGAATAAAAGGCGATGGACGATCATCGATGCTCTTGGAAGGCTATCTTAAATGAAGCGAAATTTAGTTTGAAATTCGTGATCGTGAATGATTACGAAACAAATTTACGTGTGTGCACATTTCTTGCCTCATTGTTGTTTTGTTTACATTCAGACTGTTTACTATTTCTGCGTGGCATCACCAACTTTCTAAAGCAGTAAAGCTGCAGGTGAAATTATTTTATAATTTTTGCTATTTATTGCTTCTTTTAACGCAATAACTACATTTGTAAATGCCTACGACGGGCTTTGACTAATTCGGTAATTTAAGATGATGAATAGATAGTCCTAATGCAATTAAAATTTTATTCATGACTCGAGGGGGATTTTGGCCAGTTGTTTTTATTGGATGATTACGTAATACGCATAATCATAAAAGTAAACAATAACAATTACATCTAATGTATATGAAAGCCAGTTTCTTGCTTGCTTGCTTGCGTGCGTGCGTGCGTATAATTCTATAACTCAACAACTAGAGAACTTAGAAACAAGTGGGAGTTGTAAATTTAACCACAATAAAGATCTTTTAAAACCTATTTGTTTGACCAGTTTAATATTTTAAAAGTTTTTTCTCTTTTACCATTCTCAATTTGAATAACATGGGAATGATTGCATCGTATTTTTAATTTGCATTTTAAAATTAGTATCAATCAAACTCAAAATGATCGTAAGCTCGAAAGAACAAAGTATATTTTGATTAAAGAGAGAATTCGAATCTATGCCGAAATATTGCGAAAATATATTTTGAAACTAAAAAACTGCAAATGTGACGGGTATGCGTGGATTAAGTGTTGAAAACTATTCCTCTATGCTCTCTCCCATCTTCCTCCCTCCCATTCTTCCCCTCAATTCCACTCTCTCCTCTGGAGAAAATATACTTCCTAGTCTCAATCTCGCCTTATTATCTCTCTCCCTCCCTCTCTCTTATGGAAAAATAGAATTCCTAGTATCATACCCGCCCGAATAAAGAACATTATCTCTCCCTCTCCTTTCTTCTGTCTCCCTCCCTCTCCTCTCTCACTCCCTCTCTTCCTCCTGTCTCTCTCCTCACCCGCCCGCCCGTTCGTCCGCCCGTCCGTCCGTCCGTCAGTTCGCCCGCCCGTCCGCCAGTTGAATGTTCTTCGTGCATATTTTTCATTATAATTTTCGTTTAGAATCCCAGTATTATAAATGTTTGCGTTTAAATTGAACGTGTACGAAATTTCTTATGAATTCTTTTGATAGATGAATTATAATAATTTTTATGTCGAAGGACATACAGTGATTTCAATAATAGACAGATAATGGACGCGTCTAGTGGATAAGTTGGTATTCGGAATAAATAATTCTTTCTACGTGAAAGCCTATTCATTGCACCGAAAGGCAGCGTTTCCCGAATTGGGTGGTGTGTCTGTTAGTGCTGCCGCGAACAACATTTTTCAGTTAATAAATCGATGAATTGAAAATGTGTATTGTCTATCACGGCAATAATTTGTCCTCGGATAAATTGATATTGATGTAGTGGCAACAAATCAACGTATGTAAAAATATAAAACCTTGTTTCAAGGTGGCATTGCCGCGAAATTCTGTTTGCCTTTGAAAGGGGACCGAGCCGCCTACGTAAATTTTAGAAAGCGCTGTTGTATGCAGTGGCGCGCAGTCTGAGTAGGCGGATAATAAGCCAAATGCCCTCGCGATAAACGAACAAACAAATATTCATAATTGTTAATATAATATGTACGGAACTCAACCACAAAGAATGATGCGTTGAATATCCATTAGTGAAATGCGAGAATATGGAAGGTGAGCAGGTAAGCTGCTATTCTTACACTGCCTGCTTGTGGGCAATGGAGGAGCGGGGTAGACGGCGAGACTTATGCTGACGAAAAATGCAGCCAAAGTGTGCGGCTATTCGATCAACTTTTGACCATGTTGAGACTGCGATGGAGGCGGAAAGCGAATCATCAGTATATACAAAATCTCATATGTCCGTCTGTCTGTCTGCCACGGTAGTTCTGGACATTTCACCATGGAATTAAGACCTGAAACTATCAAAGCCGTTAAACTCCCGTGAGGTGGTTACTAGAAAAATCAAACATCCCAAAAATAGTCTCGGATTCGATTCCAGAAGACAATTATATTTTTACACGGGATTTTCGATTTTTCAAGGTGCAATATTTTTTCCTTCATTCATTAAAATACGTAAATATTTACCAATTTTCTCTGTTTTTGCTTCATTCAACAGATAAAACTATAAAATAACTTAATCTTTCAATGTTTATATGTTGCACGGAAGAATTTGTCAGAATTTCTCTTCGAAACTTCATCGCTTTTTTGTACTCTTCCCGGATGTTAACAAGGCGACCCGCGTTGTTGCCTTTGATTGAATTAGCGTCTATTATGTCTTCGCTTCGCGCTTTTTGTGAAGCATCGGAATTATTATTGTAGCAACGTCAGACTTAATAGATTGCAATGTTAGTAATTGCAGGTATAATTATTCATTAACCCGTAAACGCCGTCAGACGTACTATTACGTCCTGCAAAAACTGTCCAATCGGCTGTCAGACGTACTATTACGTTCTGCGTCAGCCCTAATTTATTTTATCTTTTGACGCTAAAGACTTCTTTAAATCTAAATAACCTATATATATTTTGAAAGAGGAAGCTTTGGACTTCCTATCTATATTTGTTCTGTATTTTTTTCTGTTTTAAAAAATATATAATCAACGTCGAATTTTGCGATAGAATTTTCAATTTTGCTATGATATGACGGTGTTTCTCCGTATAAAAATCGCTTTTCAATGCAACAAGGAACCTTTCCTTGGTGTTTGAAATGCAATGTAGCAATTGTGTATCATTTCAAAGGAGAGCACGTTTTTTCTCCTCTTTTTTCCTGGTGGAGCCATATACCATGCGACAAAGGTCTTCGTCGGTATGTAAAGAAAGAAAGGAAAACATCTTATGTCTGTCTATGCACAGCTTATTACAAATGTTTACAACGCAATTCATGAAGAATGGAATTAGGTTAAGTAAAAACATTTCTGTAAACATTCCCTTCCATTACCGCGCGATCCTTCGTTCATCGCTTCATAGGAGAGCGTCAACGCCAACTAATATCTTTTATTTCGTCCTCTTCAAGGCGGATGGGATTACTAAGGTTTATTGCATCTCCAAAGCAAGTTAGTTGAGAAGGAGCCCTTGTTATTCTCGGACAGGAATTGCGGGGAATTGAGTATATCTATTTGTAAGTATTTGTTTACATATAATATACGTTTAGTTTTGTGATAGAATTTTAGTTTTTACCACGGATCTACGGATTTTCGGTTTCTAAATTTGATCCATAAATACCTGAGGAAAGGGAACCCACCGAATTGGGTTCCTTTTCTTTGACATTTGAAAGAAGACGAGGTCTGTTTTCCTCTTCAGATAAGTGCTTCGCTGTTGTGCTAGTAGGGCCAAAGCAGCGATGAAGCAGGTAGGCAAGTAGAGGACACGTCAGCAAAAATCACGGAAAGCTCTTCCATATATTTACACAATAGATTACTAGAAGTGTTTACTAAGCTATAAGGCATCTCTTGCTGAATCCAATTACGCATGTGTAAATTTTCTGAAAATATTTAGGAAGGACCTATAAGCAAAAGTTTTCCGTGTTTTGCATCTAAATTCATTTCTGATGAATACAACGTCATATCTCCCTTTCCAATGAACGAAATGTAACCATTTCCTCTATGTGACTTCTGTAATGACTAAGAATGATGACTATATAACTAAAACGTTTATATTTTAAATAAATCATCTTTTAATAAATCAATAATACTACATTTACTTAAAAATTTCCAGTCAAGACACGAAAAAGTTGAGATGGTGAAACTTTTCACCTAATTGTTTTAGATGCGTAGACTTGCAGAATGAAATAGTTACTAATTTAAGCTATTTTTTATTAAGATTGCACTTCAATATCTTTGATAGATTTTCCGGTGCTGAATGTTATATATAAAGCGCGAACGCGCGCCGGAAAATTAGCGATTGGTGTACATTCTCTTCTACTCCAACAATCTTTGTGTGTAAAATATGATACGCAAAATAGATATTCACAAATTTCGTGTTTCCCCACAAAAGAAATTCAGAAAAATCAAGAGAAAACTTCTAAAGTTATGATTATTTTAATATTTTCGAACGTTTTTGCAACGCAATCGTGAAAATTTAAAAACCTCATTCGGCCACAAGGATGGGATTTAATAAATCTCCTCCGGGCTTGAGGGGTTAAACTGCGAGTGGACTGAGGGCGTTTTTAGCGATTGACTAAAAAATCTTCTTTCTTTATTTCAATACTGGAACATTACCTTTTTCGTAAGTAAAATCATTATATTCTACACATTTGATGTTTATTAACGCAAATGGGCATACGCATCAGTTTTAAATTTGATGGTAAGGAGAATATGGGCTATTATTAATAAATGAAAAATAACATTGTGAAGTGCAAAAATATTTGTTGGTAATAATTCATGAGTATAAAATAAAATAAATGGTTGAATTAATTGTTTTATTAAAAATTACATATATTTCAATAAAAATAAACAATTTTAAAGCATTAATTACATAAAACTATGAAAATAATAGCTGTGTATCATTATTTTCCTTTTTATGATGACATTTAAACGTTCATACTCTTCCAATTCCCTAATGGCACTGAATAGTAAGGATTCCTTTGGTGAAGAAGCAATAACAAAATTCTGTGATCAAAAACGACGAATTGAATTGATGTAAAATTAACTTTTAAGATTGTATTTTCTAAATCTTAATACATTTGTGTACCGTTATAAGTAGGCTTGGTAGGCTTCGACGTTTTTTTTAAATCGACGATTATAATCGACGTTTATTTTCACGAGAGATTTTCAAAGAAATATCGACGCTTAAAATTATTACTTAAATATAGGGCTGGCAGTTTTCGGCCTTTCAATTCTATCATTAAAATTTACTTTTTACATCGAAATTATACGTAAAAGTCACGTTTATTTTACAATACTCTAATTATTTATTTAAATTTTTATATGAACTTAAATCTTTATGTAAAAATTAATCAAACTAATATATTATGTTCTTCATAACTTTTATTTTATTTATGCGCATTTAAACTCTTCTTCATTTTTAAACGTTAATATTGTGCCGTCGCCACTACGGAACAGTTTTTTAATTCGGGGGGGGGGGGGGGGGGGGTTTGACAGACGGACAGAAATACAAACGACTTTATTTAGGACGAAATTGAGACTATATAGTCCCTCCTTACATTCAACTCTTTCGTTATATAAGTAGTTACAATATTTACATATAAAAAGAAATTGATTACAGAGAAATTACAATAAAATGCATACTAATTACAAGTTAATTATGTATTGGTTAATAGATCACAGAGCATTACCAAAGAATATTCTTAGTTTTGTGGGTGGAAAAAAACTGTTTAGCAGTTATATTTTAGCACAGAAAAAAAATTTCCCACTGCGGGAAACACCTACGAAGAGAAGAGGTGTAAAAAACCGCGGAATATTCCTAAATAATTCAGAGAAAGAGAAAAAGAAAAATAAAAAAAAAACAAAAATTTGAGAGAGGAAAAATTGTTTATAAATACATACATTAATATCCATATAAGGGAAGGGTGAAAGGAAATAGGGATTGTAAGGTAGGATATATAGTAATTATGATACAGGAAAATAAAGTAACATAAATTATGAATTTATGCCTAATAAGCGCATCCTTTTGACAACCCGAAAGAGAAGATAGGGAGTGGTTCAATGCATGGAGAGTGAGAGGAGATACTTGTGATACAAGCGTTTAAAAGTGCATAGAGAGTTTTTCATTAACGTTGGAAGGCCATTCCAGAGTTTGCAAGCAGTGACGGTAAAAGATTTGTTGCAAATTTCTGTTCTATGAAGTGGAGTTAGTAGTTTATCGCATCCTCTGGTATTGCAATGGTGAGCTGTATTAATGGCGACGAAATGAGAAGAAAGATAACAAGGGATGTTATTATTAAGAACTTGATACAATAGGGAGAGGAGGTGAAGGTTTCTTCTGGATTAAAGTTTTAGCCAGGATAGTTGACTGGAGTATTCTGAGACATGGTCAGACTTTTTAAGATTAAAGACGAATCTGATTCAGGCATTATGAGAACGTTGTAGCTTAATGGCGAGATCCTTTGATAAGTCCTGGTATACAATATAATAATAGTCGAAGTGAGGAAGAATTAGAGAGGTCACTAACTGTATTTTTAGTGAAGAGGGAAGAATGTTAGTGTGAGGTCTTAGAGTGTGTAAGGAGGAGTTTACCGTCTTGCAGATTTTTATTATATGATTATTCCAGGTGAGCGTTTCATTAATTAGAATCCCGAGATTTTTTACGATTTTGCAATAGGGTATAACTGAGCCGTTCAAAGACAGAGGAACTGATTCTGTAAGGTTTATAGATGCCAGTAGTTTTGAATAACCGATTAAAATGGCCTGAGATTTCAAGTGGTTTATGTTGAGAAGATTATCATAGCTCCATTCTTGGAGTTCAGCCAAGTCATGATTTATGCTGGCAATGTAAAGATATAAGTTATTTGGTTTGGTGTCTAAGTAGATTTGGAGAAATTTGCGTGCAAATGATGCTTGGAGTAAGTTAAGTATTGAGAACAATCATTAATCATTAATCACTTGCTCCTGCGAGCTCCTACGAATCTTCGAGCGACTAGAGTAGCAGTAGCATTAGAGTAGCTGTAGTGTTAAGTAGAACTAACAATTTACTTTATTCTATTGTTATCCTTCGGTAATTTTATTTAACATTCGTTTGAGTTACCTAATTAGTTTTTTTATAACATCTACGTTATAGTTTTTATTTTCTCTACAGTAATAGTTAACTCTTCAGCCTCGTAGTTTTTTGTTAGAAATTTCATTCTCCCCTTTATAAAATAATATTTATATCATAGTAGTTATTGTGTATTAGCATATTCTCGTCACATTTGTAAGGTTGTTTTATTTTTACGCTCTATAGTATTTATATTCTTCGTTGTTGTGTACTATCATCTCCTGTCCTTGATCTAACCTTGTTTGTGTTGCTTACGCCTTTCACTTTATACCTGCGTTTGACCCTTTCTCGTACGCTTCACGGAGAGCGTCCCCGCGTTAAAACAGACCACATTCTTTAGCCTTATCCCATTTCAGCTTTTGGTTTTATATTGTAACTTTTTGCGTTAGTATATAAATTAGGTAAGAGTTTAGGATGGCTTCACCGAGGACTCCCGTTTCCTCCTTCTTGTGCGCCGCTGGTTGCGAGGCCATGAGGGCTCGAATCACGGAGCTGGAGAGGGTGGTTGCTGACCTCCTTCAGAGGGTGGAAAGGTCCGAGGCAGCCTTGGTTCGTGTGGGGGGTGCGGGGTCATCCCTGAAAACTCGCCGTGCCAAATTAGCGGCTCGGGTTGGCCTGGGTGCGGTAGCCGGTAGAGCGATCGGGGTTGCCTCTGACTCCTCACCGCGGGCTGAGGGTCCTTGGGCTGGGAAATCCGATGAGTGGAGAGGGGTGTCCACTCGGGGAGATCGTGGGGTGGTGCTGCGGAGGCAGGGAGTTGGGAATGCTTCGGCGGGCCCTCTTCCTGTCAGTAATAGGTTCGAGGTGTTGTCGGAGGACCACTCCACGGCCATTGCGCCCATACCCACTCCTCTTCGATGGAGGCTGGACCCAAGGGGAGTCGGGTTGCGAAGGGGAGGTTGTTAGTGTTAGGTATCTCTAACGTTCGGCGTGTGATGGCACCCCTGTTATCCAGTGCCCGCCGGGAGGGAGTTGAAGAGCGGGTCTTCTCCAGATGTATATCAAGAGGCACGGTGCTGCAAGTGACAAACACGGTGAGAGAAGCGGTAGTGGCGACAGGTTGCTCGTGTCCGAGAAGAGTCGGGTTCCGATGTGCGGCTTACTGTCTGCAGTATAGTCCCTAGGATTGACCGCGGTTCTGAGGTTTGGAGTAGGGTTGACGGTCTGAACCGAAGGCTGTGGAATTTCTGTCGGGACTTGGGAGTGGACTTCGTCGACCTACGACCGATTATCGAATCGTTCAGGGCACCACTGGATCACTCTGGTGTTCACTACACGCCCGAATCGGCTCAGAGAGTAGCGCGTAGGATTCTCGAGCATAGTAGGGATGTTTTAGGCTAGAGAGTAGGGCAAGGTGTAGGTCAGTTTTGGGTAAGGGGATAATCGATGCGTTTGTAGAAAATAAGAATCTCGATATATTATCTAATGATAGAATATACTCCGAGAGTGAGGTAAATGCACGTAACATGCAGCGCCAATTTCGCGACAGGTCATTGATAGAATGTTCCGGAAAAAAAATAAAAATTCACGGATCCAACTAAGAATTTTAGAATTGACGCCTAAGGTTTCTAATGTCGTTATTAACTTCCTGTGAGGTACCTTATCAAAGCCATTCTTAAAATGTAAGAAGATGGCATTGACCTGCTTATTATTTTCTCCGCTTCTCAGTACACAATTCACAAAAAGACCGAGCTGAATATCACAAGACCTACCTTTCCTGAAGCCGTGTTGACAATCATCTAACAATCAATTACTATCAAGAAATCGCATTATGTTGTAAATCTTACACGATATCGAAGTTAAGGAAATCGGCCTGTAATTTTCTGGGTTATTGTTGTCGCCGGCCTTATGAATTGGGGTAACGTGCGCTAACCTCCAGTCGCTAGGGACCTCTGCGCGAGAAATGGGTTTCTCGAAGATTATCTGAAGAAAAGGTGCTATTTCTTCAGCTAATTCTTCAGAAACGCCAGCAGGAATTGCTTCTTTTTAAAATGTTCCTTCAATTTCTACATTTTTGGATTAAACCAATAGGTTAAACCCATGAATCAAAGTGTTTTCGTTTACATTTTTCCAAACAACTTTCATTATTTTTCGGGAATAACTCAAAGAAGAATAACTTATGTTAACTTATATTTTGTGTCGAAGTGTCTGGTAAAGACAACTTCAATATATAACATTATTTCCTCGCCGAAATTAAAAGTCGTTAGACTTATTTTTATGCAGTCTACATTAGATAAAAAGGAAACGCCGTCAACAAAAGCAGAAAAAACTAAAATTGCTGCAATTCGGAAAACAAAGGTAGCGGTCCTCATACACTCAATAGTGTGGATCACCTGTCACTGATCCTATTTATAAGAAAAAAATCTGACGTGGCCACCACATGACTTTCTCCATATCTGTAATATTTCTAAAAATTCCAAATAGGTTAGATAACAATAAATATTTTAAGAAACTGCGAGAAAATTTTAGACTTTACAAAGAACAGAAATAAACTCAAACCAAAGCCTTCTGATATTGGATATAGCCACGAAGCTCCAAAAATTAAGAAAAGAAATTGGAAATAGTCGTCGGCGTGGTGGTGGCAGCTAAAATAAAAGATATATCTTAAACAATGCATTATATGGAAAAATGTTAAGAACAAAAGTTGTAGAATATTAAATTTCCTACAACGTTTATTCCGGTACAATTTTACATTTATCAAACATTAAACCAATTATTTCAAAATAATGGATAAGTGACACGAGTAAACATTCACTTCCGGTTGACAGATTTTTACCAAAAACTAATCATTTCTTGCACAGAACGTTATCCCTCTCTCTCGCACGCACACACACGCACGCACGCACACATTTTATTTTCTTTGAGCTTTGGGAAAATGCTTTCAGATCGTATCTAAAAGCTACATGTCGATAAAAAGAATCCTGCTGTTATTATCCTACTTTCCAAAAAATGGAAAGAAGTCTTATGAGATTGCCTCGCTGTCCGTGTGTGTCCCCCACTATCATCTTCTTCATGAATGGACCGATTTTCATGAAACTTGGTGTAAGGTTAGTGCTCTCGGAGACTACCTCCACGCCATAATTTATATTATTCCTGTTGAATTCTTTCCCCATTTGATTTACATGGTTAATCTAAAATTCGTCCTGCAGAGAGTTTTTCTTTTGCATTTTAAAATATTTTAGAATTATGATATTGGAGTGGGATTTGTACTGTTCTAAGGGGGGAAAAGTGAAGATCCTTATTCTTATCACACAGTTTTGGTTTTCGATCGTATTTGTTTGAATTTCTCTCTAAAACTTTCGTTTCGCTGTTTTGAAAGCCATTTTTTTCGATTTGTTGCTATGGTGATGATTATTGTCGAACTCGGCTGAAGCATAGCCGAGTGCACATTCAAACCATGTTTCGATTCATAGCTATCGAGGTAACAATTGACCCTTAGGTCGATTCTTACCCATCGGAATCGCGGCGAAAAGTATGAATACTACATATTGTTGTCAGTATTTACTGCCATTAAATTCTTAAAACAGTTATGTAAATCAGTGGCAACACAAATGCATTACAAATTATCATTACTTTAATCAAAATTAAAAAAATTAATTGCCATAACCAAGCAACGGAAATGGTACAATGATATCGAGGGTTATAAGAGGTACCAATTCGTCTCAAATAGGCTATCCTATTTCATTGCCATCATCCACGTACGCACGATGCACACTGTTCTTACAGACGAGGAGCCTGCAAATATTTTTCTACGGTACCCTTCATATTTCATGGTGCATAACAACGTAAAGTTGTGCCAGCCGGGTTAGTATGATTGATAGAATGCCTGCCTGCTAACCCAAGGGTCGCGGGGTCGATTCCCGCCTAGGGCATGGATGTTGTGATTGTATAAGAATTTTCTGAATAGAATATTCAACGGTGCGAAATGACGTATATGCACCTCGATGCACCCAAAAGTAAAAATTACTGCTACTACTAACACAAAAATTTGTTAATTTGAAGGTGGTATTTATATATTAAAATTGTATTGAAAGCAGAGTAAGCGGATTAGTTCTTTCCAGAACTGCTTGTTAGTATTATTTCGCCGACAACACGAAAAGGATATGTTTAAATTGGCTTCATTCCACTTTCCTGTAATTTGATCACGGCAAATGTAAAATAGATTTTACAACGCACTAAAGTTTTAATTTTCTGAATTAAATCTGTGATTTTAATTTTATCTTATACTTGAAAGTTTCAATCTCGCTAAAATGTCTTCACTTGTAAACATATTTTCCTCGGTTTCGTGTTACCTACTATGAGTTTTATGAGTGTAATCATCACCTATTCATATGGTATCAGGGTAGATCAACGTCCAATAAATCCTTCAATCTAACAACGAAATTGCGGAAGGATTTGTGATGAAGATCGTCTACTTATTCCAAGTTATCCCAGTCACGATTAATTTCATGTATAATAAAGCCCAGGCGTAACCGCGCCTAACTCTTAAAAGCATTAAACATTCACTTCTGTTTGATTCCGTGTTCACCGTGACAGAAGTAACGGGAAAGCCCGGGCGACAATGCCCAAAGTGGGCAAGTTTCATAGAATTGGCGAATATTAGCATATAATACCTTGTATAAAAAGTTTGCCTACACCTGACACCTGAATACGTAAATTCATAGGGTACATAGTCTCCTTTATAGTTTTGTGCAAACCTTTAAGAGCTGTTTCGTTGGTAATACACGGCAAAGCCAATTACAAAACTAATGAAGTGTATTACTCCTCGCTATTTATACCCTAAATATTTGAAGAGAAGAGCGGATAGTAAAGGAAGTACCACAGAAAGACGAGCTCCATTTAGTCGGCGAATATGCTTCAAGTTAATCCTCCTAGCGCTAAACAAATGTTATACAATATTTTTTAGCTCGTTTTATTTCATGAACGCCCTTTTATTTTCCCTATGTCTACCCGTCTGCGTAATCAATTAAATTAAAATAGAAAGTAATCAGTAAGAAGATATAAGAGACAAATTGCAGGGCGTATGTGATCTAATACGATATGTTTCGGAACGATCGGTGGGCGGTAGGGGATGGATTCAAACTTTTCAAATTTCAAATTCTGAGAAAACGATTATAGATATAAAGTTAAACATTTTCTCTATAACAGGTTTGATCTTTAATGCCATCTAAAAAACTGCAGAAGAAATTTTTTGGAGAGTTTGGGGAGCGCCAAGGGAGGTCTTTCTTTGATAAATCGGAGTGTGTCACTATCTAGTGCAATCTAAAAGTTCCCGGACTGGCCGCATGGCGCGCCACTCGTTTCTGCCACGTTGCTGCGCAACTTAGGATGCGTAGTATACTTCATTGTAAAGTTGTCTCTCAAGTTTGAAGGTGCTAACAAGATGCGTTTTATTTTTACGTGTTTTTATTCGCGTTAGTGTCATAGTGTTTCGGCGATTTTCTCAGCAAGTAAAAATAACTTATTTGAAATAACAATGTGTTTGTGTGAAATTTTGTGCCCAATAAACCCCCCCTGCAACTTCTTCTCCAGTCCCACAACCAACATTACCTACCCCATAACTTCTACCACCAACTGCACCACCCGCAATATTATTTACCAACTGAAATGCACCCAATGTCCCGCCTTTTATGTTGGCCTCACCAGCAATCCCCTCAACATCAGCCACCGCAACAGCGTCATTCTCAAGCGTCTGCTGCCGGTGGCCCTTCATGCTAACCAACATAATTTAAAATTTAACGACTGCTTCACTGTGAGAGTCATTCACGCTCTCCCTGACAATGCTTCGGCTCCCCAACTCCATCAGTGGGAGCTTTCGCATATTCATGTTTTAAACTCCTTCACTCCCCCTGGCCTCAACCTTCGATAACTCCCCTTCTGTCTTCTCCCAATCCCCTTCCAATCCCCAACCCCCTCCGCATCCTACAATCCTAGACCTTTCCGCACTGCCCCTCCACCCCCATGCCTCCACTCAGTGTCACTGCCATCAGTTGTCTCTCTCGCTAGCTGAAAAAGAAATCTTTCCGAAAGCTTCTACATTATGTTTCTGTGTTGTTTTAAGTGTTATTTTACGCGTGTCACTTCGACATCCCCAGGGCCTCGCCAACTTGAAGTCGACCGATTGGTGAGCTACAGGCAATTTAAATTATCTCGTACTTTGATTTGTACAACTTAATGACTGAAAAAGTGCGTTGTTTTACGTAGGCCTTACCAGCAATCCGTTAAACATCCACATGAACGGTCACCGGAATAGCGTTATTCTTAGACGCATTACACGCCAATGCCCACAATGTCCCCTTCAATATTTGTTACAATGTAAGGGCTATTCGCGCCTTATCAAATGACACTCCTGCTCTCCATTTCCGACATTGGGAACTAGCCCATATACGTCTTCTTAACTCTTTCTCTCTCCCTGGCCGCAACCTCCACTAATCCTATTGGACCTCTTACAATGTCTCCTTTAGTTACATTGTAGTTATTCGCGCTTTACCTTGCCACACTCCCTCCTCATTGGCTATCCACCCTTCCCACTCCCCGCCTCCTCCAATCATCAACCTTCTCACATCACCCTGTCATTCCCCGTCCAGTGTGTCACTTTCTGTTACTCTCTCTCCATCGCTGATGAAGGGCATATGCCCGAAAACCTACGTATTTTTGTGTGCGTGTTTTTTATGTTTCTCTTCGACGCCCCCAGCAGCCTGCCAACTTGGTCCTCAACTTGGTAAGTGTCCGCTGGGCTTCCTTCAACACCTTGTTGCCACCCTCATCACTACCTTTTCTTTTCCATAAGTTAATTTGTATGTATATAATATATAGTTTCCAATTGGTCACTTTCAGATACTCTTTCGCTAACTTTTGGAAAAGAAAATATATATGTGTGTGTGTGTGTTTCACAAGGAATTTGCAATACCGTAGGAGGGCCCAAAATAAGAAAAAAACCATATAAACATGGGTCCGGAAATGTCTCATTTGGCCGCTAGGGGCGCTCAAAGTTTTGTAAACAAGAACGAGTGTGGTAGCACTGGTAGACATGTGTTGCATTGTTGTCGTTCTTGTCATTATTAATTAACGTTTCTGTGTTTACATCAGTGTTATTTACTCTCGGTTATAACGTTACATTTAACATTGTGTTACTTACCTATATTTGTGTGCACATTTCTTGTGTTTTTGCACTGAAAGCAGTGCCATTTCAATTCACAAAGGAGGAATATGCGGACATACATTTTATTTATGGTTATTGTGATGGCAATGCAGCAGCTGCCGTTCAAGAATATCAACGACGGTTCCCTAACCGCAGGATCCCAAATCGACAAGTATTTACAGATACACACAGACAGCTACGAGAGACTGGATCATTCGTAATGAAATCAGAACGCAGGTAGGCTACTCAAGAAGACGTTATTCCTACGATACAATGTAGCCCGTCAACGGGTACTCGGAGGTAATCTGCACGCCTACCAATCCCCCACGTAACAGTATGGAGAACGTTACGTTCTGAGGGTTTCCTCAACCTGTTCAGCATCTTCAAGAAGGAGATTGTGGTGCCCGATCAAATTTTTGTCAATGGCTAATTGCAAACAATGAACTTTGCTCGCACATTTTGTTCACCGACGAAGCAACGTTCACTCGTGATGGGGTGAATAATACCAGAAACACACATCTATGGGCTTAGGATAATCCTCGTGAATCAGTTGAGACTAACCTCCAACGTCGTTTTTCATTAAATGTCTGGTGTGGCATCATTGGCAACCAGCTGATCGGATCTCATGTCTTCAATGGTCGTTTCACTGTGAGTACTTACGTTCAGTTTCTGGAACATCAGTTTCCGCTCCTTTTAGACGATGTTCCATTAGTAACACGAGCCCAGATGTATCTGCAGCACGATGGAGCTCCAGCTCATTTTCATCATCGTGTGACAGACTATCTCAATCGTGTGTATCCCAATCACTGGATCGGCCGCGGAGGGTCACACTCCTGGCCAGCACGATCTCCGGATTTAAATCAGCCGGATTATTTTCTGTGGGGGCACATGAAGATGCTAGTGTATGCACGAAAATCCGGAAATTCAGATGCACTTCTGCAACGAATACCACTGATGCTGCAGGTTAAATTCGAAACAACCAACAGATGTTGGAGGATGCAACCACATCTCGACTGCGTCGTGCTGAAATGTGTATCGAGGTTGCTGGTGGACATTTGAGCAATTAATGTAACTTTGTGATTTTAATTTATCCTTAAATAAAGAAGTATTTAATTTCTTGACAAAAGCGAGTTCAGTGTTGTTGATTAGCCTAAAGAGTTATGATATTTTTACAAAACTTTGAGCGCCCCTAGCGGCCAAACGAGACATTTCCTGACCCATGTATATATATTAAATGTGTTTATTATTTTGGGCCGTAGAATATGCTCCTACAGTATTGCAGATTCCTCCTGAAACACCCTCTGTGTGTGTGTGTGTGTGTGTGTGTGTGTGTGTGTGTGTGTGTGTGTGCGCGCGCGCGTGTGTGCGTGTGTGTGTGTGTATACACACACAACAGCTTCTATTTAGCCCTCCAATAGATGAAAGAATTGCATCGAAGTTATAGTTGTAGCAACGTCAAACGTCATAGATTGCAAAGTAAATAATTGCAGATAATTACTATTCAGTAAACTGGGCGTGGGCTGTGGGCGTTTTAAACGTTTGATTAAAAGAAAAAATCTTTCTTTATTTCAATATTAAGTTATTATCTTTTTCATATATGCTAATTGTGAACAATTCATGTGTAAAAAATGCAATAAATGGTCGAATTAATTAGTATATATGAAAAATATTGCATAAACAATTTAAAACATTAATATCATAAAACTTTGAAAATAATTGCTGTTTATCATTATTTTCCTCTCTAATTGTAAGATGACATTTAAACATTCAGATTATTTAGTGACTTAGCAAAATGATTGTAATTGAAATATAACAATGCAGGTATTTTGTCTCAAACAATAGCAGATGTTTGTAAAAGCTAATGATACTTATGGGGAGCTGATTAGATACAAAAATACAGATATTTTATCTCCAACAATAATAGATATTCGTAATTAATATTCGTAGTTGGCCCTGTAAGATGTTAATAACAGTCGTTGTCCGATAATTGAGGAAACGTGATTCTTTGTGAGCTCATATTTAATGAAGCGTGCAGTGATAACCATTGGAAATAAGGTAAGGTAGAATTTTAATTTTTTACCTTTGAATATACCGTTTATACCTAATTGAGTAACTGTGTGACATTGTTACGTCGGATTTTTAGTAGGCCCTGTTAGAAGTTAAAAGCAGTCGTTGTGGACACTTGAAAGAATGTGATTGTTTTTGATTTCCTCTATAATAAAGTGTACAACGATAATCATTGGAACTATAAGGTAAGGTAGAATTTTAATTTTTTACCTTTGAATATACCGTTTATACCTAATTGAGTAACTGTGTGACATTGTAACGTCGGCTTTTTAGTAGGCCCTGTAAGAAGTTAAAAGCAGTCGTTGTGGACACTTGAAAGAATGTGATTGTTTTTGATTTCCTCTATAATAAAGTGTACAACGATAATCATTGGAACTATAAGGTAAGGTAGAATTTTAATTTTTTACCTTTGAATATACCGTTTATACCTAATTGAGTAACTGTGTGACATTGTGACGACTCCAATATATCGCTGTAAAATCGCAGAAAATTAAAAAATTCCAAGGGGTAGACTATGTATCATTATTTTCCTCTCTAAGGTAATTTTTTAACGCGCTGGTTTCTGGCTGACTTAAAAAATTTTGCGCGGGTATGACTAGAATAATGTGGTATGATTAATACAAATTAATTGCAAGCGTAGCTGCAACGGGCTGCTAGTCTTAATACTATATGCGTAATGAAAGCGTGCTTTTAATGTTTGTGGTAACGCTCCCAAAGGCAAAGGTTGGAGTTCGATCCTGAGGGGACCCGAATTTTTTACAATTAAAATCGTGTTTTTCAAAAATTTCCTTTCGGTTAACTTCGCATTGACATTTTTTGTATTTAACTATTTTTATAGTTATTTTTGCAGTTTATATTATAATTTACTGGAGTTAAAAATTCGCATAGCAAAAAGCCATTTCTTGGCATCCAGACCTTTTTCGTTAATATTTTAAAATATCGCAAGGATGAGATATTTAGTTTAGTAATGCTGAGAAAAAATGCAAATCTCATTCGTAAATGTATTTCTTTATACTCCCCAGCCACCCACCCCTAAATAACGTAATACTGTATATTGTTATTCTCTATGAAATCAGATTCCTAGGTATTAACCGTCGCAACATTTTACAATCGATGCAAAATTTTGATAAATAAGACGTGCCCTGCAAATGGGGGAGGGGGGCCTCAAAAAAGTTAGGGTCCATGGCCTCCAAATGCCTTAAGACGGCTCTGTATATGTACTAACAATAAGTGAAGTTAAACGATTCGTCAATGCATTATTTTGATAAATTCAATGCTTTTAGTGTTATGCCAATGGAATTTTACCACTACATCAACTGTATCAGCCAAAATCATTTCATTACCTATAGAACACCTTAGAGTATTGTTGTTGTATACAATACTTCCGAGAAGCCTGAGAATATCTGGTATGCCTCATTATTACAGTAAAAAATATCGATGGTAAGTAAATAACTTTCTTTTAGTATATTTATAAATGCAGGGACAGTTGATGTAGTGGTAAAATTCCATTAGTTAGTACGTACAGCATTCCAGCTCTTTTTTCGTCAATGCTTTGTGATATCCGAATGAAGCATTGCCACAAAATTTCAGTCTTCTCACCTAAGCCGGGAAATTTGCCAAAACACGTTAAAAATATCATCGTTCCACACATCATAGGCAATGAATCCGCACATAATCCTATTTTAACACTTTCACTAGCCAAATTTACGCGCTATAATCCTTATCATCATCAGCAAGGATAACTAAAAACTGAGCATGAGGTAACTCCCATTTTTTAATTCGACGACATAAAGGCAAACCACAGCATGACCAAAGATTCCTGCTCTAAGAATATCGTTGTTGGCTAAATATCTAGAGTAAATGCACGTTACAATTCAACGGGAAACTTAGAAACGACCCATAACAGAAAAAAGAGAATCGCGATAAATTCGTTCATTTCAAAGTAGCAGCACATGACATTCTCTTTAAAACAGGATCGGCAAAAATGACCGGCAAAACACTAATTCTTCTTTATTAATATCCCTCCCTACCCCCTCTATACGATCTACATCCCTTCCCAGCTCTCTCCTCTTCCCCTCAACCTGCCCTCCCCCTTCCCTTAACCCTCCCTGCCACCCCTCCCTACTCCTTCCTGCCACCTCCTCGCCCCTCCCTACCTCACCCTGTTCCCTCCCCGCCCCTTCATTACCCCACCATCCTGCCACCTATCTACCTTCAGCTTGCAACAAATTGTGTTGTTATGGTAGCTAAAATTTCTTACCGAAAGAAATCTGAATCTCGGGCGTTAACCCGGCCACCGAACTAAAATAAGGCGTGGATTCATATTCTCTTTGATATAAAAAGTAAGTTTATTCATTTTGCCCCATTTACGTCTAAGTCCCCATTTTGTATCTTAATGTTAACTATTTTTAATGCTCAACTTGAGAAATGTTTGATCGTAATGCTTCATCTTTTTCCATATTATTCAAATGTGGGAAATATAGACTCTTGGAATAGAACCCATGAGTTCAATGTAGACGGCTAGCATTTTAAAAGTTAAAGATCGCGATGGCAAGTAGTACCTGAAAGTATGATAGGAAAAATTGATAGTTTTTGAGTTATAAGCGTTTTTCTTATTCTCCCATTTAAACTTATATAAAGTTTCATAGACACGGGCACGGGATTTTTAATACTAGTAATAATACTAGCAAGCATTTCATCTCACCTTGAGAAAACATTACATTAAAAAAAAGATATATTATTATTTGATACATTTTTAATTCAAAAGATTTCGCGTCTGCACCGGTCTTTTTTCTTTACTTATGGAACAATATTGGAGTAAAACAATACCTAAAATTTGTAATTGTAAAATCTTATACTTTTTCCATTGTGGGGTACTAATGCTACGCATTTCTGCCATATATTAAAGTTAAAGCACACCAAGAGGTGAAATAATATTTATGCAATTGTTTAAATATTAAAAAAGGTTTAAAGACCGCAATAAGAACTTAATGGAGATAGTCAAATGTTTTTTGTGCATTTGCACTAAGCTCTAAATTACTTTAAAATTTTAGGACCCTAGCTCTACCCATAGTACCTAAACATTTATCTACTTATTTAAATTAGAAGAATTTTTAACAGTCAAACAAATTAAAATATCAAAATTTCTATAATCCCTATTTCGTTTTTTTTTACAAATTCTGCCTTTAAAAAAATTTCAGCTTCATAACACATTCGAAAATACATAAACTTGAAAAATTTGTTTAAACATTTGCGAATTTTTAGCGGCCGCATTGTTGAGCTTTTCATGGTTTTCATTTTTTCTATATAGAATATGCTACAAAATATTTGTAGAAGTTCGTATGTACGACTTATAGTTTCAGAGACAAAAATTATTAAATTTTAATGTACAAATGGGTTAAAACAACCCTTAAAAATGAACGACGAAATTGGCAGAAATTTATATAATGAGCTAATCAAAATTAGTTTACTTAGGGTTGACATGGTAATTTAAGAAATAACTGCTCGTTTGTGGCGTTATTTTGAGGGGAGAGGGATATATTGAACTTCCTTCAAATAAAACTAATAAATTTTGAAACATTTTATGTGAAGTGAAAATTAAAATGTATACAATTCGCATTATAGTATGTTCAAGAGAGTTGAATTATATTCTTTGTCTCATATTAATGCTTAATAATAGCACCATTTTAGTGCTTTAATACGTATCAGAGCTTTATGCAATAGTATAACACATAAACTGAATCTATGAAGTAGTTAGATGGTGGGAAAAGGGAATGGAAATGACCAGAAATTGAAAAAAAGGAAGAGGAGGACGTAGAGTTTGGATAGAATTAAAAGGAGCTGAAGCACTAAAATAAGAATAATGAATTATAATTCATTATAAAAAAATTTTATACGATCGAATCATGCGCCATTTCCAAATGGTGAGATTTCATAAAACTAAATATAACGTTATTTTCGATGGATTTCTTTAAACGATAATACAGAAAATATTTCGAACCGAATTTCTAATAGGATTGAAAAAAATAACATTCTATGACTATGATTTAAATTTCTTTAAATAAAGCTAATTTTCTGAAAAAAATTCAAAACTACAATAGTTAAAAGAAAATTACGATCTTAAAATATAGTTAAAACTCATTGCAGTTCGTGTAAATATTTAGTTCACAGTAAGTTACTACACATTTTTCCTTTGGTGGTAAATTGACTGTTCATTAACATTTATCCTGTTTTTAAGCGTAAGATTAAAACAATTAAATTGTTAAGTTAAATTCTATACGTTTTAAATAACTTATAATTTGCTCAAATATTTCAAGTAAATTTCTGCAGATTCTTCATACATTATATCTTATTATTTCGATTTTACTCTTATTTTCAACAAATATTTGGACAAGAATTTGGTCTCACTGATAATAATTTTTTCACTATATAACAAAGATAACTTTCAAAAACACTGATTTGATTGTGTATGAAAGCTAAACCAGATCATAGCAAATTTTACTGATTTGTCATAACAAAATACCTTTGGAATAATTTTATGATTTGATACGAGAGAGAGGATAGAGAGGAAGAAAGAAAGGAGAGAGAGAGAGAGGGATCCAGAGACAAAATTAAATGTTCCATAAATTAAAATAGTTTTGAGAATATAAGAATTCTCTAGCGTAATGTATTTCTTTGCCATAAAATTTCTATAAGCTCAAAACTATTTTTACTCTCTGGAACACTCAATTTTGTGAATTTTATATCCATTGATTACTTTTAGTACATATAAAAGTTAGTTTCATTAATATTTAATTTCTATTTTATTTTAACTTAATATTTAATTCACGCATACCCGTCATACTTGTTGGGCAAATACGCTAGTCCCATATAAAAAGTATATAATTCAGTGAAGGGGTTCACTAAATTGCATTTTATAAGTTAGAATTTATATACAAACTCTGGAATTGACTGTTTCGTAGATGAAAGAATGAGATTTATTATTTTTGAAGACAGAGTTAGCGAAAATATGTATATTTTATCGAAAAAATGATAATTATTCCGATTTATAACATTGAAAAATTTCAACTACCATAGCAACCAGCCCATGGAATTTCAATGGGTATTGATTTTATCTATATTAATCTACTAGCGTAATTGCCCGTCAAATATTACGGGTATGTGCAGATTATATATTAAAATTAAGTCACTTCCCATTCTTCCTCCCTTTCTCTCTGTCTTCCTCCCATTCTCTTCCCTCCCTCTCCCCCTATTATCTCTCTCCCTCGTATTTTTCCTCTCTCGTATTTCTTTCCATTCTCCATCGCTCTCTCCCTCTTATTCTTCACCCACACTTCTTCCCATTCACCCGCTTCCTCCCTCCAATTCTCCTCCTCATTCTACCCTCAAAAATGTACCTCTCTCTCTCAGAGTGATATACGTAGATACAAATCTTACATAAAAAAGAATTTAAATTTCTTAACCAATACGCTAGACAACTTTAGCTTGCCAAAATTATTTTAACTCTTTGGAACATACTACAATGTGAATTGTACATTTTTTTAATTTTCAGTTTACATGAAATATTGTTTCATTAAATTTAAATTTATAAATTTTATTTGGAGGAAATGCAATATATTCCCCCTCAAAATTACCATGTTGACCCTAAATAAAAAAATTCTGATTAGCTCATTTCTGCCAATTTTCCATTTTCTATCTACATCCTTGATCGAGTTATTCTGGTTTACACTCAGACCAACGTACAGACAACATAGTCTTTTATTATTAATTTTGTGATTCTTTTAAACCTCTCTTTCTTTCTCTATTTCTCAAACCGTCCTCAAGTTCTTCTACCTAACTCCCGTAACCTGTCACCCAATGCTTCACTCCATAAATTTTTCACATGCTCGGTTTGTTTATTAAAATGTCCAGCACCTTCCTCGAATTTTCATACCGCTTCTATTTCATTCATATTGAATTTAACTCATTATTACGATTTTTAATCTTTTTTAATAGTATTTCACCTTCTTAAGTATTCCTTCTCGTAAATAACGCAACGAATGTATTGATTGCTATGGAAATCATCTCCCTCTCCTTCCGTCTTTCTTTTCTTCTCGTATTAAAAGCCTTCAAAGCACGCTTAAACCCATAAGGATTGGAATAACAACAGGATTCCGAGGTTTAACAGCGGAATTGTTAGGCAAGACAACATCCCGATAAAATGGCAAGATTTTCCCAAAATATGTGAATTAAATGTTTAACATGAGGAATTTCTATCTATAGGCAAAAAACGATGGACAGACTAAGAAACCATGTAATTTTTTCGTTAAAATGGTCTAGATCTAAAGCTCATGAGTCAATTTTTTCTAATTTTAATGTCAAAAAGAAGATAAGTCTGCACGTCATAAAGTCGATTTTTACGTGTTATCTTATGGAGAATGAAAATCATCCTCTGGAGTAGACGTCGTAAGTCGAAACCTTATTTCCCATAGGCGCAATGTTATAAATTGGGGTTTCGTTCCTGGAATCTCATTTCACATCACAAAATGCCAAAATTGACCACTAAATTTGAAGAAAACTGACAAAAAATTAAAGAGCTTTGCAAAAGAGATGCGTTTGTTTCAAGCGTAGGCTGCAGAATGTGTCCCTAACGTAACTAATGTATGTTCCCAGCTGATTCACCTCTTGCGTACGCGCAATGGGTACCTAAGAGGTAGTGCAATGAATAGCTGGATATCAAGGGAGAAGAGAAACCAGGTGCTCTTAACGAAGAACACCAAGGAGGCCAACGGCTTAACGTCCCTTCCGAAAGACGGAACAGCTGAATTTGCTCGGTCTCGTGACTGAGTCAGCTCAGACCACGCGTTCGCTATATTGGCCGTGCTATGAAGCTATGAGACCACGTGCCACTATGAGACCACGTGACGTTGTGAGACCACTCACTTGTTCCTTTGGCGGAGGGGGTAAGGCAATGATGGAACAGCCATCCGAACTGCGCAGCGCAGCTATGTGAAGAGAAATCCCCTACCCGGCGATCGTAGGCGATATAGCGTCCGCCACGTCCGATACATGCTATATGGCTACATCTGGAAATCTATTGTGGCGATTCAAAGACACACCGCGTAGAAAGCTTGCTCGCGTGGCTTAGCTTTCGGTGTGAGTTCGTCTTTAGGCGGTCGTATATACGAGTTTGGACGTGTGTGGATCTTATTTACTTTAAGAGAGGACGTACGAGCGGGGGGTCGTAAGTCGAGCAGTCGTAAGTCGGGGGTCTGCTGTACTATAATAGCACACTTGATAAAATGGTACGCAGCCATAGTTGCAAAAGAATGACTCGAAGATTGCCTTGAGCGATTTTTTGTAACATGTTTGATGTTAGTGCTATCAATGCTTATATAGTTTGGGACCAGTTGAAGAAACAGAACCTCCCAAATAAATTATATAGACGCCGCAATTTCCTTATCCATCTTGGGAAAGAACTAGCCGGGATCAGTCAAAATGGTAGTGCATCTTACCTACACATTCAACATCCTCAAGGGGAAGGGAAGACTTCGAGAAAGAAGAAATGCCTGCCATCAAGTGACGATGGTGAAACAATTAAAAAGAAGGGTAGATGTTCTATTTGTGACTATAAAAAAGACAGAAAGACTCATACAACTTGTTCAAAATGCAACAAAAATGTATGCCAGGAACATTCCAAAATTATCTGTAAGCAATGAATGTAATTTCAAAAAGTGATTTTTTTACATTTAAGTCTGTAAAATTTTAAGGAAGAAAAATAAGTGCAATGTTTTCATGAAAATAATGATGGTACTTCACATTCAGCATAATATAAAATGCTTATTCGTACCAATGGGATTGTAGTACAAATCGCTTGAATAAAAAGTTGTTTCATAATTTCTCTTTTAATTTTCCTCTACTGCAATAACTATTTACTGCACAACAATTAAATAACAACGATGATATGTATATATTGTCAATTTATATGAAGTAAGAGATTGTTTAAAAATGCGGACAAAATTAATAAAGAAAACTTTTTAATTGAACAAAAACGAGGGTGTGGGTCCATTAGACCCATTCAGTAAAGAATGTGACTTTTTTTTATCTGTAGTCCTAGGGTTAATCGTGCGTAACAGCCCACTACTTGACCGACTCATGTAATTAATTATATTAGAACAGTAATATAATTTACCCCATTATTAGAAATCGATTCATTTGGGTAGCTCAAACAATTACTCCTAAATGTCGAAAAAAGTAATTGAGACCATTAAAAGTAATGAGCCTGATTGAATCACAGTGTAGTATATTAAAGTCATCTAATGTGTTAATCTTCTTCTCATTAGTGTGGAACAACAACCATCTATACTGCAACAAAGTATTTAACAAGAACATGAGATAGTCAATCAAAACAGAGTTCACAATCATTTATCTCAATTATATTATTTATGCAAAATAGTACTTAGAAGTCTGTAATTGAGGTATGTATTTTGGGAAGTGTAACAATCATTTTGTACAGAAAACCAGAATGCCGTTGAAAGCTTTTTCCAAATCAATTAGCAACAAGTCAGTGAGTTTTTTAGAGAATTAATACTAACCTGTAGGTAGTCTTCCTGAAAAGCATGGAATATTACCCGGCAAGTTTCTGGAATTATTTTACCAAGTAATGGAGGAGAAATGGCACAGCTAAATTTCATATACTCGTAGATTTTTCCTGTCACTAAAAACCTTAATGTAGCAATTGAATGTTCTTCAGCAGATTCCCTTAACTGAGTTTCTTGCTTTTCAATATTTGGTCTTATTAATTTCAGCAATTTCGAAAAGGCAGTGTGACCCATTCGTAAATAATTTTTATAATCCACGGGTTCATTAACTCATGTAATAAATTCATGTGAGAAAATTCTGTTCATTTTTTAAACCAATCCTTCATCCATATCCGCTTTTTTTCTTCCTCTAAACACAACATAATACCGGCAGAAATAGCAACTTTGGACTTTTTATTTAAAGATAGAGTCATGATTGTGAAAACAACCTGTTGTCTAAACACTGACCAGCTCATGAAGTGTAGGCAAGTTGGTCAGGCATCAGGCTCATGGTCGCATCCCTGCATCGGCTCGCCAGGTGAGCCAGTTGGATTTTGGGCTGGCAGATGGGTCTGTGGTTGGGCTCGACAAGTGAATGGGTAGCTTAAGATATATCTTAAACAATGCATTATGAGAAAATGTTTCAAACAAAGGTTGTAGAAAATTAAAATTTCTACAACTTTTATCCCAGTGCATTTTTACCTTTATAAAATATTAAAGCAAATATTTCAAAATAACGGATAAGTGACAAGAGTAAACACCCACTTCCAGTTGACCAATTTTACAAAAAAGTAATCAGTTCTTGTGACTTTCATAAAAATGTTAAATATAAAATTTTGCGTTGACCTGATTAATAGTTTTTGAGTTAGAGCACCCACAATAAAGCTATCACACACACACTCACACACAGACATCATCGAGAAAATGGTCAAAACATGTTCAGGGGACCTCAAAATGAGTATTTCCATTGAAATCTCGAAGTCGATTTTTTTCATGAGGTGAAAGTAAAAATAGTAACCAAATTTATCAATAAATGATGCAGGAATAATTTATTTATTTGGGCAAAAGATAGGAAGCAAGAAATATTGCATACAATTAAGCACTACAATAAAAATTAATCTGGTTTCATTACTTGGTTTTATTCACAAATATTCCTCAATATTTTTTGTTTTGACTTAAAAACCCAAGCAACGCCAGGTAATTTTATCTACTATAAAGTAGGGAAGAAAGAAACACTAAGATTATTCAAAGAAGGAAAATCACCAAAAAAAACTTTAAATCTGGCCAATTATTTCAAAAGGTAAGTGGAAGACAGTTTTAATGTGCAATTTTAAGTGCTATCATTTCCTAAAAACTTGTTATGTATTCTGCATATTCCCTATACCTACTTTATAGACAGCGAAATTTGTTTTTCATTAACATTGAAAATGAATAAGGTGAAAGATATCTCAAAAGGTAAAATTAGAAAACTTCTATAACAACTCTTAAATTTAGACCAATATTTATAATCATTAACTCTTTCTCTATTGAACATCTATGTGTACATTTTGCTGTCCTTTCAAATGAATATTTGTATGCATCAATTAAGCCAATTATAGTTATTAGATTATAATAACACTTTCCATGTCATACCAACACTTTTTATCGCCAAATTCCGTTTCAAAGTCTGGAAACTCATTTTGTCTCATAAGTTTAACTTTAAAATATTCACTGAAGAAATTAGACCCACAAAATCAGTCTTTGCATGGGATAACGTATGGGTATGCTAAATTTGAATATGTTCAAATGTGTTTCCACTGGTTGCATCCATAGAGCTTGCAATTCCTTCCCTAATTTAATCTTCCTCAATATTTTTTGTTTTGACTTAAAAACCCGAGCAACGTCGGGTAATTTCAGCTAGTAATATATGTTTTGGATCCAGTCTTATCTGAAAAAACTAGCTGGCGTGCATCACACATGTGACGCAAAACGAAGACAGCTTTCTTGTTAAAGAAATAAAACACTTCATTTTATCTAACTATATAATTTGCATTTTAAAACAATTAGTATATCAAATTTACTTTTCATTTTAGTTTTATTAATGATAAATGGAAAAATAAAACTAATATAATAAAGTTATATGAATTAAAAAGTTAAGTTAAAAACTTCAGGATATACTACATTCTTAACTTTGTTATCACAACTGGATTTAATTTTTAATTTTTCTTGGGGTCATACTTATGACATAGCAACATACAGCTGTCCATGTTCAAAAACCTGATTTTGTAAGAGTAATCCAAGGGTATCAAATATTTGGCCTTGACCTTTATTAATCATCATGGCAAAGGCTAACATTAAACTGATGATGCTTCATCTCGAATGGAAGCCTGTCAGTTTCACATCGAAATTAGGAAGTATAACAGCTCAGCCTTTATTACTTATGGTTGCAATCATACATTCAATGGTGTTCACAATCACATTTAAACATGTTACATCACACAGACCCTTCTTAATGTTAATATTGTGAAGAAGCATTACAACAGTGCCAATCCCGAGATGTAATTTATGCGGTGGCATTCCTTGCAGAATAAGCAAATTTAAAAATTCTATTGGAAAGTTAGCTCTTTCATCTTCTGTGCAGTTGATGACCTCATCAATGCTGACATACACAGCTTCATGTTGTCCTGTAGCCAAAGTCATTCTGTAGAGGATTTCGTTGTTGATCGCAAGGGAGCCGACATTCTTTGGTGGTAATATTTTTAATAGTATTTTTATTTGACTTTCTCAAACACTAAAGAAAATGTTTACATACCTATCAACATATAGAGGTTAATGCTTTATTAAATAGTTAGTAACGTGATTATTGATTAGCAACCTTATTATTGATTAGCAACCGATTGAGATTAAAATAGTTAAAGATATATTTTTTCTCAAATTTTCTAAGCTTATTTCATAATGAGTGATAAAATATTAATTACTTTGTGCTACCATCAGTATTCTGCAATTCAAAATTAAAAAGTACTAAAATTTTTATTTATGTTTTAAAGAAAATGTTTACATACCTATTGATATATATAGGTTAACGCTTGATTATATAGTATAATTTGAAGCTGCTTGCAGGGTTCAAACCACCTCACCTGAGTTAATCATTGCATAAGGCGAGTGATTTAGTCAACTCGGCCACCAGATCTACACATTGGCAGTGCAATAAATGTTAATTTGAATTTGTGTGGGAAGATAGATATATAGTATTAGTGACATTTTTTAAAATTTCCTTTTTAGTTGTTTATTTTTATAATTTCAATATTTTGACAACAGTTATCACATTATTTGTACTATATAACCTTAGCTATATAACCTTTTTCCGGGATGTTTGATTTTTCCAGGGACCACCTCATGGGGTTTTAAAGATTGTGAAATTTTCAGCTCTTATTTCTATTGAAAAATGTCCACAAGTACCATGACAGACAGACAGATGGACATTATTATATAAGGATATTATATTATCAATCATAATATACGATATGCAATGAATAAAATGTACAAACATCGCGACGTAATAGATAGGGTCACTATAAACATTTGAGTTGCTGTTAAAGTAAATAAAAACCAATATCTACAAATATCTAAAGCAGCCCTAAATAGAGTCTTGTCTCTAGAAGCTATTTCCTAATGTTAAATGAAAACTAAGACAATTGTGTGGTATTACTTTTATTACACTAACCTTTAATTATTATTCGCTATCTGTATCAGAGATAGTGGAAGAGCTGCTGCTGACATATTACTCAGTGGTGGTGGATTGGACAATAAACTTAAAACTTCAGTGGACAGACTTCCACTCTGTTTCTGCAGGAGCTTCCTAACACTGGAGATTAATGGACCTGCAGATACAATAAGCGTCGGTAACAAATCTTTGTTAGTGTGTACTCGCGACATTATACTGATGTGTAGTGAACTTCGCATCAATGTAAAATGCTAAGGCTTCCTCATTGTCAGAGGCACAGGCTGAATAGATGTCATATGTCAGACTCTTTTAATATCTGTAACTCTTTTTGGTGATGTAATCAGCAGTTCAATTACAATTTTCACGCCATCTCTTTTGCCAGAAGCACACAAACTAACCTCAGTCGCGAAAGCAAGCTCCTCCATACTTTGCGATTCTAGAAATATTTCTACCTTTCTTCTCTTACTCTTTTTACTGCTTTCATCAAAACCTGTCAAAGGGCACCTCTAAGTACTGAGGGCACTCCTGACATTGCTGTTAAAGTTGAAATGGTGGAGTACACTTCATCTGAAAATACTGTCCTTTTCAAGCCACTGTGAATAATCCTTCAAGAATCTGTTTTGGAGTCGACCACTTCTCTTCTGCTGATCATCAATTTTGGTTTAAAGCTGACTAATAGTTAACTTTATGCTATTTTTACAAGTTTACAAAAACCTTCTATGCCAAGCATGTTTACAATATAATTAAATATGTCACTACTTTGCATCTTTTTATCACTATGCTTCCAGACCTCGAAAATGCCTTTCCTTGTAATCGAGCACTCAACCACTGAAAAACGGAATAACTATTAGTTCTGCATATTTCCACACCATGACTATTAGATTTTTAAACTGTAATATATCTATAACATGACAATAAACACTTTTCTGCAGTATGCATGGTGACTTGTTGTTAGCCTCGTGAAAGGTGCAGCATCTAAAAAAAATCTCATTCTGAAGCAATTCACTTGTTAGCCTGCCTCACTCTGTCACAGTGATCGAAATTTTTTAAAATACTATAAGAAATGAAATTAAATACTGGAGTCTAAGTGCTCCATTTCACAGATTTTGAAAAATCATATTTCTTCTAAGTTTAAACATGTAGTACATATGGTAGTAAAATTACGGCTGCCAGTTGATGCTGCTGTAAAATTTATTCAGCATTGCCACCATGATAATTGAGTTATCAGCGAGGTGCTTGGTGGTCTTATTCATTTGAAAAAAGATGCATAAAATCGCAACTCAAAAATGGGTTTTTGTCAAGCTAGATTGACCAAATGACACACTGTGAGACACATCAAATAAAGGAAGCATTAAAACGTTTCCTTTAATTTGTCGATATTTTTCAAAAACTAGTGGAGATGTGCAAACAAAATTTTGACTTTTTTAAGAGCCAATCTGCTTAGTTGAGAAGATAGAGTTGAATTTCAATCCTGAAAACATTTTCAGTTATTGTGGCAACAATGCCAGTGTTAATTTTGGTGTACACCAAAGCATGTTCATTGAACTCAAAAAATTTAATAACAATTTAATACACGTGATGACTTTGCCATGCAGGGTGACCAGACATACCCCACTGTGGATCACAGTACCCAATTTATTGAATCAATTTTTAGAAATACCCTTTCTCATCTTACTTGCATACCCCAATTCTAAATTTATGATCTGGCCACCCTAAATGTAATCACATCCTGGAATTAAACTTCTGTAAACAAAAATTGTTTTCCCCGGGTCTCCCAGTTGACAGAAACAAAATGGCATTTACAGCATTTCTCCATGACAAACTGTTCAAGAGATAAAATGTGGGGCAGACAGATGGACGGACAGTGATTAATTATTATATATAAAAGGTTCCCAGTCGGAAATATCATATGAACATGGATTTGACTCTCAATGGTTACCAAACTATGGGAATTTGAAATTCAAGATGATTTGAAATTAATAAAGCTGTTTATAAGAACAAGTTCATAAACTTCAGTTTATAATATATTCAAAATGGCCACCTTCAGGTTGGATACACATCCTTACTGCTTTCACTACCGAATGTGTAACCCAACCAACATGGGCATCCACTGGGGGGAGGGAGGAAAGTTACCCCCCTCTGGTTCAGGCCTATGTCAAGGGAAAACAACCATTGATGTCTGGTCAGGTCCGAGGATTAATGTAGTCATTTTTCTGATGTCAGGCAAGCAGGTGGAGACCCCCTACAATATGCTTGAAACAAATCACAAAAAACCAACTGTGGGAGCTTGCCTATCCCCTTGCCTCCCCATTCCCCCCAGAAAAATTCCAGCAGACACTCATGCTCACCAAGAACTTCAGGGTCATTTAAGTGTCATGCAGCATCAAAAATCCGATGAAGTAGTTCATCTCTTGTGTTCCACTAAAATGTGGTGGCATCCTGTCATGCTGTAGTTACATACGTAATCATGTCCTATGAGGAAGATTTTCTAAGAGATGCAGCAGTTCATTTTCTGAAACCTGTCATAAATGTCACTTATCATGCACACATCATGCATTTTGAATACTCAAAGCTCTGTAACCGTTGAGAATCGGACCAATGCTCATATGACATTTCTGATTGGGAATAACCTCGAGAATAAGCTCCTGAAATATTGACCAAGTCATGAATCACTCTGTATAGTATAAGTAAGCATGTGTATATTATATACATATATACACACAAAAATATCAAATCGGGTGAGATTGAGACTAATAAGTCACTTCTTCCAATTAACATTTATTCTGACTTTACGTTATATGAAAAACCATGTCTCCAGAGAATGTAAATAAAAAGCAATTGTGTGCAATTTTGATGAAACACTCCTTTGTTGCTAGTTAACATTTCTGTAACATTTCCAATACATAAATGATTCTAAGTGTTCTTCAAGTTATTTGTTACTTTAATAGGCAAACTGTGGATATAAAAGCATAATACAATTTACTTTTATCTTGTTCAAAATCGTAACTAAAAAACAAATATTAATTAATTCCATTAACACTAAAATAAGCTTCATACAGAGCAATCCCTTATAAAACAGCAACAATAATATTAACTAATCAGTCAATAAAATCGATTTTCATTGGATTTAATTGTAAGGAAGCATTCCTATATCAGCAAATAATGCAGATGGGCCATAACATAACTTCATAATGTCTCAACAAAGGATAAATCCCATTGTTTTATTTTTTAGTCGATGTAATCAATTTAACATACAAATGTTCAAGGATATAGCATATTTAGTTTTCACATGGGTCTCAAAATATAAATTTATATTGTCTTAAAACCACTTTAATGAAAATTACAGTGACACAACTTACATAACCACAAACAATTCTGATAGAATCTATGTTATAGAATAGTATTTAAGCCTCACGGAACTAAACCACTAATAATCTTTCAATCAGGTCTTATCTTGGATGTCTTCAATTTGCTAGAGCAGAACAGTGTTCAGAATAGACTACAACTAGCTCTCTTATGCCAAGAATTGATTGGGCCACTACATCAGTACAACTATGGTATCATTCTTAGTGATGATCGATTTAGGGCTAATCATTGAGAAGCAACAAAATAATTTTTATACTATCACATAATATGCACCAAGATATCTTGATATATATCTTTTACAATTTTCTGTTTCATCCTGAGATACATGGTTAATATACACTGGCCCAATCAAGTATGTTTTCATACATTCCATTTTAACATCAACTTTTTAAAGGTTCATCTTCACAATTAATAAATATCGTTTCCATTTACAAACACAATTCTCTTTACACTTCTAATCTCATTGAATACTATACAGCAAATGGGGATGATATAGATATTCAGCTGATAAAACTGACCTACAATATCATACAATCTGGAAGTAGACCTTACTGTACCTAGGACAGTATCTTAATTTCTTCATTGTGCTGCAAGAATCATACACGAATCAACAGGCACAAACACCCATTTATAAACACTACTCACAAAATTAAAATTATCAGCAAATTCACGATGAAAAATAGAAGTAAAAGTACTTGCTGAGATAAAAAAAAATGAAATGCAATAGATCCCTGATCAAGTGACCTCCAACATGATGAGATCATTATAACCTTGCACCAATTGTGTACATTAAGACAAATAGATTTCTACTAAGCTTTAGTGTTTTTAATTAATTTTAATTGCATTATTTAAAAAATGCTGCATATCTGCATAAGGAGCTCTTAATAGTTCATCTTAATCAAATAGATTCTTTTCTTTTTCACAGATACAATGCTCAATATATTTATAAACATAATAATTCATATAATCAGTTTAGCAAGAAAGTTAGAGAAAAAAATACATAACAAAGTTTATCTTGTAATGATAATTATCATCAATTTGGCTCAGAAATGAGAAAAGCAGCCATGTTATCTCTGAAATACTTTCCAGGATATTGGAAGTAAGAATTATTTATGCATAAAATTGCTCAAATCATTACAATCTTCTATCTTACAAAAAATAGAAGCATTAAAAATTTGTTTGCGTAAAACAAGCATAGCAGATTGTCTCAAGTAGTGAAGGTAAATAATCTTAAGTATCGTTGATCTAGCTAATACATTGGTGGTCACTTTCCAAGAGAAGTACTGTTATTTTCTAAAGAAGTGGTTCAGAGAAAATGCAATACTTTCAATAAAAGACCTCACTGGGAACGGGCATACTCTAAGGCTAATTCACTTTGTATTTGTGTTTTCTTATTCCATTGTAAATTTCATAAATCACTTCCTAAAACAATATGACCTCCTCTTGTTCCCTTTAGTTAAAGGCAGTCTTGAAAAAGCTTGCTTCCATGCAAATGTCAGGCAAAATGGTCATATTCCCACCATTACTGTGGGTTAATTCTATCAAAACTAAGTATTGTTGGAATAAACTGTGTTCAAGTTTGAGATAAAATATTCACTAAATTATAAACAAATTTGGGAGGCCTGTTTTGGAATATTTTGACATGCTCAAAATGATCTGACATATACTTTGGAAGAGTAGTCACTCTGGCATACTGCTATGTGAAATTGAAGAGTTTATTAAGATGCATAGTAACAAAAATTTGTCCCTAAAAGTAAATTATTGAGCAGAAACCATGAGATTTTAAAATGTACATGAAATTAATAAATCCATCACATCTAAGTTCCCTACAGCCTTTTCAATAAATATACAAGGAAGCATTATTTTTAGGGAGGAAGCAAAGACTGTACTGACTCGAGTTTAATTTTAAAAAATTAAACTGCAACAAAAATTATTATCTTGTACTGGATGTTTATCCCTGTATCAGCTAAACAACATACATGTTAACATAAATGATTATACTTCAATTAAAAATTTTAGAGTGAGTGGAATGTCAAAAAGGCCCCAGACCTACCACTTAAAATGATTCACATAAATTCAAAGTAATTGAAATTTAAAATTTATGAAATGGAACAATTTATTAGTTTCATTAACAATGGCATCATTTGTACTGGTAGAGAACAAAATTTGAGTAAAAGTCTTTCATGGTAATAGACAGATCTTACACTGGTACTCATTTTAGGCTTACAATATCATTATTATCTACCAAATTTTCATCACCATATTAATTTTGGTGTATTTTTTCTACAAAGACATCTGCCTGTACCAATCTCAGCTCAATGTTGATCTTTCATAATTGCCATTGGTTTAAAATATTGAAACTCACTATAATATTGATAACGTGTGACTCATATAATTCTGACTTACTAGTGTTGCGGTGAATTCGTGTAGTTCCTCATATTAAGTTAAGTTAAATGTCTATAAGTACTTAACAATGGTTATAATAAATTTTTAAACATTTCAACAAACACAGTTTCTGGCATTAGTACTTAATAATTACAACTGAGTCATATATATTATATATTTATGTAGCACCGACTGGTCTCTCCAGCAAAAAGACGAGGCCATGCCTTCATAAAAGTTTACCAATCATGTGGCACGCTTATTTATTTTAGATAGGGATCATCTTCTTAATATTATTATTTTAGACCAGGTAACTCACCCCAGCAGAACATGATAATCTAATTTTAATCACATAGCCAATCTGTCAACACTCCAGTTTGGCATTGTTAGATAAACCATGTTCTGTGTCAGAACTTTTTTATGATAATAATTTAATCAATTTTCAATAAAATAATAAAAAATGTTGCACACATACTCTTACACACTCATTCTCACAGTTCACTGCCACTTCTGAGAAATTATTAACTTCTCAACAGTGAATTAAGTTCAGGTCAGGATGAAAACATCCACACGATAAACAAAAACTCAATAAAGACAACACGACAACAGGCATATAAAATAGATACGGAAGTATTTTTGCTAACAAATTATTTGGCGCACAAATGTGTTTATAGTCCATGCCAACTGCAACTATGCTTTCCTCACTTCCTACAATGATGCGCACAATGGTGCATGACCAGTGCGAAACCAATCACAGCATACTTGCTTTTCATAATACTTTGGAGGTTGGGATCAACTACAATACAAACTATTGCATATAAGTTTATACTTTTCTACCCAAAGACTGAAAGATGCAACCATCAGCCCAAATCACCTTTTTAGTGTGTAGTACTTCTTTAAGAAAGAAGGGAATGTTGCCTATTTGTAAGTCAACATGATCCCCATGTCTTTTGGTCTAATGTCCAAAGAAGACCATCATGGGTTAAAATATTGATGCTTCAAAACAATAATCAATGAAGCTCAAACACGTCTTGTGTTACGAGGAATTGGTATGCAGTGAGCAAGTATACATAGGAAAGCTTGTGTACAACTCTACCAAATCAGATTTTTTTGCCCTTGGTTGCCGATCAACACAATGGCTAACAGTGCTCATTAATAAACAATAAAGAGTAAATATCCATTTGGTAATTGGAAGCGTCCACTCCTCTTTTGATTCTGCAGACGGCCGTTAGTGCAAGCTGCTTGTTGTTAGCTTGTTAATTGGCTCAAAAGCTCCAGCAGCTTCCATTTGTTATTATAATAGAAAAATGTAATTATTGAGAATTGTGCTGTTTTGGTTTCCATACTATAAAATCTGCAAACTTTATATTTAGATATTAAAGCAAAAATTCAAGAATGTATATCATTAAAAATACCACTACATTTCTTTTCCATTTCTACGAGGTAAACAAAAAAATTAAGACTCAATGATAAAATGTAATGAAATCATCTTCAATGATCACTATCCATTTGTGCAAACATTTTAGATCATTTCACCTGAAGTTTTAAACAGCTGATAAATTAAGTATCAATGCAAACAATTTAACTAAAAAATTTAACTGAATTACCTTTTGGCATTTGTGACCATCATTTAGATCACATGATAGCATTTCTACTGATGAACTTTTAAGCATTCATATGATTAACAAATTACTGCTTAAGAAAAGAACCGACAATCATCGACTACAATTTATAGTGCAATTATGAAAATGGTATATAGTGGGCAATTTCCACTTAAGTTATCAATTTATTCAATTGTAAACTAAATTTAATTTTAAAATCAGAGAATTTCTTTCATGCCATTTAAAGGTATTTTATGGCATGGAAGTTACTGCAAATGGTGACATATTAAATAAAAGTCTAATATGAAAATTAAATTATCATAAATATTTCAATACATTTGATTATAAGCTTCTTGTGCCAAAAAGTAGCTGTACTTGTATTCATTGCAGGTTAATATTTTTGTTTATAAATATTAGTATTTTCTAATCCTACATAATAACAATAATGAAACTGACCGTTGGTAAAAAAATATTTGGAATAACAAAAGGTGACTGTACTTAAACAGCTTTCAACAACTCCATAAGATGTTTGTAGATTCAATAACAAATTATCCAAACTACAAAAACTTAAAAATGCATAATGGAGCAAGAAAAAAGAACTGTTAATAATTTTTCGAGCAACAAATAGTCTGTTAATGGATGGGGATCACATATAGCCTCACAAGTTTGTGAAAAAGTGAGATCAGGAGTGATAAGAAGTCTATCCTCCTGCAAAACCTATTGATTAATTGGCCCTGTATTATGCCTTCTTGATCAATTCTTATCAATGTAGCCAAGGACACATTCATTTTGAAAAAGGTCGCTGACCAGTAATTTGCTATCTCACTGTAGTTTTGAAGCTTTCCACCCAGCTGTATCATAATTGCAGAAACCTGCACCAGAATACATCATCCACAGACCAATTCCACCAGATTACCTTCGGATGTGCATTGCCTGTCTGATAAAAAAAATAGCTACTGGTTTCATAGGCCAATACTCAGCCATATATTCTTTCTTCTTTCACCCAATTACCTGTGCGAACATCACAGTCCTCTGGGAATTATTCCAGCCAAGGAAGAACATTTTAGCTTCAAAACCCACAAGGTACTACATAAACCAATCCATTTCCATAAATGGAAATATAAAATAGCACATTCTCTTCCTCAACTCCAAAAATGATAACCTTCTTATACATTTTTCCATCAATGCACCCAATTCAACCAACAGCTTAGACCCTGGGTATTCCCTCTCGAGTTACCATGGCACAATGGGCTCTAAACATCTCCCTGTATTCACAGTTGGTACCACTTCTTATCCTTGTACTTGAGCATCACCTGGTGGGCCGAATGAGAGAAGTTCTCTGCCTCACTCATCATCCTCTGGGACCTTTCCTCCAAAAGGCCCAGTTTGTCTCCCCTCTCCACCACTGCTTGGTGGGCCCTCCACACCTCCCCACTCACGCTCCCTGCCCTTGCGTTAAGCGCCTCAATCTGGCTGGGTGTTGTGCTTGGAGAAGAGGGATTACCCCCTCCAATCGATGACGACGCTCCACCAGAGGAGGAACTCGGAGGAGTGGAGGAGGAGGTATTTGTCCCTGGTGCGGCGGCTGCACATGGTCCTGGTATATGTCGAGCCACACTGCGCGATGCTCTTCCACTGGCCTCCCCAACTGCACAGTATTAGATCACTCATAAATGATAGTTCCATATGCTCCATAAAAATCTGTATTATACTATATTATATCACATCATATCATGTCATATCATATTATAACTAACATAACTGTCCATCAAATATGATGGGCAGGAGTGAATTAAGTAATGTGTTAAAACTAAATTTAAATAAAAAATTAATTAAACCAACTTTTTTATGCACTAAAAAGTAAAAAATAAATATGAAATTCACATAATTGAATGTTCCAGAAACTAAAAATAGTTTTGGGCAAATGAAACCTGTGTGGCAAATAAATATTAATTAATATTTATTCATTAAACATTACACTACGTGACTTTTATATGCCCAAAACAATTTTTACTTTATGGAACATACTATTGTGTGCATTTTACATTTATTTTTACTGTTTTGTGCATATCAAATATTTCATTAGAATAAATTTTTTTTCTGTTTTCAGTCAATGATTAAAAACTTACATAGCTTTGCAGAAAATGTCCTCAAAAGCCATCAAAAATTCATCAATTTTAATCTCTATACAAACTTGACTTCATTAACGCAATACCAATGAATAACTAAATATTGTTTATTTTCATTGCTACAGTGCAACCTCTATAATCCGAACCCACGGTAATCCGAACTCCCAGTAATCCGAACTGTTTCTCAACATCAGGTGTAAAGTGTCGGTTAAGCGAAGCAAGCATCAGAAAGTGAAATTTGAATCTTTTTTTTGTAACAAAGTTGGGCACATATGTCCACTACTAACGCCTCCTCATTATTTTACATGAATCCAGTAATCCAGATACTTTGACAATCCGAACACATCCTTGCATTAATTAGTTCAGATTATAGAGGTTGAACTGCATTGTATTATTTATTGCAACCATGTTATTGTTTAAACTTTAATGCAGCATCAAAATTTCCTGAAAATGTGAACATATGCGATGCAAATTTATGATCCCAGTCAATCATACCAATTTGTACACTGACTCGACGCATATTCAAAACTCGATGGCAGGAAAATGAAATTTTCTTTAAGGCAATCTTAAGTTCATGTCCCGAATTTCTACAATGAGTAATTTTAATATGCAAATGACTAATAAACCACATTAAAGTCTGCATTAATCAAATGGAGGAAATAAACTCTCCCAGAATCAAGCCCTTGATTTAGTGATGCCTAAAAGTTACAAGAAGTAGATCCCAGGATAGTGGGAGAAACATCAAAATCAAACCAACCGACCTCGAGTTATTCAACTAAATCCTTCCAGACAGGGAAGCATTCCAGACAACAAACAAACTAAACTCTAGACTTAGGACCGGATTATGGCATAGGCACTACAGGCACTGTGCCTTATGGTCTATGAGAAAAAGGAGCCAACGAAAAGCTCAAACAAAAAATAAATGTTAACATAAATGTTTTTTTTCATAGCTCTACTATTGGGCAAAAGAAATTATTGTCTATTTCTTTACTTTCAGTAGAATAGAAATAGCTCCACAAATTAGATATTGAAAAAATTATTTCAAAATTTGCTAACAGAATTGTACAAAACCATTAATGTAAATGCAATATTAATAATGCAATATTTTCAAAAAGGTAAATCTTATTTCTAGAATAAATGTTCTTAAGAAATCGATAATAATTCCTCCCCATAATGTTTCCGCAATTTAACATCATCCTGCATATGTATATGTATTTACACATATAATAATTTAAAAGACCTAAGACACATAGTGCCTAGGGCCTACGTAACCCTTAATCTAGCCCTGTCTAGACTATTATTGCAATGGATAGCAACAGAGTTATTCAGCATGAAATTCAACTCGACAATGAAAATAAATAAAAGCCATAAATTTATGACCTAAGATAACATCATTAAGTGGAAAATACTAAGAATTACATATATAGATCAACAAAATTTATTTTTTCAAGCAATAACTATCACAAAGTTATGATTAAAATAATGGTGCAAAAATATTATATCATTTTTTTGCAGAGACAGCAGCCATTATATTTTACCTGAGAAGCATGGCAAATACTTCCATAAGAACAAAAAAATACTGTAAAGGTAAAAAGAACTTTTGGGTTTTAAGAGTGAATCTGTTTAAAATAGTATAACTGAACCTCTCTAATCTAGAACCAGGGGCATTTTGGATAACAGAATTTTCCAAACCACAGGTGGTTAGTATATAATAAACATAACACTACTGTGCACGCAAACCAAGCCATCATTTTATTTCTTTAACACAGCTATATGACTTAATCAAGAATGAGGAGATATAAAATATACAAAAATTAGATTTCTCCATGCATAAAGATTCTCATACAAAGCGTTTGGTTTACCCAAACCAGATGGGATCACAGATGAAATGAACAGTTTTATATTTTTATGGATGTTTAAACATTTTTGAAATTCCTTCTTAAGCAGTAGGAACTCAAATAAGAGGAAACTCTAAATGCCATCTATGCCAAGATGCTTTTCCGATTAAAGTAAAACCTCGTTATTTTGAAGTTGAAGGGATCACAAAAATATGACTTTGAATTATCCGGGTACGAAATAAACGAACTTTAAGAAACCAAAATTTCTTACGATCCGCTACCTGGACAGTAAAATCACAATATAGTCTTATCTACCCATTCTGCTACAAAACCTATTCATCTTACAAGTTCGTATACACGGCAAATTTGTGAACAAAGCATAAGTGACCACTTAATTCATGATCCACGAACACTACCGCATGTGAAAAATAGGATTGAGTGAACATCCCAATTTTCCTAGTGTGTATTTCAAGTTACTCTTTTATGCCACGTTTCGGAAGAAAAGACTTTCAACTGCGCGTACTGATCAAAAGATTATGAAAATGCATGCTAAAAGATTGGGAAAATGCTTGTGTGAAATATTCTATAGGTAATAGATAGGAACCATCACGTAGCAATTCTCTCCAATTTCGTTCAAACTTTCCATGCCATCGGTATGGTCCAAATTAATTAATTAATTCTTTATTAGCTCTAGGCAATTTCAAATTTTATTTCCATCCATATTACACAGTTATAATAAAATATACGTGCACTCAAAATAACGTGGTCCTGCATACTGGGTACGCCGCGGAGATCGCTATATTTATTTTTTTTGAAGCAATCAATTTTCTTAAATCTGAAAAACCTTGATGTATTTCAAAACAGTAACCTTGGACCTTCCTATTGTGCTTAATTCTGCAATTTTTACTGTTTTCTTTTTACCTGTATCATACATAAAATTTTGTTATTGAATTTTTGCATAGTTATGCAAATTGTGGCTTCTAAAAACCCCTATTCAATGCTGAGACTAACCAAACCACTGCACGAAAATTACTGTGTAGTGGAAGGGGATGCAGGCACTGTGTATCTGCTTTGTGATGTCTCTCACTCTTGTGATGAATATTTTCTTTTATGTGTCAACACTTGAGAGCTATATGGAAAGGGAGGATAAATGGTCTTCGGATCTGGGCTAGTGCGTGGTTCAGTATTTCTTGAGAGCAATATAATGAGAGTTAGAAAGAGAAACACTTATCTGACAACAATCCACAAACAAGCCCATTTGAAGACATTTACGATGGGACACGCTTGTATTGCACAAAAATATTCTCTTGCTACTCTGAGGGAAACATTTACACTGTATGGAGGCAACTATTGTTCATTATTTTTCCATTGTTACTTTTATGTTTAATTTCTAAGAGATTAAAAGAGTTGAAGTTATCATAGCGTCAACCAATAGAAAAGGCAAGCAATACCTGGTGATGAAAAGTAGACAGAAATCTTTCTTGAAAGTGATTCAGAAGAAAGTGTGAGATCAGACAGTGTCTTTTATTTCGGCTCATCACTGTCTTGGGAAAAAAGACATTGTCTGTTTAGAGATGACATTCGATATAACTTCATACAATGCAACTTAACATTGGTTTAGTTAGTTACCACTGTCTTTTGTAGACCATATCACTTTCTCATGAGAAGAATTCGCTGAAACCTGCAGCATCTCTATCTCCAAATTCCCCTCAAGCTTGGTACATCTCCCAGCATCATCCCTCACTCTACCTAATATTCCTTCACAATCTCCTCGCTGCATCTCCCACTCCAAACAAACCTCCTACCTCTCCTAAACGATTCTTCCTCCCCCCTCCTCTTTCACTATCCTTTCCACGTCTCCCCCATTCCCTCTTGCTCCTCCATTCCCATTCACCCCCTCCAACTCTACTCCCACTCCTGTCCATTCATAGCCTACTCTCCCTCCCTAATCTAATTCCACATCAATCCCAGTCCTCCCTCATTCCAATTCACTCCCATCTCACTCACAACTATCACGGACAGAGCCACCGAGATGGTTAAGCGTATTATTATAATACGTATTATTATAATAGAAAATAGAAGAAGATAAGGTGTAGTAGCACCTTGCTCCCTTGGTCATCCATTCTTCAGGGAAAGGTTTTGGTGGCAGGAAGCTAGTGATCATGACGATTGAGATAAAGAGGGTTCTTGAACTTTTTTCATTTCAGCTTGGTTCTCGAATTTCACTATCCGCTTGATTAAGTGATCTTTCACACTAAACCAGCGTTTCTGAACTGGGGTAAATATACACCCAGGAGGTACCTGGAGCCTCATTAGGGGACACGTGAGAAAAGAAAGTCTTTCTAGAGTAACTTGTCATTTTTATAATATACTATTACACATAGTTTGGCATAAAAATTAAGTCCTCATTGAAAGGAGGAATGTGAAGTCTCGCTCTTGAGACCAAGGGGTATGTCGACTGAAAATGGTTCAGAACTGCTGACTAAACCATTTGCTTGGGAGTGCGTAAACAAAACTTTGTAAGAGGTCTAGTGATGCAAGGCTAAGATGATTCCTCTATTTGTATCATCTACAATTTTATTTCACATTCACTATTAAATAAGTTAAAAGAAGTTACCTGTTTGGGGGACAATGTATATTTCGTTTGCGAGAAATGAAGAACAAAAATATGATGCCTTTGTCATGTGCATGCAGCACCATAACTAGCTATTTTAGCACCCTGGGCAAACTACCAAATATGCGCCCCCTTCATAATAAATTCTCTAATACCTATATTTTTTTTACTATAGATATGGATTTTAGGTGAACAATTAAATAAATAAAAATAAACTATAAATGATGTAATTTCTCACTATAAATGTACATTATTAAAAATATAATTACATACATAATTACATATATAATTTGAATACTGAAAGAATAAATATTTTAATATTAAAGAGTTATTCTACGTGATTTTAATGCAGCAAACTCATCGACAACATTTTCAAAATTTATAGTTTCTGCTATGCGTAATGTATGGAACAAGTATAGTGGTAAAATCACCTCTGTCATGCAACCTCCCATAACTTGCCATCAACAACTTTTGAGCCTATTCTTTAGTAGCACCCGGGGCAGATATACCATGCTTGCCCCGCCGTAGTTACAGCACTGTGTGCATGCATGAACTTTCCATTTAAACACACAATATGGGTAAAGGTTTCAAATTAAACAAAATGTTCATGAGTCATCGGACCAGATCATGACTTCGAATTTCATTGTAGATGTATTTTGAATAATCCATAGTACAAAGTACACAAAATCCTATGATGTTGGCAGGGGACTGCTCTTAGCTTTGAATTATACGCTAATTCAAATTATCCAGGACTAAAATAATGAGGTTTTACTGTATATAGCTATATACAGGAAGATTGAGAAAAAGTCCATAATCGTCAGATTATGCTATTTAATATATTTACTATACTCGTTTTCAAATATCTTTGTGAATCGGAGGAGGGGGAAGAGAAAGGTTCTCCACACGTGACTTTGTAGGAACCAATAGGAATGAAGTGGGTGGCACCTCGCCAGCCAAAAATTCAGTCGCTCCCAGACCTCCGTCGTGTTAACTTTGAGTCTGTGTGCTGTGTTGCCAAGCATTGTGCCTCAGCTGTGCTTTATCAAGCGTAGTAGAGCTTCTACATCCTTTTCTTTTCTTTTAAGATTGTTTTGAGGATATTTCTTTGAGGGTTGTTCCAGCTTCTTCGAAGATTGCATCCAAGTAATTACTTTGAGGAAAACCTCTGAGGATTGTTCGAGCTGGTGTTTGGTGGGCAAAATGGAGGAGAAGAAACTAAATATGATTCTACGGAGTCAAGCAAAAATAATTGTCCACAACATCATACAGTTTTTTCAGAAATCAAAATAAAAACATACAATGTAATTGCATCACCGGTAGAACTGGAGCAATTAGTAAAGTAATTTGACCATGGTTTCTTGACCGCGGCGCCAGTCTGGCAACCACCCCCAGCATGGAGTCTATCCTTTCGGGCTGCGAGTGAGCCTTTGTTTCACGAGTCTTAGGTGGAATTTTTGTCCACCACCACGTGCAACCAGTACATGTGGCAACATCGAGTTTCAGCTGTCTCTCTCGGAGGCACAGCCCAACCTCTTGACTGCAGAGACACTCCATTGGTTCCAAGCGCATACAAAGGGTCAGTCCCAAAGATATTTGAAAAAGATTATAATTGTCTAAATACAGGAAGTTAGTCATTATATATGCCTATAGTAGTGCAGCTGGTTTCTGCCTCATTGAATCTTCTAATCATTCTTAAGTAGGGTGAGTATTTATGGAAAAGGGTTCATGAAAAAGAGGTGTGTGACGGGACCTGCTAAGTGAAGCATTAAGGCCTATCAGTGCTGTTAACTCTTTGGAGCCAATAGTTCCATTGACAATACAAGGTGTGGCTATTAAGTTTCCAGACTTATTGTTTAATTTATTTTTATAAATTATTCACAATTATCCTCTTCAAAGTACTATCCTCTAGAACTTATACATTTATGCCAATGATGCTACCATTGTTGGAAACAGTGGTAAAAATCATCTTTCAGGATGCCTTGCAGAGCCTGCTTAACTTTTGTTTGAATGTCAGCAATGCTTTCAAATCTGTGACCTTTTAAAAAGCTTTTGAGCTTAGGAAATAGTCAGAAGTTACTGGGGGCAGCTAAATAGGGTGAATACAGCTGGTGGTCCTTTACAGTGATCTGTTTGCTGGCTAAAAACTCCCAAACAGACAGAACTGTGTGAGTGTCGTGTCATGGTGAAGGATCCACGACTTCTCCTTCCACAAGTCCCTCCTTCAGAATTAATCTAACAGTTTCTTTATCCAAATGCAAGTCTTCAGCAATCATTCCAATTGTTAGACATCTGTCTGAACGCACCAAATTGGTAACTTTTAAAACATTTCCGGGTGTTCCTTTGGTAACTGGCGCTCCACAACGCTGATTGTCATTGACATCTCCTCTGCACTCTTTAAACCTCATATGCTACAAAAATACTTGCACTCTTGACATGGTGTTATCACCATAAACCCTTCTTAACATTTCAAGCATCTCAGTTGCAGAAATCCCTATTTTAACACAAAATTTGACGTTAATTCTCTCCTCAAGATTACGCTCCATTTTAAATCCACCAGCAAACACAAACACAGTCAACTTAAAAGAGCCAGAGCACACTGATCAGAACTTGCTGAAACTTGTTCACTTAACCTAGCAATTGCTGGATTTTTTAAAACTGCATTTTTGAAAATTCCAGATTTCTGATACCCAATAGATGTGTACATAAGTTGAAACAAAGAATTATAAAATATGGACCATCGACACATTAATAACAAACATCAATTAAAGAAACTGTACATTTAATGCTATTTGTGAAGCTATCCATGATCATTTGTTTGCATAGGAAAACTCTTTACACCCTTAATGTACAAGGATCTGTACTTTTATCAATCACCATTAATTTGAGTTTGTGCATGTCTACTGCATTTGTGCATGCAAGCACCCTTAGGCTCTCCTATTACTCATCTACTCCACATGCCATCTCCTGATCACCAGCTGCAAGCTACAAGTAAATGATAGCCAAAATATCCCTGTTTTGTTGGCATTATAGATTTGCTCAATAGTAAGATTTTCATCCACAATGAACTTGGAAAATTTGTTAATAAATTTCTCTGCAGCTTCCAAATATGCACAAAGTTTTTTGCCAGAAACTGCTAATTTTCACATACCATGTTGATGCTTGAATTGATGTAGCCAACTTGGAGAATAATTGTGAGGTTTAGCAATTTTTAAGTCAGCATGAAACTTTTTCACTTGGTGTCTCAGCATTAGGCCTGAAACAGATACACCTTCACTTGTTTGTTGCAGAGACCATCGAAAAAATACTCGATCAACATCATTTACCCATGAGGTGTGTAATTTTTTATGGCTCCTCATAGCTTTAGGTGTGTCACTGTCTACGTAAAATTTCAATAATTCTTTTTTTGCTTCTTCAAATCATAGGCAATAGAACTGCCAATGTCATATTCTTCACAAAGTCTCTTCACTTGCCTTTTTCAAGCTCTCATAGTAACTCGCCTTTTTTTCCAACTGTGAGAGTTTTATGATAACACTACTCATGGAGGAGTATTCTGCTTTATTTGAGGCCATATCAAGGCAAATTTTAAATATTACAACACTGAAAAACACACTTAATCACTATGAATGTAAACATGTTACCGAATATTGTTTGACATAATAGCCATAGGTGGCTGTAGGCTGATGCTCATGACGCAAGTAAAACAATGGAAATTGATGAAACGCTGAACTAACAGAGTAATTTCTGGATTGCTGGGATTTTTCAAATGTAAAATTTATAAATCAAGATTGATAATTCTAAGGAACATGTCCACTACTATGAATAAGCATATTTTTTGATGATTGTAAAAGTCTGATCAATATTACTAATGAAGAAGAATGCAAATTCTTTACTTTGGTTAACAATTTCTATAAAGCAATACTTTATATATGATTGAATGAAAAATAAATAAACCCAAGAGGATATTCAACTATGCTTTGCTCCAAGTACAAATTTAATTCATGTTATATGAGATAATATGTTTAGTATACATAAACTGCATTTAAAATTACAATGAAAACTCATAAACTTATTCAGATATCAGGATTATCATAAATTGAGTTTTTATATAAACTTAAAATGGTGTATGCAAACTTGAAAATGACCATGCAAATCATGTAAACCAACCAACCAACCAACCAATTTCTAATAGTTTTATTGCCTTTAAAATAGTCTTTTAATCACATTATAGGTTTGGCTGCTCTATAATCAAAGCATATGTAATGCTTTAACAGTATATTGATGAATAAAGGAACAGCAAATAAAACAATCTGAGATGAAAATAACTTACACAGCTCTTCCCTGTCAAGATTTCGGTATCCTCCACCAAAGAGTCCTCGGAAGAAACCTTCTTTGGGAGGCTCTGGCATTTCCTCAGCCATAAACAGTTCGGCTACCATTTCAGCCATATTAGCACTGTTGGTTTAGATAAAATGGTTTATAAAAGAATGATTATTAACTTATGAAACAATATGTTTAAAAAGTTGCAATAAGTTTAGATTCTACCCACTTAAATTCCCCCACTTTGTTGAAACATTATGAAAAGAAAACTTCATGGCATGCTTGCCACCCAATGTAATTACCTACAAGGCCCAATTGGGCATGTGAACAATGAGACAGATGATCTGGGCATCTGTCTGCTGCCTGAGACAAAAAAAAATAAAATGTCACCCCAGCTCCATTGGTAAAGATGGATGGCAACACTGTTGTAATGCCTTCCTAGAAAAGGCCCTCTCAAACTCTTGCAATAGCCCTGTACATGACTCAATGACATGCAGGATTTGAAGAAGAGAGGGGATGGCTCCTTTGAGCAAGGTTTATCACTTAGACATCAGAATATTAGGCATAAAATTTGATATACCGTATTTCTCGGCATATAAGACGTACTTTTATCCAGAAAAATGACCCACAAAATCAGCCTGCATCTTATATGCTGAATGTAACATTATTACTGTTCTCAATATTAACACTAATAAGCACACCCATCCCCAAAATGGAATAACTGGCAGTTATTCATTGCAAAAACAATAATATATAGAATATTAATAATTAATAATAAAAATTTTGTTAATATATAATTTCATAAGAGTCTGAATCGGAGTCAACAAAAACTTCTTCAATTTCCTCATGCTGAGTCTCACACTTAGGGCCCATTTTACAAAATATTTGCAAAAAATAAAATAATCTACAAACTAATTATATAAAAATAAAGGAAAAACTACAAAATAAAGATGAACAGCTACTGATGTTTTGCACGCACAAGTCTACACCCGCTCTACTTTGTGCTCTGCAAATGGCTGAACGTAAATGCAATAAAACACATGTGGAAAAGGTAGAAGAAAATAACAAAGGGAAGGGACCTTTGGGATAGGAGTTATTCTGTCCTGGGCTTCTGTTTATAGCATCTGTTTGGGTGCGAGAGAAGGTCTCACCTCGGCGGGGGTGTATCCCTTGAACGAGGTATTCTCGATAGTTTGTTTGCTCTCCCCTTCCCCAATATGCAAGACCATAAGCCTTGGGAGAGCAAAAAGCAAAGAAGGATGCTTCATCTTTCTTCTCCTTCAAAAATTTTGATTCTATGACAAAAATGACATCTGTGAGCGCCCTCGGAGCTAAGCGAGCCACAGGCCGAAAATTATCAAGTTTTTCATTTTTTCTAGTCGGTTTTATGCATAGTTCTACCAATAAAAAAATTTCGAGTTGGCTGCTTTTCTGAAAGTATCTAAACATTAGTATCCTCCTATATACAGTAAAACCTCTGCCTTACAAACTCCTTTAGAACGAAAAACTCCATATAACAAATTAAAGCATCGGTCCAAACAATTTTAATGGCTTAATTATATAGGTAACCTCTATATTACGAACCTCCGATAACTACGAAACCTCTCATTTAGGAAGTAAAAACTGCATCTGTTCTACTTAAAATGAACCTCTATTAAGCAAAATTCATAATGATTCAGAATTAAAAGTTTTGATTTTATTCATTCTTATAAGGCAAACGCTATCCCATAGCCATCTTTTTTTATGTAGAACAACTATTTCGACTATGACTCATCATGCTCACTGCTCTTGACCCTTTCGCTACTATGGACTTTTAGTTTCTGCGTCAGCCATGTGCGCCAAGTTCAGTGACCTTGAAGCAGGCCTGTGCTGAATACTTTCTCTAGGAGCTCCGCGTCTACGTTCTTTCATTCGTCTTTTAGTCTCTTTATATTTTAAAAGTTATTTTGTCAATCATTTACATTCATATTGATTATTAACCATCTCGGAAAAATATTTTCATATTTTTTGAGCAGCGAACGGAAAAGCTTGAAACGCATATATGCGTCGTTAGCAGTCAAGGCACCGCTCTGCTCGCCCGCATATACGCGTTGATAGCAGCGAAAGGGTTAATTATGGGCATACAGTCAAGAATATTTTGGAAGATTGTAATAGGGTTTTTACGTAAGTATGCATAAATATACTTGATTATGTAAAAATTAACTATAAATGCTAATACAGTAACTCTGGTTAATTCTATCCAGGATAATTCGAAATATTGAATTCAAACTGAACTTGTCTCCCTGTGAGATCGCAGGATTCGGTGTTAAGAGAATTTAGTAAGTGGTTTTCATCGATCAATTTTATTGTTAAAAAGTAAGTATTAACATAAAATTTCAAATTTGAATTAACATGTGTTTGTCTGATAATGAACATAGGCATTTATTTGCATTTTCCAAGTCTATTCTTAACTAACATTTTGGAAGATAAACATTCTTGTTTTGCAGATTGTAGCCGTTTTCTTTTTACGTAAGTATACATAAATATTTATGCTTATGTACTGGAATTATATATGCTTGCTAGTATATTAAACCCCAAGTAATTCTATTGAGTAGAATTCCAAATATGCCAAGATTATAGGATTTTCCATAATTACAACTAGAAATAAGTCTGCAATATAATTCTAAGTCATTATTTGATCGGGCAACTTGCAAAATTTTAGTTTGCCTCAATACAATTCTGTACAATACTAGGCACTGCAAATATACCAGATATAAACAAATAACTCACTCAAGTACACAGTTCACATACAAAATGGATAACAGATGCCAAACTTGACCGCTGAATGGAAATTGCACATCAGAGATGTGCCGGAGTCCTATTCGCTACTCATTTTTTTTCTGCCCACGCATTATTTGAACGTTATCGAGAGGCATTGATAACATTGAATGAGTAATGGTTGTAATTGTTTTCAACATTATCGTGAAACAACGTTAAATGAGGAGACACTGTATAACAGATTGTTAAAATTTTATTGAACTATTAAAATCATTTTAATATTTGATTTATTAATATCTAAAATTTGTATTTCTATTAAAATTGTTATATTCAGTATTATATAATAATCACAAAATAATAATCATTCTAATTTTCTAGGGGCAATGGCTGATAAAAGGAAACGTAGGCAGATAACAATTAGGGAGAAATTGGAAATACTGCATGCCTTTGATCAAGGAATAAAGAAGAAAAACATTTCTGAGAAATTTGGAATTCCAGCATCTATACTCTCGACAATTATTTCAAAACGAGAAGAATTAGAAAATAACCAACAATTACAATCAAACAGAAAATGGACTCGGGTGGAGAATCAAAGTGAGGAATTTGACAGAGCAATATTTGACTGGGTAATGAAGTCAAGAGCCTCAAATATCCCCATATCAGGGCCAATTGTGCAGCAACATGCAAGGGATTTCGCCCTAAAAATGGGAATAGATAATTTCCAGGCCTCCAATGGATGGCTACAGAAATTTAAAGCAAGGTGGAATCTGGTAACTCTAAAAACATCAGGGAAGGAAGGAGCCGTAAGTGCAATTGTTGTAGAAGGCTGGAAAGCAAAATTAGAAACTCTTACTTCTGGATATGACCTGAAGGACATTTATAATGCTGATGAAGCAGGGTTTTTTAAAACCTACTTCCCGATAAAACAATTGCAGTGAAGGGTGAGTCATGCCATGGTCGAAAGCGGAGCAAGGAACATTTTACCGTGTTACTTTGTGCAAATGGGGATGGTTCAGAAAAATTACAGCCATTCGTGGTTGGAAAGTTTTCCAAGCCTTGTTGCTTTAAAAACATTAAGAAAATGCCTTGCATTTATATAAGTAATCAAAATGCATGGATGACTTCATCCTTTTTCCGAGGATGGTTGCAAACTTTGGACGCTCGAATGAGTGGACAAAATAGGAAGATTCTATTGGTCCTAGATTGTTGCAGTGGAGTTAAATTTAAGAAATGTTAAAGTAATATATTTTCCTCAAAACTCTACCAGTAAACTACAGCTCCTGGATCAGGGTGTGATATCACAAATTAAGAGAGAGTACAGGAAACAGCTGATACAGTACCTGCTGAGGATTATGGAAAATTGCAATGAACGCTTAAAGTTGAAATGTATCATACTCCAAGCTATGCAAAGACTGTGTATGATTTGGGAAAATCTGAAACCCTCGGCATTGCAAATTGTTTTCAAAGGGCTGGATTTAAATCAAATGAATGAATGAATGAAATTTTATTGATTCCGTAGGTCTACATAGACATGGAATAGGTCATAATAAAACATAAAAAAGCACAGACAATACAATACAAAAAATTGAAATGAAAAACAGAGAAGACAATTAGCTGGTATTATTGTCACATTACAAATCACTATCAGTCAAGTATTCAGAGATACTATAATAATTTTTACTTATTAGATGGCGCTTCAATCGCCTCTTGAAAGACAAGGTACAGGAGGTTGACTTAATCCTAGAGGGTAAGTTATTAAACATAATGGAGGCAGCATGGTGAGGTCCTTTTAGGGAAAGGGACAAGTGATACTCATTTAAATGAATGTTTAGTTTATTGCGAGTATGGTGCGAGTGGTAGTTGGAATTTGTTGGGAAAAGGTGAGGGTGTTGTTTAACAAAAGTAGCACAATTTAAAATATAGATTGAAGGGAGAGTTAATATATTAAGGGAGTGAAATAATGGCTTGCCAGGAGTTCGGTAAGTTAATTGCAACATTGCCTTGATAGCGTGCTTTTGTAAGGAAAAGACTTTGTTGGAGTAGCTGACATTGCCCCAAAATATGATGCCATAGGACAGAATAGAATGAATTTTAGCAAAATAGAAAAGTTTTAGGGTACTGATGGAGACAATGGGTGCCAATTTTCTTAGCATAAAAATGCCAGTGGCCACTTTTTTCATAACAGAATTAATATGGATTGACCAATCTAAGTCTTCACTAATGTATATACCTAGAAATTTTACCGAGGTAGAACGTACAATGTTTGAATGGTCCATTTTTAGTAATGGACTGCAGGAAGGAGGTGACTTTTTTGTGTGAAATTGAAGGTAAAGGGTTTTATTACTATTCACTTTAAGATTATTGGATTGACACCAGTGAAGCATGCTGTCCGCAGAAGAGTTTGAAATATTAATTAAATCAGGCAGATTTTCGAATGCAATACACATGATGTGTCATCTGCATATAATAGGAGTTTGCTATTAGCAATATTATGGGGAAGGTCATTCATGAATATAATGAAAAGCAGTGGCCCTAATATTGAACCCTGAGGGACACCACTCCACACTTTTAGAGGTTTAGATTTAGAAGTGATTATACCATTAGAAGTCTGATGTGTGTATTTTACAATTTGCTGCCTGCCAGATAGAAAGGAATTTATCCAATTGTGGGCATTTCCATTTATTCCCACATTGCAAAGTTTAGTATATAGTATTTCATGGTTAATGCTATCAAATGCCTTTGACAGATCATAGAAGATACCAAGAGTGAAGTCTTTCTTATTTAATGCCTGATGGACCTGGTTAATTAATTGGAAGGAAGCTGATATAGTGGATCTAGCTTTCCTGAAGCCATGTTGAGATTCATGGAGTAAAAGAAAAGATTCAAGAAAATGGATTACTCGGTTATAAAATATTTTTTCAAATATTTTGGAAAATACCGATAATTCTGATATAGGCCTATAATTATCTGAGTTAGAGAGAGAGCCTTTTTTAGGAATGGGGAGAACACAAGCAAACATAAGGCTAGAGGGGAATTGCCCTTCATAAAAAGATGAATTTATTATATTAACTAGAGGAAGATAAATATAATTAATGACAGCTTTAATTATAGGCATTGAGATCTCATCAAGACCACATGACCATGAGTTGTCAAAGGACCTAATAATATTTTTTATTTCATGAACATTAGTAGGAGCTAAAAATAGTGATTTAGAAGAAGGAGTAGGCATGGAATGATAAGAAACAGTTGGGGTAGTTGCAACGGGAGTGGTTTGACAGAACTGTAAGTTGAAGTGCTGAGCTATTTCATCAGGGTTGGAGAGAAGGCAATTATGGAAACTAATGTTATTTTGGTTTGGGTTAATCATTGTGGCTTTGGTATTGCTTTTAATTACGTCCCAGGCAGATTTAATAATATTATTGGATGACTGAATATAGTTTTCATTGATTAGTTTCCGGTAATCTGAAACACATTGTTTGAATTTTTTAAGAGATTGTTTATAAGAACCGGAGAGATTGGGATCAATATATTTGCATTTATAGTGTAAATCCCGTAGAAATTGACCCATGATTATGAAATCATTAGAATAAAATTTTTTATTTAGATTTAAGGTTCTCTGCCTAACTCGTTTAATGGGAAAAACAGCATTGAAGTACATCATAAAATAATTCATAAAGGCATTGAATTTAGCATTGGTGCCTAGAGCATTTGATACATCCTCCCAATTTTCATTGGATAACATAACAAAGTGTTGTTCAATAGAGTTTTGCCTAATAATTCGTTTAGATATGTACATAGGATTTACAGCTTTAGATGTCTTGGGAAATTTTAAAGTGAAGTTTAGTGCCAAGTGGTCCGAGAGGCCTGTATGTAATGTTTTGCAAGAGAAATTAGTGGTAGGGATATCAGATATTAGGAAATCTATTAGTGAACATGAGTGGGAAGATATCCTTGTGGGCTCATTATTAATAATCTTCAGACCGAAACTACTTAAGAAGTTGGAGAAGTCTGTTTTATCAACTGTATCTTTAAGAAGGTCTACGTTCAAGTCCCCACACAGCAATTAGTATATACAAAGTTAAATCATTTTATTATTTTCATTTTGGTTATTTCTATATATCTATCACCTTATGAATTTTTTAGGTGTTCAAATGTGTTAATACTCGGAGACTAAGCAACTATAACTAAATAAAGATTTTTAATCATAATGTTTTTAAAAGTGTAAAACTATTGGGAATGTAGTCTAAATAGATTACAATACAATAGAACAGAATTATAACTGTAAAGTAAGTAAATAAAATTTTAATTTGAATTTTTCTAGAAGTTTACCAATATAATAAATTTCTTTTAAAGGTATTAAAATTATGATAAGTGGAAAATTTTAATCATAAAATAAAATTTTTACTTATGAGTGTACATTAGATCTATATTTCAGTTAGCATGCCTTGTTTCTGCCTCTTATTTGTTAGTGTCCATATTACTGTTACATATGCACATGCCTATTCCTATTTCAATATGTTACATATAAGAAATGGGTTTAATCTAAATTAACATCATTAATATGGATAGCTCTGTGGTCAAGCCATTCAATACTATACTCCATATGTAGCATTTTATCAACTTCTTGCAAATATCTTTCCTTATATTCCCTGTAAGTAGTTGTTTCTTTCTCCTGAAAGCCGCTTTTGCTTTTCCTATTCTAGTTCTGATCTCATCCATACATTTTGCTTCTCGTGTTATGATGCTTCCAAGGTATTTATATTCTGAAACTTGTTCTAAAGGCTTTCTGTATTTATTTCCATACCGTATTTTCTACCAGTTATCACTAGTCTATTAATCATTTTTTGTAGCTCCTCTTCCTTTTTTGCTAGAAGTACTTGATCATCTGCATATTTTACTGTTCTTATAATCCTTCCTCCAATTATGAAATCTCCTGTGCCTTCTAAAACTTCTTGCATTAGACTTTCTCCATATATATTGAATAGGGTTGGCAATAGGCAGCAGCCTTGTCTTACTCCTCTACCGATATTTATTCCGCAGGTGTCCACATTCTCAAACCTGACCTTTACAACTTGATTCACATATAGATTCCTAATCAGTCTCCTGTCTTTCCAGTCTACACCTATATCCTTTAATATCTTCATCAACTTTACCCAATTTACTCTATCAAAGGCCTTCTGCCAGTCTACGAAACATGCGCAGATATCTTGACTGTACTCTATTGCCCTTTCTGATATGATTCTAACTACTCCTATAGCATCTCTAGTTCCTCGTCCTTTTCTGAAACCGAATTGATCTTCCTCTAGTATTTCTTCTGCCTTTTTCTCCAGCCTTTTATTAAGAATCCTCGTGATGATCTTCGATGTGTATGACAGAAGGCTTATCGTTCTGTAATCTTTGCACTGCATTGCCTTTGGCTTCTTCTTTAGAGGGATCATTGTTACTTCTAGGAAATCCCAAGGCCACTCTCCCGTGTCGTAAATCTTATTAATTAATTTCGTGATCGCTTTTAGTCCTTTTGATCCTATGACTAGTATCTCAGCCGGTATTCCATCGCTGCCCATGGCTTTCCCCTTCTTTAGTTCCAATATCGCTTTTTCCACTTCGCTCTCCATAATACTTGGTCCTAAGTTGTCTTCTTCAATGTTTTCCTCATCTTCCAGTTCTATTTTGCCACTCCTGCCTGTTTGCTGTATAATTCCTTAATGTATTCTTCCCATACCTGTGCTACATCCTTGTTTCTTCCCATCCGTATTCATAATTCCCATACCATGAATTCCATTTGATTTCTTATCTTCTAACTCGAGTGCTCTAGTGTACATCATATTGTAGCGTCCTAACTTCTCCATTTGTTCTATTTCATCACATTTTCCTTTTATCCAATTTTCTCTAGCTTTATCTGTTACCCTTTTCAACTCATTGTTTATATGCCTATTGTTGGCTCTACCTTCTTCACTGTTAACGTTTTTCCATTTTCGTCTCTCATTCATTTTCTCTAGCATTTCCTTCGTGATCCATGGTTTTCTGATTTTCTTCTCGTTTTCCGATCTCTTTATCCAAGGTATCCTTGATACTGGTTTTAATTTCTTCCCATTCTATATCCACGTTCTTTGGTTTATTTTCCAAATTTTTTAGGCGATCTTCCAAATTCATGCTGACTACATCCTGCCTTTCTTTCAGTTTTTCTAGGTCCCCAGTCTGTCTTTCTCTTCTCATTTTTCTTATTTGTTTGAGCTTTGTACTCACGTCAACTATTAGAAACCTGTGATCTGAATCAATGTCTGCCCCTGGTAATGCCTTGGCGGTATTTATGCTGTTCCTGAATCTTTGTTTTACTAGGATATAATCTATTTGGCATCTCATTCTATCTCCTGGGCTTTTCCATGTGTATAACCTTCGTTTATGGTTTTTGAACCATGTATTAGTCACTACAAGGTCATTATTGATGCAGAATTCTACGAGTTTCTCCCCTCCTCAATTTCTCTTCCCAAGTCCATATTGCCCAACCATATAATCATTACTAGGGATTGTAATGTGGTAGTTTCCCTCATCGCAGTACTGTAGCCGTTCAAATCGTCCTGATCATGCCTACAGCTGTTTTGGATATAGACCCAACCAACATCATTTGTTTTCGGCTCTATACCATACTGACAGTACTGCTGCCTACTGCCAGGCACTGATGATAGTTTTTTAAAAATAAAACCTCCATTCGAGGGGTTTGAACCCCCAAACTTTGCAATAGAAAGCCGACACGCTAACCACTACACCATCAGTGCGAATTCTACCTATAAAACATATTTCAGCTCTGTAGCACATTCGAAAATACATATACCTTGAAATTTTGTTTAAACAATTCCGAATTTGAAGCAGACAATTTGTTAAACTTTATATATATGTATGTATTTTTGTGTTTGTGTATTTTATGTGTCTCTTCGATGCTCCCAGCAGCCTGCCAACTTGGTAAGTGTCCACTGGGCTTCCTTCAACACCTTGTTGCCACCCTCGTCACTACCATTTCTTTTTCCTAAGTTTATATATATATATATATATATATATATATCATTATACATAGACGTTCCTTACAGAGGAGGATATAACATGTATATAGTTATTTAGAGATTTGTCTATATAAAGGAATAGACATTTCAATGAAATTGTTATTGCGGAAGTTAAAAATTATTTAAATTTAAACAATTAGATAAATGTTATTTCACTTCTAAATGTGCTACAAATTTAAAATTAGGCAGAAATGTGAGGCATTATTAACTCAATGTGGAAAAGTATAATTTTACTCAAATTTCAAATATTAGTGATTGTTTTCTTCGATTATTGTTCCATTAGGAGAAAATGAAAATCGGTCCAGAGGAGAAATCTTTTGAATTAAAGAAATATTTCCAATGATGAAATATCTCTCTGTAAAAATGAATGTTTTTTCAAGGTGAAATGAAATGCTTGCAGTATGCAAGCACCTTCTATAAGTATATGATACCAGTAGTTGGTGCTTGCATTTTGCAAGCATTTCATCTCACCATGATAAACATTAAATTTTTAGAGATGTATATCATTATTAGAATTATTTTTTTAATTCAAAAGATTTGACCTCTGCACCAATTCTTGTTCTTTCCTTATGGAATAATATTTGATTAAAACATATCTAAAATTTGCAATTTATAAATATTATAATATTTACCATGTGGTGTACTAATGCCTCACTTATCTGCCATATGTTAATGTTGTAGCTAATCTAAAAGTCAAATAATATTTATCCAATTGTTTAAATTTTAAAAATTTATAATGGCTGCAATAAGAATTTCAAGGAAGTATCAAATGTTTATTTAACATTTGCACTAACCTCTAAATAACTTTATAATTTCAGCATTGTAACTCGCCCCGTAGCACCTAAATATTTACCTATTTTATTAGATTTTAAGAATTTTTAAGAGTCAAACTAATTAAAATATCAAAATCTCTATAATCTCTATTTGGAATTTTAACAAATCTTTCCTTTAAAAAAATTTCAGCTTCATAGCACATTTGGAAATGCATAAACCTTAAAGAATTTTTACCATCCGCATTGTTGAACTTTTTAAAATTTTCGTTTTCAAAGGGAGATGAAATGTTTGATGAATGCCAGCACCAATTACTTGTAATATATATATAGACATTCCTTACAGAGGAGGATCTAGCTATATATATTAACTTAAGGAAATGAAAAGGTAATGATGAGGGTGGCAACAAGGTGTTGAAGGAAGCCCAGCGGACACTTACCAAGTCGGGGACAAAGATGGCAGGCTGCTGGGGGCGTCGAAGAGACACGTTGAACACACGAACACAAAAAACACGCAAGCTTATCGGGTCTATGCCCTTCTTCAGCGATAGAGTAACTGAGAGTGACACACTGGGCAGGGAATGACAGGGTGATGTGGGGAGGCTGATGATCGGAGGAGGTGGGGAGTAGGAAGAGTGGATAGCCAATAAGGAGGGAGTGTGGTGAGGTAAAGTGAGAATAGCTACAAAGTAACAGAGGAGACATTATAAGGGGGCTAATAGGGTTAGCGGAGGTTGAGGCCAGGCGGGGAGAAAGAGTCAAGAAGATGTATATGTGCTAGCTCCCAGTGTTGGAGAATATATATATATATATATATATATATATATATATATATATATATATATATATATATATAGGAGGATACTAATGTTTAGGCACTTCCAGAATTCAAAATTTTTTACGACAGTAGGATTATTTGCAAAACTGACTAGAAAAAACGAAAATCTTGAAAAAGATCAAATATTTGACAGCTAAAAATTCGAAATTGTTTAAAAATATTTTTAAGGTTGTTGTATTTCCGAATGTGCTACGAAGTTGAATTTTTTTTAAATGTAGAATTTGTAAAAAATAAACAGAGATTATAGAAATTCAGATTATTTAATTTGTTTGGATGTTAAAAATTCTTAAAAATTAAATAATTAGGTAAATGTTTAGTTAATAGGGGGCAAGCTAGGGAGCTGAAATTTTTACATTATTTAGAGCTTAGTCCACATGCATAAATAAACATTTGATAAACACCATGAAGTTGTTATTGTGGCCACCAAAATACTTAAAATTTAAACAATTAGAGAAATATAATTTCAATTCTAGATTTTCTATTACTTTAACATTTATCAGAAATCTGTGGCATTTTTGCATAACAATGGAAAAATTATAATATTCTTAAAATTTGAAATTTTAGGTATTGTTTTAATCACATATTGATCCATAAGGAAGAATGAAAATTTGTGCAGAAATTAAATCTTTTGAATTAAAATAATATTTCTATTAATGAAATATCACTCTAAAATAACAATGCTATTTCAAGGAGAGATGAAATGCTTGCAGAATACAAGCACCAACTACTTATAATATACAGATATTCCTTAAAGAGGAGGATAAAGCTATATGATTTACTAGTAGAAGGTGCTTGCATTCTGCAAGCATATCATCTCACCTTGAAAAAACATTCATTTTTCAGACAGATATTTCATCATTACAAATATTTTTTTAATTCTAAAGATTTCACCTCCGAACCGATTTTCGTTTTTCCCTTATGTAAAAATAATACATTAAAACAATCCCCAAACTTTGCAATTTTATACTTTCTCCATTATGGGGTACTAATGCTACACATTTCTGCCAAATTTTAAAGTTGTAGTACTTCTAGAAGTAAAATAATATTTTTCTAATTGTTTAAAATTTAAACATTTTTAACGGCCGCCGCAATATATTTATGGAGAGATTAAAATGTTTATTTGTGCAAATGCACTACTTTGTAAATAACTTGATAATGTCAGCTTCCTAGCTCATCCCATAGTGCCTAAACATTTATCTATTTGTTTAAACTTTAAGATTTTTTAACGGCAACATAAATTGAAATATCAAAATTTCTATAATCTTTATTTCTTTTTTTTACAAATCCTACCTCTATAAAAAATTTCAGGTCCGTAGCTCATTCGAAAATACATAAACCTTGAAAAATTGTTTAAACAATTGCGAATTTTTAGCGGCCGCATTGTTGCACTTTTTCAAGATTTTCGTTTTTTGTAGTTGGTTTTGCACAAAATCATACCTAAGAAAAAATTTCAAATCTCCAGCACATCTGGAAGTGCCTAAACATTAGTATCCTCCTATATGTTATCTTACATGTTATACTCTCCTCCTCCTCTGTAAGAAACGTCTATAAATAATGATATCCTCCTCCTCCTCTGTAAGGAACGTCTATATATAATGATAACATATATATAGGAGGATACTAATGTTTAGGCCGCTTTTTTGTTATGGAGTATCGAAATGGAACATTGGGTTAAAGAATACCTCATTAAAAATTTAAAAATTTTGAATTTTCCATTTTTCTGGTTGGCTGTACCTAATAACCAATCATCCTACCAAATATCAGGTCCATGGCATATCTAGAAGTACCTTAGGTTTTATATCATATATACAGTGGTGAGCTAGACCCGGTTTGCACCAGTTCGCACGAACCGTTTGTTAAAAAATTTTTGGAAATAAGAACCGGTTGTTAACTTTTTTGCTGGATGCTGAAGAGAGCTCTCAGTGGAGACCACAGAAATCTTATGAGGTAAATCACGCCATAGATGAATGACTCCGCCTACATGTCTTGATTGGCTAAGATGGGTCGGAACATCATTTTGCGCTTGAATGTTCTGAGATGAAAATCGCAACCATTTGTTTGTCTATTATAGCTTGAAAACCATGTGCTTTATGTAATTAGTTGCCTTTGTTTTGTTAATCCGTGTGCTTTCAGTGTGTTGGTTTGTAAAATTTTATTTTTTTAAATTATTAGACCCTCATAATGAAGCGTCAAAAAAGTATTAGTGATTGGTTTCCCAAAAAAGTGACAAAGTCAGTAGTCGATAGTTCTAGTACTGCAAATGTCCGACCATCTGAAAATGTGTCTTCAGTTGTCAAGTCAGTACTCAATAGTTCTAGTGCTGCAAATGACGAAACATCTGAAAATGTGTCTTCAGTTGCAATGGGAGAGGATTTTCATGATTCTTAAAATTTAAATTTATTGCCCGATTGTTGAAATTCCAAGCAGTATTTTCTAAAAAAATATAATGGCTTGGTAATTAAAAACAAAAAATTTGGCTGTTATCATTGTGCGAATAAGTCACAATTAGGAATCTTTAAAGGAAAATCTTTCACAATTCTTCTGAATGGCAAAAGTGCAACATTACCGCATGTGGGTTCGAGAAAAAAGTTCTGCAAGCTTCATTATGAAAAAAAAATGAAAAAACATTTTGAATCAAACTCTCATACTAACGTTGTAAATATACTAAAGGAATCAAAAAAGGAAACTCTTATTAAAGTTTTTGATAAAATTAATGAAAAAGATATTGAAATGACAAGTAAAATCTGTAACATAGTATACAGTTTAGTGAAAAGAAACAGACCAATGTCAGACATGGAGGATGAAGTAGAACTGCAAATTAAGAATGAAATCAATTTAGAGAACTGCTTGCATTCACGATTTTCTGCAATTAGAATTGTAGAGCATATTGCTGAATCAATAAGAAATAAAATTTTCAGTAAAATTATTGAAAAAAGTCCTAAATTTGTATTATTTTTGATAAAGTTTCAACAATTTAATGCAAATCTGTTCTTGTAATTTTTCTAAAATGTGAATTAGTTGATTGTTCACCAACAATTTTTCTTGATATGGTAGAATTGGAAGCAACCACTGCAGAAAATATTTATAACGTGTTACGACAAACGTTAAATGATTCAGAGTTTGACACAATATTTAAAGAGGAATTTGATCGGATTTTGTTCTGACGGAGCGAGCACCATGCTTGGAAGAAAATCTGGAGTTGCTACAAGATTAATTCAATAATTTTCAGAGGTTATAATTTGGCATTGTTTGAATCATCGATTACGACTTGTTTTGGATGACGCTATAAATGTAATCAATGAAATAGGCCATTTCAAGATTTTTTTGGACAAAATTTATGCCATTTTTCACCAGTCAAATAAAAGTGAAGTGGAGCTTAAAAAATTTTCTGAAGAACTATATATTGAAATAGTCAAAATAGGCCATGTTTTTGGTTCAAGATGGGCTTCTTGTAGCCTCAAATCTGCTAAAGCGGTCTGGAGGGCTTATCCAGCTCTTTATACATTTTTCTCCAAAGATAAGAAGTTTTCTGGCATGGAAAAAAGGTTGAAAAACAAAGCGTTTTTAAGAGACTTGGCATTAATGATTTACATTTTGGATGAACTTGCATTATTATCCAATGCACTACAAGGAAGACAATTGAGTTTAACAAATGCAGATAAACTCATCAAGCGTACCATTAATTTTTTAATACAATTAAAAGATAGTTTTGGTATGCATGAAAATAAATTAACGAACTGGCACAAAGCGATGCTTTTAAATGTATAGAGTTTGAAGAAAATGTTAGATTTAAATCACTGCCACGGGAAAAGTAATATAGTGCATAATTGATAAAATGAAGGCAAGATATTAAATGAACAACACATTAAGTATAAAAAAGATAACTTAGGTCCCATTAATAATACATCTAAAATTGTTGAATTATTCAGTGTTATGGACCCCACTTCATGGAACCTTGAAGAAGTAAGAGTCCCTTGGAAACTTGGAGAAGAAAAGATTCACGAATTAAATAAAGTCCTAAAATTTGAAATTGATTTAAACGATTTTTGTGACTATGTAGAAAATAACATTCAATTGAAAGATCTTCCTGCTCCAGAAACAATAAGGAAAGGAAAGCAAATTATGAACACAATTGCAATAAGTTCTGCAGAGGCAAAAAGAGATTTTTTCGTTGATGAATAATATTTGTAGTGATAAAAGAGCAAGTTTAACAACTAAACAGATTTCATGCTTTATGATCATCAATTTGTTGGGGAAACCATTAACCTGAATCCGCGTAGCGTACCATATATGGGATGGTCAACATTGTATCACTTATAACTCAATTTCCGTAACAGTAACGCTCTCTTGCTATTTATATGTCATTCACTTGTGAGGGGAGGCATGTGGCTATAATGTTACATTGTCGTTGAGTCGCCTAGCTTTTCTTAGTCTGAGTCGTGATCCACAGAAGAAGAGACGTATTTTGATGTGTGATAAAGTGTTGGGCTATGGATGCAAGGTTCAAGTGAGTATGCTTTTTCTCTTTTATTTTTTATCGTATCATGAGATTCATATTAATTTAATATTGGAAAAGAATCCATATTGTAATAATAAAAACATCGTTCGTTTGTTGGAACAACTTGGTGTTCTTTTGATCGGTTATATATCGCCGTACCATATATGGTATGCTAGGCGTTAACGCCGTCATTTTTGGACATGTGTTCTCTTTTGCTTTTCGACGGATTTGTATTGCCTACAGCTTTGCATTTATACTTATAGTAAATTTTATTTTATATTTTCCGATCATTAGAATGTATTACTGTATTACATTTTTTTAGGAAGAATCTAACATTAGATGAGATCCTCTCATATTTGGAGGATAAGGATGAAAACGTCAACTGGATATATGTAGCACCTCCGGAGTCCAACGTCCTCTCTGATGAAGATGCAGGTGGATTGATTGACAATCTCACAGGACGTCAATTACGAAGTCAAGCAGAGGTAGTCTTTAACAGCAATCATCGGCTTGGATGTCCCGATGACCTTTCTTCCGAAGGAGAGGAGGCTTCACCATGGGAGCCTGTGCCACAGCCTTCACAAGGAATTCAGCAAAATGTTGCCGCCACCCATAGATCTAAAAAGACTATCTTCGAGAAAATATCGATGATGTGGAAGAATGGGGATCTTCATTGGCAACCTCTTGGTTTATTTCCTGAACCAGACTACTCTGCAGAGCATAATATTTCACCCGTAGGTATACTAGATAAGATCATTGATAATGAGGTAATCGATTTACTTTGTTCTGAGTCCACCAAATATGCAGTATTCAACAATTGCCCAGATCCTTTGACATCCCGAGAGCAAATGAGAGTTTTTTTTAGGAATACTTCTACTGTCAGGTTACTATATTGTTCCTTCTAAGCAATGTTACTGGGAAACAGAAAGGGATGTTAGAAATGACCTTGTATTGAACTCTATGAGGAGAGATCGATTTCTTCAGATATGTAGGTTTATACATTGTGCGGATACTAATACGCAATTTGATGCCAATGATAAGATGTGGAAGCTCCGCCCCCTAGCTAACCTACTGCAAAAAAATACCTGTCAATGTTTAGGCCCGAACAACATATATGTTTTGATGAGTCTATAGTAGTTTATTTTGGATTCAAAGTATGGTGTCTAAATACTCCCAGTGGGTACCTAATTGCTTTTGATATTTACCAAGGAAAATCCCCTTCCCCGAATATAGAGTATGAGGCATGGTTTGGCAAATCTGTTACACCTATGGTGATGATGTTAGATAGTTTTCCAAATGATGTGAAGGTTCTCCCATTTCAGCTATATTTTGATTATCTTTTCACAGGAGTTCCACTTCTCTTACACCTGAAGGAATGCTGCTTCTGTATAACCGGAACCATCCATGACAATAGAATCCCTAAAGATTGTAACCTGAAGTCAACAAGGGTAATGAAAAAGATGAAATGAGGATCTTCCGATAGTAAATTATCTTCCAGGGGCATAGTATTAGTTCGTTGGGTTGATAATTCCGTTGTGACTATAGCTTCCACAACCTATGGGTCCAATCCTGTCACGCATGTAGGCCATTACTCTCGAGCGGACAAGAAGCGAATATCCGTGTCAAGGCCTTTTGCATTTACCGAGTATAATAAGTATATGGGGGGCACAGACAGGATGGATCGCAACTTGTCAGGCCTCCGTATTAGCGTCCGTGGGAAAAGGTGGTGGTGGCCACTCTTCACGTGGATGATGGATACAGCCGTGCACAATGCCTGGGTACTGTGTAGGAAGGCTGGGGGAGACATTTAGGTGGCAGATAGTTCTCACATACGTTGTTCCAAAGGGTCCAGGAAAGACCATGTCTATTCAAAGGCGAGTGAATGATGATATTCATAACGATGGAATGAATCACTTTGTTGCCCCTATAGCGAACAAAAAGAGACGCCATTGCATGCACTGTGGTTTAAAGACTGGAAATTATTGCACAAAATGTGATGTTGGCATTTGTGTGGAATGTTTTGTCCCATTCCATATGAAATAATAAAATGTAAAAAAATACTGTTGTACCCATGAAAAAATGAATATGTAAAAATTAAAATTTTTAATTGTGAATTAGACAATAAACTTTTTTGTACAAGATATTTATTGCCAAATAAATATATTCCTGAATGAATTATTGTGTTTTATATGCATGATATGTACATGGAAAAAGCCTGGTTGTAAAAAAATAAAGCCATGATGTAACATACCACTAAGGGGCAGAAAATAATACTTGATCCGCCTAGCATCCCATATATGGAACGGCCTGTATCTCAAATATTATGAAGTGCACAGTTGTCAAATTTCGTAAAGAGAATAAATGAACTTATACAAGATACAAGAAGAATTTCAGCTTTGTAGCACAATAATCAATACATAAACCTTAAAAATGATTAAACAATTACGAATTTTTAGCGGTCGCATTGATGAACTTTTTCCAAATTTCCTTTTTTCTATGTATAATTTGCTACAAAATGCTTGCAAAAACTCGAACCCACAACTTATAGTTTCCAATATAAAAATTATTAAACTATAATTTACAAATGGGGTTAGAAAAACCCCTAAAATTAACAATTTTGAAATTTTCATTTTTATAGTTGGTTATGAGCAATTTTCTATAATACAGCAAAATTTCAGCTTGCTAAACCTATTAGATTGGTCTACGCACTGAAATAAATTTTTCCCATGCTAACTAATGGCAGATTTTCCGAGGCATCGGGAGTCGAACTCAGGACACTGAAATAAATTTTTCCCATGTTAACTAATGGCAGATTTTCCGAGGCATCGGGAGTCAAACTCAGGACACAGTAAGCAAAAGTAACCATAATTTCTAATAGATATCGTGCCGTCTAGCAACACTTAAAATTTCATTTCTCTAGCTTATAGGCAAGTGCCCAAAATTAATTCACAAAAATGGAGCAATACTTTTATTATGGGAAAAACGCAACTTTCGGAATTTCTGGAGTCAAACTCATCTCACTTAGGTGAGAAGTCTCATTTTATCTGCATGTTTCTCCAATATATCTACAAAAACTAAACCAATGAGCTATCTAGCTCTTGTAGTTTGGGCTGGACATTAGTATTGTGCTATATATATATACTAGTATATATACTAGTAGAAGGTGCTTGCATTCTGCAAGCATAACATCTCACCTTGAAAAAACATTCATTTTTTAGACAGATATTTCATCATTACAAATATTTTTTTAATTCTAAATATCTCACCTCTGCAGCGATTTTCGTTTTCCCTTATGTAAAAATAATACATTAAAACAATCCACAAACTTTGCAATTTTATACTTTCTCCATTATGCGGTACTAATGCTATACATTATAAAGTTGTAGCACTTCTAGAAGTGAAATAATATTTTTCTAATTGTTTAGATTTTACACATTTTTAACGGCTGCCGCAGTGTATTTATGGAGAGATTCAAATGTGTATTTCTGCAAATGCACTACTCCTATCGGCCGTATCTGAACATGTGTGGTCCGAACCAGGACACAACATAGATTTTGATAACACCAAAGTCATCCATAGAGAGGGCCGTGATTTCCCCAGAATAATACGGGAATCGATCGAGATTCTAAATCAGCCGATTAATTTCAATAGAGAGGATGGATACATTCTTTCTAACAGGTGGAAGAGAGTATTCCAAGAGCCAATAGAGACCCAAGAAACGAACAGCCAATCACAACGCACCTCACCCGACCAATGTGGGTATAAATAATGGCCGAATTTCTGCAAATGACAAGACCTGAAAATGCCACCTGGAATGGTTGCAAAACAGTTGTCATTAAAGGACTAACGCGCGGTAGAATCCCGAAAAACATGGAAGGAGCACGAAAACACCGCGGAAGCCTTCATAATAATTAGTAACCTACATTGGAAAAGTAATGTTTTTAAAAGTGAATTGATATGCTTGCGGAATGCAAGTACCAAAATACTTGTATCATATATATCCTCCTCTGTAAGGAACTTCTATATATAATGATACATCAGTCATCCTATTCACAAGTTTATTAAATCATTATGCAATAAAAGTCAGTGCAGTAGATAGATTTTCCTAGGCTCTAGACAAGATAAAATTTAAGGGACCAGCAATTACTGTACTAAAATAAAAGGAAGACGACTTGGAATTTAAGACGAACATAATAAAAAACAAGGTCTATTCAGTAAAATATTTTTGCTGTACTGTACCAATTTTGTGCCATCTGCTAACACTGCCAGTATTACAGTAATGTGCACTTTTTCATACCCCATTGTTTTTATAATGACGATTTTTGCACCTTATTCGTTAACTGTGAAATGGATCGCAAGTCAATATAAATAGGTGCCTCATCTGCAGTACTTACTTGGCTCAAAAGGTAATCATGAATTTTCTGCAATGAGATATTCTTCATTGTATGCACCAATCATTACTAGCCTTGAATTCTAACCATGGAATGTATAGAAATCATGCTAATTCATGAGCTTTCAGTTTAATAGTTTTCCGTCCGTTCTTCGAGTATGCACAAATTTTATTTTCTTCATCTAATTCATTAAATCAACCTTGTTAGGGTCCACTAAAAGATTTCCGTTTTGAGTTAGCACCTTGAAGTTTCTGTTTTGCTTGCTTCCACTTTCACACATACATTAGTTTCTTCAGCATAATGCATCACTTTTAGCTTCAAATTGCTATCAAAACTTTGTCTTATATATTGTCCAAGAACCTAGCATCCAAAGTGTTTCTGATATTAGACAATGCGCCATGCCATCCAGAAAGCCTATAGTTCACCTACCTGAACACAATGGTAGTCTTCCTACCACCTAATACCACCTCTCTTCTCCTACCAATGGATCAGGGTCTCATCGTGACTTTTAATTTATATTACACTCATCACACATTTGCAAGAATTCTTGACCAGATGGAGAGCAATTCCTCTATGTCAGTCAGTGATTGCTGGAAAAAGTACAGTATCACTGACTGTATCACAAATATAAAGGAATCTCTAGATGAAATCAAGTCTTTGACTTGGAATGCACGCTGGAGGAAGCTGTTACCTGATGCAGTAAAAGACCTGAAAGGCTTCTCACCAGTAGAGGAAGAGGTGCAGAGGATAACGAGTATGGCACATGATATGGGAGGAGAAGGTTTCAACAATCTCAAAGAAAGCAAGTTGGAGGAGCTCCTTGACTTCCAAATAGAAGAGTTGACCGAGGAGGACCTAGCGGAACCCATATATTCAAGTGAAAGCAGCAAGGAAGAAGATAGTTATGTGATTCTAAAGCTTCAGCTTCCCCTTAAGGCACTGGTGGAGATTTTGGGCATGTCTAAATCTCTGGCTGATAAGGTATTTGAAATGAACCCATTTATGGAGGTAAGCATAAAATTTAAAAGGGTATTGGAGGTTCTCATGACCCCTTAATAGGAGACATGCAGAGATTTGCAATGAAAAACAAAGCAAATGTCCATAATGAGTTTTTTTTAAGAAGATCACAACTGCAACTTCTTCCCCTGCAGACTCTTGTAAGTCATCTTCCTGTTAAGGTCTTCAGGAGGATCCCACGTCCCATTAATCTCTCCTCATTTTTCAATATTGTCATTGTTGGTGAGTTACACATTTTTTATTTTATTTTATTTTTATTCTTCATATACAACATACACACAGTTTGTTTATTTTTGTTAAAAAGGATGGTTATTACCAGTGGCGGCTCGTGTATAGGCACTGCGGAACTGCAGCACCCCCTATTTCCACTTGATATTATCGATAACATTTAATATAATGAGTTCTTTTTTCTTTAATTCTTTCTTTATTTTTGTAGTACAATATATATTCCTTAAGCTTAATGTCAGTACTTCAGTAGCCATCCCCCAGTTTATGAAAAAGATACAAAAATCTTTGTATGGAACTGTGCGCTTCACAGTGCCAGCGACGTGGTGTTTGACTGTTGTGCGCATGCGCACATAGGAGGGGGGGTGGGGAGGAAGGCGGGACTGTCAGGTAGAGAGAGCACTGTTGCTCTCGCTCTGGCGTGATGGTGGAAGGAAGTTTTTTTTTACTCAGCGTGTGTTGTGCTTAAAAACCGTGTACCATATTCTTGAATGTGATAAAGTGTAGAAGAGTGTAGAATTAGATTATTATTCTGCTTCCAGCTATTCTATTTTCGGTCCTTTTATGGATTTCATTTTTAAATGAATAGATCAAGCTTGAACTGTAACAATTTAAGTTAAAGTAAGTAAAAAAAGTTTGGTTTCTTTTGTTAAGATTTTATCAAGTTCCTGAATAAATTTTCTTTTTATACATGTTTTTTTCCTTTTACACAATTTTAAAACAAAGGCTAAAAATTTTCTGGAGCAGCACCCCCACTAATTTTAGCTACGAGCTGCCACTGGTTATTACATATATTACAACATATTTCTTATTGATCGTGAATTTTCACCTTGATTTCCACCTTACCCCTTTTTACTTTCTCCATATGCAATATAAGGGAAAGTATTATTTTAACCACTTGCCTGACGGGTTTAAAAATTTTTCCTGGACAAAAAATGTCAGGTTTTTTTATTTTCTCATTATAATGTTATAAAAGTTATGGTACAGATTTACTATTACCCAGCAATCACTCAATAACCTCTACCGGTCAATTTACAAACTACATCCATTCGTATTTTATTTATATTGTGTTTTTATCAAATTATTAGAGATTAAAAATGAACAAAATTTCACTATTTGAGGAAGAACCAAAACACTTCAATCAACCCAACCCGGTGAAGTCGCGCAAAATGTCCCAAAAGTTCCCAAAACACATAATGAATGGATGTAGTTCGTAAATTGGCCGGTAGAGGGTATTGAGTGATTGCCAGGTAATAGTAAACCTAAGCCAAAATTATTTACAATTTAAAAATTTACTTTATTTATAAAGGAGCTATTTTCAAAAATATCAAATAAGGCTTTTAAATATTTTTTCAATTTTTTTAGGTTTTAATTTACAAAAATATTTTAACATTATATATAAAAGTAAAAGATCATTTATTTTATAGGGTATAATACACTGGTTAAATTCTAAATGTTATCAAATGTTAAAAGTCCTTCATTGTGTGATATGTTTTGAAACAAGGTACAGCACGCAGCCCCACATCACGCTCTTTACAATAGAACCTTGTCTCTTTCCTGATCCTCTTACCCTTATCATCCCTTTTAGCACAACATACTGCCCACTGCCTTGCTGGCCTTTTCTTTTTCTCTGTTGGAGGAATGTATTCAGGAAAGTGCCTTCCAGTCAGGCGCAAAGGATATGGTTCTGCTGAGGGCCTTTCACCTTTACATCTGAACCTCTCATTATGGTACTTTTGCATAATAAGGTCTACCAGTTCCATTCTAAAGACAGGATGACTTTTCATTCCACCTTTCTTCCTATATGATACAAATGAGTTCCAAATAGCCTGGTCTAATAAGTGAAAAAATATTTTTTTATAATGCCTTTTCCTCTTATTTTTATAACAGGAACTGTCCCCTTTCCAGTATATATCATTGTGGACCATATATAGCCAGACTTTGATTCACATAGCATAAAGCTTTTTATTCCAAATCTGGCTCTTTTTAGGGGAACATATTGGATCCATCCTAACCTACCCTTGTAAAGCATTAGACTTTCATCTATTGAGATGTCCCTCTCAAGAGTAAGCAAACCTGAGAACTGTTTGTCCAAATACTCTAACACAGGTCAAATTTGATATAGCTTGGTATTTGGATGTGTCTTTGTCAAATGTGCAATTATCTGAAAAGTGCAGATAGCGTTTTATAAGGACAAATCTACGATAAGACATAACTTTTGAAAAGAATGGTGTTATTATGGTTTGTTTCTTTGACCAATACTACTCCTCCACTGGCTTGTTTATAATACCCTGTAGAATAACTAAACCTAAAAACACACTCATTTCACTAGTTGTTACAGGCTGCCAATCTTTCCCTCTTGAAAATTTTCGCAAAATGGATGATTTTATACTATGATCAGCATAAAGATTGGTTTGAACAGTGATCAAGTCAATTAAATATTCATCAAAAAATGCTTTGAATACTGAAGAATACCGACTATTGTTAACAATTGTCACTTAGTTACGTCTTAGTAATGTTTCTTTTTCTTTTCTTAATTGTTGGAGCTCTGCGGCTATATCCAATATCAGTAGTTTACTTCTGTTCTTTGTCAAGTTTAAAATTTTCTCCCAGTTTCTTAAAATATTTATTATTATGTAACTTATTTGGAATTTTTAGAAATATTACAGATATGGAGATATGTGGTGGCCACATCAGATTTTTTATATTTGCTTTAATATTTGATAAATGTAAAAATGAACTGGAATAAAAGTTGTAGGAAATTTAATTTTCTACAACCTTTGTTCGAAATATTTTTCCATATACTAATGTATTGTTTAAGAGATATCTTATATATTTAGCTGCCACCACCACGCCACCTACCAATGACTATTGTTAATAACTAATGCTTAGTTACATCTTAGTTATGCTCCTTTTATTTCCTTAATTGTTCGAGCTTAGTGGATATATCCAATAACAGAAGGCTGTGGCTTGAATTTATTTCCATTCTTTGTAAAGTCTAAAAATTTCTCTGCAGTTTCTTAAAATATTTATTATTATGTAACCTATTTGAAATTTTTATAAATATTACAGGTATGGAGAAAGTCGTGTGGTGGCCACATCAGATTTTTTATGCAAGACTTTGGTCTTAACATTTGTGGTATTGACACTTGCGGCTATTTCCAGGAATGTAACATTCACGAATGTCAAGGGTTTTCTGTATTTCTTGAAAAAGGAACACTTGCACTCACTCACTCACTCACATAATTTGAAACCAACAGATTAAATCCAAATCACTGCATTGAAGTAATTTACAAGTGTGTAAGATTACAATTTAAAAATGCTTACCAAAATTCAGAAGAAACAGTGAACTGTTGAACCTCTGAGGGTGAGCAGATGTACAGACCATGTCCACGGTTACTAAAGCAAAATGTCCGTGCTATCCTGAATTTAAAAAACAAACCCAGGCCCAAAAATGGGTAATTTTAGAATTCTGAAAACATAAATATTTATCTGAAAATGTTTTTAATTGACATGAATTTCTTAAAAGAAACTATATCATTAAAGTCTTCTGTAGATTACAAGTTTTTATGAGATATTTATCAATGAGTTTTATAAATATTTAATGATCTACAGAAATCACATATTTAGTACCCCTTCTGCTCAATAAATTTATTATTGGGGAAACATGAAGTGTTGAAACAGCAACTTCAAAGTGTGTTTGTCAGTATAATTTGGGATGAACATACAGAAGGGGTTCAAATATTTTTGAGAATGACTTGATAGACAAAAACTTTAATAAGTGTCATATATGTTTGTAAAACAATTTTATAACAATGAAACAATTAACATAATTATTTATCACATCAACACATTTATGAGTAAGAGATAATTATTGATCTATTAAAAAAAATACGATGCACTCCAAAAAGCAATCTGCCGTATGAGGGGAGGATGCAACGACAAGATTAAACATGGTTGCAGGGACAAGCACAGAGGTTGAGGGTAGTAAGCAAGAGATTATTTAGGCATTGCATAGCTGCCACCATCTCGTGCGCTTGTCAGACATCAATAGCTATTTTGCTGGAAGCTTCATTGGTAAAAGCCATGATGGTGCATTCATAATTTGAAAAAATATGTAGTTGGGAAATTATGCTCCTTGGACAATAAATCTATAATGACTCCAAATTTTTGCCGCCGACTACTTTTAAAAAAATAATAATTTAAGTTAAAAATATTTGGAAAAGATGACTGTTACACTTAACACATTATTTATAATAAGCTATGATCAAAAACAGATTTAATATAAGTGAAAACTTTATATTATGAATAGGGATGGGACGGTTCCACTTTTACCTGGTTCCGGTTATATTAATCTCATCCCAGTTCTCAGTTTCAATTCTGTTAGGTTAGAAGTGCTATTTGATACACCATGGGAAATTCTAGCTTTACAATAGTTGCATATAGTGTATTTGTACTGTCAATCCTGAAGTTGTTCCAAATGTCCGACATTGCTTTACGGTTAGGGTTCACAATAAATCAGTTAAATTTAAAAATTATCCGTGGGATATCTATTTGAAATTACTACACAACAAAATAAAACTTATTTCTATTAATAAGTTATAATAACACTTCAAAATGATGGATTTGAGTCAAAATATTGCTTGAATTTGTACATTACAAAACCACGCAGCCACAAACCAAATATTGGATACCAGAAGTTCGAAACCCATCATTCACTTTTTTGATAGATATTTTTGTGGAACTATCATTCGTTGAACTGATTCATCATCCTGATTTTTGTACACACTACAAAGTTCTTTTCCCTCATAAAATAAAGGAAATTCAGACTTGTTCATCCCGTTTGAAACTGATAACACACCCAGCATAAAAATTTGTTTTATGTTGTAGTTAACGAAAAACTTCCATCATATGCATCGAAAACCGAATGCCGTGGCGGAAAAATATGGTGGAATGAGGGGGTCACTTTTCAGTTAGCATCTGCTTATGAGACGTAATCATTTTTAGGTGTTCTTTACAATAAATAAAAAAGAATTCCTTATGTTCAGGTGATGTTCGTCCATCTGTCCGCATGTTTCATCTCAGAAACTACCGGGTGGATGTTGATGAAATTTGGTATTTAGGACATAGGGGCAAAGAAACTAAGAAAATTATATAAATAGTTTACGTGACCTAATCAGGAGTGCCACTTTACAGGTGACAAAAAAGATCTTTTCTTTATATCTCATACAATATAACTATAAGGAAAAAGTCTTTAAAGAACTTCGTAGAACTAATCAAATGACATATGTTTTGTTCACTACACTTTTATCGAAGGAGTAGCCGATTTCAAGAAAATCAAATGAGAAAGTCGTAATTCACTTTGGACCCGTGTTTTTTATTTCTTGTCAATGAAAACAATCTTCATGGCAACTGATGTAAACAGTATCTGCTGTAAATACTTAATTAATTTAATTTTCTTTCATGAGCACGAACATTAGGAAATTGGACAATAAACGACAAAGAAATGAATGTAAATACATCTATTTTTTGTAAAGACAGCATTCATAAGCAAACAGAAATGGGTAATTTATGATGAAGGAATAAACTTGAACATAAAAATTACATTACTACTATTCCAGTGAAGTATGCTTTAAATAATTGTCGATTGTTTTATTAATTACAATTGATTAGGAAATTAGTCAGTGAATCAAAAATTCGACATTTTCTTGGCATCACTACTGACATTTCAGTTCGTAGACATTATACTAAGCCATTTAATATTTGTGGCATGATTGTATAAATCGTAAAGAACGCCTCTGCCTCATGTGTTTACACGCATGATGTGTGCATCTTTCCACACTTTTTATTAAAATAAGGATCAGAACCAAAGAACCAGATTATAAACAGTCGGTTCCAGTTATTTCGGTTCTTGAGAGAACCAAGGAACCGAAGAACCGATCATCCCATCCCTAATTATGAACAAAGAAAATGATATTGTTAGAATAAATGAGCAATTTCCCAGCTAATTAATCCATCTGGCTGATTCAAAAAGCCGGAATAAAATTACAGTAAAATAATTAGCTTAAAACTATCAATATTCTCCAACTAACAAGAACCTTTATAATAAAAATTAAAGGAAAAATATTAAATACAAACATATAGATAGAATGTATCACAAAATAGTCATGTGCAGTTGAAAATCAGAATGAGAACTTGGAGAAATTATTTAAAATGTATGATACATTATATCACTCTATTAGTACACTTTCATGGGAAAAAATGAGTATGCAATAATTAATAATTTCAAAACAGAAGAATAGGGCAAGGTCTGAGAAATTTAAATCCAGTAAAAATGGGCACACATATCTTCCTACAGTTAAAAGATTGCTATTCATTTGTAAAATAATGAAATGTTAAAAAATTATATCTACCATGAATTTTTTAAAAATTCAATTCTATTCTATATTTGTTACTGATATTTTCTTAACATGTTGGTGACCAGAGATGGAGATTTCGACCATTAGAACATCTCCATATTTTTTGCTTCTTATTTAATCAATTATTATTATTTAACTACTAAAGATTTTTATTCAACAACATTGGTGACTAGAAATCTTTTGCAAAATGGAAACATGAATTTTTGTTTAATATTATCTATGGGTGGTTTCAATTTTTTAAAACTTTTTCTCTAGGACAGAGCAGAAATAAAATAGAATTCTTGCCAATATTTTGTGTCATATTTTGAAAATCAAGCGATATTCCTTTTTATTTAGTTTTCCCAGCATTTAAGAAGGCTGTGAAACTTAACATATGGACAATAAAACACATTTTGGAGGGAGGAGCATGACTCTGCTTACACTGCAACCTTTAGGTTGATGCAATATGCCCTGAGACAGAATAATCCAGATGGGATTTTGAAAAACAAGAAAAGGCACAAAATAAGTTGTTGTGTATGCAAAGAAATATCTAACTAGAATGAGTAGAGTATGAGCAACAAACAAAACTAGGAAGGATACCAGATATTTTTGCCTTTTATGCTTGGTCCTGCTACACAAAGAGACATGCTTCAATCACTACCATAATATAACAAAGTAGCAACAACATTGATGAGAAAAACTTTCAAGTTTAATTAAAAACATTGAAAATTTAAAAAGTTATGATATTTTACATGCATTATTGTCCTATTGGGATATGATTCTTTAAAACACCCAGTCCACTTTGGTGTAGGTAGGATTTAAATGGCGGTCACCAACATGTTAATTACTCTAGTCCCAGGAAAGTTTCACAAGAATGCTCCAGGCCGTTCCCTGTACATGTATTACATGAATTTATGTATGCATATATACACACACACACAAACATATGTACATACATGTACACAATCACATGTACAATGAAAATTACACAGTCATAAAAAATTAATTACAATATAACACATATTACTGTTTACATGAAAGATAAAAATAAAACAAATATTTCCATGAAAATCCATAGGCTAAGAGAAATGAAAAGAAAATGAAGATCAGTTACAATCAAACAATATTTCAATAACAATGAAAATTTGTACAAAAAATTATAAATAAAATGTACCTTCTACATCAACATTAAAAAAATATATTTATTTTAGAACTTTGCATCACTAAGCTATGAAAATCCTGAGAATAAATTATTCATTAGCTGAAAAATCAATGAAATTATTAAATAGGGATTTGGTTCCCATTTCAACAATTTATTTTTAATAGAAATTATACAAATTGGTAATGAAATATTAACCATAAACGAATATATGCACACAGTTTTTTGATAATGTTAGACCATGATCAATAAATGCTGGCTGAGTGTTTTAGAGGATTTTAAAATAAGAGCTTGATTAGGATAAAGGAAATCTGAAGATGTCTTTTAGCATTAAGAAAATTATTATCGCATGTGTTTTATAAGTTGTGGTATGATGCTCTTCCCAAAACCTTGTTTAAATGGCAAAAATAAACATGAATATGACTATTTTCAATGTAATAGAATAGTTCATGATGACTGATGAAGCTTGATATTAATATGATTGAAATTTAGCTTGAAAGAGCTAAAATGAAACAAAATTCTTTATTTATTCTGACAAAAACATTGGTTATGCATCTGTTATCTTTTCAATGATGGTTTATGATGCGTTTATCATGCTAATAAATGACAATGATTTTTAGGAGGAATGAAAAATAATTTCAAATTATTTCTCTTAAAATTTCATCATTGTTTAGAAATGCATTTTAGAAAATTAAGTATTAAAATGAAATTTATTCTCCCCAATTATTTTTTAAAATGCCAAAACTGTACTGAAAGCAAATACTTTAAATAAGCCAAAATTTTATCTGTAATCTTGAAATGAAATAGAAATGATTTCAAAATCCAATTTGACAAAAGTGAGAAAAAATAATTTCTACCAATTTGATGATTGAAACTTAAATTGAGATGACTACTTACATTATCTTAAATATAAGGTAAATAAAGTCATTTTAGTTATAAAACATCACATAAATATCGGAATACCTTTAAGGGAGACCTAAAACTGCACTATAATGCAAATCTCCTAAACCCATTGCACTATTTCACACTTTGTGCAAGAATTATGATATCTGAATGATTCATCAGAACAAAACAAAGTTATTCCTTGAGCTTATCTGGAATGTAGTATTTGTATTATCATTTTATAGTGAGAGGAATGATAATTTATCACTTCCATGTTCATTTTTACTTCCTATAAAAGCTACCTTGTATAGGCAGAGAAAGTGAAGGTCTCATTTAAACTTAAGGCAAAATATATTTGCATAGTAAAAATTGTTGGGACACTGAATGTTTAGGCTTAAGTTGAATTCGCTTATCTATTCAGTTATAATACAGGAAACATTTACTTTTGGATTACAGCAAAATCTCATTATAAAATTTCTCCATATGTTTCTCATCCCCTTTGACATTAATCAGTGAAAATACTATTCACTTAATTTCTCAAGAATCACTTAACTTTACCAGACCATACAAAGACACCAAGTGTTACTTGGAAATGGAAATGATCAACTTATTCCTAAAATATATATGTAATTAGCAATATATAAATCCTGTGCTTGGAGATGCATGAACTGTATTTCCAATAAATTTTCCTTCTCATTGTGTTTCCTAAAATAGAAACCATTATTTCAGAGAGTAATGACAAACCTTACCATATATACTCGCCTATAAGCCAAATGTTTTGGAAAAAATTGATACCTAGAAGAAGAGGGTGGGCAAAACCGCGAGATCAAGTCTAAAGTCAAAATTTTTAATCATTTACCTCATTTTCTAATGAGCACATATAAACAACAGTACTCCAAACCATGCAACTATACCATCTTCATTATTCATAATACTAGGTATGTACAGTAAGTGCTTGCTATTCACTGTGGACGCATTCCCGAGAGTCACAACGAATGATGGGACCAGCTAACCCACTGACTTACATGCAATACATGGAGGATATGTTCCCATTACGAAACTGTTTTTACAATTGAGTATAGTTTTTCTCATTTGTTCAATAGTATCTTACAAAAACATTAATGTATTCCGCACGCAATGTGGAAGAGGAAGAAACACAACTCCATTTTTAATTTGTGTAGTTAAGGACTAGAGGTTGATTGTACGACCAGGGGCATTGTAGAGTAGCAAAGCTTTCTTTGGAAGGTCCTGACTCTAAGAATACCACTTAACGGATGTGCAAATATCATGACCAAACCAATCTTCAAAAATACCCTGAGTAACCCATGCCTTACAACTTTAACACCAGATTACAGGCAGGCTTGCCTCACTGTAATCCTTCAGGGCTTGTAGATTATCTGAATATTAAACCAGCAAGGGTTCTGATTTCCAATCCCCTGCTGAGTTCCCTCCATACAGGAGAGTCAGGCAGTCTTTAGGACAATAATGAGGACTTATTGTGTAATATATTGTGATTTCATTCCTTTGTATTGCTTTAATTATTCAGTAATAAATTTAAAATAGTTAATAACAAATTAAATTAAACAATTTATAAGTTTTATATGCCTCTCTAAACTATTCTGTATGATCACTTTGAGAGATCAAGTTCACCAATAACAAAATTCACCATCGAAAAACTTCTAACCAGTCAGCATTGCTTAACTCCCAGAGTTTAGAGAAACCTACTTTATAGTGCTATAAAGGAACTATACAAATTTAAAATTTAACAATATTTAAGATGAACAGTAGTGAAAGTAAGAAAAAATGATCTGCTTATGTTGTGGCATTCAAACTGAAAGTTGTCAAATATGCTGAAGCAAATAATAACTGTGCTACTGCACACACATTTAATATCAATGAGAAACATATATGGAAATGGTAGAAAAGCAGTATTAGAAGAGATGCCAAGAACCAAGAAAGCAAGTAGTACTAGTGTTGAATCATTCCCTGAATTAGAGAAAGCACTCAATGATTGGGTTTCTGAATGTTAAAAAAACGGATACATCGTCACAAGAACTTGAATTCATCTGCATGCTCTGGAAATGTCGAAAGACAGTAAATACAATCCAGAGAAATCATCCAAGGTAGTAGCATCAGCTGGTTAGTCTATCTGTTTCATGAACAGGCATGATCTCTGTCTCCAGAAGCAAATGAAGATAGCATAAAAGCTACCAAAAGACCTTGAAAAAAAATCGAATCGTTCCAGAGGTTTATCATCAAAATTCGAAAAAAGTATACATACGAGGTATTACAGGTGTCAGCTTATATGCAGATCATGCGCTTTTTACTGTTTCATCTGGCAACTTAGAGTGTATGTGAATGGGTTTATAGGTGAGTATATACAGTAACTGCCTTTTCTTGATCACTAAAAGTATCAGTTTCTTTGGCGTATCATATTATTTGCATATGGTGTTATCAAAACCTATTTGATTCATTTACGTCAAGAAAATAATTTTCCATTGTCCAACCTGTCCAAGGCCATTGTTTCCTCTACTAGCAGCAACATTCTTTAAGCCTAACTTCAAGAATAAGCACTTAAAAATTTAAAAAAAGTACTAACTCAGGTATCTCCAATAGCCATAACAACAAAGAAGCGCATTTCAGCTACCACTGAAAACAGCTACATTGTAGCTGAAATGCACATCTTGTTTTTCATAACATTTTTGTGGCTATTGGAGATACCTGAGATAAGTACTTTTTCAATTTAAAAAAAATGCTTATTCTTGAATTTTTTTCAACCATAAGTTGAACATGATGATTCTCTGGTAATAAGTCTAACTTGTTCTCAAATGGACTTTGTAAGGTAACTAGTACCTTCAGCAGATAAGACACAGGTCAACTTTTGGTGACCTATTTTGAGAGAAGTGCATCTTGTCACCCAGAAAAACTAATCTAATTTTTCCTTTAGAAAACTAATTCAATGTTTTCATCTAGAATTTGGTTGCAATAAAGTAATCTTGGTATTTTAGCCTTGGATATATTCAAGTTTCAAGTTTGTACTCTATCTCCAACCTTTTTTAAAATGCATATTGAAATATCCAACATTCTTTACTATCTAGATCAAAGGAGAAAAAGAAACACTACTGGAGTTTAGCCTATACTCATGATTAATACAGTGATCTACCCAAAAAATATGCGAGATTATGCTGAGAAAATTTTTAAAAATTATTTAGATGGAATGCCACTGTTAACTTATTCTCAATACTCCCATTCATAATTAATCATATTTAACTCATGTCAGTGTCTTTAACAGAAGGATTTACATTTTGTATAAATAAATACAGCAAAATCCAATTACAACAAATTTCTCAAGGAATGCAAATAATTAAATAGGAATGTTCTGAGCGAGTATGGAGTGAATGGTTGGTTGCTGAATGCTATAAAGGTAGTGTATACTGGAAGTAGGGCATGTGCAAAGGTGAATGGCTTGATGAGTGATTGGTTTAGAGTTGAGCAAGGTGTACGACAAGGATGTGTCATGTCCCCTTGGTTATTTAATGTGTTCATAGATAAATCTGTGAGACAGGCATGTATGGATATGGTGGGTGTTAAGGTTGGTGGAGAGAATGTTTGTGTACTTTTGTATGCTGATGATGCTGTGTTAATGGCTGAGAACCCAGGAGAATTGCAGAGAATGTTAGATAGCCTGCATGATACGACAGTGAAAATGGACTTAAGAATAAATGTGGCCAAAACCAAGGTAGTTGTGTTTGATCGGGAGAATGAGGTGAACGACTGTCAATTTAGCATAAATGGTGGAACGATTGAGGTAGTGGATGAATTTGTATACCTTGGTAAAATGTTCAGTAAAAATGGTAGAGTAGATGGGGAAAACAAAAGGAGAGTGAATGCTGGTAGAAAGGTGGCAGGGAGTGTGTGGTCGATTGCAAAGAATGAATGGTTGTCAAAAGAAGCAAAAATATCTGTATACAAGAGTGTTTTAATGCCTACCTTGCTGTATGGCAGTGAAACATGGGTGTGCCAGGAGAAGCATAAAAGTAGTTTGAGTGCGGTTGGGATGGGATACATGAGAAGAGTTTGTGGAAAATCTAGGAGGGACAAAGTAAGGAATAACTGGGTGATGAATGAATGTGGTATGAAAGCTAGTGTGACAGATCTGTATGAGAGAGGTCTGCTGAGGTGGTTCGGACATGTAGAAAGAATGGAGGAGAGTAGAATCACCAAACGAATATAAGAAGGAAGAGTGAATGGCGAGAGAGGGAGAGGCAGACTGCACAAGACTTGGTTGGATGTGGTTGGTGAGACTCTGAGAAAAAGGGACGTGAAAAGTATGAGGAATAAAAGGAAATGTGTGACTCAGTGTATGAGTGTAAGTGAAGCAAAAGAAGTGTGCAAGGATAGAAGTGTGCGGAGGAAGGGGGTGGGTTGGTAATTGGCAGACATATGGCATGGCTTACCCCGCAAGGGAAAGCGTCAAGGTGTGTTGTTGTTGTTGTTGTTGCAAATAATTTCATTATACTGAAATTTTGTTCTAATGAATATTGGTCAAAATTACTTCACCAGGTTCATTATTAGTTCAAATAAGTTCCACTATACTTTTATAGCCTGCTGTAGTGGTAATTTAATTTAGTGCAAATATTTAATTAATAATAAATAAAATGCCAAAATACTAGTTACTCGCTGATTAGCACGATAATTGAAAGGAAGTGGAAGAACCTTTTTTAAGAAACAGCAAGGTTTGCTTAATTTTCTGATTATTGACAGCTTCATCTTTTGAGTTCCATATGAATTTCAGCGAAAAAGTCAATCGTTGTTTGGATTCCCTGCCTCATCTACAACAATCACACAAGTGTACCATTCAACAACAAGCGATAACACATTCTTGTCCCATCAGCTGGAAAATATCATTTGAACTGTATATTCATTAATCAGCTTTTTAGTTTTTCCTGTATGCCAATTGTTCACCTTATCTAGTGGAACATCATTTACTTCTGTGAAGATTAATTTTGATGCAGTTCAATACTGTTACCAAAATCTGTTTAGCCACCCAAAGCATACCATGTCTGAGAAGGTTTGTTAATTCAAACTCATTTTTCCAATCAAATGTTTCTAAAGTGAACATTTTGTAACCATTGAAAATTCTTTTCTCTTCAAAGTATTCCTAGTTAACCTTCCCTTGATGAGGAGAGAATGAAAATTAAATGAAAAGGTTATTAAGACTCTCAGGAAATCATTTATTTGTAAACAAATGGATTTCATGCATAATGCTGAGTTTAAAAATATGTACATAATTCATTGCACTGAACTTTCCATAATACAAAATTTCATTCTATCGAGATTTAACAAGTACTTTTAATTATAGAAGCTGGCCGGTACTTCGAAATGTTTTTGTTGTGAAATTTTTGTTATAACGATATTCGCTGCAACTGGATTTTACTGTATATGTTATGAAGTAAAAATGTGATTTATTGTATTGCTTGACTCCTAGATGATAAATTGCAGGAAAAGAGCAACTAAATTTTGTCACTGATAAATATTTTTTAAATTGTAATTTTTCAGATTGGAAAACATTTTAAAACCGAATTCAGAAATCATTCGCCTTTTATTGATTGCAAAAACTTTTTCCTACCTGAAGTTTAATACCTGAGTTTATATCTTGAGTTTAAACAGTTTTAAAATGCAAATGAAAATATTCCACATTCAGTTACAGGTTAATTATATGGACTACATAAATGCTTCTGGAAACAAATTATGATATTATCATAGACCAGGGGTTCCCAAATCATGGGCCATGGCCCACTGGCGGGCCACAGCACGTTTTCCAGGTGGGCCACAGAGACTGCCCAGTTGTCGTCTTTTTTTCTTGACAGGCATAGGGCCACACAATTTTCGAGTTGTACCTGACAAAGTTGGCAGAACACGGTATGACTCATGCAACTTGCATGAGTCATTCCGTGTTCTGCATAGTGTTTGGTTTCTGGCTGTTTCTGACAAATTATTCACTTGTTTTTTGTGGTGCGCTTGAGTCAGATGCGCGTGTCACTCTCTCGTGTTTATCACCTTTCAAGACACTATTTCTAGGTAAGTTATTTGTTCATATATTTCATGGTAACAACTTCTATAGTGAAAAACATATATACGGTATAATATGGTGAAAAGATACATAAACGGGGGTTGTCCCTCAATTAGCATCGATTCATTGCATGCTGATAAAAAATGTAGGGGCCATGCTACTCAAACTATTCCTGGATCTGAAATCCGATCTGACGGCTATAGTCATTTGTCCATTTTTTCTATTCCCTGCATATTTTTTCACTTGTTTTTTTTCCATTATTTTTTATTTGCTGTTTCCTAGGTATTTCAAAGTTTTACTCCAGAAACCCTTCTAAAATGACAAAATGAGGATATGATGAGCAATACATAAAGTTTGGATTCAGATCCATCCATGATCGTGCAGAATTAAAGGGACAATGCATCCTGTGCCAGAAAGTTCTCGGAAATCACTCTTTGTGCCCATTGAAGTTGAAGCTCCATTTAGAGAACATCAAAATAAGGATGTGAACAACTTCAAGCGAATAGAAGAGAACGTGAAGCGCCAGCGCTTGGATAAAAGTGGAGCATTGTTTCAGCAAGAAAAGCGTCTTACGGAGGCTTCTTATGCCATCAGCTTCCTCATTGCACAACAGAAGAAACCTCACACAGTCGGAGAGACTTTGATCAAGCCATGTGCTCTGAAGATGGCTCATATTCTGCTTGGAGAAGAAGCTGAAAAAAGTTAAACAAAATTTCTTTATCAAATAATACGGTTCAAAGGAGGATTGCTGACTTGTCTAGCGACATAAAAGAACAGGTGATTGCTGAAATTAAAGACGCTGCATTTGGATTGTTCTCAATTCAGTTGGATGAGTCCACAGATGTTTCATCCTGTTCCCAGCTTCTTGTTGTCATTCAGTATGTAAAGGGTGATTCCATCAAGGAAGAATTCTTATTCTGCCGTTCTCTCGAAAGAAATATCAGAGCTGTGGATGTGATGGAAATAGTATCCGAGTTCTTTGACCATGAGTGACTGAACTGGCACAATCTATGTGGAGTGTGCACCGATGGTGCCCCAGCTATGCTAGGAGCAAAAAGTGGCTTCCAAATGCTTGTTCGAGATCAATCGCCAGGCATCATTGGTGTTCACTGTCTGATTCATCGGCAAGCTCTTGCTTCAAAAACCCTTCCATCTCATCTTCAGGATGTTCTTGAACAAGTCATCAAAATTGTGAACTGCATGAAAAGCAGTGCTTTGAATTTCCGACTGTTCAAGCAATTGTGCACAGAAATGGATTCAGAGCATAAGAACCTGCTCTACTACTGCAAGGTGCATTGGCTATCAAAAGGCAATGTTGTGGCATGAGTGTTTGAACTCCGAGAAGAGCTGCAGAGTTTACTACAGATGCAAGAAAAGCACAAACTTGAAGCTTCCTTCCATGAAAAGCTGTGGGTCTTTTGCTGTGCATACCTTGTGGATATTTTTGATCAACTGAACAAACTGAATCTAAAGCTGCAAGGAAAGGGAACAACTATCATTCAGTTCGTTGACATCTCAGTGCATTTATATGGAATGCTTGAAAACTGGAAACGAAAGGCTGAGGAAGGGAACTTTGCCATGTTTGAATCTCTTTCAGCAGTCACTATTAATGATCCATTGTATCCTGGTGTTGCAAAGGATGTTGTGACACACCTCAGCTGTCTCCGAGAACTTCTGCAGTACTTTCCAGAAATTGGGAGAGAAGGACTAGAGCTCATGAGGAATCCTTTTCTTGTTAAAGTCAGTGACGTCCAGGATGACCTGCAAGATGGACTGACTGAACTTCAAAATGATTCTGGATGCAGAGATGTCTTTGAAGCTTCCTCTATCTATGAGTTTTGGCCAAAAATTATGGGAAGCTATCCCAACATTGCAAAGGAATGCCTTCGGAAGCTCCTGCCCTTTGCAACGATTTATCTTTATGAATCAGGCTTCTCAATGTTGGTGCAGCTGAAGACAAAGACTCGGAACCGCCTTGAATGTGAGGCAGATCTTAGATGTGTGCTTTCTACAACAGAACCTAGGATTGGGAAACTGGTGCAGAAAATTCAGGAGAACATCTCTCATTAAAGTAGCTTCAGCTTAAACTGGTTTGAGTTTTTTTTTTTTCATTCGGAAGATGCATGCAATGTTTTGTTTTCACAAAGAAATTGTTCAAATGAGAAACATTGTTTAATTAAATACTTTTAAATTTAACTAAGTTGTGGTTATTATTGACATTTCTTTGGTTTAAAAAAATTGCTCAGCTATGATCCCCACTAGGACATGACATGCCAGGCCAAAAGCCAGTTAGGCCACATGGCGAAAAAAGTTGGGAAACACTGTCATAGACAATGACCCACCTAAAACCTTCATGGGTTGGATTGAATGATAATTAAGTTAAAATTGACATTCATAACTTATCAACATTACCATATTTAACTGAATCCAAGACAACCCTGAATATAAGACCCTTTACTAGACTGTCAAAACAGAGAAAACTCGAGATTTCTCCATTGAAAATCAACGTGAGTGTTACATGAATATCAATTCACCCAGAAAGTGAAGTGCTTGAAATTTATTACATTCGAATACTGCTATTTATATGTACTACTGATTATTCGATAAAGTCATTGTAATTTTCTGTGATTTTAAATTATGCCATCTATATACCTTGCTCTTTTTCTTAGACTTGATTTGCCAGTCTCTGGGTCCATTGTCTTCCCCTTCATTTTTCCTGTTATGCAATAGTGTCGCGACTTAATCTGCCAGTTTTTTTAGTTTGTTGGTTTCAATTGAACATTTTGGCCTTTTTCTTTTCTTGATCAATACATTGAGAATGTGACAGACAGATCTCCACAAAGTAATATGCTGTGCAAGTCCTACAGATAGAGCAACCAGTCTCGTGCATCTCACTCCCTCTTCCACAAAGGGCTCCCCCCTCCTTACTGCCCCTTCAACCTCTCATTCACGAAACACTCCCCTTTTCTGAGCAGCTCACACCCCTCCTTATCTCCCCTACCACCGTGCACCAGGACAACAATGTAGTAACAAAGCAGCTCACTCCCCTACTTTCCGCCCATACCAAACTGCACCAGGACATTGTACCAGTAACTTTTGCCTTTGGCAAATTATATAAAGATATTTTATGATCTAATTACATAGGATTCCTGCAGAAATTATATAAGTTACAAAACTAGCAAAAATTTTTATTAGGTCCCATAATTTTCCTGAAAATCATAGGTCTTTGTATTATATCAGTCACCATCACTCTCTATACTCTCTTCCCAACTGTCCTTACTCTCCCTATCTTTATCACTCCGAACTTTGTCCATAGACTCCCACAAAACATCACCTTCACTTTTGCCAAATTTTGAATTTGTAGCACACTTAGAAGTGAAATAACATTTATATAATTGTTTAAAATTAATTAATTTTTAATGGCAGAAATAACAATTTTATGGATACACTGAAATGTTTATTCGTTTTAATAAACTAATCTCTAGATTAATTAATTAAAAATTTCAGCTCCCTATCTCACCCTGTAGCATCTGAACATTTACCTATTAGTTTCAACTTTAAGAATTTTTAATTGCCAAACAAATTAAAATATCAAAATTTATATAATCCCTATTTCGTTTTTTTTTTTAGAAATTCTAGCTATAAAAATAATCTAATTTCTGGAGCACAGTCGGAAATACATGAATATTGAAATTTTGTTTAAACAATTTCGAATTTTTAGCGTTCGGATGGTTGAACTTTTTCATGATTTTCCTTTTTTCTAGTCGGTTTTGCACATAACCCTATCAACAAAACAAATTCGAGTCTGCCACTTTTCAAGAATTTCCTAAATATTAGTATCTTCCTATATATATGTTATATATTATACTAGTAGGAGGTGCTGGCATACTGCAAGCATTTAATTTCACCTTGAAGAAATATTAATTTTTCAGAGAGATATTTCATCATGGGTAATATTTCTTTAATTCATAAGACTTCTCCTACGGGACTATTTTGGTTTTTTCCTTATGGAACAATAATGGAGTAAAACAATCACTAATTTTTGCAATTTTAGGAATATTATAATTTTTCCACATTGGATTAATAATGCCACAAATTTCTGCCAAATTTTGAATTTGAAGCACATTTAGAAGTGAAATAACAGTTATCTAATTGTTTAAAATTAATTAATTTTAAACGGCCGCAATAAGAATTTCATGGATAAAATGAAATTTTTATTCGTTTGTATACACTAATCTCTAAATAACTATAAAATTTCAGCTCCCATTTTCGCCCCATAGTATCTAAACATTTGTTTAAAATCTAAGAATTTTTAAATGCCAAAAAAATTAAAATATCAAAATTTGTATAATCCCCATTTAATTTTTTTACTAATTCGACCTATAAAAAAAATTTCAGCACTGTAGCAACAATGCGGCCGCTAAAAATACGCAATTGTTTAAACAAATTTTCAAGGTTTATGTATTTCTGAATGTGCTACGGAGCTGAAATTTTTTTAGAGGTAGGATTTGTAAAAAAAATGAAATAGGGGTTATAGAAATTTTAATTTGCTTGGCAGTTAAAAATTCTTAAAATTTAAACAAATAGATAACTTGATGGAATAAAGCGATCTAAAGATCCTATGCAGACAGGCATAAGCTGTAATGTTGGGAATAATTTTGAAACGAGAAAAAAGTCTGCTATGACCGGGAATCCGCGTTGAGAAACGAGAAAATTGATCGGTTAAGATAGTTCAGTGGTAGAATATCCACCCGGCAAGTGGAAGACCCGGGTTCGATTCCCGGTCATAGCAGACTTTTTTCTTGTTTCAAAATTATTCCCAAATAGATAACTGATAAGATAATATTGGATGAGCTAGGAAGCTGAAATTTTCAAGTTATTTACACAGTAGTACTTTTGCACAAACAAACATTTGAATCTCTCCATAAATATATTGTGGTGGCCGTTAAAAATGTTTAAAATTTAAACAATTAGACAAATATAATTTCACTTCCAGAAGTGCTACAACTTTAAAAATTGGCAGAAATGTGTAGCAATAGTATCTCATAATGGAACAAGTATAAAATTCTTAAAATTGCAAAGTTTGAGGATTGTTTTAATCTATTATTTTTACATAAGGGAAAAACGAAAATCGCTGCGGAGATGAGATCTTTAGAATTAATAGAATATTTGTAATGATGAAATATCTATCTGAAAAATTAATGTTTTTTCAAGGTGAGATGAAATGCTTGCAGAATGCAAGCACCTTTTACTAGTATCATTATATATACACGTTCCTTACAGAGGAGGAGTAACATATGACATCTATTATATATACTCTTCTTACAGAAAAGGAACATATATATACATAAATACGATACAAGTAGTAGGAGCTTGCAATCTGCAAGAATTTCATCTCACCCTGATAAACATTAATTCTTCAGAGAGATTTAACATTATTAGAAATATTTTTTTAATTCAAAAGATTTCACCTCTGCATTTAATTTCGATCTTTACTTATTGAAAAATATTTGGTTAAAACAATTTATTAAATTTGAAATTTTTAGAATATTATGCTTTATCCAAAGTAAGGTACTAATTCCACACTTTTTTCAAAATTTGAAGTTTTAGCACATTTAGAAGTGAAATAACATTTATTTGTTTAATTTTTAAAAATTTTATACGGTCACAATAACAATTGTCTGCAGATTTTCAAATGTTTGTTAGTTTAAATACACAAAGCTCTACATAACTTTAAAATTTCAGCTTCTTAGCTTTCCCCAAAGTACCTAAACATTTATCAATTTGTTTAAACTTTAAGAGTTTTTAACAGCTAAACAAATTAAAATGTAAAAATTTCTATAATCCTTATTTTGTTTATTCACAAAGTGTAGCACTAAAAAATTTTTTAGCTTCATAGCACATTCAGAAATACATAACACTTAAAAATATATTTAAACAATTGCGAATTTTTAGCGGTCTTGTTGTTGACCTTTATCAAAATTTCATTTTTTTCTATGCATAATTATCTACAAAATGTTGGCAAATACTTGAACCTACAACTTATAGTCTCCAAGTTAAAAATTATTAAATCTTAATGTTCAACTGGGGTTGAAACAACCCCTTAAAATTAACAATTTTGAAATTTTCGATTTTTATACTTGGTTATGAGCAAAGTTCTATAATCCTGCAAATTTTCAGCATCCTAAACCTATTAGATTGGTCTACACACTGGACTAACTTTTTCCAATGGTAATTTATGGAGGATTTTCCGGGCATCTGGAGTCGAACACAGGACACTGTAAATAAAAGTAACAATAATTCCTAATAAATATTGCAGCCATATAGCAACACTGAAAATTTCATTTTTCTAGCTTATGGACAAATGCCAGAAATTAATTTACAAAAATGGCGCAATGTTTTCCTTATGGAGTCGAACCCATGTCACTTAGGTGAGAAGTCTCATTTTATCTGTAAGTTTTTCCATCATATCTACAAAAACTAAAACTTTCAACTCTCTAGCTCTTGTAGTTTGGGGTGGACATTTGTATCTTCCTATATATATCCTATCATTATATACAGACGTTCCTTACAGAGAAGAACGATATAACACAGGATATATATATAGGAGAATACTAACGTCCAGCCCAAACTACAAGAGCTAGAAAGCTGAATGTTTCAGTTTTTGTAGATATAATGGAGAAACGTACAGATAAAATGAGACTTCTTACTTAAATGACATGGGTTTGATTCCAGAAATTCCAAAAGTTGCGTTTTTTCCAAAAATTCGAAATTGTTTAACAATTTTTCAAGGTTTATACATTTCCGGATTTGCTATGGAGCTGAAATTTTTTTAATAGGTAGAATTTGTAAAAAAAACTAAATAGGGATGACACAAATTTTGATATTTTAATTTGTTTGGTTGCTAAAAATTCTTAAAATTCAAAACAAATAGGTAAATGTTTACATACTACGGGGCGAGCTAGGGAGCTGAAATTTTAAAGTTATTTCGAGGTTAGTGCAAATGCACAAAAAACATTTGAGCTATCCTTAAATGGTTATTGCGGCCATTATAAATTTTTCAAAATTTAAAGAATTAGATAAATATTATTTCACTTCTATATTAGCTACAACGTTAAAATTTGGCATAAAGGTGTGGAATAACTGCACCGCAATGAAAAAAATAATAATATTGTTAAAATTGCAATTTTTAGATATTACTTTAATCAAATATTTTTCCATAAGGAAGGAACAAAAATTGGTGTAAAAATTATTTCTTTTGAATTAAAAAATATCTTCCTGAAAAATTAATACATTTATCAGGGCGAGATGAAATTCTTGCAGAATTCAAGCACCAACTACTTTTATATATATGTTCCTCCTCTGTAAGAAGTCTATATATAATAGACATGATCAATAGGAGGATACTAATGTTTAGGCACTTCAATAAGAGCAGGAGATTCGAAAATTTTTACATAGATATGATTATGTGCAAAACCGACTAGAAAAAAGAAAATCTTGAAAAAGTTCAACAATGCGGGTGCTAAAAATTCGAAATTGTTTAAACAATTTTACAAGGTTTATATATTCCGGATGTGCTACATAGCTGAAATTTTTTTATATGTCTAATTTGTAAAAAAAAAAAAACGAAATAAGAATTATACAAATTTTGATATTTTAATTTGTTTGGCAGTTAAAAATTCTCAAAATTTAAACAAATAGGTAAATATCTAGATACTATGGGGAAAAATAGGGAGCTGAAATTTTTACATAATTTACAGATTGGTCTATACAAATGAATAAACATTTCAGTGAATCCATGAAATTGTTATTGTGGCCGTTAAAAATTAATTAATTTTAAACAATTAGATAAATATTATTTCACTTCTAGAAATTTAAAATTTGGCAGAAATGTGTGACATTATTAACCCAATTTGGAAAACTGCAAAAATTAGTAATTGTTTTACTCAAGTATTGGTACATAAGCAAAAAAACAAAAATCGGTCCAGAGGAGAAATTTTATGAATTAAAGTAATATTTCCCATGACGAAATATCTCTGAAAAATAGTTTTTTCAAGGTGAGATGAAATGCTTGCAGAATGCAAGCACCTACTAGTATGATATCATTATATATTGACGTTCCTTACAGTGGAGAACGATATAACATAGGATATACAGGGAGTCCCAGGAGGAAAGGCAATATTCTGGGAGGTGATAGTATCGGTCATTCTAAGAAAAAAAGTTCGTATGGACAAGTGTCCTATTCCAAACGGTTTCTGTATTTGGCATGCAGTATTTTCCTTCCCTCCTGCCATAATGCGCCACTGTCTGAAGCATGTGAATCGGTGTTAAGCATCAGTTGGCTGTTGTGATTGGTCATAGAGACATTGTTGAAGTGTACTATGGTGTTAAGTGTCTGTTGACGGTTGTGATTGTTGATAGTGACATTGTAGAAGTGTTGTTAAAAATGCCACACGTTCACAAATGTCGAATATGCAGATATGCTGTATGTGTATGGTTTCTGCGATGGTAGTGCCACTGCTGCTGTTGAAGAATACCATCTACAGTTTTCTATGCACAGAATTCCGGATCGAAGAGTGTTTTCCAAGGTTTTCAATACATTGCGTGAATGTGGTATGCTTCCCAGTGTTCATGTTCCATCTGAACGAGTACATCAACAAAATGTGGAGGAACAAGAAAACATTCTTGAAATGGTAGAGCGTAGCCCTACTACTAGCACGCGAAGACTTTCTACACGTCTCGGTGTTTCACAAACACGTGTATGTGTGAAGACGGCTTGTATCCATTTCACCCATAGCATGTGCAAAATCTTCACCCAGGGGACAGTGCCACACGTCTAGAATTTTGTCATTGGTTACATACTAATCGTCGATTGCTTTCATTAATACGTAACTCTCATCGATGGTTTCACGAAAATCCACATTGTACTGTGGCAACAAATTTTCAACTTTGTTTCTCTATCAATGTGTGGTACGGTATGATCGATGGCATGTTGATTGGTCCCGTTATTTTAGAAGATCGTACGACAGGACAAAATTACCTAGAATTTCTGCAAAATGAATTACCAGAACAACTAGAGGATGTTCCTTTGGCTACACGGATTGCCATGTACTTTCAGCATGATGGAGCCCCTCCTCATTATACGAGAGATTAATGTAAAATGAGACAGTTGCATCTCAACAGGAGTGCATATTTCTGACAAATTCTTCCATGTAACATATAACATCACAAGAATAAGATATTTTATAGTTCTAATCATCGAATAAAGCAAAAACGGAGAAAATTGGCCCATATTTACGTATTTTGATGAATGAAAGAAAACAATCTTGCACCTTGAAAAATCAAAAATCCCGTGTAAACTTATGGGAAAATATAATCATCTCCCGGAGTGGAATCCGGGACTTTTTCCAGGATGTGTGATTTTTTTAGGGGTCACTCTATGGGGGTTTAACGATTGTGAATGCGATTGTGAAATGTCCAAAAGTACCGTGACAGATGGAGAGACAGACATACAAACAGATAGACACTTGAGAATTATTATATAAGGAATATTTATGTATTAGGTATGTTTTACGTATAAATGTAATGTAATATTTATGAATCAGGTAGGCATACTTTATGCATTATTATGTATGTATTACACATGCATTTTCGCTCAATATTTTTACTATATTTTATAATTTGGGTTATTACCCATACTGATTATTAAATTAAATTAAAAATTACATTAAATTAAATAACATATGGTGGTGATTTTGCTCCATCTGCTAAAACAGCCAACATTACCATAACTTGCATTTTTCATTACCTGGCCTTATTATCAAAGATTTTGCACATTTTTCATGGACAGTGTAATTGGATGGCATGTCGAAGAAAACTGTAGTTTCATCGACATTGTGTAGTTGACCCAAAAGCAGAGCTGGCTAATAAAATCGCGGGACTCAGTGCAAAGTGTGTGTGCCTCTTAAGCATCAAAGATTTGTAATAGCAAATTTTAATAAATAGAGCAATCTCTCTCACTATGACAGCATTTGATATTTTTGTATTTACTTTAAAAGCACAATATTTTTTGAGAGTGTGAGACCTCTGTAAGTGCAGAGCTCGGTGCAGTCACACAGTTGGCACGATCATCAAGCCAGCCCTACTCTAAAGGTAAATGTAAGTTCAAACATGTTTTTGATAGGTAAGATGTTTCTCACTGAAGTCTGCAGGGAAATTTTGGCACACGGAAGTTCTTGAAAAAACTATTTCATCACATCATTTGCACGCACCAATGGTTACTTGTCTTAAATTCATGGGGTTTATAGTCCACATGCAATTTCTTATGCTTTGAGGTTGATTGTATCATGCAAATCTGGTATTCTGCACCATCTCTGACTATGCACAAACTCAACTACTTGTTATTCTATATCATGAAAGGGACCATACTTTGGACCGCTAAATGATTTTCGACTAGATTTAGCACTTCCCTGTTTTAAGAGTTTCCATCTATGCACATTTGCTTTAGTGATATTGAATATTCAACTGACTTCACAGTTATTAGTTTTTTCTGCATCCTTTATCACTGTCAATTTAAAAATGACATTATCACTATGCCTAATTCCTATTGATATCTTTCCCTTTGCTATTGTTCCCCTTATATCTACATGATCAGACACTTTCAAGTTGAGGATGACATTTAAAATGAAAGAGACAAAATCCCAATTAGAGAAATTATGGCTTAAAACTGTTACGTGGAGATTCCAGATGAATTACACCGTCATTTGTTTTGACATTTGTTAAATGCTATTAGCCACTAGAGAAGGGAAGTTTTGTTCACTTTTAGGAACCATTCATGAACTAATTGTTCATTGAACATAATCGTTGAAAAATAAAATTCAGAAGTTCTCTAGTTTTGTTAAAGAACACGTCATTTGCATGTATTCGGCATGTATTTCATACACGTGTATTCAATATAAGTATAGTTCATTCATTGAAATGGTTTGTTACAATAAAAAAACAATTTTTTAAATATTTTTCTAAATTAATACTGTATTGAAATCCAGATCATAAGCTTGCAATTAAAACTTTCAGTAGGCACAATTATATTACCATATGTTTCATTTGTTGTAAAAAAAATTGATGAAGCGCATTACCCTACTTGGCAGTCAAATTTAAGATGACCCTTGATTTTCGCAAGCAGAAATTTAGAAAAAACCTCACTTAGGATTTGGGTTAATATGGTAATCACAATTGTTTTTGCACCATAATCAAATTATTATATTACATTGTGCATTAAAATTTCTGGCTCATGTAAAATAATACAATATTGTAAAATATATCAGGAATATTTCCATTGTGCACTGATGATGCATTTCAAATTTTTACAATTATAACTCACTGCAACATATTAAATTAAATTTTATTATGGGAAATTTCAACTTCATCCGGATTAAATTGTGATGACTGTTACACCATTAGCTCCAATGAAATTTACCTTAACATTGAAATTACATCATGAAGGGATGCCAATATGGAAACAATTTCAATCAACTTTTATGCAATTTTTGTAGGAGTTTTAAAAAAATACGCTATAATGAGACTTTGCTGTAAGTGAAAATTGAGTTATGCTGAAGGAAGTATTTCAATGTCACCATTTGCTGAAAATGTAACAATTGATAAAATCTAAATGAAAATACTAGATTATAAATACTGTAGTAATTTGTATACACAATAAAACTTGCACAGAAAGCAAAGGTATTCTATTAATTTCTTATCTCTCCTCAATATAATATTAAAGTCTGCGCAAAAAACAGTTGAATTTCTGGATGAATGTTAACTCATTAATAAGCATATTATATCTCTATCAAGAAATCATATTAGATCAAATATTATTAAAATAAACTTTACCATATTTTTATACTTCATTGTTAAGAATAATACGCACTATTTTAAACAGAAAGGCAATAAAATATTACTTAAAATTTTTTAATTTTTCTTCAATTTAAAAATACCTTTGATTTTCAGAAACTAAAGAATTAGTTGTGGCTAAGGTTGGACATTGAATTTGGAGAAGATTTTTATCTATCACATACATATAATTTGCCTGAAAGAGTACTACACGTTTTATACAATAATACGATGATAAAATAAAAATACACCTAAGGGAAAGAATCTGATATATCTTAAGCAGTGATATGAAATTTCCTTTTATGTAAACATCCATTATAGATTTCTTCAGAATTATGTAAAAGATTTTGGCACAGAAAATATGCTTCACTTAAATTGCATCAAATGCACAGTTAATGAAAATGAGATGGGAGAATGGGATATTTCCCTAAAAACCTTTAAAGAAATAATATACTCTTGGTGCTAGGAACATATTTCAATTAACTCTAAAGGTATATTTATTTCAGAATATATAGACAAACTTGTAAAAATTTACATTTAATCGCTATTTATCCTTCATGAGACCTGGTGAGCCAATTCTTTACAGCAAGCTAAACTTTTAAACACTGGATTTAAATCTAACATTCTGATGAGATTTAGATATATTCATAAAAAAGATCAGATCTACTAAACCACTAATCAGAAAACATTCTAATAAGGAGCATTTTAAAGGAGTAGTATTGATAAAGTACATCGTGATATGAGTTTTGCTAAAAGATATTTTTTCATTGCAAAATAGGGACCAAAACTAAGAGACGAGCAAAATCTCTTGCATATGACATTGGTAAATTCCCTTGCCTCCTCTTCCTTCAATTTTCGCTTCCTGATCCATCTTGAGAATGGAAAATACTACACTTCCTTCATTCCCAATTCAGTCAGACAAAGAAAAACTTTCCTTAGACAGCTATTGCATGAAGACGCAGGCCATGCACAGCTAAGCCATAAACGTTATGACATGATGAATCACAAAACTTATGGTCCCTAGTCTGCATGTTTGCAAAGTATTTCAAAGGAAAGACATCCTAACGTTATCTAGAGAGCACTGGTTTAAGGTGGGAATGATTCAGTATATGCAAGAGAACACATTAACACAGCATCACCTGTCATACATATGTACATTGGTAAAAGTATAGTTAAAGTCATATTTTCACAAAACTTTATAGCTCTAAAAACCTAGCTAAATAGTTATTTGCATAACAGTAATCATTGAGTGTCATGCTGCACCAACACATTCTTGTTTACAGAAAATTTCTCCTAAATATTGGAAAAAATCTTATAATGTGCCTGGTTTAGAAATTTCAAATGCAGCATTAAAAAATAGCAAAAAGATTTTTAATTATCTTTTATGGTAGATGTATTGCTATATTCAAAATGGCTTCATTTTAAAATTTACTATGGAGTTTATGAAAAGCCTCTCAAAACTTTAACATAACTAATTTATGCTAAAAGCGCTCATGACTTTGCTATACTAATATCTATAATATTTTTTAATCATAAAATATCTAATGTTTTGTTATCTACCTCATTTAACTAATCACACTTAGTACTACAAATACCTTTGCATTTCTCAATGTAGTAAATTTGGTTAAAAGAAAGTGTTTTGTTCACATTTTCCAATATCTAAATAGGATTGAAATAAAAAATGTGTATGAACTATTTTCTAACCAGTGCCATAAGAAGGCTCAGTAAACATTAGTTTAAGATTATTTTAATTTTAAATAAACAGACAATGTTTTACATTTTTAAACAATTGTAATACGTAAACATTACTCAAATACTGAATATTTGCCATTTTTGACTTAAGTTAGGGAAAATTGTTAAATGAAGCAAATTATAATGACTTGGTAAGAGCTATTCAATTGAAAATTGAAAACTTACTTTAAATTTCCATATTATTCATAATCAATATTAGTCCTATTCTTTCCCTATCTTTGGTATTTAAACATACAATTGCTAAAATTATTCATAGTAATCAATAAATATAATTAGGAATAGGAACTGAAAACACATCGATGAAGAAACCAAGAAAGCTCAACAACAATGGTTTAAAAATTTCACAATAATTTCATATTTTATTCTTAAAACATTTTTACTGTGACAGTAAGACATTTAATTTTTTGATTAACTTCTAAATCTTGAGCAAATGGGATATAATTAAAACTGGAACATTGACAGGAAATGCGCCATCATATTAAACAATGAGAGCAATTCTGAAACTTTAAGACAACTAAACAAAACTTCATACTGATGCAGGGATCGCTAATCATTTTATTGTTAAGTACTTTTACAAGTTAAACGGATTAAAGTGATTTCATCTTATTTTGCTGATGTTAAGCTAAGTATTAATTGCTTATCTATAATGGATTAAATATACAGTTTGTTACTACAAAGCATACCAAGAGCTATAGTCCACAATAGCTAGGCTACTTCATCATTGCCAGTGTTATCAAAATATCATTAAAACATTTTCTTGAAATTTCCACCTAAATTATTCTGACATTACTATCATAATGCAGTTTCATATTAATTTGGCATTAGTGTCCTATTAATATGGGTAATTATCTTTTCATAATTTGCCACGAAGTCTAGAATAAAAGAATATTCTATCTTAAGACAAATGCTGGTTTATTTACTGCCATGGTCAACATAATAACTGGGTAAGTTATTTGAATATTTACATAGTCCACTTTTAATATCAAAAGAGCATTAAAACTTGTAATTTATTGTTTAAATTGCTGACTAAATAAATCCCTGCAAGGCCATAAGCAAGGCATAAGCAATTGCAGAAGTGAATACCAGAGCAAATAATGCACAAATGGCAAAGATATCATTTGACAAAAAGTGAATGACAACAATATACTGCTGTTAGAAACCATCTGAGGTTGGACAAATGAAGTAAAGCCCACTTCATTGTTAGCGTCTAGTACAAGCTATACTTAGACTTTTTCTCTACAGTAATTTAATGTCTTATTGGTGCAAAAACATAGGACAGAAAATCTGCATAAATATATTAAAGATTAAAAGGACTGACATCTGAGATTTACAAAACTGAGTGACTACAACTACCTATATTTCATCAGCTAATTCAACATGCATTGTGACCATGTCTAGTACTCCGTGCTTTAAATTTATTAATTGGTGCTGAAATCTACTGTCTAAGGTACTTCATGAAATTTAAAAGCTAAATGCCAAAAATAAACTATTAGCAATGATTTTCATTAAAATTTAAAGTATTAAAGTCTCTTTGGTTTACATGTGCAGTTAAAAACATAATTTATCACTTCTGTACCTCACAGTGAACAGTTGCAATGGAGTAACTTAAAAAAATGGCTTATAGATAGTAATATTTTTAATGACGTTCATAAAAAAATCAGTTCAAAAGTTAAAATAAACTTTCTCTTTAATAAAGCTTGACTAATTTAGTTTACTATTGATTATAACTATTTATCTTTTAGCTCTTAAATTATTATTAGTGATTTAATTATTTTACCACTAGAGATGAAAAATATTCTTCATGTTTTATTGCAATATAAAAAATGCAGACAGATGGCATAAGTTTAGCAAAGTAGTATTTGTTACAACATTTTTATGGCCACATAAAGATCTAATGATAAAGGAATTAGTTCACTATGGAAAACTACAAAAAAGTTGTCTAAAGAAGACAATGTGTTAATTCTCATACAATAAAAACATAATTTAAATACAATAATAAGTTTTCACAAAGGCATATCAGGAGTTAGGTAACTGATCAGTGACGTAGCTATGAATGTGTGGGCCTTGGTGCAAGCACATATGATGTACCCTGCTCTTGAACAATAAATAAAACAACTAATACAAAAATGACATTACTATATTAAGAAAATACCTAGTTTAATCACTTATTATTTTTATATCATTATTCAACATAAAATATCATTTTGTATATGTAAATGCACACAATATTGTCATAGTGGGCCCCTTCTGCTGGAGGAGCTGTAGGCTGCATCAACATAGCTACGACACTATAATTGATATTTACATAACCAGAACTTATGATTGCATGGAAAAATGTACAATCAAATCTCATTTATAGAATATAAGCAAACAAAAAGTTGCTTTGTAAATAATTATTTTCCATTATTATTTGCATGGATCAATCAAATAAAAAAACATAAATGACATAAATGAGAGTTGATTATGATAGAAAAACCACTAAATTATATCTTAAGATGCAAACAGGCAATTTTTAATGCTACAGTTGAAACAAGATAATAATATAATACCTTACAACTTATATAAAATTTACAAAACAGAAATAAGAATATAATTTAATTCTACTACACAGTCATAAACCAGCATGCAAATGACAAAAATTTAAGGGAAAAAACGAAATTGTTGGACCTGCTTTGTTAACTTTGTTTCACCTACTGTTAAAAATTATAAGATATCGTAATACTTATAATATTTTTGTTATTTCAAAGAATTTTAATTATTTCACAAAAATAAATGTTTATTTCAAATAATTTTCAATCTAAAAGATTAAAAACAATAATATCAAATGCCCTCACTAAAATCAATATGATTTATATGTTGTGGATGCATTAAAACTGCACTAAGTTGAATTCATTATAGCTATAATCAATATTTGATAAAACTCTAAAACAGATATAACTTTAATATCGCCACATAGTAAAGCAACAGATGATTGCTAATCAATCAGCATTCATTAGCCAGCTTAAACATGCAATCACTGACATAAAGCATTTTTTGTTAACCTGCGAGCAGCCTTGCCAATTTTATAATAAAAATAACATCACCTCTTTATCCTTGTTCTTTTTTAATTGCAAAAGAATAATTCCTTTAACTGTAAACTTCCTGAATAATTTGGGCATTTAAAAGGTATGCTGATATGTGAAAATTATTCCAGATGTTATCATCAAAGTTAACTTTCTGATCAAACTAGTGTAAAATTCCCGATTTGAAAACCAAGTATTTTATTTCAACAGTAAATAAATGCTGTACAATGATGAAAACAAAATGCATTTGAAAGTTTAAAAGTAACTGACTGTTTATAGCTTTTTAAGTATACAAAAATAAAAATATTCAAAACATATATTTAAAAGATGTTTACTTTCTGCTTAATTTTTAGAATTCTACTCAACAAACTTGAATAAACTAAGAAGTATTGATTTAGAACTACATAAAGTTTTTGCTGCCCAGATCATAATTACTCTCTTCTTCTCTGTATTTATATGGAATTTATTGTTAAATTATAAAATAGTTTATAATAAACCTTCTTTATCACCGGATTATAATTGATACAATTACACACATAACATTGCATCTAATACACAATGAGAATTATGCATCCTACCTCTATCATTTATAGCTTAATATTCTATTCCTACTAACTTATTATTTCTACAGAGTCCAACCCTTCCACAACATTAATATAGACACAAATTCCACCACATTATAAATACACCATACATATTAATATTTACAGATATCTGTGTGGTGTTGTGTGTGTAGACTTACTGGTCAGTATCTTCATTTACAAACATCTGTTGTCCCCAAATGGACAACATTGGGTCTACAATGCCTTGTTTGGTAGTCTGAAAACTGTTGAGAGGGAGAAAGAAAGTTTGCACTTTTGGTTAGAAATGTTTCCCCATTTCCCAGATGGTATAGAATAGTATATACACAAAATATGAACAGGGTAACTGTATATATATTACCAGTATAAGAATATGTGAAAAGTTTGTATGATGGCCATGCAAAAAGTAAAAATCAAAGCAGTCTACTAGTGTTAAGTATCCCAGCTGTGAAGTTTGTGCCAGAATTGAAGACTGTCCATGAAGAAAAGGTAATGTTATGTTTGTACAACCATAATCATGAATCTAAAACCACTTTTCATGCTGAGAATATTAAAACCTATATGATCAGGAAAAGTGGTACAAGTTTTGTTTTAAAAGAAACAATATACAGATTTCCCTTTTTTTAGAGACTGACTGCTAATAATTTACTTAATTTTATTTGTTTATATATGATCTGCATTGATTAAATGAGAGTTATACAAAATTTAGAATTATGATATTTCAAAAATATAAAAGAATGAATTCTGCTTAATAACAAATGATTTTAATCTTTCTAGAATATATTCAAGACACAGTTTTTTATGAAAAGGCTAACTCAATTAAAAGCATTCAGTCTCCAAATAAATGAGTAAAATTGATAAAGATCTGATAGGTAAATTAAAATTTGAGTACTCCTTTTCTTCACTCCTGAACAGAGATAAAGAACTGAAAGCATCTTTGGCACACAGTCTTTTTTATCTTTGTGAATGGATAAGGAGCAATTTTGGGGACCAGTCTTACCTTAAATCAGCAAGGGGTAAAAATTCCACATCTATAAGAGGCCTTAAACTGGGGAGGCTGTATGCAGCTAGATGGCCATTAGAAATATAGCTGACTATACAAACACTATCTGAAATTCAAAGAAAAATAATTCAGTAAACTTGTAATAAATGCTAATAATACTGCAGCATAGATGAGATTTTGTTCTTAAAATACAGTATATTTATTGGTTAGTTGCTAAGCTATGGACAAAGAAATTACAGGAATCAAGGAAATAGAGGAGTTATGCTTGAAAATAACAATATAGTTACAGGGTAAGCTTATAAACTTTGATAAAAAATTATATCATTATCTAATTCGACATATCATTAACACTCCCTGTACACCATAAGGACATTATTCAGTAATGGCAACAAATCTTGCTCCATATCTTAGGCACAGTGCATCTGCCATCATGTCTACGAATTAATGTAAAAATTTCACAGACTAAATTTCCTATTTCATTTCCCTAATTAATCCATTCTACAGATGAAAAATATTTCTTTACTAGTGATGAGAAAAAACCATTTTTAGTTAAGGCAAAAATTCAAAAAGCTTGGTATACAAGGAAAAATAAACACCATTTAGACTTCACACTTCACTTTTAGAGAAGTTCCAAGGAAGCTTATTTTACTCAATTTGCCAGCCATGAGATAATTTCACAGTTGAGACCACCAGTATCAATATTATTAAGAAAGTAAAATCTTTTGTGAATTGAAATGATGATGATTAAATCAACTATTGGAATTTCATTTGTACCTACCCAAAAGCTCAAACACAAAATTTTTCTGGATCTGAAAATATAACTAGCTTTGAGTTCCAAAGACTGCCACCACATAGATATCAAGTGTTACCTTTTTCTTGATGATGGAATTAAAAGATTTTTCTTTACTTTACTCATGCTTTGCCACTGACTTCCAATCACCACAATAAATAATCCTATGACTTTTAATATTCGCATGTTAAATAAAATTTTAAGCATGTTTAAAATCCAATTTATTAAAAGTCTAGAAAGGATTACACATTCCTCATTGCATTTTCTTATACTATACTCTGCCTAATTTACTTGTCTTTAAATTTATAAATCATCTTTTGAAAAAATAAATTTTTGGATACCAACTAAACTAATATATTCTGCAACTTTTTATAAAAATCCACATCATAACAAAATTTCTTGAGCAACAAAGTGTAGAGGATATGAATAACTACCATACTGCTGCAATATAGAAACAAGTTGAAATCAATAACATCAATAATATACCAGGCAACTGACAACATAATTGCATCCCTTTGCCATCAAAACATAGACCATAGGACTATTATTTAACTTTTCCATAGCTTACATATTACTAGTGTAACTGCACATCAAATATGACAGGTTTGCATGGATTAAGTGTTCAATTTAAGGCATTTCCCATTATTCCTCCTTTTCTCTCTTCCTCACTCCCATCCCCCTTTCTCCCATTCTCCCTCCCTCTCTCTCCTCCTCAGGAAAAACAGACTTCCTAGTCTTAATCTCACCCTAATAAGGAACATTATCTCTCCCTCTTCCTTCTTCTTCCCTGTCCAGTGGCATATGTAGGAATTTTTCAAGGGGGGGTTCATCAGCCTAATCACTATTATCTCCATTGACCTTTTTTAGAGATTCAACAAAATACATTGCATAAGTAGAAAATGAGAGGATAGATTGATCATAATTACGTATAATAAACCAATAGATATGATATAACATTAAAATCCATCTACTTGCGCATTCTTAGATGATTTACATAAGTTATAGAATCAGATTCTTAATTTGGCAATGATAAAATTAAAATCCAATCGTTCGTGCAATCCTACGTCAATGTCTTAATTTTGTATTTTTTAAATATTTTAATCTTAGTTTAAAAAAGTTCCTACGTGTCAGTCATTCCTGTGTTACACGAGTTGAGAAAATCGTTTTGGGATTAGAACTCTGCCCAATGAGCCGACCAAAATTTTACCATTACTGAAAAAATGACTACTCCCTCTGGAATTCCTTGAGATATCTTGTACACGTAGGGACAAAGTGAAAACATACAAGAAATTGTTTATGAAGGAGAAGTAAAAATTAAAAGGGAAAGACAAGAATAAACTAGTTTTTTTAAGATCATCCTATTGACCTGCTGTGTTACACGAATACGTATCTGCCCGAATAGAAGCCGACCCCGGATTTAAGCCAACCCCACGAAATTCTCCAACATTTTTTGGCAAAAAAAGTATTTTCGTAAATTTTATGCTTAAGGATACCAGACATGCACGCACAACCTAGAATACATTATTAATAAGGTGACCAAACGTCCTCCTTTTGGAAGGACAGTCCTTCTTTTTCAATCGCTGTCCTCCCTAAACCTTTTGTCCTTCCATGTCCTCCTTTTTGAACATTTCTCTGCTATTGTCCTTCCTTTTACTCAAGCCACGCGTTCTTTTAATTGGTGTATTTGTGTATTCTCAAGTCAACTGGCTATAGATATAGAAGTAATCCTTCCACAAGTATACTTACATTTTCATCGTTTCACTGTGAGAGTAAAGAGTCAAACTAAATTTTGTGAGGTCGCTTCAGTTGAGCATAAGAAATTATTAGGTTACTCAAAAACCAGGTGGTTGGCTTTAACACCTGCCATTGAACGTGTTACTCAATTATTTGAACCATTAAGCTTACATTTTTTAAGTTTAGATAAATGTCCCAAACTTCTAAAAGATTTTTTTGAAAATCCATTAGATGAAATTACTCTGCATATCATGCATAGTAAGGCAACATTGTTTCAGTCGAATATAGAGCAAATTAAAAAGAACAAAATATGTGCATCTGAAGTAATGTCAATTCTTCACAGTTTTAATGATCAATTGGAATCCAGATTAAATATGAAATGTTTACCAGTAAATGCAGATAATTTATTGAAAAAACTAGAAGAGAATAATCCAACAGTTAGAGGGGCATTCACGGACGAGGTTCAAATATTTTATAGAAATTGCCTTGATTATTTGATCAAATGGACAAAATTTCTGGATGGAATAAATTTTTTTCAGTGGACTTTATTAAGAAAATCGATCGAGTGGGAAAAGTGGTAGAATCGGTGAAATTTGCAAATCAAGTGTCTCATAAAGATTGATGACAATACTGTTTGATGAGGTTCAGAGACTAAATGAGCACTGCTCAGCTAATAAGTTTTCAGTATAGTCTGAAAATAAAATAGAAGTCTACAAAAGATGGGAGGAAATATTTCAGTTTTTAAAAAACTGAATATCTTCCTTTTATTAATTTAAAGATATTGGTTGAAATAGCTTTATGTTTACCTGGGACAAATGCAAGTGTAGAGCGTGTATTCTCGATAATTAATGATGTGTGGGACTGTGTAAAGAGCAGTCTTTCTTTGGAAACATTGACCTTAATCATAATGATAAAAGTTAACATGGATTATAGCTGCGAGCGATTCTCAGAAATGTTAAATAAAAATGACGATTTTTTGAAAAAATTTACAGAAATGACAAATATTTCAATACAAAACAATCATGTCATTATTAGAATGAAAACACTTCATTTTTAAAAACATACTACATATTTCAGCCTGTAGAGAAAAGATACATTTCAGTAAATATATATTTTGAATAAATATATTTTCAATAAATATTGGCTTATATAAAATAATTTTCATGCAATCAGGATATAATTTAGAATAAATAACAATTTGTAGGATTGAATCTATTATTTTCAATTTTAATTGCTTTTGAACTTCGTTTAAACTTTTCCGTGTTGGGGTTTATTTTTCTCGAATATGTAAAACACACATAATTAATGAACACTTAAGTTTAAAATTTGTGCAATTCACCTTTGAACTTCTGAAATTAAAATTCGTTCAATACGATTTGTCATTATGTAATTTTAGTGTTTCACTGTGAAAAATGGTATCTAAAATTAATATTTTTCTTGAAAGCTTACAACATTTTTTTAAAACAAAAAATTGCATGTCATGAGACTATTGTAATGTATGTTCTTTTACAACCTTTAGTTTGTTTGAAAAAATATGAAAGATAGCATATAAACAGTTTTTCTGTCATGAAATGTGTCCTTCCTTTCTCGTTTCTTTTCCCTCCCTTTGTCTTTACATTTTGTAAAAATACGGGATCTGTCCTCCTTTTTGGAAAAAAATATCTGGTCACCTTAACATTATACATTACATCTATACAATTATATACGTTCCATGTAAAGTTTTATTAGGTATTATTACTGTTAATTATAAATATCGATATCGTCTGCTTAGTCAGTATACGCAATTTTAATACATTCTATGAAAGAGGGTTTTCACATGCATACAAAAATGACAATGGCTATAGCAAAATATAAAATAAACAAGAAAAATTAATATGAACTTCTTTTATACTGTCGGCTCCTAACTTTAACGTGCCTGCCATTTAAATGATACGTAAAAGCTACGACGTCTGCTACATCTGAACTTTAAATCGATTGCAGCACCAAGAAGTGCAATTAAAACAAAGAGTTGAAGAGGCTTAGTGTAGTCAGAATTCGTAAAAACCTCTAATAAGACCGGTGTTGGTATCTTAAGAACTCGTTGCAAATTATGATCAAAACGAATTTGCTGTAGCGTGCAATCATACTATGAACCTGGTGGGTTGTTAAAACTCGATTGTTTCATATACCGCTCTTTCCTTTGGATAAGAACCCACTTACTTTTAACTACGTGTTAAAATATATAAATAACCTTCAATAGCAATTTAAATTACAGCTCCGGGCAACAGGAGGTATGCTATGGAAACAAGACATTTTTCAGCGATGGCGTCGTACGAGGATGCCAAATTTTTCCTCAGGCTCGCATTTAAGCCGAGGGTGATTTTTTTCACGATAGATTTTGACAAAAAGTATCGGCTTATATTCGGGCAGATACGGTAAGCACTGTCTCCCCACTCTTGTGTTACATCAACTCTCGTAACATTGTATTCGATATAAAGCGCTAAGTTTTCATAAAGTAGAACAAAAAATAACGATTCTATGTTTAGCGATTTAATTTAAGAAAATGCTTGGATAAATGATGTGCGGTGCAACATGTTGATATTGAAGTAACATAAAATCACTAACTTGTAAAGCATGATTGCAGAACCTAGCAAACATTGTCATCTGTTGCTTTAACTTGGAATAAAACTTTTCGGAAATTTCATTCTAAAAATCTGATGTGGCCACCACATGACTTTTTCCATACCTGTAATTTTTCTAAAAATTCCAAATAGGTTACATAATGAAATTGATGGAATAGAGCGATCCGAAGATCCTATGCAGACAGGCATAAGCTGTAAAGTTAGGAATAATTTTGAAACGAGAAAAAAGTCTGCTATGACCGGGAATCGAACCCCAGTAGCTGATGTGTAATCAGCTACTGATGATGAGAGCATTGCTCTCGAAATACGTATTTAGTACGTTTACCTCATCTTAAGAGATCTTGTGTGCGTATATTCGAGTGCTTGTGTGCATGATTGTTCTGTTTGTTAAGTCCCTGTCGTTGCCGGAAGGCACATAAACCTACAGGCCACTGTGTGCGATACTAGGTCCCTGGCGTGGTTTAATCTCCTGTAAACCTAGTATTATTTCCCCGTTCCTTTCCCCTTTTTTCCTTTACCTCTTGGCGTGTACATGTGCGTGTGTTTGTGGTTGCTTAGTAGGTCCCTGTCGCCGTCTTACTGACTCAAAAACCTTCTAGCAACGGTGTCATTATTTTGGGTCCCTGGCGCAGAGTAATTTCTCGCAAACCCGGTTCAGTTTCCTTTTCCACTTTTAGGATTAGTGCTTGTGTGATTGAGCGAGTGCATGTGCGAGTGACATCAGATCCCTGGCGTGGAGTAACAACCCTTAAACCTGTAAGTTTATAATTTTTATTGTCTTTTGCCTTTTCCTTCCTTTCCTCCTCCCTTTCTGACTGTGTGTCTCTAATTTTGATTTTTATGGTTAAGGAGTTAATTTCTATTTAACAATACTCCAGAGAAGATACTGACATTGGTGTACATGCCATGAAGGCTGAGATGTAGAAAGAAATCCAGAGGTGATTTTGCTGTCTTTAAAATGAACTATCACTGCCACTTTTCTAGATCCTAGGTTTAGGAACCAATTTTTCACAGATAATACAGTGAAGCAGCAAGTGGAAGCAAAGATATTAAAACTAAAAGAGACAAAAGAGAGTGCTATTGTTACGTTGAGCTCTGAAAACACCAATGATACAGCTCCATCAGTTTATGGGATTGTTTCAATGAAACTGCTTATTCATTAGTACCAAGCAAACAGCCAAGTTTGTCTGGAGTTAAACAGGAGATAATTCAATATCTTGGCGAGGCACTATTAGAAATAAAGGAATGTCTGACAACTTCATGACAAAGAAAAAGGCAGCAGTATCCCACATTGGCAAAGCTTGCACAGAAGTATCTTGCACCTCCTCCAACCTATGTTGAAAGTGAGAGAATCTTTAGCATTGCAGGTGTTCAATAAAGCAACTGCAAAAGCAATCTGGCAGCAGACAATGCAGAGAAATTGTTGGTTTTGCACCATAACATAAAAATTTGAAATATGACTACTGGTACTGTAAACTGTAATAATAAATAAATAAAAAGGTTAGTAGACAATTTTTTATTTTTATTTTGGTAATTTAAAAATAATGCTATGAGTGTTATTTGGCCTCAGTTTCAGTTTTGGCCAAATGTTGATTTTAATATTTGACCATTCAGTAGTTGGATGCAATCATAGCCCTCAACCCCTGGGTGAAAGTGGATCCCATGCAAAATTTGGTTGTGCCGACTCTCGCAGTGTCCGAATAAAGGCAGACAGAGAGATGCTCTTCTTTATATATGTTCCTACTCTGCCGCTGTTTTTGAAATCTTCGTCCAAAAGAGTTCTGATTTTTTTGCAAAGCTAAACCGAAAAATGTTAAAAACTGTTGGGAAACGCATTCTAAATTCTTTTAAAAAATCGAAAATTCTAACATAAAATGGTGCGAATAGCAGGAAAACTTAAAATGAAATGGTGTAAATACAGGGTTATACATACTTACATTGGAATCACAGGAAAATTGACGGGACCCAAATAAAATGTTGTAAATAGCGGGAAAACGTACAATCCGATAATGTAAATACGGGGTTTTACTGTATGTGCATATTCTATGTATCAATATATCAATAATGAGGTCAGACTCAACATGATTTAAATTATTCTTCAGGAGAAAATACAACTGTTAGTTTTTCATTATACCTGTAATTTCCACACCTCTGTTGTACTGTATACTTTCCGTAGTAATTTTTGACTTATACAAATTACGAGTTACATAGCCAGTGCTGGAATGCATTCCATACGTAATCTGGGGAGTGCCTGTATTCATATTTTTTGCCGTAATTCTGATAGCTATGAATCGACCTAAGGGTCGATTGTTACCTCAATAGCTATGAATCGAAACATGGCTGGAATGTGCACTCGGTTATGCTCCAGCTGAGTTTAGCAATAATTATCACCGTAGCAACAAATCAAAAAAATGGCTTTCAAAATGCAGAAACAAAAGTTTTTGAGTAAAATTCAAACAAATATGATCAAAAATCAAAATTGTGTGATAAGAATAAAAATCTTCACTTTTTCCCCTTAGAACAATACAAATCCCACTCCGATATCATGATTCTAAAATATTTTAAAATTCAAAAGAAAAACTCTCTGCACGATGGATTTTAGATTAACCATGTAAATTAAATGAGGAAAGAACTCACCTGGAATCGAACTCGGGACCTGTAAATTCGGAACATAAATTATGGCCCAGATGTATTCTCTGAGAGCACTAGCCTTACACCAAGTTTCAAGGAAATCGGTCCATTCATGAAGAAGATGTTAGTGGAGGACACACATACATACACACATACATACATACATAAATACACACCCACACGGACCCAGACTCGGACAATGAGGCGATCTCATAAGACTACTTTCTGTTTCTTGGAAAGTAGGCTAAAAATGATCCATGAAAGGAGAAAAAGGAGGAAAAACTGAAGACGACAGGAAAAGAGAAAGTCTTTGTAAGTTTGATCCTAAATGGCCACAACTGGAGGAGGAAGTGAAAAAATGGACAGTAGAACAAAGGAAATTAGGTATTGCTGTATCAATCAACATGGTTATGTATGAGAGAAAAAGAGTTGCAGAAGAAAAAGGACTCATTGAGCGCAGTTATGTATCGTTATTATATGTTCATTCCATTTATTAGAAATTAAAATCTCATCTTGCATATAAGTTTAAGAAAGTACTATCGGTAAGGGATGTCTATACATGCGACGTGTGCGGCACACTCCGACAGTCCAATTAACAGGATGGCCAAGTGCACTCAGGGCACATTTAGCTATACTAAAGTTATATTTTTCTGGAAAAAAACAGCCCAATGGGAAATAGGTATGTGTTTCTACTTCCGAGTCATGAATAACTGGAGGGAACCACAATAGAAATAGAATATTTTTTATCTAAATTTAGGATACTCAGAGTTTGCGTCATTAACAAACAGTCCCATAATCTGGACCCATATTAGCTGTAGGAGCCAAAGTAAAATAAATGAATAGATATTATTTGTTTCACTTCGGTGAGAGAAATATGCAAGTTATACTGTAATCATTACCACAAACCTCTTAGAGAAACCACTTCTGCCTTGACGACAAAGGGCATCTCAGCTAATTGCTGGCGATAGACACAGCTGTGAGAAGGTAATGCATAAACCCTCGCCTGCTTCTCAGACACAAGCACCACAAACTGTCGATCTCCACCTCCGCAGCCACTGCTGCTCCCATCCTGGCTCTGCCCTTGGCTGCCTTGTGGCCCACCCCAACTGCCACTGCCCCCAACCCCACCACCTCCTCCTCCACTCTGAACTTGAGTTGGTGTTGAGGATGGAGATGTTCGACTGTTGACAGTCGATGGCTTGGTGGGTGTTTCTTCATTTTCAATGAGAACACAAAAAATTTATATTAACTTATAAATCTGACTTTGAAAAGATTAAAATGAAAGAAAGCATGAGATAAAATTTTATTTATATTTTTTTAAGGAAAAGTCTTTGCCTTTATTTTTATCTTACAACTTAAAATTGCTTACAATTACTAAAATGTTCATCAACATATGTGACCATTGGCCAGATAAGGCTTCCTTATTGGGGGTATACCATATCTAAGTAAATTAGATTTTTATTTCAGAATTATATCTGGTTGTATTCTTTTAACCCCTCAAGCCCAGAGAATTATTAAATCCCACCCATATGGCTGGATGAGGTTTTTAAATTTTCACGATTGCGTTGCAAAAATGTTCGAGAAAATAAAAAAAAACTGTAACTTTATGTTTTCTGTCAATTTTTCTGATTTACGAAAAACATGAAATTTGTAAATATCCATTTTGCGTATCGTATTTTGCACACAAACATTGTTGCTGTAGAAGAGAATGTACACCAATCGCTAATTTTTCGGCGTGCATTCGTGCTTTATATATAAGATTCAGCACCGGGAAATCTATGAAAGATATTGATGTACAATCTTAATAAAAAAATAACATAAATTAATAGCTATTTCATTCTACAACTCTACCCATCTAAACGAATTAGGTGACAAGTTTTACGTATCACAACTTTTTCATGTCTTGACTGGAAATCTTTAAGCAAATGTAGTATTACTGATTTATTAGATAATGATTTATTTATAATATAAAAGTTTTAGTTATACAATCATCATTCTTGGTCATTACAAAAGTCACATAGAAGAAATGATTATATTTCATTCATTAGAAAGGGAGATATGACGTTGAATAAATCAGAAATGAATTAAGATGCAAAACATGGAAAACTTTCATAAGTTAAACTTTAGCTTATAAGTCCTTTCTGAATATTTTTAGAAAATTTACACATGCGTAATTGCATTCAGCAAAAAATGCCTTATAGCTTAGTAAACACTTTTAGCAATCTAATGTGTAAATATATGGAAGAGCTTTGCTGTTTGTGATTTTTGCTGACGTGTCCTCTTCTTGCCCACTCGCTTCATCATTGCTTTGGCCCCAATAGATAGCACAACAGAGAAAGCCCTTAGCTTGAAGAGGAAAACAGACCCTACATCTTCTTTCAAATGACAAAGAAAAGGAACCTAATTTTGTGGGTTCCCTTTCCTCAGGTATCTGTGTGTCAACTTTAGAAACCAAAAGTCTGTAGGTCCGTGATAAAAACTAAAATTCTATCAAAAAACTAAACGTATATTATATGTAAACAAATACATACAAATAGATATACACAATTCCTCACAATTCCCCTCTGAAAAGAACAAAGGCTCCTTCTCAACTAACTTGCTTTGGGGATGCAAAAAACCTTAGTAATCCCAACCACCTCGAAGAGAGCAAAATAACAGATATTGGAAGGCGTTGATACTCTCCTATACGGTGAGGAATGAAGGATTGCACGGTCATGGAAGCAAATGTTTACCGAAATGATTTTACTCAACCTAATTACATTCTTCATGAATTGCACCGTAAACATTTCTAATAAGACGTTTTCCTTTCTTTTTTTACATTCCAACCAAGACCATTGTTGCATGATATAAGCCAAATGGCTCCACCAGGAAAAAAAAGGAGAAAAATCGTGCTCTCCTTTGTTATACACAGTTCCTACAGGTTCCTTGCCACATTGAAAAGCGATTTTTATATGAAGAAACACCGTCCTATCGTAGCAAAATTGAAAATTCCATCTCAAAATTTAACGTTGATTATATATTTTCAAAAACAGGAAAAAAATACAGGACAAGCATAGATAGGAGGTAAAAAGCTTCCTCTTTCAAAATATATGAAGGGTATTTAGATTTAATGAAGTCTCTAGTGTCAAAAGATAAAAGAAATGAGGGCTGACGTAGGATGTAATAGTACGTCTGACGGCCGATTGGACAGTTTTTTCAGGTTGTAATAGTACATCTGACAGCCGATTGGACAGTTTTTGCAGGTTGTAATAGTACGTCTGACGGCCGATTGGACAGTTTTTGCAGGTTGTAATAGTACATCTGACGGCCGATTGGACAGTTTTTGCAGGTCGTAATAGTACGTCTGACGGTGTTTACAGGTTAAGCATGTCAAGGAAGTGGAGGCCACCATCTTTCTCTTTAACCAAGCAAAATTTTTTGGAGGATATTGATAAGTCAAAAGCTGAAGGAAATCCTGATATAGGAAGCCTGAAGAAGCCAGAATTATTTCAAGTCAAAATAAAGCTTAAATGCAGTATCCACACCAAAAAAATATTTACATCCTTCAACTGTTCTTAAAATTGAGTTCTGAACTAAGATTTAACTTAAGATATATAGTAACATCTTTAGGGTAAAGTCACAAAAGATGAGTATCTGGATTCTCTCAAATAATTCTGTGCATGATGTATCATGAGTTATACATACATCAACTTAATATTTACCAGAAATTTCCATTATAATCAAAGATGGCAACATAAAAAAGATAAACAATAATTCCAATCATTTACTATCTAAAATATTTAGGAAGGACACATTGATTATGATGATATCTTGGAATTTCAAGTGATGATACCCTGCGCTTACATAAAGAAGAATTTTAAAATATTTAATTAATAAATGAGGAATCATAAGTGCAGTAATTTTCTTGTATATTGAAAAACATACTCACTTATACGGCTTTCCTTATTTTCATCTTTCCATGACTCATATGAGTATGGTATAAGGGCTCCATTACAATCCAAAAATGACATGGCCAAGATGCCTCCTTTAAGTCGGAAGATAGTTCCTACAACATAAATTTAAAAGTTAACAGATATTTATTTGAGTATTAAAATAAAATACAAGGGCTAATACCTAAACCATTCAAGGTGTTTTTAAACTGATAAACTCATGGAAAAGTGACTGAGATATAAGATGACAAAAGTACTAGTAATCTATTTCTTAAGTTTATCCAGCAAAAGAGATGATTTCTCAATTAGTAGACATACCACAAGGGGAAACAATCACTGGCTGGGTTACTCTAGGCTCTCCTGGAGGTGGGATGTTGATCATAATAGTCAGCACTGATCCCAGACTTGTACCAACCCACAAGGTAGGAGATGTAATAGGCTCTGCGGATAGAACTGGGTTTAGTGATGTAATGTCACACATCTTACCTCAATGAACAACTAAATAGTAAGGTGAGCAAACAACTCAGATTAAATTTAAATACAAGGGATGGCTAAAATGCTGTAGGACTAAGTAGGAAGGGAATAGGTGAGGGAAGTGTCATTTATATAGATTGCAGCTCCCACTTTCATGACACAACACACAGCTTTTTTGCCCCCAATGTTGATATACTCTTAAATGTTTTCCTCCTGCTTTGTGGCTGAGACAGGACATCCACTCCTCCAAAACTCTCTCTTCCCCTTTTAAAATTTCCTACCTACTTTTTCACATTCTTCACAGTTGAATAACTGGGTGCATTGTATCCCAACATCTGCACCGTATCCACATGGATGTCTTTAACATCTAAACCTTTCAGGTAATGAGCCATAGCTCAGTGCTCAAATTTCTCCACATCACTTAAGAGTTTTTGTTAAATGAGAAATCTAACTTCTTAACTGTAAAGTTAAAAAATTAGAGACACAGGAAAAAGGGGGAAAAGAAAAAGAAAGGAGGTGAAAAGTCAATGAAAAATACAAACTTACAGGTTTAGGGGGTGTTACTCCATGCCAGGGACCTGAAGTCACTCACACATTCATTCACTCAATCACGCAAGCACTAATCCTAAAGATGGAAAAAGGATAAAAAAGGAGCCGGGTTTGCGAGAGATTAATCTGTGCAAGGGATTCGAAAATCACACCGTTGCTAGAAGGTTTATAATACTATACTAATACTAGGTTTACTGAAAATTAAACTGCACTAAGGACCTAGTATCGCACATGGTTGCCTGTAGGTTTATGTGCCATCCAGCAGCGACAGGGACCTATCAGATGAAGCAATCATGCACACAAGAACTCTAATACATGCACACAAGATCTGTAATATTGAGGTAAATGTACAACCGTATCTGCCCAAACAGAAGCTGACACCGGATTTAAGCCGACCCCCCAAAAATTTCCACCATTTTTCGGGAAAAAGTAAATTTCGTATATTTTATGCTGAAGTGTGCCTGGCATGAATGCACAGCCTGGAATACATTATTCAAGATTGAAGAAATGAGTGGGAAATGGCTTAGTTGTTCAGATTTTGAAATATTACTCCAATTAATAATTTCACATTGTTGAATAATGTTCCACATTCAGTTTTGATAATTTCATTCATTTTCATTTTCACAAAAAAAGATAATTTTAATCCAAGTCTATTTCCAATGAAATTAGCATTTACATTGCCTTAAGAAATTCCATTTTTATAATTATACACATTCCATGTAAAGTTTTACCAAAATTCAAACAGTTGAGCATCAAAAGCCATCATCGAAGATATCGGTAACTACGGTAACAAAACACAGGTATTGCTCAATTCAATATTCTAGCTTTATTATTTATTCATTAATATTCATCATAGGTGAAATATTTACTTTACAAAAATTATAATACTATCATTTTAACATGATGGCAATGAGAGACGTGCTGCCCTCTATGGGTGACTACAAAACTTAACCCTAACCCAAAATTTTTCTTGGACTCGCATTTAAGCCAAGGGGTGATTTTTTCATGATCGATTTTGACAAAAAATATCGGCTTATATTTAGGCAGATACGGTAAATACGTATTTCGAGAGCAATGCTCTCATCATCAGTAGCTGATGTGTGTGTTGTGGGCCATATTTATATGGTTCTGTGTGGAAGTGAAAGGGGAAGGAGGTTCAGCCGTTACAACGTACAGAGATGAAAGGGGGATTGGGCAGTGGTCGTTATTCATAACGGAATTTTTGTTTCTGTTTATGTGTATGCTTTCATAAGCATCTAGCTTGTTTTGGTTGGTTATTGATTTTACAAGAGTTAGGTTTTCGATCATGATTGGATGGTAGTGTTCTTGGATATGTGTTGCTACACTCGAGTTGTTTAATCTGTTGTGTTTAAAATGAGCTATGTGTTCTTTGAAGCGTGTTTCTATCTTACATTTTGTTTGTCCAATATATATTTTGTCGCATCCTCCACAAGATATTTTGTATATGCCAGATTTGTGTAAGGAAGGTATTGTGTCTTCTGGGTTGTGTAATAAATTTACGAGTTTATTGTCATTAACTAATACTGTCTTAAAATTGAATTTTGAGAAGATGTGTAATTTGTTGGTGAGCCCCTTCCAGCAATTACTTGGTTACTTCGGAGCTTCATCAATTGCCATTGTTATGCCTGCCTAATGAGCTTCAAGCTATACCTACTTATGGCAATAATCAGTGAATGTTTACATTAATAGGGATTACACATGTTTTTTGGTAATTTTATTGGTACTTTTGTTCAAATTTACCTTGAAATGTCTACAAAAAAGGAGCAAATTTCACGAGTAGTGTTATGAAACTTAAACAAAACCCTAACAAGTAAAATAGACGAATTATTACAAAAGCTTGAAAAAGCCTTTCAGTGAAGGATATCACATAGGTAGTTCTACTGTCTACAATTTAAGAAACAAAAAAAAAGAAATATTAAAATATTACATAGACAGTGATGCACCTAAAGCTATGAGTAGCCATAAAACACTAGCCATCAATGAGGCAAATGATGTACAGAGCCCAGAATAGAACTGAGCTCCATCATGTTTCATGGAATGCCCCATTAGAGTAGAAACCGAGGAATTTTGTCAGTTAGTAAAACCTTCTAGAAATCATGACGAGTAATCAGACAGAAGATTCATTGAAATAGTTGTTGACTGTTCTTGTTTTATATCCTTTGTTGTGTAGCACCTGCCAGAACATTTTTAAAAAATAGAGAGAGTACGTATCTACAATACTGATGATGATAATTTGGAATTGAACACACAAAAACTCAAACAAAAAGTACACATCTCACAGTATGCATTACTTGGACAAAGGTCAAAATAGAACTGAGCTTCATCCTGTTTCAAACAATACCTCACTAGAGCAGAAAGTGAGGAGTTTTGTTAGTTACATCCAAAGCCATATTAAGTGGTACAGAAAACACGCAAGTGCGTGGTGCCCAAAGGGCAAGGGGGCCAACACTGTGCCTACCCTATCTTGCTGAAACCCTTTACAAGTGTTGCTGCACTGTTCACAAACCTTGCAATAATCTGTTGCCTGTCTCCATTTCTTTTCCTGTGTCAAACTCCACGCTTTTCTTAGTAAAATGCTTTCTTTCTTTATTAATAATTCCAAGTAATCCATTTTGTATAAGACTTCCTACAGAGTATAGTAGGAATAAGTAGTCCTGTATCTAGGGCATAGCACATGAGGCAGACATGGTTGAAGAATTGGATGTAGATGAAATAATTTATTAACTATATACTATATAAAACTAGAAAAGTTTTCTTATTTGAAAATTTTGTATATTGTTTCATGATTTGTTATTTTGTGTTAAAATTAGAATAAAATATAAGTTTATTGCATAATTTCCTGAAATTTCCATTGAAATTTACGATTTCTGTGGGGCCCATGGGTCTCTTAATCTGCCCCTGGTTACATCAGTTATGATTGTGTAGCAAATCTTATATTGATATATCTTATATAGCTATTATTTCAGCCATTTTCATCTGCCAATGGTTGTTTGTTTGGGGTTGGTGCACTCAGGAGCATAGTCTCTTGTATTTCAAATTTTAAAAAATTATGAACATTATGAAGAGAGGAGAGGGAGTGCCCCATCACCCCCTGCAGACCCCTATTATCTAGCATTACATGGGCCCTCCCTGCAAATCCCCATGAGTCTAGTATTATATGGGCCCTCCCTGCAGACCCCCATGATCTAGCATTATATGGGCCCTCCCTGCAGATCCCCATGAGTCTAGTATTATATGGGCCCTCCCTGCAGACCCCCATGATCTAGCATTATATGGGCCCTCGCTGCAGACCCCCATGAGTCTAGTATTATATGGGCCCTCCCTGCAGACCCCCATGATCTAGCATTATATGGGCCCTCCCTGCAGACCCCCATGAGTCCAGTATTATATGGGCCCTTCCTGCAGACCCCCATGATCTAGCATTATATGGGCCCTCCCTGCAGATCCCCATGAGTCTAGTATTATATGGGCCCTCCCTGCAGACCCCCATGATCTAGCATTATATGGGCCCTCCCTACAGACCCCCATGAGTCCAGTATTATATGGGCCCTTCCTGCAGACCCCCATGATCTAGCATTATATGGGCCCTCCCTGCAGACCCCCATGAGTCTAGTATTATATGGGCCCTCCCTGCAGACCCCATGATCTAGCATTATATGGGCCCTCCCTGCAGGCCCCCATGAGTCTAGCATTATATGGGCTCCCCCTGTGGGCCCCCATGAGTCTAGCATTACGTATATGGGTTTGAGACATGGACTATGAGGAAAGAATGTGATCAGATTAAGTGCTTTTGAAATGCAGGTATGGTATAGATTAGAGAAAATGAGTTCGACTGAAAGGAAAATAAGTGAGCAACTTTCAAACACAGTAAATACATATATATATATATATATATATATATATATATATATATATATATATATATATATATATATATATTAAAGGAAACTGCTCAAATCTAGTTGAAATCAGCAATTTTGGTATTCAATGTCAAATCGCATAAAAGCAAATCACATTACTGCGCTTGAAGAAGTTCGTAACATATTAGGGTATCCTGTAAAAGTGAATCAATATTGAGGGAAACCTCATTTGAAGAAGGTTTACTGTTTATGAATTTATATATCCTAACCATGAATTATCAAATCAAGTTGAGGTAAGTAAGTAAGTAAGGAAAACAAAATATAATATGAAAATAGAGCAAAATCTCATAAATCCAGCATTCACAATTCCAGAATTCTCAAAAACCCAGCACTTTTTGAAAATTATAGATTTGAAAATATGTCAATAATTCAGCAATTACTTGATTATTTCAGGGCTTCATCAATTGCCATTTTTATGTTTGCTTTACGAGCTTTAAACTATGCCCTCTTGCAACAATATTCATTGAAATGTTTAAATTTGTAGAGATTACATGTTTTTTGGTAATATTATTGGTAATTTTGTTCAAATTTACCTTGAAATACCTACAAAAGCATAAAACTCCACCGCGAGTAGTGTTAAGAAACATAAACATAAAAATCTCACCAATGAAAATAAGTCTAATTACTAGGAAAGCTTGTTGTGGTTTAAGAAGTCCATGAGGCAGAATATCATATCCATTCTACCATTTTATCGACATATAAGACACTTTTTTCCAGAAAAATTACCTCCAAAATCAGCCTGCATCTTATACACCAAAGGTTCTCAACACACTCATCCCCAAAATGGAATAATTAGCAGTAATTCATTGCAAAAACATTAAAATATACATTATAAATAATTAATAATGAAAATTTTGTTAATATATACAGTAATGCCTTATGCAATGTGAATTTCAACTACCTATTTTCATTATTGTGCATTATTACATGTGCACTTACCAGTGCTGGAAAATGTTGTGTAACATAATGAAATAACGGAATTATTTTGGATTAACGTAACGAAAAACGTTAACGAAATTTTTCAAATAGCTGTAATGTAAAACATAACGAAAACAAAAAAATAAATTTTATTTCGTTAACAGATGAAAAAGGGTTATGTTCTAGTGGCATTTGTCCCAGGCAGCATGTCTTGAGTAAAGTCACCTAAAATCCCTTCCCCTGGTCTTGTTTGTCCCCTGCTGGGCCAGTTTTGCCTCCTTGTTGCAAAAGAAATGCTATCTTGACCACTATCAGTTGTTCTTTGGGTTTTTCTTCCATTTGTGAAAGGAATGGTGTCAATCCTTCTCCAGGAAGCATGAGATAAGGAGTGTGGAGGATGAGGAAGGAAGCTTCAATAAATGTGCTGATTGTAGTTAAGGACCTCTACTATTCTCTATCCTCCCCCACAGTGCCTCGTACTTAGAAAACATTCTTTTAGATATTACACCGGAGTGGGTTTTTCCTCTTTTAAAGGTTGATGCTCTGCAAGTTCCAATCCCATCATCCCCTCCAATCTCGAATTCTATCCACTGTTCGTCAGTCTAACGTCTAACTTACCAAGGTATTTGAGATAGGTCGAAGTAAATCTACAATTCGAATGTGTTATCATCATTCATTAGAGGTCAGTACTGCTTCATATATATTATTATCATGAGACGTTTATAGTAACAGTGGATAGTTATTGTTCCCTGGAAATGAAGACTAATCAGAGCTTAATACAATTTCAGTTTATTTCGAATTACCGAAGACGATCACTTTTCGCCAGCCATAGAAACGAAGTTCATTCATTGTTGAAAAAATAAGCACTATTTTCATACAAATTTCAAGCTTATATTTTGTTTGGTGTTAATTAAGGTCAAGTAATTTAGTGTGGCGGCTTTCTTCGTTATTATATTTTAAAATGCCGTTTTATATACCTTTAGGTATTGGGTTCGATTCTGAAGACAGCAATGTCCACCATCTGCATAGGAAGGGAGTATCTGATTTTATAACAAATTAGGATAAACTCAGCAGTACCTAATGGAATGTTATTTTATTTTCTTATCCCTTATTTGCAAACTAGTGCCCATATATTTTAATGTATTTTTAAATTTAATTCTATTTTATGAAACCTCATACAATGTCTAAACTTTTACGCTTCTGCTCGTTTTCCATTTCTCTCTAACCCACAAATCTTCCTCTTGCAGTTTTACTCCTCCCTCAGTTTACATCACACTTATCCGTTTCCCTCCCCATAATCTCTCTTCCCCTATCCATTTCCCCTATCTTTCTTCCCATTCCTCCATCCCGTTTATTACTCCCAACTTTTTCCTATTTCTTGTTCTTTCTGTTAATAAGGACAATTTTGATCATTATAGTTTTCAAAGCTAGCATCAAAATAATGTTCTGAAAAAGCATTGAATAGTACATTTTACCGTACTTTCCAGACTAGAAAATAGCCTTATTGTTTCGTCGTTCAGTCTTTCTGTCGCCCTATTAACTTTTGAACCGATTGACAGATTTTCATGGTATTTGGTGGGTATCTTTGACCACTGGAGACCTGTGGAGGAAAATTTTTTTCTGATATTTGAAGGTGCGAGTTCGATTCCAGAAATTTTCCTCTCATTCAGTTTACATAAGAAATGCGAAATCCACCATGCAATTCCTTTTTCTTTAAGTGTTAATAGAAGGGAATCGTATTATTGGTGTGGGATTTGTAATATTTTCTGTGAAAAGAAATAAAGATTTCAATTTTTATCATAGAATTTTACTTATCGAACGTATTAATTTAAATTCCACATAAGCAAGTGCAAGCAGGAGCTATCTATTTTAGAAGAAAATGTTTTAATTTTAACATGTATTTCTATTTAAATGCAAAATAAAAGTAGTATTAAAAACTAATATATAAAGTATTTTACACATGACGTTGAGATATGGCATTCGCAACATAATATTATACGTCTTTTAGTTATAGTGGGGGTGAAATACACAGTTCCATTGCATAAACGCGGTGAGTGATCAAAAGATCACAAGCACACTGGTGAAAGCGAAGAGAGATTTCATTGGGATTCACGATTTACGGTGAGGTTGTGGCGGTACGCGACAATATTCATTATCCTCATTTTATTAAATTTTATGTATTTTCCAATCCTAAAAATTTTTATCCATAACTATCAAGCATAAGTCTTATCAAAATGATAAACCCTCTAATAAACTGAAATTAAAGAATTTTTTAAATTAGTTCTTCATTTTTATCAACTGTGCTGGAAATTAAGAAATTCATATGAACGTAGTCAGATCCCACTGAAAGCATTAAACTAAAGATTTCACAATAATTTTGTATCACGAAAGCAATTGAATATCTGCATTGTTAAAGATTTCAAATTTTTCAATTTTATCCGAAAAATTACCTACATTCATGGTAATTTGGAGTGGTTTCAAATTTTGTCTTACAAATAATTTACTTTATTCTTTAATATACAAAATAAAGCTATTCCTGGGTTAGTATCTCAAATCTAACTGATCTTGAAATGTAATATTGCAAACCCATGCATGATTTTCATGTATTTCTTATGGGGTATGAAAAGAAAGAACGACATCAAAAATGAGTCCTAAAGAGGACAAATATTGGAATTTGGATAATTCTCTAGTTTTATCTGACGACCGATCATTCTACCAAATTTTAGGTCTGTAGCAGGAGCATGTTCTCTGAGTTACAATCGATGCAACCTACCGACGGATTCCTTTTATTATCTTTATTACAGGTCCCTGGGTTCTCAGAGTACTTTTTGTGTTACCTATAAAAATTCTAATATAGGGGATAACCATTACAAAACTAATATTTTAGTCTTAAATATGTGTTAAATTTATTAACTTGAATATAAAATTTTGAATATGAAAATCCAAACTGTCATACATGATCAACAAAAACGAAAAATGTGCCAAATACTTTGAAATCTTAAAAACATGTCTGATTTAGAAGTGCCTATAAATTAGTATTCTAAATGAGAAATACATAATTAAGGCGGCTACGTAACCTTTAAACAAAAATAAACAAAAATAAAAGAGTAACTACACTTGATTATTTTTTACCGAATTATTTCTTTATAACGTTAAACGTAACAGAAAACGAAATGTAGATTTTAGTGTAATGAAAAACGTAAGAAAAAACGAAATCGCTTATTTGCCTGTAATGAAAAACGTAATGAATCGTCACTGGTAAGGCAGTTACCCCACTTGCACGTATTCTAACTCACAATCAGCCTTATCATTGGATGTGTTGGGCATCAATTTATGCACAACGCATCCAACGAGTTAATAGTTTTTGAGTTATAGTGCCGACAAACATTCCTATCATATACACACAAACACACACACAGACATCATAGAGAAAATTGTCAAAATGTATTCAGGGAACCTCAAAACATTTATTTCCATTGAAATCTCGAATTTGATTTTTTTCATGAAAACAATACTTTCCCCTATATTATGTGCGGAAAAAGTAAAAAGATTTCGCTATATGTCATTTCATTATATGCCACAGTTTACAGGAAAACATCTTTAACATATAGTGGGGACTTACTGGACTCCAGTACTGAAAAACTAAATTAAAAAATTGTATCAAAATAGTCTTATTATTTATACTTACCAGACTTCTTTGTGTAGGAATCAGCAAACACCAAGCACTGTATAGCTTCTGAGCTTATATTTTCTAAACTGGACATACTAGAGCTCCTAGACCTTGAAAATGAACTGTCAAGTTTATCTATGAAAAAAGGAGAGGGAAAAAGTGTCAGTGAATGGCTCAAATTTCATAGCTTTTTATTAAAAGCATTCGCTTTAAAAAAGCAGTGCATGCAATTCTCTAGCAAATAAAGCAAAAATATTAGGAAATGCAAGGAAGTATGTATTTTGTAAACAATTTAAACTAAATATACTGTATCATATACAAATATTTAATTTATAATAGTGAATTAAAATGGTTAGGCAGAAAAGCATTACTTGTTCAGCCATTTATGCTATTTCCTCTATTATATTTAATAAAATTGAACATATCAAAATGATATCTTAGCAAAACAATTTTAGCAGGTATTTAAAACAGCAAATGATTTCAAATTTGTTCATCTGATTTTAATGAATTTTCTCAAAAATTAGTTAGTTAAAAGTCTACCACACAGAATAAAACTTCATTAAGTTACTTTTATCCTGTAGTGCATTTAAGTGAGTACAATACTTCACCAATGAAAGAACTATAGTTACACATGAGACATCTCCATTCACAGCAGCAGTATGAAAACACAGCAATGCATTCACTAACATCATTCAGCATAGGGGGTCAATAATTGCATATATGTGAACATCAGCAAAAGAAAAAGAATTTCACTGATATTACTCCTTGATGAATATATTTTCTCATGCAAATAGTGCATCACCCTGCTCAATGGTCCACTTTCTACAATGTTGGTAAAATTAAAAATTTGATGCACAGTGAATACCATTGCATACAAGTGAAATATCACATAAACCATTGATTTACAAGCATCGCTATAGCAGGTCAAGCAGTAGTGACCACGGGCAAACAGCATATTTGTTTAAAGCATGTTTTAATCCATTTATTAGTATTAGTGACACAGACAAAATATTAACAAATAGAAAATATGTATGCTCATAACAACACATTATTTAGCTGCATAAAAACTCACTTCTCCACTGATCTCATCAGGAGTAAATTATTAAAAGCACTGTGAGAGCTGACAATAAGAAAGAAATTGAGGAAAGAATTGTGAAAATTATAAAATGCACTAATCAAATCAAGTGAAGTACCATGGAAATAAATATTTCGTGCACTGGAATCACTTGATTTGGCAAGGCCATGCAAGGCAGAGAAAGAGAGAAAGAGAAAAAAGATAGCAATAGAGGCCTGGATGGTCTTAACTGGAGGAGAGTGAAAGTTGTGGCAGTCCTGAACAGGGGAGGAGAGGCAATGGGCTTACTTTGGTCACACCTCTGGCAGTAAAGGGGAAAACATTAATAAGACAGTGGAATACCCTAAAATTCAGTTCAACCTAGTTATCGCATCAAAATAACTGGCTTTCATGTGGTAGCTTAAATATTGGCTCCAAGAAAACAAACTTGGGAAAGCATAAGGCAACAAAAACTTAATAACAAAGATTAAAATGATTTCTGAATGTTTCCTCAATTGAATTAATTTTTTACACTTAAAATCTTACATTAAATAAATTTATTATATTATTGTAATTTTCCACTGTTCAACTTTAAAAATAAGTTCCAGTTTTCAACATTAAAAGATTTGGTTTAGATCACCACATGAAAGGAATAAAGAAGAAAAGAACAGAAGGCAAGGAAAGATATAACAGAACAAAAAATCAGCAGAATTTTTGTCCTTGACGTAGGCTGACACAACACTAAAACAAAACGAATCAGCCATTCAATGAGAAAAGCAGATCTGGTTTTGTATATTAGAGCATTTAATTTTCACAAAGCATGAAATTTGAGAGTAAAGGCAAAAGGAGTAGAGGAAAAGGTTAGCCGGAGAGCACAGTTTTGGATAGTAGTACATCCATCGCCTAGAAACTTCTTGGTTCATGCTTAAGACAATGGTCGTGAGAGGAAATTGTAAAAACAGAAGTGCTATAAAGGAGAGAGCCTCACCAATCACTTACAGACTGTGCTACAGTGACAAACCATGAAAGATAGAGCGAGATAAGAATGAGAATTACAGAATGTCACAGAGTTCTCCACATGAGACAACTGACACAAAAATACCTTGCAAACGCAAATTTTCTTTAAAAATTATCATGATTTAGTTGATATTTAAGGCTATATTATAAGTGGCCTGTACTGCTTAGTCACTGCCTTGTGCAACAGATATTTCTATTCTATTCTAAGCTACTTTTAGCAATGCATGTTTGATTTTATTCAAATTAAATTCATAGAACTTCAATATTTTGCAACAGGCAGCCTTTTTGAAGTGGAAGTAAGCTGAGTGGTTTTGAATGAAGGAAAAATCCCTCTGCATGTATTAGGATACTGGAAAGCCATGCCTCCCTATTATCTGAAAGAATATGAACATTGCTCTGCTTCAATTTCAGTTTCACAACCATGACTAAGATTATATACAAACCCAGTTGGAGAATAGCTGTTGAATTGAGGTAGCAAATAACAAATTCCTGAAACTATAGTAATATAAATAATAAGCTATTTAAATGCTTACACCAACACTAAAACTAAACTTAAAGTGTATAAAATTTATCAAAGAATTCACAAATGATGGAAATAAATAAAGTGATTGAGTGATAAAATTGATGTTAATGATAACCTATCAACAGAATATATTAATAAATTTAAATAGGAAAATACAGAACATAACATTAGTGAAACTTGTTACTATTTCTGTACTAACTTAAACTTATTCTATTTACTATGGAACAGGTACTCATTATAAACTACCCTTGTATTGTATGGAGTAGCTGGATTCTTTGATTAAGCTTATAATTTAACATGTTGACCACCACGATGGGCATAATTGAACTTAATATATCTGGTCCATGAGAGAGGGTCAAATATGACTCTCATGCACTACCGGTTTTGTGGACATTTAAAATATGTAACAGTATCACTACAGTATTATTCAAATGTAAATGAAAAAGGGGTCTCAGAAACAACAAAATATCCATGGTTTCTAGTAACTGTTTCTGTATTGTGTACCTGCACTACAAATAACATTATAAATATTTAAATTAGCAGTACATACTTCATGCATTAAGTAATTTAATAAATGAGAAAAAGTGGGGCAATCACAAAAAAATTATGTTCTTTAGCCAAAAGAGCAAAGAAAGATGAAATAATAATAACAACAAAACATACATAAGAGGCGTGCCATAGGATAACAAGAGGGTGGCTCCCACTGCTCTCCAACCTATGCATGAAGGGGAGACATACACCTGGGATAAAGGAGAAAACCTTCGGAAAAAGGCTTTGTTATTTGTAAACATAGATTGGAGAAGGTGACATGGATGAAAAGTGACAGCCCAAATGTTTTACAAGAGAATGACACACAAATCTCACTCATATCCATCTCTTGGAAAATCTCTTATCTCTGAGCAGGAGGTTATAAACTTGCTTCTAATTGTATCTTGTTGAGGAACACATATCATAAGATCCAAAATACCCAAAAAAAACGGTACCTCAAATTTTCTTAGGATAAAATTGTTTGTTTATAAAAAATTGCAATACATTTTTATGAAATTATTTTTTCACTTTATTTGCATTTCTGGATTGATTATTTACAACATAAACATGACTACTTAAATACCATGGAAAAAGCCAAGTTCAAGAGACTGTGAGAATCAAATAGGTTTATAGGGAAAATAAAGCCTTGTATTTTCCACCAATCAAAAGTAAATTATTGTGATTGAAGCAGAGTCCCTTTATTGGAAAAATTTGAAGAAAAAAACATTTTCGTCCCCGTGGACCAATTCTGTAGATTTGGCTTGGTGGTCAACATGTTAATGCGTTAATTTAAGAGTTGCACAAATAAAAAGTCCAACAAAAGCAGTAATAATGGAGGAAAGGAAAAAACTGAAATTATGGTAGCAGAAATTAATGAAACTTTAAATATATGTAACCCATACCTGCAGAGGGATAAAAATATACCAAGTCAAAACCATGGATATGTTAGTACACATCACGCTACTCAGGGATATTCCCAGACATTTACACGAAGATCAGATTTATAGGTACATGAGACCAGGGCTTAGATGATACTACCAAAACTGCAATACTGCCGAGCTACTAGGAGATTAGGCGAGCGCGATTCCTGGGATAGGCATGTCGGGGTAGCACGATTCAAGCCACCAGCGACGAAGGCGACACCACTGCCAGAGCTTCCCCCCCCGACACCCATTCCTCCTGCCCCTCCCCCCCCACCAGCCACCGTCACACACCCCCACCCCTCCTCCAACGATGATGATGCTATGCTCAGACACTTCTGAAGCTGTTTCCGGGTACCTTGCGACTTTGACCGCTTGACGGCTTCGGGCCTGCGCGGGGAGCTTGTGCTGCCACTTATGTTCTGTTTGCCCGCAGTCGAAGACACACAGAGACCATTTATCTACAGAATGGTTAGAGGAGGGGTGGGTGAAGGTTGAAAGGAATTGAAAGAGGACAGAAAGGTTTGAGAGGGGGAAAGTGGACGGCTTGGTTAGTATACAAGCAGCCAGCATTTATATATATGGGTGCATTTGTGTGGTCTATGTACACTCAGATTGTGAATGAACAATTTTGCTGAGAAACTGTATGGTATACAGCAATCACCTTTCCCTAAATAATAAAATAATGTGTTTTCATGTAAATTAAAATAAATTTGACATTTGATTTTATATCTATCGAATTAGGTTATCAGTAGTTCACAGTTTAAAAAAGAAATGGATATCAGTATTGCCACTTTCTGCCCATCAGTAAACCAGATACGAATCTCTAGAAAGCGATGGTTAATGTATTTATGGAATTATATGGATATTTGGACCAGGAAATAATTAACGCAGACTTTAACCTGTCAGCTCCATAAAGAGGAGGAATTTTGGAAAACCTACTCTATTACTGATATCTTTCTAAGCAGAACTTTGAAGAAATCAAATTTTATGATAACACCCCAGCACTCACATGGATTGTGATTACTTGACCACAGTGACCATTTGTGAAACATGGATTGCAGTTTATGATTACTAATATTACGGCCTATGTATAAATATATAAAAAACATTATGGCCCAGCATATATAAATTTTGACTAAACAATAAAAGTCTTCCTACATTGAGAGGCTATAGAAAAATTCTTCATTTAAAACATGCTTCTATGTTACAGTACCAAATGAATGTATTACAAAATATATATGAAGACATGATATCTCTTCTTACATATGACTAAGGAGAAATACAGAGAAGTAATAGTCACAGTTGTTCTCTATGCTTACTATTCTTTTTTATCTTAATAGAAATGACACAACAAACGATGATTTAGAAGAGATAATGAACAAACTGTAGAATTAATTTAAAATTTTATTCCATTGACTGAAGGGCGATAAAAATAAATTGAAATAGAAGCAATTTAAAACTGCATAATACAATTATTTTCTAACTTCACAAATCTCAAGACTTCCTCTTAAAGATGAAGCTGAAAATGAAATTTGTGTGATGAAATGTTAAGGAATATGTATCCTAAGCAATCATGGAATCATGTCTGCCAATAAAAATAACTGTAGCAAAATTTGTTGAACTGGACCTCTCTCTTCAATCAACCAAGGCTTGAATACTTGATTAAAAGCAATTGAGATGCATGTAAAATTGTATTTACCAAAAACATGGATACGAAATAGGTATGTTAGGCAGCTAACGCCCCCATCAGAGTCCTTGAAAGGAAATGAGAAATAGTGAGAAAGTTATAAAAGAAATTCAATCAAGAGTTAAAGAAAAACCAAGGTGATTTACATTGAACTAAAGATGCAAAGAATTCACATTGAAGTTACTTCATTTCTTGAGACATTGGAGAATTATTATTCATCAAAAAACCAAAACCAGATATAGAAAACAAATACCTGAAAATAAGAACATTATATGCATATATTATTTTCACAATGCAAAGAAGTTATGAAGTGTGCATTGCTGGCATGTAGTTAAAGACATATTAAAATCAGAGACAGAAAAAACAACCATTTAATTAAAAAGTAAATAATAATATAAATTTTGAGTATGTAGGGCAGTTGTATGAACATGGGAAAGTTGCAAAAAAGGAAAGGATAGGCACAAGATTGATTGCTGTTAACCAATTCACAAACATATATGTGCATTTCCCAAACAAGCAAAATAGACACAAACAAAAACTATTTAAAACTATAAAAGAAAAAAAACAAGGCAACATATATTCAGAAAGGTTAAGGGTAGACCCATTTGAAGAATAAAATCCATAACCAGCTGGAGGAATGAAAACCCACCTGCATAACATACATTTTAATGATGATGTGAGTAATTTCATACATTAGAATTCACAAACTGTAATTACTCTAATAAAATGGAAGAAAAAATTTCTCAAAGATAAAATCTTAAACCAGGTGATCAATGACCTAGTCATAACATTTTATATGTGATGTTTTCAAATAATAGTTCTACATCTTACTACATAATATTGATGCTACTTGATGATACTCTGGCCATTAAGCACTAGTTTGAACTCGGACTGGTAATATATATGATAAAATCTCTATTTTCTTGCAGAAAGTGTATAAAATCTTACTTTTTGGCTAAGTTTCCTACTTCCTAATCCTGAACATTATCTCTGAAAGTATTGGCTGTGTGAGATAATGGCTTCTGGTTCCAAGAAGATGAGAAGAGATTATTCAGGTGAGAGGCATAAGTAGGGGCTAAAACATTTAAAAGGAAAAAAGAGAGATACAGATAGTCAGAGGGATTTGTAAAGATAGAATAATAGTAAATTGTTTTTAGGATAGGTGTAGTGAGGTCAAAACAAGGGAATCCCAGCAGGCAGATGTAGTTTTAATTATTGGGGAATATTTTAACATTTCAACATCAAGATCTGGCAAAAATATAAAATGCCTATGACACATTTATAACTCAAAAAGATGCCAAGATTTTCATAAAACAAAGAGCACAGCTATACAAAAACTACACAAAAACCAACCTTCAGAGATAAAAATATCTGAATAAACACAGAAAATGGTACTCGGAAATTTTTAGAAAAACAAATCCAATAGTTTAACATTTAAATGCAGTCAACTTTGTATCATTGGAATGTTTAAAGAGTCTAGCTAACAAATAACACCGTCAATAATTTTATTCATAGTTAACACAAATCAAGCTAGCTATACATGCATCATAATGGAAACTCAGTTGTATCATTAAACATTTTTGAAACACCTAGGGCTTAAGCTTAATAAGTTGAATATCATCATAACTTCCTCAAGGGTAAAATTACCTCCAAAAATTTTTAAATAGCGCAGTTTTCCAAATAGGAATAAAAATAATACTAAATTTTATGAAATACTCCCTCTGTTAATAGCAGACAAATCTGCAATCATGCTTTAACTATGATTTTCCAAAACTTTTTTTGAGCAAAACCAGATTGAAAATCACAGAAATATTTAAATATGGATGGTCCAATCCTTCGTGTTGAATGTCAAATGATCTGCTATAAATTTGAAGGATTAAGTATAACAGATTTGAGAAAATGGGATTCTAAGAGCAGGAATGAGAAAAAGAAGAGATCCACCATATTTGAATCATCAGCCACCAGAAAAGTTTCTGAGAGAACAGACTTACTGAACCTCCGTAACAGATTCCCCAGTGGGTTAGATCCATGTTGCTGTGAGGGATTGTGCTGAGACGGTAGCTGCAGTTGACACTTCTCTTTCTGCTTATGGGATGTAACTTCAGATGAAATGCTTCCCTTGCCTCTTGATCGCTGGGGCCGGGAAGGGGGAAGGTCAGCACCAAGAGGTAGGTTAGCAGGTCTAGTTGGCTTTGTCGCTCCCTCAAGGGGAATAGAATGTGAAACTTGACAGGACAATGAGTCCTCTGTGGGAGATGGGTAAGATGTTGCTGTTGAAGATTGGCGGCGTTGCAATGCCCGGTCGGTGGAAAATTTATCTTTTATCCTTTTTTTAATACTAAATCCCTTCCAAGAGTGCCTTCTACCAGTACGAGGAATAGATTCAGGGAGGGCCTCAACTGCTTCTTCTATAGCCTCTTCAACATCTTCCCCACTACTTTCCTCATCTTTAGCTCCTGCATCAGCAATAGAAGACAATGTCCCCTCTTGCACGCACTTTTCTTCTCTTACCTCTCCTTCCAATTCCTGCAGAGAATCCTTGCTCGCAGATGGATTGGGAGAAATGCAGGAAGGTGAGGGACTAGTCGAAAGAGAAGCTTGAGAGGGTGCTAATCCTTGAACTGTGGCTTCAGTTGAGTCCTGCTGATGTTGGAATACAAATGGGCCATGGAGAGGTTCCAAGCATAGGATGTGGTCAGGTTGGAGTTTGAAAAACAAAAACAGAATGATATAAAGTGAAGGTTGATTTAACAACACGCTCGAGGGTATAAAAAACAAAAATACACAAAAATAAAATAAAGCAAATTAAATATATATAACTACATACCAACCATGCATGGCATGTTTTTATGGCTGTAGAAAACAACAAAAATAATAGACAGAAACATTTTTAAGGCGTCATCACTGTGACCTTAACATTTTTAGCATAAATGTTCTGTAAACCTATGTCAAAACGATACTTAAGACCCAAAATAAATTTATTAAACACCATTGATCATAATTTGTTGCAGTCATTAAGTTGCAACATTTAAATGAAAAAAGGGCAAAGTCACTTTGGTGAATATTGTGGCAAATAAACTCTAATTATATGAATCTTTAAAAAAATAAATATCCATAGAACTTACCTGACCAATGAAATAGAAAAAAATGACTTTTAATGGTACAAAACTAAGCTTCTTAAGAATGATATTGCTGCAATACTAGTAAAAATAACACATCCTGATAGTACAGAACATTCAATTGTAAAATGAGATTTCCAAATAAAAACAGAAAGAAGATATTAAAATGAGAGTATATGGCAAACTACTTTTCATTACTTGCAAGGTATTTGAAGAAAAAAATAAGGTACTGAAAAACAGTTTTCTCCATTGTGACCATATTATATAGTCAGTTCATTATTTTCCGGTTAGCATTAGTTTTACAGGAAGAATAATTGAAACTTTTCCATGAGTGCTTATGCTACAATACTACAAAAATGTTGAATTTGAATGAGTATACTTTCTACAGCTTTATTCAGACAGTTAAGTGAAAAAGGCTTAGATTTATTAAAATGAAGTTTTGGTTCAAAATCAGAAGCATATTTAATTAATTTATGATAAAAGAACTGTCAAAACCTTAAAGGTGATTCCTATGCAAAAGTTCAAAGAAGACCACAACACTATAATTATAACACTGTTGAATAAGCAAACACCAAAATGCGTTCCAGAGGTACAGTCAGACTTTCTAAGGCCATTGATATGGGAGAAATTGCAGCTCAAAGGCAACAAATTCACATTTAACAAAGTGCACTCTTAAACCCCAGCTTTGAAAGACAAAAAACTATACCTGAAAAGATAACAGAGAGTGCTCTTTGGTATGAAATGAAGCAAACATTCATACATTCATACTACTTATTTAGAGAAAAATGTGCAGAAAGCAAGGGTTCTCAGAATAAACAACCAGTACGTGAAAATACAGGGATTTTGGCCACACTGTTTCCTTCAGCTGCTGTCTCAGATTCAGAATGGAGGATACTGGTGCATTTCTTCCAAAAAAAACTATTTAAAATGAAACAGATGGATCAGCAAAGGTAAACTATAAGTTATTTTACTATGAATTGACTAAATATAATCTCCATGCTGTGTGAATAGGAGAGGATACAACTGACCTGATCACCACTAGGGGAGCGACATCTCCCCTGTTCCTCCAATTCTTCCCATCGCTCGAGTCTCTCTTTGCCTTGTTCTGCAACAGCTGCTGTATCTGCTGAGACAGTTGAAGCAGTAGCTGAGAAGGAAGAACCCTGACCTGATGCCAGTTGCTTTGGGGACCGAGGGACTCGCTGATAAGGATCAGCTGAACCATACAGATCAGGTGTTCCCACACTGAGAAGGCATACTCTCTGTACCATATCCACAATGGCTAGGCCAACCTCATTACCATATGCGAGTCTGAAAGAAGAAGAAAAAATGCATGGAACTATGTGCTCATATTTTACTCTCCCACTTTGATAAATGTAATTCTTTTGGAATTATAACATGACATGATAAAAATGATTGAATAGGTAAACTCCTTTCTAATGTCCAAAAGAGTTTGACATATAGGTATCTCACTATAATGAAAGGATAACTTTGTAGTTTCCACAACTTTTAATATAACACGACCGGTTTCACTATGATTGTAGCATCATCACCTGATTAACTGTATCTCACTATGTTCCTATTTAAGACATTTGTAAAAATCTTGATATTGAATACAATTAAAACAATATAATTAGAACACAATGGATAGATAGAAAAATCAACAAACATAATGGATCAATGTATGCTAATTTACAACAAAATGATTTGTATCATCATCTAAGAAAAATTCTGATTACACGATTATATCTGGTGACATTTATTTAAATTTATAAGGAGCCATAAAGATTGTAACTAATCAGTAGACTCAGTATTATAACTGACCTACTAACCTGGCATAGGGCCATGGAGCCATGGGCCCACCAAAATTCACAGAAAGACAAAACTATAAATAATTGTTTATGAATAGAGTAATTGATAGTAGCTCAATAACTTTGGCCAAAACTAACAAAAGTAGAATAGAATAGTTGTTTTGGCTAAAGGAGTATTCTACTTTTGTTATGAAAAGAGTGATTTCATTTTTGAGTCTTTAACAAGTTTAATTTGTCGTGAAGCAGCACAATACTCTAGTCGGTAAGAGAATTTATGGGAGGAGTGGGCGGCGAGTCCGGCGGGGAATTCCCCCACTCCAACTTGCATCGCAGGGCCACCGCCTAGCTGGCTCGGTCACAAGACGTGGGACGCATGCGCACTGCATGCTTTTTTCCCCACACCAACACTCTCCTGCACTTGAGTATATCGACCATTGAGGCCAAGTTCAGTTTGACTCTGCCGGCCTTCAAGCTAGCATATCAGTGTAGTATTGGTGAGTGCAAATGTTTCATTCTCCGCAATGAATATGATAAGTGCTTTATTAAAACGGCCATTTTCATTGTTGTCTTACGTTGATAAACTCGAAATAAAACAAATGGGAAGACCCCTCCATAATTTGAATTTAGCTAAAAAGCAACAGTGTGCCAACAAACAGGAAAGGTGTCGTAAATTTAATGCCGATATTTATTCGAAGAACAATTGGCTGTGCGGGTGTGATGAAAAAAATGTGTTTCTTGTTTTCCTTGTGTTCTATTCCAAGGAGATGTCAGCTGGTCGAGGAACGGGATTTCGGACTTGGTACACATTTGGGAAAAATGAGGGCTCACAAAAAATATAAACAACATATGAACAATGTTTTGAGTTTATCGTTGCTGAATAAAACAAATATTCAAAGTCAGTTTAACTCACAGTATCGGCTAGCTGTATCTAAACATAACGAACAAGTAGATAAAAATAGGTGTATTAAATTTGATTATAAATTGTATATGTTTTTGTGGGGCATTAAAATTAGCATTGAGAGGGCATGATGAATCGGATGAGTCACAAAATAAGGGAGTTTTTCGTGAGTTAATCCAGTTTAGTTCTGAGTTAGATATAGACTTAAAAGTTCACCTTAGTCAATCAGGTGTGTTTAAAGATATGTCTAAACCTATACAGAATGAGTTGCTGGAATGCATGTTAGAAGTATACCACGAAGAAGTTCGCAAAGAAATTCAAAAAGCAGATTATATAGCATTGATAGCTGATGAAACTACTAACGTGTTATGACAATTTCAGTTAGTCATTGTATTACATTACATTGTAGGTGGAAAACCAGTAGAAAGGGTCTGGAATTTCATTAATCCTGATGGACATGATGCTCGTGCAATCACAGATTGTATTTTAATAAAAACTCGACCCCCTAATTGGTGCCAGTCCGAATAAAGTTATAGCACAAAGTTTTGATGGTGCTTCTGTTATGAGTGGACATTTAAATGGCATTCAGAAACTGATAAAAGACAAGTATCCACTTGCTAATTTTGTCCACTGTTACGCCCACCAGCTGAATCTCATTATGTCTAACGCAGTGTCCATCAACTGCCAAACCCGTATCTTGTTTGCACATTTGTCTGGAATCTGTTCATTTTTTTCTAATTTGCCCCAAAGAACAAGTGTTGGATGACGTTGTACAGAGAAGTTTGCCCTGGGTATCACAGACCAGATAGAATTTTCATTCTCGTGGAGTCAGCACTGTTTATGAGTATAGGAAAGAACGATTATGGAAATTATTGAAAATAGTGATGACATAAAGTTGCAGTCTACTATAACATAAGCAGGTGCATATAAACAGGCTGAAAGAAAATAACTTTGTCTTTTGGTGAACACTTTTTCACTGGATAATGCCTCACAAGGAGATAATTTTTGTCAGGTTTATAAATGAATCATCAATCCAGTTAAAGTACAGCAAGCGATGCAGTATTTCGAGAATAGCATACAGACAGTCAGAAACCAAGTTGATGTGGTTACCGAACAGGTTGAAGTCAAGTTAGAAAATGAAGAGGAAGAAGTTCGACCAAAAAGACCGTGGATCACTGACAGCAACTCTGCCTGCAGGAAGAGAGAAGGTAAAGAAGTTTGTGACACCATAATCACAGAAATAAAAGATAGATTTCAATTTACTGGACACCTCGTGGCTACGAATCTATTTGTGGTCGAAGAATTTGATAATTACAGCAAAAAATTCCCTGACACGTATCTCAGTGAAATAATTGAAAAGAATCCTTTTTTGGAAAAATAGAGATTGAAGAGTGAACTTCAAGTTTTTTTTACAAAAGAGAGGAATTGAGAGCAGTTTCTGGTGCAGTACCATTTCTGTCGCTAATTTTGGGTGATGATTTGTGTGTAAAATTTCAAGAGAGAATAAAGCTTTTAAAAGTGTTGATCATGATACCAATGTCGACATCAGAAGCAGAACGGTGTTTTTCAAGGATGAAAAGAATAAAGACTTTTCTTAGGAATACTATGAAAGAAGAAAGACTAAGTGCTTTAGGCATGCTATTGTGTGAAAAAATTTATGTAAATAACATAGAAGCTTCAACAGAAAAGTTGTTGATTTATTTTCTAAGAAGAAAGATCACCGAATGGACTTTGTTTACTGCTCATTTTAGCTACAAGACACTTTTTTTATCTACTCACTACTGTACATTTTTCGATGAGTAAAAAATTAAATACTTTTTCGTGTTATAATTTTAGGTTTTTTAAAACATAGGTTGGCCCTACCAGTTGAAACAACCACTGGCCACCACTGGATGAAATGCATAACCCTACTTTATACCCGAATTTAGAATGATCCCTGGATTTTGCAAGCTGAAATTCAGAAAAAACCCTTGTCTTGGATTCGGGTAAATATGGTATTTTATGCCTCAACCCATATACAGCATGTCAAACAAAAAAATGTTTTCACCAAGATATGGAAAAAATAAATTACACCCAGTCTCCGACTCGCAATAGATGTGTACTTAAAAAATTTCATGCGAAGCTTCGAGATTTGATTCAAATTGGATTTAAAGATTCAATTTTATTCGATATTGCATAAAAGATTTGTAAATTTCGAATCTACAGACAACGTATCGACCAATGAAAATTTGGTATGTTCTTATTAAATTATTGGTCTAATTTTAATCCTCATAGTGTAATACTCTAAATATAAGGTACTGGTAGAGGAAATTTTGCCATTTGGATCATCCACCCCCTCCTCCAAGGTACAAACAGAGTGGTCAAAACATGGACCAGTGCCCATTTAGGCCATGTTTTTAATGTGCAGTGTATTTGTAGTGGTTCTTGAATAATCTTTTTAAATACAATGTCCAAATTGCTTGATTGCACGCAAAGGAATTATATTGCAATATCTCTTGCTCTTATTGAATGCAGTGCGAAACGGAATTGTGCTCAAGTCCCTCCTGCACCTCTGACTAATCAACTGAAAGAAACCCTAGTAGCATCTCTCCCGATTCTCAAGGTAACAGCGGAGGCAACATCCATATTTAGCTCCGAAAAGCCTGTTACCATTAGTCTCACTATTCCCTACATTTCGGTTTTAAGATGAGCTAACAGCAACATCAGTGCCTGGTGTAAAATTGTTCCGTAATGAACTCACGAAGTATTTGAATAACAGATTTGACATTTCCAAAGACGACCTTATGGCTGCAACATTTCTTGATCCAAGATTTAAACTCATTTTATTCACGAAAAACCAAGCGAATATTATAAAGAATTTTTGGGAAGAATTCACTTCAGATGTAGGAGATACATTCTGGCATGAAGGAAAATACAAAGAGTTAATTGTAATAGATAAAGGCTCGAATACTGAATACTTTATTATTTAAAAATAATAACTCATAAAAAGAAGCATCGTCAAAAATGGACAAAATGTCCACACCCCAGGAGGAAAGACACTAATATACAAAGCAATCTGTCATGGGCTGCGATAGTGCCCATTTTTTTACTGAAAATAAAACAGTAGATCCTACCCATTTTTGGCAAAAGTTGCAAGGGATTAGTTGGCAATTCAGGCTACAAACACTTCATCAGAACGGGTAAATTCAGTGGGTGACTGTTTTTGGTATGTTTTTTTTAAGATTCTTGACACAAAACAGAAAATAAACAAAAACTGGATGGCTAATTAAGAGTGATTATAAATAAAATACTTCAGCCGAAAGAGACTTAAATATAAAAAACTGCCTGATTCGATTTGAGATTCGAATACTTAACGACGATTCGATTTGTTCCATTATTTGAGATACGCAGGGCCCTAGTGCAAGGTGAAATTGTGTTAGTCGGACACGAATTTCTCATGAGAAATAACGTAAAGAGGGGGGGGGATGCATTCAAGCATCCTAACATAATTGACGTATTTTTAATTTTATTCCTTTATTATAACTATACCTTGGTTAATGTTTTGTGTTTTTTATTTGTTTATATACATTTCATACATGTAACTCATTTTTAAAGAAAAGAAACAATGATAACATGGATGGTTCATAGCATTGCTTAGTTAAGACCTGGATGATGAACAATATCACGTGTTTGTTCATTGTTCTCATAGCGCGTAAGTAAATCTAGTTTTTATTCTAGTGATATAACCTTTTTCGGTTTCTTACTCCCAAAACCAATAAAATGCAAACCATAAACTCCAGCATATTTTTCAATGCAGATGACCACCATTTTGAAACAGCTGTTCAACTGTTCACCATTTATTTAGCAGATGTTATTTAGAAGATTTGCAAAATAATAATTTTAAACAACAAATAACTAAGAATTAAACATTGTTGTTTTAATATATGAAATATTTTTTCAAAAGATAACAACATACGATCTATAGAAAATTACAAAAATGGCCAAAGGAAATTTTTAAAACATACAAGAATAGTATTTTTCTACATTGCAGTTTAAAAACCATGAAATCCCTCACCTTCTGCATCAGACTCATAGAAATTGTCAAATTCATCCTCTGGATCAGATGTTATGATAATTGGCTCATTGTAATCCACAATTAATGAAGAGCAGGGCTAAAGTGTGCTTCCATTTCTGCTTTTTAGACCTTTTTCACAATCGTAGAGATGTAACGGAGAAATCGTGTTAAACTGAATGACCAGTCATGTTAGTCAAAAACCAGTCCTACTTTAAATATGGTGTTAAACCAAAATCATGTTGGCAGAATTTGTGTTATTCAGGGACTGGGTATATATTATCAACAAAATAAACGCGATGACTTTTTAGGCGCATTTCACTTCCAGCATGAGCGCTTATTCAGTTCGGTTGGTCCGTTCATATGCATGTTTATTCTCAGCTTCTATCAAACAGATTTTCCTCACGTTCGGACAAAGACAATTTGAATATAAATTCTCTAGTCACGAGTGCCACTTTACTAGAAACAAAAAACAAACTATCCATCTATTAATAAAATCAAACAAAGTCATAATTTACTTTGAACTCCAGAAATTTCTTGCATGGTTATTTATTTGTTGTCAATGAAAACAATCTTCATAGTAACTGAAATAAATATGATGTTATAATTATGAAAATATGTTTAATTTCCTTTCATGTGCACGTAGCATTTGGTAAATGAATGAAACTGGATTATCTAGGATGAATAAACAAACATAAATAAGTTTATTTATCTTTCATGCACCCAAACCCATTTGTAAGTGAAAAAAATGGATGGTTTACGATGAAGGAATAAATGTAAACATAAAGATTACAACTACTTAGAGTGAGATATTTTAAATAATTTTCGATTGTTCGATTAATTACAACTGATTTGAAAATAAATCATTATATAATAATGAAATGTAATATTACCTCTGCATCAAATTTTTTCCATGTTTGGATGTTTTTCTTATTTGTATCTTCTACTGTAATAATAAATACTAGTGCAATTGCCTGTCAAATACGATGGGTATGCAGGAATGAATGGTTAAGAAGTGATGATATGATATTACCTTATGAAGTGACACTGTGACAGGGAGTTGTTTTAAGATAAACTAGCGTAATTGCCCGTCAAATATGATGGATAAGCGTGAATTAAGTATTAAGTTAAATTTGAAATAAAAATTAATGAAATCAACTTTTATATGCTCTAAAAAGTAAGCAATAAATGTAAAAATCACATAATTGAGTGTTCCAGGAAGTAAAAATAGTTTTGGGTGAATAGAAATTGTTTGACAAAGAAATACATTATGCTATACAATTCTCATACACCCAGAATTATTTTTAATCTATGTAACATTTAATTCTATCCCTCTCTCCTTCTCTCTCTCATATTAAAGCATTCAAGGCATGCATTCCTTATGCAGATAGTATAAGGATGAAGGTGACAACAGAACTTCGATGTTTAACAATGACACGGTCAGCAAGGCAACATCGTTAACAAGCTAAAAATTCTCAAATAAATATGAGTGAATAAAAACAAGATATGTGGTTTATTTTTCTTTAGGACAGTTTACGTCCAAAGATCGTAGGTCAATTCTATCTATTTTTAATTTCCAAAAGAGTAAAAGCCTGTAAGTCCAAAAATTGATTTTTACGTGTTATCTTATAAAAATAAAAATTATCTACTGGAGACGAACCCAGGATTTTGTTTCGTAAATGACTTTTACTATAAGAGACAAACATTCCTACCAAATTTCTATCTTCTACCTACTCGGAAAGTTTGTTAAAAATAGCATTACAGTCAGTCAGTGGCATGGTCTGGTGATGTGTGGTGGAAGATGTTGCAGATGGAGTAAGAGAATATATATATATATATATATATATATATATATATATATATATATATATACCATATTGACCCGAATATAGTGCGATGTTTTTTCCCTCAATATGTACCTTTGAAAGTCGCATTCGCACTATATTCGAGTACTTGTTGCATTCGTACTATATTCGAATACTTGTATCTTTAAAAAATAACTGCGTATCGGCGCGTTTCATGACGCGTGTTTCAGCGCATATTTTTATAATTGCTGCATTGTAAGTGAATTGGACGTTCATGTTATGATGCTACATTGTACAAATATACTCGGTAAGGATCTGAGGAGATCATTCATACTATATTTGAATACTTGTGTATCATTAAAAAATAACTGCGTATCGGCGCATTTCATGACGCGCGTTTCAGCGCATATTTTTATAATTGCTGCATTGTAAGTGAATTGGACGTTCATGTTATGATGCTACATTGTACAAATATACTCGGTAAGGATCTGAGGAGATCATTCATACTATATTTGAATACTTGTGTATCATTAAAAAATAACTGCGTATCGGCGCATTTCATGACGCGCGTTTCAGCGCATATTTTTATAATTGCTACAATGTAAGTGAATTGGACGTTCATGTTATGATGCTACATTGTACAAATATACTCGGTAGTGGTCTGAGGAGACTAGAAAATAAATCAAGGTCAAATTGCAGCAACCACAGCTCCGGCACAACTTTATGCAGGGTCGCGACACTCAACGTTAGAAAACGAGGACCGTCTAAACGTGGCGTCACATTACCCCCCTTTAGTACATAATTCATGAGTTTACAGGTAATTTAAATGTGCAAAATAGAGAAAATTAAATGTTTTTCGTCTTTTTCTAAAATTCCTTTCAAAATACTTGGGGTCGCACTATATTCGGGGTCGCATTATATTCGGGCTAATACGGTATATATATATAAAGTAATTATTAATAAACTAACATTATGTTCAATAATATTCATGTTTATTTAAGCATTTTGTGCTTATTTAATTTAAAAACAGGTTTACAATGGTATACAGTGGAAAACGCCTAACACAAAAGCAGATAACACAAAATATCAGTTAATATGAAATGCATGCTCGGTCCATTCCAGAGCCTATGCTTTTCAGTGTATATTTATTCGGTTAATGCCTAATAGTTAACATAGAATATCTGTTAACCCAAAAATAATTTTTGGTCCTAATAAAATACACGGAAATTCTTTGGATAACACAAAATGGTAGTTGAAAGAGGGTTTTACCACAGTCTCTCAACCGCCATTTTCCCAAAACCTCCAACCCCACCGAGATTTCTCATTACCGCACCAGTATGGAAAATCCCACTACCTCGCCTACCCATCCTCCTATACATTTCTGTCATTGAACATAGTCATTAGTAAGGCAACGACTCCTAACTATGCACTTCTATCAAATGGCAACTCATGGAGAGGGCCCCCACCAAGAGTATCCTTTATTCCGGGCATCGTCGCCACAGTAAACACATTCCTAGATCTGCCATCCATGGATGAAAGAAATGGGTTTGCAAAATCTGCCTCTTATCGTAGTTATTATTGGCGAGTTTCTCCCAATACCTACTGGTCATACCTCTTCGGATCCCTATAAATAACATTCTTGAAATCTTATACCCTCAGTTGATTGTGAATTTCTGAGTGAAACCATTGGCATATTTTAAATGAACCAGTGTACAAAATCTTTCCTCTTCATCGAGATAATTTTAAGTTTTAATTTTATATTTTTATTAAAATTAAATAGTCCATATAAAAAATGGCCAATAAAGTCCATAAGCAAAATGCACTACTGCTAAAAGTGAAAATGCAGCTCTTGAAAGCAGTTGATGCTGGTGATAAATCCAAAACAGACATTTCTAAAGAGTTCGGAATTCCAAATACAACTTTGTCGACAATTATTAAAAACCGTGTAAAATTAACATCTGTTTTTGAGAGAAGCAAGTTTGAACCAGAAGAGAAGCATCTACATACAGTAAAGTACGAAGATTTAGATGCTGAGCTTCTCATCTGGTTTAAGCAGGCTAGAGCACAGAATGCTCCAATTTCTGGCCCTGTTATCCCTGATATAATTTTATGCTTTAAAAATGAAAAATTTGCCTTTTATAAACATTTAGCATGAAAAATGGTTAACACAAAAAGTTTTTCCAGTCCCATGCATTTTGTGTTAACCGATTTCCACTGTATAAGGATATTAAAATTTTTGACTAGTTCAAATCAATTATGTTAAGTACTATGTTATAAACTGACTGCTCAGTGCAAATTCCATTAGCACATAGATCTTCCAGAATATATTCCTTGTGCTAAGCAAGGCATATCTGTATTTTTATTAAACAGTCTATTGCATGGCTACATAAGTACTGACTAATCTGGATGAATAATTAAACGAGACTATTTTTTATGGAAAAAGGTTCCCAACACTATTTTACAAAGGTATGTGAAATGACAGTAAGAATAAAACCACACGTGCAACAAATCCTCCTCGATTAGAATATTACCACTTCCATGTTAAGAACACATACATAGACTAATTCAGAAAAAGCTGTTGCATTTTAGGAGGAGGGTTCAAGTGCTCTTCCCACCCATACTGCCCTGCGAGGAAGACCTTTTCCTCCTAGTACCAGTTTGGGCTGTTTAGAAGACAAAGACAATAAAAACTGACCAACAAAGAAAAAAACAATGTGTTGCTGCATGTGTTCACCCAAAGGAAAAGACTCCTGCATGAAGTCCAGAGCGGAAAATGTTATGTGGGACTGTAAGTTATTCCTTGCTTTGAGGAGTATCATATGAAAGCTTCCCTTTCATATTCATTTAAAAAAACAATGAGGAAGTGTTGAAGACCAATGAAAGAAATGATGTTCATGAATTTGAAATATATTAAGCCCACTGCACTTTATGTGAAAGTAATAATTCTTTTTTTTATTCAATGTCAATGCATTTTCTTGCTCTTTTTAGATTACATTTCTCATGGAATTAAATTTATGCTAAACTGCAATTCTTTTACTACAAACTGCTAATACTTCATAAGATATGAAAGTTTTATTGTTTTCAAATGTATTTCATTTAAATAACCCCAATGAAATCTGGCCAGGTGCTCCCACAGAGGGAATTTAAATTCATATGAAAAAGATTAAATATCAATTTAATTATGCTGATAGAAGCAGGTTTTCAATTCCTATAATAAACAACCATACAACATACAAAAATATCACACATATCATGTGCATTTGTTACGACTAAGAAATGGTTTTAAACAATTTTCAAGCATTAGCTTACCTTAAATTGCCTTTATATTTCAACTGCATAAATGTTAGCAGCAAAGATTTTTACAACTAATGCAAAAGTACACAATTGTATTAATGCATGCTTACAATCCATATGAAGAGTTGATGGCTAAAGCAGTTATAGGTGATGGAGGATGCCCATCAGTCCATGGAGTTAAGCATACAAGGTGGGCCTGGAACCCAGGAGGCTTTTTCTGCTGCCCAATCCTGACTCTTAATGGTCCAGTGTTGTCTGATACTCCCTGTGAAATAAAAAACTCAAATTTGTGTGTTTGTAGTTTTAAAAAATCTAATTTGTTGAAACTAATAAATAACTGCAAATTAGCCTAAAATAACATTAAGAGATGGTGCTCTAAACAAAAAGAAAAACCTTAATTTCAAACAAGCTGGTAGGAATTCAACCACTCTGGCACCACCAGCCTTATCATTGTGGTGATCCATGTCATGTACTCTGATGGTTGCTCTGTATATTAACTAATATTTTTTATGTATCACTGTTTTGGTGCATCTTTTGTTGTTTTTTCTAATTGTTAATATCACCTAGGAGCAGAATAAGTAATGATACTGAACAGGTTGAATTGTTTCTGAAATGTTTCTGTAGACAATAAGGATTTGAACATATCAACATCATTTCTGTGAGCAGGGCCAGCGCGTGACTATTGGCTGCCTTTGTGTGGAAACAAGTTGCCTCCCCCACTCCCTCCCTCCCCCCCCATAAGTGCATATATCTTAGTACCTCTCTCCATTACCATCAGCAGATTTTCAATTCCTGTTCCGAGTGTTCATGCTGAATAATCTATGCAGCAGGGATGCTCAAGACATCGATTGCCAACCTGTTTCAGGTAGATTGTGTAAATATTTCATTGCCTCTCCATCTAATAGAAGAGATGTCCCCCCACCTCTGCTTGACTAAATTTCTAACATTGAAGATGAACCCCAAATATGTAAATTCTACGATTCACGGCATAACAAAAAAGGCTCTTGCCAAATTCCAAAAGGATCATCCACTGAAAATATAAAACAAGAAATAGCTGGTGAGTGTCTAATTTCTCTGCCATCTCATGTTCAATTGAAATGGTTCCCAAATTACCAAGTCTTTCTTGAGCCATTGCTGGCCTAAAATATTTTTTTATAATTTAGAAAATGACTTCACCTCCCGCTATTGGCACTGGTAATGTAAAAAGAAATCTTAATGCGACAAAGATATTTTGAAAAAATCTGATGTGGCCACCACTTGACTTTCTCCATACCTGTAATATTTATAAAAATTCCAAATAGGTTCAATGGTAATAAATATTTTAAGTAACTGCGAGAAAAATTTCGACTTTACAAAGAACAGAAATAAACTCAAACCATAGCCTTCTAATATTGAATACAGCCACAAAGCTCTAACAACTAAGAAAATAAAAAGGAGCGTTACTAAGATGTACCTAAGCATCAATTGTTAACAATAGTCATTGGTAGGTGGCGTGATCGTGGCAGCTAAATAATTTCGTTTTTAAGATATCTCTTAAACAATGCATTATATGGAAAAATGTTTCAAAGGTTGTAGAAAATTAAATTTCCTACAATTTTTATTCCAGTATGTTTTTAAGTATATCAAATATTAAAGCAAATATCTCAAAATAACAGATGTGACAAGAGTAAACACCCACTTCAGGTTAACCGATTTTTACCAAAAACTAATCAGTTCTTGTGACTGTCATAAAAATGTTAAATATAAAATTTTGCATTGACCTGATTAATAGTTTTTGAGTTAGAGCCTCCACAAAAAGCTGTCACATACACACACACACACATACATTATCGACAAAATGTTCAAAACGTGTTCAGAGGACCTCAAAACATGTATTTTCATTGAAATCTCGAAATCGATTTTTTTCATGAATACAATACTTTCCCCTATACTATGTATATGGAGAAAGTAAAGATATATGCAAATCATTTTCTAGCAAATTATTTAAAACTTCCAATGGAGCCATAGCACCATATCTTGCAACATATCAATTTCATTAATCAGATCTACTGCATCAATGTCACTTTCACTTTTATCATTATTAGCAAGTTTTGCCTGTAATATTTCTTCTCTATTCATCACTGCTGGCATATTTCAGATTGGAAAAATTATGCAGAAAATCAAACGCTTCATTATGCTGCTGAAGTATCTCAAGTCTTTCACTTGGTAATTTTCGAGTTGTGTCCAAAATTGAAAAATAAAAATTTACTTTGAAATCTTTTTGTGGATCTCTAATTGGTTCATCAACAGGCTCATAATTAAATTGCCCAGCCTTTCTCCTGAAATGTACAGCATTTGTTTCCAGAAAGTCTGGATCCACCTCAATAGTTGCTGCTAAATCCTTGCTTTGTCTTTCGTACTCTTTAAACCCTTTATCTGAATGTTTTTCTTTTAAAAAATGATTAAATATTTTAAAAGATGAATGCAAGTTTTAGCTTTGGCTTCTGCAGCAATTCGCTAACAATACTGACTTTAGATAGAATGTCATACTATATAACAACTGAGCATACAAATTTTAAGCTCTAAAGTTTTGCAGCCAAACATTGGGCATGGTAGGGAGTGGTCATATCGACATTTGTTCCATCTATCACTCGGCAAGACTCGTAAATATCTGTGATTTCAAATCTCAATGGTTTTATTGCATCTATTCTACTCTCCCACCTGGTTTCTGAAACTGGTTTCAATGTTAATTTTTTAAATATTTTTCTTTAGCTCCACCTTCGAGTAGTGGTAGAAAAAAACATATAATTACTGCACAACATTGAAGAACTCTAAAATTTCAAGGGTGACCTTTGCCACATCATTAATCACACGATTAAGGCTGTGAAAAGCGCATGGCACAAAAAATTCCATGAATTGACATTTAAAATTCTTTTTTGTAAGCCATTATGCTTATCGTGCATATTGGCAGCACTGTCATAACCCAGATCTCTGATATCCTGAACATTTAAATTTAAATCTTCCAACATTTTAAAAACAAATAGAGTTAATCCCTCTCCAGTTTATTCCGTAATTGGGTAAAACTCAAGGAAGTGCTCGTGAATTTCAGCTCTTCTCATTTTGGTATTAATTCCTACAAAACAGATACCTACGGTAATTTGTTCCGTATGGCTTGCATCCATGGTAGAGTCAAGGATTATTGAAAAATACCTCGCTTTTCTATGCATGTCTAAAATCCCTTCAATAATTTTCTCTGAAATGAGATTTATAATTTCATTTGAATTATGTGCCCTAAATATGAGCCAACTACCTTTTTCTGATTTTTCATGTGTCTTATTTGCTCATTCATCACAGAATCCAATTCAGCACTGGACGAACCGCCTCTCAATTTGTCGGAGGAAGCGCCTAATGTGCGCCTAATGTCAGCCGCCCATGTGTGGTGTAAATGTTGCACCCATGCATGCATCAGCCCTGTCTGTGAGGTCAACCAAATGGTGATGGTTCTACTTGCATTTTAATCTGCATTTCTGTGGCTAATCTGTTGTTTTATTGGTTGTGAAAGTGGTGTGAGCTATATGATTATTTTGAGAGGGACAATAAAAGTGGTTCAATGAAAAACACCCTTTGTCACAATACTTTGTAATAGGCCCTACCTAACACATAGGGCCACTTCACACAAGGTTCCCTAAATGTTAGCAGGAAATACTGCAAAGGACCCCTAGTTTATAACGGCTGAATTCTGGTGAGTAAATACGTTTAATTTATCTTCATGCACAAGCCGCATTTAATAAGAGAAAAGAACCAGAACACTGATATGAATAAAAGCTAAAACAAAGAAACGATATATATAAATCAGCATAATTTTAACGATCTAAATATTTAAACGTGTAAATCAACATAGTTTTAACCAAATTTCAACTTGGTACTGGATTAAATTAAATACTAAAATATTAATGTATGTAATAATGCTGCAATTGCTCTTTTATTTTACCAAATGACAAAATACATCAATTAATATGCTAAAATATTATGCAAATGAGCTAAGTTTCAATGTTTTCTTTGTTTTTGATGCAACAACAAATGGTTAGGTCAGGACAAAAATACAGAAGTAAGCTAGTATTATTGTTTATATTACTATTATTATTATTATTGATGTTATTGGAGGTGATGTGGTTTGAAATGCTGCATCATAGATGTGATATGATGATGTGTTGCAATGATGTGATGAATACTATGATGAGGCGATATGGTGAGGTGATGTATTGATGTGATCAGTCGATGTGCCAAGGAGAAGTGATAAGGGTTACTGACCCTAACTATAAATATAATGATGTGATATGATAAAGAGATATGACGAGGTGAGATCAGGAGGTGATGTGAGGAGGTTATGTGATGTGTTATATGTTATACATATTATGTGATGTGATGCAATGTTGCAATACTATGATGTGTTGTGAAATATCAATATGCTGTAACTTAAAGTTGTTTCATTTTGCTTATTACTATAATGCACTTCTTAACACAGGTTACATTTGATGGGACAAACAAATGTGATGTGGTGAAGTAGCATTAACCACTCATCCGGGTATGACGAATACCGTAAATACCCGCGTATAATGCGCACTTTTTTTTCGAAATATTCGAGTTAAAAATTAGGATGCGTGTTATACGAGGGTATATAATCTTCCTATTTTCATTTGACCCCATATTTCCACAATTTCGGCACAGTAATTACTGCCCGGGTATCCTCAAATTTTTATTGGAGATTTTTACGAAAAGTAAGATAGATAATAGTAAAAATTTATTAACTAATTCTATAAACATAAATTAATTAGGTACAAAAAGAATGAATTCAGTATTTATTCATTTTAAAAGCCAAGAAATACTTCGTCACTGGGCCATTCTTCTTCGATGTTATTATCGGAATCGGCATCTTATGCATGACGTCACCCTACACCGGCACCCTGCCTGGTGGTGAGGTACTTACAATTAGAAACAATGGCAGCTGATGCCTTTGAGTACGCTGGAAGTTGATGCTTCTTGTAGAACTAAATAAAGTTATCGTTCCCTACCTTTCTCTCAGCATTCATACGTGATTTATTCTTGATTCTTAGAGTCTGTAGTTAGTTATGGTTATTTTCTATCATGTTTACATGCTTCAGAGTGCTCTAATAAGGGTAAAACTGAAGGTTGGGTGAACCCGTCCACCTAAGGTGTGACTAAAACGTATGTAAAAAACATAGGATTATCGTCATTCCTTCATTTTATTAGCTCAAATAATGTCATATGCTGTACTATGAAATTAATATAATTCGATTTATTGTGTATGTCCTAATATCACCTTGTAAGTAAACAAAGTATGTAATGATTGAGTTAGCTAATGTTCTTTTGGAACGTTATTCAAAAATTTCATTTCGCACTTTCATTATGTTACCAATACATAATACCAATAATTCGATCATTGCTTTAGAACACGTTACACCATCTACTTAATTCTGGAACGGTGATGCTAAAAAAATCTGTGCGCACTATACGCGGGTATATAGAAAAATCATAGATTACGAGGCTGAAAACCCCCCTGCGCGTTATACGAGGGTGCGCATTATATGCGGGTATTTATGGTATATATTTTCTCGGCTGTTTGCTATGGGTATGCCGTAATATTCCGTCATGCAGCTTCTCCTGCAACTAGCTGCATCCTTTTAGTTTAGTCTTGGCAGTAAATGGGCTTCACTTCTTTATTTGGAAAAGATACGATTCTAGTATCTAGACACTGACTTTGCTTTGCAGATTGCATTTCCGGTCCCCTAATTTTAAAATTAACAACATTTATATGTTATTTATAATATTATTATTTTTTAATCACTTAGTAATTGTGTAAATTTTTAATGTCTTTATACCATATTTTAGGAATGTATTCATTAAATATTATTATCAAATAAATTTTTATTGTAATAATAAATATATTGTGACGAAACAAAGTTCGCCATGTTCAAAAACACCGCCGAAATAGAAAGGTTCCCCGACCCTCTGCTAGTGGCACAAGAGCAATGTGTGGCATTGAGGTGCCACCTATTTTGACTTGATCCCCAGGTACTAAGGTGAACCTATAAAAAGGCGTGACCGAAAAGCAACAGGGTCTTTTGCCATGGCACTGTTCGCCGGTCAATAGTCCATTATTCTTTAAATAGGTCTTTTGCCACGGCACCGTCCGCCAGTCAATTAGTCCATTAGAATTTCTGCAATCGCTAACGGCGTCAGATCGCGTTAGACGGTTAATTGTTCATTGTATTTTCTAAACTTGTTCATTAAATTGGTCTTTTGCCACGGCACCATTCGCCGACCATTAGTCCATTAAAATTCAGCAATCGCTAACGGCGTCAAATCGCATTAACCACTTATTTGCCCATTGTATTTTGTCAATTGCTCATTGTAATTGTTCATTTGCCATCGCAATTGCTTATTTGCCATTATATTTGCTCATTTGCCCATTGCATGTGCTCATTCGCTCATTGAATGTGTTTTGCTTTTGTGTTTTTCTTCTCTTTGTTTTTTCTGCATTTTGGGTAATGCTTTTGCTTGTCTCTTATGCATGAGAAGGATGTTTTTTGTTGTAAGTCCTCATTGTTTATTAAATTCCTTTTTGTTTCGTGAATTTAAGTTTAACCTGATGTTATCTGTCCACTCCAACCGCTTTCAGTGGTATTAAGCTATATTTTCACAGTAAGAGTACCATACGTCCTATTTTCCCAACAACCCACCCTAGTCCACACGCGATGGGTTGTGTATAGAAGAGTCCTTTTTGGCCTGCGGGTCATCAAGAAGTCTCGAGACCACCTCCGTACGATACTTTCGCAAGAGAGAGGAAGGGAGTCGGAAGGGGGGTGGATCGTGAGAATATATTAACATTTTAATTCATGTTTTGTGGTAAAAACAGTTTAAGGCACAAATTTTAAGAATAAACAACTCAAATACTGAATAATTAATAATTTTTTAAATTGATTTGCGATTTGATTAACCTCAATTGCAATTGAAATGCCCACCTCTGGTTTCAAAAAATTAAATACCCAGATGAGTGGTCAAGAAGTGATGATATGATATTACCTTATGAAGTGACACTGTGACAGGGAGTTGTTTTAAGATAAACTAGCGTAATTGCCCGTCAAATATGATGGATAAGCGTGAATTAAGTATTAAGTTAAATTTGAAATAAAAATTAATGAAATCAACTTTTATATGCTCTAAAAAGTAAGCAATAAATGTAAAAATCACATAATTGAGTGTTCCAGGAAGTAAAAATAGTTTTGGGTGAATAGAAATTGTTTTATGCTATACAATTCTCATATGCCCAGAATTATTATTAGTCTATATAACATTTAATTTTGTCCCTCTCTCCCTCTCTGTCTCTCTCCTTCTCTCTCTCATATTAAAGCATTCAAGGCATGCATTTCTTATGCAGATAGTATAAGGATGAAGGCAACAATACAATTTTGATGTTTAACAATGACACGGTCAGCAAGGCAACATATCGTTAAAAAGCTTAAAATTCTCAAATAAATAAGATTTAAACATAGAACTTGAGCAATTTTTTATTGTAAGCAAAATGCAACAATAAGAATAAGAAACAGTGTTTATTTTTCTTTAGAATGGTCTAGGCCCAAAGATCGTAGGTCAATTCTTTCTAATTTTAATTTCCAAAAGAGTAAGCCTATAAGTTGTTGCAGACTGAGTAAGAGAAATATATATAAGATTAATATGAATAATTTATATATTTTTAAAATTATCATTATTAATAATATCGTTGTTATTGTCTGTGAATATGTGTACTGATATGTGAAAAAACTGTGATGAGATGAAGTATTCTACAAAATACTAGAAGTGTTTGCTATATGTTAACTTATTGGAATGGTGTTAGTACTAAAAAACATGACAAGCTGCAGTGATATCTTAACAAATGAGTTAAGGTGTTGTTATATACAAGGTGATGTGTTGATGAATGTTATGATGTGAAGATATGGGAAGTTGCATTGATATAACTGCTGTGTAGTGATGGGATGAAGTGATGTTATGATAAATGAGATGAATAGTGATATGAAGTGATGTGAAAGGTGACTGCAGTGTTGCAATGACAAGATCTAATGAAATTGTTGTTATGAAACTCTTTTGATGAAATGATGCTATAACTGTAAAAGTTATCATCGGTGGGAAAACTCCTTAAGTCATAAAAGTTTATGTGTAACAGAAAATCAAAACCTAGCATAAGAAAGTGATGACATTTTTTTTTCAATTGTTCAAAATACACCACAAAAAAATAAAAAAGAATCATTACAGTGGTAAAATTTCTTTTAGTAATTGTGTTCTAAATATGTGGCGGAAAATCTTATGTTACAAGATGATAGCAATTCTTAGATTTACATTGAAAATTCATAATAAAAAATGAAAACCTAACAAAAGAAAATAAAATTTCCTTAAATTACATTCAAAATAGAAAAATAATAGCAAACAAAAACCTCACATTCCAAAACGATGGCATTTTTTTTTAATTTTAAACTAAAGTTTCATCATCAAAAATAGTGGTGTTGGTGGTGAAGTTCAAACTGAGCTATGAAATAAATAAGTCAAGAGCTATCACGTTTTTTTTACTTTGAAAACTGCTAATAACGAGCAATATAAGCATAATATAATAATAATAAGCCCTTTTCTAGGGCACCAAAGTTTAAACTGAACTTCGAAACAAAAAAGTAGACAGAGTTCACATTTGTTGGCATCACAAATGCAGGATGCGAAATGCAAAGAATTGGCGCGAAACAGAAGTAATGGTCATAAAAATTTTTGTTGCGAACCGCAAGTACACAAAGTTCAAAAGGTTAGTGTATTAAATTTGTTACATATTTCATTTAATCAATATACTCTTCTGTTTCAGATTACAAGAGTAATAATATTATTAATTTACATTAGTAACCACTTTTGGAGTATTTCATTTGATCAATATAAAACTTGGAACAATTTTCAAAAAGTAGAATACCTTTTTATTCTTTGAATCAGCACCATCTGCTGACTCAGGTCGAGAAGTAGAAACAGCCGTAGATCTAGCTGATATGGGAAAGTCACCATCAGGGGTGAATTCCCCAACTGCACCTTCTTCATATACTTCATAAACTATTGGTATTTCCAAAACCTAAAAAGGTGAAATATTCCTTAGAAGGGCTCTAATAATAACAACAAAATGTTTAAAATATGTGATCTGTATGTCGATAACAATAGCAATAATAATACAGTAAGAATAATTCCTCTTTACCGTTTTGAATCGAAGAAATTATAGAACAATCACAACATTAAATATCTTTGTTCTTTATCACAAGAAATCAAAACTTTCAATGATACGTAAACAAATAAAAATTATTTAATATTAACTCATACCAAAATGAAGTTATTTCAATTGCCACACACTATGTATTGAATATTATAGTTACCATTTATGATATTTTTTAATTTAATTTTATGACCTATGATCATAAATGACAAAACCAACTTCTTAACCGCAAAGCTAAAAAATTAGAGACACACAGGAAAAATGGGAAAAAAGAAGATAGGAGGTGAAAAGCCAATGAAAAATACATACTTACTTCCCCAAAACTTGGCTTAGATACGTTGACGACATCTTTGCGGTTTTTGACAGATCAAAATACAATCTCACTAACTTCCTTCAAGAACTTAACAACCAATATGACTCGATTAAATTCACACTCAAAAAAGACAAAGACAACACACTACCCTTTTTAGACTTATTATTAATAAGACACAACAACAAGTTAAAATTCAACTTTTACCGAAAATCAACACACACCGATAGATATATTCCTTCTGATTCTAACCGTCACATCTCACATAAATTGGCCCCTTTTCATTCCATGATAAATAGACTCCTTCACGTACCTCTCTCCCCATCAGATTACTGTATAGAACTCACACACATTAAGAACTGTGCAACCTAACACTCGTAAAATCAATAACCAACCAAAACAAACTAGATGCTTACAAAAGCATACACATAAGCAAAAACAAAAATTCTGTTATGAATAACGACCATGGCCCAATCCCCCTTTCACCTCTGTAAGTTGTAATGGCTAAACCTCCTTTCCCTTTCACTTCAGCAAATAACCATATAAATATGGCCCACAACACTCCCCCCCTTCATTACACATCAGCCACTGATGATGAGAGCATTGCTATCGAAATATGTATTTAGTATGTTTACCTCAACAATAGAGATCTTGTGTGTGTGATTGCTTCGTCTGATAGGTCCCTGTCACTGCCTCATGGCACATAAACCTACAGGCAACTGTGTGTGATACTAGGTCCCTGGTGTGGTTTAATTTCCCATAAACCTAGTATTATATCCTATCCCTTTTTCCTTTTATTTCCCCTTACCTCTTGATGTGTATGTGTGCATGTGTTTGTGGTTGCCTAATAGGTCCCTGTCATGGACATACGGACTCAAAAACCTTCTAGCAATGGTATCCTTTTTTGGGTCCCTTGCACAGATTAATCTCTCACAAACCCGGCTCCTTTTTTATCCTTTTTCCATCTTCAGGATTAGTGAGGATTGAGTGAGTGAATGTGTGAGTGACTTCAGGTTCCTAGCGTGGAGTAACATCCCCTAAACCTGTAAGTTTCTATTTTTCATTGACTTTTCACTTCCTTTCTTTTTCTTTTACCCCTTTTTACTGTGTCTCAAATTTTTGAACTTTACAGTTAAGGAGTTAGATTTCTCATTTATCATCAATTTCACCGTAGTTTCCACCTTTACCTATGATCAAATAGTGGGTCATGTGACTACAAAATCATGTTGCATGACAAACAACACAAATACATGGGTGTTTAGAATAATTATTTGCCATCAGTGTTCGAATTAGACCAAATGCACCAGATCACCGCTCTTGTTATTAAGCTAAAAGTGTTTCGGTTGTTAAATGTTATAAAAAATAAATCTAAAAGAACATCATTTCTGAACAAGATAAAATACACTAATTAGTATTTACTAAATAATATATGTTGGTACTGGGATTAAAGTGGATGTGATGGCAATCTGAACGATCTCTCTTATGCCCCGCGTACAAGCGAATATACATATTTGCTGACTTAGTGGAACAAGTTAAAACTTGTTATAGTGCTAAACAGTGTTCAAATTGCGCGAAAATGTGTGGGGACTCCATTCCACTTGATATAAAATGAAGCTCATAGCATTCCCATTGTTTAAAAATCAGATCGGAATGTTCTGGTTACTAGCATTCCGGTTGCTAAAATTTTCCAATTTGAGCACTGCTTCCCATGATGAATATTCTAAAGAACATGTACAGTACATTTTAGGATAGACTTTATGCAGTAGGAACATATCTCAAATTATATAATATAAGTAAATAGGAAATTATGCTTCCATTTACTGCATCTAGCTTTTGCTTCCCGATTACTCTGTCCCTCTCTCAACTAAACATCCTACAAGAGCAGGCGAGTGTGTCTAAACTTGTTTCCATTTCTGCTTTCTAGACCTTTCCACAATCGTGGAATTTCTTAAAATCAGCATTCGATGAACTTCTATGCATTCATGGTTTTTCCAACATTTTTGGAAATGTGAGTTCCTTGTATTGATTCATACTCAGTGAATCAAGCTTGAACTGAACCGAACCACTTTTGCAAAAATAATTCTCATTCAGTAAAAAATTAATCTTTGGTTTCAGTTCGGTTCACAGTTCAGCAAAATGATTATGGTTCAGTTCAGTCCCATTTGCTGCTCTGCCCTAAACTAGATTAATCTTGTAATAATAACAAACAATGCTGGTCATGAGAGAGATGACAACTAATGTGGAACTGTCAAACATCATGGTATCAAAATTCTGGTTAAAAAAGTTTTTCTTGAACAATAACAATACATATATCAAGAATGAGGTCAGGCTCAACCCTGTAGAATTTACTCATTGAGAAAAAGAAAGAACTTTGTCACTTCCACAAATTTATTTGGCATGACTGGTTTCACTACGATTGTATAATTTTGTAAAATTAAGAGGAGATAAAGCTTTTTAAATCCTGAAAGGTTCTGTTAAAATTTCATTAAAAGTGATAAAGCCCCAATAGTAAACATTAAAAGTTTAGTTCACTTTATATAAATTAGAGAACTTACCCAAGTATCAGAGACTGATTCTTGGCGGCGGAATTTAAAAAGGATGATTTGACCTCCACTTCCTGCCACACAGAGCCGCCTGCTCTCAGGGCAAAGAGAAATGAGTTGGATAGCAAAGGGATCCTCTTCTCCATTAACCCCACTAGCAACTCCTCCTCCACTGTCAACACTTCGAGGCCTAGGTTTTTCAAACACCTTGGCAGTCTTCAGCTTGTACAATACTTGCAGGGTTCCAGCTGATGCATCCCAAAATTTTATGCTTCCATCTGCATGCCTAGAAAAGAAAGTTTTTGAAATATTTTAGTTTGAAACAAGCAAGAAAAGAACTGATGAATCATATATCAAGGGCAGTTTTTTAAAATGCGTATTGTGCTCCCCGCAACACCTCTTAGGCTGCCCATAATTTCTAAATTCCAACTGCATGAAGAGCTTATGGTGATGAACAATCCCTCAAAATCTGGTTGCTCTAACTTGAATGGTGTAGAAGTAGTTCACCAGACACAGAAGTGTGACAGATGGATGGAGAGACAAAACAATCACATTAGGAGATTTTTTTAAATGCTAAAAATATGAAAGGTATTCATAGTGACAAAAATTTGCTTTTGTTAATTTTTAAATGCAATGTTATAATACAATATATGGACTGTGTTTCTCATGGGAGAAAGACAACAAGGATGGAAAATATACTATGACAATGAACTTCTTTGGAATATAGGCATTTCCAGTCAATTTTACTGATTAACTATTTCAAATTGATAACTCTTCCAGAAGTACTTGAATAATGATAGATAATATTTTCCTACAATGTTTGATTTGCTGCAAAGTAAAACTGAAATTTCAGAAATTTTCTGTTCTCTGGTCAAATATCGGTCATTTTCAAATCTAATCAAAATATCATTAAAAATTACAGAGACAATAAATAAGACCTAATTTATGCACAGTTAGCTTGTTTAAGTGCCATGTTTACCATTTGTGTAACATCCAAAACTTTAAAACACAAGGCAAAATGAGGGGTTCTTTTGATTCCCTATCTAATGCTATATAAATTATTGAAATGTTTAATTAATTTAAATATAGAAAATTGCACTACTCTCAGCACACCAATATAAATGTTATTGTGATTGCTGATACTTTGGTCAAGGCCTTTCAACAAATCTGTATTTGGAATAAAAAATCAAATTACCCATGTATGTAGCCATAAAACTATAGTTTACTCAATAATAGATACAAGAAAGGAGATACTCGCCCAAATGTGACAACAGAATGCTAAGTATCCGGAGCAAATAAAATTTTCCATAGCTAAAAAGTAACATTTTTTCAGATTCAAATCCAAGAGTACCAAAAAAGTAATTGGGCTCAGTTACAATTACTTCATCTCCATTGTACTCAATTACAAGTACCAATTACATTCTTAAAAAAGTAATTAATTACAAATACGAGTAAATTACAATTTCACTTCCATACGAATTAAAAATGTCGTCACTCTTAGGTTAATGCATGAGTCTAGAGCAACTCTTATCTTATCTTATCTTCACTGTTTTAATGCACATCAGTTAGAATTACTATATTATTGTCGGAAAAAATTAAAATATCATTAATGTAAAACATTAGATCTATCCAGCTAAAGGTCATAAGTTCATTGAGTAATATAAAAAAGTAGCTAGTTTAGAAGAAAAACAAATATTTATTCACGGGTTTAATTTTTACAACAAAATATTTGCATCAGTACTTGAATTTTCAATTTCGATATTCATCTTGCAGAAATGCTGCATATTAAACTCATCATCTCCTAATTTTGCTCTCCTTGGTGTAAGGACCTCTTTTTTGCAAGTTTCCATTAACAACAAGTGTGGAAAGATGTACTTCATGTGGGAGTAAACAGAGTTTCCAAATGCATTCTTTGAGATCGACAAATTTTACTAAAACTCCCCAATACCAAATTTCATCAAATTACGTCCTGTGGTTCCCGACTTGGAACAGGTATGTTGTAAACTACATGTAGGTCTTAATGTAAAGTGGTCATAATTTTTTTCCGATTTTACCCAAAATTGGAATTGGCTGACAAATTTTAGTAAAACGACCCAATACCAAATTTCATTAAAATATGTTCAGCGGTTCCCAAGTTGTAAAATTTTTAATTATTATTTTTTGGAATGAACAAAAGAACATCGAAAATCGTATAATTATATACTTTAAATTTCCTTTCCCTTAAATTTATCGTAAACCTTACATTTTACGGGAAAAATTATTTGACAAAAAATGCATATTTGGTTATTTTATTTAATTTTTGTTCTCAATATTTTCTCTCAAAATCAGATGAGTATTTAACGAGATTCTTGCGAAGTATGCTGTAAAATACATGTAGATAATCATGTAAAGTGGTCTTAATTATTATCTGATTTTAACCAAAATTGGAATCGGTCGACAAATTTTAGCAAAACTTCCAAATACCAAATTTCATCGAAGTACCTATGTCCAGCGGTTCCTGAGTTTAAACCTGCAGACAGACGGACGAATGGATGGACGGACGGAAACAACCTACCCTATATGCATTCACTTTGTGCAAAGAACGCATAATAAGTAAATGCTCAATGAAGGGTGCTTGAAAAAATATCTAATAGTTAGTAATCGATGCCAGCAATTATAGTCGAATTAGATATCAAGCGAATTAGATATCATGGTACCATTGACTGACAACACGCTGCATGCTGATTGTTAATCATTTCGATAGCTATATCAAACCTGTACCTTTTCACAAAAAATAAATAATAAGAATAACAAGTAACGATTACTGAAATGTAATGATTAGTTCTGTCAGCAACAAAAGTAGATTACAATTATTAATTACATTATTTTTTAAGTAACGATTACAAGTAAAAAATACTCAAAAGTAATCGTTACCAGTAACTCCGTTACTTATACTCAATTACTCCCCATCACTGGATATACCTCACTTTAGCACAAGGAATGCATTCCAACAAATGTTCGTGCTAATGTTTGATGATTATTCTTAAATAATTATTAATTATGAAGATAACAGGTTACAATAAGTTCAAAAAACTAATTCTTTATGATGGAAAATGAAAATAAATTTTCTAACGACATTTGCTATGAAACATGTTATAAAAAGTGAGATATACAAAATGTTTCCAGTATGTATTATATGAAATTTCAATACATCACAATACCTTGATATATTCATAAATATTTTTATATTATATTTTTTAACTAACACATTTCTTTACATCAAATAAAAGCTGACAAAACCAAACAGTAGAAGAACGAAAATGCTATACATAGTTCATGTATCTAGTGGGACCTCAAATAGTAACATTTAATGCTACCTGTACACAAAAATAAGGATTAAATTATTTTGCAAGTGCTGACAAATCAACCTTTGCCATGTCGAAAAATCGAGTTTCCATTTCTAGGATTAATAGGGAACGGTTTACATTGGCGCATGGTTCGCAATATTTTTAAATCAAATAAGCATAAAATGTTTAAATACACAGGAATATTATTGAAAATAATATTAATTTATTAATATTTACTAAATGAGTTATTGGTGCTTGCATACTGCAAGCACTTAAAAAATCACCATACACCAACACCTAAAATTGTAAATAAACCAACGCGACATCATTTAAACTACACAGCCATTTAAAAAAGATAATAGTTTTCATTTTCCCAGAAATTAAGGCATCTATCCGGAATTTCTAAATTCTTTGGCTCACATCCAAGTTTTCCAATTTCAAGTTTCATGGCTCAGATCGCTCTTTTAAAGCAATAACTAAATCATCATTAAGACAATAGCCTATATGTTACACTAAAATTTATGTAAAAATTAGGATATTTTATGTGCTATGATTATGGTGTCATCATCCGTGCCTTATAGTACGTATCCAGATAAAAATATTAATTAAAAATTATCACGTCATCATATGTATACATCGTTGGCTGAAATCAATTGGATTATAATGCAGTCTAAGCATTAAATCAATGCTCTTGAGGTATGGTTAATCAATTCCCATTGAAAGGCATTGGAGTCGTTGCTATGGTAGTTAATATTTTTCATTGTTGAAGACAAACAAATTTCATAATTTTATCATTAAAATAAAATTTCAATGCAAAATCAGCATGGATTTGAATGTTGTCTTCAAGAAAAATAAACTTCATTCTTTCTTCCACAGTACAGTGCATGTTCCAACTTTGTATCTTAATTTAAATTATTTAAAAAAGCAATTTTATATAGCCCTGCAAATTTTTAATGCTTTTTCTTATGGGTGTTTAAAATTGGACTTGGGGGTCAAAAACACCCCTTAAATATAACTTTTTCTAGAATTTCGGTTTTTCCAGAGGTTGTATCCAATGACCTATCTTCCTTCCAAATTTTAGCTTTTCTATAAGTACCTTAGGTTTTATGTAATATATTCTATATCCTAAATATGTACAAAGCAGCTATTTATATAATGATATCAATAACCAATGAACCGAAGCATTATAGTACATGCGAATAAGTGCATTGGGAAATAAAGAGGAGCTGGAGATGGAAATGTCCCTTGGTCCTCATCATGGTTTCTTCTGACCTATCCTCAGGCCTTCTTACATACATCGGGACTGAATGAGAGAAGGGGTGAGAGAGACCGAGTACAGAAAAACAAGATGAGGATAAAGCAGATGTTCTTTACCTGGGGTCATGCATATGAGGATTGCAGGATTGCAAAGTTTATTCCACTTATTTTGGAATCTTGACCTAGGGCTGTATATAAGGAGGCCAAGGATTGCCAATTGTACAGCCCTGGTGTAAAGGCACGGTGGGTGGGTGATGCGACCGCACCATGCAACGTGTCTTTGAGAGGAGCCTTTTGCATCTGATATTTGTCAATCTATCCCAGAACTTGCTTTGGTTCTCCTAAGTAGTGTAAGTGAAAGGTAGCACTTCCTGCCCAATTGCTCTTCATTTTCACATTCCCACCATCTACTTCTCTCATGCTGTGCAGCTGAGTGACTGAAAGCAGTGGTGTTAGACAAAAGGCAGGCTACCACGAATGCTTCAGAGAGTCCTCGAGGGCCTTGGGTCATTCATATACTCAGTTTACAATGCAAAAGGTGCCCTTTTTGTCTATTGTAAGATAATATCTTCTGTCATCCTGCATGAAATGGGGAAAAAATTTTGAAAGTGATAGGGAAAAGAGCTTCTAGAAATGTTTTGCAGGTCGTTAAGCAGTTTAGGCCCACTATCCATCCTCCCTCAGATTAAATCCAATTCTGCAAAAGGAATTTTCCATATGCTACTTTAATGGAATTACCCAACTCTAGAGATGGTCACTCCACAAACTTCCATCCCTTCATGCATCATCTGCCAGTTTCACTTCGTTAGTTATTGAGGAAAGAATGTTTCACTCTAGTGCTATGGATCCTTTGCATTCTGTGTTGCTTGATACAGGTTAGTAATTTTTCATAATTCTCATAAATATAAAACATTTAAATTTATACTTATATTGGATGGTTGTTTTATAACAAAAATGAAGAAGAATTGAAGATTAATATAACTTTTATTTATTAAAAAAAAAATAGCTGGTCAGCGTAGATAACAGAATTTTACCAGACTTAGGAGAAATGCAAGTTTGAAAGCCAGCTTGACCATACTATTCAAGGTCAAATTACCAACTACAGGCCAAATGTAGTGAAGTGCTTGATTACCATGATAACATTTCATGCCAAGAGAGGACTGGTTTTAGAAGTAATGATCAAACAATAGGTTTTGCATGCAATTGTGACTATTTTGGTCTAATGGAATTGATTACCAAGTATGACATATTTTGGCACATCATATTCATAATAAAGCTAACAAAGGCAAGGGACACAATTTTTTATCAACAAACATATGCAATGAGCTTATTAAGATCATGGGCAAAAAAGTTTTAGATGATGTGATTAATTGAGTCAAAAAGGCAAAATACTATTCAATATGTGGATCCCCTCAAAGATAATGAAGATAATGCCCATACAGATCAGCTTACAGTAATTCTTTGATATTTCAAAGAAAATAAACCTGTGGAGTGCTTATTAACTTTTCTTAAGTCAACAGGGCATAATGGAGAAGAAATGGTAGAAGCATTTCTAACAATTCTTCAAGATGTTGGGCTTGATATAAAAAAGTGCCATGGCAGTGTGCATAACATGTGTTGCCACTACAAAAGTATGCAGGACAGAATAGGCAACCTAAATAAATTCCTGGTGTATGTGCTTAGCTGTGGGCATTCTTTAAATCTCGTGGGAAAGGATGCTGCAAATTCGTGCAGTGGGACTGTTGAATTTTTTTTACTTTGTGCAATCATTATATGTTTTCTTCACTGGCTCAGTTGGACAGTGTAAGAAATTGAACAATCAATTCAAAGAAAAGCCTCTTTAATTTCAATGGTGAAGAAATTGAGTGAAATATTAATTAATATTGGTCATGCCACACAGATGGTTGTCAAGCTCTTGTAGATGGGTACGTGCATATTATGGATATTTTGCTGGTGATGTCAGAAGACTGTTTTGAGAGGCCATGTCACAATACTGCCAGAGGACTACTATACAATCAAATAAGTAAACTTGAGACAGGAATTTGAGCAGAATTCTGGTATGTCATCCTTCAGCATCTCAACAAGAGCAGCAAAATTTTCCAAGCAGTGCAACTCCACTTAAATGGTGTGGTGGGTGTTTTTAATTCACTCTTAGATTTTATCCTTCAGCAGTGTGACAAGTTTGATGAATTTGAAGAAACTGACAAGCATTATTCAGGAACTGAGGTGTATGTTGTGGAATAGAGTCGAGTTTGTCATCACAATCCATTTCAACTGCCACTTGATTATGGTCAGGCAAAAGAAACTGAATCGATACCAAAGGAGGCTTTTGAACTAGGATCTTTCTACAGTGCATTGACAGGCTTCTGGTATCCCTAAAACAACGGCTAAAAGCATATCATGAAATATGTGATCTAATTGGATTCTTCAAAAGTTTCCAATGATGAACACTGAAAATATTAAAGTTACTGCAAGCATGTTATCTAAATTCTATCCCCATGACCAAGATACCAACTTCGGTGATAAACTCATTTACTTCCAGTCATTTCTTGCTATTTTTTGCATTAGAAAACAGAAGATTGTAACTTGAAACAATTTATGCACAATTTAATAGTTAAAAATAATGTTCAAGTAACTTTCCCTAACACAGAAACTGCTTTAAAAATCTATCTTGCATTAATTATCAGCAACTCATTTGGTGAATGATCTTTTTTAAGAATGAATCTGATTAAAAATTTGCAACGGATAAGTATGACTCATCATCAGATTCATCTAAATAATCTTACTATAATGAGTGCTGAAGATGACGTACTTCATTGTCTTGACTACACAGATACTATCAAAGAATTTGCTAAAAAAAGCATAAAAAGCAATTATTTGAAATTCATTTTAAAACAGTGTTAATATTAAATGATTTTTTATGTATTTTACATTAAGGTAAAAATTATTTTTTTTTTTAAATGTAATCATATTGGAGTACCCCTTGGAGGTGCACCTGCAATTAATTTGTATCCAGCAATTACATTGCCTTAAATTACCATAAAAGGGATATAGCAAAAATCTGCTAAAAATAAATATAAGAAAATTGCAGTCATTAATTATTCTGCTTAATTACCTATTGGTAAGGAAAATGGATCCTAGTTTTACCAAATATAAAATTTAAATTTCCCTTGCTCTAGTATGATCTGTATATCTGCTTATTTGGATGTTGGAGGCAATTTCCTAAAGAAAAGTCCGCAAAAGTATTTAGTTACAAATTATTGGCAGTACTTCTGTAATGAAAGTTGATGAGGCTATAGTAGCTTGTGACAATTATCATCCTTCCTTATTAGTTAATATTATGCACTCTTAACAGGACAACTTAGAAGTTGTGGGTAATGAGTATGTATATAACTTTTAAAAAGATGACTACTATAATATGTCCGCATATTTTTTAAATATTGATTGGGAATTAGTATTATGTTGTGAAACTTTGGATATTGCCATTCAGAAGTTTTATGATCTAGTTTATTCAGCTATTGATGACTTTGTTCCTAAATATAAACATATCAGTATGAATTATCCCATTTGTTTTGATTTAGAATTAGTTGTAAGTAAAAAAGCACTACATGAAAGGTATAAAATTACAGGCTCACTAGCAGATTATAATGCAATTTCTACAATTTGAACTAAATGTAAGAAGATTGCTCAGAGATGTTACCATAGTTATGTTCAAAATGTTGAACTTTCAATTTATAGTAATATAAAGCCATTTTGCTTTTTGCTGATGACATAAAAATACTGTATTTACCTGAATTCGAGACGAGGGTTTTTTCAGAATTTCAGATTTTGAAAATTGGGGATTGTCTTAGATTAGGCTATAGAGTAAGTTTATACATTTATCAACATTTTTTTGTACATATAAAGCATAAGATAATTATATCTACTGAAAATGAGAATGAGAATTTTCTATGGAGGGGGCGCATATATGGTATTTTGTCCCGGGTGCTAAAATAGCTAGTTATGGCGCCAAGTGACCACATCAATTTTTTGTACATATGAAACATAAGATAAAATAATTAAATTTACTGAAAACTTTCAATAAAAACTTACTATCCAGATTAAAATTAATGCAGTATTATTTTTTTAAATACATTTTTTAAAATGATTTCTTTTCTCAAACAATATTTGTAACAGCTTTTAAATGATTGAATGAACTATATCTATACTGAATACGTGAGTTCGCAATATATGCCGTATATGTACAAATGATGTGTTATTTAAGAAATTAGAGAACTACTGAATTTTAGTTTCAAACGATTATGTTAAGTGAATAATTATTATGCGAACAATTCCCAAAAGTGAAGTAAACTTTTCTTGTCTACTGGCGAATATCATTTCGCAGATGTCAAAACAAATGACTGCATAATTCATCGGAATTTCCGTAATTAATGTCTATGCTATCAATGAAAAGGGTGCAAAATCTGCAATAATAAAAACAACAGGTAATAGAAAAACGTGGGTTACATTAATGTTGGCTGTTTTAGCAGATGGCTTAAAATTACTACCATATGTTATCCTAAAACAAAAACAATGCCTACAGGAATTATAGTCAGATGACATGATAATGGATGGATGTCAAAAGAACTTAGGAGACACATTGTCTGGAATAGAAGACCAGGAGCACTATTAAGAAAAAGAGTGATGCTTGTACCAGATGCATTCAAAGGACACACAACTCCTGAAGTTAAAGGTTCAATTAATGGAATGAATACTGACCTTGTAATAATACCTGGAGGAATGAAATCACAGCTTCAAGTTCTTGATGTTGCTGTTAACAAGCCATTTAAAGATAATTTAAAGGTTTATATTCTGAGTGGAGGTCACCCTATAACACCAAAAGGAAACCTAAAAAACCTACTATTTTAGTGCTCTGCCAATGGATCAAGGTATCATGGCAACAGATAAATACAGAAGTAATTGTGAGTGCATTTAAGAACTGCTCTTATCCAATGCCATTGATAGAAGTGAAGATAATGTTTGTGGGAGTCTATAGACAAAGTTCGGAGTGATAAAGATAGTAAGTAAGGAAATTGACAAAGAGAGCATAAAGGGTGATGATGACTGATGTAATATTCAAGAAAAAGATCATAAAACCTTTTTTCTGTTTTGAAAGTCCAGTCCAGGGGGTCTTAGATTCAAGGTAGTCTTGGATTCAGATAAATACTGTATATAAGATTATTGAGAACCCTATGGATTTATAAATTTTGCAGAAAAATATTAATCCTCTTTGTAAGTATTTTAAAACTAATGGTTTGTGCATTAATGTTAAAAAATGTTCCTATATATATGTTTTAGTTGGAGTAGGAAACCTACTATTTTCAATTATAATATTAAAGGAAAGGATATGGTATAGGTGAAAAAATACTGGAGTGGTGTACTAGCTACATATGTAATAGAATACTAACTGTCAAATTTAAATCTTACTTGTCATATGATTTTCATGCTTTATCTGGAGTCCCACAGGGATCACGTTTGGGTCCTCTCTTTTTTCTTATTTTTATTAATGATATCGTGAGTGTATTTGATAATGTAAAATTTTTGCTTTTTGCTGATGACATAAAAGTATATAAGATTATTAAGAACCCTATGGATTCATTAATTTTGCAGAAAAATATTAATTTTCTTTCTTAGTATTTTAAAACTAATGGTTTATGCATTAATGTTCAAAAATGTTCCTATATATGGTTAATGGTTTCAGGCGTTACTTGGTGGAATTTCTTCATAATGTAAAATAAATAACAAGTCTCTTTATTTTACATTCCTATATATGTTTTAGTCAGAGTAAGAATCCTACTATTTTCAATTATAATATTAATGGGGAAATTATACCTAAACTCAATATAGTGTGTGATATAGGTGTTCTTTTGGAATCATCTCTTACATTTATCTCTTATATTAATAACATTATAAATAAAGCTCTTAAAATGTTAGGCTTTATTACAGAAAGTTTTTATAATTGTAGCATACTAAAAATTTTGTATTGTACATTGGTTCGTAGTCAATTAGAATTTGCTTCAGTAATTTGGTCACCAAGTTATAGGAGTCATATTGCAAAATTGGAAGGAGTCCAACACAAATTTTTAAAATTAATTGCTCATAAATTACATATTCAAGCTGAGTAGATTAATGATAATAGTATAATGAATTTACTTAATTTAACTACTTTAAAGGCTAAAAGGAGTCATTTTGATTTAAATAATTTGATGAAAAAGGTAACTTTCGAATTTGATTCTCCCTATTTATTGAGTATGATAGATTTTCATTTTCCGTCATATAGTATATGACAAAATGATTTATTTTTTAATAAATGTTATAGAAAAAATTATGGTGCTAATTCCTCAATCAAAAGGTTGATGCAGATTGGGAATAAATATATCTCTTTGGATGTTTTTAACTGTACATATAGATGTTAAATGTTTATTTGAATAATTATGAACTTAAATTGATTCAGAATGTTTATTACTGTTTTGTAAGCATATATTTAAGGTATGCAGGTATTTGATTTGAATGTAACATCTACCTTACTATATTTTGTAATATCTACCTTACTATATTTTGTATGTGCTATTTAAATATGTTTTGTATATCTTTGTAAATGGGTACATTACTACCCGTGTATTATGATTAAATAAATAAATTATAGTATGGGAGAGGAAAATTTGAGAGTTTAATATAAAAATCTCATAAAAGAAGGAAATTGCTCCTGGACCCAAACCAAAGTCATTTTGAAGAAACAGTCTTGTTTTTGTCTGATAAAACGTAAAAATTATATAAAATGTTGCGTATTCTGTGAATGCCATGCATATGATTTCCTTATGCTGGTCTAGGCATGTAATTTCATATTGGCAACTGTCTAATTTCAGCTGTGTGGCTTTCCCAACCTTGCTTCCCCACTCCACTTCACCCTTCCAACGACTGTCTTATCTTTCCTCACCCACCCCTGGATTTTCCTTAAAAACCCTATTCACCATTCCTCCTTGCCAGATCATGTGTGAAACTGGTCACAAAAATAAAAAATTGTGGAAAAGTACTAAGTATGTATTTAATATGAATAACATCACCTACTTCCACGAAGTAATTCCTGACTTGATTAATTATATAAATTCAAAATGTTGGGAAATTTGGAAAGAGGAGAAAAAATCTGCTATCACTGGGAATCAAACCCAGGTCTTCCACTTGCAGAGTAGATATTCTGCCACTGAACTATTGTAGCAAAGTAATTTTCCTGTTTCAGAACGGGAATGTTTTCTTTGTTTAGGACCAGGCCATTCAAGCTAGTATTAACCAGCCCCAATGGATGTCCTCAAAGAGATACATCAAAGAAAACCCTTACCCTCTCAATTGGTGAGATTGCCTAATTAGAGCAAAGGAGATCGACTGCCTTAATGTCCATTCTCACAGCACATATGAAAACATTTAAAAAACTATGTATGTTTTCACAGTTTAGAAAATCATAATTTTCCAAGGGAGGAGGAGTGTTGGGCCCAGTTGACTCAACCCTTGCATGCGCCACGGGTCCTTAATACTAAATGCCATGAAAATCCATTTGGTAGAAGTCGAGAACAAACATGTGTGCAGATGGATGGACTGAGGCAATTAGGCACTCAAGCTGAAAGTGAAACATGCCTAAAAATTCACTGCATTTATTTTATTGATAATACCGTTTATTTTTGCCAGATCTTGATAAAAATTTGTTTTTTTGTTTGACATGCTGTATACATCTTGAGACATTCAATATTCGAAAATATCTATTTTTCAAAATGCTTCAGGTCCTGCCCATTTCAGATAATTGTCCATTTAATTACTAAAGATAAATTTAAATTATTTTTCCATTATTTACTGTTATTTATTTATTTTCCACAAGAAATGAAGTAAAATAAATATGGTGCATCATAATTGAATTAATGATGATGAAAATGAAGATCTTGGATGGTGTTTGGTTAGCGCAAATGTAAACAAGTTAAAAAAGTATAAAAACATTCTAAAAGTGCCTATTTAGAATGTTCATGTAAAATTTTGTGATATTTAAGGTATATGCATGTTTCAAAAAACTTTAGAATTACCGATAAAATTGTGTTATCATAATGAATATTGTATTTTCGTTAGAAACTTACCATTAAAAACAACACGTAAAACCCACAATCAATGAAAAGTTATTTAAAACACCTTACCGCAGTTGTAAATTGATCTTTATCCTTTTTCAAAGGTAAACTGAAATGTAGCATAGGTACCAAAAGCAAAATGACATCAAAATAAGAAATGAACACTGGTTAGGAAAGTTAAAATTCAGTCATGAACCTAACCTAACCCAACTCAAAGAAAAACCCAAAACAAACCCAACCCATTCCAACAGTAACTTCAACAAGTGTAAAATTTCCAATGTTTGCAACATTGCAAAAGAATGCAGAATTGCAGAAAACCACACATTATATAACTTATTATTTACTAGAACCATCTATTTGTGAGACCTTAGGTAAGATTCAAAGAAACTATGTATATTCTTGAACATGAATCCTGTAATATGCCAATTTCTTCAATAATAATTTATGGGGAACTGTATCAAAGGCTTTGCCCAAGGCACAAAGAGTTAATATTGAGCTGCCTTTATTTTCAAACGCACATTGGCATGTTACTATTTTTGCAGGAGCAACATTTAGGCATTACTACACGTTCCGCCATCTTGGAATCTTTAGCAGTTTATATGAGCAATATTTCAAATCTGGGTATGCTATTGTTAATGTTCCCAAAAAAATCACAACAAAAGTAAAAGTGGAAAAACTATGTTTCTCCAATAGCCATAAGAAGGATGGGAAAACCATGCACATTTTGGGCTGCAAAGCAGTTAGAATAAAAGGTGATTCACGAATTCTAAAAAAGAATTTGCACCATCTGCGAACCTTGACTAATAATAGCAACTATGACGTAAAAATACACATGTTTTGCCCAACTTTTTACAGCTAATGGAAATGGCAGTTCTCAATTTGATTTCACGCATTAAGTGAACTTCATATTTTTTTGTTGAATATTAAGTAAAGATAACAAAGTTTTCCAGGAACAAGCAGCTACAGCAAATATGTATTTCTAGATAGTTGAAATATGAGAATATGGAAATAGCAACATTAGGGAGATCAAAATTGTCAAAGTTAAAAGTGTCACACAAAAGTTGTTTTAGAGATTAAAAAAATGCAGATAATTTCTAGTGATTCTTTGATTCATTATGCTTTGTCTGAATAGCAGGGCATTTCAATGCACATTGTTCCTTAGTTTTTATATACAAGAACAAAATTCAACCCCCTTGGTCTGGACTTGTGCTGCTTTTTGGGGCAAGGGCAGACCAAGGAGGATTTCTTGTCCTATGTTATGACCTGAATATAGGTACTGCAGGACATGATCATATTCTATGGAATCTGAGCTACAAAATGAATTTTTTGCATGAAAATATCTTGAGAAGTTGTACAATTTTCCCTGTAGAGAAACAAACCCAACCTAACCTGAAAAAAATGAATCAGAATACCTACTTAGAACTAAGGTCGATCCAAGGTACCAGTGAGACAGGTGGTTGCCCTGATCCTGATTACTTGAAAACGAATGGATGTTGCATACCAATTGAAAGCTGTGCTTACAGATATAAAATGCTAAAATATTGGAAAAGGATATTTAGAAGATTTATGGCATCTGTGTCAAAAAATTGTTTGCACAAAATAATGTAGATAACAGCACAGTTAATCCCATCTAAGCTGCCTCCATATAAACTGCAACCTTATTTCTCAAGACTAAGAAATATGTACCTGAATATAAGTCACACCTCATGTTTTTACAAAGCGATCTCAGAAATACAGTAAACTGGGAAATACAAATAAAAGAAGAAACCTACTGTGATTAGGCCAAAAACTTTCTGACAAATTAAAAATCACTAATAAATACCACTAAGTGCACATAAATCTAATATATTATAACTGCTCTGTCTCTGCGTTTCTGTGTCCCTGCCTGTGTCTGAAGCCTTCTGGCATGGATGCAAATAAACTGGGAAAGGTCAGCTCGATTTCGAAAAATCTTACGCCTGAATATTCGGTGCAAACTCCTACAGATTTTAAGTGGTTAGTCATCCCCTGGAAAGGCATGGGTTCAATACCAGGATAGTTTTTGTTTTTGAATTTGATTAACACATAATGGGCTAGAATACGATGTGTAGACCTTTATTCTTTAACATTTTAAAATATCTTACGATCAAGACTTTGATTCGATATTTATACCATTTAACAGAGAAAGAAATGAAGATTCTTATTCTTACCACCGATTCTGTTGTTTAATTCCTGTTTGCTCATATTTTAAGTTTATTTTCGATAGCCGGCATTGTTCATCTCAGATTTTTCATTGTTAGACTTGGACTTCAAGAGCATTTGCACTAAGCTTGCAATAAAATGATTGAAGGACAAAAACAGATTGTCTCGAGTGACATCACCTCCCAGTATAAACGCAAATAATCAAGAATGGTCGGCTCGATTTTGACAAATCTTTTGCCTGAATACTCGGCGCAAACTCTTGCAGGTTTTAAGTGGAAAGTCGTCTCCCAAGAAGGCATGAATGGCGTGAGCTATATAATTATTTTAAGAGGGGCAATAAAAGTGGTTCAACTAATAACACTCTTTGTATCAATTTTTTGTCATAGGAACTATCGCATTGGGTCACTTCACGCAAGGCTCTCTAGATGTTTGTAGGAAGTACTGCAACATGCCCCTAGTATTTATTAAAAATATTATTTTTTATAATAATAAAGTATTTAGGTGAATTATCTGTAACTGATCATATTTATGTCATGAGAACAAAGAGACAGGATAGAAGGAAATATGTATTACAATGTGGCTAATAATTTATCAAAACTCAGTGCACATGTATACCAAAAATGCTATAACTTGGCAGTGCGCTGTAGGCACCTTTACGATAAGACGAGTCCATCCTCAAGGTGGGACCACTTTTAGGGGAGTTGGTGTTTAGGTATGAGCATTGGCTGTGCAAACTTAAAATCTGGAGGGGAATAAGGACAGGGAGGGAGGACAGGGAGGGAGGACAGGGAGGGAGGACAGGGAGGGAGGACAGGGAGGGAGGACAGGGAGGGAGGACAGAGAGGGAGGACAGGGAGGGAGGTACATTAAGGCTGATGGACTCGTCTGAACCAAAATTTGTCTAGTGCGCAGGTGCTCTGACATCAGCTCCACCTTAAAGCTTCTCCTTCCCATTCATTCCATTCCCCTCTCATGCGTCTCCGCCTGCCACATTAGAGCGCACAAGCTTTAAAGGCAGAATGTGTGGCTTTAGGGTTAATATAGGGTTTTCTTATATATAATACTATCAAGGTTTTTAATTTACGACTTAATGCATGACATGCAGTCAGAATGCCACTATGTACAGTCTAAGTGAGATTCCCTTTTACTGCACAACTTCCTTAATAAATAGAGAAACTACAGAGATGTTACGTTTTTAAACATCCCATACTGCATATTGAATAATGAAGTCATTTAGCTGTGTCTAAAGGAAATTTAATGATTGTCTCACATTTTCAATATTTCCATATTTTTTTATAGAATGTAAACCGTATTTTTGTTTTGGTAAAATTTTGTAAAAAAGTGAAGCCATTATGTGAGTAAATACAGTTTTCTGCTTTATAACAATGAGGAATGATCTTCAATGACGAAACTATAAATTTCTTATAATAGTTTAACGGAATAAATGTAATTTACCCTGTGAGAATGATTTCATTGTAAGAACAAGAAGCAGGACTCCATTCTCCTCCACAGATGGGCCATTCTCTCTCACTGAAGCCAGTTCTTTTCTGGGTAGAGCGAGCCCCAACCGAATAAAAAGCAGGAATGAGGTCAGAGGGACAGTCAGCCAAGTATGAACAGCATGTCACAGCAGCTTCGTGTACATCCATTGGGTAAGGGTTTTGAAAGCAAGGGTAGCCAGGGGTAAGTAAGTCTATCACAACAACATCATTGTGGAGTAGCACGACAATGGCATGGGGATCTTGAAAATCTGAAAAGAAAGAGATAATTAATGAAGCTATAACACAGTATAAAAGGTATTTTTGTGTAGCTTCTGTGCTCTTTTTATATAAGGTATTAGAAAACAAATAAAAGATAACAGAGAAAAATCTAAAAATCTTTCTTTTGTTCTATTATTATTCATTTTATTTCTGAATTTTATGTAACCTATAATTACAAAAATACTGATAATAATTTATTTCATTCAGAACTATTTTACTATACTTATGGTAAATGATCATAAAAAAATCGCAAATAAAAAAATTAAAATTATAAACAAAATTAAAAGTGGTGTAGGTACTGTATTGGTTGTAAAGCATTTGTGTTAATGAGTCAGTCATACGGTACAATAAAAAAGATAGGGAATACAAAGAGGGAATTAAGTCTTGCTGTTCCTTTAATAGTAAAAAAGTTATCATTCTTTTTAGAGAAAATTATTTACTTTTGTATTCTTGGGATAACAATCCACTTTACTGTACCAAGTTTCAGCTTTGACTCCCAGCTGCAAACTAATGAGTTATAAAGCATAAAAGAAATAAATAAAGGAGAATAGGTTATTTGTTTGTATTTCTAGTTAATCAGCATAATGGACTATTATAGCCATAACTCCTTTGAAACTGGACACACACAGTAGGTTCTTAATGGGCATGTTTAATTCCTTAGAACAGGAGTGCTCCACATGCAAGAGAAAAATCACAGGCCAAGAAATTCCAACTTGGTCCTCTGTTTCATGCCACATTGACAAGAAAGTCATATTTAGCAGAAAGACTTGGCCTCCCAATGTTGAAATAGGGAAACATCCTCATATCTCCCTCTTCCTCTTTAAGAGAATAGTTTCGTGTGTAAGCATTCAACCATATAAATGGATAGCACATGTTGCAGAAAAAGACAAACTTCAGTTACTCTGGCAATAAAAATGAAAATAATTGAGGATTTGAAAAGGGATATTTTTTTAAACAAGAATTACAGGAAAATATAAAATTCCTAAGTCAACACTTTTCACAATTATGAAAAATGAAGAGAAGATCAACCAAGCTGTAGGTGTGGGGTGAACAACGAATGAAAAATATATGCCTATGTGATTTATATTTAGAAGAAAAATTGTTGAAATTCTATCAACATATGAGGTCATTAATTGTCCCAATTTCTGGACCTCTCATCCAAGAAAAGGCCATGGAATAGAAAATTTTGACTTTTCAAGCGGAGGTTCCAGAAAGGCATAGAATCACTTTGCATGTTTTTTGTGGTAAATCTAATAAAGTGGATGAAATAGGTATGAATGAGGCTTTCAAATTTTAAAATCATTGAGAGCTCACATTCTGATTGGGAGATTTTCAATTTGGATGGGATGGGATTTTCTTCAATTACCAGATCATTCATTGGACCACAAAAGTGTTGGGTAATGGCGACACAAAGAGCAAGGAGTGACCTACTACTCATTTTCTGCAATGCCAGTGGGACAGAATAATCAAAAATAATGGGTCATTCAAAATTCCAACAACCCAAGATTAAATAAAATTAATCACCTTCATTTACCATGTGAATACACTCACCACAAGTAAGCCTAGATCGATGCTACTTCCAAAGGAAGATGTCTGCACATAATCAGCAGGTATTAATAACTATGGAAAACTGTGTAGCACATTAAATTGATGGGCTGGATTTGCTGAAAGTGATGATGGTTTTTCCATCGAATACAACAAGCAGAGTTCATCCTCTCGACCAAGGGATCATAACATCCTTAAAAAGGTCCAACAAATTATATCTTGTAAAGGCTACAATTCAAGGAGTAAAAAGAAACCAGGGCAAGCCAAAGTAGAATGTTCTGCAATCCATGCGAGCAATATCAGCTTTGTGGGATTGTGTGAGTGCCGTAACTATTAAACACCATTTCAGAAAGTTCTGAATAAGATCTGGCTTAGACAACCCGTCATAGGCTGAAATGAATTAAATCGAGCAACCAGAAGAGTGGCAGGCAGTACTAAACAGGCTGTTGCCATCTTCAATTCTCACATTTTATGGTTTTTCTTCAATTGGTAATGACATCACTATTTATGCTCTTCAAGATGACCCAATGCCTGCAGAAGGCATGCTTCATGAATCTGACAGTGGTGAAGATGAGGAATTACAAAGACCTTCAAGAGATGAAGAGATCTCTGCACTGTCTGTAATTCAACGTTTTGCAGATACAACAGAAATGGATCCCTTATTCATTCAGTCCTTAGAGAAAATTACGCGTCTGCATTAAATGCACTCACCCAAATATGAGGCAACAAATAATAAGTGATTTTCTCAAAGCATCTTCTGGAAACTAAAAAGTGTGATTGCTATTAATTCTTGTAATTGTAGACTATTATAAATATAACAATAATTCAGTTTTCTATAAAAATACATAAATGTACATAAAATGCAATGTTTGAATATAAAATGAAATTATTTAAGACAAAAACTGAGTGATTGATAGCTGTTTTGTGGAAGACTTCCTTTTTTTGCCGCTAAATCTCACAATCTTTTTAAACAAAGCTGTTGGACCGAATCACACTCTTCCTGCCCCTCCAACCATTTCATTGCTTTTTCCAGTCATTTGAAGGCTCCTGCATTGGAAGGTTCTCATAACCTTTATCATCATCTACCTTATTTTCTTCCTGACCTTTCTCTTCTTGTACTGTTTCAATTATCTCCTCTTCTGATAATAGATGAAAACAAGGATCATTAGCATCACAGTTTAGCCACCCCAACATCTTCTAAATCACATTCCAAGCACCTAGAAATTTCTTTTAGTGCTACTATTGTGGCATTGATGATTTCCTTTTTGTCCTTGGTCTCCTCAGATACAATTTAAAAAATTTTATTCCATGTTTTTTGAAGTGAAGTTTTCTTTTAAGGAATTCCAAGAATCTGCCACTATATAACAGCATCCTTTAATATCAAGATTTTTTAAAAAGCTTACAATTCCTTCTTCGTCAGTGTCATCGGTCAATAAAATTTTCAAGGAGTTACTTCCAATATTGACATTTAAATGTTTCCACCCTGATCCATTGGCTGAAGTATAGAAGTGACATATGAAGGGAGAAATATCATGCTCTTCAAGTTCAGGTGGGGGTGAAAAGAAATAGAACTTTTTCATCTTTTCCAATTCTCTTTTGGTATTTTTTAATCTTGGGAATGAAGGTTTTGTCATACCATTTCAGAAACACATGAATGTTCATGCATGCTTTTTTCTGGCTGTTGGAAACAGGTAAGTTTTAAAGTTCTTAAATGCCCCATGTTTTGTTGATTTTTTGGTAAGTCAGAGAGATATTGCACCCAAGTTAAACTTAATAACTGCTACAAGTCGTACAATTCTGTTAAATAAAGAAAAAATAAAATTGAATCAACCACTGCAGTAAATGGGAAGAAACACGAACAAGTAGTAATTTGTCTGAAAAAATGTAGAAACTGCTAATGCTGTGGATTTATTCTAAATGTTCTGATAGACGCAAGCACATCAGTCTTTTGCAATAAAGCGCTTTCTCTACTTGAATATTTTAAGCAAAAAGAGGGTGGTGATTCTTCTGAAACATATAATGCCAGTTCTGGTTGGTTCCACAATTTTAAACACTGCCCAAATATTCATGGCATTTATCTGGTAAATCAGCAGGTGCTTTAACACTGTGTTACTTTTATTACTAATAATAATTAACATTAAGTTTTTGTTTACTTAATTTAAAAATATAGTGAACCATGGGCTAACATGAACTGTTCTTTATGAACCACTACTTTATAAATTGTATGTTTAGCACAGGGGTCTGCAACTTTTTCTGCCTGGCGGGCCGCATTTGTAGTTGTGAATGCTTCTGAGGGCCACATTGAATGTCACAATAGCTTCAGTGGGCCGGATGAGTGTTTACATCTCAAATTATCTGGAGATTCTGTGGTCTCATGTTAATAAAAATCAAGTTTAAGTAATTTAATAGCATTAAAACTTCGCCAGAAATGGTTATGAGAGCATAATTTTACTGAAAAAATACAAAATTATCTGTCAAATTGTACTGATCACTTTTTCATCATGGCTTCGCAGGCAGCTAAAAGCACATTCGGAGGCTGCATCTGGCCCATGGCAGCAGCAGATCCAGAAAATGTCTTGGGGAGGGGGAAGAAGGGGACGATATACCAGTTATATACATGTTTTCACAGTAATTGAAAAGTTATTCACATAAATTCTGTTTCATTTAATACAAAAAAATTAAATAACAAAGTCCACTTGGGAAGGCTCCACTTTGTGGAAAGATCCCATTTAAATGAAAAAGAAACTTGTAAATTTCCACTAACAATTTTAATAAACGACCAGTTTCTCCTGTTACAGCATCATCAGGTGATGAAAGCTTGGCCAAGAGTTCTATATATACGGAGAAGGAAGGAGGAGGTAGGGTAGGAGGGTTAAATGAATAATGATAGGCAGAAGGGCGAACAAACAATCAGTAATGAGATAATTTGAAAAAATTAAACAATTGAAGATATAAAATTAATTTTTATAACAAACTTTTATATAGATATTACTTTAATATGAGTAAACTCTATAATATAATTATGATAAGCTTTCTGCTTGCATGAGCGTAAAAAGTTGCAAAAGTGTCTACCAGCTGTTGAGTGATGTGAGGGTCTCTCTATTTAACCTTTAATCTTTTTACAGTTGAGAGAATGGCAGTAAGAAGTATAGAATTCAGTGTCAAAAGTAAGAATGTTTGGTGTATAAGTAGTAAGAAGTTTGATAGTATCTTTTGTTTCATTAATGAAAATAATGACTTATCCATTCATATGGCTTAAATCAATGAAAATATACTGCTAGTTCAGAGTAATTTAGCTTTAGATACTAGTAGGAGTGAAACTTGAATATTTCATATATTAGTCACCTAACTTAAATGACAAAAATAATAAATTGTTCTTTTCCTAACATCACATAGACCATCCATATAGAAACACTGTATAAGTATGGTTAGCTGAAGAATGGCTAAGCTACAACACAGCACTTTAAAATGTTTCATTTAAATTTGTTCAAATTAACATCCTTTACAACAGTATTACCTATGAACTGAAATTGATGGAATAAAGTGATTTAAAGATCCTATGCAGACAGGCATAAGCTGTAATGCTGGGAATAATTTTGAAACGAGAAAAAGTCTGCTATGACCAGGAATCAAACCTGGGTCTTTCACTTGCCAGGCGGATATTCTACCACTGAACTATCATAGCAGATCAATTTTCTCAGTTCTTAGCATGGATGTTTTCTTGGTTGGGATGGAACTAGCCAAGCTAGTATAAAACTGCCCCAACGGATGTCCTCGAAGAGATACATTGAAGAAAACTCCTCCCTCTCAAATAGTGAGATTACCAAGCAAGAAATTGAGGTATAAAGCGATCTAAAGATCCTATGCAAACAGGCATAAGCTATAATGCTGGGAATAATTTTGAAATGAGAAAAAAGACTGCTATGACCGGGAATCTGCATAGGATCTTTCGATCGCTTTATTCCAGCATGGTAAAATTACATGGCAATAGTATTTTCTATCAAAATCTTTTCAAATTAGGTTTTCCCACAGTTGCTTTTATTAGATACTCGTAGTGTTTTAATTTTAATGTTTTAGGTGATATTTGCAACAAAAAAAAGAAGCATAAATACTTTTAATGAAATTTCAATAATGTAGTTAACAGGCCATCGATCAGTGCTGTCCAATAACCATTCAGGGACAAAATACAATGGTAAATTGTCACAGAGCGTTGACCCGAATCGCTTACATCATACATCTTTTCGGATGAATTAATCTTTCATCTGACATCGGAGTCTACAGAAGAGAAGATAACAGGATACTGGTGAGGAATAGTAGAGTCTGGTAGGTTGTAAGTAGTTCATAAGGTAAAATTAAGGGTAAATCTGAGGAGGCTTACAAAGAGGGCAACCTTGAGGAATGCAACATGCATCAAAAGGCCTGATATACTGGGAGATAGGGTGTCAGCCTTAGAGCGCGCATAAACAGAGTCTGAATCTCAACGCTGAAGAGGAGGAGACATCAGGTTTGGAAATCCACCAAGCTCTGAGCCGGCCGCAACCCTCAATCCTCCGAAAGACTGCGAGCAGTGCCCCATCATTCCTCTGCCGCCACACCATATCCCTGACAATCTTTGGGAATTCAAGTTGCAATGATGCTCTCAGAATACAGCTATGCCATCACGGATGGATGCCGTACTCCCCTTCTTATGCCCTTGGAACTGGCCGTAGCATCGGCCCTCAGAGTAAACCTGTTCTCACCGCTTGTCTTGACCAAGGTAGCCCCAATGCCTCTGCTGCCTAGGAGGAAGCTGAATATGGATGCCACAATGCCCAAGAGGTCCAAAAAACTCCAGGGTCTTAGCCCCGACGCTCTGACCGCTCCTGATGCTCTGACCACTCCCACTGCCGAAAGGCCTGAGCACATGCCTCCGATCTCTCCGGGCGAACGCGAGAAGCGAGTCAGACAATTAGAAAGTGCAAGATTGGCTATGTGCGGGGTAAAGAGCATTCTGCCGAAGAAACCGATCCTCCAAACAAGGGATATGGGCTGCCAAATCCCCCATTGGATGCTCAAAGGATCCCCTGTCCCCATGAGACCACCATTGAAGCCTCAGAGTGAACAATGGAGGAGGGAGAAACAGCGCAGGCAACAGGAGAGTGCCCGAGAGAGGGAAGAGGAAATCACCCACGGCAATAGGGCCCAGGTGTCCCACCAACCACCCTGAAATGAAGGGGAACAGAGAGCCACAAGGGGAGAGCGAGGCATGACACCCTGAAAAGAGGGCCGACGGCATTACCGGAACTGAAGAAACCCATCGATAGGGGCGAGCCACCGCAGACCTACAGGAACCAGCCCCCTCTATGGAGAGGTGTCTTGACGAACGGCCAACGCGGAGAACGATCCCCCTGCCAAACGACCCAGTGGCGATGGAACGCTCAGACCAATGCTCCCTGGGGACAGCGGGATAGGCCTATAGGGCAGTGCAGGTGGGAAGAAAGACCTCCGGCGCCCGTGAGTGAAGAAGGGGGCAACCAGAACCCCGGGCAATCCCCGCCCGTTGCCGGTCCGAACGAGGGGGGGGGAGTGCACCGGCAGAACGGGCAAGCGAGGAGGTGGAGCCGGCACCGGCCGAAGAAGAACGCACCTTTTGCCCACTGTGGGGACAAGGGCGAGACGAGGGTAAGAGAGAATTCAATGGCGTGTGGGAGAGACGACGGAGGCACCCGTAATTCCTCCCACTATCCCGGCCGCGGCAGCACCACCCGCCTCAACCGAGGAACAGATGGGCTGGATGGTGGTACTGGACCTCATCGAGGAGGGTTTGCTTAACGGTGTAATGGTCAGCACGACGGAGGAAGCGAGGAGACTCTCAGGAGTGCGGCCGCCTGGCGAAGTAGGAGGGCGCCCTCAGCGGCAAGGGCCGCCTAGCCGGACGCAAGCACCTATCGAGGCACGACGTCTCCAATTCATCTACAAAATCAATAAATCGAAAGCGTTCAGGAACGTAAAAGGCGCCGACGTAGATCTCTGCCCAATCCCGGCAGATGAGGCGTGGCGACATTTTAATGCGCCGCTCGGCGACTACGAGTGGCAAGATCCGCCGTCCATCGTGCCGGAATTCTCCTCTCGCTGCTCCAGAGGTCGAAATGACTGCCCTTCAGCGCAGATTGGAAGCCGCCAAAAATGCTGCACCCGGACCAGACGGTGTGTGCTATGCATCCTGGAAGAAGGCGGACCTTGGGTGCAAGGCACTAGCCGCCCTCTTCTCCCAATGCCTCCAGAGGGCTGGAAAAGCACGGGACGGTCCTAATCAACAAGGTGGGGGGGGGGGGGAATAAGAAGGACATTGGGAATTGGCGCCCCTTGGCAATAGGCCCAACTGCGAGAAAGCTATTTGCCGGGTGCCTCGGGGACGGAATCGCCGCTTGGGCCCGGGCGGGGAGACGGCTACCCTTCCCGCATCAGAAGGGTTTCATCACGGGAACGGAGAGATGTTTCGAGCATAACTTCGTTCTGTCTTCCGTGCTCGAAGACGCCCACCGGAACGGAAAATCGGTCACCATCGCTTGGTTAGACATCGCTGACGCCTTTGGGACCGTCCCCCACGCGTACATAATAGGGGTGCTGCGGAGACTGGGGCTCCCGGAGAGATTAATTGCGTCAATCAAAAACCTATACCACGGGGCGACGACCAGCATAAGGACGACGGAGGAGGACACCGACCAGATATCAATTCACTCGGGCGTAAGGCAGGGGTGCCCACTCGCATCATTACTGTTCAACCTAGCGTTGTAGCCACTCCTGCGCGCCATATTAGCGAAACGCGCTGTGGCCGTTTACCGGATGGGATCGCCGAGCGCATGCGTCCTCGCCTACGCCGACGATCTCGTCCTGATAGCGCGAGAAGCGGGGATGCTGAAGTCGCTCCTCTGTACCACGGAGATAGTCGCCGAGTGGAGCGGCCTCCGCTTCAAATCAGGGAAATGCGCGCCGCTCCAAATAGACTCCGGGCCCGGTGCTCCCAGAGGCACCCGCAACACGGTGTTCTCCGTCCAAGGGCGCGACATTAACGCACTCGCGAACGGAGAGCATTATAAATACCTGGGGATTCCCTTCGGATATAAAGCCGAACAAACCCCGCGGGCCATGCTCGCCACGCTTACAGAAGACCTGCGCGCTGTGGATAGAAGCTCCCTAGCACCGTGACAGAAGATAGACACCCTCCACACGTTCCTCCTTCGCCTTCAGGTGCTCCGCCATCCCGAAAGTGAGGCTGAGGGTGACGGAAAGGAAGATCTCGCGGTGTGTGAAGACGTGGCTAGACCTCCCGATGCGGGCATCGAGGGAGAACCTCCACCAACTGCCTTCCAAGGGGGAGCCGGTCTCATCCCCTCACCGTATCGACAGACGTAATGGTCCTAGTGCACGGGTTCAAGATGCTCTCCTGTAAGGAACCACTTATAAGGAACCTTGCATGGTGGAGCCTTGAGGACGTCGTGCACCGAAAGATCGGCCTCGGAGGGTCGCGGCCGACCAAGGGGGAGATGTGCCGCTTCCTCAAAGGGAACACCGAGGGACGCCCAGACCACCGCATCCCTATGGACGAGGACGAGGAAGGTCACAAGGCAAATGGGAACCCTGGTGAGAGTGACCTGGGAGCAGAACCCCGCCAAGAACGAGCTAGGGCTGAGCGTCTCTAACCCTGCCCCGCACTCGGACACCATAATCATCCCCGAGAAGACAGCGAGGCGCGTATGCGGGATCCTGAGGGCGGCGACAAGGGAAACATACTGGAGGCGCTTGGTCGGCAAAACCGATCAAGCGTTCGAGGCAACCACAAAGGTCACGGTGAGTAACCACTTTCTCAGAACGGGTCGCCACATCCGCTTCTGCGAATGGAGGTTTATTCACCGGGCACGCCTCAACGTGCTCTCCTTAAAGGGGGCTTACCGAGGGGCGAGGACGGGAGACGCCCTATGCCGCCGCTGCGGCAACACCGACGAGAGACTGCCTCATGTTTTACATCACTGCCTGCCCCATGCCGCCGCCTGGACCCTGAGCACGACGCCATCATACAACACCTCGTCGACATCCCGGGGACCGATTCGGCGCTGCGACCGGACCTGTTTCTCAGCAAGGGGATCGGAGGACCCATATACATAATCGATATAACGATTCCCTTCAAGAACAGGTACGCCGCACTCATCGCAGCAAGGCAGCGGAAAAGGGAGAAATACAGGGATCTGGCGGAGAGGGTCCGCGCGAAACGCGTACAGAATCCCTGTCACCCTCGACGCCATCATCGTTGGAGCGCTGGGGGCGTGGGACCCGTGCAAAGACGGGATCCTCCGGGGCCTTGGAGTGAAAGGACGAGTGGAAGCGGAGGCCAAGAAAAGAATGGTATCCGAGGCCATAAAACGGGCTCGGGATATATATGTGGAGCATGTAATCGGCAGAAGACAGTATAATGAAGGACGCGGGAAGCCGCACCATGACGGTGAGGTCGAAGCCCCATGATATTTGCCTGATATATAATTTACATTTTGCTTAATGTAATTTTCCTCTATGTTCAATAAATATTATAGATGTTAAGTGTCATGGGTGTTTTCTGGCACACTGACAAAACACACTCATTATATATAGATAAAAAGCAAAGTTAATATAAAAGTTGGTAAAAATAGAAATTACAAAGTGAATGGCAAAATTCAAACTGTTATGTATAACAGTAATGCGAGCCAAGTTAGTAATTAGAAAATGAAAGCAATTAACAGAAGTTACAAAAAAGGCATTAAATTACAAAGTAAACAGGCAATAAATTAATTAGTTAGGAAAGAAGTAAAGAGAACAATGGAGAGTGATTAGAGAAAACAAATTCATTAGTAAGTGAAACATTGTCTTTAACGTAATGGATTACAATTTCCAGTTTATGGTCTGGAGCGGAAACTCTAGAAACAACAGGTCTGACTGGGCAATAGGGTTTGTGTAGTTTTGGTAAACCATAAAGTCTCAGGAGGAGGGGATTAATGACGAGGACATGAATCTTTTCCTTGGCATTGAGGAGCAAGGAGACAGAAGAAAGAGCTGAATGGAAACAAGGGGTGGGATTGAGAAGAGAAATGTGGTTATTGGTGATGAAATCTAAACACTTATCCATGTCAGACACTTCGTCTAAAATCACCACACAGTTCCCTTTGTCCGCTTTCTGAACAACTAAATTGTTCCTCTTGAAGAAATTGATCGAGGGGATGGAATGGCACAAGACCATGGGTTGGGAAGTAGAACCACCTTCTTGCGATGAGAAGATCAAAGTCAAAATCATCCGGGCGGCAAGATGTTTGGTCGAGAGAGGTACCGCGCAGGGGGCTGCTTCACAATTCACTACAAAGTCTTTTGAGATACCAGCCTTTAGGGGACGTGAAGGGGAAAATTTCAGACCCACATTCAATAAATCCAAGGTTGAATGATTGGACAAATTAACAACTCTAGGATGAAATGAATGGTCACTATAAGGGGTGCGAGAAACTGAGTCATGTCCACACATGGGCGTCTTAGAGGGCGGCGAGTTTTTTACTCAATGTAGCCATTTTCAAGCTAGAATTATCACTGACATAATGTCTAACACAGTCATCAAAAAGGACCCATTCCACCCAATGTAAAGATTGACACTGATCAAGATGGAGTAAACACAGATAATGGGATAAGGAGGCTCTTTTATGGTATCAGGACTTTAACTGATTCTTCAATCAGGCCCTCTTAGCAGTCTTGATGGCGAACATTGCAACAGGAGAAGTTGAATCGTCCTGATGCTCACAAACTTTGGGAAAAATCTGAGTTTAATGCATTTACTGATGAAGAAAATGTTTAACAAAGTGAATTTAAATTTGATAGAAAGCTTTCAGTATAATTTGGCCATCGTTGCTATACCAGCATTAACAACAAAGTCCACTTGGGAAGGCTCCACTTTGTGAAAAGATTCTCCCTCCTGCCTATCATTATTTAATTAACCCTCATACCCTACCTCCTCCTTCCAAGCTTTCGTCACCTGATGATGCTGTAACAGGTGAAACCGATTGTTTATTAAAATTGTTAGTGGAAATTTACAAGTTCCTTTTTCATTTATATACAATTAAATAAAATAAGATTATAATGAAATTACAAGTTTTACTGAGTCAATTCGTAAATGTGAAGCTAATAATATTTTGGTTGTTTCAGCTCTAGAGAGGGCGATTGCCTCAATTGTCCCCCCCTGAATCTGCCACTGGCCCACAGGCCATAAGTTGCCGACTCCTGGTTTAGCATGAAGAATGCATCCATTGTGCTAAATGAGGTATGAATGTATGGGTATATATGTATATGCACATGTATATGTATACATATATACATGTAGTGTTGTTCAAAAAGTAAGTATACAAAGTTAATTAAGGGTGTGTTATGCATAGTACAGTAATTTTGTTGGCAGTACAATATTTTGCTAGGCATATGTGACAACACTGTAAAGTGGATCAGCCATAACTGTTTGTGATTTGGTGTACCCTTAGTTAGAAATGGGTGCTATCCTAAACACATGGTCCCAAGAGAAAGTGCAAACGCAGAAAGCATTACCATGGCGATATTTTTAGTTTCTCTAAAATTAAACAATTTTCTTGAATTTTTAGAAAATTATAATATGCGTAATCAGATTCAAAGTGAAATGATGATTGAGTGTCATAATTTCACTTAAATGAAAAATTCACCATCATCACAACAAATTCTAGAGGTGGAAGCTAGTAGTAGGATGTTGTGTGACTCAGCACTCAGTTCGGCATGAAAAAAATTGCTCCTGTGCCTGTTTGTTCCAAGCTATTCATGTCAGTATATGCCAATTCTTTTACAAAACCCTTCAAAGTCAACATAGTATGCAATCGCCTGGGGGCATTTTGAATACTTCAAACAATTAGGTGCTATTTTCTTTTGGGGCCCTCTTGTACTGATCAGCAATAAAAATTCAAATTTATATTTTCAAAATTTCTAAATTTTAATTTATGTAACTAATTTAATTAAATTTAACATACAATGCTGAATGTGCAAATAGAGGAAGAATTATTTATTGGCAGTGATTCCAATGGTTATGGTCACAAAGGCAAGCATCTGAGCAAAAATCAATATGCAGGCAATGTCATCCGTGAATTATTTTCCATTACTTTGGACCCTGCAATATGAGGGGCTCTTCAGTGTGTTGCACCAACTGCAAATATGTTAAATTCACTTATGTAGAGAGCATTTCATAGTGGCCGAAATGAGCAATCTGACTCGACAAAAATATATGTGTTGATATTCTTACTTATTGGGACGATTTATTTTATTGTGATAACAGAAAGCTATCGAGTTAGATTTCCATACTGATTTACTAAGTTAATTAACATATTATGTTTCCAATTTTTCAATTATCATTATCTAATATCAGGGATAAAGTACCTAAAATTATTCATTAACAAACATTTATTATATATATATATATATATATATATATATATATATATATATATATATATAGGTTGCTCATTGTTTTTACTTACATTTCTTCATTCTGTTTACCCCTCAAAGTACACATACTGGAAAATTATCTGGAACTGCTATCATCTGAACTAAAGTTATCTGAACTAAAATTATCTGAACTACTGCTATCTGATGCACTTGATACATCATTATTGCTATCCTTGATCACATTTGCAACAGATTCTGCAAGATGTTGTCGCACTTCATTGGGTCAACTGTCACTCGTTTTTCTTGGCAAACACCTCAGCTGGGAAATAACTGGATCAGAAGATACTACAAAAATGCGCAATAAGTCGGTCATGGTATTCTTTCTGGATGATTTCCTTGTGTGCTCCTCTCTGTACCTTTTACAGTCATTATTTCTTGCTTCTTGAGCTTCTTCTGACAACTGGCCAATAGGAATAAGAAATGACTGTATTATTTTAGCTCCATGCAACAGAATTTTGTGGACAGTTACTGTATGTTGTACCTAAGTATAACTGCAAATACAATTTCATGGTTTATTTTTGGTACTTATCAAATTGATCGCAGTTTATGGAAAAGCCACTCGATAAAGTTGTTAAAATGGTCAAAAATTGCCGAATTAGCTTTTCATCAATTCCTGTTATTTCTGCAGCCTGCACAGGATTTTCAAAAAATCTACGGGCAGTGTTACCATCATTGGTATTTCCACTACCTCCAGGTTTTGGCTGATCCACTAACAAGCCCATCTGTGACCGAAACTTATCCACAACTTCTGTTTCCTTTTTTTACCTAGAATTTGTCTTGGGGCATTCTGACTTGCCAGGTTTTAACATCCAGCCAGTATGATATATGCAAAAGGCACTCAAAAAATCTTATCCATGCATGGAGTGTGGACAGTCCAAATGAATAAACTTCTTTGTTGTCAACCTTTTTCATACACTTTTCAATATCATTCATTTCCTTGAGACTAGCCCCACATATATAACACTTCTGCGATGAAGTGTCTGTCAGCAAGTTACAAATTTTGCCGTCAACCATAGTCATTAAAAGTTTGTGATGAACAGTAACTTGTGACTTTATGGCCACTTACAGATTTGTTTTTGGATTGCAGCCACCTCTCTTTTGATGACTTCTTAGGTTTTTTTTTCAAACAAATTTTAATTGGGCGACAAAATCTTTTAGAACGTGGTCTTGGATTTTGCCACAAAACCGTTTTTAAACTTTTGTCTACAGCCTGATCACAAGTTTGTGAATGTAGTTGCAAGGGCACTATTAATACAGTAAAGAGGTTGGATTCATCAAGAACTGTTCTAACAACAATAGCCGAATGTCTTTGTTTGTAAGTACTTTGTCCACTGCTTCTGTCACATCCCCATTTGAAAACCATTGTCAACCTTTCTTCTCCACTTATTGCTTGTTTTATCAGCTCATCTTGCACAAATATAATTCGTGTGATTGTGTGATTCAGCAAAGGCTGTAGTTTGATTTCTGCAGAAACATCGGAAATAGATATTGCATCTTCCACTGGATAACAGTCTACTTTGGCCATCATTATGGCTTCATAGGATGGGTATAAATCACATCACCTTTGTTTTGCTTGTTTTCCAATCATTTTATACAGTCGTTTTGTCATTTTACTCTTGACCATTAATGATAATGCTTACTCTGGTGTGTAAGGAACTGGCAGCAAAATGGGTGATTTGTAACATTTTTTTATTTTACTAGCTCTACGTGGTGTGGTTTCTGTTACTTCACATCACGTTTGCCAGAAGAACATAACTTTGGCTGCTTGAGAAAGCTCTTCTTTAGAGTAGATTGCCATCAGTGATTGCAGTTTTCTTGATTTTGTTCTGGTAGAACTACCACTGAATTGCTTCCTAGGCCTACCTATATTTTTAGAGGTAGATGGTTTTGCTTGAAGTTCATCACGAGGTATTTTAATATCCCTTCTCAGCCATAAAGTATTACACTGTGCAAACCTGTCCTTTATTCTAGTGCTTTTCTTCCATCACATTTCAAATTCACTCAAAAACCTTCTTACTTCCAGTTTTAAGCTGTATTCCACACGTGATGAGATGCCCTCTATGCCTAAACATTGTAGAACATGATCATTCAGGTTTTTCTTGGTCACACTTCAATTTTGTAGAACTTTGTACAAATCCTTCTTTGTTAATGAATGACAAAACTCTATAAAAAAATAAAAATATTTTTATGAAATCGGCATAAGATTATAATTGTTACAAATGAAGATATGGCACATTTTCTCAAACCACTTATGACACAGTAGCGATTTGACTAAGGAAAGAATTACAAAACACTCATAACGCACTATAGATTTAAGAAGCTGTAGCAGCTGCATATGTTTGTTTTTTTATTTTTCTTTAAAAAGTGCAAAAATGTGCAACATATTTTTAATGAATTATGAAGCCAAAGCATCTTGGAGCAATATGGTAGTAAATATATATGACGACACTGCCCGACACTATGGTGAAAACCTAATTGAATTGACAGTTTCATAAAATATTTTGTCCTATCCGACCATATAAATAAATAAGCTAACTAAAACAATGTTTGTTTAAATAAATAAAGATATATATATGTGTGTGTGTGAGTGTGTGTGTACAAGATAGCGCTTACCTGAATGTACAATATCCATTTTGTTACACTCACAAATTCACTTTGTTTGAAAAGAACACACATTAGCAATTACAGCTCATTACCACGACTGAGCTGTGTATCACAATAGATGGCGAAGAAGATCAAACTTTGTGGGGTAGCCATGGCCAACATTGTTTGACAATGTTACCATTTTTCGTGGATTTTAATACTACATTTAGTGAAGTAACATAATCTCAATTCACAACAATTATATCTTGAACTTGGAAAAATGACTTTTGTCAAGCTAAATATAACATTTCGGTCACTGTGCATTGGCTTGACTTTGGAGTGATGAATTATATTTAAGGCCACTAGTAAGCCTGAGATGCTTCGCTGTCACATTAAGCTGATTTTGACTTTTTTAAATAATTTATTTGATCAGACACATTTTATTTACAAAATATGTTACAATGAAGTACCCAGCGATGCACAGGAAAATCCAGCATTTCAATACCAGCCTTATATTTTAATTAAAATTTTTAAATAGGTATAAATCACCATTTTCTTCTCTATTTGTTTCTTTCTTGTTGTAACAATTAAGAAATCTGTAACCATTAAAAAAAATTTAATTTAAAACATTTGCATATTTAGGTTAGATTATTTTTAAAAAATTTTATCAAAAATTTTCAATTTTTATCTTATACTGTTTAGAATGTTTTTGCTTGGTTTAAAAAAATTCAATTGATTATACACAATTTTTTAAAATCGATACTACAATTAAAAATAATTTAGTGACAAACTTTTGTAACTGGGAAGTACAAAAATTTTACGAAAAAATTTCTTGGTAAACAACATTATCTGTCACAATATGACCATTTCTTGTCTGTCCTTGCTGAGAAGGACTTTTTATTAGAATTTTCAAGGAATCAGAATTCGTTGCTCATGAACATCCTGCATACAACTGGCCATGAGCGAAGCATGGTTCTGGCAGGTATAATCCTACTCTATCGAATGTCTGACCCTGAGATTTATCAATAGTCATTGCATATGCATGTAGAACTGGGAATTGGTGCCTCGCCATATTAAAAAGTAGAGTTGTATCATTCAAAGTCTAAAGAGAGATTCTAGAGATGAAATGAATGCTAGCAGAATGAGTGGCAGTTACAGCTTCCACCTCAAGAACGTTTTCACAAAATGTTTTTACGATCATTCTGGTTCCATTACATAAACCTTAACTAATTGATAGGTTTCTTAGAAGCATTACGATAAATCTAACTTTTAAATTTAATGAATGAGGGGGCAATCCAAGTGATCTGATAAATAAAATTAACTGACCTTGCTAAGTTCTTTTAAAATTCTTTTTTCGTAAAAAGAACAGAAAAAAGTAAACAAACAAAATGACGTAATATCATCAAGGGGCTAGTGAGTACACTTAATATTACTGCATGCTCAAATGAGGTGGCCATAGTAACTGACAATTCTCATTGTTGAAAAGTTGCATTTTTTCATATTAAAAACGGATTTACCAGCAAATTCAGAACAAATGCATTTTCGCGCTATCCAAAATGAACTTCATTCTTTTTCCAATACAACCATTTAGATCCTGAGTTCGAATCTTGGTTCTAACTAATTTTAATATGTGATTTTATAATGCCCAAAACTGATTCCAATGCTTTTCTTGTGGAACATAGGGGCAGCGGAAAAACCCCCTTAAAAAAGAAAGTATTTAATATTTCTGTACAAATTTAGTATTGTCAAGGAACAGAAGTATTCAACATTTTTACAAATTATAGATATTAAAAATAGTCCAAACAGCAGTCGAGATATAAGCTTCCCAAAAGTCTATACAAACCTGCCAAAAAAGTTCACCAATGATGATTATGATAATATAATATGATTGTTTACTTAGGTGTTGTATTACAGAGAGTCAACATTTAGATATCAGTATGTGATTTTTATTTAATACTAGGGTCTCTGCTCCTGCATGCACTGCACATCAACCCCTTAAAGTGGCCGTCACAATTTTCACTTGTAATGATAAATATTTTTAGTATATTATCTTTGGCAAAAAATTATTATTTTGTAAAAGAAATCATTTAAAGCACTATAATTGAAATATATAGAGCATTTGCATTTTTAATAAATTTATTAACAAATTTAAACATTTTTATTAACGAAATGAAATCCAGCTTAGCAACTATTAAGTAAAGCTTCCATATGAACTATATTAATTGTCCTTCCTTTTGGAGCTAAAATATATAATTTTCTTTTATCGCCTACTCTTCAGCATCCAACATAAAGTTGCTCATGAGCAAAGCAAGGGTTTTGCAGATCAAGTCCAACTATTTTAAGGGATTGCCCTTGAGCTTTATTGATGCTCACTGCGAAGCTTAGTTGAATTGGAAATTGAATCCTTTTAAACTGAAATGCAAAGTTAGACAGTATTATTGGAATCCTTGGAATAAATACATCCTGTCCTGCTGCATAGCCTGTAATTACAGTGGCTTCGATCATGAAATTATAAAGCTGTTTAACAATCAATCTGGTATCATTGCATAGTGTCGGTGGATTCAGGTTTCTCAAACATATAATGGGTGCACCAATTTTTAGTTTCAATATATGTTGTGGTAATCCTGATGCTTCTAAAGATTTTAAAAATTCAGTTGGATAATTAACAATTTGGTCAGCCTCTATCACTGTATCTACCGACTTGTACTCTTTTGCTATTCCTGGTATTTTTTAAAGAAGGTCCCTGTTAATCATATCAACAGCATCATTTCTAGGCACTAATATGGCCTGTTGATGTAACCACGTTGGATCCTTATAATGATTTGTAACATTTGGAAATACTCAGTTTTGTAGATCTTGCAAGTTATATACAATAACCCTAATAAGCTAATGTTTTCATATTTTCCAATAATTTGACCATCATTATTTTCATCATCAGTATTTATTAAAAATATGTACCTAATAAACTAAATATCTTAGAAATTACTGGTTTTATAAAAATTTATTTAAAATAAAAGTCGTAGAGATTATTATTCTCTACAACAATGTTATTTACAAACGTTACTTATAATGAAGTCTCAAGTAGTTCTTTTGAAATCTGAAAATCGCTTTTTTCAAGAAAACAAAATTAAAAAGGATAAACCTCTAATTATCACTCGATGGTAGAGAAAAAATAAAACTTGTTCACGCCTTTTATTTATGCCCTTTCATTGTGGTAGCCCTGCTCTTCAACTCTGCTTTAAAAATTCTGCTTTTATTATGGTATTTTGTAAAAATCATATATATATATATATATATATATATATATATATATATATATATATATATATATAACATTTAGTTGACATCCGTTGAATCAATTCCTTCCAAATCCATAATTAAAGAAAAAGTTTAATTTGTAACTGTGGCACCACTGTTTAGTTGATCCGGTCCAAATACGCTATTATGGCATTATATATATATGTGTACATAATAAATATTATAATTTGGTTAGTATTTATAGGACAGTTCAATGCAAACACTTGCAAAAATTTTTTATCTTTTATTGTGGCAGCCCTGCTTTCTATATCTATCCTAAAAATCTTGATTTTGTTTTTTTTATGTTGCACAAATCCTTCTTACAAAATTTCCTTGAAATCGGTTCAGCCAATTCCTTTCAAATTCATAATTACCGAAAAGTTAAACTTTGCAATTTTAGCATCCCCACTTAGTTAATCGGGTGGAAGTATGTCATTTTGGTCATGAATTTATGTGAAAATTCTATATACTAAATTTGGTTGAAATCGGTTTGGCCAATTTCTTCCAAAAGCATAACAACCGAAAAGTTTATTTTGCAATTGTGGCACCCCTGCTTGGTCGATCCGGTCCAAATCTGTCATTTTGGTCATGTATTTATGTGAAAATTCTATGTACCTACCAAATTTGGTTGAAATCGGTTCAGCCAGTTCTTCCCTGATAGATGTGTACGGGCGGACGGACATCACCGAAATTTGGACTGACCGTTCCATGGGGACCCCTCAAAATCATGAAAATTGGATCGGCCCTTACATTATGATTAGTGAAGCACCGGGTACCTGGCAATTACCTAGTACCTGGCATACCCTGCCATATTTTCAGTACTTGGCAATTACCCAGACCTGGTACCGGGTGCTGAAACTCGGTGCCGGGTACTAAGTCCCTCATGAGAAAAAAGAAAACCAATAAAAACAAATGGAGTAGAAATTATACAGGTTTCCCTCTCTTTATGCGAATTTGCTATTATGCGACAAACTTATTGCTACCGGAATTTCTTTTTATGCGTCTTTGATTTGCTCTTATGTGATTATGCGGCCAGTGCAATACACAAGGCGACCATTCAGTCTCTCATTGTCTCTTATGCTGTGCATATTAGTACTACAGTAAAAGAGATGAGATTGGAGTGGAGTGGATATCGTAGAGTGGAGCTGCCACGGAGATCTCATGTGATACTCTTTGGGCACACTTAAGAAATTTTATCTCCTTGCCCACGGAACTTTGGTTGGGCCAAGACAGCCCTCCAGCACTTTAAACCTAGACTATTATGTCACTCGCAAAGGCCACCACATGTGCCCATCTGCTTCCTTTTATTGGAGAGTATAATTTAGTGTTAATTGTTTTAAGTTTGTATTTAGCGCATAAGAAGTCATTACTGAGCGAAAGAAGAGCATCTTGGAGGGGAGTTAGGATGGCTTGTGGAACATATCCCTATCTTTTACACGTGTCCGTTTATGCGAATTCAATTTATGCGTCACTTGGAATGCAACCCCCGCATAAAGAGAGGGAAACCTGTATTAAATTTATTTTTTAGTTTGCAAAAACATTCAAAGAAACAATATTTTAATTATAATAAACCTTTAAAAAACAAACTCTTACTACTCGCTGAATCATGAAAAAACATTTTACATAAAATGCATAGTTATACATACTTAACGACTGGTTACAGTACCAGCTTGTGAAATTTTATAAACTTAATGAAATCTTCTTAAATAAAAAAAAATTAAGGTGAAATCATTTTTAATTTTAATAATTACATTTATACTTTAATACTTAAATTGCAATAATGAGTGATTATGATGAAGAAACGATAGTTTTTCTGCATTTCGAGGAAGGAGTTTATTCCTCTACTTTTTGTACATGATTCCTGCCTCACTAAACATCCTTTCACTGGGTATGCTGCTTGGAAGTGATGACAAGTAACGCCTGGCCAATTTTGACAGTTCAGGATAGATAGCTGCATTCTTTGCCCACCAACTTTAAGGATTTTCTTTATGAGGGATGTTAGTACATTTAAGAAAATTTTCAAATCACATCTCTTCTTTAGAATAAGACGTATTACCCTCATTATGAAACTTCTTATTTTCTTTCACTTTCAAATGAAATTTTATCTAAACAAGCCCACACATCTTGAATTTTATTGTCATTATTTTTCTCTTCTTCTTCTGTAAGTTCTCTTGGTTCATTGTCATTTTTATCTTCATTTTCAAATATTGGAGACAGACTTTTCATTTCTTCTATAATCCAATTTTTAGCAATAACACATATATTGGGCTTTAAAAATGTAAGTTTGTAACGTGGATCCAAAATGGTAGCAATCGCATACAATTAATTTGATTCCACATTATGAAATCTATCCTGCAAAGATTTTAGCAATTCCTTTTTCGTGGTTACAGTGCCTTTGTCATTTTGTTTTTTTGCTGAGGAAGTGCTCCAAAGCAGCTAAATTTGGAATCACTATCGAAATAAGAGCTTCTTCTGAACTGGCTTCAAGTGTGATGTCGAAAAATTGTTCCAATAAGATAACTAAAGTTTCAATCAACTTAAAATTGGCAGCATTCAAATTGGGTATGTTGTGATCTGATGAATATAATGTGATGCCCTGCTTTTGTTCAAATATTCTCTTCAACATATGATATGTCAAATTCCATCTCGATGCTATGTCTTGCACCAATTTGTGTTGGGGAAGCGAAAAATTGGTTTGTATTTCCTTCAGCCTCGTACAAGTTACTTGCAAGTGATTAAAATGAGTTATGATATTGCGGCACTTTGATATTAAATCTGAAATAGATTTTTGTGTAAAATATGCTATCATGAAGTACCAATTGTAGAGTATGGATAAAGAAAGACCCATTTCTCAAATCTGTAATATTTGCCCCACTTATCATGTTAAATGCACTGTCCCAAAGCAATATGTGTATGTTGTTTTCAGCATTTAAGTTCCATAGTTGTAGCATTTCGCTTAATGCATGACTAATGGCACTACCTGTGTGGCTTCCGGGAAAATGGCGAGCATTTAAAACTACACACATATTTTTAAATTTCTCGGTAAGCCAATGCCCACTGAGGCTTAAAAAACTTTCATTAGTTTCTGAACAGGTCCATACGTTGGATGTCAAGGAGATCAAATTCATCTGTGATTTTTCAATGTCAATTAAATTATGAATTTTTGAACATTTATCATAAATAGTAGGAATAATATTATCTAACAAAAATCTTGTTGGTATTTGGTACCGAGGTTCCAACGATTTCATAATATTAATAAATCCAACATTCTCAACTATACTAAAAGGCTGGTTGTCCAGAGCCATCTTTTTATAAATTTTATAATGAATTTCACTTGTCTTAAGATTACTAATGTTCCATAACTTGACTTTGTCCAAACACTGTGACAACGTCTGCTGTTTAACTGGATGTGAAGGTCCCACACTCCGATCATCTAATTTTCTCTTCTTATTATCTATATCGACTTGATTCCACTCATCTGAATGTTGAAAATGTAAATGTTTCATTAAGGTCGATGTTCCAAAGGTTTATGCATTTTTTTCACCTCGTGATAAAACTGAATTACAAAATTTTCACACTCCTTTCGTCTCGTCGTCAGGCAACACTTCAAAAAATCTCCAAACTGAACTCATTATACCAAGGGTACAGACAAGAACAAATAAAAATAATCCGACTTTACCCAACCTAGGTTAGACACAAACTGATAGACTATATGAATTAAAAACAGCAGGCATGCCAGTGTGCATATATCTACTTGGTACAACCGTAGGCTGAGTGTGAGTTAGTAAGCTGTCCAGCTGGCCTATCAGCTGTTAGTAAGGCAGAATTTTTAATTTAATTAGTTGATCTGTAAATGAGAAATGTACTGGTATGCATGATATGATATTGTGATCATATAATAACCACCTGATGCAACTACATGGGCACCTGCAGATGAGCTAATTGAGCTCTGCAGGACCTGAATGTATTTCACCCTAGGGGTGTAAGAGAGTAGGGGGTGGAAGGGTAAACCCCAAGGTTACGGTAACCAGCCCTTTTGGTGGGGTTCCCATCTGCTGCCTACCAATATCACTCTCCCAGTGAATTAGTACCCATACAGTACATATTATACGTTTATAAACTGATATTATATTTCACAATCTCATATATATATATATACATAAAAAATAATAATAGTTTGAAGAAGGGGGCAATGAAAATTTAAAAAGAAAAACCTTAGACCTCTAATGAAGTAATTGTTTGTTAGTGTGTATTTCTGGCTAGTCAACCTCTTGGAGCTATAACTCCTTACATACAAAACACATACATAAGGGAGGAAGGAAACCCAGTGCCAGCATTAACATATTATTTACAAAGAGCACCAAGGGGGCCAATGGCTTAATGTCCCTTCCCAAGGATGGAGCACTGACTTGCACAGTCTTCTCAAAGCACACAGGTAGGTGATGGGATGATCCCAGGTTGAAAAATCCAACCTTCGCTGGATTTGAACCTGGGACCACTGCGTGGAAGACCAATGCTCTAACCACTCCATTACACAAGGTAAATCTTTTATTATAAATTAAATACTAACCACTTGGCCATGGGCTTTCACAAAGAGTAATAAAATCCACAACATTATGCTCCATTTCTAAGACAGTCGTGGTCTTTCCATGGATCACTGTGATACTTGGTGTGCGTCCAGCCTTGTCATATGTCAGTCCTCCGGAAAATATAACATATGGCTCTCTGGAAAAAACATTAATTATGAAGCAGCACTGTTTGAAGTGATTCAGATTTATCATTAAACTCCTTCAATTCAAGAATAAAATGACTACCTACCCAGTCCTTGAAGATTTCCACTCCATCTTTTGTATTGGTTTACATGGTTCCATTTTCCCATCTTTGTTAGTTTTAGCTGCAAAGAGATTTAACATATCATGGGAAATCAATATTATACTATATAATAAAAGTAAAATTCAGATATTTTTCATTGACAAAGCACCTGAACTATTTGACGGATGGACTGCAAAATACACTTCCTCAAAAATAGGTTCTAAGGGACAAATTAAACTATGAAAATGAGGGAATAAAAATTAATTTGAGAGGTTTATATGCAATTACTTTTCAGCTTAAAATTACACTGCATAATTCATTTTTTTAAGACAAAGGAATCATCTCATAATCAACAGCTGCCAAAAAAAACAATTTTCATAGTATGATAATGAATAAATTATTTGTACTACCATGTGGATGTACAAGTGAAACAGGTCGAACATATGAAGCTCTAGCTGTCCACGTAGCTAGGGATCCATCTCCATGAGATGTCATGAACTGCTTTCCTTCATGTTGCCATGATGCTGATCGAAGAGGCTCCGGTCCCTGCCAGCGCATCTCTGCCACACGTCCTCTGAGATCCCATAGAACTAACTGACCACTTTCAAAACCAATTAATAGCTAAAAATAAAAAAAGAAGATATCAAGAAATTTGTTAGTTAAAAAAGGAAATCAACATATTAATGTAATGATATTAAGTAAATTTTTTTCAACCTTTCAAATGAGCAATTTAATGCCAGGAACATTTAATGTGAAGGTGCGAACTAGTTATAAATTATAAAATAACTCAGTTTTATCACAACTGAATGTCCTTGAGCTTGTAATTTTCAAGAATTGGTAAGACACTTTCTCGCCAATTGTTAGCAGCTACGGTATTAAAAAATGATACTTTGCCAATCATGCACAGACCCATTATAAGATGCTACTTTTGGAAATGCTGAAGCAATCAATTTGAGCAAGTTCATCTGCCTTTTCCTTTGCAAAAGTACCCAAAATCGGATTATTACTAGCCCTAGCATTGCAAAGCCACTCAAGCATTTATATTTCCAAGTATGATATTCCAATTTCGCACTTAGTTTCAAAATAAACTATGGTTTAAGCAGTACATGGGGCCAAATGTTGTGTTCAGTTTAAAAATTAACCATATTTCAAAATTACCTAAAAATCACACGAATTTTATTCTGTTGGTATGGTAATGGTAGCAATTTCGAATTATCAGGTACATCAAATTATCCAATATCAAATTAACAAGGTTTTCCTACAGTTAAGTTGATTATCTAAATATACATCATGTATGATATAATCTAAAAATATCTGATAAAAGTCCATATCATACAAGGGCTTCGGCGCTCAGTACCCTGGTCGCCCCCTCTTGCTATACTCCTGAATGTTGTCAACATGCTTAATTTCCATATAATATTACCGCAAGCTTAAGTAAGACTGCCATGGCAAGTGAAATTTCTCATTGTTGAGAAGTTGTGCTTTTCGCATAAAAAACGAATTTTTTGGCAAATTTCAGAATATAATTGGCTAACAAAATGAACTTCTTTCTTTCATATCTCGATTCTAACTCATTTTAAATGCAATTCTATAATGCCTGAAACTAATTCCAATGCTTTTCTTATGGAGGAAAGTGGCGCTGGAAACCCACATAAAATAAGGAAGTATTTGATATTTCTGACTGAAATTAGTATCATCAAAGGATAAAAGCCTTGGGCTTTTTGACAGCACATAGATGACAGAAATAGTCCAAACACCAACTGATATATAAGCTTCCATAAAGGCTACACCAACCTACCAAAAACATTATGCGAGGAATCACTACCGTGATATAGTGTAGATTTTTACATTAGCAAATCTTTGTCACGATAAAAAGATGTAACCATTTTAAAAAGATAAGCAGATTTTAAAATATTCTAAAAACAGCATAAATTCAGATTTTTTAAAACCTGCATACTCACTTTACTAGAATCAACAGGGTTGTCACTTAGGTGCACTACAGGCCCTGGATGTGTTTTTCTTGACCTGAAAAGGGTTTCAAAGGTGAAAATTAGAGCACAAAATAATTAACTACAAGGTAATGAGGTAACACAATGATTTATACAATTATTCCAATTTTAATTCACTAATTTTAGATTACTGGTATTCTACTAAAAAGTTTTAGTGTCACACCAGATAAAATTTAATAGGAGTGACATAAATATCAATTTCTATCACATATTGAAATACCTTAGTTAAAAAAAATAATAATATAAATCATAGGTTCTCAACCTTTATGCTGCAACAAAAACCTTATTTGAAAATGTATTTTCAGTGAAACCCTATTGTACATATATTATAACTATACAAAAGAGAAACACATTACATGTATCACATAATTCTTGCAGGTGAAATTGAAACATAACATCATATTAAACTCATTTAGTTAAATTATTCATAGTAATATCAACAGTAAAATCTGTTATAATGTGCCTCACTATAGTGCAGATTTGGATATACCATGGGTCAAGTCATGCCCTCCAAAATATTTCATTTGTTAACTGGAAAGAGGTGGCAACATTTGATTGCAATGAAAACCTATCCAAATTATTCATAATTGTTTTCGATATATGAAGTGGGGTTATTAATTTTCCAGACATTTTAAAAAATTTATTTTTACAAATTATCACAATTAACCCCATCAAAGAACTCCACTCTAGAAGTTATACATTTATGCCAATGATGCTGCCATTGTTGAAAACAGTGGTAGAAATCATCTTTCAGGATGTCTTGCAGAGCCTGCATAACTTCTGTTTGAATGTCAACGATGCTTTCAAATTGGTGACCTTTTAAAAAGCATTGCTTTGGAACTAAGGAGGATAAATAGGGTGAATACGGCCGGTGGTCCATTACAGTGATCTGTTTGCTGGCTAAAAACTCCCGGACAGACAGAGCTGTGTGAGCAGTTGCATTGTTGTGGTGAAGGATCCACAACTTCTTCTTCCACAAGTCACCCCTTTTTCTCCTTACAGCCTCATGTAATCTCTTTAAAACGTTCAGGTAGAATATCTGGTTGACCATTTGCCCTTTTAGGACGAATTCAGAATGAAAAATTCTGTTGACATAAAAAAAACCACATCATTGTCTTGATTTTTGACTTTGACATTCAGACATTTTTAGGTCTCGGTGACTTTGGAGTTCTCTGCTCAATGGATTGACGCATGGTTTCCGGATCATACTGGTAACACCACATCTCATCACCAGTAATGATTCTCTCCCAAAACTTTTTTTTCTTCCAACTCTCTTAATGTCCATTAGTTAATAAGGTATAGGACATTCATTTGCAATACACTCAATAGCACAAGCCTCGACTTATCTAAGAAGAACAAAAGCAATTTAGAATCATGAAGGGTGGAAGCCTGAAAACCCGCGAATGGCATTTGAACAAAGTTGTCGAGTTAATATCTCTAATTTAGACATATTCGTTGTTAACGTCACAATAAAAAATTCTATTGATATTTGCTTTTATTCAGATCATATACAATCTTGGATAGAGGGAGTAAAACTATCCTTTGGGTGTATTACTGAAGAAGATTTTCAGAACAGTGCTCCTAAGATTTTGGTGCCTTCTTCAGCTTTTCTGGATATCTTGGAGAGCTCCTTTCTTTATTGGGCGCTGATTTCCAGGGCCGCACTTGTCATATCTCCTATCAATCTCTAAGGATTAGCACCACAAGCAGGCATAATAAATTTTGGCTTTTTAACTATTTTTCTTATATTGATGAATATACCTTCATGTCCACCATTCTGTATCTGCACTCCATCAAAAGGATCACAAATCAATGAACAATGGTCTTCCCCATCCGTCACACTCCATTTATCCCTTGTTTTATGTAACGACTTTTTTAAGCAATGTTTGTACATACCAAAAGTTTTTCTCTTGCCTTTAAAACAGACAAACAATTAACACTCCTTTCCCTTTTCAAAATATATTCCGCCTAAGCACTGTACCTTATGATGCACATTCAAGGTGAAACATATAATTTCCATCGATACTGGGAAGTAATAGTATTTTAATTTCTGGGACATTCAAATAGAAAATTGCGATTAAGGCGAATTATAATAAAACACCACGCTGCAGATGCGCCGGTTCTCAATATAAATTTTTTATTTAAAAATTTTCAGCATAATAACACTCATACTACACGACTTTTTGGAGACGGATTGTAACGTCCTGAACAAATTTAAGTTTCTTCACATTCAATAGCTCGTTATGCATTTAATACGCACTCCAGAATTAAAAGCATACGTCAAAAGTTTTACAAAAATATCTACACGGAGGAATTTAATTGGAGGTCCAGAGGAGCGCGAATGACCAAAGAGTTTTCAAGAGATGGATGGATGGAAGCGGTGCGTCTCGAGGCCTCGGGTGGGAGGAGAAAGAAGCGGCTCTTAGGAGATGCGAAGATGTCAGAGAGCCTTAACCCACCCACCACGCCACCCTACCCAATCCCACGGAGAGTGGCGAGTCCTCGTCGAGAGAGAGAGAGAGCTCAAGTGGAGGGGAGGAAGAGAAAACCACTCCATCTCCCTTCGCGCCACCCAAGGTTCAAGTGTGTACGAGCCACAAGGGTTGACGACGCTTTCTGGACGCACTGCCTCCTAATCCAACTCTCTCAGACCACTCGCCCCGCCACTCCCACCTCCCTATTGTGCAACGACAATTATGTACAACGAACACACACTACAGCAGGAAAAACCCTTAACATTCCGGATAGCAAGGAGCAAAAAGGGATGACTTTCTAAATTAAAAATTGTTTTACTTTTATTTTCAAATTAGCGGGTTTCTATTCCAAAAACATTTCGTACATGCCTAAAAAGTCAACTGGCATTCGAAATTGAATGATCCAACAAAAAGGTTGGCAAAACAATCATGGTATCATGATCAAGTTTTCTGAAGAATCAAACTATTTCTTCTGTAATCAAAGACAGAATGACTCCGGAAACGACCAGAAAAATAAACCAGAACGAAATATGAGAAAAATATTAATTCCAGACTAACTTTGCTCTGCATCCTCAAGACTGAGAGGATTAAATAACAAGTTATGTAAAATTGAATTTTTACAAATAATTTGGATAAATATAATGCCTTTATATGCGTTAAATAATTTTTATTTGAAACTTATTTGTTTCGCCGTAACTTTGTGGAATTGCATAATTAGAATGAAAGCAAATAAGTATATCGGCTATACGTATATACCACAGTTTGACTACTTTGTATGGATTTAGTACTCCTTCCCTTCTCCCAATCCCTCTCAAGCCTCAACCTTCCTCATAGATACAATAGATTGATAACTTTGTATGTACTTTTTATTCCTTTCCCCCACTTTTGTTTGTGTTCTCATTGGTGGTTTCTTCACACGACTTTTGCTTCCTCCCATTGGCAGTTTATCCCCATAGGTTTAGTATATAAGGTGTATTACAGCGATATTTGTACCTGAAGATGACGTTTAACCGTTGAAACCCGGGTCGTGTTTCTAATAAATAAAGTGGTATTTTTTACAAAGCGACTCTTATTTTCTTTCACTTTAATTTTATTTACATTAACTTAGCTTACATTATTTGCAATATTTACATTAAACTTGTTTGAAGCACTTATATATTCATACTTAGCTAAGTTTAACCATATTATCGGAGGTCACGGGTGTATATTCAAGATATACTTCTTGTTTATCCTATAATTAGGCTTGGAAGTTTTTAATGTATATTTTTCTTAAAAATCGAAAACTTAAATCGACGTTTTTTTTCCTAAAAATCAGCGCGTTTATTTAAATACATTTTACTAGGCTTGGTAGTTTTCGATGTTAATATTTCTTAAAAAGCGACCACTATTATCATTTATTTTTTCTAAACAACGACGTTTATTTTAACACATCTTATAGATTTTTACCTAGAAAAATTTTATGCATTGAATTTCTTATAATTAAATTTAACTAAAAGTTTACAATACAGATAAGATTTTACATTTATGTCATTTTCTTATTGCCTTTGCCCAAAAGTCTTAAATGCCAAATTTCATGAAACCCCGTTCGGTAGAAGCCGAGAACGAACATGCGTACGGACGGACGGACAGAACGAGGCTAATAGGAGCTCACGGTGGAAACGAAACGCGCCTAAATAATGATTATTAATATCGACGTGTATTTTCATAAAAATCGGCGAAGAATATCGGCGTTTATTTCAATGCATTTTATCGATTTTTATCAAGAAAAGTTGTATAAATTTAATTCCTTCTAATTCAACTTAAGTAAAAGTGTATAAATAAGACTTCCAGTATTCTGGTTTGTTTACTGTAATGTAAATTTTGGTGATCGTGTTGTTATTGACTATGACCACCAACTTGTAACAGTAAATATTTTGGAATAATTCACAAAGTATATTTTACTTGTTTATTCTGGCCCCTTATTCATGAAATCGTGATCATTCGTGGAAAAAAATGTGACGTGATTACAATATACAACTAAATATATTAATTAATATTTTTATGAAAAAATCTAAACTTGTTGAGTAACAAACGATTATGAATGGGAAAAAAGCCCCGAGTGCGTATTACCTCGATATTAATTCAACAGCAATACAAAAGAAAGTAAGGACGGGGGACACACTCTCTCTCTCTCTCTCTCTCTCTCTCTCTCTCTCTCTCGCTATCTCTCTCGGAGGATGGATTATATAAATTTTATGGTAGGGGGATTTTGAAAAAGCCATAAGGACATCTGACGATCGGTACTCATTTTTCAGTTCGGGAAAACCTTTCTCCGGAAGATCTTGTCGCACAGAAGACACAATAGAAGTCTCCCGACTTTTCGGTAAATGAAGTCCAAAGTGCGTGGGGATTATCGGATCTGGTTGAGGGTAAAGCTAGACAGCAATAAACCGATCATATTCTTTTGTCTCTTTGGACCCCGCAGCAGTTCAGTATGTTCTTAGGACTATGACACCAGCGACATTAGTAAGCAAAATGTATGAATTAGATATCATTTATCAAATCAAAACTATTTTTCGAGTAGGTGGGCGAAAACATTTTTAACGTAATACTTATGGCACATTACACAATATAAAAATTCACATAACCATCTTTGAAATTTACATACGGTCCGATCCGTCATTTGAAAGGTCGTATGTGGCTAGCGCAGTGTTATATAAAGCCTCATGTGGCTCTTTTATTAAAGCGTTTGGTGAACCCTGATATATACGCTTATGCATACCTAATGCATGGAGCTACGAGTAAGATTGCTTGAAAACTGAAGCATTTGTAACAGAGTTTTGTTACAAAAGGCAGTCAAGAATACGTTTTCCGATAGTCAATCATCGAGATAGCGGGTGGCAGAGTGAGGTGGGGTAGGGCGGAACAGAGAGAAATGAGGCGAAAGGGAGGAAAGGGCAAGAGAGAGAGAGAAGAGAGAAGAAAGAGGGCCGAGATCTCAAGAAATAAAAACGAACGACGGAAAAAATAGACTTTGAGGTACTAATACAAATGTGGGAGGAAGGAGAAAGAAAGAGGGGAAGGAGAGAGGGAGGGAAATGGAGAAAGTAAAGGGGAAAGGAGAAAGGAAGGTGAATGGAGAAAGTAAAGGCGGAATTAGAAAGGGAGGGGAATGGAGAAAGTAAAGGGAGAAGCAGAAAGGGAGTGGAATGGAGAAAGTAAATGGCAGAAGGAGAAAGGGGGGTAATGGCGAAAATAAAAGGGGGAAGGAGAAAGGAAAGAGAACGGAGAAAATGAAAGGGGGAAGGAGAAAGGGAGGCGAATGGAAAAAGTGAAGGGCAGAAGGAGAAAGGGAGTGGAATAGAGAAAATAAAAGGGGGGAAGGAGAAAGGGAGTGGAATAGAGAAAATAAGGGGGGAAGGAGAAAGGGAGTGGAATGAATCAACTTTTATAATATAATAGTGATAACCTCTCTACTTGCATGGGCGTAAAAAGTTGCAAAAGTGTCTACCAGCTGTTCAGTGATGTGGGGGTCTTTTTATTTAACCTTTAATCTTTTTACAGTTGAGAGAATAGCAGTCAGAAGTAGAGAACTCAGTGGCAAACGTAGGAATGTTTGGTATATAAGTAGTAAGAAGATAGTATCTTTTGTTTCATTAATGAAAATAATGGCATCCATTCATATTGCTTAAAATCAACGAAAATATACTGCTAGTTCAGAATAATTCAGCTTTAGATACTAGTAGGAGTGAAACTGTTGGTCACCAACGAGGTTTTCAATGGCATTTTCATAGGAAAAACAGTTTTCAGAATACTCTTAGATGAATAAAGATAAAAAGTTTTTAAGATAAATAAAAACTTACTATCACTAATAATTACGATAAATAAAAACAATTTTTAGCAGAAATATCCCTTCAAAAAATGTAGGAATGCTCGTACCAATACAAATCCACATTAAAATAAATTGACTTCTATTACAAGATGCATAATGACAATAGTTTGTTTGATCTCGTTGTTATGATGGATGCTTATCTATCTTGTCTATTGCAGCACCAACGCAAGGATCTGGTGGCCGAGGCGACTAACTCACTCGTTTTACGTGATGATGAGGTGAGGTGAGGTGGTCGAATTCCGCAAGCAGCTTTGGATTTTTTTCAGATTAGACGGGGTCCAAAACACGCGCGCGCGCACACACACCCACACACCCACACACATATATATACACACACGATTAGTCAGTGCTTGCAAATTTCATACGCTTCAAAAAAAATCATCAAACACCAAGATTTAAACTCTTAAATAAACCAACGCGATATCCAGGGCAACAGCATTTCAGTCACCTGGAGCATATATGTATTAAATAATAAAATCAATGAGTAATAGCAGTATAATTTTCCGTGCAATTAAGGCAACTATCCGTAATTTCCAAATTCTCTGGCAATCGGCTGGTGTCCAAGTTTTCGTAATTCAAGTTCAGTGACTCAGATCGCGCTGCATGAGCAATAAGAATAATCATCATTAAGACAATACCCTAGGTATACACTAAAATTATGGAAAAATTAGGATACTTTGTGTTAAGATTATGGCATCACCATCCGTGCCTTTAGCACGTATTTGGATTTAAAAATTGCGAAATAGGTATGACGCATGGGCGTCGGCAGAAAATCTTGCGGGGGGGGGGCAAAACACAAAAATGCCTAACACACAGGGACAGACACGATTTTTCAAACCCGCGAAAATTTTACTTAACCGGCCTCCAGGTGACGACAAATATACACCAAAGAACCAAATTCTATTGAATATTCTATTGAAATTAGCTTAGGGTACGTTTGTCTTGAGTTTTTCGCTTTGTGTATGATGATTGCTTTTCCTTTGAAGCACGGTAAAATATACTCCGACAGGCTTTGCTTTGATGCAAATAAAAAGTATGTATTAATCTTTGATTTGCCTAATTTTTACGGAACGATTAACGTCGAATATAAATATTGCATGTTTATAATATATTTAAAATACCCACCTTTAACGAACAACCATGAATGTGTACATTTGCATTGGCAGAACATTTTTCAGGTTAAAATACATAATGAGAAAACAACTAATAAAATTCATACAAATTCATTTATTTACAAAAACTATTAACAAAAACAGAATAGTCGTTCTCAAAATCAAAGAAATTAATTTTTAAACAGAAATTGCAAACACCTTGTGGCAGCACCAAACTTTTCTACTTCTTGGTCCATAAATATTTTTTTGTTTTCATTTACATATTTCCTATGTATGCTTAACATGCATAGCCCAGACAAACGATCATCACCCATAGTTCACTTTAACCAAGTCATTACTCTCTTCATTGTACTAAAACTTTGTTCTATCGTACAAGTAGAAACAGGCAAAGTTAATACAATTAAAACTGCTTTCCTAATAGCCGGGTAAAGGTCTGTGTGATCAATCAAATCAGTTATGCCATTCTCCAACTCAAAATCCGCCTTACTTGACCACATATCATACCATGACATCGCTTCATTTTCCAAATTATCGATTTCATAAATTATGTTAAGATTTAAAATTCTGTTTTTATACTCCTGTCATCCCAATTGACTCATTTGTTTTGGACAGAGCATAAAAAGATTGAAATGCTTCTAATTTTCTGGAGAAAATCGGCATTCAATCGATGAGATAATCGAGTCTAAATATGGAATAAAAACAGAACGATGATAATAATACTCCACAGGCAAATCTTGGAAATTGGATCAATAGGTCTGGCGTGCACATGTTCTTGGTAGCATTAGATTAATGTTCAGTTTTTCGGCTAGATCCTTAACTTCCAAAAAAAATGTCGTTAAAATGACTATCAACATTTTGTCTGTGATTTCGGAGCACTGTTAAAAGCTTTAGTATAAGCTCATGAACTTTCACAATATCCAACTGAACGGCCTGAAGAGCTTGCGTTACTGGTTCTAGTATTGATGAATAGGTCGAAATAATAATGAGACTGGGCAAAAAACTTGTTGTGTTTGTGACATTGACTAGTTGATGCGCCTCTTGGGATGCTTTAGCAAACTCTGTTTCAGCTATTTGGTTTAATTTTTCGTGAATTTTCAAAAAGTTAGGCGTGAAAATCCTGATACTTTTGTACCTAGCGCTCCAACGAGTTTCGCATAGCATTGGAATAGACGGAATCAAGGATCTTCTTTTAGTATTGCCACGAAAATAGTTTATAATGGCTTTGACTGAGCCAATGGTATTCCTTATTTCTGGCACTGCATTTAAATCATGTACAACTAGATTTTGTCTGTGTGCAGAACAATGCACGAAAATGGCTTAAGGACATATTTCTTTAATAATGCTCTGCACTCCTCGCTCCTTCCTAGCCATTGTTGCACAACCATCATACCCTTGTCCAATTAAGTTTTCAAGGCGCAGCCCGAATTGTGTAAATTTATTCATTATAGTTTAAGCAATAGACTTAGCATCAAAACTAGTAAGGGTTGCAAACCCCAAAAATTCTTATCGTATCATGTCCTTACTGTCTACAAATCGCACACCAAGAGACAATTGATCTTTACCTGATATGTCAGTGCTTTCATCTTCTAATATAGAAAATCCGACTGATTTACTGACTTCTGCAACGATTTTCTGCCTAATTTTCTCTTCACAGAGTCCAATCAGCTCATGTTCTATTTGCACCGATGTGTATCGAGCATTAGTTGGAGAATTTTCTAAATGTTTACGGAGTGTTTCATCCCCTGCTTCGATCCAAAATTCCTAAAGGCTTTGCACATTCCCAATATTGCTGAGTTTTCCACGAAGTGCAATGTCGTGTGTGCCACAAAATATGAGAGTGGATAATATGGGAAACAGCATCTTTCTATTTTCTTCAAATTTTAGCCTTGATGAACTGTCAATTTCACAAACAATATTCTGTTCTGGGTTTTTCTTTATTTTTAAAACATTACTGGCATCTATTTGTGCATATTTGTGCCAGGAACTCGAAAAATGATTTTTAGCACTCTGATGAAAATCTTTCTATTTTGTGAATGGCTTATTGATGAAAGCTCCTTGCGTGCCTCGATGAACAGTTTGTGGAAATAATATGCTATACTTGCAAAATGCACATTTGAGTTTTATTGAGTAACCAAGGAAGACATATGTCATTATTATACTTGGTTGTGCTTAGTAAATCTTCAATTAGTAGAATGATAAAAGTTAATGAAAAATTGATAATTTTAGCTTATTAACCAATACTTCTCGGTCTATATCTTGTACATAGATTTTTCTCGATAATTTTTATTAGACTGGAAATCCTATGCTAAAATGCATGTATTTTAAAAGAAAAATGTACTTGCACCGTCGGTCCTGAACATCCACTCATCCTCTGGCCTCTAGGGGGAAGGGAAATCCGCCACTGTTCGGACGTTGGAAAATTTTATAAACAGACTTAAAGGCCCCTGTGCACTGTTCCGAATGACAGATTTTATCGTTTTGTTCTGCTATCTCGCGTGCATCTGTTTATTAAGATAGGAAATTTTTTTGACTGATCCTAATTTCGGGCCTTCCTGATCCCCGTATTCCCAGAGTCCTGCGCCCCGGGAATGTTGACCCAGCATCCATGTCCTCTCGGTTGATTTCAATAATTCATAAAAGTTCTTAATAAATATTACTTATTTTTAAAAAAATCTTTTATAACGTGCACGCAAGCTTTGTATCTAGTAATAAATAAACAAAACCTAAGATTTTGTTAATAAAAAGATATTTGTTACAATAAAGTGACATGTTTGAATGGTAAAAATTCTCGCCATCCATAGTTAACGTGTTAATTTATTAGGCATTTCCAGTTTATTCCCATTTAAAAGTAAATTTTAATGAAATATTTACGTTTTTCATATTTCCAGGGGGGGGCAACTGCCCCTCTTGTCCCTCCCCCTGCCGACGCCCATGGTATGACTCAATGAGAATTACAATTATCTATGATACCCTCAATCGCAGTGCGTGATGCAATTAGTGTTTTGGATATAGTAAAATCTTACATATTATCGGAAGAAAATATTGGTGATGTTGTTTTTATAATATGCATGATATTGAAAATTAGAATTATATGCTTATGAGAATAAACTTGTTAATTCAATGAAAGAAAAATGAAAAATATACATTTCCGTAACTCGAATAATTTTTGCTTTCCTTGGAGAGTCGAGTTATAGAAGTTCCACTGTATATATACAAATATTTAAAAAAAAATGTTTCCATAACTTTAATTTTCTATTGCTCAAATGATTATTACTTCTCCTTGAGATTCAAGTTATGGAAGTTCCACTCTAATTCGTTATGGCGGCATTAATTTCCATTAAAAGCATTAAATCACTGCAATCGTAACGTATAATATCAGACATCTTTAAAAACACTGAGGTCGTTGCCATAGTATTCAAAGATTTCCATTGTTGAAAAGAGGAAATACTCACCCTTTTTTTCGATTAAAAGCATATATTTACGCTAATTCTGTAGGTATTTGAATTCTGCTATCAAAATTTAAGATCTCCGCTATTTTAGATATACAACTGCTCTTTTTTCGAATTCGTATCTCAAACTAAAGTAATTTAAAAATGCATTTTTAGAAAGCCTTGCACTGAATCCCATGCTTTTCTTATCTGGTATTGAAATGGAACATTTGGGTTAAAAAGACCCCTTAAATATAAACTTTTTGTAATTTTCGATTTTTCTCGTCGGTTGTGTCACTCGACCTACCAACACACCAAATTTCTATCCCTTATAGAGGTACCTTAGAGTTTTGTCTCAGTGAGTGAGGCACAAGTAGCTATATTATTATAGATGTATAAAATCTGATGTGGCCACCACATGACTTTCTCCATATCTGTAATATTTCTAAAAATTCCAAATAGGTTACATAATAATAAATATTTTTAAAAACTGCGAGAAAATTTTAGACTTTACAAAGAACAGAAATAAACTCAAACCAAAACCTTCTAATATTGAATATAGCCACAAAGCTCCAACAATTAAGAAAAGAAAAAGGAGCATTACTAAGATGTAACTAAGCATTAATTATTAACAATAGCCGTCGGTAGGTGGCGTGGTGGTGGCAGATAAAATATATTTCTTAAACAATGCATTATATGGGAAAATGTTTCAAACAAAGGTTGCAGAAAATTAAGTCTCCTACAACATTTATCCCGATACATTTTTACATTTATCAAATATTAAAGCAAATATTTCAAAATAACGGATAGGTGACAAGAGTAAACACCCACTTCCGGTTGACCGATTTTTACCAAAAACTAATCAGTTCTTGTGACTGTCATAAAAATATTAAATATAAAACTTCGCGTTGACCTGATTAATAGTTTTTGAGTCAGAGCACCCACAAAAAGCTATCACACACACACACACATCATCGAGAAAATGGTCAAAACGTGTTCAGGGGACCTCAAAACATGTATTTCCGTTGAAATCTCGAAGTCGATTTTTTTCATGAATACAATACTTTCTCCTATACTACGTATATGGAGTAAGTAAAAAAAGCGAAGTTAATATAAAAGTTGGTAATAATAGCGTCGAGTAGGAATTGCAGAAACACGCATACGCATTAAGAGCGGTGACCAACACTGGAAAACAAGTTTGCAACAAATATTTCGATATAGTAGGTTACTTGGAGTCGAGAGATAAAAGCGCCGAAGTGGGATAACGGCGCTTCGTTAGATAACAAGAGGATATATAAGCGAAGAGAGGATGGGATTGCTATTCTCAATATTTTGCTCTTACGACCCACCTGGCATTTTGTTCAAAATTCCGGGTCCCATCATGATAAAATTAAATCTTTTCCTAGGAGTGGATTTTTACGTCAAATGCGTTTTAATATTACATTAAGGATTAATCGAAAATTTCATGGATATTAAGTATTGCAACAATTTTGTGGAGAAAAATTTGATAATAATTATTTTGGAAACTTGGCGTCCCACAGTTTATTCTGTCTGGCCTTCTCTCGACCTCAACTTTACTGATAAAACATTCACATTTCGAGTATAGAATGACGCCTACGTTGAACGAGACAACATACATATGAGAAATTTTCGAGCCAAACAAAAAAAACCTTTTGAATTTGGCTACCGCTTCTAGCGAATCTACTTCATTCCATGTTAATACTGCCATCAACACATTTCTTTGCCATCGTCATCAGGGCGGAAGAAAAACACAACCGGTGAAAAACAACATTTACATAAACAATCTCTTTAAACTAATTGCACCATGTAACACTAATAACGCGGACGGTCGAACATCTCGGAGGTATCCCGTTAGTATCTAAATTTTCAGCGTAATGAGGATACGAGATATGTTTTTCGACAAAGCGAAATGAAACGGGATGGATTATCCTATGCATTAAAGATAGAACGTCGTCCCTGTGTCACACTACGATGACGGCATCACCTCTGTGCGCCAATTTTCAACGTGTTTTAACCAATAATGAAATTTGGCAGGAATGCTTGATTCAGACATTAGGACGTAATGAAGGAAAAAAGGCCAGAAAAAGACCCGGGATCGATTTCAGAGTAGAATTTCCATTTCTCGTAATAACACGTAAAAATCCACTTTTTGATGTGCAGGCTTCACTTCTTTTGGAAATTAAAATTTTATAAAAAAATACCTACGAGCTTTGGATATGGGAAAAGAAAATTTTTAATTTTATAATTCTACTCGTCTTTTTAGGCGCGCTTCGCTTCTAGCACAATCTTTGGTTTTTCCGTCCGTCCGTATGTTCGTTCTCGGCTTCTACCGAACGGATTTTCATGAAATTTGATATTACAGTCAAAGACAATGAGAAAGTGACATGAAAGAATCACGTAAGCCAATCAGGGGTACCACTATACTGGTGAATAAAAATGAACTTTCCATTATACCTCATAAATTATTCGATATATCAAAATGTTTTCAAATAATCCTGTAGAACTAGTAACGTATTTATTATTATAACACAAACGTAAATATTATAATACCAATCTGAAATAAGGTACGTTATAAATAATTTTCGATTATTTGATTAGTTACAATTGATTAGAAAATAGATGGGCAAATAAAGATTTAATATTTCCCTGGTAGTATCATTTCTGATATATAGTTTTGCAGTTTAATCATTAAAACTACAGAAATACGTTTATTAATGCATTAACTTAGTTGGAGAAGAAATTTTTACTAGACGGAGAGACAATCGGTTTTTGGTGTTTAGTTGTTTTACAGTGTGCGTTCTTTCAATTGATATCGTTTAGTTTCAAATACTCCATCGCACGAAATGTGCCTATTTGTGATACACTTTCCTAACTTGTTTCGCCTTCAGTTCGTAATCGCTCATGTTAATCGTTTGAATGATATATTTTGGAAAACTCTTGCCATTTTAACGTTATGTTGTCTTTCCTACTATTTACATGTTACAACCTCGATATCATACTGTTATTTCAATCCATATGGGTGAAAGCTTTAATACGAGCGAGAGAGAGAAGTGATTTTCATAGCAACCAATGTAAAGAATATTCGTTGCGTTATTTACGAGAAGGAATACATATGAATGTAGAACATTAATAATTCGCATATTAAAATTACTTAAAATCATCGTAGGAGTTCGAGACTTGAAACAACGAACGCCTAAAAGAAACAGATTTTGTTTTCCTGCCATCCAAAGAAAGTCAAGGCATATTTATGTTCATTTTTTGTTTCATAAAAAAACTTTCCCGATGAATTTCAAGGGACATTTCCCTAGTTTACTTAATGACTCAAAGTATAGTAAAATCGATCTAATTATAGCCTAAAGCTCGTGAAGAAAGGGAGAGTTGTTTCCTCAAATTAATCTACGGAAAGGGTCGAGCGACATGTCGATTAAACGCAAAAAATTAATTTTTTCTGACGATTCAATTTGCTCGCAAACCCCCCCCCCCCCTCCATTTCCCTCATTGCATGCCACCCCGTTCCGAGCAGGGAAATGGCAATGCCGCCACACCAAGTCACCATGGGGACCAATGAGCGCTGCCATGGATGCAAATGCGAGGGAAACGTATTTCATTTCTGCCGGCGATGACGATATTTGGTTAAACAATACTCGTACATTGATTGAGTCCCAATAGTGGGAAATATAAAACAGGTCCAATTTGACTTCGAATGGTTGACCGCGTCAACTCACTTTGTCGCCAAAAACTGCACCTGGAGGGAGAAGTCTCCGAGGCATGGGGATTCATTTCCGCTGCAAAAATATACTCGAAACTAGAATGACGAATAAATCGTTTCATGTTTGAGAAATGTTTGCTAATAATGAAAAAGAAAGGATTGACAGCCCCAAACACAAAATTTGCGTTTGCCAATTTTTCCATCGTTGTTCTTATTCGTATAATATCGAGTCATATTGCTATCAATAATTAGTAAAAAAGAAAGAGGTAATTCTCAGAAATCGAAAAATAATTATCCTTCTGCGCATATAACTATACATGTTACTTCAAATGTATTGAAATGCATCGTAATTACATTACTGATCATTTCTGGACGAAAAATATACCATTATAGTTGATTTTAAATTAAATAATTTTATTGGAGAAAATTAAAGACATTTTCTGTAAGGCCGATTAAGTCTAACCAAACATTTAAAGATTTAAAGGCAGTGGCTCGTATAAAGAATTAAATAATAAACACGCAAGATAAGACCTGCAGAATGATTTTTATAATATGTGTGTATTTTTGGCTAATCAACCTCTTGGATTATTATACCCATATCTCCTTCCATATCGAACACAATCACAAGGGAGGGGGGAAACCTAAGCCTACTCTTTACCAAGGGGGCCAACGGCTTAACATCCCTTCCGAAGGACAGAACGCTGACTTTGCGCGGTTTCCTCAAACCACACAAACAGGAGGCCGGGCGACCTTGAAAAATCCTACTTTCGCAGGATTCGTGCCCATTGCCCTTTCCAGTAGCAGGCGAGTACAGTCCGATTGAAAGCTTGTGGCGGTCGGATGCGCAGACTGCCAGGCGTTGGAGGGGAAAGCGCTTAATGGGAGGGAAGTTTGAGGTGAAGAGCGATGAGCTTAGCAGGTTCGCAAACTTAGCCGCGTTTACAAGGGTCGGGTTGTAGTACGCGCAACGCGTTTAGACCAGAGGTTCCCAAATTGTGCTTCGTGAATCCCTTAGGGGTTCGCGAGAAGATTCAGACGATTCGCGGAAAATAATTCTTAATGGCCTCTGCACAGTGTCTTTTATTGTACGAATTATGTTTATCATTTTCTGCAATGATGGGACTGGTTCAATTCAAAGAGTATTTCTTTCTTTCATTTGTTTAACATAGGATTTAATGTAGAATATACTTAGTTTCCATTTTAATATTTCTTAAATTGAACTATGAAGTTGAGATAGAAGCTTGTAAAAGCAAAATAACAAAATTTATTTTTGTCGAAGACAGAAATCGAATCCTTGACGAATTCGTGTGAAATATCTTTAGACTCACACGCAGAATTTTTCAAGTTTTTTTAAGGACGAGAATTATAAAGACAAACGCATTATTATAGGGGTTCGCGGAATGAAAAGTTTGGTAGCCACTAGTCTAGACGTTTGTTCAGTAAATTGTAACTTTTATCAATAAAATCAACTTTGCGACTTTTGTTATTATGACGAGTGCGAGGAAAGAATGTTTTTTACTTGTTCCCAGAAAATAATTTGTTCATAAGTTGAGAGTAAAAGCAATTCTTACATGGCATAGTGTATTTATTAGAAATTCCTTATTTAAGTCCTCGTAAGATAGGGCGAACCAACCTATGATTGGGAGCATGGAATGAAAAGTTTTTGACGAAACAGTGAGCAAGGACTCCAGAACAACTACAGTTGTAGACCAGACCTTCCTCGAATTACCCCCTACTCGTGCCTTTCTAACCCTCAAGTGCCACTCCACCCCCTACTGTTCTACCACGAATTTTGCAAATACCCTTCCTCTCCCTCGCACAACACTTTCTCCACTTCCACAACAGTCGCAAACAATTAGGGTATAGATTTTTCGGGTTTTACCTGATTTTTACCCGATATCTTAGCATGCGGCTCGCTAGCCGCAATTAGGCCAAGTCTGTTCTAAACAATGCTTTTTAATGAAATATCTCTTTTATAATTCAGTACTACTACAGACCCAAATGTTCAAGAACAATGGAACAGAAGCAATTATCGAGAAATAAAACGAATAAAATTGTTTTCTGGAAAATTTTAATCGCACGAACTTTCAATTACATGAAGCACACACGATATGCTAGAAATAACTATAGGTCAAGTGCCGTCTTACCACGGTGGCTGCTTGGGCTTATTCTGAAATGCAGACGTCTTCCGACTCTGAATCAGAATCAAAATCAATAGTGATTTCGCTTACAATATTTTCCAATGCCATTTTCTTAGATATATAATCTTCCTCTACTCTCTTCGTGTGCAGACAAACATTCTCCCAATCAATTCTTCCGATATCGGAGCACCTCTCTTCCATCAACCGTTTCACATCGATTTTAAATGTCGTATTCCTTGTCGATACCAGTTTTTTACATTTCCCCAGATACTTTCGATGGAATCCCACTCCGGATGATATGTCAGTAGCCTAATTGCAGTGTCCATGATCTGATAGTAATCTATCCACGATATAAACTTTTTTTTGTTTTAGCAGCTTTATTTTTTGGTATAACTCAATTTTAGTTTCGATTGCGGAGTATTAAATACCCCTGGAGTCGAGCCATGCCTTCATAACGTCCTTCTTCGAATTTCTACAAGGAGGGCGATTAAGCTCCACGTTATGGTACGCCGCGTTATCCATCACCACAACAGAATTTAAAGGTAAATTCGGGATTAGACTTCCTTTTATCCACTTCATGTAATTCATACCATTCCTATCCCCGTGGTAGTCTCCAGTTTTCTGGCCTGACTTAAAAATGAGTAGCGACTGCTTAACAAAGCCTATTTCTCCACCCTTTAGAAATAAAATGCTCATATAGAAACCCGAAATTTAATTGGCAACACTTGGTAATAAATAAATAAATAAGCATATATATATATATATATATATATATATATATATATATATATATATATATATATATATATATATAAGCATGACCCAACCGAAACTTATTATGCCTCCTTTCCATATAATAATTATTTAATACTTATATTGGCTTTAATAGCTTTAAAATCATCGCGGATGAGTTGCTATTTGTGTTCCCAAATATCATAATTTAGCGTTATAAGATATTACAAATACATTCGAATGAAAAACTAAATTGATCACGCGAATTTGTGTGGCAAAAATAACGCGTGTGTGTACTAGACTATACCGACTCCAACAAAAACTATCCTTGTGTGCTCGGCTCTAGTAGCAGGAGGTTTCCACCAAGTGTCCTAAAAATTGGTTTATTGGTGTAAAAGTTAATAGAACGGACGGACAGACAAACACAACGACGAAACTATAAGCCTATTTCCATTCTGGAAAGTAGGCTAAAAATAATTACCAGCGTGAACAATAATCAGTCGCTTTCAATCCTGAATCATCCCCACTGGACCATTGGTATGGTGGAGCCGTGAGTGTCGAATGAATGTACGTTTCATCAGTATATACGATGGGGTGTCCTTCTTCTCTGTATTTCCGAATCGCTGTTAGGTATTCGATCCGTTTCAACCGAATATCATTTCGTTCATTAAGTATTTTCTTGTTATTTGTTGTTTTCTTCCACCTATGAGGATAGTATATCATTTTATGATGTAACATTGTTTAAAATCTCAAAATTATGAATCATATATTCATCAATACACGTACCTGAATCAAATTTTCTTCAGAAGAATTCTAAGCGAACTGAATTGTCCTTTGAAACTGGTGTCCTCTCTTACCAAAGGGAGCAGAGCTTTCAATGTCGGATGCTTTTTTTCAGTCACGTGGAATTGATGCACTGTTCTTCTCACTTATGGGCGTCAACATCGTCGACCATCGATTTCAGACTATACTGCATCTTATGCTTTCGCGGAGATAAGGAGGTCCTGCAACCTTTTTCAATATCTGTCCCTTCCTTTGAAATTCGCTCTAATGTGCGATGTGAGATGCCTGTTGCTGCTTCGGCCCGCTCATATGCATTTGTAATAGGAATACTGATTCCTTCCGCAGCTTTCTTCTTCATAAAACACAGAACGTGACGTTTCACTAATGAACTCGCCTAGTCCTAAAATCGTCCTTTGCGCACCGCCATAAGCTTTTCACCGGAATGTAGCAACCAGCGTCCTAACCACTACACCACTGGAACCCCCTACCTCTTGGATTATTATAGCGAGATAGCTCATGATAAACCTTAATATTTCTTCAAATGTTACGGAAGCGTTTGTGCTCGAATAACCAAAAATACCTAACAAGGCGTAGTATGTTACGAAGAATAGGTTATCTATTCGATCAAAATCGAAAGAAAAGGTGTGCAAGTAAAATTCAATAAATGAGTTCTTAAATTCTTGCTATTAAGAACGAACACAACATTAAATTATTACGATTTTCTTAAAAGCACTAAGCCCTAGCCTAAAAATATAGAATTGATATCAAAACAATACAATTTTTGAACATCCAGGCTACACATTTCTAAGGTCAGCATTTAGTCACAGCACACACGAAGATAGTGGAGCGTCGTCCTATCGCGCGAGCACGCCGGTAGCCCCTCGGATGGTCCATTCGGAGCCTATCGGAAAAAATCCCGAAAATAAACGCCACCGCGGCCGAGCGGCGAGTTGATTTATTGTCGGCGTGGGGTTTTGCAGATTGGATGGAATATTTATGGGAGCGGGAGGAGAGGTGGAGGAGAGAGGTGGACGAAAGGGGAGGGGAGGAGAGGGAGGAGGGTAGGAGAGGAAGGGGTTGAGTGGAGGGGAGGTGGAAGAGAGAAGAGTGGGGAGTAGAGGGTAGGGGAGGTGGAGGGGAGGGGAGGAAGAGGTGGAGGGGAGGGGAGAAGAGGGGAGTGGAGGAGCGGAAGAGGTGGAGGGGAGGGGGAGGAGAGAGGAGGAAGAGGGGGTAGGAGAGGGGGAAGAGGGGGAAGGGAGGAGAGGAGGGAGGGGAGGGGAAGAGGGGGAAGGGAGGAGAAGAGGGAGGGGAGGGGGAAGAGGGGGGAGTAGAGGGGGGATGGGGAGGCGAGGGGGGAATGGGGAGGGGAGGAGAGGGGGGGAGGGGAGGGAGGAGAGGGGGGGAGGGGAGGGAGGAGAGGGGGGAGGGGAGGGAGGAGAGGGGGGAGGGGAGGGAGGAAGGGAGGGGAGGAAGGAGGGGAGGGGGGAGGGGGAGAGGGGGGGATGGGAGGAGAGGGGGAGGGGAGGAGAGGGGGAGGGGAGGAGAGGAAGAGGGGAGGTGGAAGGGAGGAGGATGAGGGAAGGAGGAGGGGAGGAGGAGGGGAGGAGGAGGGGAGGAGGAGGAGGAGGGGAGAGGACCACCGTTAGCTATTTTTTCGCATCGCGCAACGCACTAGATATCTCATGTCGATTACCACCGGGGCGATCGGCTGGCCCCGTGAACCAATGAGTTTCTAATAGATAATAGTGCGTCTTCTCTCCCGCCCTCTCTCCCCCTTCCCTCACGGATGATTTTATCCTTCGAAGCGCGCGCACGCACCTCCTCCTGACGTACCATCCCGACCCTCCGCCCACTATCTTTCTCTTCCTGCTCCACCTCCCCCGGACCTCTCTCCCCACATGCATAATTACTCGGTTTCGCTGACGTGGCGGCCTCAGATTGAACCTACTCAGGTCAACATTAAGGCTGATAGAAGGTTGAATCTGAATATCTCCAGACGGACTGAATCCGTTAAAAAAATCGTTGCGGGTCGCGACGCCGTCTCGGGCACCGTTTTAATCGTGAGGAAAGCGAATCGGCCTTGTTAATGAACGACTTCGAGAAGCGAAAGAATGATAAAGCTTCCAAGGGAAAAAAGAACTCGGGGTTGCGATGGCGGAGTGGTTAGAGGGTTGACCTTCCGCGCAGCAGTCCCGGGATCAATTCCGGCGGAGATGGGATTTTTCAACTTGGAATCGTGTGGTTCGAGGTGACCGCGCAAGTCAAACTACAAAACTGGAAAGCCGATTTGGGCGTTCGGGAAACAACGGCCACGATGACATTCTCGAAGAGGTATAGTAGAGCAGCAGTATTCAACCTGAGGTCCACGTAACCCTGGGAGTACGCGAGGCCCTATCCAAGGGGTATTCAAATATATTAAAGCAGAAGTTTCATATTTTCCCACAATGCATTCCCGCTCAACAACCGATATCACCATCTTCCACACACTCCTCCTCATCTGCCTTGGAGTAGTCTTCCTTTTCATCAGTTTATGTTGGTTAAATAAACCAACGCGAAGGAATTTTGGTAGAAATTTCACTTTATTCGTGATAAGGGCAGCGTATGGTATGTAAATATAGAGCGCAGAAACGGTGGAGAGGATGTTGAACAAGTAAAGACATAAAAATGAATTTTATAACCAACTTTTATATAGTTAGTATTTAAATATGAATCAACTTTTATAATATAATAGTGATAACCTCTCTACTTGCATGGGCGTAAAAAGTTGCAAAAGTGTCTACCAGCTGTTCAGTGATGTGGAGGTCTTTTTATTTAACCTTTCATCTTTTTCCAGTTGAGAGAATAGCAGTCAGAAATAGAGAACTCAGTGGCAAACGTAGGAATGTTTGGTATATAAGTAGTAAGAAGATAGTATCTTTTGTTTCATTAATGAAAATAATGGCATCCATTCATATTGCTTAAAATCAACGAAAATATACTGCTAGTTCAGAATAATTCAGCTTTAGATACTAGTAGGAGTGAAACTGTTGGTCACCAACGAGGTTTTCAATGGCATTTTCATAGGAATAACAGTTTTCAGAATACTCTTAGATGAATAAAGATAAAAAGTTTTTAAGATAAATAAAAGCTTACTATCAATAATAATTACGATAAATAAAAACTTACTATCACTAATAATTACGGTAAATAAAAACAATTTTTAGCAGAAATATCCCTTCAAAAAATGTAGGACTGCTCGTACCAATACAAATCCACATTAAAATAAATTGACTTCTATTACAAGATGCATAATGACAATAGTTTGTTTGATCTCGTTGTTATGATGTCTATCTTCCCATGCGAATTCAAATACACATTTATCGTAGTGCCAAAGTAAGTATCTGGTGGCCAAGGTGACTAAATTTTTACGCGATGGTGGGTGAGGTGGTTCGCACTAGAGCCCTGCATGGGTATGATATTTTCCACCGACACCCGCTGACTACTAAACTGTACTGACCCATACCCGCAAACTAATAAGCTATACCCGACCCATACCCGCAGAATATTAACCCGCACCCGACCCGTACCCACAGGCTCGCACCCGCACAGAAGGTCTACTTGTCCGACCCGACCCATATTTTTTGAGTCTGGTTCTCGAGACAAATCTGAAGCAAGAAATCATGAAAAGTAAAAATATTATTTCTGAGTCAGTCATTTATTTTGTATAAATTAAAATGAAATGCAATTGTACATTAACATTCATTTTTAAGATTGAAAAAAGGTATTTAAATATCTAAGATTTAATTTTACAAAAATTACAAATTATACAAAATAATTTAATTGAAAAAAGGAAACATTAATTAACAGTACCTTGAGATTTAAAATGACTATTTAAAAATAGGACATAATCCACGTTTGCGGGACCTAAACTCTTTCTTCTTTCACTAACAACATGTCCCGCCAATCAAAAACACCTCTCTGATGGAGCACTGGTCGCTGGTATTTCAAAAATACGGTTTGCTAAAATACTTAAATTTGGCAGACAATACTTTTGCTTATCCCTACATTTCATAAAATCAAAATTATTAGTAATGTCGTCAGATAGTTTTAAGTCAATATATGCAGTGAATTCGTCTTGAGAAATATGATCATTTACTGTGTCTGTATCCATAAACAGAACTAAGGTGTCTGACATTTTATACCTTTTCATCGGTTGCTTGACAAGCGTACACGGATTTGGTGTCACGGATTCAATTTCATACCCCTTCTCCTTTTTAATGTCATCAATACTTACTTCAACTTTCTCATAGATTTCATACTTTTCTTCAGTTTTTAACATTTTCACACTCTTTAGAAGGGAAAATAAGTAAAGATGGAGACTACGGCGAAATTGATGTTAAATAGAAGTTAACTCCTTAACCGTAAAATCAATTTGACGGTTAAGGAGTTAATTTCTATTTAACATCTTTAGAAGGGGGCGAAGAAAAACTAAATTTTATAATTTTTTAAACCCATGTACTGACACTATCTCAAAAGGTCTCAAATCTCTAACTACAAGTTCGACACAGCCATCTAAAACCTTTTTCTTTCTTTTCAGCTGATAATTTTGGTAAATCACATTTTTTCGGCAAAAGAAAATTTGTAATTTTAGACACGCCTTCTTTGTTATTTTCACACTTGTGTCGCAATAAACTTGATGTTCCCAGTTTCTTATTATCATAACGGTAAACATTTTATAACTACTGCATGCGATTGTTTTTAAATCAGTTCTCCCTTTTCATCTAAAATTTCACAGAACGTTACCCAAAATTTTGATTATGTATTTTCTTTTCTTCTTCGAGTGCACTCTAAACTCAAAAGCTTCCTTCTTATCTGATCAGTATTCATTTTTCAAATCTGAAGGGCAGATAAAAGTAATATGTCGATTAAAATTTTGATTTATAATTGAATGATGCATTAACTTATAACTGACAATTTTACATACCGTTCAATCAGCTGGTATTGGTTCCTTTTAAGGATGTGGTATTTTTATATTCTGTCACAAAAGTCGAGATCACATATAACTAACCAATGTAATTGTCGTTCCTTTCTCTTGCAAACAAAGTATAAAGTAATACAGCGATTATTTGACGAAAAAATACTATATATTTGAACGTTAAATAACATATAAAGAATGCTGATATGCACTCTTATATTTAACCACGTCTCTTCAAAAGTGAATTCACAAAGATAGATGTTACTTGCATGAATGAGCAAAACCAACTGGTTAAGTGGGAGAGTTCTCGCAAAACCAATCCATCATAATTGCATTGCACTACATAATTCCCCTCTTCACTCTTTCTCACCCCCCTCCCCGCATTCTCTTCTACTAAACAAAATCGACCATCGTTAGTTTATTGCAACTTTGTATTTATTTATATAATAAAAGGAATCATTTTTTGGTCTGACACTTTTCTTGACACATGATACACAAAGCCTGCGATCTGCCAACCTGCATAAATTGTAAATTTGTATCTCCACATATAACGCTACTTCTGACTGCGAGGGTGGGCTTTGCTAACAGTAAAACGCTTGTGAAAAGTTCAATATAGGACCAAAATGGCCCATATCGACCAGATTGACTAAGCAGGGGAGCCACAATTGCAAAATTACACTTTTCGGTAATAATGAATTTGGAAGGAATTGGCTGAACCGATTTCTTCGAAATTTAGATGAAGGTGTGCAAAATTAAAAAGTAAAATCAATATTTTAAATGTAGATATAGAAATTAGGGCTGCCACAATACAAGTAATAAAATTTCTTTTTACAAGTATTTGTGATGAACTGCTCACATCCATATGTAACTAAATTTAAAATTTATAATGTACGCATATACACAAAACCATAATAGCATATTTGGACCGGATCAAACAAACAGGCTGCCACACTTTCAGTAATTATGGATGTGGAAGGAAATGCCTGAACAGATTTATATTTTCACATGAACGGATTTCAACTAAATTCTTTATATAAAATTTGTACAGCATACCACAACGAAATTAAAATGTACACATATATACAAAACCATAATAGCATATTTGGACCGGATCAATCAAATAGGGGTGCCACACTTACAAATTCAATTCTTTCAGTAATTAAAGATTTAGAAGGAATTCCCTGAACAGATTTCAACAAAATTCTGTATATAGGATTTATACAAAATACCATAATGAAATCAATATGTTTAAAGTGAGGATAAAGAGCAGGGCTACCACAATAAAAAGTAAAATTATAGTTTTACATGTATTTATAGAGAACTGGCACCATGAATTTTAATCGAATATGGTGCATATAATCTTCATATAAATAAATAACCAAAACAACATATTTCAACTGAATCGACTAAACAGGGCTACCACAATATCAAGGCTAGAATTTTTCTGTAACTATGAGTTTGGAAGTTTTCAGCTGAACCGATTTCAAAAAGAAATTTCGCTTGTATTATGAGTATAGAATGGCAAAATGAAATGAATATGTTTCGAGCGTATCTATAAAGCAGAGCAAGCACCATATAAGGAAAAATAAATTTCTGATTTAAAAGTAAATACATTAATATATGATTACACCACAGCAAATTTTATGAAAAGCACTTATGTAGCACGGGAAACCCGTGCACATCCCTACTTGTTTCAGATTAGGTCCAAAACATATCCATAATAATATAGCTACTTGTGCATCACTCACTGATACAAAACTCTAAGGTACTTCTAGAAGGGATAGACATTTGGTATGTTGGTAGGTCAAGTGACGCAACCGATGAGAAAAATCGAAAATCACAAAAAAGTTTATATTTAAGGGATCGTTTTAACAACAATGTTTCATTTCAATATCCCATCAGAAAAGCATGGGATTCAGTGCAAGGCTTTCTTAAAATGCATTTTTAAATTACTTTAAATTGAGATATGAATTCGAAAAAAGAAGAGGGAGAACGGAAAGCGTTTTAATTTTTAATTAATGCTTTATTCATGTACCTATACCCGTTACTTTTGGCCGGAAATTACTCTATCACGTAATATTCAAGTCGAAAAGCCTTGTCTAGTTAGACAACAGCATGCGTACATAAAAGAATAACAAATGATAGGCTACTATATAACGTAAAAAATATGCTAAATTCCATTTAGTGAGCAAAAAATAGGAGACAAAATTGCGAAATTCTAGGTTAAGTAAGACTTACGAAAGAATGAAAGTCTTCGAAAGCGGCGCGAGAACAAAAATTAAGAGAGCGGTTATAACGCTTAGTTATAGTTATAGCGTTTAGTTGCACCACAAAATCGGATACATTGGGAGTCGTATTCTCCGAAAATTAATTATAACCTAATTAACAAGATATTTAAATGCAAGTTATGTTACACCTTTCTCCGAGAAACATCACATCAAAAATTTTAGATGGAAAAAATTACCCCTCAAGGAAATGAACGGCGGTACTTTTCGAGGATCACTCCTCATTAGCCAATCGATAGGCAGCAACTAGTGGCAATGATCGATAAAAGATACAGACCGAAAACAGAATAGCGGCCAGAATATCCCTTATGTATGTCCACTGAGACACGCGTTGTGAAGGGTCTCTGCTGCAATATAATAAGGTTGCTCTTAAGTCACAGGAAAGGACACGTGAAGACGTTTTTTCTTAATTCTGAGAACCGTATGAAGATGATAGCGATCATTATTTATCGAGGAAGAGAAACATTAGGACCAGGAATCGGCATGGTTGAAGGAAACTTAAGTTTAATTCCCCACACGTAGCGGAACTAATTCTCCAATTCTTTAATAGGGTCTTAGATTCTACAGAAAATATTTAGACACGCTTTGATAAGTTTCCTTATGGAAAGAGGGAATACTCTGCATTAATGAGGACAGTAGTTGTGAGAAATTTAGAAAATGAACAAATAGGTGTTTAGGTTTGAGGCAATTTAATTAAATCATTTGAATAAAGATGACAATAGAATTTCAGATCATGATTACGATAGAGGAAAGAACAAAATAAAAATGTTAGGAAAATAACTGATGATGAATGAAGGTCGGAAGCCGACATGGTTTTTCGAATAACAACGGTAGAATGCGAATTGGCAGAGGAAAGAGAATACGGAGACGACATTGGGTACGGACATAAAATAATCAATCAGAGAATGGTATGTTCAGAAGAATACAGAGGATGAAATATTAATGCATCCCATCAAACGCCATGAAAAATGAGAAAATATCGCAGAGAAAGTTAAATATCTAAATTCAGAAGCAAGAAAGTTCCTATTCGAAATAGCAACACGCAAGATTCTGTCACACCCCACTGTTACAAATAGTATGCACCGTTGGAAATGAGAAAGCAAGCAAGCAGATGCAAATATAACTCTAAACCGCACAAATGGTAAACTGAGCGAAAGGAATGAACGGAAATTTCAATGAAAAATGGAAATGAGAGGACGGACAGTTAGAAGACGAGATATAAAGAAATCGTGGGGATAAATATGCAAAAGAGGGGTACACGAGGAAAAAACAGAGGAGTTAAGCTTGCGTTCTTAAGGGAGAGACAAGAGAATCAGTAGAAAAAAATATGAATAATAACAGGTGAACGTCATAAGTTGCCCGTCCGCAAACACAGACCCTAGATCGTTGACTCAACAGGGTTCAGCATCTTGTACTCTCCTGGGCAATATATATATATATATATCGCTCTCTCTCACACATACTCTCCCTCTCTCTCCCTACCTCCCTCTCTCTCTCTTTCCATTTAAAGCAGCATGACAACTGCAGCCTTTTTCGTACCCCTCTACTTTTGTCTTCATATTTTCCTTCGGACACAATGAATTTCAACACATCCAGACATTCTTTCTCTTTCATAGCAACAGAATGAGTAATTAATTGAAAAATAACTATTCCCTCGACGTTATGTTAAAAATAAAGTGATTTCGTGAATAGGCGACCCACACACACTATTTATCAACCTCATTTCTATTTACTAACTTCTAAAGAAAGGTCACGACGCGCGACAGAGGCACTTGTATGCGTGACACAAATTCCAATCGAGTGCAAGATTAGTAGAATTTTTAAAATTCCAAGACAACATTGTATTATTATATTAATGACATCTGATACGCGAAATCACCTCGCCAATTTCGACAGAAAAATATGAGGATCGAAAACACGACGATAGAATTTATTTGATTGTACCGGAACGATTCATTTGCTAACATTCGCTGCGTATTTCATACATTCGGATATTGATCGTGGGATATAAAAATCGCAAGTTATATTTCACCTTGACATAGACAGATGAATGCAAACTAACACGAGGGCTTTTATTCCTTTCTTGAGGGAAACACGCAGGGAAATAAAAATGCGACAAAAAGACATTGAGGTCAGAGCAGGGAGACATATCAATCAGCATTAGCTCCGGCAGATTTATAGGTCGACAACGGCACTTTTCCTAGCTTAGCATTTCCTTTGAGTATGCATGCGGTCCCGCTGCATCCGGGAGGAAGAGAGTAATTAGAGCATTCTTGGTTTCCGCAACTTATATTGAGATGGGATAAACTTTAAGTACAAAAATAACTAAACCCTTTATGGTGAGAGAGTTAAGCATCACTGCGAAAAATAGAATATTCTAAATTTTAACATTAAAGAATCGAAGAATATTCCAGATACTGAACTGACTTGTTTTAAAGAAATAGGAGACATAGCAACAAACTTAAAAACAAGTTTTTTATAGTTTTGTTTCGAAAAATTGTAAATTTACTGAATGATAAGATGAGGAGAAAAAGAGGACAAACGTGAAATATATGGAGACGAAATATTTGCCGATGCGTGGAATGAACTAATTGGTGCTAACGTGAATCGAAGAATTTTTTTTATTTTAAGAATAACAAGTGAAGATATAAAAATGAATTTTTATAACCAACTTTTATATAGTTAATAATTTTATATAAATAAACTCTATAATATAATTATGATAACCTTTCTGCTTGCATGGGCGTAAAAAATTGCAAAAAAACCAGCTGTTGAGTGATGTGGGGGTCTCTCTATTTAAACTTTAATTTTTTACAGTTGAGAGAATGGCAGACAGAAGTAGAGAACTCAGTGACAAACGTACGCATGTTTGGTATATTAGTAGTAAGAAGTTTGATAGTATCTTTTGTTTCATTAATGAAAATACTGACTTATCCATTCATATTGCTTAAAATTAACGAAAATATACTGCTAGTTTAGAGTAATTCAGCTTTAGATACTAGTAGGAGTGAAACATGAATATTTCATATTTTAGTCACCTAACTTTAAATGACAAAAATAATAAATTGTTCTTTTCCTAACATCACATCAACCATCCATATAAAACCACTGTATAAGTATAGTTAGCTGAAGAGTTGCTAACAAGGGAAGCCCCCAAGGTGTGACACTCGCATCGGATTGAGACTTTGCAGAATGAAAGTATATGTAAAATAACGGACTCCTATTTCTACCTAGGTGCCAACTCGACGTCGTTTACGAGAAAATGTCCTTTGAAAATCGCGATCCGAGAGTCAACGTAATAAGAACATTAAAAGTCATTCGATTACTACCTAGGGGCGTTGATCTAGCGGAAACGAGCTGGATTTCAAATACTTTTGCCGGGGTTCGATTCCCGAAGGGACCAAAAATTTTTTCTGATTTTTAAAATTTTTTTTCGCAATTTCCAGCATATCGTCGATAAAACTTGCACAACATTTAAAAAAAATTTATTCCATGCAATATAACTACTATTTTCTTCATCGTAATGCAGTTTTTATTGCCCCAAAAACTGAAGATCACTCGGTAAACACGAACAAAGACAAACAATTCCAATCGCCACTCCAAGATGTGCCCTCGAACAATAAATCGCTCGGCAATATTCTGACGACTGTGGTCGAGAGACAAGGACGTCTGCTAATAAGGCCACGAAAAACTGCGTCTAGTCATCTTATAATGTTGTTATTAAAGTTACGGTGTTGTTGTTTAAGGATTCGTTATCATTTGCAGGTGTCAATTATTTCATTATAATTATAATTGAAATAATGTCACAATACTGTTGGGTTATTTCGATGCATTGTTCTTTATTCCTCCTTTCAAATCTCGTCATGTATTGTTCATTATGATAAATCGGTTGCTGGTGTCAATTATTGCCATTATAATTATAATTGGCATTATATCACAATATTGTTGGGTTATTTAGGTGCATTGTTCTGCATTCCTCCTTTCAAATCTCGTCATGTATTGATCATGATGGTAAAGCGAATGGGTAGTGTCCATAAAATTATGTTCGTGAAGAATTACGGTGAAGAATTACAGTGAAGAATTACGATGAAGAAAATAGTAGTTATGGAATAATTTTTTTTTTTAATGTTGTGCAAGTTTTATCGACGATATGCCGGAAATCGCGAAAAAACTTTTTAAAAAATTTTGGTCCCTTCGGGAATCGTACCCCGGCAAAAGTATTTGAAATCCAGCTCGTTTCCGCTAGATCAACGCCCCTAGGTAGTAATCGAATGACTTTTAATGTTCTTATTATGTTGACTCTCGGATCGCGATTTTCAAAGGACATTTTCTCGTAAACGACGTCGAGTTGGCACCTAGGTAGGAATAGGAGTCCGTTATTTTACATATACTTTCATTCTGCAAAGTCTCAATTCGATGCGAGTGTCACACCTTGGGGGCTTCCCTTATAAGCTACAAAACAACACTTTAAAATGATTTATTTAAATTTGGTCAAATTAACATCATTTACAACAGTATTACCTTACTTTAAATACCGAAAAAAGGAATATGACACTTAAATGGGAGGACTTTTAGAAAAATGCGAGAAAAACCTGTCTTAAAGGTCTATAATTAGAAAATATTTCATCCAAAGTAAAAAATAAACCAAGTGAACAGTTCCAAAGAACAAAATTATGTTCATGGCACAAACTACATAAACAAATATAGTCATCTAAAGTAGTTTTCAAATGAATTTTCAATGTGAAATATTCCGAGAAGATCACATTAATGATTATTAATAGTAGAGCAATACAAATGTGATTATAATGTAATAATAATAAAATGCATGTATAAGGGCAGGCCCTATGAGAGGGGGGCGCCAGGAGGGCCATTTGGTCTGGGCCTCAAGCTCAAGGGGGCCTCAGATTTTGGTACTTGTTCAGAGATGAATTTATGCACAGGTGCATGGGGCGCAAGCTGGGAGCCTCGTCGAAAAGAGGGCCTCAACAAATGTTCATTTTAGCCTAAAACATTCTGTTCCTCTTCTTTTCTGAAAAGCTGAAGTGACGTTGCGCGTAACTTAGGTTTCTCATCAATAATTAATAAATTTGCAGAAACAAATGCTAGAAAAGCATTTCTTAAACAAAAAATCACTCAAATAATTTATTATCTTATATATTTATTCATTTATCTTTTTATCCACCTAAATATCAACAATGAATATTGAATAGGACATGCAAGAAAGGAATATAAAATACTATTTTCTTGCTTTGTTCTTGTAGGACGTTCAAGTATTACGTAACCCAACTTTCCCAGTTTTTTGTAATCGATATCAATTAGATCCCGTAACAGAATTTATAATTTTGCACTTTTCACAAAATTTTCACTAGAGAGTTATTTCAATGCGGTCTGCATTATTGGCTGGGTAAAAAGCACTGTAAGCGAAACATTTTTTTCGGATTACATCTTTTCTTTAAGGCGTCAGAAGATTTAATGAAAGAGCGCGACATAGTGCAAGCTTGAACCCCCTACCCACAATGTAACCCACTGTAACCATTCTGCGAACCCCGACCACCAAATTGGGTAACGTAATGCTTAAACTTTTCCTTGAGAATTTTTAAAATTTTTATTACGGTGAGGGGCCTCAAAATCTGGAAGTGGCCCGGTCTCTCCGAGTCTCTTGGAGGGCCTGTATAAGGGCAGGACCAGATGGACGATTTTTCGACGGCCGCTCTCGTGCGACAAACAATCGTGTAGAATGGGAATAACGGGAAAAAGGCTGAGTGGACAGACGGACGCTTTAAAATCGGGCGTCTATTTTCGAACTACGCGTTCTCAAGGTCGCACGGCGGCGAACGCAAACTTTCATTTTCCCTGAGTTTCTCTGTCGGACTCGAGTGGCGACACGGACGAGTTTGTGGAGTGCGTTCCAATCAGTTTGGTTTTCTTCAAAGATGAAGGATCACTTTGACGCTGAAGAATTGATCGTCGAGGTGGAAAACGACCTGTACTGTACGATTATAGTCTGAAGACATACCATGATCGTGTTTGTAACTCGTCTTCAAAGTCTGGTTTGTAGTATCGTAACGAGATCAGTAAAAGAGCGAACTAACATTCGATAATACAGGTTTACCTCTCTTTATGCGTGGGTTGAGTTCCAGGAAAGTGACGCATTAAGCAAATTCGCATAAACAGAACCCATATTTACATGTAAAAGATAGGGATACGTTCCACAAGCAATACTAACTCCGCTCCAAGATGCTCTCCTTTCGCTCCATAACGACTTCTTATGCGCTAAATACAAAATGAAAACAATTAACACTAAATTATACTCGCCAATAAAAGGAAGCAGACGAGCACAAGTGGTGGCTGTTGTGGGTGACATAATAGTGGAGGTTTAAAGTGCTGGCGAGTTGACTTGGCACAACGGAAGTTTGTCGCATAACAGCGAATTCGCATAAAGCGAACCGCATAAAGAGAGGGAAACCTGTACTCGAAAAACTTTTCAGGAAAAGCTTTTAATTTTTTATGTAACAGATGGTACTTTCCTTTTTGCAGTCTATTACTAATTATAGGAAGAACCCACCACTTTCTTTTTCTACGTCTTCGCCTCCTCACCAAGAGGGCAGCTAAACAAACTTCATCTCCCAAAACTCGATTTCGGAATCGCTCGTCTAGCCACTCAATCTGTTTTTTTTTTATTTTCAAAGACGTACGCAATTAAATAGTGCGTGCGGCCTCCAGTTGCGATCACTTCGCGTCCGATTTTAAAATGCTAGAGCGCGGCCGTCGAAGAATCGCCCGTCTGCCCCAACCCTAAGGCAATATTATAAGAGGAGCCTTGAAAATTCAATAATAATAATAAAATCCATCAAAAGTTTACATGTACCTTGCTTTTCCAAACGTAATTTTTAATGAAACTCTCAGTAATAACCAATCACAATTCACCAACGAAGTTTTAAATGGCCTTTTCATAGGGAAAACAGTTTCCATAATAATCTTAAATGAATAAAGATAAAAAGTTTTTAGATAAATAAATACTTACTATCAATAACAATTACGATAAAAAACTTACAATTATATATATATATATATATATATATATATATATATATATATATAATATATATATATATATATATATATATATAATATAATAATAATATTATATATATAATATCTAAAGGGGGAGAATGCCATTTTAAAACAGCCATAATCGCTAAAGAGAGTGTTAACTAAATAACTGTAAGCCAACAGAACTTTCAAACCGACTACGCCTGAGTAATTATCAATGTAACCCTAAAACACGATATTCCAGAACCAGAATTTTATTGCCAATTGCTAAATCAACGTAACTAAGAGAACGTGGGCTTCTGCTTCATCAAAGCAAAAACGTAGTATCGAATAGAGCTTAATTAAATTCTTTTAAACGTTAGGAAGTGACTACGGAATTCTAAAAATATGAACGAGAAAACCACTGCATCATATGATTCAAAGTAAAATGAGTTTCGGCGATAGGAGTAAATCCATTATCAGGAAAATGCCCAAACTTATCCTGACAAATCGTTCCAACAACCACTTTTTTCCGCAGGATGAATAATGGCTCTTGGAAACTTCGAGAGAAACGTTGTGGGAGAGCAAATTCAACGATCAAACTTTCCAAAGTAAAATGATGCATTGTCCACGGTCTTAAAACCGGCACAACGCTCCATCAAAAGGAAATTTCTTCCACCTCCCTCCTTTAATGACAGAGGATGGAAAATAGGGAAGTAACGAGGTTTTACGGAAGTGGACCTCGACGCTTAACACTACCGGAAAAAAATAAATTGATAAGAAAAAGTAAGAGGATGAAAGTCTCGCACATTGCTCTCTTTCTGAGAGATTAACGCTGAGTTCTCCTGTCCGAGAGGATTCGAGGCGATCAAAGGAAACAAAAACGAAGAGACGGAACGGGAAAAGCTGATATTTTCTCCCCAGTCCACAATTTTTTTGGGAAGTGGCTCGGGAATGTTATGCTTGGCGCGAGAGTCGTTTCCATGGAGTCCATTTCAGGAGTTCGTGCTTGTGAGGTGCGTCTACAGTTAGACCCGTGGAGTGAGGGGAAGAAAATACCAGCCAATAAGAGGTCGTAAATTTCCCTCCTCGCTCAAAATTTCTTGAGGAGCGCTGTTGACACGATTGCTCACACTTTCCAATCGTGTTTCGGCGACGGCGGAAAGCATGAACGTGCTTCATCCGGATCTATTGGAGCATAGAACTTCACTCGTCAGCAGCTACCGATGACTTGAGCGAAATTGGAAACTTGGCAACATAGCGTCGTAGCCGAAGCGAAACAACCCTAACGCGAGCGGAATACTTCGAGTCCCAGCCGCACGAGCGGTAGAAACAGATTATAGTACATAATTTGAGACTCGGGGCGATGCGGAACGTACGGCGAGACGAATGGAGTTCGGTGGCAGAGTTCAATTACCAGTCGCCGTCCGATTTTAAAAGGCATGTCACTCGGAAAGCAGTCGGTCTGAAACTATGGCGACAGTCTTCGAGAAATTCGAACCAAGCTATCCACGCAATATATTACTAAGGCTTTAAAAAAGATAAAAATGTCGCACTAACGGCATTTATTTCATTTTGTCATTTTATCCGTCGTTTTTCATTTTTATTTATTTTAAAAATTATCGTTGAGATATGAATTTTTTCAACACTAACTTTGCATATTACCCAAAAAAGGATTAAAACCCACCTCCAATGCGCTGAAGGCACGCTAATCGCCACCAACGTTCCCCTTATTTCTTCTTTATAATTAAACTAATTTAAGTGACGTTCCGGATAAGGACGGGAAGTCCCATTTTCTACTTCCTGGCTGTCCCGGAAAATGTCTCCTATTTGTACATTTCCAACAACGATTTTAAACTCAATTTTTGTCAATATCTCCATCTCATATTATAATATCACTTTTCTAATGGTTTACATCTAACATTCGATCTATTGCAATTCTCGAAATCAATCACAACGACATTACCACAATTAGTATATTTTTGATGAATTTCACTTCGTCGAGATTTGTGGATAATTTGTGAATAAATCCAGATTTATATTTGAATTCTCAATCTAATTATTTCGTATACCGTATTTTCCTAAAGATAATACGCATTTTTTTTCGAAAAAAGGTCGCCAAAATCGACCTGATCTTAATGGCTGAATGCAGCAAGTTCCACGAAAGAACATGTTAGGTTAAACTGGAATTACCATATTCCGAAGATGCAAAACCGGGACACAACGTTGTTGGAAATGAGAAGTACTTGTGTGATTATTTACAAACCAACAACTCATTTACTAAACCTATTTGCGAACTGTTTTTTTATTTATTATATTTTTTAAACAAGTAAACATTTTTCAAACGCGGCCAAAATATCCACGCGCGACCATTAAGCTACAAAACACAGCGCGATCTCTTAAGCTTTGTCCACACTTGAGTATTTTGCCGTAGCATAACACTGTATTGTAACATGTTACGCCTTACATTAAGGCCGCCACACAACGAAAGTTGCGCCATGCTATGCTATACCCCGCTACTATTATAGTAGGTGTGTATACGCATCGCTTGCCTGCAGCAGGTAGCTAGTTCCACACACCAGGCGCTACGCCACGCTATGGGTATATCGCCATGCCTCGACAAGTCCAACGGTAATCGCCTCCCGCGCGATTTCTGTGGCATGTCTTTGGTGACGCATGCGCACTCCACTCATTTTCTGCCACTACCAGGGCCAGTGCAGGGCTATTTTGCTCCCTAAGCGAACCTTTCGCCTTGTGTCCCCCTCGCTCACAATTAAGCAGCATTCAAACTGAGGTAGCAGTGGCAGGTGGCATGGCAAGTAGCGTGAGAAGTTGCATGCTTCATAGCAAGCAGCATGGTCAAGTGTTCGCATGTCTTCTTCATCCGACGGCATCCTCAGCAACACTGGCGGATTGAAGAAGCATGCCGTTTGCGCCCGTGAATGTCGTTAGTACAAAAGGTCCAAAAGTAATGGTTGCATGAATCTGAAACTAGGCGCTGATGTGATCTACCTTCCCCTACTATTCTTCCTCCTTTCCTCGTCCCTCCTCCCCAAATAGACCAAAAATCTGACTAAATGAATTATACATAAATTCAACGTAAAGTTTTTTATGAAATTACGTGAAGAGATGCGACGCGAAGCTATTATCCAAATCAATGTTACCCAATTACATGAAACTGGCAACAATGCAAATCATTAAGAATTCCTCAAATTCTCGCGTTAAAAACTGATCTGTTGATAGATCCGACGCGTATTAAAAAATCGATGGCAGGAAAACATATTTTCGTTCTTTTAGGCGTTCGTTGTTTTAAGTCTCGAAGTCTTACGATGATTCTTAAGAGTTTTTAATATGCGAATGATTATTGTTCTGCATTAAAATATAACACAACGAATGTTGTTTACATTGGTTGCTATGAAAATCGTTTCCCTCTCCTCCTCTCTCTCGTATTAAAAACATTCTAAGCACGCTTTCACCCCTTAGGAATGAAATAACAATAGGATTTCGAGTTTTAACAATGTAATGGGTTGGCAAGGCAATGTCCCGTTAAAATGGCAAGATTTCCCCAAATATATGTTAATTAAACGTATAACATGAGAGATTTCGAACTGTAGGCGTAAAAAGACGGTTTAAAAAGCGGTTTAAATCGAAGATCCTAGGTTAATACTTTCTAAATTAGATCTCAAAAAGAATAAATGCCTGCACGTCGAAAAGTCGATGTTTGCGTGTTATTTTATGAGAACTGGAGATGTCTTCCTTGGGAGTCAAATCCAGGACTTTTTAAAGTTTTTTCGTCATCGCCATAAAATATGTAAATCAAGCATTCCTGCCAAATTTAAAAAATGTATCTCGATCTTCTATCGAGTTATTTACATTTTTATAGCGTGACAAATGGAGTCACAAGGGGGCAGAAGAAGACGTATAGATTTTAGATTGTTTTAAACTTCCTTCATACATTTTCTACCCTCAATTTTAACTTTGAAGAAATTGCAATATAGGATATATTAGTAGTTGCTCTCTTGTTATCTCCACATCGTCAACATCCAGGAAAGATTGGTTGCTCAAGTCAAACTGCGTCTGGATATCGAATCTGTTAACAATTTGTCGCAAATAATTACATAAAATATTATATTTAAATGAAAAATCGTGTAATAAATATTAAAATGCAAAATCATTCTTACTCCAGGGTTGCCGGGATATTTGAAAATCTAATTCCCGTTTCCCGGGAAAAAAATTTCGCCGGGAACCCAAAACTCTACTCATAATACCTTTCAAAAATTAATATTGTTCATTGGTATAATACAAATTCTGCTATTATAATTTCAGATTCATTCTACACGATAAAGGAGAATAATCTGATAATGAGTGTATATTTTCATTGATTTATACTTTGCGCAACATACATCCTAAAATAAATGAACATAGTATTAACACATTATAATTTAGAATTTAAATTCTACGCTGTCCGTACGCCAAGTCAATGCACAACACTTTCATTTGCAGCAGCAAAGGCCGCGAAAAAATTTCGGGAGCGGCTTCGACCCCCAAAATGTGCCGCCTAGTTTGCCTAGTGGTTAAACCGGCCTTGGTCACTGCTACTGGCTTTACGATAGTCCGTATCGTTCGAATCTTGCTTATTGATGTCCTCTCTGATGAAAGTGAGTAGTTCTTGGAACAGCCTTGGGGTTAACCGGAAATATTTTCTAAACTTTTCTTCATCTCCTTTCAACTCTTGAATGAGATGATGAAACTCTCCGAACTCTTGCCTCTTACTGTTAATTTCATGAATCCACAGTCTACGCCCACTCTCCTCAGGGCTGAGAGCTAACAACAATAATTTTTCCACATGGCGTTTCCTCTTCAAGTTAAATTGACGCCACCGATGCACGCAGTTATTTGCCGCCATCTAAACGCAGACTACCAAAACTACCAAGCATATTTTAAAGTTTTCTGCTAAATGTAGCGCCATGCCACTGCGCGGCGTGGCTTTCGATTTGTGAGGGTCTATAGCAGCGGTGGCCAAGCCTGCTTACCCTCAGCGCCGCATATGATAATCTTCCTAAGATTGAGAGCCGCAAGACACGCATTCTGCGCACAGATACGTATGAACAGTAAACATAACTTGTATTTGATGCAATACAGAGAGACTGCATGCCCATTAAGCATTCCCAAAAGGTCTTACTGGCACAGCGTTATCGCAACTTGACGTGATAAGCCTTGATACGCCCTTGATTGTAATTGAATAAGACCCGCACGTTAAGTTAAAAGAGCCGCATGCGGCTCGCGAGCCGCGGTTTGGCCAAAATATGGAAGATACTCGACTACGATAAAAGACCGGATTCGAATCCAGGGGCGTTTGAAGTCCGTAATAATCATCGCACAAACTCGGGACTAGACCAAAGAATACTTTAAAGAATGAAAAATTATTTTTCTAGCGTCGATCTTTATATACGATTCGAATTGGTCGGTAAAACTGCTTTGAACATGAGATTAGGGTTTTTTCAGAAGAAAAACTTGCGTAACAAATAAGAACCGAATTCACTGTTGCCGAAAACATTAAATTACATTCATTAAAATGGATTTAGTTAAGGAAAAAGAATGGGAGGGGGGAAGGAGAGGGAGGAAGAGATAGGGGGAGGGAGAGATACGGGGAATGGAGAGACAGGGGAATGGAGAGAGAGAGGGGAATGGAGAGACAGGGGAAGGGAGAGACGGGGTAAGGGAGAGATACGGGGAAGGGAGAGATACGGGGAAGGGAGAGACAGGGGAATGGAGAGATAGGGGAAGGGAGAGATAGGGGAAGGGAGAGATAGGGGAAGGGAGAGACAGGGGAATGGAGAGACAGGGTAAGGGAGAGACAGGGGAAGGGGGGATAGGGGAAGGGAGAGATAGGGGAAGGGAGAGATAGGGGAAGGGAGAGATAGGGGAAGGGAGAGATAGGGGAAGGGAGAGATAGGGGAAGGGAGAGACAGGGGAATAGAGATATAGGGGCAGGGAGGGACAGGGGAATGGAGAGACAGGGGAAGGGAGAGACAGGGGAAGGGAGAGATAGGGGAAGGGAGACACAGGGGAAGGGAGAGACAGGGGAATGGAGAGACAGGGGAAGGGAGAGACAGGGGAATGGAGAGACAGGGGAAGGGAGAGATGGGGGAAGGGAGAGATAGGGGAAGGGAGAGATAGGGGAAGGGAGAGATAGGGGAAGGGAGAGATAGGGGAAAGGAGAGACAGGGGAATGGAGATAAAGGGGCAGGGAGAGATTGGGACTAAGAGTTAGAGGGAGGGAGAGATTTGGGAAGGGAGAGATCGGGGATGGGGGAGATTGGGATTGATAGTAAGAGGGAGGGAGAGATTGAGATTGAGAGTTAGAAGGAGGGAGAGATTGGGGGAGGGAGAGACAGGGGAATGGAGAGATAGGGGCAGGGAGAGATTGGGATTAAGGGTTAGAGGGAGAGAGGGACTGGAATTGAGAGTTAGAGGGAGGTAGAGATTGGGATTGAGAGTTAGAGGGAGGGAGAGATTGGGAGAGGGAGAGATTGGGATTGAGAGTTATTGGGATTGAGAGTTAGAGGGAGGGAGAGATTGGGGGAGGGAGAGATTGGGGAAGGGTATGATTGCTGCTCACATTAAACGTCACGACTCCGTACAAATTCTTTCTGCCCGCCATCCCACTCATGCTACGAGACGCGCCAGGTTCCTCTTCGCTTTCTCTCAAACGACTTATCACTCACCCACTCCATAATTAATGGTTCCCATCGCTCTCCTTCACTCTTATTCCTTTCATCCTTCGAATTTAATCTCGTTTTCAGAGCCTCTTTCACTTACCAAAATATAACAACTCTTCCTCTCAGCGCTCGCTGTTTTATCGCACCTCTGCTACACACAACTCCTTATAGAACCAGAAACCGAATCTTTGACATATATTCCCCTCCCTCTCTTTCGGTATACAACTAAAAGGTATCTAAACATTCCGTGGCTCTTATCTCAATTTTGCTGCCTGTTCATTTATTTGTTGTGCACTTATTGCTGTATTTATTAGTTGTTGATTCGTTACATTTGTTACTGTTTTATCCGATAACGATTCAGTCGTCGTGCTGTTTTCGGAAATTATTCTCAAATAAATAAAACAATATTATTGAAGATGAAGCATCCTCTTTCACGACATATAAAAGTAAAGGCCAAAAAGGAAAATGTTATTTTTGGTGCAATTTTTGCTGCTAATAATAATAATAGAAGACACAATCAATTTCTTTGAAACCAGAGACAGCGTACCTATTTTTTTTAGATTATTCAGTCACAAAAAATACGACGATTTAGGAAAAACCAAATAAGTAACGTTATCTCAGAAGCGGTCATTTAACCAAAGCGATATTTATGGGCCGATTTCGAAATGGCACTATCTTATCCATCACAAAAAATAAAACTGGGAATAAAAACGCAATATAAAGGCGCTAAGAATAATTAATGGGACGAGAGCACAGTCTCTCGAGGTCTCAATTTATCCAAAGAAAAAACTTGGGTCGCCATTAAAGCCCGTACGCATGGATAAAACTTCCTTCAGTGGAATTTATAGCAGTCAAAGGGATAAAAAAAAGACGATGCATCGTTTCATGTCCACGTAAGCGGGAAGAGGTCAAAGGGGGCTTAGGAGAGGAGAGGAAAGGAACGGGATTGTCGTAAGGCGATCGTAAGGGGCTGGCGCAAACGAAGGAGGTAGAAGGGACGCCCATTCATCAGGGCCATTTTATTCCTCGTGATAAGGATTTTAACCGACCCTCGTCGGCAGGGCTAGACCGATGACGACCGATCCCTCGGAAGCAGGCTAGGCTTAAGGTGCGTCCACACTTGGCAAACGAACATACTATCACGAACGAACATACTATCAAGAACGAACATAGACGCACGCGAACGAGCATATACGTACGCGAACGAGCATATACGTACGCGAACGAACATAAGCGCACGCGTTTGATGTACTTTATCATCAGGCTGTCCCATAATTATGAAACTGACCGAGATGCACTGGATAGAGAGCAGAAAAATAAACGTAAATGATACCTCTAGAAATTCCGTAGAGAGAATGATAGTGATGCATAATAATCTTATGGGCAGGTCACGAAGGTTCCTTTTTCGCGCACTGATTGCCTCAAATAGCTCCTAGAGCCAGCACATTCAAATATCCACTATGAGTGTAAAGCTCCGTTTATACTATGCCGGGACATGTCCCGAAACAAGTCTCGTGGGGCCGAGTTGATTGAGCAGACAAAGTTCAATGTATACGCTGCCGCTCTTGGTTCCCAGTTTCTGTTCGGCCATGATGGAAGAAATCTTTTGGCGACCCTCTCTAGTTCTTCCTTTATTGTGATTGCTGAAAGTTTTGGAAAACGGAAACGAAAGCGGTGATGGGTTATGAAATTTTTAGTGAAAGAATATCACTCGGTGCAAAAAATTCCATCCCGAATTATTTACGAATTGAGGGCAGAGGGGTTTTTTTTTAATTCATAACTTTTCACCTTTTTATTGGGATTTTATGGAAGTTTTTGAGGATTCACGTAAATCATGACGTTTTAAATATATATTTTACGCTATCTTAGGTCACGCACTAACTCTTCGCTGAATCGCTTATCTGTCGAGCGCGCGCCCACGCTTTCATATATTTCTCGGTAATGTGAAAACTATTGACGTTATTGATATGCAATCTTTTTCAAAAAGCTATTTCAAGTTTTCTAAACATTCTCTCCCTGAATGTACCTCTTTATACCACAGAGGGAAAAAGTTTTTCGCAGGCACTTTCTACATATCTCGACTAAGATTTCTAAATAAATCTAAAATTTCTTATTTTTTAAAAGACATTATATAAATCTTATGAATTTTGGGTTAGACAGTCTTTATTCATAGTCATTAGAGAAGTCACATGAAAACACTTGTCCCATTTTGTTCTATAGAAAGGTAGATATGACGTATATATTAGAAAGAATAATATAGGCAGAAAAAAATAAAAACTTTTATGGCATTTGATGATTTTTATAGAAAATTTTTACATGCGTAATCCAATTCAGCATGAAATTTAATTCACAAAAACTTTATAATTTATATTTGTTTTCCACTTCGAAATGCCTTCATCTCGGCATTATAATTCTAGAACCATGCAGAGGTAAGGGAGGAAGGGATTGCATCCGTTTAGCGAAAACATTCCTTCCCGGCTAACATCTTTTAGTGAGATGAGTAATGTACCCAAAAATACACTATCCATCTTTCACCCAAGATAAAGATATGTCATTGTTAATCTCATTGAAATGACCTGTTTGTTCAAGAGCCAATAAATGTTGGTGTCATAATCTACACTCTGGGTTAGCAGGCCCAATGACCTGTCTTTAGACAAAGGGGATATACGCAACATAGACATTATCTCACATTCTTTTCACTTAGCTCGTTCTTTGTTAGTCTCTGCATTTCTTAGCTATTTCCGAATGAAGGGATAACCCAGTTCGCGCGGCTACAAATACAGGCAACTCTCGTTCAACGAACGACATGCGTTCCTGAAAAGCGGGGAAAGATAGGAGGAGGAGGGGATAGGAGGAGGGGGGATAGGAGGAGGGGGGATAGGAGGAGGTGGGATAGGAGGAGGGGAAGGGACAGGAGGAGGGAAGGATAGGAGGAGGGGGAAGGATAGGAGGAGGGGGAGGGGTAGGAAGATGGATAGGAGGAGGGGGAGGGATAGGAGGGGGAGGGATAGGAGGGGGAGGGATAGGAGGAGGGAGAGGGATAGGAGGAGGGGGAGGGATAGGAGGAGGGGGAGGGATAGGAGGGGGGATAGGAGGAAGGGGAGGGATAGGAGGAGGAAGAGGGATAGGAGGGGGAGAATAGGGGGAGGGGGAGGGATAGGAGGAGGGGATAGGAGGAGGGGGGTAGGAGAAGGGGGGATAGGAGAAGGGGGGATAGGAGAAGGGGGGATAGGAGGAGGGGGATAGGAGGAGGGGGATAGGAGGGGAGGGATAGGAGGGGAGGGATAGGAGGGGAGGGATAGGAGGGGAGGGATAGGAGGGGAGGGGAAGGAGGACGATCGCAAAGTAACGGAAAATGGGGAGAATGAACGAAGGGAACCAAAGACTAAAAAGACGCATGATAAACACTCACACCTCGATGGCCTTGTTCCAGTTGATGACATATCCCGAGAGGGCAAAAGTGTCCAGATGCACCACGTGGACGTTGCCTCTTTCGGTTCCCACGTGGATCCATTTGCTCTGCAGAGGAAGGTACATGGACGTTATCCTGTAAATAGAGAGAGAGAGAAATTAATTAATCATTCGTTCTACTACCAATTGGCATCAGCCCTTTAAACTTATCTCCGAAGCGGATCCACAGACACGCCTTCGGAACCCTCGCTTAGACGATGATCGATCGCCCCGGGATTATAGATTAGCCCGAGAGTGGATCAGGGTTTACGATTGGCTGCCTCTGCCCTTCCAAGCGATTCTCGTTCTCACGTACTATAAGGCATGCCCCGCGATGCCCTTAGATGGGCGAGTCAGGCTATCGATAGAGATCGACTTCCTGACCGGAAGGGATTCATGTATTAAATATTCAGTTTGTCCATCGGAAGGATAGTCGCAATACTGATCCATTTCCGGCGGCAATACTGCTGCGATTTGTTCAAGACTGAGAATAATTGAAAAGAAGCGCGTAATCCATGCGCAACGTACGTTACTAGCGAAGACAAATTAGACGAATACTGCACATTTAAGAGAACTAAATTAAAACATTACTTAGTGAATTGCATGAAGCGACATCGAATAAAATGACCCGAGATGTGAGTACAAAACAAACAAAATACTGCATAGTAGCTGAAACCTTTTCCTACCTCTTTCCTTTTTCCATCTAGTATGTCTATTCATACTCTCTCTCCTCAGGTAAAGTCCAACCCAGTTTGCATTCCTCTTTCTAATAGTCTGTATAATCTACATCTACAAGTTACCCTGCAATTCACCAAGTTGGTGGGTGGCAGGGGGTGCAATGCACCAAGTTGGTGGGTGGCAGGGGGTGCAATGCACCAAATCCTACCTAAAGATTGTCTAACGCAATTAGAAATTTCCTATTGTGGTCTCGTATTGTCCTCGGAAAGAACGAGCCTAGATAACGATCCGTCCTACAATCGATCTCACGTATTTTATCGTCTCGATCATTTCTACCTATATACGTTGGTGCCACAATTATTCCCACTACCTCCTCTTTTAGACATTCCGACCTATATTTCTCCAGAAGTTTCAACCTTGAGTCCAATCTACGGTCCTCCAGTGATACCCAGTTCAAATCGCTCAATAAAGTGGTGACGCTTTCCTTATGTTCGTACTTTTGTTTTACAAATCTGGCTGCTCTGCACTGTACTCTTTCTAGTTGAATTATGTGTCCCTTCTAGTACGGATCCCATATGCTCGCTGCGTATTCCACTTGCGGTCTTACCAGTGATAAGTAGCATGTTTCACGTACTTTCTCTGTAGTGTTCCGTACTATTCTACCTATGAATGCCAGTTTCTTGTTGGACGCGCCTATAACTCGACGAATGTGCATGTCCCACGAAAGATCTCGACAAATGGTTACTCCTAAATATTTTACATACTCAGCTTGTCGAATGCTCATTTTATCTATTTTATATTCGAAACCTAAATCTTTGTTCTTACTTTTCCAGAACGTGACTACGGCACATTTAGTATAATTAATTTCGATTTGCCATTCTTTGCACCACGCTGAAATGGCTCTTAAGTCTTCACGCAGCGACTGCTGGTCTTCCTGTTTTTTATTTCTTTATATAGAACGGTGTCATCAGTGAAAAGCCTAATTTTATACGAACAACCGAGCAGATATCATTTACATAGATTAAGAAGAGCAGAGGGCCCAATACACTTCCCTGAGGAACACCCGACGCTACTTTAACGGGGGACGAGTATTTCCCATCGATGACAACTATCTGTTCCCTATTCGAGAGGAAGTCTCTCACCCAACCGACAACTTTCGAATTGATACCACATTGTCCTAACTTTGCAATTAATATCCTATGAGATACTTTATCGAAACGCCTTCCTGAAATCAATGAATATGGCATCGACCTGAGTATGTTTCTCTCCGCATCGCAACAAATCGTCCACGAACAGGCCGAGCTGCGTTTCGCATGATCTACCCCTCCGGAATCCGTGTTGGCATCCGCTAAGCAATGAATGACTATATAAATAGCGCATTACATAGCTAAAGACTGTGCTCAAGTATCTTCCACGATAATGAAGTTAAGGATATCGGCCTATAATTTTCGGGGTTCACTCTGTCGCCACCCTTATGTATGGGCGTAACGTGTGCCACCTTCCAATCTTTAGGAACTACTCCTTCCCTAATGGATTTCTCGAATATAATTTTCAAATACGGCGCGATTTCAGCAGCTAATTCTTTCATTACACGCGCGGGAATTTCCTCCGGTCCAGGAGATTTATTTGGCTTAATTGAATGAAGTTGGAGCGCGATGCCATTTTCCGAAAATACCAAATCTTCCATCGAATCGCCCTGATGCAAAGGAATAGGGGTTTCACATTCATCTTCATCACGAGTAAAAGCTTTCTGAAAGTGATGATTTAATAGGGTTGCTTTATCCGTACTATGGTGAACTACGTTTCCCGTTTCCGACCGCAGTGACGCAATAGTGGGGCCCCTACCTTGAACTTCCCTGACGTAAGACCAAAATGCTTTCGGGTTTTCCTTCAAGTTTTCCTGTAAAACCTTCTTTTTATAATTGTCAAACGCATTACGCATCGACACTCTGGCTATGGAGCGCGCCTCCTTGAAATAAATAATCATTCGCTTCTCTCCTACTCTTCGTAGCACTTCATCGCTTTTCATCCTATCTGTCCATTTTATCTTCAGCATTCTCCTCCAAGTCCACATATCAAAGCTTTCCAAGTATTTGATGTCATATTTCCTTAGCGTCCATGTTTCTGCCCCGTAAAAAGCTATGCTCCATATAGCATTTTATTAAATTCTTGCGGATATATTCCTTTATATTCCCCGTAAGTAGGCGTTTCTTTCTTCTGAAAGTGCTTTTGCCTCTTTCTATTCTAATCCTGATCTCATTCGTACATTTTGCTTCTCTTGTTATGATGCTTCCAAGGTATTTATAGTTTGAAACTTGTTCTAAAGACATTCTTTCAATATTTATGTTCAGTTTATCTTATTTGCCCGATATTCGAATGACCTTGGATTTATCTCTATACCGTATTTTCTACCTGTTATTACTAGTCTATTTATCATTTTCTGGAGTTCCTCTTCCTTTCTTGCTAGAAGTACTTGATCATTCGCGTATTATACTGTTCTTATAATACTTCCTCCAATTTTGAAATCTCCTGTGCTTTCTAACGCTTCTTGCATTAGACTTTCTCCATATATATTGAATAGGGTCGGCAATAGGCAGCAGCCCTATCTTACTCCTCCACTGATATTTACTTGGCAGGTATCCGCATTCTCCAACCTGACCTTTACAACTTGATTCACAAATAGATTCCTGATCAGTTTCCTGTCTTTCCAGTCTACACCTATATCCTTCAATATCTTCATCAACATTACCCAATTTACTCTATCAAAGGCCTTCTGCCAGTCTACGAAACATACGCAGATATCTTGACTGTACTCTATTGCTTTTTCTGATACGATTCTAACTACCCCTATAGCATCTCTAGTTGCTCCTCCTTTTCTGAAACCGAATTGATCTTCCCCTATTATTTCTTCTGCCTTTTTCTCCAGCCTTTTATTAAGAATCCTCGTGATGATCTTCGATGTGTGTGACAGAAGGCTTATCGTTCTGTAATCTTTACACTGCATTGCCTTTGGCTTCTTCTTTAGAGGGATCATTGTTACTTCTAGGAAATCCTAAGGCCAGTCTTCTGAGTCGTAAATCTCATTAATTAATTTCGTGATCGCTTTTAGTCCTTCTGATCTTTAAGTACTTAAGCCGTTATTCCATCGCTGCCTGTGGCTTTCCCTTTCTTTAGTTCCAATATCGCTTTTTCTACTTCGCTCTGCATAATACTTGGTCCTAAGTTGTCTTCTTCAATGTTCTTCTCATCTTCCAGTTCTATTTTTGCTGATCCTGTCTGCTTGCAGCATAGTTCCATAGTTTATTCTTCCCATATCTGTGCTACACCCTTTGTTTCTGAGACTATCTTTCCATCCGTATTCTTAATTCCTTTACCACGAATTCCATTAGACTTCTTATCTTTTAATTACAGTGTCCTAGCGTACATCATATCGTACAGTCCTAACTTCTCCATTTGTTGCATTTCATCACATTTTTCTTTTATCCAATTTTCTCTAGCTTTATCTGTTACCCTTCTCAACCCATTATTTATACGTCTATAGTTGGCTCTAACCTCTTCACTGTTAAGGTTTTTCCATTTTCGTCTCTCATCCATTTTTTCCAGCATTTTCTTAGTGATCCATGGTTTTCTGATTTTCTCCTTTTGATTTCCAATCTCTTTATCCAAGGTATCCTTTATAGTGGTTTTAATTTCTTCCCATTCTATATTCACGATCTTTGGCATGATTTACAAATTTCTTAGGCGATCTACCAACTACATGCTGACTTACATCCTGCCTTTCTTTGTTTTACTAGATCCCAGGTCTGTCTTTCTCTTATCGTTTTTCTTATTTGTTTGAGCTTAGTACTTACTTCAACTATTAGAAGGCTGTGACCTGAATCAATGTCTGCTCCTGGTAATGCCTTGGTGGTCTTTATGCTCTTCCTGAATGGTTGTTGTAGTAGGATGTAATCTATTTGGCATCTCATTCTATCTCCTGGGCTTTTCCATGTGTATAACCTTCGTTTATGGTTTTTGAACCATGTATTAGTCACTACAAGGTCATAATTAATGCAGAATTCCACCAGTTTTTCTCCTCCTCGGTTTCTCTTCTCAAGTCCGAATTGCCTGACAATATTTTCTTCCTGTTCTTCCCCGACTATGCTGTTCCAATCTCCCATTATTATGCAGTTTACCTTTCACCTTCCGTCTTCTTCGTAAATGTCATTAATTTGCTCATAACTCTCCTCGATTTCTTCATGTTCATAAGCTGACGTTGGCATATATACCTGGATTATCAGCATGTCCACTGGGATTGCTTTTAGCTTTATTGCCATCAGTCTATCGTTCGTTGCTATTATCTTTGTCACGCTTTTCATCATATCTTTCCTAAGTACCAGAGCTCCCCTTTCCCCACTATTTCCTCCAGAGTAAACTACCGTGGATTCTTCCGAGTCGAACTGTCCTTCTCCTTCCCATATAGTTTCGCTCAGTCTTATAATGTGAACTCTATTTCTTCTCATTTCTTCTTCCAAGTTCTCTAGCTTTCCTGCCTTTCTCATAGTTCTTACGTTCCAAGTGCCTATTCGTAAATTACTTTCATTAAATGTTTCCTCAAGTCAGTCCCCGCCCGGAGATCCGATTGGGGGACTATTTTACCTCCGGGATGTTTTACCTCGAGAGAACTCATATTGTCCAACCATATAATCATTACTAGGGATTGTAATGTGGTAGTTTCCCTCTTGCTTTCCACATCGCAGTACTGTAGCCGTTCAAATCGTCCCGATCCCGCCTACAGCTGTATTGGATATGTGATGTTTCCATTTGTGTACCCTTCCCTAGAAATGTTAAAACCTTTAAATCAATAGAAAAAATATCACTGGGAACGATTTTCATTACTTTTAGTTAATTTATTGTTAAATAATATTGTAAGATGAATTAATTAACGAAGGAGCTCGAACTCGAAGCTCCTAACAGGAAAAATATATGAATAGAATATTGTATGCGGTATGTGAAAAATTGTAAACTGAATCTTCTGAATATGTTTTTATATGTTTTAAATATGTTTTTTTTATATGTTAATTTTGTAACCTTGCCACCGGGCCAGGCGCCCACTTGCATTGTATATTGAAATAATATAGACCCAGCCAACATCATTTGTTTTCGGCTCTATACCATACTGACAAACTGCTGCCTACTGCCAGGCACCGATGATAGTTTTTTAATAAAACCTCCATTCGCGTGGTTTGAACCCCGGAACTTTGTCATGGAAAGCCGACACGCTAACCACTATCCCACCAGTGCACCATTAAACTTACTAACGAGCTATAAATCAGGTCTTTGTTAGGGCTACTCATTTTATGTGGTGTCAAAGAAAAGAACTTTTTAAACAACTGCAGAGATAGACAACAGTGTAAGCAGTAACTATTACCAGAAAATATAAATTACAAAGAGAAAATTATTTTAAACCTGTAGGGCAACAAAATACCTCGCACGACCATTCGTGTTACAAAACGCATGGTTAAGAGGGATCGTACCGGGCGGCCTAAAGGAGCCCCAGAAATCCAGAGGACCCATCAGCATGATGAGTTATTGATGTATTTTATATATTATTCTTTTTTAAATGTAATTCTGCTATACTAATTACTATTATTACTACTTTGTTGCCCTCAAGCAATGTTTACATTAAAAATTAAAAAGTTTTATTATACTTACTTAACACCCCGATTTTGTACCACTAAGGATCGCAAAGTGTGTTAATTCGCAACTACTGTTTGTAAGGCATATTGAAAAAATAATCAAGGCTGGACTGCCTTTCTAACAGGAAGCATCTCCGAGTAGAAATTCATAAATTGTGTCTTCTTTACTGCGCAGTTTCGTTCAAAGTCAGGGGCATTCGTTAACAGAACGCCCATTGCATGAGATACCTCAATCAAGCAGCCGGATAATACCGTAGTTATCAATAAAGTCTCGAGGACCCACTTTGGCGTCGTCTGCGTTGTCCCTATCCTTTTGTCCACAACGCTGTTCGGTCAACTATTGCAGATCCTTCTTGAGTGGCTATCCAGCAGCTATTTTCCATCGTAAGCGTCGACTCTCTCGGAAACCACTGCGTGCTCGACCTCAGTGCTAATAAAATCTTATTCATTTCAGTTGATTTCCATGATTTTTTTTATTTTCAGAATTATGCATAAATATTTCCGACGTTGTTATAAAGGAGCTACGCTCTCGGAGGATTCTTTAAATGAGTTAATTATGTATAACCCTTAGTAAATACTCCTGATACTTCGGAGAGCCAATTTCATATCACCCAATACAAAATATCTGGTCGGAAAATGGAACAATTTACTAAACAAGATAATTTTTACATGCATTTATGTATTTGAGGCGTTGTCTGATGAATTTGGTGATGGAGACATAATTTGTTCATATTCCTCTAACTTGTGTGAAGAATCTCTGTTTAAAAAAGGGAAGTAGGAAGATGGGAGCGGCGTGTACGCACCTTTCCCGCTGAAACTTAAGGGAGTGCACCACCTCCGGCCTCTTCTGCTTGAAATTCCACAGGTGGATGACGTCGTCCGCGGTGACCGTGAGGAGCAGACCCTCGTTCAGAACGAACTGCATCTGGACGACGGCCCTCGAACCACTCCCGCCGCTCAGGCCGAGGCTCTCCGCTCCCGGATCCGCGCTCGAGTCCGGGTGCATGACGTGGCAATCCACCCCTGGTCGCCCCACGCTGAGATAGGTTTTCGTCAAGGATCACAGTTTCGCTATCAACGACTGATACACCATTTAGCGAAAGCCTCATTGCTTTCGGATACTTTACGTTACCTTTAGCTCACAAATGACACTAGGTTGTAAATAACGAAAAATGCTGGAAATTTTACTGTTCCAGTCAACATGTATACATGAAACATGAGCTGCTTATTTCTAAACGAGACGTTAATCTTTGTCAAAATATATGGCTCTGGCAAAATGAATAGGAAGAGCTAAAAGTTTGAGTGAAAATTAGAAGTGGACATATATTGAGGGAATGACACTGAGATTATGCCTTTGAAACGATATATATATATATGGATGTCAACAAGGTGTTGGGATGAGGAAACCCAGTGAGCACTCACCAATCAGACGACTTCAGGTTGGCGAGGCCCCGGGGATGTCGAAGCGACACATGTAAAATAACACAAAAACACAGAAACATCACAAACGTAAAGCTTTCTCCCAACACCCTACCCATCCCCAACCCCCTCCGTTTCCTCCAATCCTCGACCTTTCCGCACTACCCTTCCACCCCCATGCCTCCACCCAGTGTCACCGCCATCAGTTCTCTCTCTGTAGCTGAAGAAGGAGTAGTTCCGAAAGCTTTACGTTTGTGATGTTTCTGTGTTTTTGTGTTATTTTACGTGTGTCGCTTCGACATCCCCGGGGCCTCGCCAACCTGAAGTCGTCTGATTGGTGAGTGCTCACTGGGTTTCCTCATCCCAACACCTTGTTGACATCTATATATTCATTTTACCTTTCCTTTTCCGTAAGTTGTTATATATATATATATATATATATATATATATATATATATATATATATATATACACACACACACACACATAGTCAACAATTATTTACTTTGAAGTTCGCTGGGAAAGCGCAACGGGCAGCTGCTCTGTTCGCTGGTGCCTCGGGTCGCACCTGATCAAAATTTCAAGTGTTAGGAAAGGGTCGGCAGACTGCCGGGCTGTATTGAACTTGGCGAATTTTCCGGTGGGTCGCATAGGAGTTTATAATGAAAGTTACAGAGAGATTCTGTGCTTAGACATGCTCGAAAATCACGTCATTCGTGCGATGAATTTCAATGTTCATGATTTCTTACTGTATAATTTCAATTAATAGATATGAAATTTTCCGTGCTGATGATTATGGGTCGATTGATCGTCATGGCTTCGCGGGCCGCAAAAAAGGGCAGTGGATTGACGACCCTCGATGCCTGATGCGAGTGGTCGCGGTTGATCAGTTGCTAAACACAATTTTAGAGGTCAGATTTTTTATAGTATATGTCACTATCAGTGAGTCAATTGGCTTTCGATTCACCCTGGGTCACTTGTTAACCCTTAAATACTGCACTATGAGTGAAAAAACACCCCGAGCAGCTGTGTTTACTTATAGCTCAAGAATGTACGGAGTAAACAACGTCTCCCATTAGATATGCCTTCCCCTACGTCTTCTCCTACTGTGGTCACTTTGCTTTTCGACTTCTGCCATAGCGTGTTGTAAGAGATCTTTCTATAGCAGCGCTCAAAGCATTTTTGGGGCTTTAATATATTACCGCTGCAAAAAAATACAATCATGTTGATACAAACTATTTTCGGTGAAGTGCACATCATGCAAGCAGTTTGTTTGTGGTCAACATCGCAATATAATCTGTGAAAACTGTATTAAAAATATATCAGAGGATAGCTTTCCATAAAGTGATTTTTAATATTTTTTGTTAAAATTCATTTTCTATCATTACCAATTTTGAACTACTTATGTATGCAGTACAAGATATGAACATTTTTAATAAAAACATCGGTACTTGTTAAAAACATTTATTCATACTAAATCCGCATACGAAAGCTGTCAAGTGAAAATTCACCCATGTGTAGCAGTGGAAGTGTAGAAATTAAGGGTTAAAGAAGCGTCACTATATATATTACACATACATGTATACCGACACTAATTTTTAAGACAATTAAGCTTAAAAAAGTTGACCAACGGTGTGGTTGTAGCCAGGGGATGAATACATTAGCACAAATCAAAACAAAAAATAATAAAAAAGCTACGAGATTTTACGAAAAAAACGGAAACCTTGATTAGTTTCTTTCGCGTCTTTTCTCTTCCCGCATGGCATAGCTTGGATTTCTTCTTTCGGACATTCAAATCAAAAGGAGAGCGCTACTTCAGTGGAGAAGGATGAGAGGGAGCGCCTTGAGTAATTTCCTCTAGAGTGTAGGATTACTTCGAAGGAAGCCACGGTTTAATGGACAGAGGCGTTTGGAGAAGAGAAAAAGAGGCGAGCCAAGGCGAGGAACAAGGACACACAGGATGGGATGAGGCCATGACTCACAAACGCACGCCATGGAGAGCAGCATAGGAATTCGGCGGTCGATGGTAGGAAAAAAATAGGCCAGAGAGAAGCAACTGCATTTATCCACCAAAGCGAGATAAGGAAGGAGGCGCACGAGGGAAGGAATGGTGCTTAGCTGCACCGCGAGGCAAAGGATACGAGGGGAGAAGCGGAGAGGGAAATGGGGCAAGGGGAGCGGGAAAATGGGAGGAAGGCTCACGGAGGAAAAGAAAAGGTGGAGAGGTCACGAGAAGGGAGGATGGGGGGAAAAGATAAGGGATTATATTCGGATTTGCGGGAACAGATTGGAGAGGTCGCTGCGCGTAAAGGCCCCCCATACACGCACGGTATTGCCTTCTGATCGGCTTGACAGGCTGAACTGTCGCAGATCCGCCTGCCGGGGGCCTCCACCACACACGCTCAGTTCCGCCTTCAGTTCGGCCTGCAGGCTCAGTAGTCAGCAGTTCTTTTCCATTCCGAGTATATACGAACGGTGTATATTCTGAATTATAATAATCAAGTCCATTTAAATTCAACTAGGTATGTCAACAATAGATGAATTGCTTGCGTACGCAGCCATCGCGTGTGTATTGAGAAGAAGGAGAGAAAGAATCGAAGTGTGTGGACCAAAACTTGGCTACAGCGAAGAAACCATTACTCCCATATAAATTTGCTTTAAGAACTAACATGTTTTCTGAAGGATTGGCAAAATTATCTACGCATGGACGAGGAAACACCTTCAACTTCTGAGTATGGTTTCTCCGCTTATCACGAAGCAAGATACATGCATGAGACAAGCAATTACACCCCATGAAACCGAAAAGGATGAAATGAATGAAAAACGGAAAGCGGAATGTTATATTTTCCGGGAAGTGGGGCGGCAAGAGAAGCCGCGGTGAAAATAGGGAGATTCTGAAATGTTTTGTTACAAGGTCGTGAGGTACACTGAAGCGAAGTCCGAAAAGAAGGAACTGGAGAGGAGGGGATGGGGCGCGGGGGAGACAGTAAGGGAGAATGAGGAGGGAAGAGAGGAGCGGGGGAGGGGGTAGGAGAGAATGAGGAGGGGTTAGGGGAGAATGAGGAGGGAAGAGAGGAGCGGGGAAGGGGGAGGGGAGAATGAAGAGGGAAGAGAACGGTGGAGGGGATAGGGGGAGAAGGACGAGAAGCTCGCGGGGAGACTCGAGTAAGCAATGGAGGCCCCCAGTAGACACCCTGTTCTCCTTATGCTGACAGATCACGAGATCCACGTTCGAGACGAAAGCATTACGGGAGGAACAGAAAAACGGGAAATGAACGACGAAATTTGTGGAGTGCGGATGAGCGTAGGATAAAATTCACAGATAGGTCGATTCCGTATTCTTTAAGTCCTTATTTCCTGTTTCTTGATACTATGTCAAAGCAAACGAATATAGAATGGATAAGGGATCGTGCGTGTGGTCGATCGACATGCTTTTATAGAAGAAGAATGAGACCACGACCGGCCGAGATTCCCCTGGAGAAGGAGAAACCCAAAGTTGAATGGGGCGATAACTTTGAGATTCTTATCGACCGAGTTTTCCACGGCTGCTTAGCATTCGTCCAAAGCAGCCACGTGGCCACTTTCCCTCCATTCCTCCATCGCCAACCCCATCTCGGGACGTCGCATTTGGCTATCTCTGAGGGGAAGAGGGGGGATATTTCCACGGTACCGATCCCATTCGTAAAAGGAGGAATTTCGAAAAGGGTTGGGCAACAGTTAAAAAACGAAGCAACAGATTACCGGTAGAACGTTCAAAGAAGAATAGGGCATCAACTAGAGCGACTATAGTCGATTTCATTTATCTTTGCGACTGACATTTCGTACGTACTCGGGATGGCTCGTGTGTTTCCGCTGCTTCGCGGTGGAGAGACATTGCCCCACCTCCTAGAGAGGAGTCATCTCCTCACTGAAGAACTCAAACTCGGTGCTGCCATATATACTAAACTGGAATACGTTTCGGAGAGCTCAGAAGAAAGAGAATGATGCCAGCGGTGAGCTACTGGGACTCAGAGACTCGACGTATGCTCAACGGAGGTCAGAGAGAGAATGAGCTCTCGACGGAGGAGGCTCCGCCTACTTCATGATCCCTGTAAGATCGCGTACTGGAAAGCTCTCTTCTTCGCTCTCTCTCTCTCAGCCGCCAAGATATATGAAACAGGGTATAGTTGAAAAGGTTGGGGCGAATAAATATATAAATACAGTGGTCAGTAAGTTTTGAATACACTAGGTTTAGAACTGCCCCATAGAAATCAATTTAATTTAATTTGGATATTTATTTCATCAGGAAATCTTTTTCTATCTGATATACCAGAGGTGGCCAACCTTTTTCTGTAGTGTGCCACATATTATGTCGAAAAGGTGTCGCGTGCCACCTAGTGGTGGATCCAAGGGAGAGCGATCCCCCCCCTCTCTGGATTCATCTTAAAACGTACTCCACATCTTGATTTTTCTTGGCAGCATAACTTTATATTTAAGTATTTGGCGTTGAACTTATGTTCACTTTCGAAATTATATCATAATTAAATTTTATACGAGTTACTTTACTTGTAACTATTAAAAATTATCAGGAACGCCCCCCTTGGGGAAAATCGCCGCCCCCTTGGGAAGTTTTTTGATCCGCTCCTGGTGCTATCTCACATTTTTGCCAGCTACGTAAAGAATTACATACATACATATTATTATGCGTCCTTTGCAAGAAGTGCACGAAGTGAACACATATAGGGGAGGTCGTTTTCGTCCGTCCGTCCGCATGTTAAAACTTAAGAACCGCTAGACGTATTTTGATTAAATTTGGTATTGGAGAGTTTTGCTAAAATTGGTCGTCCGATTCCAATTTTGGTTAAAATCGGTCAAATATTTCGACCACTTTACATGAAGACCTACATGTAGTTTACAATGTTCCTTTGTTTCAACTCGGAAACCGCCCGACGTATTTTGATTAAATTTGGTATTGTGGAATTTTGATAAAACGAGTCAACCGATTCCAATTTTGGTTAAAATCGGACAATAATAACAAATTTACATAAATACATGTATTTTACAACGTACCTCGCTAGTTTGTCGTTAAATACCCATCTGAGCGAAAAATATTGAGAACATTGTGAAATCTCAAAGAACGCATTTGGAAACTCTGTGTACTCCGACATGGAGTACACCTTTCCAATCTCGCTATTTCATTATTTAGTATTACTGTTTTGAAAATCACTTTCGTAATATTTTAATGTTATTTTTTCCAAATCGGGAGGCGTGCCACTGACAAGAGCTTCGCGTGCCGCAGGTTGGCCGCCCCTGTTATATACCATGGTTCATTGTCAACATCATTCCGTAAGTGCGTCGGTATTCAAACATACAGTTCGGTACACTGTACATCATACGTTTCCTACAATTTGCGAAGGTTATTTATGTCAAATTTTGGTTACCGAGTCATTATTAACTATGTATGCATTAGTTATTTAGGGGTTCAACTAGTCTTTTAAAGGTGTTTTATTAACTTGTTTATAGCCATCCGCACACATTATGGTATACAGTGTGTGTGTATACGAGTATATACATATGGAAAAGATCCTCTCCAAGATTTTTACATCTTGCTTAGGAGGACCTTGCACAAGAAAGGTTGCAAGGAAGATTTGAATAAATATCGGCCAATCAGCCTGCTCCCGGCAGTCTAGAAAATAATCACAAAGATTTTCACTACGCGCCTTCAAAAGATCTTGATTTGGCCCAACCCAGAGAACAAGCTGGATTTCGCAGTGGATATAAATACGATGGACCACATTCAAGTTGTCAGAGAGATAATTAGTCGCATAATGAGTACCAGTTGCCCCTCTGTATGCGCTTCATCGACTACGAGAAAGCATTCGACACTATTCGAACTTCGTCGGTGCTAAATGCACTGAAAAAACAAGAGGTAGAAAAAACATACATTACTTTAATCAAGAACATCTATAAATAACGCGACATCGTCTGTCCACCTGCATGAAGAAACAAGTGCCTTTAAGACCGAAAAGGGAGTGTGGCAAGGAGATGCCATGTCTCTTAAATTATTCACAGCACCTCTAGAGGAAGTATTCAAAACGCTATACTGGGAAGAAAAGGGAAAAAATGTAAATAGAGAATATCTGAGTCACTTGCGATTCGCTGATGTCATCATACTGTTCGTAGGAAACCCAGAAGAGACCCGCAGAAAAACTTAGGAACTGGTGCAGGCAAGCCAAGAAGCTGGGCTAATAATTAATCTTAAAAAACAAAGACTTAAAAAGGGCGATCTGAGCCATGAAACTTGAAATTCGAAAACTTGGACGCGAGCCGATTGCCAGAGAATTTAGAAATTCCGGATAGAGAGCTTAATTTCCCAGAAAATAAAAACTATTATCTTATTTAAATGGACAGTTCAAATGCTGTCGCGTTTGTTTATTTACGAGTTTAAAAGTTCGTGTATGATTATTTTTTAAGCGCTTGCAATATGCAAGCACCAACAACTCATAATAAAAACCTATGCTGGTTGGTTGGTTGGTCCAGGTCACGCTCTTAAAAGGCGAATAACTCAATCAAATACACTGATATAAACTTGAAATTCGGCAGAGATAGTCTAGTCGAATATGAAAATGCAGCGACGAAGGATAATTTATGTCCAGGGTTCACTCGAGAGGATTATTTGCATTCCCCATAAGATAACACGTAAAAATCAACTTTGTGAGGTGCAGACTTTTCTTCTTTTTGAGATAAAAATTAGAAACAAGTAAATATATACATAGTACATGGGTTTCCCGTGGTACAGAAGTGCTTTTCGTTAAATTCGCCGTAGTATAATCGTATACTAATGCATTTGCTTTGAAAAAAAAAAAATATTTTATCTTTATATTGTGGAAGTTCTGCTTTTTAGATCCGTTCTAAACATGTTCATTTCATTTTGCCATTCTATACTCGCCATACAAACGAAATTTCTTTGAAATCGGTTAAGCCAATATCTTCGAAGTTTGCAGTTACAGAAAATTCTAACCTTGATATTGTAGTAGCCCTGTCTAGTCGGCCCGGTTGAAATATGCTGTTTTTGTTATTTAGTTATATGAAGATTATATATAACATATTTGATTAAAATCCATGCGGTCAGTTCTCTATAAATACACGCAAAAGAATTATTATTTTGCTTTTTATTGTGGTAGCCCTGCTCGTTAGCTCCGATGTATACATATTGATTTCCTTGTGGTACGCTGTACAAATCTAATATACAAAATTTTATTGAAATCCGTTCAGCCAATTCCTTCCATATCATTAATTACTAAAGGAGTTTAAATTGTAGTTGTGGCGCCCGTTTGGTTGATTCGGTCCAAATATGCTATTATGGTTTTGCATGAATATGTACATTATAAATATTAAATTTGTTTAAAATTGATGTGGACAATTCAACGCAAATACTTGAAAAAAGAATTTTTTTAATACTTGTATTGTGGCAGCCCTGGTTTTGATATCTATGCTAATCATCTTGATTTTGTTTTTTTATGTTGCACGCCTCTTTTATACAAAATTTCGTTTAAATAATTACGGAAAGATTAATTTTGCAATTTTGGCACCCCTGCTATGTCGATTCGGTCGAAATTTGTCATTTTGGTCATTAATTTAGGTGAAAATTCTAAGCACCAAATTTGGTTGAAATCGGTTGACCCAATTCTTCCCTGATCAGACGGACGGACGGACACCACAAATATAATAGTGCTTTTCAGCATTGAGGAAAGCCATTAAAAAATTCACCCAGGACCTTTAGATATGGGCCATTTCAAATAAAAATTACAAGGTTTCTTATTATGTTAATTGTTTTTCGTCTATAGTTCGAAATCTCTCAGGTAAAACGTTTAATTAATATATTTTGGGGAAATCTTGCCATTTTAACGAGATGTTGCATTGCCTACCAATTACATTGTTAAACCTCGAAATCCTGTTGTTATTTCAATCCTTATGGATTTAATCGTAATTTGAAGGCTTTTAATACGAGAAGGTCAGAAAGATGGAAAGAGAGAGAAATGATTTTCTGCAAACAACATTCGTTGCGTTATTTACGAGAAGGAACCCCTCAAGAGCTGGAATACTATTTAAAAAGATCAAAAATCGTAATAATGAGCTAAATTCAAAATTATTGAAATACAAACGACATGAAAATCTGGGAAACGTGTTGGACGTTTTAATAAACAAACCAAGCATGTAAAATATATATAAAGTGAAGGATTGGGTGACAGGTTACGGGAGTTAGGTAGAAGAATGGAGATCTTGAGGACGGTTTGGGAAATAGTGAGAGAAAGAGAGGTTTAAAAGAAACACAAAAATAATAATAAGAAGCTAAGTTTTCAGTCCGTTAGTCTTAATTGTGTCTAGTTATTATCAAATAACTTGGGAATAATTTTATGATGCTTTTATAAGAGAGAGAGGAAGAAAGAAAGGAGAGAGACAGAGGGTGAGAGAGATGGAGTGAGAGACAAAATTAAATAAATACAGAAAGACAGACATCATCGAGAAAATAGTCAAAACGTGTTCAGGGGACCTTAAAACATGTATTTCCGTTGGAATCTCGAATTCAATTTTTTTCATGAAAACAATTCTTTCTCTATACTCCGTACATGGAGAAAATAAAAAAACGCACCAAGGACAATAAACGATTGAAAATTTGTGAAAAGTTTCGTGTAAATATAAAACAAATGAAACACGTAGCTAAGAAAAGAAACGATTCAAATGCATTGTAACAATGGTCAACTTAACATTTCAAATAGAAAGATATTTCACGCATGCCTTGAAAATATCGTTTCGTTTGCAAGTTTTATTGTGCAATTTAAGCAAATTACTATATTGATATACGTTTTTGATTAATTTCTTTCGACATTGACGCATGGCCGGTTCATTGATTGCTTCATATTAAACAAACCACAGAACATACGATATGCTTTACCATCAGAAATATTGAACAAAACAAAAAATATTGTGTACCAGTAGTATAAATATGGTAGGTATGTGCTTTTGGTTATGAAAATGGTGCGAGCTATATAATTATTTTAAGAGGGGTAATAAAAGTGGTTCAACTAATAACACACTTTGTAACAATTTTTTGTCATAGGAACTATCGCATTGGGTGACCTCACGCAGGGCTCTCTAGATGTTTGCAGGAAGTACTGTAACGGCCCCCTAGTATAATATTATAACTAGAGTTGGGGAGTATTTGCAGTCACTGCTATTTTGTCACAGTGACTAACAGGAGACTGTGACCGGTAACAGGTATGCGCGGAAAGTAGCTGGTATGGAAGTCACAGATTTAGTCACCGCCCGGCCGCCCGTCACAGATTCAGTCACCGCCCGGCCGCCCGTCACAGATTGTTACTGCTGGCTCGGTGGAACAGGAAGGGCGCAGTCCCTAGTCCCACTCCTCCCACTCCCATTCACCCGAGTCCCAACTTCTTCCCAACGGCCGAGAGGAACTGTGTAGAGGGAGGGGATGTAGGCACTGTTTATCTGCTCTGTGTCGTCTCTGACTCTTGAGATGAATAGTTCTTTTTATGCGTCAACACTTGAATGGAATGGGAAAGGGTCTTCTGGCCTGGGCAAGTGTTTGGTTCAGCATTTCTTGAGAACAATATATAATGCGAGTGAGAGAAAATCACTTATCTGACATCATTGCACAAACAAGCCTACTCAAAGATATTTACGAAAGTATTATGTAATTCAGAACGCAATATTTTATTATTTTGTTGCGTTTTCTAAATAACAATTGATTTCAAACCAATTATATTTTTTTTAAATCTGTATTTTGGGTGGGGGGTTAAAGCTTTGTGGTGACATAAATGGAAGGGGTCTGAGTTTTTGTGACGAAATATGATGACGGAGGAAAGGGGCGGTCAAAAATCCGCCAAAATTGCGTGCCGTCATTTATGGACGACCCCTCAGTGCAGTAAGGTAACTTGTTGAACGAATCTTCGCTTTAACGAATGAATTTAATTTTATGACTTTACTTTTAGTCGAAAATTTTGTTTACTTTAAGGAAATAAATAACATGTATCCAACTCAAATCGAAGAAACTCGGATGTTTACGAATGCTCTTGGGGTGACAAGGACCGTCTTGTTTACCCATGAATTTTTCGTTTGCCCACTTTATCACGCATTTTTCCTAACGCCTGCATTTCTTGAGAGGTGTCACCGAACGTGTTGTTTGTTACTAATAATATATATATACAAATTAAAGAGGAAATGCACTACGCAGTGTTTCCCACAACCATTCTATACTTCAAACTTCAGTCTGTGACTTGGATTGACTACGTTCGGTCGCATTCGTTTCCTCGCGATTCATACATAATCGTTACATCACGAGGATTTGTTTTCAAGCCATTGCCGTGGCCACATTTATCGTACTTTCTCGTACTTTTCTCACGAATGTTCAACTTTTTGTTAATTATTTTTCTGGAGATGTTTTAAACCACGAGGAGTTCTTAATTCTTCATTGACGGTGTTGGGAGGTGCTGTACTATGGAGCTAGAAAAGCGGAGGACGAGCGGGCTGCGGCGGTTTTTTACTGAAATAGATCCCAAAACAGGCCTTGCCAAGTGTGATTTGTGCAAAGCAAAGTTAAGCTTCAAGTCTTCTGTCACTAATTTGCGGAAACATATTAGCAGAAAACGCCCAACTGTGAAAATAGAAACAAAGGTAAGATTTTCTCATTAAAATTACCTTCAACATTTTTGTCATGTTTAGTTAACCCCTCAAGCGCGGCGACATTTTAATCAGACCCATCTGGGAGACCGGGGGATATTTAAATAAATTGACTATTCTGGAGCGAAGTTATTTAAAAATAGATAACTTTTCACCTTTCTAATGGATTTACCTGAATTTTTCTGGAGATTCCCACAAAACTATGTGTTTTTATACAATTTATTTTAAACACCTATTTTATTTATTCTTTTTGCGTGAAACAGCGATGAGTTATTAGGCGTTCTTTGCCAGCGAAGCGATAATAGCGGAACGCCTTATGGGCACGTCTGGTCCGTCCATCCGTCCGTCCGTCGTAACTTTCATCTCCTAAACCGCTGGATGAGTTTTAATTTAATTATATATGAGTGATCTTTAATAAAACTTATCGCCCAATTGTGGTTTTCAACTGAATTCGTCAATTAGAACTTCCACTTTACACAATTACTTTAATAACCTTATACTAGTATCTCGTTAAATGGCATCCGTCAAGCAACAATAAAATAGCAAACTTTTATCTCTCTAGCTCTTATATGATCTGTAAGGTATAAATTAAAAAGATTATTCGAATAGAGAACAACATTTACTACAAGAAGGTCCGCGAGGCTACATAATTACGAGTTATGGTTTCGTAGAAAAAATTCGAGAAAATCCAGAGAAAAACATCGCATATGTTGTTTACATCGATCTCTAAGACGGATCTCTCGGCAAACAACAATTAAAAATCTATATATTTCTCCCCCATTCTCTTATATTATCCGTGAGGTATAGATTAAAAAATGTCTTGAACACCCCACATATTTCCATGTGTAAAGCATGGTTCAGGCATAAAAATATCAACTTTGGCTAAGGTTTGGCCTTGCGATTTATTTACTGTATTGCCATAAGAGTTTGATTACGAATTGTCTGGGAAGCATGTTAGAAGGAATTGCTGGATCATTTGACGTTTCAATTTTATACGTGGGAGAAAACGAATGATTCCAGCCATAGAACTAGTAATGACTTCCAACAATTAATTTAATTATTTATCACATTTAATTAATCAATCATTCATCATTCTCTTCCAAATTTTCCAATCATAAAATGCACTATGTGATTCTTATTGAAATTAAATAATCGTACATTCAGTTATCGAGTTAAATCATTGTTCTCTTTCAGACTCAATGAACTTCATTGCATTGTAACTTTAATTGCAAATATGAAAGTTTATTTACTAACATTACTAACTGTATGTTGTTGTTAGTAACCATACAAACTCTGCAAACAAAACATTTCTCTTTGTGTAATATAATAGAGATAATTATTATCTGAAATATACCTAATGTTCTACTATTTAATTTTTTTAATTTTATTGCTCACTACTTCACTGGTCACCGATTTAATATATACTACCTACCACCAGGCTACCAAGTAAGTACTCGTTATCGGTCGATACTTGGTTTTATGGCGTTACCACTGTCACCAACTCCACCAGCACAAGGTCAATACAATGAAAAAGTCACCGGTGACTCAAGTAACAGGTATGAGTCACAAGTATTTTTTTGTCACAGGAACAGTTTGTCACTGTGACAGGAAAAAGTCACAGTCCCCAACTCTAATTATAACCGCTGCGTCCCTGCCTGCCTGCGTCTGAAACCTCGAGTGACGTCACCTCCCGGCATGAGCGTAAACAAACCGTGAACGGTCGGTTCGGTTTTGACGAATCTTCCGCATGAATACTCGGAACTCTTGCAGATTTTACGTGGGTAGTCGTCCCCCGGAAAGGCATGGGTTCGATACCAGGATAGTTTTCGTTTTTGCATTTGATTAACGCGTAATCGGTTAGAATACGATGTGTAGACCTTTATTCTTTAACATTTTAAAATATCTTACGATCGAGACTCTGACTCGATATTTACACTATTTCACGTTGAAAGAAATTAAGATTCTTATTCTTACCTTTTATTTCGTTGTTTAATTCGCGTTTGCTCATATTTTAAGTTTAGATTAGATTTAGATTAGATTTGTCGACATTTCAAAAAGGAGGTTGCTATGGTAGCCGACATTGTTCATCTCGGATTTTTGCATTGTTGGACTCGGGCTTTCAAGTGCATTTGCACAAAGTTTACATTGAAATACTACGTTTCCATTAATAAAAAAGTCGCCAACAAGTTGGCCAACATGTTGTGGAGCCGAAATGCTGGCTTAAATTAAAGCGCGTTTCCACTGAAACTTTCATTTTGGTTTAGTAGCGATCGAACTCTTGACGATGGACGAAGTGGCATTAGTTGCCTCTTCCGCGTTTGTAATTTACGCTGGAAATTACGTAATTTTGAATCGGTAACGTAAAACAGAAACGGTGGTGGAATCGGAGTTTTCTTGCGAAGCGTGAATTAGAAAGGGCATATCATTCGCCGATGAATGATCTTCGTCTCCAAAGTGGTTACAAAAATTTCATTCGAATCACGGCAACAGGCATTGAATATTTACTGCAGCTGTATGCGCCTTTTATACAAAAAGAAGACACCAAACTACGCAAGTCTGTGTCCTCAGGAGAACAGTTGGCTGCAACGTAACGCTTTTTAGCTCTTGTTTTTCTTCACGTTTGTTAGCTCCCGAAAGTACTGTGAGGCAATTTTTTTAAAATAATTAATATCGCAGTTAAGTTTTGTCTCGATTTCGATCAGCGCACCAATTCTATTATTTGCTTGTTTATGTTTGCTAGATGTAACATCCCATAGAACTGAATATTTTCCATAAAGTTCAATTAGTTTAATTGTATTTGCTTTTGTCCACTCCATAAGTACAGATATGCGTGTTCACTTAGTTTGCCGGACAACCGCAGACCGACAGCAGCGAGCAATAAACAATAAGCGCCTATAAGAAACTGGAAGTAGCAGAAACGACTGCAATGCATTGTAATAATGGGCAGCTTAACATTTCAATTAGGAAGATATTCCACGCTTACATTGGAAATATCGTTTCGTTTGAAAATTTTATTGGGGAGCTTAAAGCAAATTACTCTATTGATAATGTTTTTGATTAATTTCTTTTGATAATTAAGCAAGATCTATGGCGCGTGGCCATAATAGTGATTACTTGATATTAAATAAACCACAGAACATATGATTTGCTGTACCATCAGAAATAGTGAATAAAACAAAAACTGTTGTGTACCGGTACGACTAGGCGACCGCCTCATACGGGCCTCGTGCCTCATAGAGGCCTCGCGCCTCATAGGGGAATCGCGCCTCATAGGGGCCTCGCCCCTCATAGGGACCTCGCGCCTCAAAGGGGCCTCGCGCCTCATAGGGGCCTCGCGCCTCATAGGGGCCTCCCGCCTCATAGAGGCCTCCCGCCTCATAGGGGCCTCCCGCCTCATACGGGCCTCGCGCCTCATGCGGGCCTCGCGCCTCAGAGGGGCCTCGCGCCTCAGAGGGGCCTCGCGCCTGGCCCCTAAAGGCAAACGGAAAGAAACGCGTTGATAGTAATAGGTGACCAATCGCGCTCGAAACATCGTCTAGACAACTTTCGCGGAAGTTTATTTGGAGAATAGCGACGAGCGATTAAATGAAACATGCGCAGAGAGGAAAAAAGAAAAACTGAGATGTGCAGTCACGCATGGAATGCCGTCGAGAAGAGAGTAAAGAGAAACTGAAAGCCTCTTGTGTCAAGGTTGAAAGGTTTTGCGGGTGTGTTAGAGATAAAGTCGAACGATGAAAAGAAAAGGGCCTCAACTAGCTCCATCTCTCACTTGGAAACCCAAAATCAAAACGGAAATTTAATTCCACCGCTCTTCTCTGGACTTGTACTTCGGACGGCTGGATGCGAAGTTTTCGCCAGATGTATCGTACAATGTAAGCTGGGCGGCATTGAGTTAGTAAGTCCGAAGATTAATATTAGAAGTGAAAGAAACGTTTGAAATGTCCCAGCACAAAGAACTAGTCATGCATTTCAAATGATGAAGACGATCGTTGTAAAAGAGAACTGGCGTGTTCGAGGACTGGATCAGTCGGACTTCGCTGGTCATCGTAGTCGGTTTGTAGTTCCCGTGAATCGCCAATAGCTAGGTGGCGTTATCACAAGGCGTTTTTTGTATTCGTGAATCATTATCATAAATAACATCGTTGTTTTAATCTGACTAAAATATTTAGTTTAGCGCTATTACATCAAGAAAAAAAATAACCCTATTTAAGTATAAATATATCAGGGAAAAATCAGGATAATGATAGAAAGTTTCAATCAAGAGCATTTAAAAGGAAAAGCATGCTCTTTTGAGAAAATCACAATGAAAGTGTCAAGGATCTTTGAAGAAGTTTTTCAAGTAGTGCAGTGAAAAAACTGATTCTATATAGGGAATAATTTTGAAATGAGAAAAAAGTCTGCTATGACTGGGCGGATATTCTACCATTGAAATATCTATGTAGTTGCAGTGTTAGCGAGAAAAATGAAAACCTTATTGATGTGAAAGTAGAAATGAAAATTATGAAGACCCTAACATAACAGTGCAAACTGGAGCTGAGACAGGTGTAATTATTCAAAAGAGCACAAAATGGTGTGATGACTATGGTAGTGGCGCTCCGTCAACTTCTACATCAATAGAATTGGTTGCTGTTTGGGAAGTCTAGTGCATTTGCCAATTATAGTGATTCTGATGAGTAGATTTTCTCTTTCACCCATAAGAAATTGAGCAGTATTGTTCGGAAAGGTCTGATTCGCATCTTAAGAGAAAATGATGGCTTTCCGTTAGATGATAAAAACCGACATTTTAGTTCATTTTAATACAATTGTGCAACGATGGAAACCATATCCCAACAAGTGTAGAAAACCGCTGTTGTAAAACAAGTGAAGATACTCTAGACGGATTCGATGTGAAACTGCTAGTTATAGAATTAAGAACCACGGCCCAATGTTGTTACTATAGTGAACCAACTGCCACTAATCCATTAGAAGATTGGTCCACGGTCGACATCAGAAGCTAAAAGTATATATATATAAATAAATAATTCAAAATTTGTTTGCATGTTTTCTTTATTAAAATATAAACTCGTATTCAGAAATCGTAAGTCGTGGACCTCGCAAACTCCAATTACCTAGGGGTCTTGCACCCTCTAAGCTCGCCTCTGCCGCTATGTATTAGACTAAATCATTTAGGTCTGTGTTTGTGGTTATGAAAATGGTGTGAACTATATGATTATTTTGAGAGGGGCAATAAAAGTGGTTCACTAATAACACCCTGTGTAACAATTTTTTGTCATAGGAACTATCGCATTGGGCCACTTCACCCCAAGTTCCCTAAATGCTTGCAGCAAGTACTGCAACGGGCCCCCAGTATATGTATGTATATACATATATATATATATATATATATATATATATATATATATATATATATATGTACATATATATTAACTTTAGGAAAAGAAAAGGTAGTGATGAGGGTGGCAACAAGGTGTTGAAGGAAGCCCAGCGGAAACTTACCAAGTTGGCAGGCTGCTGGGGGCGTCGAAGAGACACAGAAAACACGCACACAAAAACACGTAAGCTTTTCGGGCATATGCCCTTCGCATGCGATGAAGATAGAGTAACTGAAAGTGACACACTGGACGGGGAATGACAGGGTGATGTGGGAAGGTCGATGATTGGAGGAGGCGGGGAGTGGGAAGGGTGTATAGCCAATAAGGAGGGAGTGTGGTAAGGTAAAGCGCGAATAGCTACAATGTAACTGAGGAGACATTGTATGGGGGCTAATAGGGTTAGCGGAGGTTGAGGCCAGGCGGGGAGAAAGAGTCAAGAAGGTGTATATGGGCTAGTGTGTGAGGATGGGATCTATTGTGAGTAGGCGTCATCGCCATATGGATCTGTTCGTGGACCAGGACTGGAGGGTAGCCACGTTTGAGAAGAGCGTCCTCGAGGACAGAGTAATACTGTAGAAGGGATGCTCTATCGGAACAAAGCCTACATCATCGTCGAGCAAGGGCATAGGGGATAAAGGTTTTGGTATGAAGGGGATGGTAGCTATCAAAGTGGAGGTATTGGAGGCTGTTGGTGGGTTTGATATGAACACAGGTGCGGATTTTGCTGTCTTGGAGGTAAAGATCGACATCCAGGAATGTGATGTGGGAGGTAGAGGATTGGTGGGTAAAGGAAAGCGAAGGGTGGGAGGAGAGTCACGAGAGAAAGGAAAGGAGAGAGTCAGGTCCATGCGTCCAAATGAGGAAGACATCGTCGATGTATCTCAGCCACAATAGTGGTCTGAGTGGTACGTTGAGGAAGAGTCTCTCCCGTTCTCCAAGGTAACAATTGGCTTAGGAAGGCGCCATTCGGGTGCCCATCGCAGTACCTCTAATTTGAAGGTAGTGACGCCTCCCGAAGGAGAAGTTGTTCATTTTGAGCACCATTTCTGCCAAGTCTAATAATAAATGGGAGGACGGTCTTGAGTCCAGGAGTTTACTAAGGGCAGAGAGTCCGTCATCGTGGGGGATGTTTGTGTAGAGGGAACAGACATCGATAGTGGCCATAATGGTATTGGGTGGGAGAGGAAAAAGGAGGTGTTTCAGGCGTTTGAGAAAGTGGTTAGTTAGTGTCTTGGATGAAGGAAGGGAATTGACGAATGAGAGGTTGTAGGTGGGAGTCAACGAAAGCGGAGATGCGTTCTGTAGGGGAATTAAAGCTGGCAACAATGGGGCGGTCGGGGATGTTGGGTTTATGGATTTTAGGGAGAAGGTAGAATGTGGGTGTGCGGGGTTTGTTGGGGATCATTAGAGCAATGGCGGAATCGGAAAGGCCTTCCTGTTTGCCTGAGGAATGAAGATAGGACGAAATTTGGTAGGAGTGGTGGTCTGTGGGGTTGGAAGTAAGGTGATGGTAAGAGGTTTCGTCAGAAAGTTGGCGCTCGGCTTCCTCGTTGTACTTGGCGCGATCCATCACAACCGTGGTGGTGCCCTTGTCGGCAGGGAGGATGATGATATTGTCAATTTTTAAGTGTAGAAATGGCATGCCTTTCACGTCTGGTAAGATTGTTCCGCATGGTCAATAAGATCGGAAATGTTAGGTTGGGAGATTCTGGAAAGGATATAATTGAGGTATTGTTCGACAGGGAGTAGGGAAGGAAGGGTGGGTGGAATGAATTGGGAAGGATGTTTGAAGATGGGAAAGGTACGTGGAAAGCCGGGAGGGAGTTCTGGGTTGGCAGAGATAAGAGTCTTCTTTGGGAGGGTTGATTTTTAGACGTAGTGTGCGAGCAAAGGACTGGACGTCGGCAAGGAGGCGAAAATGATCAAATTTGGTGGTGGGACAAAGGGAAAGGCCGCGTGATAGGAGTTCATTCTCGGCAGGGGTAAGTACGTGGGAGGAAAGGTTCATGACTTCATCTGGTTGGCAAGATGAAGAGGTGGTGGCAGGAGTGTGCGAAAAATTGGAGCGCTTCAAAGGTTTGCGGGTTAGGAAAGTGTGGGTCTTTTTCAGGATATAGAGCGATAGTGGCGTTGGGAATCCCAGGAGGTCCACAAGGCAGTGAGTTTGGCCGATGAGTGGTGGGGAAGGAGGTGGTTTGTTGACCTCGCCAGCTGATATGAACGGAAGGGGAAGACCAAGTTTGAGGTGCCGGACGCAAATCAGAGAGAGTTTACGGAGAAGTCTGTTGCGATGTGCGGTGATATCATTAGCCGCTTGAAGGAAAGCGGCGTGAAGGTCGGATATGGATTGCGAAGAATGACGAAGATGAAGAACGAGAGATTTACAATTAGCGACGTGGGTGTTAGAGAGGGCGGTATAATGGTGTATGGTGGAACGAATAATGTGGATAGAGGCGTGGTGATACGTGAAGGCGGGAAGGGAAGGGAAGCGCGGAGTTTAGGAGATGGATATGCGAAAGCTCCCACTGACGGAGTTGGGGAGCCGAAGCATTGTCGGGGAGAGCGCGAATGACTCTCACTGTGAAGCAGTTATTAAACTTTAAATTATGTTTGTTCGCATGAACGGCCACCGGCAGCGGTCGTTTGAGAATGACGCTGTTGCGGTGGCCGTTCATGCGGATGTTGAGGGGATTGCTGGTGAGGCCAACATAAAAGGCGGGACAATGGGTGCATCTCAGGAGGTAAATGATATTGCGGGTGGTGCAGTTGGTGGTGGAAGTTATGGGGTAGGTGATGTTGGTTGTGGGACTGGAGAAGGAGATGCAGGGGGGTTTATTGGGCATGTTAGACATCGGGGTCTACCGCAGGGGTAAGATCCGGCAGGGTGTAAAGGCGTAGGTGCTGGGGGTTCTTTCTTCCATCCCAACACCTTGTTGCCATCCATATATATATATATATATATATATATATATATATATATATATATATATATATATATATTATTTGTAGTCTTTTTTCTCCCCTACCAAAATTGTGTGTTGTCTTTTAAAATCAAAGGTTAAATTTACAGTATATACATATATACAACTTTATCTTATGTTTATCGTTGTCAATAATTACAATTAAAATAGACACTATATATAGTTCTCACACTCAAGACTAGTTTTTTCGGATCGTTTACCTGTCCCGTATTTTAATGAAGAATTTGTTTGTGTATCTTAAAAACTATATCTGGCAAAATGCCTAAAATGGGTGGAGCGCATTGTGTCGGTATTTACGCAAACGAGAGCATTCAGGTGTTCGTCGAGTTTTAATACAAGGAGAGAATCCCGAATGCAGGAGTAACGAAAGATGAATGGAAAAAACAATTATGAAAACACAGGCATTATCCCCAGACTAGGTAGAGATGCATCACATATTCGACATAAAAGTAAAACGCGCCGCGGACATTATGAAAATTTAAAAGATAGGGAAAAGACAAAAAAATAGTGTTGCCATTCAACCTGATTGGAAAGGATGAACGAGAGAAGAGTCGGGAGGTAGAAAACAAAAGAAGGCGATATGGGAAGGAAGGAGTGAATGAGGGGAGTAAAGATTTACAAAAGAAAACAAGAGAAGGGCAAGACCGCAATATTATCGACCTCATGACGCGCTCACACTCGGGTTATTCTTAGCGAACATCCATCGAACAAACAACACAAAATCTTAATATATAATTCTGTAAGCCGTATTTTTGTAATTGAAATTGTGAGAGAACGGTAGCATATAGAGACGCATACAAGGGCTCATTCGAAAGCTTACAGCTGTGTGGGGCGGGGAAGATTATTGAGAGTAAAGAAATCTATATAAAAAGGTCTCGGGTTCGACTCCAGAGGGTGATTTCAATTTCCCATAAGATAATACGTAAAAGTCGATTTTTCGCCTTGCAGGCTTTTATTCATTTGTAAATTAAAATTAGAAAGAAATGACCTATGATCTTCGGGCCTGGACCATTTTAAAGAAAAATAAATAGAGATTCTTATTCTAATCGTCACATTTCACTTACGATTCGAAATCGCTCAAGTTATACATTTAAATCATATTTATTAGAAAAAATTAAGCTTTTTAACGATATGTAGCCTTACCGACCGTGTCATTGTTAAACCTCGAGATTGTATTGTCGTCTCAACACATACTATATGCGTAAGGAAAGCGTGCTTTGAATGTTTTAATACGTGAGAGAGAAGAGAGAGGAAGAAAGAAGGAGAGGAAGAAAGGAGAGGAAGAAAGGAGATGAAGAAAGAAGGAGAGAGACAGGGGGAGAGAGGAGTGAGAGAGAGTGATCCTAAGCCGTGATAAAATTTAGACAGGTTTCATCTAAATATCGGTAAGTTTCCCATAAGATAACGCGTAAATATCGATTTTATAGGTATGCAAGTCTTTACTCTTTATCATTTTAAAATTAATTTTGATCATCGTACGAATTTGGGAGTTGAACCAAAAGCCGCATAAAAGAATGAAAATTCATTTCCTGTCGTCGATTATCGTATATGCTTTGAATCGATGCCTATTTTAGTTTTTAACGTAAAAATTCGAATTTTAAACAATGCCTTGGTAACGATAAACAATACGGCGGTAACTTAAATAAATATGTTATTAGTGATTGATACTGTGTTGATGATGGTTTATAATTCAAATTTTGTGATTTAAATTGCCGTACGTCTTAAAGAGCATTTTCTGCTAAGGTGAAAAAGTTTTGCATAAAAGAGAAGAGAATATTTTGATAAACTAATAAGTTGATATTAGTGCTAAAATTTAGACTGAAGTTTCATCTAAATATCGGTAAATTACCCATAATATAAGACGTAATTGAAATTGTGAGAGAACGCGTATAAGGGTTCATTCGAAAGCTTACAGCTGTTTGGGGCCGGGAAATTATTGGGAGTAAAGAAACAAGAGAAAAATAAATGGAAGAAGAATTAAATAATTGATAGTAATCAATTATAATATGTTGGAACATCGAATTAAGCTGTTATTTTTTATCCTTTTATTCTATTATAGTTATTATATTTTTTCTTTATCTCCGTTTTTATTTTATATTGTAATATGTATGTGTCGTGTAATTATTATAATTATATAAAATTTTTAAATGAAATTGATTATTAAAATATTATAATTTATTAATCTGTTCTCCTCAGTTTCTTGCAGCATTAGCTGCAACAAGCCACTAGTATTAATTGAATCTCAACTTTCTACTGTGAATTGAAAATGAGTACGATTCGTGTGACATAATTATTTCAATCTGATATACACTGCAATGAATAAAAAAGCTTTTAGTGTGGCCATTTGTGTCCAATTTTAAACAGCTGAAGCACCCAAATTCGAATGTCCACGCATGCGATATGTATTCTACTACGACGCAAAGTTTTTCTCCTGGACGTTTTACTATTTTACATATATACACATATCTCATACAACAGAAGTGAAATCGTAAGAAATATGAATTTAAAACACTGTCAAATGAAATAAAAATACAAGTTCCAAAAAGAGGCACATACATTTATAAACATACACATTATCCGTCTTATAATGGAAGCCCCAAAAATACACGGAAGGAATTCCTTTTACGTATTTCCACCTCATTATATTTCTCTATGTCATTCTTTAGTGCATTAGAAAGAGCAGATATACACGTATAGACGGCATTCCCGTCAGTCTCGTTTAAGTACCTCGAGAATGCAACACCCTCTAGCGGTAGAGTCAGCAGCAACCACAAGCGCTGCGATCCACATCCCCATCATCCAAAGCGCCACCATTTTTATCCCTCTCTGGGACTCATCGCTCCTCCCACACACGCAGACATTTCTAAATCCCTCACCCTGCTTCATACTTAACGCGTGTGCACGCTTTTAAATTCAAAAGGACTGCTGACGAAATGGTACAACGAAACCCTTTTGTCAGACAGCTGCCCTAGGGCAGAAGCCATGGCAACGAGTGTAACAAAGCATAGATAGGGAGATGCATTCAGAGAGAAACAGAGACAGCGAGCAAAAAGGAAGAGGAAAAGAGAAAAAATGGAGTTGGGAGGAAGACGGGGTGGGGAAGACTGCGAATCATTGTCAGCGGAAGGTAGCAGGAATACATCTTACACGGCGTGCGAACTGCATTTTGGAGGACCAAGGGAGTAGCAATTGCTGCATAGACGTACGCTTTAGCATAAATGGGAATCGAAACGGATTTTAGTGAGTCAAGAGAACTGGATATAATGTGAGCAGAACAGTCGTAAATAGGTGAGCTTGTGCGTAAATCCGCCAGAGAAGGAAGTGTGCTGATAAATGGTTGAAACTAAGAGATACTGCGAAAATACAGATTAAAGTCAGAATTACAAATTTTTTTCTATCGATTCTGCTCTTTTAGTTAAAATTTGGATTATTGCAACGACCTTGCTTTCCATCTTAAAAACGAACATTATACCTTTAGGATTTAGTAGAAGTTGGACAGATAAATTATAAAGGGTGACAAAAAATGGGAGAGACTTTTAGACACCTACGACTAAATCCTAGTTGCATTTACGGTGGTAAATTGGGGTCATTCGCTCCGACATTCGCGCAGCACAATAAATAATAACGAAATTAATAACAATTCAGAAACAATTACAAAATCAAATATTCCTCGACGAATCCCGAAAAGGCAGGAAAACCATTAATTTCAGAAAACTATTTTTAAATATCCCATATCTTCTCCAATTATGATAGCTTCGACAAATTCAACACTTCCGAGAAAATAATGAAGCGTTCAAAATTTTCTAAAAGGTACGCAGTTTCAAAAACAATGCTTGACTCACTCGCCCAAAAACGATTTTGGATGAGCGGATATAGGCAAGAGAAAAGAACCGAAGGCGAATGGAGAAGCTAAACGTGAGGAAGGGGCGCGCAATCTACGGCCCGCGGCCCACATATGGCCTCCGAGAGCATTTTACCACGCTTTGATTAGGATGCGGTCCGTGATATTTAACCCAATTTCATATTCTTTAATTAAAATTGCAGCCATCAAACCTTGCCTATTGAAGATTTAACGCTAAAAACTGGTCAAGACTTTCTTTTCATTTTAAAAATCAGGTATGATCTTTTGAGTAAGTTCCCATATAAACTCACCCGGCTCACCGAGGCGCTCGCGACTTATAATAAGGCCCGCCAAAGCACTCGCATCTACGAATGCGATCCGTCACGCATAAATGTTGCACACCCCTGGATTAAGAGGAAGGCATTTGTAGAAAAGAAAATGTGCAACATTGGAGAGCATTTCTTGAGTGCAACATTTTTTAATATGAAGAATTCGAATATTCCGTAATTCAAGAAGTGAAACTTGAAAGACAGACAAAAAAGGGAACGCGAGAATTAATAGTCAAACTTTATCGTTCCACTTGTCACTGACTTCGGCTTAATCGTGTACTTACGGAGTTTTTTCTCCCGTACTAATAAAAATCAACAATTTTGTTGTCTATCTCAATTGAGATTAATCGGAGCGTAAAACCATTCTATTCGTTTGAAACGGAGGGACCGAATATACTAGTATGACGCAAAGTAAGAGGGCGTTTCAATAAATAAGGTATCGAGCACTCCTACGAGGACTTCATTCCTGTATAAAGGTGCACGTATAACAGATAAGAAGACGGCTGCACAAATCACTTCCACATAGCTGTTTAAGAACTTGTTCCACCGTGGCATCGATCCCAGCGTGGAAAAAATCGGTGTCAAGTTCCTTGGGCCAGGATAGAACGGCTTGCTGCACTTCACTGTCGGTTGTTAATCGCTTACCAGCAAGGTAATCACAGGGTGTTAGGCCAACACGGCTAACCGCGTCCGTGAATTGCTAAGATGCTACAAGTGGGAGGTGCTGGACCACCCACCTCAGTCCTGACCTACCACCCAGTGTTTCCAAATCTTCGGACGCCCGAAGAAACACCTTGCTGGTAGGATATTGGCAACCGTTATATATATATAATATGTATATATATAATGTATATATAATATGTATGTACATATATATATATATATATAAATTAAATTTTCTACAACTTTTATTACAGCACATTTTTACATATCAAATATTAAAGCAAATATTTCAAAATAACGGATAAGTAACACCCACTTCCGGTTGACAGATTTTTACTAAAAAAAACAGTTCTTGTGACTTTCATCAAAATGTTAAATATAAAATTTCGCGTTGATCTGATAAATAGTTTTTGAGTTAAAGCACCCACAAAAAGCTATCAAATCATCGAGAAAATGGTCAAAACGTGTTCAGGGGACCACAAAACGTGTATTTCCGTTGATATCTCGAAGTTGATTTTTTTTTCATGAATACAATGTTATACCCTATACTACGTATATGGAGAAAGTAAAAAGAGGAAAATAATTATAACACAATAAGAATGTTTTCAGCGAAGACGAAATCGCTATGAACATGGATGAGAAAAGATAACATATCCAGCTTTTGTTTCTTGAGTTATTGGTCTATTCCAAAGATACTGTCCAATGAAGTCTTAAAAAGAATTGAGTAGTCCCTGAGATCTCTCTAGAGAGCTGATGAACAACAAGCGACGAACGCAAGCTGTGTAACCGAGCACTTCTCCCCCCTTCCTCCCACCCTCCCCCTACTCCCACCCTCCTTCTCTCCCCATACTCCCACCCCCCTTCTCCAACCCTCTTTCTCTCTCCCCTACTTCCACCCCCTATCCCACCGTCTTTCTCGCCCCCCTATTCCCACCCTCTTTCTCCCTCACCCTACTCCCACCCTCTTTCTCCATCCCCCTACTCACATCCCCACCTCTAACTCTCTTTCTCACACCCTACTCCCACCCCCTATCCCACCCTCTTTCTCTCCCCCCTATTCCCACCCTGTCTCCCTTCCCCTACTCCCACCCTCTTTCTCACTCCCCCCTACATCCAGAGAGGGAGAGAGATAGAAAGAGAGATAGAAAGAGAGATAGAGAGAGTGAGAGAGATAGAAAGAGAGTGAGAGAGAGAGAAAGTTGAATGAATGAATGCATACGCAAGGGTCTTCTAAAGACGAATGCAATATATAATTTTTACTTTCTCCATACGTAGTATAGGGGAAAGTATTCTTTTTAAGAAAAAATCGATTTCGAGATTTCAACGAAATATGTTTTGAGGTCCCCTGAACACGTTGTCACCATTTTCTCGATGATGTCCGTGCGTGGATATGTGACAGCTTTTTTGTGGGTGCCCTAACTAAAAAACTATTAATCAGGTCAACGCGAAATTTTATAGTAAACATTTTTATGAAAGCCACAAGAACTGATTAGTTTTTGGTAAAAATCGGTGAACCGGAAATGTGTGGTTACTCTCGTCACTTATCCGTTATTTTGAGATATTGCTTTAATATTTGATATATTTAAAAACATACTGGAATAAAAGTTCTAGAAAATTAAATTTTCTACAACCTCTGTACGAAACATTTTTCCATATAATGCATTTTTTAAGAGATATCTTAAAAACTAAATTATTTAGACTATTGTTAACAATTGACGCCTAGTTACGTCTTAGTAACGCTACTTTTTCCTTTCTTAATTGTTGGAGCTTTGTGGCTATATCCAATATCAGAAGAATATGGTTTGAGTTTATTTCTGTTCTTGTAATCTAAAATTTTCTCGTAGTTTCTTAAAATATTTTTTATTATTTAACTTATTTGGAATTTTTAGAAATATTACAGGTATGGAGAAAGTCATGTGGTGGTCACATCAGATTTTTAAGTGTTCTAATGCCTGACCGGTTTGCAATTTGCAAGGAAAAAAACAAAATTCGATGAGAGGAAAAGTAACCTACGTATATATATTTAAAAGACAGACAATTTAATTCATGCTCAAACGCTGAAAGCGAAATTCGATTGTCCCGCACGAATTCCAGTATAATAACCATGCGATCTTTAGGAAATGAGAAAAACAAGGGAACCATGAAGAAGGGATTTGGAAAGCTCTATCGGTTCTGCGCATGCGTCCCTGAGTACTTATGGTTAGCAACGAGGTGTTGGAGGAAGCGCATTGGACACACACTAAAGTTGGAGGGCCGCACATGTAGACAGTTGCGATCTCTCCGTGACTGATCAAGCTTTCAATTAAAAAGATTTAAAAAAACGCCTCCATGTGTCTCTCTATTCGACAATCCCTAAAGCTCTTTAACTTTAGTGTCAACTAAGCTTCCTCCAAAACCTTCTTCCTATCCATATCTCGTTTCACCTTTTCTCTTCCTCTTGAACACATTTCTCTTCCTTGAGTCCCTTCACTGATATAATCCTCATCTGGAGAAACTTTTATATGAAGTGCTGTGGTTGCTATCCATTGAAATAGACCGTGTTTTTGGTTATTTATGGACCATTTTACATAAACGAATTCTGTGAATCTTCAAATTCCCAGGATTTTTTGCAATACTGATAAATTAAGAAGAAAACTAAATGTCACGAGAACTTGAAATGTAATGATCGGTCTTCCTAAGCCTCCTCATGAAAACTTTGCAATTAAAACATTGCGGAAGAGTTAATCTATGAATATTAAATTAGTGCGTCAAAGAGTCAGACTACCACCAATAGAAAAAATGATCCAGATAGAAACAAGGTGTATCGCAATATCCCCAACTGATCAAGTGGTCGATCGTCAGCTATAGCATTGCAGACTCTCGTGAAGACCGCCTTGAAATTTAAGAGCAATAGTTTCCATCTGATATATTTATCGACTAAACTAATAGAGAGCAGAGTTAATGAAATTAAAACATTCCGCGCGATTTAAATGCCATAGATTCAAAAGAAGAAAAAAGAGGATAATGATAAAAGAGGTTGAAATAAAATGGAAGGAAAAGGGAGCTTTAATTTGTGCATCAGGCGATGAAGGAGGTGAGGTCGATAATTTCAGATAAGGGCAGATGAGGAGTTGCCGAGTAGAAGCGGAATCGGGCGAAGATCTGAACGGGAGGGTGGGAAAAAGGGAAGGGGAGGAGTGAAGGGGGACGAAATAGACCAGATAATTGAATTTCCTAATCATAACATTTAAAATATTGACTTTTCTATATCGATATACTATAAAGAAGAACCTTTCTGCCAGAGGAAAAAAGTCGTCCAGTAACGATGAGTTTCAAGTTTTCCTCCAATTTCACCCTTCCATCACGAATCTTTAAAAGAAAAGTGTCTCGATGACAAAAGACAATCACATGAAAACAAAATAGCGTTCCACATTTCTTTGATAGTTATGATAGCTACAAGAGGATTTCAGCTCATGCTCATCTATTAAGGCACATTTTTTATAAAAGTATTTATAGTATTAGAAATTCATGCCAAATGAATAGGTTACTTATAATTTAGAATGAAATTTTAATCATTTTGTAAATACTTAAAAAGAAATACATTGATCAATATAGCTGACCTCAAACACAATTTATACTAATCTAACTCATGTCTTAATAAATCTCTCAGCTTTAATGTTCTGTATGCGATATATTAGTCATCAACCAAAATATATAAAATAATATTGACGTTTGGTGAAGTTAAATTAGTATAACTCCAAGAACTAACGTTACCATCCTAACAGAGGCAGCATGACTAAGAAATGGATTTTTCCACTTCTATCGCCTTTAAGGTTTAGGTCGATATCTCCACTGGAAGTTTTGCTGGCACTCCAAACCTTATATCGAAAAGATGAGACCTTCCGTTATACAATTGGGAAAATGCCTAAAACTGAGATTACACTTGGCACTAGAGCACAAATGAATTTGAGATGTGAGGAATCATGTCTGCCACAATATCATATAATTCATGCCCTGCACAAACGACGATTAAATAAAAATCTCCGATGATTTAGAAAAAGTTTTGTACAACACGAAAGAAAAAATGCTTATATGATATCACGAATAGCTTAGCAACAGTTTAAATATACATCCACTACTACCACATACATCGATCCAAGATCGACGTTGGAAGAGATAAATGTAAAATCCAATCGAAAAAGTTAAACTTTTGATGGCACTGTCATTTTAAACATGACTACATATAGCCATATAATTCCTAGGAAATGGAAAAGATAATTCTCCTCGTTTGACATTAATTAGGGAGGTAAAAGACCTGATCTTTCAGGCGATAATTAATCCCATCTGCGTTCCCAAACTAAGCTTTTAATCATATCTGCCTGCTTATCAGCGCAAAAAGCGATTTCCGGGAAAACTGTGTATCAGTCATTAATTCAACTTTTTAAAGCGCTGCTTTTAGCGGGAACATATTACGGAGAGTGCTTAGGCAAGCGCGATGACATTTTTTACGATCGCCTGCCCGTCCGCATAAAGGCGAGGAAACTAATGAACCGCTATGCATTAAATTTCACGCGTGCATCATCAACCTTCGGAATGCTTAAAAGGTTCTCACCCGGGCTTAAATTGTATAAATATCCAAGAGACCGACGCAAGGCAATATAAGGCGTAAACACATAAGTTAATGAACTGAATACAAACTTGTTATACGTAACATAACTTCGAAAGTGAATATCCTGAAGCAATACTCTAGAAGCATTTAGTTCTATATTTATTCGTGCCCTAACAGAGCAATCACGAAAGAAAATTACCAACAATGTACTCATGTTCCATTAATTTAATGAAATTTTTGTCTTGATAATTCCCCACAAAACATGTATTTAACGGCTTGAAATCGCCATTTCTCATTTTGAGTACAATTAACGATCCTGAATACAAAATATACAGTGAATAATGCACATAAATATCGCAAATTATCTTCAACGTTAAAACGTAGACAAAGACTTTTTCAGCAATATTAAACATTATATAAGTAGTTATAGGTGGAGCGGCCCAGCCATTAAGGCCCCGATGTCTCTATCCTTTACTTATCCAATCCTCTTATTAGGTTGTGCCTTTTACTTCGATCCTGAAATTCCCAGATGTTAACTGCGTCAAATACAGCAGGAATAACTAATACACACACATATAACACTTATGCAATACGCTTCGTATACAGCAGTACATTCTATTCAACAATAGGTCGCGTTTCAGCTTCGATTATTAAGATTTACGATCAAGTATAAAAATAAAACAGTAAAAGGGTTTTTATAATAATTATAAATTTCTCTTCGATATTATTTAAGATTAATGAATATAAAGAGGAAGACATGATATAAAAATAAATGAGGTATGCGTAATTTATAGAACATATATTTAAATATACCCTGATGATACGCAAAAGAACGCAGTACGTGCATTTTTCATCTAAAAATAAAAAATCCGTCAATAAAATAAACAAAATAACTTATTTAAGCGTTCCTTGAAAAATGATCAAATATGGAAGAATAAAGCGATGAAAATATAGTTAAAATATGAACTTATTATGAAATTTGCAACTGTGGCATGTTTAATTTTATTATAATCTTTTCTATTGCTATGTTCCTAAAAATGTTTTTTTAAGCGGTGCAATATACATTGCAGAAACTTTCTCAAGCACCTACGTTAGAACCTGGACCCACCACACTCTTTCCTAACCTGAAGGAACTCTCAATGTCTGACAGTTCACTCCCACCGCGGAAATGTTTTTCCTCGTGTAGGTAATATTAAAATATTTATAACAACATTTAGGTAAAAATTGAACTTGAATAATATCAGTACCCAACATAAACATCAATTATGTGGATTGACGAAGCCGTGTGAGCGATAAAGCATCACTGATGGACGGGGATGACGTCAGAGAGCCGAGTAGTGATTTCTCGACTTTTTTCTCTTCTCGATATTTTTTTCTCAAGAATTCGATAATTTATCTTGCCTTCTCGAGAAATCTCGAGAACGAAAAAATTGCCGTGTGAGAATTATTATTAAATATCTTTTTCTTAAAAAGCAGTATTGGGATGTAAGGATGCTAAAATATTTTACAATTAATTTTAATTAATATTTCTCGTACACAAGTGAATTATATTTTCCTTTTAGGAGTAGATTGCATACAAAGGTGGATTTATAGGTATGCGCAGTACGCGCAGATGTAAGGCCCCGTGAGGTGGTCCCTAGTTCCAAAAATAACAAAAACTTATTTTGACTTTGTGGACCTTTATTTAACTCTGTGGAATTCAATAAAAAATACAATTATTATAACTTTTGATTTCATCTCTGCCGATAAAAACAGAGCTGTGACTGTTAATAATATATTGCGTGTGATGCGTTGTTGCCACTCTTCTTTTTCCGTAGTGAAAGAATAGGTCCCCCAAAAAAGGACTGCGGGCAGGGTCTCACGGGACATAACTCCGCCGCTGATTGTATAGGACAAATGAGAAAGCAATGGGCCTTATTGCCCCTTGCCCGTCTCATTGAAAAATCTTCTGACGATCTTACTGGCGAAGAATTTTATTCTATTTTTCATTTCAGAAAACATGAATAGAAGCTACGCAAATTCTAAAATGAAAGTTATTCTGTACATATTTTCTGAATTAAATTCATTTGTATGTTATTAGAAACTTTTATTTATATTCCATAATGTAGGTAAGAAAATAATTTAAGTATTATGGGAAAAAGTTGTAAGCAATATACACTTACAAAGAAATATACCTAAAATTATATAATGTTGAGGTAATAACTACTACTATTGTTACTAATAAAATACTGTACATTTTCTAATGATAATAATTTTATTTAACATTACATGGAATGAATTTCGGAATGAATACAATTTTTTCACTTTTTAAATGAATTTTATCTGAATTTCAATCATAAACAAAGCTTATAAGATACTTAAGGATCAAGAACAAAATGTTCCCGGAAGAATTTATTTGCCTTACCCCTTCACCCTCATAAATATTAAACCTTTTATGGGCAAAGCAATGCAAAGTGAAGAATTTTTGAGTCTTGAGAGGGCACGAAATGGCACGACCCAGAGCGGTGGTCAGTCCTCCACCTCCTACTAAAACCCATTACTCCGGGATTTACCAGCTTGACAGATGGGAAAGTGCCTTCAAAAAATAGAGGTATACATCTTATCGCACGTGAAGAATAGAATAGCAAACAAACCGAAGCCCGGACCAAAGGACCTCAAACCGTAGTGATTTTTCCTTCCGCCTTTCACAGTTTCGAGTTACACTTTTTGATACAAAACTTACTAGAAGAAATCCTTTTCGTCCACGTCTCGCAGGTCCCGCGTTACAGAGGGTCGTTCCTGTGAAGTATGGTATCATCATGCAGTACGCATTCTAGATTTCCGGCTTTGGTAGGTTTACGCCTTATACAGATTCTGCTCATAGCTCTTTGATTAAAATTTTCAACCATGTCTCTCAGATAATGACTACGTCTGAATAGAGAGAGAGTGCTATCGGGGAAAATAGAAGCCTTAAGAAGAATCAAAGGTTCCTATTGCTAAATTCATAGAAGGCGAACGTCCAGAGGAGTGTGAAAACAAATGAGTTGAGTTTGTTAATGGGAAGAGACGGGTGATATCTTGCTGCCCATTTCGCAAAAACGCATCGAATAGAATGAGTGGCCGTGACGAAATGCTGGGTTATATTCTGTTCACAACAGACACAAAGAATCAATGTGTATAAACAACGTAATAACAACGCCGAGAATGGCGCCAGATAAGTGAAGAATAAGACCGCAAAACAAACGAAGCTGTGAGACTGTGAAAATATATAAACTGCTAGAGATTGTACTGCTACATCATTATAAACTTATCACAAAAGAGGACACACAAACAGACATCCTACGGAAAATAGGCTGAAAATGTAGAATGCTTCATGAAAAAAATTCTCGATAATCTAGAGAAAATTTTTTTGAGACTCGAGATTCTCGAATTTTGGAGAAAAAATTTCTCGAGAAATGAGAATTTGAAAGTAAGGGAATTTCTCGAGAATTCTCGAGATGAGAGAGAGAGTAGCTGGTCGTAAAAATCGATACATAATAACGTCACAGGACGCTATATATGAGAGAAATACGGCTTAGTAGTATCCTTATGACGCCAAGATCTATAATTGAATTTTAATGAAAATAGTTCATGCCATTTTTTAATAAATCGACTTATTGTGAAAATCGACAAAAATAAACTACAGTCAAACCTCGATTTAGCACCACCGTTTGTCCACCACTGACATTGGCGTTAAAGCGAGGATGGCGGTAAATCGAGGTATATGCTAGCTCTATGTAATCATAAGATGGAAGTTCTGTTCTCTACGAATTTTGGGCGGTATGCTGCCGGGGTGGACCTATATAGGCGGGGGGGGGGGGGGAGTAAATCGGGGTGGGACTGTATCCTGTATTTGTGCGCTATACCGTTCATCTCTTCAGATTTTATGCATAAATAAGAGAAATCATTCGATTTCGTATAACAGTTAAGGCCATAGAGCAGACGGACAGACGGCATGGCGAAAACCACTTTTTTGGACACGAGGTACCTAAAACGCGTATTAGCGTCAAAATCTCAAAGTCGATTTTTTCGCGATTTAACACTTTCTCTCTATAAATATATACGTACTACGTATATGAGAAGGTAAATTTGTAAATCCGATATTATAAATCTTAAATAAATCCGTCAAATCTGCGTGCAAACATTCCTTTATTTTTAATCGGGCGGCGCGAAAAACGCATCCGATTTGAAGAGCCGTCGTTCCGTTAACCTGGTGATGATTAAAAATCCGAAAATCACAAAACTAAGTAAAAACAAAATTAAATCATAAAAACATTTTATTTAAATAACATTGTAACAAACAAAATAACAGACACGGAAATTTCTGTGTAAGATACATAGATGAATTTCATTTGTATCATGAGTAAATTCCACAGTGGAGTCAAAACTTATTAATGAGGAAATAACATGTGTGTGTGTGTAATTTAAAAGTTATAGCAAAATTTAAACTTATATTAAAGTAAGTCAGTAGTTATATATTTCCATTTCCCATCACAGGATAAGTTAGCAGTTAAATTTCACAATGACAGGATGATCTACCACAATTAACTTCTTTGTGAATGAACCATCATTTACTGATAGAATTTAGATCACGTCTACAAAATCGCCGCTTAAATCAAACTGACCTGTACAGCCAAGAGCTGTTTCCCAGATCTTTCTTTTTTCATTTGAGATTAATTTCTCGAACAAAAGAACCGGTATATTCTGAGCACAAATCGGGCAGACAAGAAAGCAACTTGATGAGCGTAAAATTTGGACACTTTATCAAGGGAGAAGAGCTCAGCAGAGACAAATACGTCTGCCAAAGGGCTTTGGAGGAGGAAAAAGGGATGTCTGTGAAGCGGCGGCGAAAGGGAATAAGAGTCCGTAAAAGAGAGGGAAGGGTTCGGAACGGGGGAGAGGGGTCTGGAACAAGGAGGAGGAGGGGTTTGGAACGGAGAGTGTTTCGGAACGGAGGGGAGAAGTTCAGAACGGGGGAGGAGGGGTCTGGAACGGAGGAGAGGTCCGGAACGGGGAATGTTTCGGAACAGAGGGAGATAGTGTATCGGAACGGGGGGAGGAGGGGTCTGGAACGGGGGACAGGGATTCGGAAAGGGGGAGGGAGGGGTTGCGGACGGGGAGTGGGGAAGGTGGCCCTCTCCCTTAGAGGGTTTTTCGTGTAGAAGGATCGATGCCCCGCATTTCGTCTCCACCTCGTTTCCCAATGCGTATCGTGAATGGAGAACGGAGGAAGTTGTGTTCGATTGCCCCGCGGGGCAAGTGACCCCATCCCCACGGGTAGGACCATAGCAGGAAAGGGCCCCGATGAGGCGACAGACCCACAAACGGTCCTCTCGAGCTCTCCTGTTTTCCTCCCAGACTCCACAACTTTCCTCGCCGACATTCTGACCCGCTCTCATCTACACGAGGGAAGCACACTCACCCCGTTCCCCTTCTGTCCTCTTTTATCCCTCGCAGACTTTCACTGCGCGACCGGAATGGCAAAGGGAGTGGGGAGAGGAAATGAATGGGTGTGGGGAAGGGGAATGGGTGGGAGAGAAGGCCGGACGAGATGGGCACGTACTGACGTGCAAACGGTCGTTACGCTGCTTGGACCTCCAATTCTGTACTTATCTCCCCCGCCACAGTCCCGGCAGAGTTCGTTTGAATGCTTTAAGCCGTTCGATGGTTTCCCCGCCTATGGTAATTGATACCATTGTCTAACCGTGCAGCCTTATGTACGGTTAATGTACAGGCATTAACCGTGATTACCGGATTGAATTTCATGATTTTGCGAGAAAACGGATTTTCCTCGCAAACAAGATATATATATTCTTTTACAAAACGCTAAAAAAGGTGTCGGCGACTCGCAAGGTAATATAGTAATGTAGATATATAACATTCGAAATCCATACCATGATCCTAGCAATACTAGTCCTTTATAAACAAATTATTGCCAAATACTGGAGTGCAAATGTATTATTTAACGAATAATATAAACGTAGATGGATCGTTGATTATTAAATAATTATAAATAAAATAAATAACTACTTAGTATAGCCTGTAATGAATCATGGCAAGGTACTATGCGCGTAATTGTAATATGTTTAATCCAAAAATAAAAGTGTATGGCTGCTAGGGCAGAAGCTTCGTATGCAAGTAATATGCGACTGCATTCAGAGAGGTGAAATGAATGATGAAGTCATTTTCAATGCTAGAATTTGCATTTAAATTTGAAGAGGTTCCCTATATTTGAAGCAATTAAATATAGTGTAGAAATACTTCTTTTACCAGCAGATAAAGCCTCCCTCCCTCTCGCTAAACCTCCCGCTTTCCCAAACTTCCGCTTTCCCTCATTCTCTCCCTCCCCCTGCCCCTTTCTTTCTTCTCTCTCCTTCCTTCTCTTTCACTCTCCCCTTTCCCCCACACTGCCATCTTCCTCCTTTATCCCAATAAGGTGCAAACGAAGAACGAACGGAAGAGTCAAAAGTTTAGTGTGAAAAAATGAGGAGCATCAACAAAAACAAACCTAATGGAAAGAAGAACGTTTAGTCTATGGTCTGCATCAAAGAATTTGTTGCAAATTGATTAGATCAAAATCAATAATTCATTATGACGTCCTTAAATGTCATTGAAAGTGTCGAGTCAATGAAATCTTTAATTAGATTGCCATTTCCCTTTTAAAAGCTTTGAGTTCGTTGCTATGGTATTTAGAATTTTTCATTGTTGTGCCTCTGAAAACCGTGTTTTCTTTGCGATTAAAAACTAATATTTACGCTAATTCGACACAGATATGAATTTCGTCTTTAAAAATTAAACTTCATTCTTTCATCTACAAAACTGTTTTATTACGAGTTAGCATCCCAATTTTAAGCAATTGTAAAAAACATATTTAGAATGCCTGCATTGAATTGAATGCTTTTCTTATGGGGTAATGAAATGGAACAATGGGATTTATAAGACCCTCAAAATGAAAATTTTGAGATTTTCGATTTTTTCCGTTGGTTGTGACCTATGACCGACCAGCATGCCAAATTTCACATCATTAGCCTTTCTAGAAGTACATTAGAATGAGGAATGGGGCACCTAGGAGGTTCGTACACCAGATTATTATATTATAGAGAGATATTAAAGCTGTAACTTTTCAATGAGTTTTAAGTTTATTATTGTTACTCAAAATAAATAGTTCTGTCATTAAAAGTTTACCATTGATTTCTACCTATACTTTTGCCGGAATAAGTTTGCATCTGGTATCCGTGTGTTCGCCGAATTCATCGTGGTCCTTTAATATAAGAGGGTCGACTACCGAGGAGATTTCTGCTAGCATCGGCATAAATTGCGTCACGCAAATAGTACGGAGGAAATGCTTAACTTGGGCGGACCGTGTTTCAAAGGAGGGAATAGGTGAAGAGGCCGATTATTCCTATTAGAGTCTCAGATGTCAACTTATTCCGGCACGATTTTCCCTCCGAACTGGCCCAAAAATAGGGGTGCGCGTGGTACACGAGGGCGCATGATATCTCCATTAGATTCCGTATCATGTGACCGTTATCATCCAAAAAACCTATCTAATGGTGTTAACGAGCGAAAGGGTTTATCGCAGGGTACAATAAAACTTCCTCAAATAATCACCAGAACCAAGAGATATATCTGGTGCATTTCCCGGATGCGATAAGATAGGCCAAACGGAGATTCTCATTTGTTGCCCCCTTTAATGGGCTTTTGCGGCAATTGCCGGGCAATAATGTTCAAGTATACTTATGAGAACGAACAATATAAGAAACGCAGAATTTCCAAAGTTCTCCAATTGCGTACACGAGAGGTAGACCAAAAATTGGTTCGAGTTTACTGTGTGAGTGGCTTTTGTATGTTTCTGCCTGTGCGTGTCTCCTTTTAACTTAGGTCCTGCGACGGTGTTTACCAGCAACCTGCAGCGCGAGTGAGAGCATTCTCTTCCTTTATACGGTGAAGGAGTTTTTGTTTACTTACTATTGTATTGCTTCACCGTGTCTCGCAACCCTCACTTTTCAAGAAGTTACATGCCAAAAAGGGATAGTAAAGAAATAGGGAAAACAAAGCAAGGACACACGAAATCGCCGGCTCTTTAAATAATCAATTCTCATAGACTGCCACAGGCCGTTTTCCCCCTTCATTCCCAATACGACACACCTCTCTTGCGAGCCACATGCCACCAAATACGAACTAAAGCGTAGCCCTCCGAAAAGAATGTCGCTCGAAGTACTATAAGAACCCCTCCTACTTGTACGTTCTCACCCCACCAAGCCGCCTGTCCGAAGACATCATCGAAGGATGAGAAACCCACTACGCAGCAGTTACCAGACTCTCTCCCTCTCTCTCTCTCCACCACCACACACAACAATTAGCACGCATCGCCGTTACCTCAAGTCTTTACTCCCCCTAACCTCTCGGACGACTGTTTCCCTACTCTTCTCCTCCGCCGTTTCCCCATTTTGGCTTCACCGTGGGAATCCCAATTTCCCCGCCCCTTTGCCGCGAAACCGCCGAATAAGAAAACTCATTCCTAGCCCACTAAAACCTATCCATTCCTCTCGACCTCCGTAAAGCTAGGTTTACATTAATTCGAGCTCGAATCCGATTGACTCGAACGCGATCGTCGTACGAGTTCTCGGCTGAAGGTCGAATTCCAGTAAGTGTTTACATTACTTGAAGATGTGATGTGATACGAGCCGAGGTCTCACAATCAGTTGTGTATGAGTCAGCCGCGAAGTATGCACTCTTGGCAGTTAAAATGGAGAGAAAAAAACGTAAATGTTGGATTCGTGAGTGGATAAGGAGGCGCGATCAGTTGAACGCATCCTCTTCAATTTGCGAAGAATTACGAATTGAAGATACCACCGGTTATAGAAATTACTGGAACCATCGAAATGGATTCGAGCACGAATTCGAAGCACTCGGATTCGAGGAATTCGCTGTTTACACTACTTCGTGCTCGCAGTCAAGTGGACTCGAATTAATGTAAACCTAGCTTAAGCCTCAGTGGGTCCAGCAAGAGTGACATTCGAGAACACGTTCGCCCACGCACCCACCAGCTCTCGGATCTTCCGCTTCGCTCCACTAGTTCCCGATATTTGAGAGTGAAAAGGCCTCTCCCGCTGAATCTGCTGTTTCACTCCTCCCGACGCCTTCCCAGCATTTGTTTTTTCTCCTAAATTAGCGCACGCACACACATTTGGATCGAAATCGTCGTCCCAGACCAAAAAATGAAGTCAAAATTGCTATGAAAAACGCAACAAAGTGAGAATTGAAATGAATGCTTAACATGCAACTGCGAAAGGGCACACAGTGTCCGTTTTCTCACTAAGATCCACGCCCTCTGCGCATCTTAATTTTAACGAATCCATGATATAGATCTAGATCACATTCCTTATGACTTCGACGTTGAAATTAATCTAAAAATTAACCAAATCTAATACATTAGGATGAGTGTCTGTCTGTCTGCTCTCAATGCACTCGGACACCGCGGGAGCCAGTGAAGCCAAATCTTGCTTGGGCTCCAAATTCATGCAGAGGAAGGTCGAGGGCTTTGTTTGAATACGATTCCAAGGTCCCAAGTTCGGCTATAGCTATTCTTTTTCCAATTAGAATAGAATGTGAATGAATGCACCGAATTTTTTTCTTGCATTTTAAAATTCCTTATATTCGTCATAGAAACTTGGTACTTGAACAAAGAAACGCCTACAAGAATAATAATTACATTCATCTCGTCGATTTTTGAAGAGGCGTCAAATCGATACACAAATTTGTTCTGAACGCCAAAATTCGATGTTTTTGGAGCTGAAAATGTTTGACGCTAACGGCGGCCACCGAATATACAATATTTTGTTACCGTTTTGTCAGTCATTTCGAGCTGGAAGGGCAACTAGGCATTCCTTTCTCTCCAAAAGTATCAGGGTTCGTGTCCAGGTGGAACTTTTCCGTAGTTCACGGGACTTGCACGTTAAAAATTCTCGAATTTTTATCTCCGAATAAATTTTTTATTGGTACCTCACAGATCATAAAAGGCCTAGGCCTGTGGTTCCCTATGTTCTCTTCGAATGCGATTCCCAATCTTTTCAACCTTCAGAAAATTCGCGGACCGCATCATGCTGCTGGTTGTTTTTTACACTCCATTGCAAATTGAAATCTAACCTAATATCAAAGGAATAATATGCACTCAGCGATCGTTTGTAATATTTACACCTTACATTTGTGACATTCTTATTGATTAGCTCAACAAATATATTTGCGGAGCATAGCAGGGAGGATGTATTTTTTCCGCGGACCCCTTGTAGTAGCCTCGCGGTCCACACCACTGATCTAGGCAAAATAGAATACGGATGGCGTTTTATTTTATATACGAGCTCATATTTCCGTTCTGTGTCTGTGCAATCAATTAAATTAAAATAGCAATTAAACGGTAAGGGATATAAGACTGGAATTTGCAGTTTGTGAGTAATATGACGACATTTGTTAAGCTGTTAAAGAGTAATCTGTGCACGGCAGGGGGTGCCCCTTCAAAATATTCTAATTCTGAGAAAACGCCCGTAGATAGGAAGTTAAAATCTTGCTCTATTTGTGTGCCTCCTTTAATGCCAACTATATAACTGTAGAGGAAATCTTTTGGATAAATCGGTTGGCGGCTGGAGGTGCTTATAAAACAACGGTTTCATCTACTGCAATGTTTAAAATGCTCATTATTACATGTTCCTGCATTCAATAATCTCCAAATAAAAAAAATCTGATGTGGCCACCACATGACTTTCTCCATACCCGTAATATTTCTAAAAATTTCAAATAGGTTAAAAGATAATAAATATTTTAAGGAACAGAAAAATTTAGACTTTACAAAGAAATAAACTCAAACCGTAGCCTTCTGATAATGGATATAGCCCCAAAGCTCCAACAATTAAGAAAATAAAAAGGAGCGTAAAGGGTTTACAATAGTCGGCGGTAGGTGGCAGGTAAAATATTTATTTTTAAGATATCTCTTAAACAATGCATTATATGGGAAAACGTTTCAAACAAAGGTCGTAGAAAAATTAAATTTTCTACAACTTTTATTCCAGTACCTTTTTAAATTAATCATTTATTAAAGCAAATATCTCAAAAAATGAAAAAATGACAATAAAAAATTCCCACTTTCGGTTGACCGATTTTTACCAAAAACTAATCAGTTCTTTTCCCTGTAATATAAATTTCAAATATAAAATTCGCAGTGATCTGATTGATAGTTTTGAGTTAGAGCACCACAAAATGCCAGTCACAGACACACCCACACACAACATCGAGAAAATAAACATGTTCAGGGGACCTTAAAACATGCATTTCCGTAGAAATCTCGAATATGATATTTTTCATGAAAACAATACTTTCTCTATACTTCGTATATGGAGAAAGTAATTATACGGCGTCTTTTTATCGGAGAATATTGCTTTTCAAATAACTCTTGGACAATTTGAAAAAAATCGAACCCGAGTGTACGCCGCAAGAGCCAAGCACGTTACCCGCTCACCCATTCCCGTTCTCAGCAAGCATTCGACAATGAAGCCATTAAGTCGCATGCGATGTTTTTGCATATTTTCTTCGTTGATTTCTCGAACCCAAGGGCCCATTCACAAAAACCCCGAGACAAGGGCCTGCTTATTTTCGATGTAGAATCACCTGGTCGCGTTTCATAAAAATCCGTGACCCGAAGGTCGTAGCCTCTCCTTATTCACATGCAGACGGCGGAAAGGCCAAGGCCTGTCAGTCAAGGAGTGAAGGCCATAATCGAAGGACACACACAGTTTGATCGTTCAGTCCACCGCCTGCAGGTCTGATAGTTACAAGTAATGGCCAGAAGGCGATCGCATCCTTCACAACAGACTCGAAGTTCTTATCCTCAGTTCAATGGTGCTCTCCCGTAGGAAAGATTGTGCATTGGGTTAAGGAGTGGCTGCAAAAACGGGAGTTTGATTTTTTTTATTGTTTTACCTTTTTAAATTCTTTGCGGAATGCACATCGCAAGTTATTAATTTTACTCCGAACAGCATCCTTAGTTACAGATGTATCAAACGTTTTATAATAATCCACTAGTTTTGTGTACGTTTTTCCACAAAGATCCTTTATTCATGTAAAGTTTATCTTTCACTTTCCACTAACAAACGTTTTTATAGATATCTATAAAAGGTGTTTAAAACTCTGGGCTGTTACACTTTTTATGCGTGTAAACAGTACAGGTGCACAGTGGTAATAGGTTTTCTATACAGAAACTCGCGTGCGGACTAGTGCTTGTCATCCCACTCTCCCGGGATCCCGGGGGTAAAATGGTTTTCCCGTTTCCCGGGAAATCCATTGAATATCCCGGAAATTCCCGGTATATCATAAAGAGAATTTTACTCTAGATTTTATCGTCCGCATGGTTCCTAAAGTGACCACTAAGACTCTCTTTGTTTCGGAGTTGCTTAGCTTCACTTCTAATGCAATAATAAGGAAGAAATTTGTATAGAGCACTCACAAATGCTTGCATTCTCGTGGGAATATATACAGTGGAAACTTCGATTTTACGTCCTCCGATTTTACGTTTTCCTCGAATTTACGCATTTTTCTTTCGGTCCCGGTGTTTGGTCCATAAGAACAATGATAAATTTTAACAGCTTTTACGTTTTCGCGCTTTCCTCGAATTTACGACAGGAATTTCACGTCCGAATAATATGTAAATGCCCCCGATTTTACGTTTATAGTATTCCCAATTACAATTCAACTGAATCGTTTTCCATACTCTCTAATTAATAAATTATATTGGTGTATTCCATATTAAAAAATCATTGACACGAAAAAAAGCGGCTGAATACCACTGCGCTATAGGGTATGAATTCACTGTGTATACAGAATATTTCCCAAATTGAGCACATTCTGACAAACTGTTTGGAGTATCAAAGTTCATATTTTTCTCACGACTGCAGCTGGTCTTTTCATAATCAAAATATGCACATCACTGAGCGATCGTAGTGTGAACACATTATGTTTTCTTAAAAGTTACTGTAATCAATTACTAATAGGAAATATAAATTAGAAGACTGTTGTCGATATGATTTTGTATTTATGTGAGAAATGTATTGTTATTGTATTTTTATTTGTGTTGTGGGTATTTATAACGTGATAATAATTGTATTTTATTGGAAATAAAAACTTGATCATCCAGCTCAATATTTCGTTTCATTTTAACGTACTCAAATCCGCCGCCATCCAAAATACCAACCCAGAAAGTTTAACTCGATTCGAATATACCGCGCATTCGGCGCTGTCAACAGCAAAATTTTAACTCGATTCGAATCCACCGCCATCCAAGATACCAACAGCAAAATTTTAACTAGATTCGAATCCGCCGCCATCCAAGATACCAACAGCAAAATTTTAACTCGATTCGAATCCGCCGCCATCCAAGATACCAACAGCAACATTTTAATTAGATTCAAATTCCCAGTCTTCCAAGATACCAACCTGACATTGCGCATTACGATCGTCCTTTGTTATGACGTCATTGCGATCATCTTTTGTTTATCTTTAGTTCATAGTTCCCCCGACAGGTGGCGTCACTATCGCTGTGCCAAACTCAACATTCCTATTCTACTAATATCGCCTCAAAAATGTATCTACCTTTCTAAAATTACCGCGCCGTGAACTTCGGATCACTCAATTAGGATAAAAGACCCTTGGCCGTGTTATAGCACGCTTCACGTCACCGCCTCCAGATGGAGGAGTAACGAAGCAAAAGGAAACAGATGAAGACAAATCACAGCATCGAACTCGAAGTTGATGAAATCGACCCATTCAGCGAATAGATCAAAAAACGACAAGGACGGGAGGGAATGGAAAGGAACGAGATGACAAGGAAGGGAAAGGCACGAGAAGGAAGAGAATGGCACGAGGTGAGAAGGAAGGGAAAGACACGAGGTGAGAAGGAAAGTGGAAGGAGAGAGAGGGAGGAAAGGTAAGGCGAGAGATCGGCAAAAAGACGAGTTTCCGCGACAATCGTTTGGAGATTAGCATGGAAAGCCACGGATCGTGACTTACAGCAGTGGTTCCATCCATGTGAAAGACAAAAACAAATGTGGAAGGGGATTACACGAAATAGCACACTATCGGAGACAATGCGACCTATTTTCCATTTGGTTATTTTCTCTCTCTCACACACACACACACACATGCATTCCACGAAAGAGAGAATAAGGATTTTTCAAAAGAAAAAATGGAAGAAATGTCTTTCTCGCTCTCCAGAGCGTGGGAAAGGTGACGAGGGCGTGCGAGAAGTAAGCGGGAGTTAGGGGAGGGATGAGGCGAGGGATGGAAGGAGGCAAACAAAGAGCGAGGCGTGGGCGTAACATCCGAAGAAAAAAAAGAAAGGGAAGGAGGTGGAACGACGCCAGGTCTACAGCCGCCGCTGCTGATGGGCCCGCCCGCTGAAGATAGTAGCGAGTGGCGTGCCTTTATGGGAGTATCGAACACAAGGGGCGCAAGGGAGAAATGGGAAAGAGCCTGGCATTATGTATACGTTGGCAAAGCTTCCTCAGAGCCAACATATCGATCTCCATTATTGATTTTGACACCGACACGAAAAATGTATCGAAACTGTCTGCCAGAGTTCCAGCGATCCATTAAAAAAATCCTTAAGGGTTTTCCGTCTCGTATCCCATCTTCCTCCTACTTAACATTTTTGTTCGTAGTTTTCCACGGAGATGTTGAAGATGGATGCGAGTTGGAAACCAAAACCGAGAGGGATTAGGGAGAGAGCGAATGGCTAAATAAAATATAGGAAAAAGTAAAAGGGAAACAGAAAAAAGAGATAACGAGATGGCGTCCGTTTGTCTTCTCTTAAGCGAAGGCCTCGAGCCAAACCAATTGGAACGTCAATGAAAGGCCGAGGAGGAATAGAGGAGAATATGACTAAAAAGGGTAAGGCAAGTAGGGAGAGGGAAGGGAGAAGAGAGAGAAGGGAATGGTGATTAGGTGAAATAGATACGAGAAGGGAGAGGGAGGAGAGAGAGAGAGAGAGAGAGAGAGAGAGAGTTGAGTGAGATTAGAGAGAGATGGATAGTGGTGGAGATTTCAGTGGCGCTGGAGGAAGTTCAAAAAAGAAGCCGTGGACGAAACACGCAACTTCATTAAGAAGTGTAGGAGCGACGTAAAAATAAAACAATGCGGGTAACGATACAAGGACCTCGATCGAGGATTGCGAAAAGAGATCCAAAAGATGAGCGAGGAGAGGAAATTTTTTGCAATGGTGACATCTGCGTTCAAACATCGGAGACGAATGGCTCCTACGAGAGATTTAACACGCGAGTTGTCAGCTGCTCCCACACCGAAACTGGATGACATTTTATCCGCGGTTTGTTTCTATCATGCAAGGAAATGAACGGGACCCTTAAGGTGAACACAATCGCTCGAAGTGATGTTTGTTCGATTCTGTGAACATAAAACCCAAGCCGAATATGAGGAAAACATTCGTCAATACGCATTCAATATCTACACCAGTGATGTCCGACCAATAGCTCGCGGTCGCCTGCTAGCCCGCGAAGATTTTTTCAGGCTTCCGCGGAACTGATTTTATAATTCAGTTGGTCAATACAAAACATCATTTCATTAAAAAAATTTAAAATTTTTTAGTTAGACAAAGTGTTTTAAAACAATCTTTGCGATATCATCGAAAGCATGCTTTCGTTTAAAGAGATTCAATGTCGGTGGACTGAAGGTTACAATATAAGATGTTTACTCAGTAGGATGGATCCTCGTACCTGTGCGAGACGGCATTTTTGCATACGATTGTCATAAAAACCAAACACAGGAATCGTCTTCCCGAGAAGCATTTGAAGAATTGTGACACTCGCTATATCACCGTACGTACTAAATTTAAATAATCTGATGAGGCCACCACATGAATTTCTCCATATATATAATATTTCTAAAAATTCCAAATAGGTTACATATTAATAAACATTTTAAGAAACTGCGAGAGAATTTTAGACTACAACGAACATAAACTTAAACCATTAATATTAAAGCAAATTTTCCGGTTGACTGATTTTTACCAAAAACTAATCAGTTCTTGTGACTTTTATGAAAATGTTAAATATAAAATTTTGCGTTGACTTGATTATTAAATTTTGAGTTAGAGCACCCACAAAAAAGCTATCACAGACATCATCGAGAAAATGGTGAAAACGTGCTCAGGGAACCTCAAAACGTGTATTTCCGTTGAAATCTCGAAGTCGACTTTTTCATGAAAACAATACTTTCCCCTATACTACGTATGGAGAAAGTAAAAAAATTGTCACAAAATGTTCAATCGCAAGTGTCACACTAGTATCGACAATTTTATTTGTAATGGCATCGGAATGAAAAACTATCTATTTCGGTCACTTTGAATTTTGATGTAAAACATTTTTATCAACCTTATTAACAAAAATAAATTATATTTATATATATTTTTGTCCATGAAGTTTTCTCTCGGGTATGACCCATGAGTTTAACCGAGTTATGGGGGGGGGGGGGGGAGGGGTCCGCCGTGAGTTGTAGGTAAGCTAAGTAGCCCCAGAACCCGAAACGGTTGGACAGCAGTGATCTACACTGCGAGGATTGATAAGACCCACAATGGTATCTAAAAAGTTACTGTAAAAATATATGCATTACGACTGAATTCTTTTAATATACAACTTGAAAAAATGGAACATTATGGGTAAGTAAGACGCAATTCAAAATTTTTATTTCTCAGTTTAGTTTGTAGTCTCTCCAGGGTTCAATATAATATTCACGGAATGAGGATTTCAAGGCTATTCTTAAAAGACCTTCCTAAATCCTATCCTCCCGCGCCTTCCTATATTAATTAAGAAACAATCATCGCCACTCTAAGGCGAGCAATGATAATTCGCCCGAGAGAATTCAAACGGACGAAATGAAAAGGTTCATTAAGATAAATTTAATATTTATTTATAAAATAATGACCGAATATTTGCAATGTGGGTCATTAAAAAGATATTTATACTAGGGGGTCAATTTTTCCTCTAATTTTTCATGGCGCGTGTGCGGAAGACATTTGCCATGTGCAACCTTTTCGGAGATTTCAGATAAATTGGCGTCCTTTTCTGCGACGCCATTATTTTCCTCAACAGTCAAAAAAAGTAAATAAATGTATCTGGGCATATTAAACTTACGAATTAGCATGGGGATGGTGCAGAGTCGGCATATACCGATATTTTACGACTAGTCTGCAACGTCGCACAGTAGCGTGTGTTTTTTTATTTCACAATAAACTATCTATAATTCCAAATTCCACAAATATTAGAGCGCACAAATTTTGCCCGTGTGCGCTGGCATTGCAGACCGTACGCGCGCGCTCAGCTTAGAGGGAACATTGCTAGGGGCTATAAAAAGGTCGTTAAAGAGGAAAACAGAAAATTGCCAAAGCTGTAATATGTTATAATTAAATATCCCTATCTATTTGTGCATACTTCTTAGGTGTTCTTTACAAACAGTAAAAATCTGATGTGGCCACCACTTGATTTTCTCTATATCTGTAATATTTCTAATTATTCCAAATAGGGTACATCATAATAAATATATTAAGAAACTGCGGGAAAATTTTAGACTTTACAAAGAACAGAAATAAACTCAAACCATAGCCACAAAGCTCCAACAATAACGAAAAGAAAAAGGATCGTTACTAAGCGTCAATTGTTAACAATATTCGTCGGTAGGTGGCGTGGTGGTGGAAGCTAAAAATATGATATCTCTTAAACAATGCATTATATGGAAAAATGTTTCAAACAAAGGTTGTAGCAAATTAAATTTCCTACAACTTGTATTACAATACATTTTTACATTTATCAAATATTAAAGCAAATATTTCAAAATAACGGATAAGTGACAAGAGTAAACACCCACTTCCGGTTGACGGATTTTACAAAAAACTATTGTTCTTGCGACTTTTATAAAAATGTTAAATATTTCGCGTTGACCTGATTAATAGTTTTTGAGTTAGAGCACCCATAAAAAGTTATCACACACATTAACACACACAGACATCGATAAAATGGTCAAAACGTGTTCAGGGGACCTCAAAACGTGTATTACCGTAGAAATCTTGAAGTCGATTTTTTTCACGTATATGGAGAAAGTAAAAATGGAACGCCTTATGCTCAGATCGTGTCCGTTTTTATGTTTCAACTCCGATACTATTGCTCAAATATTCCTCAAATTTGTAATTAAGGACTTCTGGGCAAAGGCAATAAAAAAGTACACAAATGGCTCACAAAATCTAATCAATCAATGCCATTAGTGGTTCTTCCTTTCATATTTGTGTAAATAAAAACATTGTGATCTACTATCTTATTGTCACGCTGGACGATGTCTTTCTCGAGCAATATTTCATTTCGGTAGGTAGGCCTAATATTGAAGATAAATGAAATATAACAATAAACATAATAAGCTGTAAATAAAGACAAGAAATGATAATCGCGAGAGATATTCCCTCATGAAAAATTGAATTAATTTTTTTTAAACTACAGATTGGCGAAATATATTTACGGATTATCACCGAAAGAATGGGATACTAGATAGCAAAAAGTGTTAAGCACTAACGAAGACCCTTAAGTTTTCATTTAATCAAGATTTAATCATTGCTGAGAATTCAAAGCGAAGTTTTTGGAAAATATTCTCAGCTCTGTAAATACACTGACCACTATATTTCCTGGAGAGAATGCGGCCTCGTATAGATTTCTAGAAACCAAATCGAGATTGCATATGAATTTTTCGTTCTCGTCACGTAAAGAACTCGATATTCTCGCACGGAGTCATGGTTAGCGCTTTACCGAACGCAAATCATAACCGACGAATGGAGCATAAAAAAGCACTGCGCCGAACCAGAGTTAATCGCTATATGGATTGTAGCGTGAGAAGCGAGGCGCGCCCAAAAAACCCTTCCAAAAAAGTGGGACACACACAGTGGCAAACAAAATCCTCGCACTCGGCGGTCGCGAGTTTTACTTCCACGAGAAGATAAGGCGCATAATAACGCGAGGCCGCACGGATGATTGGGAGGCTCTCTCACCGCCACCGGAAATCACGGTTAAGCGAACGGGAGCGAAGGCACGTTTCGGGCAAACAACAGACGCGGGTTCTGTCATGAAAAGCTCGCAAAACAAGAGAAGAGAACGTGTGCGACTCTGGATGCGTCGTGGCAATCTCTGCGCGCGCCACAAAAGGGGTTCGGAGGAAAGGAAAACAAACGAAAAGGGACGAGAATAGGAGACGACCTTACAAAATGAGAAAAACGAGAGAATGCGAACATATGCGGAGGCAAAGGAGTGAGCGTGACGAAGAACAAACTTCAATTTGCAAATTGAACCACTCGAGGGCATTGTCAATACGACACGTCAAAGTGAGATTGAATCGAATATTTTGGAAGAAAAGTGACGCCACACGCGTCTCCAAACACTCGGCTCCCTATAACACGGGAGATGCGTTCTGAAAATGTACCGTGTTATGAGAATCCGTGTTGTATGAATCCAGATTTATATTATTAAAGGGAGGATGCGGACCACACCTTTTTAGAAAGCCTCCTTCAAACACAAAATTTCCCAACCTATCCTCCCGATTCACCACAAAAATCGAATATAATAGAAAAATAACTTGAAAACACTATCACCCACCAATACAGGCCGCTAGTGAAGTGAATGTACTAAGATGTAACGAGAAAGATTCGGAAGAAAGTCTAATTTCTACAGATGGTAGGAGGAACTGAATGATCGCCAGGGTCAGCCACTCGTGGATAGGAGAGGAAGTGAAGAGCAGACTACTGCAACGACCTATCACTGCCAGTGGACATCATTGCACTGTTCGGAACGGTGAGGAGGCTAGCAGAAGTCGAGGAGCACGTTGGTGTGATTGGTGGTGGTGGTTCCTGAGGTTTTATCATGCGTTCTTTGCACGAAGTGAACGCATATAGGGGAGATCGTTTACGTGCGTCCTCATGTTAAAACTCGGGAATCGCTGTACATATTTTGATGATATTTGGTATTGGGGAGTTTTGCTAAAATTGGTCGACCGATTCCAATTTTGGTCAAAATCGGATAACAATTACGACCACTTTGCATGAAGACCTACATGTAGTTTACAATGTTCCTGTTTCAACTACGGAACCGCCTGACGTATTTTAATGAAATTTGGTATTGGGTGGTTTACGTAAAATTGATCGATCAATTCCAATCTTGGTTAAAATAGGACAACAATTACGACCACTTTACATGAAGACAAAAGTAGTTTACAACATACCCGTTTCAACTCAGGAACCGCTCGATGTATTTTAATGAAATTTGGTATTGGGGAGCTTTGCTAAAATGGGTCGACTGATTTTAATTTTGGTTAAAATCGGAAAATAATTACGACTACTTTACATGAACACCTACATGTATTTTACAACGTACCTCGCTCGCTTCACGTTAAATATTCATCTGAGCGAGAAATATTGAGAACGTTGTGAAATCTCAAAGAACGCATTTGGAAACTCTGTGTACTTCAATCTTGTTATTTTAAATGTAAAAAAATGAGGAAAGTAGGCATCGTAAGTTCTGTTTGGATCATCTTGTTACCCTTATAAAATGATTCAGTCGCCTCAAATGCTATGAATTTCAATTTGCGAGCGATAAACTTGAGGTTAGAGGTAAACTTTTACTTCCTTAATATTAAGTTTAGAAGTCTGTTTGAAAATAGCCTATCTTTTTCAAATACGAATCTGGATTGCATTTTAAGCCAAAGTGTTGTTTGGCTATTTTTTATCTAACTTCGCGGTCAAATTGATACCTGCTGAGCATGTAGCACACATTTCTTAAATAATTTATTCCGTCTGCATGTACAATGCCTTTCACAGCAGCAAAATATGTATAATATTAGCTGTCGAAAGCATTCAAGTTCCTGAAAATAATAGTGTAAATTAATATTCTCGTTCATTAAGTAAATGTTTTCAGAATTTCACTAGACATTCTCATACGTATAATGCTCATTTTATTATGTTTTGCTTCACGATGTGACAAATAAATGTGCATTGCTTAAATTAAATTTGACGATTCATGTCAAGTATATGACGATATTCTTTTTCCTGAAAACGACTACTCATTCAATAAAAATGTATTTAACAAAAATATATTCTAATTAAATATGTAGTTATACAAATTTTATTTGAAGAGTTTTGGTATGATTAACGTTATGTGACTTACAAAGTTTTCTTATGGCTTTTGCCCAAAAGCCCTTAGCAACAAATTTCATGAAACATGCTGACAGACGCGACCTGATCATGAGGTGTCCATTTTTACCTTCTAAATATGCAGTTAAGTATTGTTTTCGTGAAAAAAATCGAATTCGAGATTAAAACGGAAATACTCGTTTTAAAATCCCCTGAATATGTTATCTTTTTTATTTCTGGAGGATGCCTGTGTGTATGATAGGAATTTTGGGCGCGCTCTAGCTCAAAAACTACTTATCGAATCAACACAAAATTTAAAAATCAAAAGTTTAATGAAAAAAATCACGATCTATCTCCATTTTGGCTAAAACTGAAAGTGGAGGTTTACTTTTGATATTGTTCCGTTTTTTACAAATATCTCCCTTAGCACTTCATTGATGCAAATATTTGTTATTGTTGAAGTTGCGGGAAATATAATCTTCTTCAACTTTGTTTGAAACATATTTTAATAGAACGGGTTGTTTCAAAGACTTTCTAATATCCGTATAAGAACATATAAAAATGCATACAAGAGGCCCAACCGACAACGAAGGTGGAGAAAGATTTATGAAGCGATTCACGTCCCAAAATAAACTAGAAGTACGAACCACCTATAACCCAGTCACTGGGCATAAAGTGAACGACAGATATATTCAAAGTCAGCGAGAAATGTAAATAATTACCTTCTTATTCCTAAAATGGTAAAATACGAAACAAAAAACAACGATAGCAAGGGGCAACGCTCGCGGGTGCTTAGCTATCGAAGGAGATTTCCCGAAGACGAGGAAACTGGACATCTGATGAGATCGTTCGTGAAGAAGATGGGAAATTGGCGCGGGTGTGGAGGGGGTTGTTGCGACGAGGGCGCATCAGAGATGGAGAGAGGGACCTGGCGAAGAAAGATGGAGTGAAGGACGAGACTCTTACCCTAATAGCAATTACTACTCTCCGCCAAGTCAAAGAGCCACCGATACAGCGAGTCGTTCGTCTTCTATCTTGCCACGATTGCTCCACAACGAACTTCCTACGCCGATTATTTCAGCACCTTTAAACTTAGCCATAATCTTACATTTTTCGACCTAAAAACCACCTGCTCAATATACCATTACGATGAATCTAGGCTAGGTAACTGATGGAAAATTGTTACATTCACAACGAGACCAAATAATGGGCTAAAATAGGACATATTCAAATCATACCAACGTTCATATTTACACCGAAATCGAGCAAAAGTAATCACAAAATACGATTCCAAAAGTTTCCACGTCCAGCAAACCGATCCAACCGTCGCACTCATCGCTTCCTGGCGCTTACCATCCCGAATCCCAATTCCTCTCTCTCCAGCCTTTCTACTTCCTCAAATGTATGAATTCCTCAATACGTTCCTCTTCAATAACCTTCGAATCTATCCGGACATCTTCCTATCCTCGGCCATTAATAATTCCCTTCTCTTATTCTTTCCCAACTCACGCATCCGTCCCTTCTTTATCGCTCCACGTCACTCTCTCGCCGAAAAACCTCTCCTTCCCATCCGTTTCCCTTCATTCGCCGAAATCGGTCACGAGAGGTCTCTTCGAAAGAGCGAAGAGGCGGCGCGTTCAAGGAGCCGCTTTCGCCATCCACGGTCAAAACTAAGAGTCAATAATTAGTCGAATCGATATATCGATTATTTCGCGCGGAATATCTGCCGTGCAGACGAGGCAGGGTACTGCATGTTTGAGGAAAGCAGGTAAGGAAATGAACGAGGAGGTAGAAGCGAGGACCGGGATAGACTGCCAGCGACTCCGTAGAAGTATATATATAGAGAGAGAGAGAGGCAAAACAAACCGGGATACGATCTCGAGTAGGGGAAATCACGCGAAGGAAATTGGAAACCCATGGAGGAATAATTAAACAACCAATTAGCCGTGGCAAGAGGCGAAACCGGTCGAGAGGAGTCTAATTAAAAAGTTTAAGAAAGGAATGGATGGATTTATCGACACTTTTTATGACTCGCGAGAAACGGGTAAAATAGGTCAAATAGTAGCGATTTTAACTTTAAAATTCCTGCTACTATAAATGGAAAAAAACTTCGGCGCTTGCGTCATCAGACGAAACTACGAGCATGCACGTGAAATACTGCATCAGAAAATAGCCCTTTCATAAACAAAATTAACTGCGATGACAGCTACTTTTGAGATTAAAGGCGCGTTGGGTTTATGGATATACGAGTTATCCAAAACATTAATTTCAAAAAAGCCATAAGCTGATCTTAACGACGCATTTGCAACCCGTGACAGATCAAAACAAAGGCATTAATGAAATTTTACACGCGAGATTTTTCTTCTAAATTAGAGAAAGCCTACTTCTCGATCTGCACTCCATATCCACAAGAATTCCATCGCGAAATATTATATTTGACATTTTTATTAAAAAGAAAAGAGTCGATTACTTTTTGGTAAAAATCGGTCAACCGGAAGTAGGTGTTTACACTTGCCACATCCGTTATTTTCAAATATTTGCTTTAATATCTGATGAATGTTAAAAGGGTTTGGAATAAAAGTTGTAGGAAATTTAATTTTTTTAAACTTTCGTTTAGGAGATATTTTAAAAGTTATATTTTTTAGCTGTCACCACCACACCACCTACCGGCGACTATTTTAAACGCTTAGTTGTCTTACAATTAGTGACGCTCCTTTTTATTTTCATAACTGTTGGGGTTTCGTGGTTATATTAAATATCAGAAGGCTACGGTTTGTTTGTAAGGTCTTGGAATTTTTCTCGCAGTTCCTTGCAATATTTATTCTCAATTAACCTATTTGGAATTTTTAGAAATATTACAGGTACGGAGAAAGTCATGTGGTGGCCATACCAGATTTCTCATATACGAGTTGTCGGTGCTTGCATACTGCAAGCGCTTAAAGAATCACCGTATACCAAGATCTAAACTCGTAAATAAACCAACGCTTTCTCCAGGGCAACAGCACCTCAGCCAGGTCAAGCCCATATATAGATAATAAATTCCAAGGGTGCTCGCAGAACATTTATAATTTTACGTGAAATTAAAGCAACTATCCGTAACTTTCAAATTCTCCATCAATCGTCTCCTGTCCAAGTTTTCGTGCTTCAAGTTTTGTGACTCATGTCAGATCGCCTTGTATGAGCAATAAGAATAATCATCATTAAGACAACACCCTATACCAGTAGTTCACAAACTGGGTGCCGCGGCACACTGGGGCGCAACTGATTTTTAGGGGTGCCGCGATAAAATTAGTTTTGTAAATAAATCAACAATTTGGATGTGTTTACAAGTAACTAGGGCATTAATTAGATCTCTAATAAATTGATTTTGGTGTGATACCAACAAATGCATATGTCCAAAAGTTTTAATACTCGTTTGTGAAAATATAAAAACATTGCTTAAAGGCTGGGGTGTCGCGAAATTCTGTTTATCTTTAAAGGGGTGCCGCGCCTACAAAAAGGTTGGGAACCACTGCCCTATATAGGTACACTAAAATTATGGAAAAATTATGATATTTTGTATAAGATTATTACCTTAGGTTTTACATGATGTATATATCCTATAGTCGGCGAAAAACTAGTTGCAAGTAGAGGGGAAGCTACGTTGTCGAATTTACGCTTACAGACCACCAAAAAACCAGCTTATTTTGGCGTTTTTTTCCTTATGTAATTTTGAAGTAATTGCCAGTTCTATTAAAGCGAAAATTTTAATGAACATTCATCATATATTGTACTGCACAATTATTATTTGTATGTATAGGTTACCAATTGAGTGGTATAAATTTTTATATGAAGTGAATGACACATTTTTTGGATCGCTGTATTAAAAAATGTAGCATGCGACAAAATCGCGTAGTGTTGTTGTTACACCCAAACTTTATGCGTATGAATTGCATAAGAAATGATGAAATTAATTTTAGTGAAGATTATATTATAGGTCTATTGAGTTGGTAGATATGAAAGTTTTAACAAAGGATAAAACTGGACATGCGCCCATTACGGCTGTTATGCATCGGAATTGACCAAGATCTAGTTTTCTTTTAATGAGAAAGACGTATTTTATTTCAAATTAATGTAATATCAGAAGTAACAAACAGTTTCTGTAAATAAATATATGCGAGTATAAAATAATCAGATTAAATAACATTTTGCATAAATAGTAGATTTTCTGCTCGGAAATTCTAATAAACCAAAATATACGAAGATTTATAAATGGAAACCTTAATATTTTAATTTCTTAATGAAAATATATGTATGTATTTTATTCTAAAACACAACCTTGGAATTTATTTGATAAAATCTCATGAATTTACCAATCTATAAAAAATTCCAGTTTGTAGACACCCATATTGGAAAATTGTTTGAGGATTCCTAACTCCACCGTCTTTTATTATTATAAATAAAAAATTGAACATCATCCAAGTGTGAGTTTACCTTAAAAGTTATGCGATCTATGGGAGAGAATAAAAAAAACAGTGTGACAAAGAAATAATATGATTAATGAAATTTTAATTGACTTGATATGCAATGGCAAGGAATAAACATATTCACCTCTATTTATGTAGCATAAAAGTGATATATTACATCTTAATCCGGCAAAGGAAAAACTCCACATTCTTCAAACAAAGATTTATTTCTTGCATTTCTATCTTCTTCTTCGCTTTCCTCGCCCACATCTGTCGTATTGCTGATGCTGCTGCAGCTTCCGAGACGTATCACCAGCTCCTCAGCACATTCTTCTATCACTCCGTCTCTTTCCATAGCTTCGTGAATTTCTTTCTCTACGCGTTTAAATACATCGCGCCAATTATTTACAGTCACGCTGTCTATTGCTTCCTTTGTCAACTTCTCTACGTAGGCAAGTTTAAAAGTTTTATTTTTCCGGGCTACATATCCTTTCACCTGGGCCCAAATCATATCAATGGGGTTCAAATAAGATGGTAGGCGGATGATTTGGTGCCCATGAGATTTTGCTAACTCGTCAATCGCATACAATGGAAACATAGATTTGTGGTGTGCAACCAACTCCATCAATTCACACTTTTTCATTTCAGGAGGACCAATATTATGATTCTTCAACCACGTAATTACGTAATCTTTCTATGCGACATATTTGGAGGTTTGTCCAGTTGAATCGAATGGTAAGGAGCGTTGTCCATTACTATCACACTGTTTTCTTCTATATTTGGGATCAATGACTTTAAACCACTTTGTAAATGTTTCACCAGTTATTTCCTCGTAGTAATTAACTGTTTTCCTGGACCGGAACAATAGCATGCATCGCGAATTACCCGCGTGCAAAAGAATTAACCTTCTACCTTTTCCTATCGGCACAAAAACCGATCCTGCGGCGGTTTCATCTGTCCACGCTCGGCTAACCGTGTGACCAGCATTCATCCATATTTCGTCCAACAAAACGATTTTTTCTAAATTAACTTTGTTTACAGCACGTAAAAATCGACCACGCCAAGCAACAACATAATGACGTCCAAGCAATAATTTTCTCCCATTACATTTCTTCCACTTAAATCCAAGGTTTGCAGCACTCTGCTCAATGAAAATTCACTTCTTTGAAATAAATTTTCTTCCTTTAATGTCTTTAAAAGTAGCCCACTGGTTGGGAACTCTTTCCTTCTGTAATAATCGTAGATATGTCTACGAATAGCATCCTCCTGAAAAGAGTCTATGTTGGTAACTCGGCACTCTACTTTCCTCTCCTTACCGAGAGTTACCAATACCTTGGTCAATGGGGTTGAGGTTCTTTCCTTTGAAATTCTTTTCACCGATTTCTCTCACTCACTCCTAGAGCACTCGCAGCTCTCTGAAGGAGAGAAAAGCGGGCTCCCGTTTCGTTATACTTGTTCAAAATAATTTCGAACATTAACTATTATTTCCCTCGCATGTCCTCGGATTCGGATACCTCGCTTAAACCTCCCTCGAGAACCACTCTCTTCAGCCATTTCAATTAAGAAACAAAATATTTCTTAAATAGAAACCACTTCAAAAAAACTTAACTAGCAAAACAGCAACAAAAACGTAATAAGCAAAACAGCAACGACAAAACTGTATAACAATAACAAAAAACAAGACTCGGAAAGAACCGGCGAACCATACTCATAAGCTGACAATCCAAAGGTTAATGATTGAGAAAACTAAGCAACGCTATTAAGTCACAGAATGGCAATGTCGCAAGGCTCTCACAGGTCCAAGCCTGAAAATTACTCTGCTAATGTCTCCACCCTCAACTTTATCAGGGACCAACTTGTTTCTCGCCGAGTATATATCCTATATATGTAATAAGCAGCTTTTTATAATGATTTGCTTTAATACTTGATCAATGTAAAAAATTATTGGATTAAAGTTGTAGGTAATTAAATTTTCTACAACCTTCGCTCAAAACATTTTCTTATATAATGCACTTTTCAAAAGATATTTTTAAAATTATATTGTTCAGCTGCTACCACCACACCACCTGGAGGCGACTTTTGTATACACTTGACACTTAGTTACGTCTTATGTTAGTAACACTCCTTTTTATGCTTAATTGTCGGAGCTTCGTGATTATATCCAATATCAGAAGGCTATGATATGAGTTTATGTCTGTTCTTTTTAAGCTCTTTGAATTTTTCTCGCAGTTCCTTGCAATATTTATTCTCATTTAACCCATTCAGAATTTTTAGAAATATTACAGGTATGGAGAAAGTCATGTGATGGCCACATCAGATTTTTCTAAAAACTATCACCCCTCCCTCATCCCAAATGTGTTTCGAGCCCGCAATCCATTCTCTTCGTGGTTTCCACTAGGAAGCACCTTTCACCTATGTCATCCTTGAAGCGACTGATTTTGTAATTCATATCTGGTACTGAACCAAATGGAGAAATTTTTAAGAAATTCTTATAATTTTAAGGGCCAAAAATGACCAATGTTTTATCTCTGGACGAGCCTGAATATAAAAAATGCGCAACTCAGTTTACAATGGAAATTAACTGATGAATAATTAATGGGCTTTACGAAATTGCGACCTTCAACCATGTCCAGCGAAAAGATATCTCTGAAAAATCCAACAGAAAACTATCACAAGCGTAAACGGAAATGAAAAATGTTTACCCACACGTAAAACGCGCGTTTTGACGTGATTAAAATTTCAACGAGGATCGATGACGCCCGGAGACTGATTTGAGCGAATTACATAGAACCTTAGATCCCAGATTCTAAACTCACTCCAAACATCTAGTTAGAAAACCTTGTCCCTTCGAGCGGCAAATATCTCATGTACCGGAAAGATAGGTTAAGTAAAAAAAGCGAAGGAATGCTCGTCTCAAGAGAGTGAGAGAGGACTATCCCAAAGCGACCTCCTTGTCTCGACGCCTTCGCTATCCTCCCTCGCCTAATCCTCCATCTCTGCCCCACACCGCCCCCATTCGCTTCATCGCCCCCTCAGGGCAATCTACGGACCGAATCGGGACGCCCTTGCTCAGCGGTAGCGGAGAGCATCTGGGCTAAAACGAGAAATCGATAAGGAATTGCAATCAAGACTATATTCGTATTTCCGTCTACGGTTTTCTATGAAAAAAACTTAGTTCACCCTTCACCGGTGATATAGACGCACGCGTGGCATTAGTCTAGCGAGTTAAAAAATGACGCGGCTCCATAAAGTCTCCGACAGAAAGTCGCTTTCCGCAAGATAACCAACGAGGCATCACTTCTCTTTGTCAAGTCAGAGGTCGTGAACGCACACGCGCAGAATGTGCGCCTCTCTCCAGGTAGCTGCGCGTCCCCACGGAGGAATCTCTATACCCTGAGCTCTAGGTCGAACCTCTCCCGAGAGACCTTGGACGAGGGGAAGATAGGAAGGAAAGCGACGAGGGCCAGAAGTGGTAGTAGCCTTGGGGGGAAGGGGGGGAATCTCGACAACCCTATTTTTCGATCTAAAACTAGGTTGTCCCCCTAAATAATCCCTTCAGACTCGGGACAGATAGCCCTCCAAAACTCGCACTCCCCCAAAATCGCTCTTTTCGTGCGCTTGGCTCCAATCCGCTCGCAAAGCTCTTCCCCTCGACACACCCCTAAACAACGCGACCTCCCTCTGACCCTCGATCCCCAAGCAACCGCTCATTAAACCATCGCCACACGCTCTTTGGCGCATCCCTTTCCACTTCGCGGCTCTTCCTCTCGAGAGTTCCGCTCCCTTCTCGCTAATTACAGAAGCGCCATTTTCCTCTCTTTTTACCCTTTCAAAGCGCCACTTTGCAGAAAACACCGTCGGAATGCCGATGGTCGTCATGCCTCAAAGTCAATCTCATACGATTAATGCCGATTTGTTGCCGAATGTAATGGATATTTCGCATAAGAGCTATTGTAAGCATTAAGAAGTTGATTCAAAAAATTATTTCTGATTAAGAAATTTGTATTGTGTTCAACATTAAAGTGAACTGATTGGATACATTTCAGGCATTATACAGAACTTAAATATAAAGTCGAACTAAATGTAAACATTATTTTTATTTGCACCGATACATTTTATGACTGACTTTTATAAAACTTGCTGTAATTTCTTTGGTTTCATCGCTAAATAGCGTATAAAATATCTTATTATATTTCATTAAACGTTTTCTTCATAAATAACAATTTCTCGCAGAATGACAAATAATTTTCTCTTTGATGAAGTGACAACTGCACACTCAAGTCCAAAACCTTCGGCTGAGGTTAATAGCCGATTAAATGGGATATTGGGCCTACCAAGAAACGAACCAGAGATACGAAAAGTTCTCCAAAAGAGTAAATCGGAGAAAATGAACACACCACGGAACATTTCGATCGTTCTCGACTTCCAGTCACGAGCATAAATTTGTCTAAGTATAGGAGCGGTCGAGTTCTGGGAAAGGAAACGAAGTGAGACGGGAGAAGATAGGCCAACCGCTACGGGACGGAGGGCGGGTCGAGACGCAGAGGCAGAATGGAGAAAAGGATCTTTCACCTTCCTCCGTCTCTCCCATTCTTTCTCTCCGATAAGACAGGACCTCTCCCATCGGCACCCTTTCCCTGCAAATACGGTCGCAGCAGCAAGAGCAGCGCTCGCATACCATCTGAGTGCGAGGGAAGTCATTCCGCTCCTTCCATGCACCTCCTCAAGCACCCTTCCTCTCCCTCGCACCACCGTTACATGGATGGATCCGATACCATTATAAACCATTTCGATCCTATTTTACGGGCAGAAATCTTATGGAAGATAATAATGAAGGTGGGTGGAAAGAGATCGCACTGGAGACCGTGAAAAAGAAGAGAATCGGAATGCGCGATCTAAGCAGTCGTTCGACGTCAGTGTGATCCACAACCGTGTTGGTTGTATGTAATCAAACTGTCTTTCACATTCAGTGTTCAACTTCATGAAAAGTCTCCAATTTTGAGATAGAAATTACAGATAAAGTTTTTATCTCATTTTAAATGGGAATAATCGAAGAAAATGAAGAACCACCCAGAAAACTATTCGCGAAGAAAAAGGAGTAATTAATGCATGTTTTTGCCATAAGAAATACCACAGAATATAATCCCGTATCATAAGCGCTGACCAGCGATCACAGCGAAAGCTTTCCAAGAGAAATTTCTGCCTACAAATTTAAAAAAGCACTCGCTTAATTTGTGAAAACACACAAGAAACGCGCACTGCACCTTAAGAAGAGCATTAGGTATATCAATTCACAAGAGATCCAATTTATCAGACCCCGGAGACGGATATTCACCAGAAGAATGAATAAAGTAAGCACTCCGGAAACATTTTTATCGAGAATTCACTATGGATAAAACCAGTTCAACGAATTCGGGGGAAGACCGATCGACAATAAACAAAAAGTTTCTGGATAACGGAAACTGTGCATGTTTTGCGTTTAAAATTTCGTCGTAGTCCTTATCATGCACAAAACGGTCGACAACGGAAGAATCCCAGAGCATCGGATATCGGAGAGGTAAACTCATATTGGCGGATAAAGTCTAAGGATGCGTCCATCGGAAGAAGAGGAAAGGAGGACGTTGGTCCAGGGAAGTGGAGGGGAGAGCAAGGTGTCCATGGTGAGGGAGGCGTCGGTGGTGAGAGAGGCGTCGGTGGTGAGGTAGGCGTCGATTGTGAAGGTGTTCATGGTGAAAGAGGCGTCTATGGTGAGGGAAGCGTCGGTGGTGAGGGAGGTGTCCATGCTGAGGGAGGCGTCGGTGGTGAAAGAGGCGTCAGTGGTGAGGGAGGCGTCGGTGGTGAGAGGGGTGCCCATAATTAGGGAGGCATCGGTGGTGAGGGAGGCGTCGATGGTGAAGGTGTTCATGGTGAGGGAGGCGTCGATGGTGAGGGAGGCGTCGGTGGTGAGAGGGGTGCCCATAATTAGGGAGGCATCGGTGGTGAGGGAGGCGTCGATGGTGAAGGTGTTCATGGTGAGGGAGGCGTCGATGGTGAGGGAGGTGTCCTTGGTGAGGGAGGTGTCCATGATGAGGGAGGTGTCCATGATGAGGGAGGCGTCGTTGGTGAGGGAGGCGTCGGTGGTGAGGGAGGCGTCGGTGGTGAGGGAGGCGCCGATGGTGAAGGAGGTGTCCATGGAGAAGGGTTCGACGTAAAGGTTAGGTCTCACTTGCCGTAATCCATATGCCCTATTTCCCACGCCCTTATATTGGGTGCCCTAAGGGCACTTGCCCTAATGGTAATTGCCGTAATTGTATTATTGCCCTTCTACTTAAGTGACAGGAATAAAAAAATATTATATTTATACTATAATTCTAATATACATATTTTTTACGAACTTAACATATTTTTATAACTTAATATATATTTACTTTTTCAAACTATGCCCTAATAGCACTTGCCCTATTCGCATTTGTCCTAATCTTCAGTGAAGAGTAAAAAACATTATATTCAGACTAATTATTGTGATTCTTCTTACACCATACTCACATTCTACTTAAAAATTCTAGTTTTTCTCGGATTTGGTAATAAGAAATAAAAATATAGGAATAAAAAAATAAATACAAAATTTATGTTACTAAGCCATTTATTTTTCTTAATTTATAAATGTTTTAATACATACAAATTTTAAGTAGTTAATCCATTTATTTTTTAAACATAGACCGTTTAAATTATATTAATCATTTAGCGGAAGGAAGTACCCAACTGCTTTCACAAATGTAAATTGATATCCCCGTTTTGTCGATCTGCACTTAATTTCATTAAGTTTTTATTTGTGACCTCGTATTTGCGGTTTTTAAGATGTGGAAGATTTCCAACATTTATTAAACCTAGTATACTCTTAAAGTTACCTTGCTGTTTCTTTAAATGTGTAATCATCGACCATATATTAACATGATGGTGGCCCACAGATTTATTTAAGGCCTAATGCCATCCTTCCACGTGATTTATGGTCCGAGGACCAAAATTAGCGTGGTGATTCCACAATGGTGGCGGAAAGCGAGCAGTGGATACAATCAAATTAGTCTCCAAGTATTTGATAAGCTCTTTACATTTTTCATATGATGGATGACCTGGCGGTGGACCTTCACGAACATGCGACTGTAAATTGATTTTGACTTATTTGGAAGAAGGATATAAAGAAATGGAAACATTTAGTCTCTATGCATGACATGTAGAGTACTCGTATATAGTTGACAAAACAATCGAGGAACAACTTAAAATGTCCCATCCATGTAAATAGCATTGCCAGGATTTTTGCACAAAATCTGAAAGAACTGCGCAGTTCCAAAACCTAGAATCTTTTCTTCTTCTTAGAATAGCAAAAAATCTTCATCTTCAAACTTCTTATATTCATCCGGGATGACCAATTCCGATAATGAATCCGGGAGACAAGGACGAGATTTAGCTGCAGCTCTATAAAGCGTTGAACGCACGTTCTCATAGCTGGGCATAGCAGAAGCAGATTCTATATCTGCGGGATCTAGTTCTTTGTTTTGTATTTCCCTGTAAACTTAAGTAACCAAAGCTTCTGGCTGTGTGAAGATTTTCTTCATTTGATCCACCAATTTCGCTCTCATAGCGTTCTGAATATCAGGCTCATGATAGTGATTGCCGCTCTTCGATTTAAAAATGACTCCATCCTCCATTTTGACGACTGTCGCAAGTTCTAAACAGCCATGATGACGGGTTCGACCGCAATGAAGCTAAAGGATATACTTCTGTCCTTCTGCATTATATATATATATATATATATATAACCATCAATAAGATATTGTGGCTTTCCTTTATTAGATTTGATAATCTCGACTTTAAATTTAAAGGTCCTATCTGAAATGAAAATGAATATTTAAATTAATTAATTAATAGACTTTATTTAATAAAATTATGGTAATATTTAAACCAATTTATTATTAAATTTTAATAAAAGAATTTTAATAGTGAAATCAATTAATTAACCCTTTAACTGCTGATGATTTTTTTAATTGAAAAATTTATAAAACCTTTAATTACGTACTTGCTACAAAATATTGTATTCAAATTGCTTACATGATGTTTATTTCAGAAAAAAATAGTCGGGAAAAAATAGTCCGTTATTCCTTGGAACGTGGGAACGGTGTTATTAATATTTTCTGGGAACTTTTTGATTCACCCATGTAGTATACATGTTGTACACAACATATCTTTCAGTATGTACAAACAAAGTAATTGATTAATATTTTATCAGAAGAAGATACTTACATTGAAATTTGTGGATGAAAGCTACATGATGGTCTTAGGCGAAAAACACGTTTTCAACACAGGCTTCACTCTTCTAATGCTGCTAAACACGTAACTAAAGATCTCCACTCTTAAAAAGTGAGAAATCAACTGAATGACGAATTAGGGCAAATGGGAATAGGGCAAGTGCCATTAGGGCACCCAAGAATAGGGCAAGTGGGAAGTAGGGCATGTGGGAAATAGGGCAAGTGAGATATATATGCAATTAGGGCATATGGATTAGGGCAAGTGAGGTAACGCCAAAGAAGAACACGAGGCGACAGATGGCCGCGAGGATGGATCCTGAGGTGAATAACGATCGAGATCTGTGAATTGAGCAAAAAATGGCCTGCGTTTCGCCTTTTAGAGGAAGCTGGACTACATCAAGCTCCAGAAGGCACGAAACTGCGCCACGAAGGTACGGTCTGCCGCGTGAAAGTGACTATTGTGTGGTAGCTCCATCGGAATACTGAAAGGGTCCTACTCGGAGAGATGAACTAATCTCGCTGCCTAAATTGTGGATTGCATAGAAAGAGCTCAACAGAGAAGGAAGGTGATTATTACATGTGTGGTTATGGTGGCAAAGAAAAACACAGGAAATTGAGAATTTTTATAAGAACCAGAGTTTTGGAGCGAAGCCCGGAGCTGGAGAGCGGAGGAGTGGAGCCACTGAAGTTTGCCCGGAGCTGAAGCACGGAAAATCTTAACTGCTCCACTGCTCGTTTTTTATTTCCAAGCCAAAATGACTGAAATTTAGCAAGGAAGTCCTAAAGGTGCCAAAAATTCTCACAACCAGATTGTAAAATCTTATAAATATTTTAGAGTGTGTATGTTTGTTCTTTCTACGTCATTACACCATTGAAGCTATCGAATTCAAAAGTTTCATTGACCATCCTCTGGACCAAAGGAAGATCTTGGTCTATGTTTGCAGACCGTGGGGTCTCTTGTACCCAATGGAGTCAACAAAATACTATTTCCATAAGAATGCATGGGACATGTTGTAGAGAAACCCCAAAATGCCATGCAGCCCTTCATTAATTTGGATATAAATATACCTAAATATTAACTTACGATCACGGGAAATGGCTTATTTTACGCACGAACGACTGAATACAAACAAAGTCTACTGCTGCAATTGAACTCTGGGAAAGCGGTTGAAGAATAAGAAACAAAACAAAAGAAGTCATCAACAATCGAACTTGAGGTTTCGAAAAGTCCACATCCCTCAGAAATGGCAGGCTGTTCTCAACAATCCGTATCCCCTAAAACTCGGAACTTTTTTGAGCGTCCGCCCCTGAGAGGTCTTCAATCGTCACAAGGAAAAGGAGATAATTCAAGCAACAACTACTCATAAGATGACGACTTGAAAAAAAAAATGGATAAACAGGAAAGACGCCGGCGAGTTTCTGCGATTCATAATTATAACGAAGCATTCTTCGAGAGAAAATTTCAAGATTGTAAGGCAATCGAATCGATTGGTAGACTAAAAGTGAAGTGCGTTTTTGAAGACATTCACAGCTACCCAGTTCGAATTCAGTCTGCCTGTAAAATTGCTTCGAGCATGTCAACAGCTCAAGCCAGCGTGGAGCGACTGTTTTCCGCTTTAAAGTTAATTTTGAGTGATCTGCGCCAGACTATGAAAGATGATTTTACAGAGAATGAATTATGAATAATTCATTTATGTTTTCTTATTGTTGATGAAATTTAATTTGTTTAATCATTTAGTAAACATGAAAATGTATGAAAACGTCTGAATTATAATAATGCCTTTCATAATAACAATATGCACTTTTTACTTTCTCCATACGTAGTATAGGAGAAATTATTGTTTCATTTCAACGAAAATACACGTTTTGAGGTCCCCTGAAAACGTTTTCACAATTTTTTCGATATCTGTGAGTGTATGTGATAGCTTTTTTGTGGGTGCTCAAAAATTATTAATCAGGTCAATGCAAAATTATATATTTAACATTTTTATGAAGGTCACAAGAACTGATTAGTTTTTTTATAAAAATCGGGCAACCGGAAGTGTGTGTTTACTCTTGTCACATCCGTTATTTTTAAATGTTTTAATATTAGATAAATGTAAAAATATACTGGAATAAAAGTTGTACGAAATTTAATTTTTTACAACATGTGTTTGAAACATTTTTCCATATAATGCATTGTTTAAGAGACCTTATATTTTTAGCTGCCACCACCACGCCATCAACTGACGACAATTCTTAACAATTGACGCTTAGTTACGTCTTAGTAATGCTCCAATTTCTTTTCATAATTGTTGGAGCTTTGTGGGTATTTCCAATATTAGAAGGCTATGGTTTGAGCTGTCTCTGTTCTTTGTCAAGTCTAAAATTTTCTCGAAGTTTCTTAAAATATTTATTATTACCTAACCCGCGCAAAACATCTGCGCGCTAGCCAAACTATAATATATGAAATAAATGAAATCGTTTTACTTTCTCCATACACGTAGTATAGGGGAAAGTATTGTATTCATGATAAAAACTCGACTTCGAGATTTCCACGGAAATACACGTTTTGAGGTCCCCTGAACACGTTTTGACCATTTTCTCGATGATGTCTGTGTGTGTGTGTGTGTTAGTGTCTGTATGTGATAGCTTATTGTGGGTGCTCTAACTCAAAAACTATTAATCAGGTCAACGCGAAATTTTATATTCAATATTTTTATGACAGTCACAAAAACTGAATAGTTTTTGGTAAAAATCGGTCATCCGGAAGTGGGTGTTTACTCTTGTCACATCCGTTATTTTGAAAATTTTGCTTTAATATTCGATAAATATAAAAATGTATCAGAATAAATGTTGTAGGAAATTTAATTTACTACAACCTATGTTTGAAACACATTTCCATATAATGCATTGTTTAAGAGATATCTTTTATTTTTAGCTGCCACCACCACGCCACCTACCGATTATTGTTAACAATTGACGCTTAGTTACGTCTTAGTAATAATCCTTTTTCTTTCCTTAATCGTTGGAGCTTTGTGGCTATATCCAATATTAGAAGGCTATGGTTTGAGTGTATTTGATCATTCTTCTTTAACAATATGCAGGTGCGAGGTTTGTATGTCAACTTGAGGAATTTATATAAGCAAATGAACGATGACCGATATGTTTCAGTTTCAGCTGTTTAGATATCCTGTCGCTTAGCAATACAATGTTATTGTGTGCCACGTACCGCCTAAGCGTTTTATTACAATAGATTATGTAACCTATTTGGAATTTTTAGAAATATTACAGATATGGAGAAAGTCATGTGGTGTCCACATCAGATTTTTTATTTAATTAAAAATTAATTTGGGTACAGGCGCGTAGCGGACCTGGAGCCGTCACTATTGTTGCCGGAGCGGAGTTGAAAATTTGGTTGCTCCAAATCCCTCATAAGAACCACAGTCATCTAACGGGAGATGATTATAATTCGAAAAACGCTTATGTCTAATCATCAATAGGGTCTATATTATCGTTGGAACCATTATTCTATGGATAACATTTTTGGCCCAATCGAAAATTGAATGCCTTCCCTCAACATATATTTAACTAGATAAATATCTAAGTACAAACTATTAATTAAATAATCTGACGTTTTACATATTGGTAATCAGCACCGATGCTCGGACTGAATCTGTTGAGTGTTTCATCTAATAGGAGGACTTTGATGACTTGGACGGCTAACATAATTGCATATAAATTATTCACTATTGAAATTCAAATTATTGATCCGTCAAGCTAACTTATGCGCGGTAGCTGGATTTTATAAGTGGTTCTTTGATGATAAGTATATTAAAGATAAGTTCAAAGAAACAAATTCTAATGCAAATATTTTCAGTGATATGAGGAAACATCATTTTATTAATAATTTTCTAAATGAAAAATAAATACACAATACCTACAAACAAATACATTCATCTGAGTGTGATATATCCTTCGATCAACCACCTATACAGACAACCCTCTACGTAACGATGACCGCGGGTTCGGTCGCTTATGAATGCACGTTTCATTACTCGAACCATTTGCTACGGCGGAGGAGTGGTTACGAATTCATTGGATTCCCAATTCGCCAATTTTCCAGGGCACCGAAGCGAACTACATTCTCCGCCAGGATAGACTTAAAACTAAAGCAACGTACACAACAAATACAGGCACAAATTCTAGACAAAAACAAATGAAAGTCTGAATACAATATTTGTTCCACGTCCGTTTAATTTACTGAATAAAGAATAATCCTCTAATAAAATATTTTGTATAGTATATTGAAATGTCAGAAATAGGAAAATGTGAAAACACAAAATCAATTAATTTACATTCACTTTGTAAATTTTACTATGGATTACGGTGGAAATTATTGTGGTTTAGCACTGTGCTACATGTATAGATAGATGATTGTAAACAGTTTTCTAAACGAGCTTTTAGTACTGCCATGAAAACACCAACAAGAAAAGATTTAGAGAATTTTATGCCAAATTTTCATAAAAATATCTAAACTTTCTCGAGGAAAACGCTTTTAAATAAAAATAATTCAAACAAAAACTTCAACAACATCGCATTAAGTTTTAAAACAATTACGTACGAAAGTTAGGCGGATATTTTTCTGTGTATAACTCGAGCGGAAGGAAAAAATACGAACAAAGCTATTAGCAGATTGACAAAGTACAGCAATTTATCATAACATTGTCAGCTTTAATAACATATAATTCAAAGTTGTTACTTGAATAATAAGAGGTTAGTCGAGAAAATCAGTGGCTTGAAGAAATTTATTGCCTCCAAAAATCTTCAGAGATGCTATATCCCAGCCCTGCACAGGGGAGGCTACCTCAACAATTGCGAAGGAGCGCGGAGAGGGCGCAAGGTAAGAGAAGAGGCAGAGGTCGGGGGATGGAGAGAGCATCAAGAGGAGAAGAGGGAGGAAGAGAAGCGGGAGGAAGAGAAGCGGGAGGAGGAGAAGGGGGAGGAAGAGAAGGGGGTGAAGTGAAGAAACGGGAAAGGAGATCGGAAGAGAGAGAGAGAAAGGACCGCCGCACGGGCATTATAACCAGAAACTTCCTTCCGTCCAAACGCACACATCAGTTACACGGGCGCCGTATTAATTCATGCCCTTAAGGGGAGGCCTCTAAAGCGCAAGAGAACCGAAATATTCCTCGGGAAGGTCGTGTCTACGACGGGTAGAGAGGTCCATCCCCAAAGCGCGCGATCCCGAGGGAGAGAAGGAGAAGTGCAGGGAAATGCGGGAGGAGGGCGAGGGAGAGAGAGGCGGGGAGGGGAGGGAGAGAGAGGCGGGGAGGGGAGGGAGAGAGAGGCGGGGAGGGGAGGGAGAGAGAGGCGGGGAGGGGAGGGAGAGAGAGGCGGGGAGGGGGAGAGGAGGGGGAGGCGGGGAGGGGGAGAGAGGCGAGGAGGGGGAGAGAGGATGGGGGAGGCGGGGAGGGGAAGAGAGGCGAGGAGGAGGAGAGAGGCGGGGAGGGGGAGAGAGGCGGGGAGAGGAGGGGGAGAGAGGCGGGGAGAGGAGGGGGAGAGGCGGGGGGTGGCTGGAGGGGGAGAGGGGCGATTTCCCTCGGACTTCCACCCTCCTAAAAGCCCATCGGCGACGAGGAGTGTGCGATCCCATAAAGGGAGGAAAGAGGAAGAGGTTGCGCCCCCGCCCACCCCTTTATCTATCGAGCGTATATCTCCCCTCACCTCTCTCTTTCGCTCTCTCCCAGGCGTCGACTTATCCGACGCAACCCTCTCTCTCTCTCTGCCGCGATCAATATCTCCCACCGAACGTTCTCCCCTCCCCCGTACACGGTTCCTTTCCGCCTCAATACACTCTCCTTCGACTCCCCCGCTTTCTCCCTCCCCCAAATGCAAACACGCCTCCCCGCCCATCATCATCCCTTGCACCTATCCTACCCCAAGCCACGTTCTCCAAGCTTAGCCGCCCATCGTCTCGAAAGCTTCCTCTCTCTTTCTTTCTCTCTCTGCTCTCCTCTCCCTGCCAAATAAACCTTCCGCTGCGTTTCTCTAAAAAAAGGGAAGCCGGAGATGGTCCGAAGAGTGATCCGCGCACGTTGCCTCCCGCCCTCTTGTTCTCGTGGACTAAACCAACAGGCAATTCATTGCGAACTCTCGGGAAATTCCTACCGCGAGTGGTATTTTATTGTCATTTTTGCGATGAATTAACGAGAGGGGAATAGCGAAGAATGACGAGGTAGGGAGGTGGAGGTAGAAAGAGAGAGAGGAGTATGGGTGAGAATCTTAGCGGAAATAAACGTGAATGGGATTTGATCCTGAAGCAGGGAACGAATTTCCTCGGACAGAATGAAGGAGACCAAATACGAAGCCCCAAAATGGCCAATATCGGAGAATCGCCATTTTCAGCTAGTTTTGTGACTGGATGATGAGGTAAAGCGGAGAGGTTGGGACGCGCCTAATTCCTCTTATCCAAACTCGATCATTGTTTATAAAAAATATCTTTTGTCTCTCTCGAAAAAAACTTTTTACAGAAAAATTACAATCAGAAAAGTAGCTTCGAGAATTTTCATGCAGCAGAAGTGATCATTAAACTTGAGTTGGCAACGCGAAAATTCGACAGCTGTTATGCAGAAGTCGTAGAAAATCCTCCGAGTCACTCAAATCCTTAAAATGTAATTCGTGTGCATTGGCGCACTTCCGCTCACTCAACTAATGTTCCGATTTCCTTCTAGCTCTCTCTCTCTCTTTCCACTGCTTTTTTCGATCGCTTTCTTTCTTTCATTTCTCATATTTCGACTGTAACCCTGGCCCCGTCTTTCGGTTCCGCATTATCCAGCAATACGCCTACACGACCACTGCCCCCTCGCCACGCTCTCCGTCCCCGTTCGCCCGAAATTCCCTCTTCCAGTGTACGCCGTCCCCATACTGCCATCCACCCACGCTGCCAGGACATTTGTGAGTTGTGCGAGGGCGGCGAGAGGAGATCGGGAGGACTCTCTCTCTTTCCCATTTTCCCTTCCGTCAGGAGGGCCGATTCCGAGGTGCAATCGATAGAAACACGCTAATCACAGCGTAGACGGGAGGGCAAACGGAGAAGTAGCGAGCAGGCGAAGAGGCGAGGAGAAAAGCAGAGAAGCTAAAATAGAAGGAAGAAACGGAAAAGAGGAAAAAAGTGAAAGAAGGCGGAAGGAGGAGAGAAAAGGACAGCAGAGGGAAATCATGTCGCAGTGCGACGTGGTATTCTTCGGGACCGTTAGAACTCTCGCTCATTTCCCATTTCGTCCGCCCGACGTCACTCTCGGATACCAAGGTGTACAAACACTTTCGTTTGGGCGGAAAGAAAGCAACGGGGTGGGCGAGTTTGGAATCTCAATAATTCTTCAATAATGAAAACTCCTGGAACACGATTTAAAGGAATTCCGCCTGATAGATGATGGAACGGAAAAGAGGTGGGCGTGAGCTTTCATTGGGTTTAATTAACACGGCACTCGATGGAAATTCATTAAAACGCCGATGATGCAAAATAACTGCGGGGGAGAGGAAGACCTCAAAGAGATTGTGTAACAAGAAAAGGGAAGAAAATACTAGGTATGTACAGCTCTGTAATAAGTAATTGAGTTAAAGCAGAACCTGCGACATGACTGGATGAAAATAAAACAGAAAATTGAATTCACTTAGCTGTTGGATGGGATATAAATGAAATTTAAAGCTCGTTCAAGACATACGCTTTATGAAACCAAAGTAAAATCAACACCTACAGATTTCCCTTTGAAATGTACGCAACCCAAGTTCCAAGATAAGCAGAACGAAGATTTCTAATTAACTAAATTCATCACATGAATTCGTAAATTCTCATCTAAGGAAGATTTACTAAAGGTTAAAAAACTCGAATCGGTTCGAATAAACGATAAAATAAAATCAAAATTCGTGGATAAAATAAATTCAAAATATATAAATGCATTTCGTATACGAGGTTTGACCCAAACTTTCCCAAACTAATGATATATAAAATCCCAAGTTTGAAATTAAAGGTTTTAACGCAGTTTTCTTTCCGACTACACTACACTTCTCTTATCGGCGTTACCACGCCTGCAAACATTTTTAGAAGTCCATTTTTGTAATGTTCCTAGGAGCCGTCGTATTTTATTCGATTCATTTGATTTGTTGACTCGAAATGTCGTCCTCTCAAAGAATTCAATAAAATGCGTAACGAGAAATCACATGGGGTGAAGTCGGATGAATAAGGCGCATGATATAGTCGCGTTGTTTTGAATTTTGCAAAAATTCCTCTGCTGAGAATGTGTGTCATAGTACCTAAGTGAAGAAGTCAGCGACACGACCGAATATTTGCCCCTTTCCTACGGACCGCGACTCTCAGACGTCACAGAACCTCCAAGTATAAAGCCTGGTTCACCCTTTGAAACTCGGGGACAAGTTCGGATGGAACAATACCTTCGATATAAAAAAACGGATGAATACGCTTTGTCTTCACTTTCGACTTCGAATTTCGCGCCATTCTGGTTTCACTGATTCAAGACTTTTCCACTAAAGACTTCGAAATATGATCTCCAGATTGTAATGAAACACCCACACCTCATCCTCGCGAATTACCCGTTTCAGTAAACTTTCGCCCTGTTGAATTCATTGGCTGAGATCAGAACGTATTACTGCCCATCGCAATTCTAGTACGTCGGTCAACATTTCTGGAACTACAATCTAAGGAATTCGATTCAACTTGGTGGTAAGTGATAATCACATTTTAGAAGAAAAGAACAACCACAACTTCTTTGGCGAAATCGGTGGTGCAAATAAATTTGTGTGGAAGTTACGTAGTCGTTCTTTCTTCTGAAATATTTTTACGGCGAGGGGGGAAAATCGATATAACTGACAACACACATTTGTGAGTTGATACGGCATCGATAACAAAGAATTAAAAACAAGTTTTCTAGTGCCGATAAGTGTCCATTGACTTAAGTCCACAAAAAATAAGTTCGGAAATTTTTGGATCACATCTCCTATGTATGCAAACGTTTATATTTAACGATTATATTTTACCCATGCCTAACGCCCGCAGCACTAAATGTCTATTTCTCCAGGAGAAAAGGAAATACGTATAAAAATTGTCAAATATGCCTTCATAAGAGTGAGAATAACAAAAATATTTATAATAGTAAAATGCAATGACGAAAAATGGTAACCAAAAAGGCCACTGGAGTTATTTACATAAGCAGCAACATTTTAAGGATTCGGAAGTAATTTGACATTTTACATAATTATGTTTATTATATTTAAAACCATTAATTCCTCAAATAAGAAATTGAAAACTCGATGTAATCCACAAAGCTCTATAACAGTTCAAAATTCTAGTCACTCAAAATGTGTTATGTCAACAATGGTTTCGCAATACATCAGTTCTTTTAATGAGAAATGATTTAGGTTAAGTTTATCTTCTACTACTAAAAGCTAGTGCATACTCAAGCAAACACGTAAATAAATGCAAATATAATTGTACTAATTTCATAATAAAAATTTTTCTGCTTCTGCCTCCATTTGCACATCTGCTTGTTACTTTCTCCATATACGTAGTATAGGGGAAAGTATTTTATTCATGAAAAAATTGACTTCGAGATTTCAACGAAAATACACGTTTTGACAATTTTCTCGATGATGTCTGTGTGTGGGTGTGTTATTGTCTGTATGTGATAGCTTATTGTGGGTGCTCTAACTCAAAAACTATTAATCAGGTCAACGCGAAATTTTATATTTAATATTTTAATGACAGTCACAAAAACTGATTAGTTTTTGGTAAAAATCTGTCATCCGGAAGTGGGTGTTTACTCTTGTCACATCCGTTATTTTGAAAATTTTGCTTTAATATTCGATAAATATAAAAATGTATCAGAATAAATGTTGTAGGAAATTTAATTTACTACAACCTTTGTTTGAAACACTTTTCCATATAATGCATTGTTTAAGAGATATCTTTTATTTTTAGCTGCCACCACCACGCCACCTACCGATTATTGTTAACAATTGACGCTTAGTTACGTCTTAGTAATAATCCTTTTTCTTTCCTTAATTGTTGGAGCTATGTGGCTATATCCAATATCAGAAGACTATGGTTTGAGTTTATTTCTGTTCTTTGTAAAGTCTAAAATTTTCTCGCAGTTTCTTAAAATATTTATTATTATGTAACCTATTTGGAATTTTTAGAAAAATTACAGATATGGAGAAAGTCATGTGGTAGCCACATCAGATTTTTTTAAATTTGTAAATATTAATACTTTCTCCATACGTAGTATAGGGGAAAGTATTGTTTTCATGAAAAAATCGACTGAGATTTCAACGGAAATACACGTTTTGACCATTTTCTCGATGTAAAACTTTATTGGAATAAAAGTTTTAGGAAATTTAATTTTTTACAACCTTTATTTGAAACAGTTACCCATATAATGCATTGTTTAAGAGATATCTTATATTTTTAGCTGCCACCACCACGCCACCTACCACGACTATTGTTAACAATTGACGCTTAGTTACGCCTTAGTAACGATCCTTTTTCTTTTCTTAATTATTGGAGCTATATATATTATTGTAGCTATATCCAATATTGGAAGGCTATGGATTGAGTTTATTTCTGTTCTTTATCAAGTCTAATATTTTCTCGCAGTTTTTAAAATATTTATTATTATGTAGCCTATTTGGAATTTTTCGAAAAATTACAGGTATGGAGAATGTCATGTGGTGGCCACATCAGATTTTTATCTATAATTTATATTTTATATTTCCTCATTTCCCATTCACACACCATCACAAAATCAACATTAAGGATATAACTTTTGTGTATTTCTCTAATTTTTATTTTGATCTCATTTTGTTATCGTAATACTGTATCCTGCTGTATGATGAGGTCGAAGAAGTGGCTGAATGTCCTTATCTTCGCCGATTAATGAATAAACAAAGATAATGCAATACGACCGACCCAATTCCTAAAAAAATTACAATTGCGCGTGCTGAAGAATAGCCTTGTAACATGAAAAACTAAATAAAGAAAACTCCGAAGTGACTGAAACAAAGGAATTACTTACGCAAAGAATAATCCGCGTTTAACATTAAGATTCCAAAAGCAGAGCGAAGATTTCAAACACTCAACAACGGTCAATCAACGGCATCGATTGAAGCGCGCATCGTAAGCGAGTTGAGTGTTGGGAGATAATAAGACAAAGAGGGAAAAAGGCATTTTGCGCGTGTGCGAATCATCAACAACTTTATACTTGTCACTGGATGATCCCTCTCCTAAATTCTTCCATTTTTCAGTCTCCTGTCTCTCTCCTTTAACCCTGCAGTGGTAACGTTGGGTCTGACAGACCCAATGCCATCTGTTTTTGTATTTTTGAACTAGATCGGTTTGAGTTGCAACATTCTCCATTAGAGTACCTTCTTATCGAATACTCATGAGACGGTCATGGGATGGCACGTGCCCCAGCTATTAGTTTATCAACAGTTGTTCGAGAGTGAAGTGTTATTTGGGTCTGATAGACCCTACGTTACCACTCGTGAAAGTTTTTTCGTGTGATGGCTTCTACGTCTTCCAAGAAATTCTTTGATCTAAGTAAAGAGGAAGACGCAGAATTAGTGCTGCAAATGTTAAATGAGTCTGTAGAGATAAAATCTGATAGTGATGATGAAGAGATTGATCCAAACTTCCAGTTTCAAAGTGATCATGATTCTGAGAGCGAGGAAGAACTCGAGGTAAGAATCTTTTTCGCTTTTCATTTATATGTTGAACTTTCATTTTCTTTTTCTATCAAGGCTAGTTTTAATTTACATAGCGATTCGACTAGTGATGAGGAAAGTCAGAAGAGCCGCGTATTTTTCGGAAGAAACGAAGTAACTAGGTGGAGAAAAGAACAGTCTCCCACCGCAGTGCGCACGAGGCGCCACAATATTGTCATTCCCTTACCGGGTGTTATCGGAGAAGCTAAAAATGCAAAATCACATTTAAAATGCTGGATTTTTTTACTGAAAATATGATTGAAGACGTAGTAAAATACATCAATATATATATTAAAGAGATAAGTACTAACTTTTCGAACATTAGAAAAGTGAGGCCTACTGATGTCGTGGAAATAAGATGTGTACTTGGACTTTTATATCTAGCTGGTGCACATATATAAGGGAGAGCAAACACTGAGAAATTCTGGGACGATGATGGAACTGGAATGCCCCTCTTTATTGCAAGTATGTCTCTTCAGAGGTTCAGGTTTCTATTACGAATGCTGAGGTTTGATGACAAACAAACTCGAAATGAGAGACGTAGACTGGACGATTTGGCACCAATACGACACTTATTTGAAGCGTTTGTTGCAAACTGTTCGAAGTCGTACTCTGTTGGAGAGTTCCTAACTCTTGACGAGATGCTTCCAGCATTCCGCGGTAGGTGTCCCTTTAAAGTATACATGCCGAAAAAACCAAGCCGATATGGAATAAAAATATATGCCTTGGTCGATGCTAGAATGAATTATACTTTGAATTTGGAAATATATGCCGGAAACCAGCCGTCAGAGGTTTTAAAAGTAAGCAACAAACCGGACGATGTTGTAGAACGGATGTGCAGGCCTGTGTACAATACAGGAAGAAACATCTCTATGGACAACTGGTTTACCAGTTATCCTATAGTGAAAAAATGATGAAAGACTATAATTTAACTGTTGTAGGAACTGTAAAGAGGAATAAGGCATCGTAATATTTGCACAAGTTTGTTTGGGTTTCAAGAGGACATGACGCTAGTTTCCTACATTCTAAAAAATAATAACGTTGTTAACCTGATTTCAAGTATGTACCACGATGCAAAATTAGACACAGAAACGGGAGACAAGAAAAAACCGGAGATTATCACATTCTAAAATGCTACCAAAGGAGGTGTAGATGTGGTGGATGCCATGTTCGCTGACTACAATGTGTCAAGAAATTCTAGAAGGTGGCCTTTGACTATTTTCTTCACTTTGTTGAATATTGGTGCCATCAACGCACACATAATATTCAAGGCAAACAACAATTCAGTTGAATAGCGAAGAATTTTTATAAAAAATCTTGGTAAGAACTAATTTATAATTTTTGAATTGATATTTCCGGTGGTGAAGGTGTATGTGTCAAGGCATTAAGTAGAATTTTTTCAGGAAAACGTTTAATTGAAGAATACTTCAAGAATAGATCGACGAACATGTATTTATCTAAAGATGTGAGGCTTGCTCAAAAGAATTCAGGCTACCAAGTTCAGCAACACCCACCAATGCAGCTAAATAAGAGAGGAAGATGCATTTATTGTAAAGACTAAATCAAAGTATTACTGCCAAAAGTGTTTGAAGTATATCTGTCTTAAACATGCATCAATGATATGCAGTGATTGCATTGATAGCAATTGAATTTCTGTGCGATTTTTTTTTTAAAGTTCAGATTGCAGATTTTTGGGATTTTTAAATAAGATCTGTTTTGAAGGTATTTTTTTTAAAGAAACTATTTTATATTAGATATATATGTATTGAAGTATAACAAAGAGCAAATTTCATGCTGTACTCTCCAACGCTTCATTTTTTACAAGCCATTTTGTTACCTGGGTCCCTTGGCCCCAACGTTACCACTGGCGGGATTAAATCTCACGTTACCACTGAAGGGTTAAATAGGCCCTAGTATTATATGCAAGAACACAAGAGGGTGTCTAGAGATATAAATTGTTCGATTTAAGCTTTTTTTGTTACAACGAAAAGGAAAATCGATGAAAAAATCTAGAGACAACTTTCGTTCACTAAAGCAGCTCCTCAAAAATGTCATCTAAATGTTAAAAAAGGCCAGAATTTCGCAAATCCGTTTCGAAATTACAAGAATGGGAAGACTGAGAGATTATACAATAATAGTGTGTAATGGCTGGAGATGGATTTCACATTTTAACTACTAATCGGATGGCAGGTTCTGCGGCTATCGCACACGCCACCCTGGCCAAAGGGTTCGATTTTATAACGGTTTATGGAATTATTTATTTGAAAAAAGAACGTAAAATCTGCAATATAATCTTAGAAATGAGATGAAATGTTGCATTAATATCGAGTGCGGATACCAGCAAAAAAAACAAATATACGCATTTACAAACACGCATAAGCGATGAAAACGGACAAAAGAAAAGGAAGGATGAGAACGAAGAGAGATATGAGGCGATCTTTTCGGGACGTGTCCGAGAGTAATTTGAAGCGCATTTTTAAGCGCTACCTCGCGACTGCGGTGACCTGCAACTAACATGAGGAACGACTTGCTCTCTCGCGGGCCCAGGAATTTCGAGGGCACTGCTAGAGTTAAATGTGTATAAGAGATGCTCGAAAGATTCCCATTCAACTTTTGACCTCTCTCTCACTTTCTACCGCCGTCCAACTCTCGCCCGTCCTCTTAATTCTGAAAATGGTGAACCGTTCGCAGTCAGCAAAAACCACGATGAGAATGGTACTGCTACTGAGCCTCTAATGCAGAGGAGTGCGATAACTGTGTCCGTTAGTACAGGGCGAAAAAGGGAACATGTAGCGAAAAGGGAAGAGCAAAAATGTAGTCGGACATGCGGAAACTATTGCCAAACTAATGAGACTAATATAATATAAAGCGGCATCAGATCAAAGACAAACGGAGACACCCTTCCACCGTGCCAATTCTCCAGAACACAGGATAATAGGCGGTGGAGAGCGGGAGAGAAGTGGGGGGCAGAGATCACGTGGCAGGGGAGAGAGAAGCTGAGGAAGAGTTTTGGGGCGGCAGGCAGGTAGAAACTGTTTGTAGGGATGCTTCACAAAATCCTATTTCGTAGCTCTCAAACCTCACAGAGACCGGGAGAGTTTATTGTTTGACTATAATCAAGCACACACACAAAGTGCAGAAAGGAAGCTTGATTACCGGAGCTTATGATGGGTTCGCATTTTTTTACACTATTTTGTTTGCCCAAAGGTTGAGGTTGCTCTCCGACATTTCCCCTTCCTTCTATCCATTATCCGTCCCCCGCTCACCACTAGCCCCGCACCAAAATGAGAGGAAATACATCGCTTTTAAGGTCTAATTGACACCTAATTGCCACATCCGGTAGAGAGAGAAAGGGAAAGCGGGGGAGAAAGAAGGACGCCAGGAAGAATAATGAAAAGACGAGGCAATAGTAATTGCACGACGATCGCTATCAAACAGGAATAGAAGAGAGAAGTGAGAAGCTTGGACGAACAAAAGAAAACGTAGTCTCTAAAACACAGAGGAAGGGAATAGGGATAACGAGTACGAGTGAATGAGTGAGGAAAAGGTTGCTTCCGTTCACATGAAAATAATATTAGATTTTCTCCGTCACTCTCTGGAAGTGAATCTCATTACGGCGGCTGCGATGCTTATAAGAAGGAAGATGAGTCAAAAGAGAGGGCGAGAGTGGACCTCTCGACTTTGGAGAAACTGATTTTCAGTGGTGGATACGTTTGCCGAGGACAGTGGTATGACAGGGCCGCCGGTTATTATGAGGAGAGAGAGGTTTCTCGGACGAAAGGAAGGAAGAAGCGGTAAGAAGGAGAGAGAGAGATGTGAGGGGAGACAAAAAAAACGCAGGTTTTTCTCAAGGGTCGAGGAAAGGATGGGAAGAGGTCCTTGGAAAAGAGGCTTATGGCCTGGAGGGAAGATCCTCGAGGAGAAACTGTGAAAGAGAGAGAGAGAGAGAGAGAGAGAGAGAGAGACAAATGAAAGGGCGAGAGAGAGAGACGCAGTTGGGAGCGGCCAATAACACTCGGTAACCTCGAATCCGAGATCGGTTCGGTTCCATTCCGCGGGGAAGAGTTCTTTGAACAGATGAATCGAAGGAAAACAAAGAGGAAAAGAAGGGCGTCGGAAATAGAGAGGCAAAAGGATGGGCTCCATCTAATTCCAAAGCCATTGGAGAGAAGCGGCCCACGGTTCGGCGCATGAAATGCCAAAGATGCTGGAAAGAATGATTGATAGGGGGGAAAAGAGGGGAGAAAGGAGGGAAGGGGGAGAGAGAGGAGGGGAGGGGGAGAGAGGAAGGGAGGGGAAGAGAGGAGGGGAGGGAGAGGAGGGGAGGGGGAGATGGGAGGGGGAGATGGGAGGGGGAAAGGGGAGGGGGAAAGGGGAGGGGAGGGCAGGGGGAGAGAGGAGGGGAGGGCAGGGGGAGAGAGGAGGGGAGGGGGGGAGGGGGAGAGAGAGGGGGAGATAGTGGAGGAGAGAGGGCCAGAGAGGGGGGACAGAGAGGGGGGTACAGAGAGGGGGGGACAGAGAGGGGGGGACAGAGAGGGGGGGACAGAGAGGGGGGACAGTGAGGGGGACAGAGAGGGGGGGACAGAGAGGGGGGACAGTGAGGGGGGACAGAGAGGGGGGAGAGAGAGAGGAGAGGGGGGAGATAGGGGGGAGAGAGGGGGGAGAGAGGGAAGAGAGGGAGGGAGGGGGGACAGAGAGGGGGGACAGAGAGGGGGGAGAGAGGGGGGAAGGTGGGGAGGGGGAGATGGCGGAGGGGGAGATGGGGGAGAGAAGGGGGAGAGAGGTGGGAGAGAAATAGAAAAGGGTTAGGAAGGGAACAGTGGAAATTCAGCAGGGGTGGGTAAACGCTTTATTGAATATCTCTGTGTGCTCATCTATTTTAACGCAACCATGGAGGAATTTGGAGGACGATAAGAATAGTGTAAAGGTTTTCATATAAAGTCCGGGAGTTCTTTACCAATCAATCGTTTTTTCTACCACTCACTCACCCAGAACATGAGGTATCTTACTGAATTCTATCTCAAATTAACATCAAACAGAGGTATACCTAGGGAATTTCTCAGGATTATTGTCGAGGATAAATTTGCAAAATTTACAAAGGAAGAAAATAAATTAGGGGCTAAAATAATAAATCAACAAATATAAGGCATCAAATTATTAAGTGAAATGGAGGAATCATTATTTTACTATAATTACAATCGACTAAAATATAACGTGAAAGAAGCCCAATCATATTGGCATGGAGAAATTATGCAAATATTAGCTTTTTACAGCTGGTAAAACGCCGTAGTCTAACATGGAGGTTAAGTAGTGGAGTTCGAGGATTGATGAGAGAGACACGAATGGCGCGCGAATCGCGAAGGTGGTGGAAGAAGAGGGTTATTAAGTGGAAAGAATAGGGTATGAGGGAGGGGAGATATGAGGGGAGTATTAGGGGGGTATGAGGGGGAAAGGGGTGTGAGGAAGAGAAGAGAAGGAGGGGACGCCGTGAAAGAGAAACTTAAGTGGACGACGAGTTGGGAGAGTGGCTGATTTGGTAGTTTTCCTAGAATAGGTCGGCTGTAATAGAGGAAGGAGGCGCAGGGGTGACAAGGAAGAGGGAATGTGCGCACGGATTGAGAGATTCGAGGAATGATGTAGCGTGGAGGGACGGAGGAGTACGGAGGATGAAGGATGATAGTGGATGGGAAATATTAAACAACGTGGTCCGTGAGGAATAAGTCAGAGGAATACTACATCCAACTCACTTAACGTAAGTTAAAAGTAGAAAACTTGAAAAGGCAATTATTAATGATTTGGTTAAGCTTTAATTATTTAAAATCCGATTTTTTCGTATATTTCGTATATATTGATTTGATATTACATCTCCAATATTCGTTCGATTTTAATACACAAAGAGTACGTAACCAAACTCCCTCGACGCCTTTTGAAAATATAAATATTTACTATTTTCTCAACAATTCCTGAATTTGTGATGAATTTGTCTTGCGACGAATTTGCCATGCGACGAATTTGCCATGTGATTAATTTGTCTCCAATATTCGTTTTACTTTTAACTTACGTTGATCAATACTTTTAACAATTCAGATTATAGGCTATCAGTGTGATTAATATGTATGCTTATCATACACTAGTTTTAAATCAGTGTTACATTAAGTGCTGATTTACAAAAATAATGAAGTCAGTGGGATTGAATTTACCGGGAGTGAATTTGCCCGGGAGCGAATTTACCGGAAATGAAAACGACCGCGACTCAAATTGCCGGGAGCCAAACTACCGGTCACGGTTTTACAGGCCACCTAACGCTGGTGTAGATTGTATTTTAAGTCTCGAGAAGAAATTATCAAAGCTTAGACTGATTAATTAAGATGGAATCATTACAGTCGGTGGTGACTTTAACTTGCCCTCAATTGATTGAGAAAACCTACCTTTCGAATCTAGAGCTAAAGAACGTGAATCCTGTAAGGCAGTATCGAAATTCAAAGAAAGTTTTATATATTTGCTAAGGCAGACTTTTCAAGCTTCAGGTTGCGCTTACGAAAAATACTACCTGGTTTCCGTGATATGACCGAACGATCAGGTGCATCAGGGCATCGATAAATACATTCCAATTAAATTGAAGGTCGACAATAAAGAGCCAGGTTGGTATAATAAGCAAATTAGGAGTGCGTTTAGGCGTCAGAGAATAAGCCACACGAAAATAAGAAATATGCCGTCTGCATCATCCGACTAGTATAGAACTGCTGAAGTTCAGACGTATAAGGAATCCCGCACTAAAGCGAGAAATATTATGTGCGAGGCTTTTACTAACTTCCGGAATAAGGTATTAAATAATTATTTGAAGGAGGACCCTAAAGCAATTGGGTCCTATGTGAGAGAGGTCCAAAGTAGAGGCCATACCATACCGTCCCTGCTTAATGACTCGGGTGCCGTTATTCATGATAGCGTAGAGAAAGCCAACCTGTTAAACGGTCATTTTGTAAAAGCATTTACAGCCGTCAACGACCATTTGTTACATTATTCACCCGCTATAAGGAGCGACCTGATGGACGATATAGTATTTTCTGAGATGGGAATAGCAAGGCAATTGAGTTCTATTAAATCTAGCAAAGCCACTGGCCCCGGAGAAATTTCTGCTCACGTTTTAAAAGAATTAGCTGAAGAAATTGCACATTTTCTTCGGATAATATTCGAGAAATTCATTTCCCACGGAGAGGTCCCTAACGACCAGAAGTTAGGCACGTTACCCCAATTTATAATGGCGGCGACAAGGAGAACCCAGAAAATTACATGCCGATTTCCTTAACTTCGATATCGTGTAAGATTCTCGAGCATATACTCGTTAGCAACATAATGCGATTTCTTGATAGTAATTCATTGTTACATGATTGTCAACACAGCTTCAGGAAAGGTAGGTTTTGTGACAATCAGCTCGGTCTTTTTGTGAATTGTATACTGAGAATCGGAGAAAATAATAGGCAGGTCGATCCCATCTTCTTAGATTTTAGGAAAGTCTTAGATAAGGTACCTCACAGGAAGTTAATAATGAAATTAGAAATCTTAGGCGTTAATTCCAAAATTGTTAGTTGGATCCGTGAATTTTTAAATCATAGGAAGAAGAAGGTTGTTATAGATGGGAAATCTTCGAACTTAGTGGAGGTTGTCTCTGGCGTTCCGCAGGGTATTGTAATTGGTCCGTTATTATTTATAATTTATATAAACGACATCAACTCAGTAGTCAGAAGTAAAATTAGGCTTTTCGCGGACGACACCGTCATTTACATAGAAATAAGCAATATCAGCAATAGCAGTATCTTCAAAATGATCTAGAAGCTATTTCTGCATGGTGTAAGAAATGGCAGTTAGAGATCAACCAAAAGAAAAGCTGCGTCATAAATTTCTGGAGAATCAAGAATATCTCGTTGGATGTTAATTATTCGTTGGGCGGAGTATAGATTCGTTTCAGACTCGATTAAATATCTAGGAGTCACGATCCATCGTGATCTCTCGTGAGACACCCACATTCGCCGATTGATAGGTGCCGCTAACAAAAAGCTAGCCTTTATAGGGAAAATAGTTCGAAATAGCTCCGAAAAAGTGAAACAACCGCAGGTCGAACATGCGTCAGCTGTGTGGGATCCCTACGAAAAGGGACTCGCTAATGAGATAGAAAAGGTTCAGCGCAGGGCAGCTAGATTTTTAAAGAGAAATTACGATACTAACCAAAGCGTAACATCATTAATAGAAATTTGAAATGGGCATCGTTAGAGGAACGTAGGCTGCAGGCTAGATTTATACTACTGGAAAAATTTATGTCGGAGGGACTAGTGAATGAGGTAGTAGGACTTATAAGCCCGACATATCTCGGAAGGCAGGACAGCAAGGATAAGATTCGCGAAATCGATTGTAGAACGAAGTGATATAGAGGATCGCTTTTCCCTAGGACGATAACAGAACATAATAGGAAAGGATAACGTAGGAAAACTAGGGATCTTTGGTGCACTGCACCCCCTGCCATCCACCAAAAAGGTGACTTGTAGGATATTATGCATAGATTTAGATGTATGATCCCAGGTAAATAAACCTCTAACAATGTTCACTATAGGCGCGCAGCACACCGTCAAGCGCAGAGCACATGTATTTCTATTAATGATGCATATCAACACATTACCTTACACTTACAAAATTCATAGCGCACAAAGATGGAAAAATTTAGAGGGAATATTGGTCGAGAGTACTGACACATTACTAATAAAAGTAAAATGTGTTGAGGTATATGAAGTGTTCTACGCGAAGTTTTCTGAGCAAAACAACAAACAAAATCGTCGGAAGCAGTCAATATACTAATCCATTGGTTCCCCAACCTAAGGGTAAGTATGTTCAGAGGGGTATTTTATGTGGTGATATGCTGGTTCCATTGTTAAGAAAATTGACGATTCAAATTACCAGGTGCAGATAGTGAAACACTAGAAGGTATGAGCAAATATAAACTGGAACTCATAGATAATTTTTTAGACAAAGGTTTAAATAATAAGAAATAATTATAGTTTAAATAATAAGCAATAATTATAGGACTACAGACAAGGTTGAAATAAAATTACCTTATAAACGCTAACATTCCGTTTTGTTTTAAAAACTTCCTCACATCTGCCATTACAGACCCGTCTTAAGGGGGGGCTGGGTGAGTAGTCGCCTTACCCAAGGGGACTTCCGGTTATTTTTCTATGAGAAACTCATTAACGCCTTTTGCTTTACCAATCCATTCTTTGCCTCTCTCATTTCCTTTGCTCCGCCACATGTGGTCTCAAACCCTCATAAAATGCAACGAGGACGTGGAGAGGGCAGGCTTTCCTTGTCCCAAAGCGTGACGCCTTGGACCAGGGGCGAGTAACTTGGATAGCAAAGCCTGTTATAGTGTTATACCGCCATCTATCAACGGTAACAAGAACTAAAATCGGAAGTCAAGAAATTTTAGCGGAAATGTATAGCTGGGAGTTGGTAACACGTTGGTTGACTACACTGAATGGGCACCAGGGGAATCCCCGAGGAGCCATATTTGAAGCCGTTAATATTTCCCGTATAGTTCGTGGACAGGTTGACAGCGAAAGTGAAAAATAATGCTTGTACGGAGGTGTGCAGTCTACTGCTGTGACGGTACAAGACCCAGTGCACAGCTGCATCGATTCCCGCGAATAAAAGACAGGTAAGTTGTATTTTATTATGTTGTCATAGAGTAAATGTGTTGATTTAATCATTACCATTTCTTCAATTCTTTACTTTCGTTCGCACTTTATTATGAAAGCCTTGTTATTACTATAGTCATCCCACAATTCACGTTAGCAAAATAAACTTATTATTTGCCTTGATATGCCCCACGTGAAAACGTCAACCAATACACATAGACAAATTAACATGCATATCCTAAGTAAGCGAAATAATTCGTGTTTTTGGAAGGAATTTCCAGACATTTCTGTATAGAGGCTAATTAATGCATTTATTGCCTCTCATATCAATAATTTTTAATTACGTCATAGTAGTTGTCCCAAAAAAGCACAGTAATGGTAGAATCATCGAAGTGTAAAAGAATTTTAAACATGATGCCGTTTTAATATGCTCACCATTCATGTTACAGCGGTAAATCAATTGCAAAAATATACAACGCTTCCGAGGGAGTATTTTGAGAAATCCTGAAAATCAGTTCAGCTAAACTGTTTGTGAAAGTGCGAATGACAAGGGAAACAAATATAGGTATTTACGTAAGATTTTCTTAAAACAATGAACATTTATTTCGTTTAATCACAGATATCTGTAACTGAACCGGAATGCTTACAAATAATGTAATTGCCTAAATGATAAGGAATGTCATCGTAATATTTATTGCTAGCCAAAAATTGTTTTAATTTTGTACATAAAAACAACCATACACGTCTGTGTATAATATATATATTTATTTATTTATTTATTCATTTCTTAATAGTTTGTTTCATTTCCTTTTCAGGGCTGAGCAGTGGGGAATTTTTTGTCAAAATCCTTCACTAATTGTAATTGGAATCCCTGCTCATTTACTAAGCACAAAAGCACCGATATGCAAGAGGCATTTCGATCCCTCCCAGTTCCAGACAAGTGAGTGCCTCAAACTAAACAGAAATGCAATACCTAGTATTCGGAACCCATCTTGTACCACTACGCCATCCTCTTATTATTATTATTATTTTATATTTGTATCGCCTTAAGAGCTAAGATGTATGGTTTACAGATCTGATGGTGGATGGTCAGGTCAACTATGTAATATTAGGTGTTTGGTGTACTTTGGACTTAAGTACTCCGACATGGAGTCCAATCTTGTTCTAGTCGATTATGCACATAGTCCTACCTACATAAAAAATATTGAGTCTACAGCTAATCTGGAAGTGCCTAAAATTAGTGTCTTCCTCTCATTTACCTATATCATAAGCAAGAAGCAGCTATACATAATTATATATATATATATATATAGTTTCTGTTGTTCTCTCGCTGAAGAAGGGCATGTGGGGCCCGAAAGCTCCCAATTACTAGCCTTCCTCTATCGCTGTGGATGTCTACAACCGTATGGTAAGTGTTCACTGGCTCCTTCCTATCCCTCAACCTCTCGTTGCTTTAATTTTATTATATTATCTCTTTTTCCGTATCTTATATATATATATATATATATATATATATATATATATATATATATATATATATATCATCATCATCATAGGTAGTCTGTCCGTAGACAGGTCCGTGATTATTCATGGTTAAACCTGGTTCTCCATATACTCCTATTTTCCGCTGTCCTCTTTATATCTTGATAACTCTCTTTCCCTTTCAGATCGTCTATCAGCTGAAACCTTTTCCTACCTCTTTCCCTTTTCCCATCTAGTTTTTCCTTCTAACACGTCTTTAATCATACTCTCTCTCCTCAGGTAATGTCCAACCCAGTTAGCCTTCCTCTTTCTGATAGTCTGTATAATCATTCGCTTCTCTCCTATTCTTCGTAGCACTTCATCGTTTTTCATCCTATCTGTCCATTTTATCTTCAGCATTCTCCTCCAAGTCCACATTTCAAAGCTTTCCAAGTATTTGATGTCATTTTTCCTTAGCGTCCATGTTTCTGCCCCATACAATGCTATACTCCATACGTAGCATTTTATCAACTTCTTGCGGATATCTTCCCTTATATTCCCTGTAAGTAGTTGTTTCTTTCTCCTGAAAGCCGCTTTTGCTTTTCCTATTCTAGTTTTGATCTCATCCGTACATTTTGCCTCTCGTGTTATGATGCTTCCAAGGTATTTATATTCTGAAACTTGTTCTAATGGCTTTCCCCCAATAGTTATGTTCAGATTCTCTTCTTTACCCGATATTCGAATGACCTTGGATTTTTCTGTATTTATTTCCATACCATATTTTCTACCTGTTATCACTAGTCTATTTATCATTTTTTGTAGCTCCTCTTCCTTTCTTGCTAGAAGTACTTGATCATCTGCGTATTTCACTGTTATTATAATCCTTCCTCCAATTTTGAAATCCCCTGTGCCTTCTAAAGCTTCTTGCATTAGACTTTCTCCATATATATTGAATAGGGTTGGCGATAGGCAGCATCCTTGTCTTACTCCTCTACCGATATTTATTCCGCAGGTGTCCACATTCTCAAACCTGACCTTTACAACTTGATTCTCATATAGATTCCTAATCAGTCTCCTGTCTTTCCAGTCTACACCTATATCCTTTAATATCTTCATCAACTTTACCCAATTTACTCTATCAAAGGCCTTCTGCCAGTCTACGAAACATGCGCAGATATCTTGACTGTATTCTATTGCCCTTTCTGATATGATTCTAACTACTCCTATAGCATCTCTAGTTCCTCGTCCTTTTCTGAAACCGAATTGATCTTCCCCTATTATATCTTCTGCCTTTTTCTCCAGCCTTTTATTAAGAATCCTCGTGATGATCTTCGATGTGTGTGACAGAAGGCTTATAGTTCTGTAATCTTTACACTGCATTGCCTTTGGCTTCTTCTTTAGAGGGATCATTGTTACTTCTAGGAAATCCTGAGGCCACTCTCCCGTGTCGTAAATCTTATTAATTAATTTCGTGATAGCTTTTAGTCCTTCTGATCCTATGACTTTAAGTATCTCAGCCGGTATTCCATCGCTGCCCGTGGCTTTCCCCTTCTTAAGTTCCACTATCGCTTTTTCTACTTCGCTCTCCATAATACTTGGTCCTAAGTTATCTTCTTCAATGTTTTCCTCATTTTCCAGTTCTATTTTTGTCGCTCCTGTCTGTTTGCTGTATAATTCCTTAATGTATTCTTCCCATACCTGTGCTACATCCTTTGTTTCTGAGACTATCTTCCCATCCGTATTCATAATTCCTTTACCACAAATTCCATTAGACTTCTTATCTTCTAATTCCAGTGCCCTAGCGTACATCATATCGTACCGTCCTAATTTCTCCATTTGTTCTATTTCATCACATTTTCCTTTTAGCCAATTTTCTCTAGCTTTATCTGTTACCCTTCTCAACTCATTGTTTATACGCCTATAGTTGGCTCTACCTTTTTCACTGTTAACGTTTTTCCATTTTCGTCTCTCATCCATTTTCTCCAGCATTTCCTTCGTGATCCATGGTTTTCTGATTTTCTTTTCTTGTTTTCCAATCTCTTTATCCAAGGTATCCTTGATACTGGTTTTAATTTCATCCCATTCTATATCGACGGTCTTCGGTTTGTTTTCCAACTTTCTTAGGTTATCTTCCAACTTCATGCTGACTACATCCTGCCTTTCTTTCAGTTTTTGTAGGTCCCAGGTCTGTCTTTCTCTTCTCGTTTTTCTTATTTGTTTGAGCTTTGTACTCACGTCAATATTATATATATATATATATATATATATATATATATATATATATATATATATAAACTAAAGGAAAAGAAAAGGTAGTGATGAGGGTGGCAAGAAGGTGTTGAGGGAAGCCCAGCGGACACTCACCAAGTTGAGGACCAAGCTGGCAAGCTGCTGGGGGCGTCGAAGAGACACGTAAAACACACGAACACAAAAACACACGCAAGCTTATCGGGCCTATGCCCTTCTTCAGCGAAAGAGTAACGTAAAGTGACACAATGGGCGGGGAATGACGGGGTGATGTGGGAAGGTTGATGATTGGAGGAGGTGGGGAGTAGGAGGGGTGGATAGCCAATAAAGAGGGAGTGTGATGAGGTAGAGTGCGAAGAGTTACAAAGTATATATATATATATATATATATATATATATATATATATATATATATATGTGTGTGTGTGTGTGTTATATATGACATATCATAAGTAAGAAGCAGCTACATATATAGTATAGATATTAATTATTGTATTGCCAAACTGATATATGAATTCAATACACTTCCTTAAGCAGTTTTTATGGCATTAACGCAGTTGATGCCTGTGTATTAAATCATTGAGTCACATCATCCTTTGCATATGAAGTCTAATAATTACTTGGACGTAATTGCTGAGATTCGTATAACATTTTTAGTATAGCCATTGCTATGGCAGGGGTTGCTTCTGCTATTTTATATCATGTATATTGTGTGACAAGAAATACATTGTATTCTTTGAGCATAGTGTGTTTTATTTAATTGATTTCTTTGAATCCTAAAAATTATTGTAAAATAGTTCATGGCTTTCATAGAATGCTTTGAGGTATTTGCGGTTGAAGTTGATTGTTATTTCCATTCTGCCTGTTGCATTTCATTGTTATTTTCCATTAATTTCCTTTTAAAAACTATAAAAATGATTATCTGACTTGCCAGTGTTAATCTGAAATTGTTTCTCCTGATTAAATAAATACATATCTAACATTCTTTGTTTTCTTATTTATTTAATGCATATATCCCAGTAATAAGTATAAGGTAACCAATAAATAACGCGAAAAAGGATTTAAAAAATAGCATTGGAAGAAGGGAGGGGGGTACGATTCCTGTACTAGCAACAGCGCCATCTATCAGTTTCCTGTGTAACTATTTCGATTCAAACGACTGGCAGCGCCGCCTATGAGGGGTTCCCCGAACATAAAGGAAGAAGCAAACAAGGAGCCACGTAATTTTCCTTGTTTCCCACTCCTGCTTTGGACCCCCCAGCCTTCAGTTCCTCATTGTTTCCTCATGGACTTTTTTACCCACAATAAGTTCGGTTCATTGGTTGCGGCCGTTTTAAGGGCATGCAAAGTGCTGCCAGTTAGGATTTAACCTAATGAATCTAGCGAACTCGTTGCTCAATTAGCAGGAAATTACGTAGATGGCTGGAAAACTAGAGCGGTAAATTAACGTTTTGGCTTTATTTGGCGAGTTTCAAGTATTTAAAACTCTGAGAAATTGTTGCATTGCACATGAATGTCTAAAAAGCTGTAGCAATAAGTTGGATGATCCTCAAAATGCCCTTCCTGAATCATTTTGAAATGGGGACCGGAAGACAAGAGCAAGTGAAGGGTTGCTAAAGGGTCTCTCTCTCCATTAGAAACAAAACGCTTCTGGGTCCTCCACAGCGTCCCGATGGAGAGAGCATAAATTACAGGGGAAGTTTTTCAAAGAATCTGCCTTTGCCTAACACTAGTGTCGCATTTCAAAAAATAGCAACGCTCACTCCTCTTCAGTTCTACTAAAACTGCCACCGAAGAAACGCAAACCGTGTGCGCGTTTACTCGTGGCGTGTGAATGAGTTCTGTAAATAAAAGAGCATCATGGACTATTGCAGTTTTTCTTGGGTCATTTTAAATTTAGCGTCAATACCAGGGGCGGCCGCTGTCATAGGGCCATGGCCCTACTAAAATTCAGATGAAAAAAGCTCTATAAATAATTGTTTTTGAACAGATAGATTTCATTTTTGAGTCCTTAATAAGTCTAATTTGTCGTGAAGCAGCATAATACTGCGGCCGGTAAGAGAATTTATGGGAGGAGTGGGAGGCGAGTTCGGCGGGGAGTTCCCCCACTCCAACTTGTATCGCCGGGCCACCACTGGCTCGGCCACAAGACGTGAACCGCATGCGCACTGTATGCTTTTTTCCCCCACACCAACACTCTCCCGCGCTTGAGTATATCGACCGTTGGAGCCCAAGTTCAGTTTGGCTCGGCCGGCCTTCAAGCTAGCATATCGGTGTAGTATTGGTGAGCGTGAATGTTTCAGTTCTCCGCAATAAATACGATAAGGGCTTTATTAAAACAGCCGTTTTCATCGTTGTCTTACGATGATAAACTCGAAATAAAACGAATGGGAAGACACCTCCCTAATTTAAATTTAGTTAAAAAGCAACAGTGTGCCAACAAACAGGAAAGGTTTCGTAAATTTAATGCCGATATTTATTCGAAGAACAATTGGCTGCGCGGGTGTGATGAAAAAAATGTGTTTTTTGTTTTCCTTGTGTTCTTTTCCAAGGAGATGTCAGCTGACCGAGGAACGGGATTTCGGACTTGGTACACATTTGGGGAAAAAAATCTAAACAACATATGAACAATGTTTTGAGTTTATCGTTGCTGGGTAAAACAAATATTCAAAGTCAGTTTAACTCACAGTATCGGCTAGCTATATCTAAACATAACGAACAAGTAGATAAAAATAGGTATGTATTAAATTTGATTATAAATTGTATAAGTTTTTGTGGGGCATTAGAATTAGCATTGAGAGGGCATGATGAATCGGATGAGTCACAAAATAAGGGAGTTTTCCGTGAGTTAATCCAGTTTAGTTCTGAGTTAGATATAGACTTAAAAGTTCACCTTAGTCAATCAGGTGTGTTTAAAGATACGTCTAAACCTATACAGAATGAGTTGCTGGAATGCATGTTAGAAGTATACCAAGAAGAAATTCGCAAAGAAATTAAAAAAGCAGACGTGTCATGTCAATTTCAGTTAGTCATTGTATTACGTTACATTGTAGGCGGAAAACCGGTAGAAAGGTTCTGGAATTTCGTTAATCCCGACGGGCATGATGCTCGTGCAATCGCAGATTGTATTTTAAAATAAACTCAACCCCCTAATTGGTGACAGTCCGAATAAAGTTATAGCACAAAGCTTGGATGGTGCTTCTGTTGTGAGGGGACTTTTGAATGGCGTTCAGACAATCATAGTGTAATAGACGTTCTGAATTTTCTGCATATAGATTGCAGTAAGTATATCCAAATACTTAAATACTTTGTAGAATAATTCTTACATTACCGGTTACAGTGCCGTCAGCTTAAAGGTCGTTTTCAAAATTAAAATTAACAAAAAATTATTTACGATCCACGATATCACAAGAGCGGCTGGCTGGGTTGTCAATATTGTCAATTGAACATAAGGAAGATGATAAGATTGATCAATCAATAATAGTTGATAGATTTGCAAATATTAAAGCTAGAAAAGTACATTTTTAAATGTTTAGTCCGGAAATTTATTATTTTATAGATTTCTATTCAGATTTAATAAGATTTTTGAAACCTGTTATTTTGTATTTCTGGAAAACAATAACATTAATGTGAAATTGCAAACAAAAATATAATTAAATGATAAATATGATTTTCTGTGAAGGATAGGGGGGAACCCGCGGCAGCCATCTCGCCAGGGGCCCCAGGGGTCATTGAGACGGCCCTGTGTAATTATAAAGCTTTTTTACATTCTCCATATACGTAGTATAGGGGAAAGTATTGTTTAAATAAAAAAAATCGATTTCGAGATTTCTACGGAAATACACGTTTTGAGGTCCCCTGAACACGTTTTGACCATTTTCTCGATTATGTCTCTGTGTGTGTGTGTGTGTGTGTGTGTGTGTGCGCGCGCGCGCGCGTGTGTGATAGCTTTTTTGTGTGTACTCTAATTCAAAAACTATTAATCAGGTCAACGCAAAATTTTATATTTAACATTTTCATAATAGTCACGAGTTTTTGGTAAAATTCCGTCAACCGGAAGTGGGTGTTTACTCTTGTCACGTCCGTTATTTTGAAATATTTGCTTTAATATTTGATAAATGTAAAAATGTATTGTAATACAAGTTGTAGGAAATTTAATTTTCCACAACATCTGTTTGAAACATTTTTACATATGATACATTGTTTAAGAGATATCTTATATTTTTAGCTGCTCCCACCACGCCACCTACCGACGACTATTTTTAACAATTGACGCTTAGTTACGTCTTATTAACGCTCCTTTTTCTTTTCTTAATTCTTGGAGCTTTGTGGCTATATCCAATATCAGAAGGCAATGGTTTGAGTTTTTTTCTGTTCTATGTAAAGTCTAAAATTTTCTCGCAGTTTCTTAAAATATTTATTATTATGTAACCTATTTGGAATTTTTAGAAATATTACATATATGGAGAAAGTCATATGGTGGCCACATCAGATTTTTTAATACTCCAATAAAAATGAGTTTAAATATAAATTCCTTGAAATTGTTAAAATTCCTAATTATATCCGAGGTAGAGACAAATTTCAGAACGCTTCAAGTATTATGTAAAGAGGCTGAAGCCGGAGTCAGAGTACTTCTGTTTCATACAGAAGTTCGCTGGTTAACGCAAGGAAAAGTCTTAAATTGAATGTTGGAACTTAGAGAAGAGATAGCCATGTCTCTCGAAAGGCGGGTATCTGCTCAAGATCAAGAATTTTACGTGAAAATAACGGACCATATATTTATTCCAAAGTTGTACTATCTAGCAGATTTTTTGCTTAAATCAATCAGTTAAATCTCTCACTACCAAGAATATATTGTGAATATTTTCTCAGCTCACGACAAGGTTGCCAGTTTCCTTGGTAAGCTCTAGCTTTATCAACATAGGGTTGAAGCTGGTGATGTATCAATGTTCTTGGAATTGACGACACTGCTTGAGATAACCAAAGAGAAGTGTTCATTTGCTAATGATATCAGTAGACACTATCCGTGAAAGAATCCATCAGCGGATACTTTCCTGATCTGGAACACCGTGAGATGAATGTATGGATTGTGAGACCTTTTTTAGTGGAGGAAAGTCATCAAAGACGGCGAAAGTCTTCGAGGAGATAACAAGTTGAAAGAAGACGTTGAGGATTCTGATCTGTCAACCTTTTGGCTAAGAGCCTGTGATGAATACATGGTTCTTTCTGGCAGAGCTCTCAAAGTTCTCATCCCATTTGCCACAACGTATCGCTGCGAGGCTGGCTTTTCTACAATGGCTAACATTAAAACCAAGGCAAGGAGTAGATTGGGTGTTACTCATGATATGCGATGTGCAGTCGCTGTAAATTAGCTTCGTATCTCTAACCCAGTCCAGAAGAAGCAGCATCAACAATCAAGCCGATAATTTCATTTCTAAAGTGCCACTTGTCATGTTATTAATTTTCTGAATGTCATTTATACAATATAATAAGGATTATTCAACTTCGTTCAAAATATCGTAAGCAAAATGTGAGAATTAAACAATACTAGTGCTACCCGCAAAAACTTTTGCGAGGTCAGTCAGAAATCTACATGTTTAAAAGTAGTAATAGCCAATTTCTCCTTCTAAAATAAGACAACTGATATTTTGAATGTCGTCTGTTTTTATAATTTATATGTGCAATTTTAATTGTCTTTCCCATATGAAAAAATAATTGAAATAAAGAAAAGATTTTTCTTCTTTTGGTCAATCGTTACAAATGCTCACAGCCCACACGCAGTTTACTAAATGATAATAATCTTTATTTATTAATGTTGTAATCTATTAAGTTTTACATTATTACAACTATAATTTCGATGCTTCATAAACAGCACAAAGTGTATAACGCAATTATTTTGTCTATTTGAAGGCTAAATAGAAACTAATTCAATCAGAGGAAACATTGCGGGTCGCCTTGGCAACACTCGGAAAGAGTACGAAAAAGCCATAAAATTCCGAAAAGAAATGCGTGTTTCTGAGAAATAATTTCGTGCAACATCAAAAGCCGTCGAGTAAAGCAAAAAACGGAGAAATTCGGTCCATATCTACGCTTTTAATGAATGAAAGAAAGAAACCTTGCACCTTGAAAAATCAAAACTCCTATGCAATATGGAAAAATGTAATCGTCTCCCGGAGTCGAATTCGGGACACTTCCGCAAACGAAAATAGTTTTCCCGGGGTCTCCTAGTTGGCAGAAACAAAATGGCGTTTACAGCATTTCTCTATGACAAACTGTTCAAGAGATAAAAGGGGGGACGGCCGGACGGAAAGACATTAAGTAATCATATAAAACTATAATAACATCATATTATTCATGATTTTCCCTTTTTATATTAGCCATTTAAACAAGCTAGGAAAGAATTGTAGATCAAATTACATAAGGCGCTTTTTTCGCCAATAGCTTTCTTTCCATCGGAGTCAAGAATACCAAATGCGATGCCTACATTCGTAGCAGCAAGCACTTTCTCACGATTTTCCCGATTACTCCTAAGCAACTGATTTTATAAATGTATACCTTTTGTAGCCCTAATGTACAACTATCTATCCTGGAGTTTTGGCATTCACGTCATTTTTGCATCATTTTTCGTACACGGACAGACGGACGGATGACCCAAATACATATGCGACTTTTTAGACAAAAGGCGTAATTGCGGTTTTATCTAAAAGGGTAATTATGCCAAAACGTTATGAAAGCACTGGTCCAATCGCTGCATGTCCACTTCAGTTCAAAATTCTCCAAAATAGGGATAATAAACGTACTAAAAATATCGCCTGTATCTTATACTAAATTTCAAAATCAAATTTTCAATTATTGCCAGTCGTCAACGCCGAACTGGCGGCATTTAATTATAAATCGGGCAGTCGAAGGTAACGGCCGCTATTACATAAAAAAGTTAAAAAAGAACTGCAAAAGCAGATTCCAAAAGCGCATTAGAATATAGGAGTAAATTTTCGAAGTCTTCGACCTCCTCTGCCTCCAAAACGTAAAACCCAAAATCAATCAAAAGTTATTTAAAACATACTTCACTGCAGTAATATGATCTTGAGCCCTTTTTGTTGTAGCAACGTAAACAAAACGAAACTTTATCATGGTAACGAACCCGTATGGATGGTCCACAAGAGGCTTTTAAAAATCCCGCTAAAAGGCAGAAGGACAAACGGCCGGACCTCAAAATCAAAAGGGTTTACGTCCGTCAGGCAAAAATATCCTGAAAATCTTGTTCTTCTTGTTGCTTCAAAGTTTTGCACAAGGACGAACAGACAAAGTTAAAACAAGCGATTTAATGGACCGCTGAAAAGCATCCCTTCAGTAGCTTAAAAAGGTAAACAAGCGCTATAAAACAAAATATGACCATGATATGAAAGCATTGATTTGAAAAACGAAGTCGGAGACAGCCTAGATAAAAATCTCAATTCCTAGAACGCTTACGATATAACCAGCCATTAGTCCAATTTTTATATGGAAATATTAATCGCAATTAGAGAACATTGAATTTATTTCGAGTTAATCGAGTAAACATATTATTGGAAAATTTAAACTGCGCTCGATTCAAATAATTCGTTAATTAAAACGACGAAGCGAAGTTCTTCGAAAAAAGTATTACTTTGAAATGGAGCACCGTATTTTTTTAAAAATTAATCGAAAATCAAAGAATTATTCTTCGCCTCGTGAGAAAATTCATCATAATGAAAGTGATTCAAAATTGGGTGAATAAAAAAACTCGTTTTTATTTTGTAAAATCAGTCAAATTCTATCGACGGAACGCTCCACACACTATCTGTGGCCACCTGACGATTACGACTTAAATTTTGAAATACGTTGTTGTAAAAAAGTGGATTTTAAAAGACCAAAGTTGTGAATATTCTCCCCTTATGTTTTCCTTTTTCGTTCTAACAGCACGCGCGTATTTTCCCTTTTCTAATTTCCGTTTTCTTTTTTATCAGTGCGTGCCCGATTATGCTCGCCTAGTAGGTCCCCGTCGCGGAATATCTCTTAAACATATTTATATTTTATATCATCCCTCTTTTTTAGTTTTTAATAATAACTGCTATCATGTATATATATTATATATATATATATATATATATATATATATATATATATATATATATATATATATTATCACTTTATCTTCTGGATTTTGAGCGCGGTCTCTAGAAATTCACAAAGGAGTATTTTCTATTCCGTCGACAGAAATGGTAATGTAAAATGCATCAGAGGAACTGTTCAAAATTTTCACTCTCATTCTTCCATAATGGTCGAATGAAAACCCTGGAAATCATCAAATTCTTTTCGCTTTCCGGTTAACTTCTCCCCTCGCCAAAAATCAAACAACAGAAGAATCGGAGTCGCGGCTTCTGCAACCCATATCTACCTCCGTCAATCTTCATGGTTAGGAAGGTTGGATCCTTTTGATCTTCCGCCATGCATATAGGGTTCTTTTGACACAAGAGGTCTTAGGTAGAGCGCGAGGGATGGAGGACGTATGCGCGGCGATTGCACATCGAGTTTGATGGGTAAGAGGCAGAGAGATGGGATGTTCGAAGCAGCTTTTATCTTTTTCTCACTTGGTTTGGCTCCCACTTCACGAGAAAAAGATCAGAACAATAGAGAGGAGAATAATTTGCGATAATGGACGATGTAAAGATTTTTCGGATCTCGAGCGGAAGACACAATGCAGCGAAGCGCCCATTTTCTATGTAACCTATAGAAGCAAGAAACATGGCGAGGGGGGGGGGAGATACGGATAAATAGAAGGTGGGAAGGAAGCACGCAGAACAAAGGATGGGGTGGGAGTTTGATGCAAGGGGAAAGAGGCGAAGTGGGGCAGAGGTGGCGATGCGACGACGGTGAACGCGAAAAAGGGGAGGGCAAAGGAAGAGATCGGAGGTAAAGCGGGGAAAGAGCGCCTCTGCCGGGGGAGGTGAAGCGACCTTCTCCCTCTCACTCTCTCGTACCGCAGTGCAGTCTGCAGGATGGGGAGTCATCCGCAGGGGCGAGTCCTAGCGAGAATGAAGAAGTCGCGGCGCGCGCGACCGTATGAAAGAGGAAAAGCCAATACGTGTGCGAGAGAAAGTGTGTGAAAATACGTTATAAAAAGTGAGAAGTGAAGCGGTGCGAAGGTGAGAACCGAACGAGGGCAGAAAGAAAGGCGGCGTTCCGGGAAAGGAAGGAGTGGCGAATACTCGCGAGGCGGAGGTCCGATTGATCGACGGCCGCCGAGCCATCGAGTTGCACCTCCTCCGATAGACAGGCGGCGAGGAAGAACAAAGGAAAGGGGAAGGAGGGGCGTTTTGCAACGGGAACGCTGGAAATGAAGAGTCGATAGCTTTAGAGTGCGAGAGAAAAAGAGAGAGAGGAATGCCTGACGACAGATTCCGAAGCGATACCAACGCTAGGTGGCAGGTGCGTCACGAGGATTTTATTTTGCCAAATTAAAATGGAAGAGACCTTATCGGCAGAGATGAGCACCATATACGAATGTTAAATGCTTTATCGCAAGTATCGTTTCGTAAATGTCAGATAAAAAATAAAATTTGCTTTAACAGCATAGTATGAATTATTATTAATAACAATTAATAATCAAGAATAATCCACAGACGCCATAAAGATAAAAATGTGCAATTACTTCTTTTAATATATTTTGACAAAACTTTCGACAGAAAAAATGTCTCTTATCGTAGCAAATGTCGACTGGATCAACAGAATTAATAGATCCACGAAGGAGCGACCCGATGAAGATAACTTTTTCTACACAGGAGCAGGCTTCGAAGCATTCCAAATACCCCGTCTTGCCACACGGACGAGGAAATTCTCATTATTTTTACGCTATCGATATAAGTCTTCTAGATATAAACTTTTTTAATCTGAAAAGAATCGCCGATCTCTTATAACCAATACCCAAACAACCATAAGGGAGCGTCTTTTTCATTCTCACCCACGTACGTACATCATCATCCGATCCTGAGCCATTTATCGCGGTTCATCCCTCTTAAGAAAATTTAGGTGTAGCTTGTTTCGATTGCTTGGGAGTGACGAATATGCCTAAGAACTCATTGCGAATAGTCTTATTAGTAAAACTCGTGTTCGTTAGAAATCTTTCTCCGTATCGGAGACCAACAGTTGGTCGAATTATTTTTTATGCGTAGTAAATTCATACAAAATTAGATGTGATGTCACATTGCAGAAATCACCGTTTTCCGTAGATAAGAAAAAATAGGTGACCGTGCCAATATGAGCCGTGCGTAAAAAAGCCGCACGTCCGCCTTAGCGCGATTGCAGAAACGCTAATCGCCTGAACATGTTGAAAACGTTGTGCTCCGTAAAACCACACTCGGATTATCAATGTTTCCACCCCATAAACTATAGAGCTTTTCTCTGGCCTTCAAAGTCTGTTCATTTAAATAGATTTCTATTGAAACGAAATTTGCTCATCACTTCAACCATCCCGTAATACTATCAGTAGGTTTCGCAGGTTTTTCACACCCCCTTCTTGTGTGGATGTTCTCCTGTAGTGGGGTTTTCCTAGGTAATAGTACTTTAATTATCCCTAGTTTTTCCCCATAAACAAATCTCCAACTCTTTTCACTTCCAAAACTGCTAACTTGTCATTGTATTTATGTATTAATTTATTTATGTAGTCTCATGTTCTATCATTATTACCAACTTTTATATTAACTTCGCTTTATATATATATCATTCTATATAGATGTTTCTTACAGACGAGGAGGAGGATATAACATTTCATGGATAAATTGAAATGTTTAATCGTTTACATACACTATCCTCCAAATAATTTAAAAATTTCAGCTCCCTAACTTGCGGCGTAGTGTCTAAGCATCTACCTACTACTACTACTACTACTAATGTTTAGGCACTTCCAGATGAGCTAGACATTCGAAATTTTTTCCTTATGTAGGATTTTGTGCAAAACCGACTAGAAAAAACGAAAATCTTGAAAAAGTGCAACAATGCGGTCGCTAAAAATTCGCAATTGTTTAAACAAATTTTCAAGGTTTATGTATTTCCTAATTAATTAGAAAAATATTATTTTACTTCTAGAAATGCTACAACTTTAAAATTTTGCTAAATTGTGTAGCATTAGTACCCCGTAATGGAGAAAGTGTAAAAAATTTTAAATTGCAACATTTGGGGATTGTTTAAAACTATTATTTTTACATTTGGGGAAAACGGAAATCGCTGCGGAGGTGAAATCTTTAGAATTAAAAGAACATTTGTAATGATAAAATGTCTGTCTGAAAAATGAATGTTTTTTCAAGGTGGTATGAAATGCTTGCAGTATGCAAGCACCAACTACTAGTACATTATATCCTCCTTTTTATTTTAATGCGGATTTCTTTTGATACTAGCATTCCTACGTTTTTTGAAGGGATATTTTTGCTAATAATACTAAGTTTTTATTTATCGTAATTATTATTGATAGTAAGTTTTTATTTATCTTCAAAACTTTTTATCTTTATTTATTTAAGATAATTCTGAAAACGGTTTTCCCTATGAAAAGGTCATTTAAAAACCTCGCTGGTGAATTGTGATTTTTGCGATTACTGAGAATTAAGAATTACGTCTGGAAAATCAAGGTACATGTAAGCTTTTGATGAATTTTCTTATTATTATTAAACTATTATTAAATTCTTATCGCTCCTCTTATAATATTGCCTTATACATGCATTTTATAATTATTGCATTATAATCACATTCGTATTGCAATACTATTAATAATCATTAATGCGATATTCTCGGAATGGTTCACATTGAAAATTAATTTGAAAACTATTTTAGATGACTATATTTGTTTATGTTGTTTGTGCCATGAACATAATTTTATTCTTTGGAACTGTTCACTTGGCTTATTTTTTACTTTGGACGAAATCTTTTCTAATTATTGACCTTTAAGACCAGTTGTTCTTGCATTTTTCTAAAAGCCCTGACATTTATGTAACATATTCCTTTTTTGGGTATTTAAGTTAGGCAATACTGTTGTAAAGGACGTTAATTTGAACAAATTTAAATAAAACATTATAAAGTGTTGTGTTGCAGCTTAGCAACTCTTCAGCTAATTATACTTATACAGTGGTTTTATATGGATGGTTGATGTGATGTAAGGAAAAGAACAATTTATTATTTTTGTCATTTAAGTTAGGTGACTAAAATATGAAATATTCATGTTTCACTCCTACTAGTATCTAAAGCTGAATTACTCTAAACTAGCAGTATATTTTCGTTAATTTTAAGCAATATGAATGGATAAGTCAGTATTTTCATTAATGAAACAAAAGATACTATCAAACTTCTTACTACTTATATACCAAACATGCGTACGTTTGTCACTGAGTTCTCTACTTCTGTCTGCCATTCTCTCAACTGTAAAAAATTAAAGTTTAAATAGAGAGACCCCCACATCACTCAACAGCTGGTAGACACTTTTGCAATTTTTTATGCCCATGCAAGCAGAAAGGTTATCATAATTATATTACAGAGTTTATTCGTATTAAAGTATCGTATTAACTATATAAAAGTTGGTTATAAAAATTCATTTTTATATCTTCACTTGATCTCTATTATTTTCTTCCTGTTTGTAATTGACAATGGGTTAGATGGAAGAAGAGATTGCTTAGTCACAATATCGCCAAAATAAAGACGAATATCTATCTATCTATAAATATAATCTCTAAATAATGATTATTTGGCTTTTTAAAATAACTCCACACTGCATAGTGGGTCATATATGGCACATACATTATATAAATAAATTATATCTGTGCTTCATGTTGCACCACATGCGACAAAATGGTATACGGGTTTAAAAGATGAATTTTCCCATGATTTAGAATTATTAAAGTATATTATCTAAACTCCACATATTTTACTAGGTTTATAAAAATATTTCCAATGAAATAAAAAGACAAGCAGTAAATGGATAATTTCTTAATTACACATTAAATAATTAAAGTTATATGGTTTAAAAGATCTCTGTATGCAAGGCTTACGTAGTTTCATCAATACAGTTCGTCAGAAAGACTTTTCGTTGCACAATCTCAAAAAAAGCCTGCAAATGTTCATAAAAATGGGATTATATGCGAGTATATTAAAAAACACCTAATTAATTACACAACTTTTGGCGATTCTTCGGTCATTGCGAAGGTATTTTCAAATTATATCGCGAACGGCAAACGACTTTGAAACAAATTATAAAACAACTTATAAATACATACATGTATTTATCTTGATGCGCTGCCTTCGGGACCTCCGCACACCCTAAAAAAACCGGCTCTGATGTGATTTCAAATAGGCTACACCAAAGATTGCTGCGTATATTTCGTCCACTGGCAGAAAGAAGGCCTTTAAAAGAGTAAATTGGATGATGTTGATAGGTTATTAAAGAATTTAGAATTAGAATGGAAAAACAAAACTTATCACGAATCTGTACATAAATCAAGTTGTTCAAGTCAGATTAGAGAAAGATGATACCAGCAGAGAAAGGAATAAGGCAAGATTGTCGCTTATCGCCAGTACTATTGAATATATATATGAAGAAAAGGTAAAGTAAGAATCGATAGAAGGCACCGATCTCGGGTGGAGATGGATTTAAGGGGTCCTGCAGGTCCACCTATAGATTACATTAAAGAACGAATTATGATGGGGTATAAAAATTATTTCGTGGGCGACGTTAGTTTGTAGTTGCGCCACTTCCGGAGGTTTTAAGATTGGAGGACGGATTATAAGAGGAGTAAAATATGATGGTGATCAAGTACTTCTAGCAAAAAGGAAAAGGAACTTCATAAAATGATGAATAGACTGAAAATAACAGGTAGAAAATACGGAATGGAAATGAACTCGAAAAGAATGTAATGTCATGCGAATGTCGAGAAAAGAAGAAAATTTAAACATACGGATTGAACCATCAGAACAAGTGCTAGGCCATAAACATCTTGGGAGCTTCATGATAAAAGATGCAAAATGTACCTATGAAATGAGGACTAGAATAGCGAAAACAAGAGTTGCCTTCAGAAGAAAGAAAATAAACGAAGGAAGGAATAGATCAAATGATATGCTATAAGTAGAGTACCGCTTTTTACGGAGCAGAACTACGGACACTCAGGAAACGTGATATAAAATACTGGGATTGCTTCAAAATGTGGGCATGGAGAAGGATACTGAAGATAAAATGAAAAGATAGAATGAAAAAAGAGGAATTATTAACAAGAAAAGGAGAAAGCGAACGATTATACAGATTATGAGAAATAAGGCGAACTGAATCGGACATTACCTGAGGTAATTATATATATTATATTAAAGAGAATATGTCCTTTTTTCTGTGCGTTTGCATAGTTGCAGAACATTTTTCATTTCCATTTTAAAATCACTTAGAATTGCGATATGAATACGGGACTTGCACCAAACCACGCCTAAAAGAACGGAAATTCATTATCCAGCCATGGATTTTCGAATACGCGTCGAATCGTTACACAAATTCGTTATTAACACAAAAATTTAGCTAAATTTTAGACGAAAAAAGTTCGTAGTCAAGGGCGACGGCATTGTTGCTGACCTAGCAAAATAAAGTCTATATCTAAAAGCAATGACATGAACTTGGATATTGTATTTGAAATCAATTGTGAGAACTCTTCTTATATATTTTGAATGCATTTTAATCGAAAGTAATAATGGCTTAATTTGAACGATAGGTTTGTTTGCTGCAGTGCAATTTCTAAAGCGTGGAGGAAATGCGAACGAAAGAAGTAAGTAGCTTTTTTAATTCACACATTTTTTGTAATCACTATAAATGCACCGGCCATGCGTCAAATATCTTGCTTAATTATCGAAAGAAAGTAATCATAACCATTGTCAATATAGTAATTTGCTTTAAACTGCCCAATAAAATCTGCAAACGAAAAGATATTTTCAATGTACGAATGAAGTATCGTCCTATTTGAAATGTTGATTTGTCCATCATTACAATGCATTGGCGTCGTTTCTGACTAATTTTACGCTACGTGTTTGTTATAAATTTACATGAAACTTTTCACATAAATTTTCAATCGGTTTTTGTCCTTCATGACATTGTTTCATTGCAACCTCTTTATGAAAAGTCGAAAAATCAGAAAAAATCTAATATAAACTTAAAATATGAGAGAATGGAAAAGAGGAAAGGAGGAAGAATGGGAAGTGCCTTAAATTTAATATTTAATCCACGCATACCCGTCCTACTGACGGGCTTTCGTACTAGTATTATTAATGAAAAGTTAGAAGGAAAACCAAGTAAAAGGGAAAGGCTTTAAGCCTAAATGGCTTTGTAAGCTTGGTTGTTTTCGACGTTTATTGTTCGTAAAAATTGGCGGCTAAAATCGATGTTTATTTTTCTAAAAATCGGCGACGAATATCGACGTTTATTTAAATACATCTTACTAGGCTTTTTAATTTTAGACTTTTATATATTTCCTAAAAAGCGACAACTAAAGTCGTTTATTTTTCCTAAAAATCGACGAAGAACATCGACATTTATTTTTATATATTTTGTTAGGATTTTTAGTTTTCGACTTTTATATTCATTAAAAAGCGATCACTTATGTCGACGTTTACTTTAATACATTTTATCGATTTTTATCTAGAAAAATGTTATAAATTGAACTTCATCTAATTAAATCTAACTAACAGCGTGTAAACAAAAAAGGGCTTCTTGTCTGCTGCCTTGCTTGTTGTTATCTTTATTTTGGTGAATGTATTGTTCGACTTCGGTCACCAACCTGGAAGTTAATTTTTCTGAATAAATCAGAAAGTATATTTTACTCGTTAATTCGCGCCGCTTTATTCACGAAATCGTGATCATTAGTAGAAAAACTGATGTGACGTGAATATAATGTACAGCCTAATGTATAAATGATTATTTTGATTTTAAAAATACTACCTTGTTGAGTAACAAACGACTATGAATGTAAAAAAAGCTCCGAGTGCTTATACGGAACGATGATTCTTCCACAGTAATGCAAAAGAAACAAAGCACGGTGGACAGTCTCGGAGAAAATATTATATAAATTTTGTGATAGGGTGCTTTTGAAAAATTCCGTAAGGACATTTGATGATTGGTAGTCATTTTTCATTTCGGGAAAACCTTTCTTTTTGCCTCTTGGAGGAGGTCAGCAGATCTTGTCGCAAAGAAGACACAATCGACGTGTCCCGACTTTTCAGTAAATGGAGTTCAAAGTGCGCAGGAATTATCGAGTCCGGTCGAGGGTAAATACAGAACGCGATAAACCGATCATATTGTTTCGTCCCTTAACTTTGGCTTTGGATTCCGCGGCAATGGCATAAGCGAAAGGAAATGTGTAATGAATTCCGAATGTTGTGTAGCCTTTTGGTATGGCAGCTATCGACTTCTCTTCCGTTTTGGATGTTTGGTAGTAAAATATATCAAGTTTGAGCGTGACAAAGCAAATTTAAAAATCACGACGCGTAATTTCGTAGAAAATTTAGTGGTGAAAAATCGACACTTATCGATGACAATTCCTTTTCGTCGAATACAAAAGTTTTCTAAATTAGATATTTATCGACATTTATCGATTTCAATCGAATCCTACTAAGCTTAATGACTTGAAGAACAAAGTGTAGAAGAGTTTCGGAAAACAGAATTAAATGGAGAACCAGGTTTAACCAATAATAATCACGGGCCTGTCTCCGGACAGACATCCTATGATGATGATGCTGATACGTATACTATATATATATATATATATATATATATATATATATATATATATATATATATATATATATATGCACTGGTGGTGTAGTGGTTAGCGTGTCGGCTTTCTATTGCAAAGTTCGGGGGTTCAAACCCCTCGAATGGAGGTTTTATTTATTAAAAAAAAACTATCATCAGTGCCTGGCAGTAGGCAGCAGTACTGTCAGTATGGTATAGAGCTGAAAACAAATGATGTTGGTTGGGTCTATATCCAATACAGCTGTAGGCGTGATCAGGACGATTTGAACGGCTACAGTACTGCGATGTGGAAAGCAAGAGGGAAACTACCACATTACAATCCCTAGTAAAGATTATATGGTTGGACAATATGAGTTCTCTCGAGGTAAAACATCCCGGAGGTAAAATACTCCCCCAATCGGATCTCCGGGCGGGGACTGACTTGAGGAAACATTTAATGAAAGTAATTTACGAATAGGCACTTGGAACGTAAGAACTATGAGAAAGGCAGGAAAGCTAGAGAACTTGAAAGAAGAAATGAGAAGAAATAGAGTTGACATTATAGGGCTAAGCGAAACTAGATGGGAGGGAGAAGGACAGTTCGACACGGAAGAATTCACGGTAGTTTATTCTGGAGGAAATAGTGGGGAAAGGGGAGTAGCTCTGGTACTTAGGAAAGATATGATGAAAAGCGTGACAAAGATAATAGCAACGAACGATAGACTGATGGCAATAAAGCTAAAAGCAGTCCCAGTGGACATGCTGATAATCCAGGTATATATGCCAACGTCAGCTCATGACGATGAAGAAATAGATGAGATCTATGAGCAAATTAATGAAATTTACGAAGAAGATGGAAGAGGAAAGGTAAACTGCATAATAATGGGAGATTGGAACAGCATAGTCGGAGAAGGACAGGAAGAAAATGTTGTCCGGCAATACGGACTTGGGAAGAGAAATCGAGGAGGGGAGAAACTCGTAGAATTCTGCAACAATAATGACCTTGTAGTGACTAATACATGGTTCAAAAACCATAAACGAGGGTTATACACATGGAAAAGCCCAGGAGATAGAATGAGATGCCAAATAGATTATATCCTTGTAAAACAAAGATCCAGGAACAGCATAAAGAACGCCAAGGCATTGCAAGGAGCAGATATTGATTCAGATCACAGCCTTCTAATACTTGACGTGAGTACAAAGCTCAAACAAATAAGAAAAATGAGAAGAGAAAGACAGGCCTGGGACCTGGAAAAACTGAAAGAAAGGCAGGATGTAGTCAGCATGAAGTTGGAAGATAACCTAAGAAAGTTGGAAAAAAAACCGAAGACCGTTGATATAGAATTGGATGAAATTAAAACCAGTGTCAACGATACCTTGGATAAAGAGATTGGAAAACAAGAGAAGAAAATCAGAAAACCATGGATCACGAAGGAAATGCTGGAGAAAATGGATGAGAGACGAAAATGGAAAAACGTTAACAGTGAAGAAGGTAGAGCCAACTATAAGCGTATAAACAATGAGTTGAGAAGGGTAACAGATAAAGCTAGAGAAAATTGGATAAAAGGAAAATGTGATGAAATAGAACAAATGGAGAAGTTAGGACGGTACGATATGATGTACGCTAGGGCACTGGAATTAGAAGATAAGAACTCTAATGGAATTTGTGGTAAAGGAATTACGAACACGGATGGGAAGAAAGTCTCAGAAACAAAAGATGCAACACAGGTATGGGAAGAATACATTAAAGAATTATACAACAAGCAGGTAAGATCGGCAAAAATAGAACTGGAAGATGACAATTAGGACCAAGTATTATGGAGAGCGAAGTAGATAAAGCGATAGTGGAACTAAAGAAAGGGAAAGCCACAGGCAGCAATGGAATACTGGCTGAGATACTTAAAGTCATAGGATCAGAAGGACTAAAAGCGATCACGAAATTAATTAATAAGATTTACGACACGGGAGAGTGGCCTCAGGATTTCCTAGAAGTAACAATGATCCCTCTAAAGAAGAAGCCAAAGGCAATGCAGTGTAAAGATTACAGAACTATAAGCCTTCTGTCACACACATCGAAGATCATCACGAGGATTCTTAATAAAAGGCTGGAGAAAAAGGCAGAAGAAATAATAGGGGAAGATCAATTCGGTTTCAGAAAAGGACGAGGAACTAGAGATGCTATAGTAGTAGTTAGAATCATATCAGAAAGGGCAATAGAATACAGTCAAGATATCTGCGCATGTTTCGTAGACTGGCAGAAGGCCTTTGATAGAGTAAATTGGGTAAAGTTGATGAAGATATTAAAGGATATAGGTGTAGACTGGAAGGACAGGAGACTGATTAGGAATCAGGAGACTGATTAGGAATCTATATGAGAATCAAGTTGTAAAGGTCAGGTTTGAGAATGTGGACACCTGCGGAATAAATATCGGTAGAGGAGTAAGACAAGGCTGCTGTCTATCGCCAACCCTATTCAATATATATGGAGAAAGTCTAATGCAAGAAGCTTTAGAAGGCACAGGGGATTTCAAAATTGGAGGAAGGATTATAATAACAGTGAAATACGCAGATGATCAAGTACTTCTAGCAAGAAAGGAAGAGGAGCTACAAAAAATGATAAATAGACTAGTGATAACAGGTAGAAAATACGGTATGGAAATAAATACAGAAAAATCCAAGGTCATTCGAATATCGGGTAAAGAAGAGAATCTGAACATAACTATTGGGGGAAAGCCATTAGAACAAGTTTCAGAATATAAATACCTTGGAAGTATCATAACACGAGAGGCAAAATGTACGGATGAGATCAAAACTAGAATAGGAAAAGCAAAAGCGGCTTTCAGGAGAAAGAAACAACTACTTACAGGGAATATAAGGGAAGATATCCGCAAGAAGTTGATAAAATGCTACGTATGGAGTATAGCATTGTATGGGGCAGAAACATGGACGCTAAGGAAAAATGACATCAAATACTTGGAAAGCTTTGAAATGTGGACTTGGAGGAGAATGCTGAAGATAAAATGGACAGATAGGATGAAAAACGATGAAGTGCTACGAAGAATAGGAGAGAAGCGAATGATTATACAGACTATCAGAAAGAGGAAGGCTAACTGGGTTGGACATTACCTGAGGAGAGAGAGTATGATTAAAGACGTGTTAGAAGGAAAACTAGATGGGAAAAGGGAAAGAGGTAGGAAAAGGTTTCAGCTGATAGACGATTTGAAAGGGAAAGAGTGTTATCAAGATATAAAGAGGACAGCGGAAAATGGGAGTATATGGAGAACCAGGTTTAACCATGAATAATCACGGACCTGTCTACGGACAGACTACCTATGATGATATATATATAGCGCCTCCGTTTGTCCATATCTGACATTGGTGCTAAAGCGGGTGTGGCGGTAAATCGAGGTATATGCTTGCTCTTTGTAATCATAAAGTGAAAGTGTTGTTCACTACAATTAATGGATGGTATTCGGGGTGGCGCTACATAGGGGGCGCTAAATCGAGGTTTGACTTTATATATATAATTGTGTATTAATGTAGGTATGTATTATGTAGGTAGGTACTTACACAGATGGAGAGCTAAATAGCGCTGATAGGGCAATGCATTATTTTATGTAACGCAATCACGTTCGAGAGGTTTAAGAGAATTAAAAGATGAGAAAAATTTCACTACAATGGCAGGTATGTAAAATGTAATGTCTCAATGAGTATTCTCCGCTTATTCCATTAAAGATTGTATTATTTTCCCAGGCGAACAAAATACACATCTTTCAAAATCTCTCAAGGATGACGTTGTTCAGAAAATATGAGTAGCCGACAGATTCGTCTCCATTGTGCCGTGGATCCAAAGAGAAATATTCAATGGATGGAAGGAGGAGAAGAGATGGAAGTGGGAGTCTAGAAAAACGTGACGAAAAGGACGAACCAATCAAAAGAGAGAAAGGAAGACGGAGTAGGTTGGAAAAAGAGCGGAAGATAGGAAAAGGGAAGAGCACGGGAGATAAGGATTTACCTCGCGGCTGTGGACTTGAAAGAGAGGCGAGAGAGAGAGAGAGAGAGAGAGAGAGAGAAAGAGATAAGAGCGAGGGAGGGCAGATGGACAGACGGGTTAAAAAAAAGGAGGGCGGAAGATTCATTTCCCCAGCTCCGATTATTCTTCCTTCCCGCGAGGTGTAGGCGGCAACCGCTGCGAGGGGTTCTTTCACAGATAGGAAATCACGAGGCTCCTTTCCCTCCACCCTTCGCTCCGCTCCTTCAAGGATTCGGTGCGGGAATACAAAACGCTCGAAGGATGCCATAGAAAGCGTCATCCGTACTCTCTCTCTCTCTCCCTAATAGGCCAATAAGATGGTTAAGAGGAAGCAAAGAAAGACCGAACAGCTGAAATAAAAGGAGAATAAGAGATAAAGACAGAGGCAAATGGAATCTAAATAGAAAGGACAGCAAGAGGAGTAACGGCATACGGAGAGGTGAAAAAATGAGGAAGAAGAAAAGCAAATCGATGGATGAAAGAATAAATATGGCCGAGGAAAAACAAGATGGAAAAAGGGGACGTTGGAAGTGAAGAAAGAAAGGCAGGGGAATAAAAAATATGGAGAGAGAGAGAGAAAAGGAAGATTGAGAGAGGGATAAGAGTTGAAGAGGAGAGGGGAGGGGAGCAGGTGAGGGTGAAAGCGAGAAGGAAGGAGAGAGCTAGAGAGAGGGGGGTGGGGTAGAAATTGGCAGCTCAGTACGCTCCGTTACACCCGTTTCGAGAAAGACGCTTGGACAAATCGATGGCCGCAGAAATGTTTTTGAAAAGGTTTGGGATAAATCCTCGAGTAGATAACGGTGAGATGGAATAAAACGAAAGCGAGAACCGCTGCCGATCCGTATATCCATGACAATTTACTGCGGATGACCTCGGAAGAGCTCTGATAAACGCCCAAGGACTCTTGGAAGCAGTATTTTTCAGGAATCGATTAAAGATTTCTCTTACATCTGGATGCGTTTGATAAAAAGGAAATTTTATTCGACAACATATTCAACATTGAAAAAATTCCTGGAAATTTCTATTTTTCTGTTTAGGTTTAAAAGTAGAATGCGAAAATGTATCAAAATATGCATAAAATATACATAATGAATCAATATCCATTGAAAGAAGAACTGATGCTATGGCGTCATCAGATTATTAGAAATTTGGGAACATTAAGCATTACGGAATAGAATTGTTTCAAGTATGACATCAGGATAAATACCGCAATACGACAACTGTTCGCAATATATAGGGATGAATATTTAATTGGTGACTTTTTTTCGAAATTAAAAATAGAATGGAAATAAAATCACACTTTTCCTTCTTCGCGTTTGAACGAGGGCGTAAAAGATCTCCAAAACTGAAATAGGTCACAAGGGTGTAAATGGAGGTACAAGCAGCATGACTAGAGCCAAGCTAAAAGCAGAAGAGCCAAAACAATTCTTTGTATTGAGCCGGTCGCCGATTCCAATGCATATAATTAGTATAATAAAAATAGAGGATGAAATTATTGATATTTTTTAGGATAATTGCAATAAATCACTAAATTTTCCGTAGTTACAGTCCAAATATAACAAAATATCTCAAGGAGGTAGAGGAAATTTCTGTCCAAAGAATAAGACACAAAGTTGTCGTCAAAATGTGAAATATGAAAACTTTCGCGTAATTTGTTGTCAACATTAACAAAATCGTTATTTGAGAAAATTTATATATATATATATATATATATATATATATATATATATATATTAGTAAAAGGTGCTTGCACTCTGCAAGTATTTCATCACTGAAAATATTTTTTTAATTCTAAAGATTTTCGTTCTTTCCTTATGTAACAATAATAGAGTAAAACAACCCCTAAAATTTTCTATTTTAAGAATATTATACTTTTTCCACAGTAGGGTACTAAAGTCACACATTTCTGCCAAATTTTAAAGTTTCATCGAGATTTTCAAATGTTTATTTGGGTATGTGCACTAAGCTCAAAATAACTTTAAAATTTCAGCTCCAATTCACAATAATTCTCTATTTCCTGTTTTTTTATTTCGACGTCGTTATAAGTTCACGCCGTAGTTTTTAATCAATTGCATTATAATACAATCCACTGATTCTCTTTAGAAAGTTATGGACAAGGAAGGATGAGAGATGGTCGTTTCTACACAAGAAATATTGTTTATAAAGAAATACTACGAGATCTTTTGGAACATATTATATGAATCTGTAAAATATTTTTAGAATATTTGTTTTTATTTTAATTTTACTAACTACTTCTTACTATCGGAATTACCCGTTGCATATATCAACAGTAAAGTCTGTGTGTTTCTATATATGTTTTTAACAAACACACCCCTCAGAAGTTAAATTTAAATTACGCTACAAAGTCCCGTTGATGTTCAACGGGTAATTCCTCTAGTTTAGTTAAAATGCCTTACAACAATGAAATACATTTTCCATCTCTTTATTTTCTTCCTCTATCTCCCTTCCTCCCACTCTCTCCCTATCTCTCTTCCTTCCTCACATTCTCCCTCCACTCTTCCTTCCTCCCATTCTCTCTCCCTCCCTTTCTCCCATTCTCTCTCTTCCTTCCTCTCATACTCTCTCCCTCTCTTCCTCCCATTCTCCCTCTCCCTTCCTCCCATTCAGTCTCCCTCTCCCCTTCCATCCTCTTTACCTCTTTCTTCCCCCCATTCTCCCTCTCTCTCTCTCTACCTTTCTCCCATTCTCTCCCCCTTTATCTTTTCCTTCATCCCACTGTTCAAGTGCTGATTTTGTACGATGATATTTAGTAATTTTAATGTTCAAATGAAAAATAGTCTACACTCATCTCCATGTTTTTAAATGGGGAAAATGAAATCAGAAAATATTTTTAAAAAATAAATTGGTTGAATGAATCGGTTTAAAAACAGCCTATCACCCTGCACTCGTTATTGCGGTTAAAATGATACATCCCACTTGTCTCGACGTTATGTAGTTTTTGAGTTATATATAAATACCTATACTTGACCGCATACCGCCTCAGACAGTAAATTATATATATATATATATATATATATATATATATTTATATTTATATATATATTTATATAGTATGATAAAGTAAGGCATAAAATGAACCCACGAGCACTGAAACCAATCAGATAATTGATTTAAGTAACAAAGCATTGCGTAATTCTTTCCCTCCAACTATGCTGTCAATTATCGGGCAAAAATACAAATGCCATTACATTATATTAACAGGGAAAAAGGAAGAGGATGACTTTAAAAATATCGAAATAAAAGAAATCACTTCTTTGATTCCAAAAACATATTCTCCAAAACCAAAAAAATAACGGGTATAGGCACGAAGGGGCGTAAACACGCGACCTCTCGTACAAAAATCCTCACATCTCACCACCAATTACTTCAGAGAACCAATAGGAATTCAACACCAACGGAAATACCACACTATAAATTAGGCAAGGAAAGATATCCGCGATAAGTTCAAAAAATGCTACGTATTGAGTATAGCTTTGTACGTTGCAGAAACATGGACGCAAAGGAAAAATGACATCAAATACTTGGAAGGCTTTAAAATGTGGACTTGGAGGAGAATGCTGAAGATAAAATGGACAGATAGGATGAAAAACTATGTAGTGCTACGAAGAATAGGAAAGAAGAGAATGATTATACAGATTATTAGGAAGAGGAAGGCAAACTGGGTTGGGCACTACCTGAGGAGAGAGAGTATGATTAAAGATGTGTTAGAAGGAAAACTAGATGGGAAAAGGGAAAGAGGTAGGAAAAGGTTTCAGCTGATAGACGATTTGAATGGGAAAGAGAGTTATCAAGATATGAAAAGGACAGTGGAAAATAGGAGTACATATATGGAGAAGAAGGTTTAACCATGAACAACCACGGTCTTGTCTACGGACAGACAATGTATGATGACGAAATTAGGCAACTATAATGCACAGAGATTTCCGGCGGTAATCCTTCTTTGTGTTTCGCTAATAACCCTCCCTAACTCCTCCATTCTCTAATCTTCCCGCTTAAGTTTGCGCATTTTCTTTTCTTAATTCCTCCAAATTTTCTCTTCCCCAATTTCCCCGCCGCTCCCTTTTCCGTCCATCCTTTTCACTCTCCCACACATGTTATTCCCGTCTTTCGTTTATTTTTTAACTCTCCTTCGATTCTCCCTATATTTTCTCCACTCACTCACATCCCCGTATCGCGCTTTATATTCCCATTAAAATAAGCATTTAAAAGGGGTCTTTTGTTTTAGCACGGAGAGAAACGACGAGAGGTTATTCGACCGCGAAGATAAAAACGGCGCCTCGCATGCGCGGCACAGGATAGCAGAAAAAAGGGGAGATATAAGCGACCCCAAAATTCCCATAGCGACGAAATTGGGTTAGCCGCGGACGGAGGAGGGGAGGAGAGTGGAGACGTGGAGAGAGAGAGAGATGTGGAAAGAGAGGAGATGTGGAGAGAGATAGATGTGGAGAGAGATAGATGTGGAGAGAGAAAGAGATGTGGAGAAAGAGATGTGGAAAGAGAGAGATGTGGAGAGAGAGATGTGGAGAGAGAGAGAGAGGGATTTGGAGAGAGAGAGAGAGATATTTGGAAAGAGCGATGTGGGGAGAGATGAGGAGGGAAATCTGGAGAGAGAGAGAGAGAGATGAGGAGAGAGATGTGGAGAGAAACAGATATGGAGGGTGAGAGATGTGAAGGGAGGGAGATGTGGAGAGAGAGAGAGATGTGGAAAGAGAGAGATGAGGAGAGAGAGATGAGGAGAGAGAGAGAGAGATGTGAAGAGAGAGAGGGAGATGTGGAGAGATAGATGTGGAGAGAGAGAGAGATGTAGAGAAAGATTAGGAGAGGGAGAGAGGTGTGAAGAGATGTGAAGAGAGGTGGGGAGAAAGAGATGTGGAGGTGGAGAGAGAGGTTGGGAGAGAGAGAGAGGTGTAGTGAGAGAGAGAGATGTGGAGATAGAGAGAGAGAGAGTTGTGGAGAGACAGAGGAGGAAATGGGGAGAAAGTCACAGAGAAACCCAAAACCTGCCTATGCGCTCTGCTCCACTTTCCGCGTACGCAATCCATACCGAATACAACAAACTCTTCAAATCCCAAGCAAGAGATCACACACGCACGCGCAAATACTCCGCCCTTTCGCCGCGTAAGAATCCATCTTCGGCTCATGTGCGATTCCACGGGGGTGGGAAGGTGGTTCTTGTGCACATGGTGCGGAAGGGGGCGAGGGGCGGAAGGAAGCGAGGGGCGGAAGGAAGCGAGGGGCGGAAGGGGGCGATGGGCGGAAGGAAGCGAGGGGCGGAAGGGGGCGATGGGCGGAAGGAAGCGAGGGGCGGAAGGGGGCGAGGGGCGGAAGGGGGCGAGAGGGAAACGATGCACTCTAGAAACGCGTCATTCCCCTCGCATCTGCAAGAGTCCACGGTGGCAGTGCCACGCAAACAAGCCTTGGTGGGGCGGGAACAGCGTCGCGTCGGGGGCGGAGGAGGCAGCGAGGATGGGATCGGAGTATGGGGACGGCACTCGCTCGTGGTCGCGCCGGAGGCAAGGGTAATGGCGAGCGATCGACGGGCGCTGGCCGCCTCCATTCTCCGCAATCGGGCGTAATGGGCACCGACGATGGCGGGCGGAGGCGGCGTCGCTAGGGATACGGTTTGTTCGGTTTAGTTTTTCGATTGGTTAAAATGGAACGCACTTAATGCTCCTGTCGTCGGAATTGAATAACTCACGCGGAGCTCAGTGCTTCTCCGCTTCCGCCATCTCGCTCCGTCCCCGTGCACGACCGCTGCGAAATACGCCGACAGAATTACGTCGATATCGATATTTAGATTACAACTACAGTGATTTATGCTACTTAAATTCTAGTTTGTAATAGTATTTCTTCACTTGTTCGGGGATTATAATTCGTTCGGAAGCCCTTTGCGGCTTCACCGACTGAACCGCGCCTCGCTAAGAATGTTATCCCGTAAAGTTTGTTCATCTTCGCAAGCTATTTAAAAATGTAAAGGAATAATAATTTTTTATATTTCATTAAAACTAAATCACTGAAAAATTGCTCAAAATGACAGGTTGTAGTTATCAATCGGATGGCATAATCGTATTGCAGATAATTTATCGAACAGCAGCATTTAATGAATTTTTCCTAAAATGTTCTCTATTTTAGAATGAGTAAAATTTAATTTAATGGGAAGAATTATGAAATTATAATGAAAACATTAGTTGCGTAAATTATAGTTTGAAATAATAGTATTTCTAATTAGCTACAATGAGTAATAATTGATCGGATAAGAATAACCAATTAAACTGAATTTAAAATATAAACCGTGTACTTCAAATGCCCCTTCATGACGTAGGATGATAGATAAATGCGAATACATAAAATATTTACGGTCAAGTTTTGCAAGACCATGTCATCCTAAAATTGTTTACTGTAAATGTACCATATCTGTAATGCATGGTTCACTCTCTGAAAAGTGAATTACTTGAAACCTCGTTAAAATACCCGTAAAAACTCAGCTTCTAAATGCAAATCTGAATCATGATTAAAAATAACAAGTGAGGGAAGAATTGCAGAACAAATTACATGAGGCGCTTTTTTTTTCTTGTTTTAGGATTATGATGACATCATCATGGGATTTCATCTTATATTGAGATCGACGGCAACATAAGAAGTCTACGAATTCCCTTTAAAAGTATTATATCAATGCTATGTAATAATATGCATCCCTTTTAAAAGCAGTGGACTCGTTGCTATGGCAGTATTATTTTCCAATGTTGAAAATCAGAAATTTTCCACTTTTTATTTTCTCCATAAATGAAGTATAGAGAAAGAAAATCGTTTTCGAGATTTCAACAGAAATGCACGTTTTGAGGTCCCCTGGACACGTTATAATTTTTCTAGATGATGTGTGTGTATGGTAGGAATTTTGTGGGCGCTCTAACTCAAAAACTATTAATCAAATCATAGCGAAATTTTATTGACACTTTTATTCAAGGGGAAGAGTTGATATGTTTTTCGTTAAAATCGGTCAATCGGAAGTGGGTGTTTAGTCTTGCCACTTATCCGTTATCTTGACATATTTGCTTTAATATTTAATTAATGTAAAAAAGTATGGAATAAATAGTGTAGGACATTTAATTTTATACAATCTTTATTTGAAACATTTTCCCCTATAATGCATTGTATAAGAGATATCTAATATTCTTAGCTGCCGCCACTAGGCCACCTACAGACGACTATTGTTAACAATTGACGCTTAGTTACGTCTTAGTAACGCTCCTTTTTCTTTTCTTAATTGTTGGAGCTTTGTGGCTATATCCAATATCAGGAGGCTATGGTTTGAGTTTATTTCTGTTCATTGTGGTATAAAATTTTCTCGCAGTTTCTTAAAATATTTATTATTCAGTAACCTATTTGGAATTTTTAGAAATATTACAGATATGGAGAAAGTCATGTGGTGGCCACATCAGAATTTTTTAATATTTGATCAATGTAAACAATTACTGGAATAAAAGTTGTTGGTATTTTAATTTTCTACAAAGTTGGCTCGAAACATTTTCCCATATAATGCATTTTTTAAGAGATATTTTTAAAATTATATTTTACAGCTACACCACCTGGGGGCGACTTTTGTAAACACTTGATGCTTAGTTACGTCTTAGTAACGCTCCTTTCTATGCTTCACAAACAATACCCGTGCGGAAAATTCGCAAAAAAATAATTATTATGTCGGCGTTATTGATTACATATTTATACTTTATATTTAAAAAATATGAGATAGAAGAATATTTATTCATTTGTAAAGACAAACAAAAGCCTCCTTGTTTTTTCCCATAAACGTCTATTACTCGTTCGATAAAATATTTCTTCAAAATTTTTTTTCTGTGGGCACTTAGCATTCACAGTCCACTAAGCCTATCTTCAGCCATTTTAAAGTCTAGTTTTCACTCTTAGGAAGTTACTCGATTACTTGATGCAAACGTTGCTGCAGGTAAAAGTAGCGCAATTTACGTTACTGATTTTGAAGGCTGATAAAAATGTATATTTATCTAATATTTCGCTCAGTGGACATGGGACGCCATTGATATTTTTGCAAGCAATTGTGATTTTTTTTAAAGGAAATTAATTAATGCCGGCCTGTTCATCATTTTCATCTCCTTCGGGTGTAATTTAAATATGATATTAAACAGGTTTAGAGGTCTCTTTAAGTAAATACCGTCGTATTTCAAATTACAAAAAAATATTTCAACCCAATTGCTCCCTTCAGCGGACGCCCATGGATTCTTCTTTGTATGTCATTTTAGTAAAACGCGGCTCTGGTATGTATAGGTACATACTTAAAAACCTCTATTTCGATCTCGAATATGTCAACATTCTATTTCCAATTTTAATAATTAAACCACAAAATTCACTTCTTAACGTAAATACCTTTAAAAACCATTAAGCCCATATATACATGCATATGCATATAAAAAGCCATATAACAATGATGATCTCGAGTTCAACAATCTATTCTGTCGCCAAGGGAACCTTTCACTAAAAACGCAATATTTTGATGAAATTTTGAATTCTTAAGCAACATTCGAGCGACAACAAAAATAAGAATCTTTATTATTCTTTAAAACTGTCCCTACCCGAAGATCTTAGGTCAATTACTTCTAATTTAATTTTGCAAAAGAAAAAAAGCCGGCAAGTGAAAAAAGGGATTTGCAAGTGCTCTCTTATGGGGATTTACATTGAGTGGTCGGACGCACAAACAAACGGATCACTCTTTATATATTAAGATTGTTGAAACTTCGTGGCTATATCCAATATCAGAAGGGTACGGTATGAGTTTATGTCTGTTCTTTGTAAGTTTTTTGTATTTTTCTCGCAGTTCCTTAAAATATTTATTATCATTCAACCTATTTGAAATTTTTAGAAATAATATAGGTATGGAGAAATTCATTTGGTGGCCACATCAGATTTTTTGGATTGAAATCAATTGTTCGCTCTCATTCAACACAGATTTGATTTCTGTTTTCAAAAAGTATAGAACTCAGTCTTATAGCTACAGAACTGTTCATGTCCCCAAGCTTCTGTCTTAATGTTAACTTATTTAAAAATGCGAATTTAAAATGTCCTGAACCGATACCGTGCATTTCTTATGTGAGGCAGAATTAAAGCAAAGGGGCCGCGAAAAGATTACTCCCCAGCAGCTGATCTTACGTCCACAAAATAAACCCAGCCCTCATAATAGACCAATCTACTGGATTCTCCATGCTGCAAGATTCCAGAGATATTGCCCGAACAGACGGACGAACGGACAGAAAAACCGAATACCTAAGTGCTTTCCTAAAAAAGCGCTAAAATAAGCACACTGAATTAAAATGACGTATTAATTCTACATAGGCACTACTATGAGCATCAATTATGACGATGATAAAGCTAGCCAACATATTTATACCATGTATTATTGCTATATCTTAACCTAATGGTGCTGAAAAACTTATTGGACAGAGCATTGAATAATGTTGACGTGCCGCTAGGTAAATTTGTCAGCCTCCAAATGCTGGGGAAAATGTAGCGACGCCGGCCTCAGCATCTTAAGCCATTATTAAAACTCTTGCTTTTTCCACCCACTGCAAACAGCTTAGCAGGCCGCTTGGCCTTGTGAAGTGAAGCATTATTCTTCGAGATCCATCTGGATACATTAGATAAAAAGGCCTTTTTACTGTATTCATTAGGCATGGCGATAATATAGGGAAGAAGGCTGAGTTAAGCACCGTAGATGTGATTAAGTACGCCCGAATCTAGTTGTAGTGTAACGCCTGAAGTGTGAACACGTTTTTCCGTGAAGCCTACCAGAAAACTTCGATTATATTTCGGTGTCAATGAGGAGAGAATCATTACAGTAATTTGATAAATATAAAAATACAATTCAGTCTTTATCTCATCACTACCTTAAATATTTTGAAGAATTTGTTTGTTTGTGCATTTATAACGCAACAATTACAGAACGTAGAAGCAAGATGAAGGTGCCATTTTAACCGCAACAAAAAGGTAAGCAAAATGGGAGGCTTTTAAAGCGATTTGAACTAAATTTTTCATTTTAAAAATGTTTTTCTCTTTTATTTTTCCCCATTAAAATAACACGGGAATGAGCGTATTGTTGAATTAACAATCTGCTTGACAACCATTATAAACAATAGCTAATATTAACTAAAATAAATAATATATTTACTTTCAACTGAACATTTGTATAAATCAATTAAGTCATACTTATTAAATTATAATAATCAGTTTCAAAGTCCGGGAACTCATTTTGTTTGACTTTAAAATATTCACGTGATAAATTAGACCCACACATTCAGTGTTTGCATGGGATAACGAATGGGTAAGCTAAATTTGAATATATCTTCAAATGTGTTTCCACCGGTTGAATTCCTAGAGCTTGCAATTCCTGCCCAAGTTTTAATGTTTTTGAGATTCATGACCACATAATATCATGCAGTTTCTTCCACTGGAACTTAATTTGAGTGAAATGACCATATATTAAAAGTGATTCCATCGAGTGTTTATTATGATTATTTGACAAAAAATACAGTCGCCAAACTTATCGATAAAGGATGCAGGAAAAATTTATTTATTTGGGCAAAATATGGGAAGAAAATAAATATTGTATACCATTAAGCACTATGATAAAAATTAACCTGGTTTCATTTCTTGATTTTATTTTCAAATCGTCCTCAATATTTTTTGTTTTGACTTAAAAACCCGAGCAACGCCGGGTAATTTCAGCTTGTTGTGTTATAAAGTACTTATTCATGTATATTATACTACATATATGCAGAGAAATTTAAAAATCACGCGCTCCTATTCAAAGCATTCCGCTTTCGTGTTTTCCGTGAAGAATAAAGTATTAAGCCATACATACTTAAATACATCCCATCTGAGGAAGTTAGGATTTCTCACAAGCGATTAACAGAAACTTACAAAATTTGTTTACCTCATGAACATACTCTGCCATCTATCCATAAGGTGTATGTGTATATATATATATATATATATATATATATATATATACTTCTGGCTAATCAATCTCTTGGATTATTATAGCCATAACTCCTTCCGCAACGAACACACACAAGGGAGGAGGGAAACCCGGTGCCAGCATTAGCCTACTCTTTACGAAGAGCACCAAGGGGACCAACTGCTTAACGTCCCTTCCGAAGGACGGAGCGCTGACATGTACGGTCTCCTGAAAACACACAAGTAGGTAACGGGACAATCTCGGGTTGAAAAATCCGACCTTTACCGGATTCGAATCTGGGACCGCACCGTGGAAAGTCAACGCTCTAACCACTCCACCGCCGTCTACCCCCGCCAATAAAGTGACTTGCAGCGTAACATGTAGGTGGAGATGAACAATAGTCATTAAATTACTAGAACGCGAACGTCCCTAAGCATAATTCATACCTAATGGGAAATCCGTCCCTGTACACATCTGCGTTTTACAAGAAAATGCCTTCATAAAAACCGGGAAATTCATAAGCAAGAAAATATTGAGTTAATTAATTACCTATCAAGATGCACTGCAATTACATTTATTGTTTTTCCTATTTATTTAGATGGAAAATGAACATGCATAATGACTTGTAAATGAAACTATATATTAAATAGTGCATTATTACTTTCTCCATATACGGAGTATAGGGGAAAGTATCGTATTCATGAAAAAAACCGACTTCGAGATTTCAATGGAAATACACGTTTTGAGGTCCCCTGAACACGTTTTGACCATTTTCTCTATGATGTCCGTGGGTGTTAGTGTATGTGATAGCTTTTTGTAGGTGCTCTAAGTCAAAAACTATTACTCAGGTCAAGCAAAATTTTATATTTAATATTTTTATAAAAGTCAGAAGAACCGATTAGTTTTTGGTAAAAATCGGTCAATCGGAAGTGGGTGTTTAGTCTTGTCACTTATCCGTTATTTTGACATATTTGCTTGAATATTTGATAAATGTAAAAATGTATTGGAATAAAAGTTGCAGTAAATTTCATTTTATATCTTTGTTTGAAACATTTTTCCATATAACGCATTGTTTAAGAGATATCTTATATTTTTAGCTGCCACCACCACGCCACCTACCGACGACTATTGTTAGCAATTGATGCTTAGTTACGTCTTAGTAACGCTCCTTTTTTTTCTTAATTATTGGAGTTTTGTGGCTATATCCAATATCAGAAGACTATGGTTTGAGTTTATTTCTGTTCTTTGTAAAGTATAAAATTTTCTCGCAATTTCTTAAAATATTTATTATGATCTAACCTATTTGGAATGTTTACATATATTACAGATATGGAGAAAGTCATGTGGTGGCCACATCAGATTTTATTATATCAACATTTTATATGCGAATGAAGAATGATTTTTAGTATGGTTGTTTCGCGGGGGGGGGGGGCAGAATTTGTAGTTACGCCACTGTTAATCTTCGATTTCCACAGCAAGTTAATGCCCCAGTAAAGAGATGTAGTATACAGACAGTTCAAGAACTAATTTAATCGTAAATGTAGCGTAAAGATCTTTTTATAAATCGATATAAAGAACTAAATTGAAAGGCTTGCCCCTAGTACTTTTGACTCTGGTTTGAAGACTTACAATCGCTGCAACGTTTTATTCTTTGTCAAACCAATTACGACTGATTATGTCAAGGGCGGGGAACCCAAAACTGCTATCTTCGATATAAATGGAATTACTGAATACCCTGGATGACCGAGTTCGCAAGATAGTGCATGAATCGCAATCTTAACTCGAATTACGGAAACGGGACCCAGGAACGAAATTCTCAACTCAAATCATTTCAATTTTCGGCGCAATGCACTGCAGTAAATCCCTCCCTAATTAATATTGTTACGCACAAGCATCGCGTTGCCCTTCCTAATAAATATACAACTATATTAAGTCTCACCTTTTCTCCTTGAAAACATATCAATCACACAGGATGATGAGAAAATAATATCTTGGATGAACTAAACCTCTAATTTAGCTTATCATAACCTAATCGCAAATAATCTGTATCGAACAAAATGAAATTTACTAAGTACTACGATCCCTTCAAATTGAAGATTAAAATATTTACAATTGATAAATTTGACAAGTGCGTACGACCATTTCGAAAAAATATATTCTTCCCGTTTAGTGAGATCACGCGGGAAATTACGTTAACTAACAAGATGGAAAAGTATACGCCATAAATAGAATACACAGATATTTCAAAGGCGTTTTTATGGGAAATATCTATGAAACGGTATCGAAAGAATGGGCGATTCTCGAATTTTTAACCCCAAAATCGTAATTATATGCTCTCGGAGACTATCTTGCAGTAAATGCTGTTCGTTATCCAAATAAATTATTTAATCTATACCTCACATCATATAAGAGCATGGGAGAGAAATATATGGATTTTTAATTGTCGCTTGCTGAGAGAACCGTCTTCGCGATCGATGTAAACAAAATATGCGATATCATTAATGAGGTCAGGCTCAACTCGGTGGAATTTACTCATATTGAAAAAAGAAAAGGTCGCAAAATGGATGCTCTCGAACAGCTAGTGATAATTATTTGTGAATAATCGCCCCTCTTAAATGAATACCTTTTCCAAAATCATTCTCCTCTATTTAGCTTACCGAATATTTTGTATCAACATTGCTGTCTTTGGCTCTTTTACCAAGTTTTTGAAATTTTTTGTAACATTTTGCTACTATGTTGCTTTCGCCTTCCTTTCCCAACCGCTCAATTAATTACCTCCCATTCGTTTTCTTTGTAACCCCTACTGTCTCCCTCCCCCCCCCCCCTCATTTTACCCTATATATAGGGAACGATTTATATTTTATCACCTGATGATGCTACGATCGTAGTGAAACCGGTCGTGTTTAAATTAAAATTTTGTGGAAATACAAAGTTCTTCTTTTTTCAATAAAATATGCGATGTTTGGCTCGGAATTTTCTCGAATTTTTATCCCCCAAATTATAAGTCGTAATTATGTGGTCTCGCAGACAATCTTGTAGTAAATGTCTATCTGAATAAAATTTTTAAACTATACCTCACAGATCATATATGGGCGTGGGATAGATAAAACATGGATTTTAATTGTTGTTTTCCGGAATAACCGCCTTAGAGAAATATGCTGTTTTTCGCGAGTTTTTTAGAATTTCTATCTCCGAAACTATAACTCGTAATTATGTGGTCTCGTGGACTTTCTTGTAGTAAATGTTGTTATCTATCCGAATAAATTTTTTAACCATACCTTACAGATTAAATAAGAGCTAGAGAGAGAAAAGTTTGGTATTTCAGTGTTGCTTGACGGATGCCATTTAACGGGATAGCAGTATAAGTTTATTAAAGTAATTATGTAAAGTGGAAGTTTTGATTGACGGATTCAGTTGAAAATCACAATTTGGCGATAAATTTTAATAACGATCTCTCGTATTTAATCTAATTAAAATACGTCCAACGGTTTAGCAGATGAAAGTTACGACGGACGGATGGACCAGGCGTGTCCATAAGGCGTTCCGCTATTACCGCTTCATTGGTAAAAAACGCCATATAATAGACTAATTATATATGTATTATTCACCCACTTGAAACGATGACAAGCACATGAATAAAACTTGCAATTTAGCCAAAATATGTCAGGAGCCCATTTCCGAGATAGAGTATACTCCGCCGAATGTAAATTATCACTAATATATTACACTTATGGTGCGTTGGAAAAGCGAGAAAATCAAACACCATATAAACTTTTTCCTCAACTTAAACTTTAACAAACCGCAGCCGAGAGCGAATCAAGGTAATTTCTAGGCGTATCAAAATAAAACAAACAGACGATGGGAATCGTGGAATGCAAACGCTATAAAGTCAACAGTATATTTTCGACAGTTAAAATGGTGCACACACTACCCACAGACGTTAATCATCAAACTAAAGACTCCGAAGAACGACGTTCCACTTATCGAAGCGATTGAAAGGAGAAGGATCAGTACCGAGGTAATACGGAGCAAAGCCCTACAGAGAAATTTCCGATGTTTGCTTTCATTTTCCACGACTCTACCATCTCAACAAGGTTGTCGGAGCCTTCTTCCGATGGGCCGCCTTTTCTACGACGCCTCAGCCCATCCCGTACATCGCGATCCCAGGAGTCGGAGAAGAGACAGAACCTCCCAAAACTCCGTCTTCACCTTCACCTTACTCCGCTCCCAACTCCACGCCCGTATCCAAGGATCGTTCCGCCGCCGCTGTCTTTCATTTTCGCCAACGTACCGCGGCGCACGGACCTTCAGCTTCCCTGTCCTTTTACGTTCCGCTAGACGTTACCTAACGACCCGCGGGGTTCGTATCGAACGCGTCAAAGGTGCACGAGAGGGTCAAAACTCATCAACTCACCGCGGGGCTACACATACATCTTTCATGAACTGCTTGACTCGATGACGACAGACACTGAAGACCGTTTCAAAGTGATCGGTTCAGTGGCGTACCGAAAAATCTAGGGGGCGCAGCAAATAATACGGGGCCCACCTATGTAAATCTTAAATATTTTCCAAGTTGAATTACTTATCATTGCCTATATATTAATGAGGAATTCACCCTCACACAAACGCTACTGATATTTTGAAAAGCCTGAAATTATAAAAAATTATAGTAATAAGTTTGTTTCTTTCATTAACTTTAATCCATTTGGAGAAATAGGTTCAAAATATTATATTATGCCAAACAATCCATATAATGCCATAATGACAAGAAAAATAAGACGTTTTCATTACTCTGTGACACTGAGTATGCTTAGTAACTTACTGTTATCGGTCGACGACTGTGGAGCAGTGGTTGAAATACTCGTCAGTGGTTCCAAGTACTGCGAGCTCGATTCTTGGCCAAGGTCGATGATATTTTACGGTTGAAAATATTAAAAGTATTCCTTTGGCAAGTAAGTGAAGCCGTCGATCCCCTGTATTGTACGATGTCGGTGCACTTCAAAGAACCCCTTTTCACATGGGGCATTAGATAGCTAGGGGAAGGGGAGTATGACCAACGCTTACGTAAGATTGTTTTATCTAAGAAATTTTTTACTTTTTACGTGCTATTTACGTGTCGTGACAGTTCGCCCACAGCAAGCTTCCACCTGCTCTTTAGCCACATTTCGCCCGACATTAGAATTCTTTTCGTCGTATATAACTGATTTTTCGGTAAACATAACTTTACCTTGTTTAATCTGATAGATTTTTCCTCATTGTGTTTTAAAGAGCATTAAAATGCATTGCAACGCTGAAAGAAGGCATTAGAAATTATTGCCATGCATAACTATGAATTTTCTAATTTTTATAATGCTAACGGTCGCTGGCATGGGGGGACGAGGGGTGCAAAAATAGTCAAACATTTGCTGTCGTAATATATGAACGGTCTCCTAGAGAATAAATACGATCTGTAAAATCCTATATGCCATCAGGGGCGGCTCGTAGTGTCGAAAAGGAGGGGGGCTTCACGTCAACCAAAATCTACCTATATATGAAAACAAAAACTTACTTCATGATTATATTGGAGGCCTGAAGCAGTGACTACTGAACCAACCGGTAATTGAAGTCATCCTTTAGAACAGTGGTTCCCAAACTTTATTAAGTTGTGGCACACTTTCGGAGATAAAGAGGATTTCGCGGTTCCCCAGCCTTGTAACATGCTTTATATATTTTTAGATACGGGTACTGCAATCTTTGGACACATCCATTTATTGATTCTACTATTTAATCAATTAGTCAGAAGAAAATTTATTGCCCTAATTACCCACCAACACATGCAAATCCTTGATTTATTTACTAAAGAAAGTTTTTCGCGGCACCCCTAAAAATCTACTACGGCACACAGTTTGGAAACCACTGCTTTAGAGGCTGAACTGTGGACCCAGACCTCATTCTTCGCTTAACAAGCAAATACACACAACATAGACAAATACGCAAAATAATCCATCCTAGCTATATATAGCGCTGAAACTGAAAAAACTATATAGTTTTGTTGAACTAAATTCCAACTATAAGACAAAATGAGCTCCCGTTAAATTAGACTGCGCATCCAAGTGCCTTGAAATTTGAAGAAGCAAAGAGAAAATCCTCATTTTACGCATATTGCGCGTTATGATCTCTTCCGGAAGAGTTTTCCACGAGAGAATTCTTAGTTAATGGTTATTTGTAATAGTATTTCTGGAATTTGCATTATGCTAAATTTCGCAACTACTGAGGAAATGTCGTATGTATCCATTTACAAATCCATTACAGATGAAAGAAATGAGGTAAAAAAATTAAAGAATATTTGAGACAAACATTTAACAACATATTAAATAGCGAGTTTTCTTGCCTTCGACCTTTTTCAATAGTCAGTCTTCTAACTTATTACCGGATATAAGTATATCACCATCATCATCAACCAGCGATATCTTACTTTCAAACTGCCTTTCCAGCAATGTTATTGACTAACACGGCTTAAATCCATTCCTATATCTTTTTCCCCATTTACGTCAACATCAGTACTCTCAGCATCTGCATACAATATCTTTAAACTTAATTCTTTCATTTTTATCCAATCTTTCCTATATGTTTTAAAATTTTCAAGATACAATGCAGTTATGACAAGTTTCCCACTCCAAAACTGAAGAAGCGGAAATAAATTTGGGAAGGAAGATCGAGTTAATTTGGAAATGTGATGCGGATGGGAGAGAAATAAGACGTCGGGGATAGAGAAGGAAAGAAGAAAACAAGTTAGAACGAAGGGCGACGGGAGAAAACAAGGTGGGTGGGCTCTAGAAAAAAGAAATGAATAAGAAAAAACGATTATTTGACCTCAAACCCAACGACTTGCCGTGGAAATGATTACCAAGTATTTGAGTTTCACCCCTTTAAAATTGAAATCGGATTAAAGGTTCAATAGCGAACCAATTGAAACATTTACTAAAATGCTTTATACTAACAAGGAGAAGTCGCGAAAATTGGTAAGCTGAAGTTATCGAAACTTTCACAAACTGAAAATTGGTCGAAAACAAGCAGACACGTGTGTTGACGTTTTATCCCATGAGGCCTCGTTTTTAAGTAATTAATGTTTTAAAATCATGGATTTCCGCAAATCTATTATACTATAAAAATAATCGCATGGGTGTAAGGATGTCGAAAGCTGCGTGCCCGTATATGTAATGCTATTTTTAACAAACTTTCCGAGCAGGTAGAAAATTGAAATTTGGGATAAATGATTAAGCCTTATAGTGAAACCCAATTGTGAGAAAATATCCATGAAAAAGATCTTGGTGCGACTCCAGGACACGATTATATTTTTCCATAAGATAACACGTAAAATTCGATTTTTGGAGAGAGTCTGTTTTTATTTTGGACGCATAAATTCGAAATATTGACCCACAACCTTCATTTAAAGGCACACAAACATTCCATTTAATTTTGTTGCTCTTTTCACGCTTCAAGAACGGAATTTCTCAAATTTTACATTTGAATTCGCCAATATTAGATAAGATTGGAAAGGTGTACTCCATGTAGGAGTACACCGAGTTTCCAAATGAGCTCTTTGAGATTTCACAATGCTCTCAATATTTTTCGCTCAGATGCGAGTTTAACGAGAAGCAAGCGAGGTACTCTGTAAAATAGATGTCAGTCATCATGTAAAGTATTCGTAATTATTGTCCGATTTTAACCAAAATTGGAATCGCTCGACCAATTTTAGTAAAACTTCCCAATACGAAATTTTATTAAAATACGTCAAGCGGTTCCCGAGTTGAAACAGGAATATTGTAAATTACATATAGGTCTTCATGTAAAGTGGTCGTAATTATTGTTCGATTTTAACCAAAATTGGAATCAACACCAATTTTATCAAAACTCCCAAATACCAAATTTTATCATAATACATCACGTGGTTCCCGAGTTTAAACAAAGGAACATTCCCAACGATTTGTAGGTCATGTAAGGTGGTCGTTGAAAAATAGCAACAGCTGTTACTTTTATATCAATTGCATTCAGGACATAAAAAGACAATGATACTTTCAGAAAAGATGTTCTAGATAAAGCTGGCATGCGAGTGACATTACTGAAACATTGTTATAATATATATAAAACATTTAGTTAACTAGTAGAAGACGATCAATTAAGTAACATTATGAACAGTTGTATAAAACTCCTTCAGCCAAAAAATTGTAGGGGCTTACCCTACAATTTTTTGGCTGAAGGAGTTTTATACAACTGTTCAACTTGGAGCCAAAGTGTTTACGAGCTACCATCTACAAGTAACATTATAGTAAAGGTAACGTCTAACAAGGAGAGGACACGGTAGTGGGATCGCGGATTTTTATAGCTCTGGATTCCAGGGTCACTGCGAACCCCTCTTTTGGGCGTATGCGGCCGATAGTATTTTTTTCCCGAAAATTGCGATTAAATATTGCAATTTCACGTCAACTGGTATAAATTTCTTAATGCACGCTTATTTGATCAACTAATTGTTGGCGGTGAGCGTATAGTGGTTGCGTCCGAAACGTGAGGGCGAGAGTTCGATTCCCTCTCGAGTAGCTTTTTCTAATTCCTCCTCCTTTTACAAATCATTTTTCGTATTTTGCATTAAAATTTAACTGGGCAGTCACATTCATATTTTTATTTTTTCTATGTTGTTAGGTGGTGGTCCGGATTTGTTTTCAAGTCATTTTACGCGCGAATGTTTCAACAAAGATTAAATTATAAAATCGCATATTCTTCATTGATCTCGGCACACGCTACATCCCATATTGACGCTTATGACATGGAAAGGATCCCTGAAACTATTTTTGCGAAGACTTTCTCCGAATACTTCAAATAGACCAATTAGGCGGAGGTATATCAGGCAAAAGAATGTTGAAAGTTTAAAGGAAAATGAATGAGAAGTCCGAAAGAAGTGTAAATAATATAAATAATTAAATATATTTCTTTTATGAATCTGTGAGTGACTGCGTTTTCTGTGAGGCTTCATCGTTGTCTTTGGACACAAATCTGTTGGCAATATGTGTGCAATCGGTGGATCTTCGTTTGTTTTGTGCGACTTTTACGGAGTTATTTTTCAACAAACAAGCAAAAGTCGAAGAATATTTTTTTTTTGAGTCTACGATTCTAGTTACTTTCTCCATATACGAAGTATAGAGCAAGTATTGTTTTCATGAAAAAAATCGAATTCGAGATTTCAACGGAAATACATGTTTTAAGGTCCCCTGAATACGTTTTGACTATTTTCTCGATGATGTCTGTGTGTGTGTGTATGTGATAGCTTTTTGTGGGTGCTCTAACTCAAAAACTATTAAACATGTCATCGCGAAATTTTATATTTCAAATTTCTATAAAAGTCAAAAGAACTGATTAGTTTTTGGTAAAAATTGGTCAATCGGAAGTGGGTGTTTACTCTTGTCACTAATCCGTTATTTTGAAATGTTTGCTTTAATATATGATAAATGTACTAGAATAAAGGTTGTAGGAAACCTAATTTCCTGCAACCTTTGTTTGAAACATTTTTTCATATAATGCATTGTTTAAGAGATATCTTATATTTTTAGCTGCCACCACTAGCCCACCTACCGACGACTATTTTTAACAATTGACGCTTAGTTACATCATAGTAACGCTCCTTTAGAGTTTCTAAATTGTTGGAGCTTTGTGGCTATATCCAATATCAGAAGTTTATTTCTGTTCGTTGTGGTATAAAATTTTCTCTGTTTCTTAAAATATTTATTATTATGTAACCTTTTTGGAATTTATAGAAATATTACAGACATGGAGAAAGTCATGAGGTGGCCACATCAGATATATATATATATATATATATATATATATATATATATATATATATATATATATATATACTAGTAGAGGGTGCTTGCATACTGCAAGCATTTCATCTCACTTTGAAAAATCATTAATTTTTCAGACAGATATTTCATCATGAGAAATATTTCTTTAATTCTAAAGATTTCTCCTCTGGACAGGTTTTCGTTTTTTCATAATGGAACAATAATGGAGTAAAAGGATCGCTAATTTTTGCAATTTTAGGAATATTATACTTTTCTCAAATTGAGTTAATAATGCCACACATTTCTGCTAAATTAAAAAGTTATAGTACAATTAGAAGTGAAATAACATTTATCTAATTGTTTAAATTTAAATAATTTTTAACGACCAAAATAACGATTTTACGGATAAATTGAAATGTTTATTCGTTTACAAAGGATAACCTCTAAATAATTTTAAAGTTTAAGCCCCCTAACTTGCGGCGTAGTGTCTAAGCAGCTACCAATTTGTTTAAAATTTAAGAATTTTTAACTGCCAAAAAAATTAAACCATAAAAATTTCTATAATCCCAATTTCGTTTTTTTTTTACAAATCCTACCTCTAAACATTTTTTAGCTCCTTAGCACTTTCGGAAATACATAAACCTTGAAAATTTGTTTAAACAATTGCGAATTTTTAGCGGCCGTATTGTTGCACTTTTTCAAGATTTTAGTTTTTTCTAGTCAGTTTTGCACAAAATCCTACCCAAGAAAAAAATTTCGAATCTCCAGCACATCTGGAAGTGCCTAAACATTAGTATCCTCCTGTTATATATAATGTTATATCCTCCTCCTCTGTAAGAGTCGTCGATATATAATGATAGGAGGATACTAATGTGTAGAAAAAACGAAAATCATGAAAAAGTGCAACAATGCGGCCGTAAAAAATTCGTAATTGTTTAAACAAATTTTCAGGGTGTAGGCGTTTTCGAATGTGCTACGGAGCTGAAATCTTTTTTATAAGTAGAATTCTTAAAAAAACGAAATAGGGAATATATAGATTTTGATATTTTAATTTGTTTGGCAGTTAAAAATTCTTAAATTTTAAACAAATAGATAACTGTTTAGGTACTACGGGATGAGCTAGGAAGCTGAAATTTTCAAATTATTTACAGAGTAGTGAATTTGCACAAATTTACATTTCAATTTTACCATATATGAATTGCGGCGGCCGTTAAAAATTATTTAAATTTAAACAATTAGAAAAATATTATTTTAGTTATAGAAGTGCTACAGCTTTAAAATTTGGCTAAAATGTGTAGCATTAGTACCTTATAATGAAGAAAGTGTAAAATATTTAAAATTGCAACATTTGGGGATTGTTGAAAACTATTATTTTTACATGTGGGAAAAACGTAAATCGCTGCGTAGGTGAAATATTTAGAATTGAAAGAAGATTTGTAATGATGAAATGTCTGTCTGAAAAAATGAATGTTTTTTCAAGGTGATATGAAATGCTTGCAGTATGCAAGCACCAACTACTAGTATGTTATATCCTCCTCCTCCTCTGTAAGGAACGTCTATATATAATGATATCTTATTTATTTATTAGCAAGAACTCAGAGATAGCACAAGGCCAATTACACTGAATATCAATAACGATTTAACAATATTGAAATAACAACAAAGACAATCGCATACAACCATGACCAACGTGGGACTCGAACCCTCGACCCTTGCATTTGGATCCAGACGCGCTAGCCACCCCTCTGCCGAGGCCGTCAATCATATATATATATTATAAGTTATTCGCACTTTCCCTTACCACACTCCCTCTTTATTGGCTATCCACCCCTCCTACTCGACACCTCCTCCAATCATCAACCTTCCCACATCACCCTGTCTTTCCCCGCCCAGTGTGTCACTTTACGTTACTCTTTCGCTGAAGAAGGGCATAGGCCCGATAAGCTTGCGTGTGTTTTTGTGTTCGCGTGTTTTACGTGTCTCTTCGACGCCCCCAGCAGCCTGCCAGCTTGGTCCTCAACTTGGAAAGTGTCCGCTGGGCTTCCCTCAACACCTTGTTGCCACCCTCATCACTACCTTTTCTTTCCTTTAGTTAATATATATATATATATATATCTATATGGATGTCAACAAGGTGTTGGGATGAGGATGAGAGTTCTCTCTGTAGCTGAAGAAGGAGTAGTTCCGAAAGCTTCTACGTTTGTGATGTTTCTGTGCTTTAGTGTTCTTTTACGTGTGTCGCTTCGACATCCCCGGGACCTCGCCAACCTGAAGTCGTCTGATTGGTGAGTGTTCACTGGGTTTCCTCATCCCAACACCTTGTTGACATCCATATATCTATTTTACCTTTCCTTTTCCGTAAGCTGTTATATATATATATATATATATATATATATATATATATATATATATATATATATATATATATATAACAACTTACGGAAAAGGAAAGGTAAAATAGATATATGGATGTCAACAAGGTGTTGGGATGAGGAAACCCAGTGAGCACTCACCAATCAGACGACTTCAGGTTGGCGAGGCCCCGGGGATGTCGAAGCGACACACGTAAAATAACACAAAAACACAGAAACATCACAAACGTAAAGCTTTCGGAACTACTCCTTCTTCAGCTACAGAGAGAGAACTCGCCAACCTGAAGTCGTCTGATTGGTGAGTGCTCACTGGGTTTCCTCATCCCAACACCTTGTTGACATCCATATATATATATATATATATATATATATATATATATATATATATATATATATGGATATATATATATATATATATATCAGATTTATCGTAATTATTATTAATAGTAAGTTTTTAATTATCTTAAAAACTTTTTATCTTTATTCATTTAAGATTATTCTAAAAACTGTTTTCCCTATGAGTTACATTAAGAAATACGTCTGGAAAATCAAGGTACATGTAAGCTTTTGATGAATTTTATTATTAATATTAAATTGGTTTTGCTCCTCTTATAATATAGCCTTATACATGCATTTTATTATTATTACATTATAATCACATTCGTATTGCAATACTAGTAATAATCATTAATGCGATCTTCTTGGAATAGTTTACATTGAAAATTCATTTGAACACTACTTTATATGACTATATTTATGTAGTTTGTGCCATGAACATAATTTTATTCTTTGGAACTGTTCACTTGGCTTATTTTTTACTTTGAATGAAATCTTCTTTAATATAGGCCTTTAAGACCAGTTGTTCTTGCATTTTTCTAAAAGCCCTCACATTTTAGTATCATATTCCTTTTTTCATTCCTTTTTTCAGTATTTAACATAGGTAATTCTGTTGTAAAGGATGTTAATTTGAATAAATTTAAATAAAACATTTTTAAGTGTTGTGTTGTAGCTTAGCAATTCTTCAGCTTATACTTATACTGGTTTTATATGGATGGTTGATGTAATGTTAGGAAAAGAACAATTTATTATTTTTTATTATTTAAGTTAGGTGCCTAAAATATGAAATATTCAAGTTTCACTCCTACTAGTATCTAAAGCTGAATTACTCTGAACTAGCAATATATTTTAGTTAATTTTAAGCAAAATGATTGGATAAGTCAATATTTTCATTAATGGAACTAAAGACACTATCAAACTTCTTACTGCTTATATACCAAACATTCTTACGTTTGCCACTGAGTTCTCTACTTCTGTCTATCATTCTCACAACTGTAAAAAGATTTAAGTTTAAATAGAGAGACCCCCACATCACTCAAGAGCTAGTAGACACCTTTACAAATTTTTACGCCCATGCAAGCAAAAAGGTTATCATAATTATATTATAGAATTTATTCATATTAAAGTACTAATTATATAAAAGTTAGTTATAAAAATTCGTTTTTATATCTTCAATTGTATTATTGTACTTTTAACGGACTTCTCATTCATTTTCCTTTAAACTTTCAACATTCTTTTGCCTGATATACCTCCGCCTAATTGGTCTATTTGAAATATTCGGAGGAAGTATTCGCAAAAATAGTTTCAGGGATCCTTTCCATGTCCTAAGCGTCAATATGGGATGTAGCGTGTGCCGAGATCAATGAAGAATATGCGATTTAATAATTTAATCTTTGTTGAAACATTCGCGCGTAAAATGACTTGAAAACAAATCCGGACCACCACCTAACAACATAGAAAAAATAAAAATATGAATGTGACTGCCCAGTTAAATTTTAATGCAAAATACGAAAAATGATTTGTAAAAGGAGGAGGAATTAGAGAGAAAAAGCTACTCAAGAGGGAATCGAACTCTCGCCCTCACGTTTCGGACGCAACCACTATACGCTCACCGCCAACAATTAGTTGATCAAATAAGCGTGCATTAAGAAATTTATACCAGTTGACTTGAAATTGCAATATTTAATCGCGATTTTCGGGAAAAAAATACTATCGGCCGTATACGCCCAAAAGAGGGGTTCGCAGTAATAGTAGTAGTAGTTTTATTCACCATAGGCAATACATTGCATGGTTTCGTCAAAAATATAAATTTGTTACATTTCAGACAGCAAACAAGATGAAAAAAGCACATTCATGCATAAAGTCCAACACATAAATTAATAGTATAAAATACAGCATCAAAAAAATAGGAGATACAATACAATCTTTGATTACAAGAAACATTACAATAGGATTATATATGAGAGTCGTTCATAAACTCAGTAACACTGCAGAATAATTTTTCGTGAAGGAGCTCCTTAATCTTTAATTAAAATTTTTTCTTTTCTAGACATTTTACTGTATGGGCTAGTTTATTATATAGGAGAAATCCTCGGTGAGTAATGCTCCTGGAATCTAGAGCTATACACCAACCAATTTTCAATTTTCATAAAAATCCGTGATCCCACTACCGTGTCCTCTCCTTGCAGGAATCACGAAAAATCGACGATAGGCGATGACAGCTTAAAAAGAGAATTTGAGGATGTTCAAATATAATTTTCACAAAAACTGATAGGAATGAATCAACGAAAGTTACAGCGATGAGATTTAGGTCAAATATGAGAACCCTTCGCAATTAATACAGGATCGACATAATTCAGTTACGGCACCACAAAATAAAATTTAGCGCGCGCTACAGTTCCCTAATAATCGAATCATTTTGGTTCGATAAAATATATTCGAATCGTAAGAACAAGTAACATTCTACGAATGTGGAATAAAACAAGTTACAAAGGTGTTGAAATTACATCGTACGCATGTTCGCATAAAGCTGAAAATAAATTTTGACATTTTAGGAGAAAAATTCAGTACCTGACCGAGAATCAAACCCGGGTCTCCCCACTTTCCGGATAGATGCTTTAACCAACTAAGCTATTAAGTCAGCCTGATTCTCCTTTTTTGAATCGGGGTATTTACGGTGAAGAAGGGATAAGTAGTAAACCTCCAACACAAACGTCTTCATAGAGGTGGTGGAAAACCCCCTTACTTTATCCCAAGAAAGTGAGATGACTTCAAATAACAAGTTACAAAGATGTTGAAATTACATATAATGCATGTTCGCATAAAGCTGAAACTTAATGTTCACATTTTAGAAGGGGGTTTTTCCGCGATGCCTCTATGAGGACGTTTGTGTTGGAGGTTTACTACTTAGTTAGCCCTTCTTCACCGGAAATACCCCAATTCGAAAAAGGAGAATCAGGCTGGCTTGATAGCTTAGTTGATTAAAGCACCTATCCGGCAAGTGGGGAGACCCAGGTTCGATTCCCGGTCAAGTACAGAATTTTTCTCCTTCTAAAATATCAAAATTTAGTTGGAATAAAACAGGCTGTGTGGAGAGTCCAGGCGAGTGCGGAGAGACACGACCTGTATCGCGCTTGAAACCAATCCAAATCAAATTAAAAATGAAATCTCAGCACTCCATAAAAACAAAGAATGTATATAAAAATGGAGAACAATATAGTCCAATCACCCGCAGCAAATAAAAAGTATTTTTTAAGGCGAGAGCATTCACGTGGAAGATTACTGAAAAATAAAGATAAACGTCACGTCCGATGGGCAATCAGCACCTCCATCATCAATGCGAGCAGCGTAGAAAGAGCGACGAATCGAGCACATGCAGCAGAGAAAAAGCATTCTGGGCGATAGGCGTCGGAGGCTGGAGGGGGCGAGATGGAGTGGACATGGAGGGAGGGGTGAGATGGAGGGAGGGGAGAGATGGAGGGAGGGGGGAGATGGAGGGAGGGGGGAGATGGAGGGAGGGGGAGATGGAGGGAGGGGGAGATGGAGGGAGGGGTGAGATGGAGGAGGGGGTGACACGAAGAGAGAAGTGAGATGGGGAGAGGAATAAAAGGAGAGAGGGAGTGAAAAGTGTGAGGTGGTTGTAGGAGGGAGAGCGAGGGAGCGCCGGCGGGCGGACGATGGCTCATTGCCGCGACGCCTGACCGCCGCGCGCCTCTTTCCACACTCCTCTCGCTCTGCCACCTTTTATTTAACCCCTAGCATCATAGGCAACTCGCCCAGCTCATTAGTTGCGCGGGATGCATACACTGTGGGGGGAGGGGACCAAGCGTGAGCAGAGCGTGTAGAGTTGGGCCGGTTGGGTAAAAGAGGCAACCTGGCGGCGTAGCTAACTTTCTGTCTCCCCCGTGACTCGTCCCTCGCTAAAAGCACCCTAGCTCCATGATTCTCTTTAACGGAGGCAGCAACGTCGAATTTTTCGCTTTTCTTCGCGGTGTCCATGAATAGGGAAAAGCCGCATAAAATGTATGGTAAACCGGTAGCAAAGAGAAACTGGAAGGGTGAAGCGAAGAATAGGGAGTGAGAGCATATGGAGAGGATAGATTACTTGCAAGTATCGTGTTCGTAATGGAAAGAGAAGTAGGCATGTCAGAGGGGGAAAGAGAAGGCATACGAAGAGCGCGACAATAAAGAGGAAATAGACCATATGACAGTTTTGAAACATTCGAGACATATTGACGGTATTTCAACCGCGAGTACGGGAAAAGAGAAAGGTAGTAAGTACTATAGGAATGCATGAATAAACACAAAAGAATAAAAATAACTAGGTTGGAAGTCGATACGGGACAGAAGAGAAGTGGTTACGATACAATGTAGCGAATAAGAAGGTTATGAAGACGAAAATCTTTGAAAACGTAGAATACTCGAAAACGGCAGAATCTGTGGGAAAGAATATGAAGTTAACAGGCAACGGAAAGAAGATTTAAAGGAAGGAAGAAAAATAAACCGACAACGTTCAGGGAAGGACTAGAATGTCTTTGTGATTCGTTCTTCTGTACTTGGTGAAACGAAGCGTTTCAGTCGCGGAGTCAAAAAATTGTCCATCGGCGTGAAATGTAGAATTGATATTCGCAAGCGATTGTATTATATGAAATATAAAAATCCAATTACAAAGTTGCCCAAGCCCTCTTCCCCACCCACGCCTCAATCAAACTCATTTTCTCGCAACCACACTACGGAACACTCGGCCACTGTAACAGAAATACGGACATAAAAACGGACGCAAGTGATCACAAACGTCAAATATTTAACGCACTCGTAAATATTTGTTTAGAAGCCTGAGGATTTTAATCGAATTTGTCAAAGAAACAATACATTATTGATTGAACGCATTCTGTCAAACGAGACTCGATTATCAAATACAACTTTAAAGAGTGGAAAAATTATAAAATGTGAATGTCCATTTCGTTTCAGTTTGTATAGGCTACAATGAAAACATAAATTTCTGAACAAAGAGGAAAAAACCTATGAAATCATAACTGCCTTTCAATAAAGTGGCCTTTTATAGATGTTGTGTCATTCTGATCCGAATGTTCATATTATCAAGGGTATTAATCATATTTTGATTAGTCGACTTTGCCGTAACTAAATGCAATAAAAATTGAATTATGTTATTACCACAATCGCGATATTTTCGTATTTTACTACGGTTGTTGTAGATGTATTTTGGCAAATCTTAATCTGACAAGATATTATATTACCATGAAAATCAATATGACCAGATAATTAACTTAAATGAGATTCCTGACAAATTAGTAAAGTTATGGTTTAAACAGAATTATCATTAACATAGACTGATAAAGAATATTTAGAGTCAAAGTTTACTAAAGAGAACTAAATCAATGAAGCCTCGAGAAACTTCTTTCAAATTCGGTTTTCAGAATCTCCCAACGTGCCTCGTTTTAAGTCCCAGACGTTACGTTAGGACGGAAAAAATTAACTGCGAGTAGTTTTTATTGACCTCTAAACAACTACCTCGATTCTTTTAAAAACAATTAAATAAATCGATAGAATATCTCGTTGTATTTCGTTTTGATATTTAGAAGCTATTTTTTACTCGCTTTTACATAATATACACAATTTCGCCGGAAAATATACACAAAAAAGTGTATACAGCAAAGTGCAGTGACAGAGATGAAAACATTTTAGCAATCCATGAAGGAATAAGGACAACTGTAAACAATTGCCATCAAGTGTGTGAGAGAAAGTAATTCCACAAAAAAACTATGTACGGCGAATACTGTCAAATTTTACTAAAAAATAACAACATAGTTTTAGTGAAGAGGGAAACGCAGCGAGTGAGATCACTATCGCCGCGCATATGCTTCCATCCCATTAAGGCGAGGTTTTTGAATATGGAGACGAGAGAGAGGAGACGGAATCAGAGTGCGTAAGAAGGAGAAGCGAGGGAGGAGCAAAGGAATTAAGATGAGCGATGCAATGGAGCAATTGATGGGAGGCGAATGGTTCATTAGCCGCGGCGATTGCTCACTCAGCGCCGCATTCTCCTCTCTTTCGCCCTCTTCTCATTCGTCGCTCATTCTAAAGACGGAGAGATTTTAGAAAATTTCACGACGGAGAGAAGCCTTTTCGTTCGATTATCTAGTACAATCAAATAGTAACAAGGCTCTGATGGCGTGTCGCCCAATTTCTTCACAAAAAAAATACGACTTAGAAAATACATATATACTTAAGCTCTTCACGTGAATGTGGTTAATATGTTAACAAACTAGCATTTAAACCCTTCGGGTATAGAGATGGCAGGCTAGTCTACCATAAAACAGTTATCAGAAATTAAGTTCATGATAACTAGTTTAGTATATTTAGTATAATAATTTGTTCAAATTCTAATTAATCATTTGTACGATAGACAAGTTCTAAATTAGCAGGATTGACTGCGTCATTTTTCATCAATCAATTTTATGTAAAAATTAGTTATACGGCATATACAGGAAGTTTCAAAATGCATTGTTCAAACTTTTTTATATCCGCATGATTATCGTCAAGATCGTAACGTCACCGGTTATTTAAAAAACGTATTACCGCCCCGAAAAAGTTATTTCTCGGTTTGTTTCCTAGAAAGAACGTTGCTACTGCTATAGTGGAGAGATCTTTGAAGTATTTAGATGTAGAACTCAATATATTATAATGTTACGGGAAACTATATAGTTATTTGGAGACTTATAGTTTATGTAATACGGTTTAAGACGGTTAGCACTATTAGGGATGAGTTTGAATTGAAATGTACGAGTAAATATGCATTTTGATAAAATCTTCAAAAATAAACACTCCATTTTTGCAGGATTAATTAATTGCCCCAGTTTCAATTCCGGATTTAACACTATACAAATAAGATATTTCATCATAATCTGGTCAAGCGTTTAGCTCCTAGAGCCGTGGACAGATGATAGACAGACGCAATTGCGAAACAAACTCTTGCGGACTCACGGGCACTTAAAATGTACTTATTCATCAAAATCTGTCGAATTTTTTCATGACCACAATACTACTTCGTATATAAGGAATTAAAAATTACCTTTCAGATTAACACAATGTTCGCAGACCATAAATTTATGAGCCAATAGCGAAATATATAATACCTTAAATATCGGATTTATTTCTATCATGATCAAAGCGATCATTTCCAACTTCGAAGCCAAATAATTCGAAAAATTATGAGGCAAGTTAAAGTTAAAGCTTACGATATCTTCGACTTTTCCTCAAGTATTTCCGAAAGAATTAAATCTCCTCAAATACGTCGCCCACGTTCCAAAATAAAGAAACGCGAGAGTCGTCATTGCAACAATATATTCTAGGATCAAGAGAGTGCTGAGCTGGTTCAATGCTTAGCTTATAGCGGTGACGTCACCCAATGAGACGCCATTCCGAAAGGATTTTCAAATCAACTTCTAAGAATAAACAGGATAAACTCATTGAGCCAACTTTTTGTGAGGTATTCTTTTTATGCCTTCCTATATTACAGTGTCTACATCGGTCCTACAGAAATACAGATATTAGATCCAAATGGCGCAAATAAATTACGTTACGTAGTTTATATGAAAAAGAAATTCATTTATACATACTCAATATTTCAAATACAATATTTTTAAAAGTCTTTCAATCGACCGGAAAATTATGCGTACTTTGAGTATTAATATTAACCTATTCATCTGCTGAAATTCTGTCCAATTCACCCGAATGCGTTAATGTGATTAACGTTACCGTTACACAAGCGAACAAACGAGTTACAAGGTAAAACAACCGACTGATGAAGTAAGCACGTCGCTCAAGATTTCGTTTCTTTTAACCGTCGAGCATGAGGAGAAAGGAAGAGTACCTTCCACTCCACTCTCTCATCTTATCCGTCATCTTTCTATTCGTGTCATCCAGCCCACTCCACTATCTCCCACTTGTTCTCTTCGTCTCCTGAGAAAGAAATACAGAGATCAATCACTCTGTGTCTCTCTCTCTCTTCGGGTTCATTTAAAGCCCGACAAAATAGCCGACCACCTTCCTCCTCGCCGCTTATAGCCTTCCCAAAACGCATTCAACCCCCCCTAACCTCCCTCTTCCCCTCAACAGCGACACCCCTTTCTTCGGCTAATTCCACGGGGCAGTTCTCCCACCGCGCTCTCACCTCCCATCCCACTGCTCCATATTCCCATTTACTAACTTCCACGGTGAGAATACATCTCTAGATGAAAAACCCAAAACCGACTTAACACCTTCTCCACCTCATCGTCACGTTTTTCTCCCATTCCTCTCTTCCCATTCCACGACTATCGACTTTCCCATTCCTGAACACTCATCAGGGCATTTTCCCATCCTAGCTTCTTTACCATTTCTACTCCGTTCTCGCTCTCCATCTCTCGCTGCAAACTCCCTCCCCGCCGTCCATTCTCCAGCATCGCGTGGCGCCGATCAATACCCGGGGTGACCGCCTCCCATCTTCCCTCCCGCCTCTCTCCTCTTCCCTCCCGCCACTCTCCTCTTCCCTCCCACCTATTTCCTCTTCCCTCCCGCCTCTCTACTCTTCCCTCCCGCCTCTCTCCTCTTCCCTCCCGCCACTCTCCTCTTCCCTCCCACCTATTTCCTCTTCCCTCCCGCCTCTCTACTCTTCCCTCCCGCCTCTCTCCTCTTCCCTCCCGCCTCTCTCCTCTTCCCTCCCGCCTCTCTACTCTTCCCTCCCGCCTCTCTGCTCTTCCCTCCCGCCTCTCTCCTCTTCCCTCCCGCCTCTCTCCTCTTCCCTCCCGCCTCTCTCCTCTTCCCTCCCGCCTCTCTACTCTTCCCTCCCGCCTCTCTCCTCTTCCCTCCCGCCTCTCTCCTCTTCCCTTTCGCCTCTCGCCTCTTCCCTCCCGCCTCTCTCCTCTTCCCTCCCGCCTCTCTCCTCTTCCCTCCCGTCTATCTCCTCTTCCCTCTCGCCTCTTCCCTCCCGCCTCTCTCCTCTTCCCTCCCGCCTCTCTCCTCTTCCCTCCCGCCTCTCTCCTCTTCCCTCTCGTCTCTCTCCTCTTCCCTCCCGCCTCTCTCCTCTTCCCTCCCGCCTCTCTCCTCTTCCCTCCCGCCTCTCTCCTCTTCCCTCTCGTCTCTCTCCTCTTCCCTCCCGCCTATCTCCTCTTCCCTTCCGCCTCTCTCCTCTTCCCTTCCGCCTCTCTCCTCTTCCCTCCCGCCTATCTCCTCTTCCCTTCCGCCTCTCTCCTCTTCCCTCCCGCCTCTCTCCTCTTCCCTCCCGCCTCTCTCCTCTTCCCTCCCGCCTCTCTCCTCTTCCCTCCCGCCTCTCTCCTCTTCCCTCCCGCCTATCTCCTCTTCCCTCCCGCCTATCTCCTCTTCCCTTTCGCCTCTCGCCTCTTCCCTCCCGCCTCTCTCCTCTTCCCTCCCCCCTCTCTCCTCTTCCCTTCCGCCTCTCTCCTCTTCCCTTCCGCCTCTCTCCTCTTCCCTCCCGCCTCTCTCCTCTTCCCTCTCGTCTCTCTCCTCTTCCCTCCCGCCTCTCTCCTCTTCCCTCTCGTCTCTCTCTTCTTCCCTTCCGCCTCTCTCCTCTTCCCTCCCGCCTCTCTCCTCTTCCCTCCCGCCTCTCTCCTCTTCCCTTCCCCCTCTCTCCTCTTCCCTTCCGCCTCTCTCCTCTTCCCTCCCGCCTCTCTCCTCTTCCCTCCCGCCTCTCTCCTCTTCCCTTCCGCATCTCTCCTCTTCCCTCCCGCCTCTCTCCTCTTCCCTCCCGCCTCTTCCCTCCCGCCTCTCTCCTCTTCCCTCTCGTCTCTCTCCTCTTCCCTCCCGCCTATCTCCTCTTCCCTCTCGCCTCTCGCCTCTTCCTTCCCGCCTCTCTCCTCTTCCCTCCCACCTCTCTCCTCTTCCCTCCCGCCTCTCTCCTCTTCCCTCCCGCCTCTCTCCTCTTCCCTCTCGTCTCTCTCCTCTTCCCTCTCGTCTCTCTCCTCTTCCCTCCCGCCTATCTCCTCTTCCCTATCGCCTCTTCCCTCCCGCCTCTCTCCTCTTCCCTTCCGCCTCTCTCTTCCCTCCCGCCTCTCTCCTCTTCCCTCCCGCCTCTCTCCTCTTCCCTCTCGCCTATCTCCTCTTCCCTCCCGCCTCTCTCCTCTTCCCTCCCGCCTATCTCCTCTTCCCTCCCGCCTCTCTCCTCTTCCCTCCCGCCTCTCTCCTCTTCCCTCCCGCCTCTCTCCTCTTCCCTTCCGCCTCTCTCTTCCCTCCCGCCTCTCTCCTCTTCCCTCCCGCCTCTCTCCTCTTCCCTCCCGCCTCTCTCCTCTTCCCTCCCGCCTCTCTCCTCTTCCCTCCCGCCTCTCTCCTCTTCCCTCCCGCCTATCTCCTCTTCCCTTTCGCCTCTCGCCTCTTCCCTCCCGCCTCTCTCCTCTTCCCTCCCGCCTCTCTCCTCTTCCCTTCTGCCTCTCTCCTCTTCCCTCCCGCCTCTCTCCTCTTCCCTTCCGCCTCTCTCCTCTTCCCTCCCGCCTCTCTCCTCTTCCCTCTCGTCTCTCTCCTCTTCCCTCCCGCCTCTCTCCTCTTCCCTCTCGTCTCTCTCTTCTTCCCTCCCGCCTCTCTCCTCTTCCCTCCCGCCTCTCTCCTCTTCCCTCTCGTCTCTCTCCTCTTCCCTCCCGCCTATCTCCTCTTCCCTTCCGCCTCTCTCCTCTTCCCTTCCGCCTCTCTCCTCTTCCCTCCCGCCTATCTCTTCTTCCCTTCCGCCTCTCTCCTCTTCCCTCCCGCCTCTCTCCTCTTCCCTCCCGCCTCTCTCCTCTTCCCTTCCGCCTCTCTCCTCTTCCCTCCCGCCTCTCTCCTCTTCCCTCCCGCCTCTCTTCTCTTCCCTCCCGCCTCTCTCCTCTTCCCTCTCGTCTCTCTCCTCTTCCCTCCCGCCTATCTCCTCTTCCCTTTCGCCTCTCGCCTCTTCCTTCCCGCCTCTCTCCTCTTCCCTCCCACCTCTCTCCTCTTCCCTCCCGCCTCTCTCCTCTTCCCTCCCGCCTCTCTCCTCTTCCCTCTCGTCTCTCTCCTCTTCCCTCCCGCCTATCTCCTCTTCCCTATCGCCTCTTCCCTCCCGCCTCTCTCCTCTTCCCTTCCGCCTCTCTCTTCCCTCCCGCCTCTCTCCTCTTCCCTCCCGCCTCTCTCCTCTTCCATCCCGCCTCTCTCCTCTTCCCTCTCGCCTATCTCCTCTTCCCTCCCGCCTCTCTCCTCTTCCCTCCCACCTCTCTCCTCTTCCCTCTCGCCTCTCACCTCTTCCCTCCTACCTCTCTCTCCCTCCAGGGGTTAAGTGGAAGATGAGACTTCTTAGTCTAAATCTCGCCCCAAATAAAGACCAAATCAATCAATCTCTCCTCTTCCCTCCTGCCTCTCTCCTCTCCCTCTCTCGTCTTCCCTCCTTCCTCTCTCCTATTCCCTCCTACCGCTCTCCGCACGTAAATTTAGCAACACATACGCTAAGATCCGCCTCGGCAGCTACACAACGTTCCCTCCCAATCGCTCACACCTCCATTCCCTTTCACCTCGATGCGCTCTCGTAAAGAAGCGCGCCCTCCTTTCCTCTCTCCGTATTCTCCCTCTTCATTCTCTCTCCTCGGACTAGGCTGCATCCACTCAAGACGTCACGTCGAAAGGGAAAGCAAAAAAAGTAGGTTGCGTCAAATAGGGGGAGGAATGGCGGAATTAACCCGTGTCATAGGAAAATGTATAATTTACATCCCTCTCGCTGCCAAATAAGAAACAAGCGACTCATACGTCTCTCCGTATAAGAGTCTCGCAGCTCAATCCTTTCGCTCTTCGAGTTTCCCTCGCTTTAACGCTCCACCTACACCTTCTGCCTTCCCTCTTCTCTCCGACATCGGCCGACCGCCTTAAGCGCGGCCACCACGCATGCTATCTCGCCTCTCTTCCCATTCATCCCCTTTCCACATTTCTTCCTCCGCCACCTATCCCGCCTCCTTCGCCTCGTTGCCGCAGTCGGTGGCCCTCCTTCGACACGCAACTCTGACTTGGCGGGACCAGCCGGAGGCGGGACGAGCCGGGGGCGGGACGAGCCGAGGGCGGGACGAGCCTGGGGCGGGACGAGCCGGAGGCGGGACGAGCCGGGGGCGGGACGAGCCGAGGGCGGGACGAGCCGGAGGTGGGACGTGCTGGGGGCGGGACGAGCCGGGGGCGGGACGAGCCGGTTGGGGAAGCGTCACTACGGATTCGGTTGCGAGTTGGGGGGAGGGGAATGCGTGGATATGTCTCTCCCGCGATAACGGACTCCACTTACATTTCGATGACCCACGCCGCTATGAGCTCTCTCGTGGCGATCCACAGAGGCCTACCGCAGGCCCTTCTCTCTTAGAGGAGCCTTTTCCATCCTGCCTTCCTCTCTTCTTGAACATTACAGAAGCCAGAGAGACCTCATCCGCTCGATTTCCAGACTCTCTCACTATCTCCCCTCAAATATGTAAATCCTCGCAACGTAGGCATTCAAACGCTTGGAAATCGGACCGATAATGGCATATTGAGAAGAAAGAACCGGATCCGTGCAACATGCAAAAGCTCTCGAGACTCCCACCACTTTATCTGCGCTATAGGTAGGGTGTGGATTTTTCGGGTTTAAATAATGTTCTTTAGAAGAGTAATTATCGGGTTTTATACGTTTTTCCAAAAATTCAGGTAAAATCGGGTTTAAACTAAAAACTTAATTAAAAATCTTGCGGTGTTATTTTGGGTTTTATGATTCACATGCAACGGCATTTTCCTGGAAAATGTCCATTCGGTAATATTACTTCTTTCCGGCGTTTGCAAATGACGCGAATGGCTAAATGAACGCTCAGCATCATAGCTACCTATTGGCATCCATAGGAATGTTAACGCAAACTTATATAATTTAGGTTATCGGACACTAGCACCAATCCCAAACTTAACAACATCTAAATATTTGTTTCGAGTTAAGTGATTTAATATACACGCTTCAAGTTCGAATTAAATCTGCTCATTCACATCTATATATTTCGAAAATTTCAACGTGATCTTAAGTATCTAGAAAATGCACAGATTTATTAAAAAGACATAATACGGATGCCTTTCTCCAAATGTATGAATTTTTCTATTGATTGCAGTAATCCATTTCTAAAAAAGAACTTCAGAAAACTCTTTTATTGCTGTTGTGCTAGGTAGTGTTTTCATAACAGCGACATATACACCTGTTTCTTGCTTCTTTAAGCGTATGTTGACAATGTGACCAAATCGATGCAGCATTGGAGTAGTACTTTCAAGTAGTTTTTGCAAATTAATAATTTGTGCCAATCATATACCTAAATATAAGAGAAGAATGTATTTTTAACTGAAATATTTCATTAAGCAATTGATTGCTACTTTTTTACTATTAGCTAACTCTGAGTCTTTCCAAAATTTAGACAGAAAATCCCTGAAATTAGAGGGAGGAAAGAGATAGAAAGACGTCAATTCTTCCGCAATCGATGCTTTTTGGTTCTCTCTATCGCAGGTCCACCCAGATCTCAATCTCTCTTACTCTTTCTTACTTTGTAAAATACAACTTCATTAGCAGTGAACCAATAAATATTTTTATTCCCTCTTAAAATTTTCAGCAAAGCAATGATAATTAGCTCGTATGAAACTACGATCGGATATTCATTAACCCTCTTTAAGGTTCACAACGATGGCGGTTTTCAAATTGAAAGCGACTGCCTATCAGTCTCACGTTTCTAGAGCACATTTGCGCCACACGTCATAGGAGAGAAGATGCAACATTTAGTCCGTCCCTCGTGAAAGCACAACCCTTCATTGGAAGAGCCCTTTGCCGCTCTCCTTGGAAATATTTCCTCCTCCCGCACACAGCCTCCTCTCTCCTCTACCTCTCTCCTCTCATTCTCCGCCCTTCCTACCCCCTCCTTTCGCCCAAGGTGCCTCGTCATCCTCCTTAACCCTCATCGACACCTCTCATCTGCACAAGGACATTACCTTGCTCGAGTTACATCGAGAAGACGACAAGAGCACTGTGTTTTGTCGCAAGTCGCGCATTTAAAATAAAAAAGAACAAAGTATAAAGCGCCGAGTAAAATGCAGAGGAGATAGCGGCGGAAGGGTCGAATGGAAGAGTGGAAAATCCCTTCCTTGGAGTAGGAAAAAGGATGGAAGGGAGAAAAAGGACACGCAATCCTCCGCCAGCCTCAAAAGCACCAGTTTTACTGCCGCCCGCAGCCCCACTCGAAGAAACCCTCTCCTCCGCACCTCTTCTGGATCTCCTCCAACCTTCCACGCGGCGTTGCCAATCTTCTCGGAATTTCCGAGGCTAATCCATGAAACAACAAAGAGTCGAGTGGTCAAAGATTGGTTTTCTAACCCACTCGGTTATCGCCTTATGCCACAATTGTGTCACTTATCACTCGCTGTCCCACGCTTCGGCAGTCGGAGTGGAAGATAAATGTAAACCACACAGAAGGGTCGCGAAAAATATGAAATCCGATCATACGAGAGAAAAAATACAAGCGACGATAATTATAAAAAATAACTTAATAACTAAGAACGATAATCGACGATCTGATACAATCTCTCGGAAATTCTTCAGTCTAAAAATAAAAAATGAAAATTAGTTATCTATGATGAAAAAAATGACCGTAAACCATGAGCAGGTCAATACTCCCATATATCATCTGCGTTCGTTAACAACTAATTATGAACTATGATACTAACAATGGGAAGCTACTGGTATATCGCCGAGCTTTTTTGAACTAGTAAAAGACATCAATTCCTGAATAGTTTTTTAGTGCTTTTCGTCATTGCTGAAAAGCACCATTATCTTAGTGATGTCCGTCCGTCCGTACGCATATATCAGGGAAGAAATGGCTGAACCGATTTCAACCAAATTTGGTACAGAATATTCACGTAAATTTAGGACAAAATGGCATATTTTGACCAGATCGACTAAGCAGGGGAGCCACAATTGCAAAATAAACTTTTCGGTAATAATGAATTTGGAAGGAATTGGCTGAACCAATTTCAACGAAATTTAGTATAAAGCAGGTGTGCAACATTGAAAAACAACATCAATATTTTAAATGTAGATATAGAAATAAGGGCTGCCACAATACAAGTAATAAATAAATTTCTTTTTACAAGTATTTGTGTTGAACTGTTCACATCCATATGTAACCAAATTTAAAATTTGTAATGTACACATATATACAAAACCATAATAGCATATTTGGACAGGATCAACCAAATAGGGATGCCACACTTACGAATAAAATTCTTTCATAATTACGGATTTGGAAGGAATCGCCAGAACGGAATTAAACTAAATTCTGTGTATAAGATTTGTACAACATACCATAATGAAATCAAGACGTTTCAAGTGGAGACAAAGAGCAGGTCTACCACAGTAAAAAGTAAAATTATATTTTACACGGATTTATAGAGAACTGGCAGCATGAATTTTAATTCAATACTATACATATAATCATCATATAAATAAATAAGCAAAACAGCATATTTCAACCGGGTCGAAAACAGGGTACCACAATATCAAGCTTGGAATTTTTCTGTAACTATGAGTTTGGAAGTTTTTAGCTGAACCGATTTCAAAAAGAAATTTCGCTTGTAGATCGAGTATAGAATGGCAAAATGAAATGAACATGTTTCGAACGTATCTATGAAGCAGGGCTACCAACATATAACAAAAAATAATTTTCTGATTTCAAAGCAAATACATTAATATGTGATTACACTACGGCGAATTTGACAAAATGCACTTATGTACCACGGGAAACCCGTGCACATCCCTACTTGTTTGAATTAGTCTCCTACGTTTTGCCGTTAATTAGAAAAATCAATTTTTTTAGTAAACCCCATACATTTGTAGTTGCTGACATTTTTTTCAGTGGTTAGCACGTTGGGCTTCGGATACTCGGTTTTTGTTTTCTTTTATTTGCTAATTTCCGTCCGTTTATCCTAGCTGTAACTTTATGTCCAAAAATATTATAAAAGATTAGAATTATTTTTTTCAATGACAGAAATTAAAAACCGTATTTTAGAAATGCGTCGTATATTTTTTAAAATATTAGATAGGTTAACTCATTACGCAGGCATGAAATTTTTCGAGACCATTTCCTTACTAGATAAAAGTATAACCGATTCAAAATATTTTCTATTAGTTTACAACTGTCAAAGTCACAAAATAAACAACGGTAAATTATAGAATAAAAATTTGTCTCCATTATTTCTTCGAGATAGAATTATCAAACTCGCCTTATGGTTTAAATGAAATTGAAAACTAAGCTATTTATGGCTATAATACAAATATAGATACAGGTATGATCCCATTTCAATCTTATTTTCATCAGTATTTAAAAGTATATAGTTTAAATTTTAAATAAAATTGTTATAGTGTAGCTTTTCTTCTATCCATTGTATGCATACATATCAAGCATAGTAATTTCTTAACATTCACGGTAATAATCGAGTGTTTCTGTTGACATTCGCGGCATATAAATATGACTATAAGCGGATTTAACCCAAGTTGTCACGCGTGTTGCTGCAGCCAATACGCAAGCAAAGGGGTTGTAACTTTCGCGGATTTGACATTCTAACGCAATCACCGCGAATGTTGAGGACCAACAGTATATCACTTTTGATAACTTTAGACACCAATTTGCCGTAAATATTTCATGGAAAACAAATGTGGCGCAACACGTTTTTCCATTGGAAAAATACTTCTTCCACACCAACCACTTCATAGGTTACTTCCTAAAGGAATCATTTGGGGCTAGGAGTTCGAGGTGGATAAAATAAACTGCGCAGAACAAAATAATTTTACTCTATTTCCAAAACACTTCTCTTTTCTACTGTTTAACTAACATAAGACATGTACTTGTAATTGAGCTGTAAATTTCTATAAATTGCTTTTATACCAATAATAGTTTTATTTATCGGGAAAATGGTCTCTGAAAATTCTTCTTCTATGTAATGGACTGCAATCTTATGTAATAAGTGCATAAATTGATAAGGCACGCGTAACATGTTTTATTAATTTTATTTTATCGAAAAAATTCTAATTGTGTATAATACTTCTGAAACAATACAGTTGGGATAAATCGGAAAGAAAGTAACTAGGGAAAAGGTAAAACTGCCGAAAATCATCGAGTTTATGGAATGTTTTTATACGAGAACTGTGAAATGTTTTTCTCAAAAGATAAGTCTGAAATAATTGAGAAATTGTTCATGATTAAAGGCTGATGTTACACCATAATGCTTATTATAAAAAATATCAAATGAAATGTTGAAAATGACCACAACTGCGCTGGTCACATATACGTAAGTGCTCTCCCCAGCACGTTTTCCAACCAAGTCTTCAGCATATCTTGGAAGATTTTCTCGATGAAATCCTTCTTGACCTTAGTTTGCCAAGAGTATGTGGATTTTGCACCTCTCACATGGTTGGTCAAGAGTGATTAGATTTTCCACCCCTTCCATCTCCTACTCCCTTCCCCTTCCCTCTCCCTTTCACCTCCATCTCCCTTCCCCCTCCTACACCCTTCCCCCTCCTACACCCTTCCCCCTCCTACACCTTTCCCCCTCCTACTCCCTTCCCTCTCCCTTTCACCTCCATCTCCCTTCCCCCTCCTACACCCTTCCCCCTCCTACACCCTCCCCCCTCCTACACCCTTCCCCCTCCTACACCCTTCCCCCTCCTACACCCTTTCCCCCTCCCACTCTCTTTCCCTTCCATCTCCCTTCCTCCTCATCTCCCATCCTCCATCTCCATTCCTTTCTATATAACATCGAATCGTTACATTTTTAACTGGAAAGTAACAAGTTTCCTCTTCATGTCCAATTACCTGGCTTAATAAATTAATTCAATCCAATGCCCATTTAGTCTCGCAAGGACACTTCAGTGCGGAAGAGCGTTTATTTACCGTTAAACAATGCATTAAGTGCGAGGCTGTTAAATCTTTTCAGGTTGAGTTTCTGTAGCATTTTGGAGGTCGAAAGAAACCACTGAGGTTAGTAATATAGAAGTTGATGAATTGATTCAAAGAAACAGGTAGCGTGAAAAAACGCGGGAATTGGCCAAAAGTTGTGACGGAAGAAAAGGTGGAGCAAGTGCAAAAAGCAACGGGAAGAAGCACAAATAAGTCCTCGAGAAATCTATCACAACAGTTATATCGTGCATTCTTTAGTGCAAGGAATATGATCAGGAAGCTTAACTTTTAACTATATGAAGTTCATGCTATTCAACAGTTAATGGAAACACAGAGAGAAATGCACGCTAAAGTGGCTCCTACGGCTTGTAAGGAATCTCACCGATGTTGTGGGTGGCATGTTTTTTACAGACGAAGCATGTTTCCATCTTTCTGGCTATGTTAATATACAAAACACGCGTATAAGCGTTAAGCCACGTGAAACGCCACATGCAATACATGAAATTACATTACATTCAAGGATACTTAATATTTATCTTGCAGGCCACCGTGAGGTCACAGGCCCTTTCTTTTTCACGGAAGCAGTGAGATTTTAGCTAACACTAATCACGAATTTCTAGAGCGTAATTACAGATGATGAAATTCATCGAGGATGATTTCAATAGAATGGAGCAACGATCGGTATATTATCCAAGCCACTATGGCCATCTCGAACCCCAGATCTCACCACCTCTGATTGTTTCCTTTGGGGATACTATAATGAAAATTATTATAATAAATAAAACAATACAATAAAATAATAAATATAAAATAATTATAATCCTGACGAACTAAAGGCAAAAATTATGGATGTCTTTGAGGATATCTCTCAAGATATGCTGCAGTTTTGTCTTGGAAAACATACTACTAGGGGAAGCAAGATAATGCGACCACACAGTGGTAGTCAATTTCAACATTTTATTTGAGATTTATTAAAAATGCATATTTCTGTAACATCAGCCTTAAATCAAGAACAATTTCACACTTCTCTCCGACTAATTTCTTGATATGACTATTTTTCATGGCTCTCGAACGAAAATCATTTGTAGAAAACAAAATAATTTTTGACTGATTTTTCTAATTAACAAAATGACGATGGAGGTTAATTCTAATGGACTACACAGAAAGTGACGTCTATTACTCGATCTCAAAAGCTCAGCCATTTTCCAGAATGTCGGGTATAGCCTCTACTAGTAAGTCATGTATATATTCATTAAACACCGTCAAATGTTAACTTGAATACGTTCGACATTTTGCTCCGTATAAACCGACGCCTGACGACAAAGTCTAACAAATGAAATACTTTGCATTTATTGTATTTTCAATGAAATCACACGAAACAGTGCAAATACAATGGTCAAGTTAATTCCACAAAATTCATTTTATCAATCGCGTGTATGCGGTATGTAAATATACAAATTTAGACATTACCCAATGAGGTGAATTGGAATGGGCAGAAACTGAATGACAAAATTCAATGTTAAGTCAATGCAGGGAAAATAATAAAGATAAGAGGTCCCCAAAATACGGCCCGCAGGCCATATGCGACCCGCGGAGAATTTTATTCAACCCACTTCATCTGAACAATTTCTTTAAGACATACATATTTACCAGCATGCAGTATCATTGGATATCATTTACGTAATCTAAACGACATTTTTCGAGCACTTGGATGCTATACAAGTTTAATATAAGCGTAATGCACATTATACAATACAAAAATTCCAAAAACTAGCTCATTGAAATTTACATACGTCCCGATCAGACAATTAAAAGGCCGTATGTGGTACATTAAATTCTCATGCGGCCCTTTTAGTAAAACCTTTGGTGGCCCCTTGATGAAGATAATAATAAATAATAATAAATAACTTGTAGCAGATAAGAGAATTATTCTGAAAAGAGAGAGGGTGGGAGAAGAAACTGTAGCGACAGGTTGCTCTCGCCTCGATAAGTTTAGCTGTAGCTATCATTTCGCGGATCTCTCAATTCCTCACGACACCAGGCGACTGTCTTATATACGAGTTGTTGGCGCTCGCACACTACGAGCACTTGAAAAATAACCAAGATCTAAATTCCTAAATAAACCACTGCGATCCCCAAGACAGCAGCATCTGAGTCACGCGGAACCCATTTAATAGCTGCTTCTTACATATATAGGATATACGTTGCAGTACTTCCTGCAAACATTTAGGGAACTTTGGGTGAAGTGGCCCAGTGCGATAGTTCCTATGACAAAAAATTGTTACACAGGGTGTTATTAGTTGAGCTACTTTTATTGCTCCTCTCAAAATAATCATATAGTTCACACCATTTTTATAACCAAAAACACAACACGCCTTAGTCTAACACTTACCGGTACACAACCGTTTTTGTTTTGTTCACCATTTCTGATGGTACGGCAAATCATGTGTACTGTGGTTTATTTAATATCAAGTAATCACTATAATTGCACCGGCCATTCGTCAAAGATCGTGCTTGATAATCAAAAGAAATTAATAACAAACATTATCAATATAGTAATTTGCTTTAAGCTCTCCAATAAAATTTGCAAAGGAAACGATATTTCCAATGTAAGCGTGAAATATCTTCCTATTTGAAATGTTAAGTTGTCGATTATTACAATGCATTGGAGTCGTCTCAGACTTCAAGTTTCTTCGCTACGTGTTTCATTTGTTTTATATTTACACGAAAATTTTCAGATAAATTTTCAATTGGTTATTGTCCACGATGTGTTTGTTTCACTCTAAGTGCAAACGCACTTGAAAGCCCGAGACCAACAATGCAAAAGGCAGAGATCAACAATACCAGCAACATTAGGAAACTCCTTTTTGAAATGTTGAAAAATCAAATAACATCTAATATAAACTTAAAATATGAGCAAACGCGAATTAAACAACAGAATCGAAGGTAAGAGTAAGAATCTTCATCTTTTTCTACGTGGGGGAAGGGGGTGGAGGGAAGTGGGTGGGGAAAGGTGGTGGGGGAATGGGGATGGGAGGGAGTGGGAGAGAAGGGAGTGGGAGGGAAGGGAGTGGGAGGGAAGGGAGTGGGAGGGAAGGGAGTTGGGGTAAGTGAGTTGGGGGTAAGTGAATTGGGGGAAGGGAGTGAGAGGGAAGGGAGTGGGAGGGGAGGGAAGTGAGTGGGAGGGGAGAGAAGGGAGTGGGAGGGAAGGGAGTGGGAGGGAAGGGAGTGGGAGGGAAGGGAGTGGGAGGGAAGGGAGTGGGAGGGAAGGGAGTGGGAGGGAAGGGAGTTGGGGTAAGTGAGTTGGGGGTAAGTGAATTGGGGGAAGGGAGTGAGAGGGAAGGGAGTGGGAGGGGAGGGAAGTGAGTGGGAGGGGAGAGAAGGGAGTGGGAGGGAAGGGAGTGGGAGGGAAGGGAGTGGGAGGGAAGGGAGTGGGAGGGAAGGGAGTGGGAGGGAAGGGAGTGGGAGGGGAAGGGAGCGGGGGGAAGGGACCGGGGGAAGGGAGCGGGGGGAAGGGAGCGGGAAGGAAGCGGGGGATGGGAGCGGGGGGAGAAGGGAGTGGGGGGAGAAGGGAGTGGGGGGAGAAGGGAGTGGGGGGAGAAGGGAGTGGGGGGATGGAAGTGGGGGGAGAAGGGAGTGAGGGAGAAGGGAGTGGGGGGGAGAAGGGAGTGGGGGGAGAAGGGAGTGTGGGGAGAAGAGAGTGTGGGGAGAAGGGAGTGTGGGGAGAAGGGAGTGTGGGAGAAGGGAGTGAGGGAGAAGGGAGCGGGGGAAGGGAGTGAAGGGAAGGGAGTGAAGGGAAGGGAGTGAAGGGAAGGGAGTGGGGGAAGGGAGTGGGGGTATGTCGGGAGGAGAGTGGGGAGCGATGAAGAGGGTCGCCGTTAAATGTGAGGGAGAGAAAAGGACTGGAGGGGAGAACGAGAAAAGGAAAAATGGAAGAAGTCGCGTGTTCTTCGGCAAGAAGAAGAGGGAAATGGGGACGCGTTTCCATAATCTCGGTCGATCCCCTGCGGGAACTAAAAAAATGTATAATTCACTGCGAGAATAAACCCGTGACAGTGTTCCTTTCCAGTGTATCGGGGAGTGGATGCGGAGAGAAACAGAGCGAAGTTAAAGCGAAAAATAACGCATGGCTAAGCGGCGTACCGAGGACGGAACGTGAGCGGAGACGCCATCGGAATAACGTACGGCACTCTAATCACGCGAATGGGATGATTAAACGCAACAGAAGGACTTAATATTTACGAGACTCGGCAATATTCCCGAGCGAGAATTCGTTAACTGTAAGACGTGCCAAAAAGTGACCTTTACGGCGCGAAGAGACGGCATTACATCCGCCCTACTTTAAGTCAGGTCGGAAACGCGATTGAAGAGTCGTTTGTTTTGTCAATTTTTCTTGTTTCTCGCGATCCGCAGTGACGCCGATATTTATTCGATCGCTTCGCCCCACGAGAGAGGGCGCGCTAACTCGGGCGGCGCCGACCAAACTTCACGCTCAACGTCTTTACGGCCTCCAAGCACGCGTGTCGGTCGGGGACGGCACGACGCAGGAGCGAGCAATGCAGAGGCATCGCCGGGGAAGGATTGATCGGCCGCGGTCGGGCGGAGAAGCGTCGCGTGCATTCCATCTTACGGTTGTCATGATACCGGTACAAAACGTTTAAAAATACTTTTTTCACTTTCGCGTAATTATAAATTTGTTCCTCAGTCGGCACCGTGGTTAACAGGTTAAAGATTACACCGGTGGTGATACACGCAATAAATTACGAAAACGTTCACACGGAGATTCGCGTCTCGAAATCTTGGAATTTTTGTTAAATTTTGCATAGATGCTTTAACTGATGACGTTTCGTAACAATAAAAGCCTTCCAAGCCATTTCTTCCGTGAGAAGAGGCCATTTCAGGAACCACGTACTCCTATTACAGCAAAATTCCGTTACAAGGAATTTCTCGAGGACCGTGAATCATTTCGTTGTAATGAAATTTTGTTCTAACGAATATTGGTCAATTTTTCTTCATAAGCTCCATTACTTGTTTAAATAAGTTCCACTGCACTGTCATAATCTACCGCAGTGGCAATTTAATTTATTGCAAATGTTTAATTAATAGTATATAAAACGCCAAAATATTTAGCTGCAACACTATATATATGCTTGAGATTTTGATTTTGGATTTGTATTTTATTTACAAGAAAGAAATTTTAAATAAATCACCAATAATACATCTGTAGCAAGTTACCATTTACTCGTTGATTATCACCATAATCGAAAGAAAGTGAATGAACATTTTTGAAGCAGCGAGGTTTGGCTAATTTTCCTATTATTAACGGCTTCGTCTCTTTAGTCCCTAATGAATTTCAACGAAAACGTCTAGTTAATAATTGCTTGGATTCCCTGCCTCTTCTACAACGATCTCACTTAACGGCAAGTGTGCGATTTGGTAACAAGCGATAAAACACTCTTGTCCCATCGCCTTAAAAATATCATCTGAACTGTACTTACTCAGCTTTTTAATATCTCCTGTGCGCCATTTGTTCGCTTTATCCAGCGGAACATCGTTTACTTCCGCGAAGATTAATTTTGATGCAGTTCCGTACCGTTAACGAAATCTGTTGAGCCACCCAAAGCATGCCGTGTCCAAGCAGGTTTGCTAATTCAAACGCTTTCTGCCGAACGAGTGTACCAATTACGGAAATTCAAAAGTGAACATTTTGTAACCATTGAAAATTCTGATCGCTTTACAGCAAATGCCCTATCATACTTAGTTAACCTTCCCTTGATGAGGAGAGAATGAAAAAAGAAATGGAAAGGTTATTAAGACAGGAAATCATTTAATCGTCAACAAACGCATTTTACGGGTATGTTGAATTTAAAAATAATTCGTTGCACCGAATTTTCCATAAGCAAGTTCGTTCTAACGAGAATTAAAAAGCACTACTGCTTATGGAAGTTGCCCGTTGTTTTGAAATATTTTCGTTTTTGTAAAATGTCCGTTATAACGGTATTCACTCTAATGGGAATTTACTTGAACTGAGTTAATGCAAAAACAAATGCGATACATATTTAATAGCAATATATTCGATTAGTTTAAATGTTTCAGGATAAAATAGGAAACCCGTTCTTATGTCTATAGTGAACGATTTTCCATTGTTGCGCCGAAAAAAATCAATTCCACAATCATTGTCTATCCTTATTCTTCCTACCAATATAATAACAACAGCTGTTATAATCGGTATGGGCAGCATGGCGGTAGCTCGGTGTGAAACACGATATAGCACCCAGAGGGTGTAAAATTAAAATTTTGTGAAAATTGAAAAGATAAGCTTCCATTCATATCGTTCATTTCAACCGGGTTTCTACGTGTGTGTGTGTGTGTGTATCATTATATATAGACGTTCCTTACAGAGGAGGAGGAGGATATAACATATAGAAGGATACTAATGTTTAGGCACTTCCATAAAAGCGGCAGAGTCGAAATTTTTTGTTGGTTGAATTATGTGCAAAACCAACTAGAAAAAACGAAAATCTTGAAAAAGTTCTACTATGTGGCCGCTAAAAATTCGAAATTGTTTTTAAAAATTTCAAGGTTTATGTATTTCCGAATGTGCTACGGAGCTGAATTTTTTTTAGAGGCAGGATTTGTAAAAAAACGAAATAGAGATTATAGAAATTTTCATATTTTAATTTGTTTGGCAGTTAAAAATTCTTCAAGTTTAAACAAATAGGTAAATGTTTAGATACTACGGGGCGAGTTAGGAAGCTGACATTTTAAAGTTATTTAGAGCACTGTCCATAAAAACAAATAAACATTTCAATGTCTCCATAAAATTGTTATTTCGGCAGTTAAAAATTATTTAAATGATAAACAATTAGATAATGTTACTTCACTTCCAAATGTGCTACAAATTTAAAATTTGGCAGAAATGAGTGGCATTATTAACCCAACGCGGAAAAAGTATAATATTACTAAAATTTCAAATATTAGTGATTGTTTTACTCCATTATTGTTCCATAAAGAAAAAAACGAAAATCGGTGCAGAGGAGAGATCTTTTGCATTAAAGAAATATTTCCCATGATGATATATCTCTGAAAAATTAATGTTTTTTCGAGTTGAGATGAAATGCTTCTATTTCCCAAGTTTTTCATCAATTGCGTCTCTCCCTAACTTGCGTCTGTCAAACAATTTCTATTGCTATACAGAGTAACAAAGAACAAAACAGAAGTAAAAGATCAACGGACGAACGCTAAGGTAAACATGAAAACAATGAAATGGTTAACATATTCAGTATAGCAGCCTATAATGATTTAAACTGTTATTCTATCAAAACATTCAAATTTATAATTTAATCACTAATCATTAATCGCGGGGTGACTCATACAAGGCGACAGGAAACGGCGTTCCAGTCACGAACAGCGAGTTAAAATTTGTTTTACAATCTTTTATAGAAATATAACTTATTAACACGATATATTTTTGAAGTGCCTTTGGGATATAATGAATCTTGTTGCTCACCGTGTTTCTAAATAACACGAAGAAAAACTTTTACATGAATGAGAACCAAACCCTAACTGCCCAGAGCATTCGATATTATAAAACATTTTCTTTTCGTCTTCCGTATTAGTCAACATTTTAAAAGATGCAAACGTGAATTTCGACAGCCACATTCTCTATAAAGTTGAAATTTCCACGGCTATGCTCTAGGTATCATAACAAGTGCGTTATTACCTTTTCAATAAAAACTTCAAGGAACAAGCATTGCTATAAATTATTATTATTATTAGGTCGTCATGACAAGCAATGCAAATGCAAAGCTAACGGGCGAGACTTAATGATATTCCTCAATCGAATAAAATAAACAATACGAGAGTATTTTTTATTAAATCTTTCGCTTACTTCGACAGGCAAATGCGAATTACGACCGCTTTCGGCGAATAATCGCCATCATCAAGCGACAAGCACTCAAAAAATAGGCAATATATGCCAACGAGAGAGAGAGACAGGGTGGGTGTATATGGTTCATTTTATTCGAATGTACATTTGGCAGGGCACTAAGCTAAACATTTGTAAACGTACATTTTGTATAAATTGATTTTTAGCCGAGGTCGTTTCACTTAACTACTATTAGAGTGACTTCCGAAATTTGTGCTGACTTCGCAAAAAAAACAAACAAAAATAGCACTGTGGATTTGTTTTCATCAAAAAAGAGAAATACACATCAAACGCGACAAGTGAATCCCATTTAAAAAATTCCGTAATATAATCCACGTGATGCAACATCGTCTAATCCAAAATTTTCAACAAAAATCGTCGCACGCCTCGTTGTCTCCGGAGAGTAAACAAGGTCGTCGATTAGTCCTCAATCTTCCGATAACGATCCAAGTACCCATAACGGCAAAACGTTTCTCTTCTCACACCTTAACGCATTTTAAGTGACACACAGGGTGCTCCAGCCTCTCCTTTTCGGCTTCCCCACAGAGGCCCTCTTATTCTGCTCCTCCGACACTTTTCCGAGCCGGGCCCATCGATAAAGGGTTTTCCCAAGAAACTGCGGCAAGGAGATACGAGAGAAAAAAAGGGAGGAATCCCACCGGAGAAGAATAACAAGACGAAGCCGGGAAAGGTAGGGAGGGAGGGAGAGAAAGAGAAGGAGGGAGAGATAGAGAGGGAGGGCGGGAGAGAGAGGGAGGGAGAGAGAGGGAGGGGGAGGGAGAGAGAGCGCCATAGTAATCAGACCATAAACACTCAAAACGGTCAATAATAGGATGCGGCGGTGGGGATGGGATCGATTGCTCGGGGTTTGGCTCACAATCACGAGGTTTTGGTTGAGAATCAAGGCGCAGTGGTGGGTTGGTAAGGTGAGCGGGGAGGAGCGGACGATGGGGAGAGGGAGCGGGTGGAGGGGGGGAGGGAGGGGGTGGAGGAATGGGGGAGGGAGGGGGTGGAGGAAGGGGGGAGGGAGGGGGTGGAGGGAGGGAGGGAGAGGGGGTGAAGGGACAGATGATGCGGGAAGTACATAGATCTATTTCTTTCTCTCTCTCTAGGGATAGTAACCCTCGGAAGACGACTGGAAAACAGGGAACGTTACTGCGGATAGTACGAAGTGGTGCACGTGTTTGGAAGCGCAGAGAGCGGGCGAAAGGGAGCGTAGTGGGGGGAACGCATTAAAGGAGGAGTGACTTCTGAGATTAGCGAAGAGGTTTGTGTCGTAACTAACTGCTTTGTATCGATAATACTGGATCATTCAGGCCAGGTTTTATTTATTCCTCCGCTCTCAGTGCCTCCCTCCCTCCCTCTTATGAATACAGCAGGGAAGTGGACCTATAGGGAGGGTAGGGTAATCGTCCTAAGGAAGCGACAACGAAAAAAGTCCTCCATCTTTCTCTATCCACTTCTCCAAACAGGGAAGAGGTCATTAGAGGAAAGTGTGTGGTCGCTTTTAGGCGTTCTTTACCAGCAAAGCGGTTGTAGAAGAACGCCTTATGGGCACGTCTCGTCCGTCCGTCCGTCTTAACTTTCATCTCCTGAACTACTGGACGGGTTTTAACTATATTAAGTCCGAATGATCCCTGTTAAAATGTATCGTCCAATTGTGATTTCGAACTACATCCGTCAATTAGAACTTTCACATTATATAAGCATTTAAATACACTTATACGCGTATCTCGTTAAATGGCACACGTAAAGCCATAAATACCATATTTTTTCTCCGTAGCTCTTATATAATTCGTATGGTATTGATTAAGAAACCTATTCGGATAGAGGACAACATTTACCACAAAAAAGTCCGCGAGACTACATAATTACGACATAAGGTTCATTCACACATAACGACACGGCAAAGACACGGGCCTACAACGACACGACAACTACCCCCGTCTCTGTTCGTCTGTTAGCGAGAAAACCAATGCACCCGTCCACACTAGGACGGCAACGACACGGCCGAGGATTTCTTTTGAGCATTGTCGCTGTCGTGTCTGTGGCGCGTCGTGTCGTTGCCGTCCTAGTGTGGTGCATTGGTTTTCTCGCTAACAATCAGAGGCCGTCGTGTCGTTGTCGTCCCGTGTCGTCAAGTGTGAATCAACCGTTATACGTGGTTTCCTCCAATAGACGTCCGCCGAAGAAAACCCCTCCCTCTCAAATGGTGAGATTGCCAATCTAGAAATTGATGGAATTAAATGATCATAAGATCCTATGTAGATAGACATAATCTGTAAATTTGGGAATAATTTTGGAATTTTTTCCAAACTTGACAGCTTATGTCCGTCTGCATAGGTATCCAGAAAGTTCACTGACAGCAATTCATCGCCAGAAATTCATCGCCACGGAAAATTCAACGCCACGGAAAATTCTTCGCCATGGGAAATTTATCGCCTTGTATGGATCATGTTGTTAACAAAGGCCGAATTAAAAATGCGTGTGCGGACTCTAGGCCGACAGAAGAATATAAGGGCAAATAATCCAACTATAGCGGTTTTAATAAATACGATCAAGTTTCATTTTTTAACCGGGGACGAAATGGAAGTAAACCACATTTACAAGTAATATTCCAATTATTTATGACAACCGAATGAGAATTTTTAAAATAATCATATGCAAAAAAGTTAACAAAGAGTAAGGGAAGGGGGAGGACGTAATAAAGAAATGGAGAAGTGTGCAGAGGGAGGAGGAATGGGGGAGGGACGTGTAAGAAATTATAATGGAACATAGGTAATATTGATATCAATCAACTAGGAATCAAATATAGGCAATATTGATATCTCTCAACTAGGAATTTAACAACAATTAAAAATATGAAGAGAGAAAATTATAAAAGATGGTGAGGGGGTCAGAGGAGGGAGGCAGGTGGGGGAAGTAAGAAAGTATGATCAAATAGAGACAATATTGATATCTATCAACTAGGAATTTATATTTTTCTGTCGGTGTAGCCGCACACGCATTTTTAATATAGTCTTTGTTAACAACATGATCCATACAAGGCGATAAATTTCCCATGGCGACGAATTTTCCGTGGCGATGAATTTTTCGTGGTGATGAATTGCTGGCGGTGAATTTTCCTAGACCCGTCTGCATAGGACCTTATGATCATTTCATTCCATCAACTTCGAATTGAGTTGTTTCGCAGTTGCGTCGTTTAGATATCGATACCAAAAAATCTGTTTTGCGTCGTTGAAACTCACAGTTGCGTCGTTTTCTACCTGGGTTTCCCCATTCACTGTTTTACCCGTTCAAAAACAGCAGATTGGTTTGCCCCCAAAAAATGAGCTAGTGGTTTGGAAGGATTTGGATTTGGGAAGGACAGCGTAAAAATAAAAGAATCGGTTTCATAATTCAGCGTGCATTGAGAGTGGAATATATTTTTTAGATATAGAAATACTTCACGCCGAAATAACGAAGGCGCAATGAGTGTCAAAAATGTTTATGACTCTGCATTAGTGTCGAATGGGATCTGCGGAAATAATCTCAGCGTATAATTGATTTGCATTTCACAATTGCTTTCAATACGAACACGGAACTTGAGAAAAAGCGTCGTTAAAGAATGAAGTATTACTTTCACCACGAAGAGAGGGGGAGAGAGAAGATTATTTATTTGTTTACAAAAATAAAATTAAAGTCAAATTTTAAGGAAAACATAGTGGCAGTGTGCTCTATAAAATGACAAGAGTTTGTAACGCAAAATTACGATACTGATGGACTGCCTAGTAACAAATTTTTAATGCTTATTTTCCTTGGAAATGCCATATATTTTGTTCAATTGTAATATATTAATGGCATTTTATTTTTAGCAAATGATAAAATACATTACACTGCAATCACCGGCATTTATAAATTCCTTTGTTTTTGTTTTGTTTATTTATTTATTTATATTTCACATACAGCACACAAAGGTCCAATTTACAGTGAAATCCATAACTCAACAAACAACAAACATCCATGTCCTAGGCGGGATTGAAACCCACGACCTTAGTATCGGTTGGCAGATACTCGACCAAGGCCGACATAATTACATAACAACGAAGACCGTAGCTTGCACATACAATTGGTTTAGCATATGAGATGTAGTGAAATTATGTGCAATGCATTGGAATACTTACAAAACGGTAAATATTACGTTGTTATTTACTGCTATTGTTATAGAAAATTTGTGTTATAGAATAAAAGTGATGACAGAAATCGTAGACAACGTCGCTGTTAAATTGGCTAATTTACCGAAGCAAAGGTAAGTGAAATTACGTACTTCTCAAAATTAATAAAATGAAATAGTTGATTGGTCACCGAATTTAAGATTATAAATTCTTCCATTTCGACAAAAAAGATATGCGTGCATGTAAGTAGATTTAAAATGTTAAACATCGCGACATTATGTCCATTGTATTGGAATATCTACAAAACAAAAATATTACGTTGTTATCTACTGCAGTTGTTGTTGTAAATTGTTAACGAGCCTCGCAGGTTTACGCTGTGATGATACAATAGAAAATAATTGAATTATACTTGATTCTATAAAGTCCTAATTAAGCAAATGGCTGAAGAAACACTATAAGAAAGAAGACATCAAGCCAGAGAGCGAGTAAGGATATTTATTTGATATTTACGTGATGCGTACCCGTCCTTTTTGACGGGTAATCGCACTCGAGAAAGAAATTGAAAATTATCTTAATTAGTGAGGAATGCAAGGTAAAGAATGCATTCGTCCGCGAGCATTACGTCTCGATCAGAAAAAAAACAATCACCCCTGAAACCCATCTCCAATTCGAAGACTTTCAAAGATTTAAATAATACTATTCCAATTGTAACATCGACATAAAACTAGGAAAGTAATCCCTTAAGGCTCTAGGAATGGTCCGAACAAAAGAACTTACATAACCCTCTTAAGCCCGGAATCATTATGGTCTAGACTTTCACTCCCTTCCTAAAGACACGATAACATTTCAATAACTATATATTACTGACCGATCAACCAATCGCCCTTATTATCGTCCACATCAATTCCAATCCTTTTCGATCCGTTTTCTTTTTTTCCACCTCACTCTCCCTACACATACATCGCTTCCTCTCCAACTCCCTCATTCCTCCCCCTCATCCCACTCCCTCATTCCTCTCCCTCCTCCACTTACACCTCTCTAAACCGCTTCTCCTTCCTTTCCGAGAGCGGAGCGCGCCCGCTGACGTAAGAGTGAAGCGTAACGGCGCCGCATTGGTGAGACGCAGGACCCAAGCACTCGCTATTCCGCCTTTACTGCCCCCCAACCCTCTCGCTCCCACCCTCTCTCGCTCCCACCCTCTCTCGCTCTCACCCTCTCTCGCTCTCACCCTCTCTCGCTCCCACCCCCTCTCTCGCTCCCACCCTCTCTCGCTCCCACCCTCTCTCGCTCCCACCCTCTCCCTCGCACCGCTCACGAAACTTGAAACATGAAAACTTGGACGCAAGCCGATTGCTGGAGAAATTGGAAATTCTGGATAGGTGCCTTGATTTCGCGGAAAATGAGAAATATTCTGCGAAAAATCTTTCAGTTTATTATTTTATATATATGTGCATGGGTTCCGCGCGGCCTAAATGCTGCTGTCTCGGAGATCCCTCCTCCCTCTATCACTCCTTCTATCACTCCCCCCTCTCTCCTCTCTCTCTCCCACCCCTCTCTCCCTCCCCCCTCTCCCCCTCCCTCCGCCCGATCTTCCAAGTCTTTCCTCCGCGATTGCTTGCCATCACTCCGAAAACGGTGAACTAGTATTTTCGTCCCACGAAAACGAGCGAATAAAATCAGAAAAATGGGAAGCATAAAAAAGACAAAGAAATGTTCCATTGAATAACCGATTAAGGTTTCGTATCGATTTAAGAGAGGACTTCGAGATTACGAGTATAAAATAAGGTCGTATCGGATCCCCATAGCTTTCATAGACACCCAACGAATTAATAGGATCGCTTTCGTAAAAGACTATCCCACTCACGCGCGCGCGCGTCGATGCTATGCGCGCGCACGGACGCAAATGCGCACAGAGAATCCAAGATAGAAGATGGGTCGTCAACTAGCTCTGCGACCGAGGAAGGAAAATCACGCAGCACGCCTTGGATTTTCACGTATTAACTAAGGGAAATCGAAATCGATTAGGAAGTTAAGTTGCCTGTTATCGCATGCTGGCCGTCAAAAGTAATTTACATTAATTTTGAACTTTATATTGCAGTCAAAGAGATAGAATATAGATAACATTTTTCGGAATTTAGGTTACCGGCGTTTCACTTTAAAATAAGTGACAACATTTTATTATAACCGAATGATAAAATCCACAGCATTTTTATCCGATTAAGGAGCGTTTTGATAATGTTTTCAAATGAAAATCCTTCTTATTAAAATATATATTTGTTGCGTTGTAATCTGACCAGGCTAACAATAGGCGAATTCACCCTTGTTGGTTCGAACCCTGACGTAGGCCATGTACTATGTTCTCATCTTTGTCTCTACTGATACACTCGCTCTATAAATGCAGAGGAAACCTGTTTGAGATGATTTTAATTACATTCCTATTGAAAACATTCGCTTGTTCCTCGGGGATTTTTTCCTTTCCCAGTCTAGTTTGGAACCTACGAATTCCATATATATATATATATATATATATATATATATATATATATATATATATATATATATATATATATATATATATAATGCACTATTATGAATATTTTACCCTAAAACGCAAAAAAAAACAGTAACAAACTGAAATTCACATAACACTACGCTAGAGTAAAGTAAAATTAGACATTTTGAACAAGAAAATGGCGATCGATATCCCATTATTTCCATTGTAAACAAATACGGCAATTTTTTCAACGATAAAAGGCTTTAACCGAGCAACGAGGGTTCCGTAAGAAATAACATTAGGATCGATTTCCAATGTCACGGAGCAACTCCGTAGGTGCTGCCACTCAACAAAGTGAGAGAGCCTTTTCTCTCAAGGCGAGAAAACCTCCGATTCGTCATGCGGAGATTTTTGCGGAAGATTTGTAAAAGACATGGGGCGGCGAATGTATTCAGGAGAAGAAAAATTAGATACAGACTGGTATTGAGGCCGAGAGGGACGTTTCAAGGGAAGAACCAAAGGCAAGGATCGCAAAAGGCGGGAGAGTGGAGGGAGCGAGTGGCGGGGAGGAGAGGGAGAGGGGGCGGGAGAGGGCGTGGAGCGGATGAAAAGAAAAGGTAGCGGAGAGCAAAACACGGATTTGGAAAGGACTTAAGACTTCGGTGAGACGAACGAGAACAAAGCGCCCTCTCGTACAAAACACGTGGAACTGGAAAATATAAAGGGGAATGTATATGAAGGAAGTCAACCGAAGCGAATGCAACTGGCGGTGTCAAAAGAAGTGAAGAGCCGCTCGGAGGAAGAGAAGGCGAGATTTTGGAGGAAAAACGCAAGAGAGGAGTTAAAAATAAGATTCAGCTACCCTTAAGAGCTACGAGAAAGAGAGTAAGAGAGAGAATAAGAGTAAGAGAGAATAAGAGAAAGAGAGAGAGTAAGAGAGAGAAAATAAGAGAGAATAACAGAGAGAGAATGAGAGAGAGAGGAAGAGAGAGAATAAGTGAAAGATTGAGAGAGTAATAGAGAGAGAGAGTAAAAGAGAGAGTAAGATAGTGAGGAGAAAAGGGAAAACGGCGCACAGGAAAATGAGGGAAAGAGCTCTCACTCAGCAAGGCCTTTCCCCGCGGAAGGCAATGCGGGGATTTCCCTCCGAAACAACTTTCCAAGTAGAGCAGAAAACGCACAGCCATATCAAATTCGAAATCGTCTTTTGCAATAAATATCACAAGGACGAAGAATTTTCTTTGATGAAACGAGGTCGATAATAAGAGGGGAGTACAGTGCGCATGGAGCGCATGCGAAGGAAGAGCCTTCGCCCGGAGCAGATAGGAAATGAGCTCTCCTTTGCTGGAGATGGTTGCGGAAAGATTGCCGCTAGAACGGTTCCATTAGCGATGAAAAGCGTCGAGGAAAAGTTGAAACAAATGTAACCGAGTGCGATTTACGAAAGCCTCGACGAAGAAGAGAATAATGGCTGGCTTAAAAAGTCTGGGCGTCACGTAACAGCTAAGATTCGGGGTCTCGAATTTACCTTAAAATTTACACTCTTTATTCCATCCGCACATTTATTTTATGGAAAGCGAAATAATATCGACTGGTTAAATATATGAGAATGACGCTTTTTCAAAATCCACGCCCGCGATATCAGGATTGGAAAATGGCGAAGGAAGGCAAACATAACGTATACGAAAGGAAGATAATGCGTCGACTTGACGCTGATGTCGCAGCCCGCGTGCGGCAGGGAAGAGAGTCACATTATGGGACGTATATTACGTAGACCGAAGCACCTCATTGGGCGAGAAAAATGACAAGGGCGGTCATAAAACGGAAGGTCCCACGCAATATTATAAGCTAGATAGAAAATGATAGTAAAAACGTTTGGAGAGGTAAAGAAGAAGGTATGTATTTGCGATTTACACGCAGATGAGGCGATAAGGTTGGAACTATAAAGAGGCAGGCATAAGGCACGGATTACTGAAAAGGGTAAAATGAAGCACTATAATAAAGTCCCTTTCCCTGGCGGTAAAGGGACTTTGAGAGGGAATAGCAAAACATGTTATATTCGCTATATTCATTAATATGTTTATTTTTTATATTTATTACTATGTGTATGGTCTCTTTAGTACATAGACACAATTTTATAATAATCCAGAACGATATGGGTGTCCTTTAAGTCTCTTTACTTCTGAATATAGTGAGCTTCAATTGGAATTGCTTTTTTTAATTCTCGCTTTTTAGGTGTTCTTTAAAAAAGTAATACAAGAACGCTTTATGGTTATGTCGTGTCCGTCCGTCTGTCCCTCCATCAGTTTGTCCCTTCGCCCGTCCGTCTGTCCGTCCGTGTATCCGTCCGCCCGTCTGTTTATCCGTCCGTCCGTCCGTTTATCCGTCCGCCCGTCTGTTTATCCGTCCGTCCGTCTGCTTATCCGTCCGTCCGTCTGTTTATCCGTCCGCATGCTTCACCTGCAAAACTAGTGGGCAGATGTTCATGAAATTTTATATTTAGGAGAAAGGGGCAAAAAACTAAGAAAAAGATATAAATGATTCACGTAACCTAATCGGGAGTGCCACTATACTGATGACAAAAAATGAACTTTTCTTTATATCTCGTACAATATTACTTATAACAAAAAAGTCTTCAAACAAAATTTGTAGATCTAGTGAAATAGTCTATGTTTTGTTCAGTACATTTTTATCGAAGGAGTGATCGATTTCAAGAAAATCAAACGATCAAGTCGTAATTTACTTTGAACTGGAAAAATCTTTCCGGTTTTTTTTAACTCTTGCCAACGAAAACCACCTTCGTGGCTGCTGAAGTAAAGAATATCTGCCTTAACTAATTAATTAATTTAATTTTCTTTCGTGCGCACGCAACATTCGGTAAATGAAAGGAAATGGATTATCTACGTCGAAGAAATGAACGTAAATACGTCTATTTTCTTTAGATATGCACAGCGTTTGAAAGTGAAAAGAAATGGGTAATTTACGAAGAAGGAATGAACGTGAACAGAAAGATTACTATTCGAGTGAGGTATGTTTTAGATAATTGTCGATTGTTTCTTTAATTGCAACTGATTAGGAAATAAATCGGTGAATTAAAGATTCGATAATACCTTCGCATCACTACTGGCATATCATTTTCAGTTCGTAGACACTGACTCGAGTGAATAAAAATTAGGCAAATGCTTAAAGCAAACAGTAAAAGCATAAGCAAATGCTAAAAGCTTTTTATTCATTTTGTGTGAATAAAAGTTTGCTTTTGCTTAAAAGCATTTGCTACTCAGTTTTAAGCAAATGCTTAAATTTGACGGAAAAAATCACTTGACAATTCTTCCCTCTCTTGTTTTTGTTTACATTTAAAGTATTAGTTGAATGTCAAACTAGCAACAAATATATTAAGTAAAATTTAAGAATATGTTAATTAATTAATTTTTCTTTGACTATTTTTTTATAACTGAATTCGATAGTATCACAAATTATCAGTACATTTTTAGGCGCTCTTTACCAGCGAAGCGGTAATAGCGGAACGCCTTATGGGAACGTCTGGTCCGTCCGTCGTAACTTTCATCTCTTAAACCGCTGGACGGATTTTAATTTAATTAGTATGAGTGATCTTTATTAAAATTAATCGCCCAATTGTAATTTTCAACTGAATCCGTCAATTAGAACTTCCACTTTAAATAATTACTTTTAAAAAACTTACGCTCGTATCTCGTTAAATGGAATCCGTCAAGCAACAATGAAATATCCAACTTTTATCTCCCTAGCTCTTGTATCATCTGTAAGGTACAGATTTAAAAAAATATTATGATAGAGAACAAAATTTACTACAAGAAAGTCCGCGAGACCACATTACTACGAATTATAGTTTCGGAGATAGAAAATCTAAAAAAAACCGCGAAAAACCGCATATTTCTCTAAGGCGGTTATTTTGGCAAGCAACAATTAAAAATCAATATATTTCTCTTTCTTTCTCTTATATAATTTGCGAGGTATATATTAAAAATTTTATTCGGATAGAGAACAACATTTACTACAAGATGGTTTAGAGACCACATAATTGCGACTTATAGTTTAGGAGATTAAAAATTCGAGAAAATCCCGAGCAAAACATCGCATATTTTGTTTACATCGATCGCGAAGTCGGTTCTCTCAGCAAGCAACAATTAAAAATCCATATATTTCTCTCCCATTCTCTTATATTATCTGTGATGTATAGATTTAAAAATTTATTTGGATAGAGAACAACATTTACTACAAGATAGTCCCCAAGACTATAATTTCTGGGATAAAAATTCGAGAATCACCTAAACTTTCGATACCGTTCCATAAGTATTTCTCATTAAGAACGCCTTTGAAAACTCTTGTGTATTCCATTTATGGAGTACACATTTCCATCTTGTTATTCAATTAGTTAAACTTAAAAAAAATAGTATAAGCATTTATTGCAGGAAAAGAAGGGCCTATTGTTATTCTTTAAAAAACATCTTATAAATATTTTAGTGTATGTGTGTATGTTTTTATACGTTTTTACACCGTTGAAGCTATCGAATTAAAAAGTTTCATGGGCCATCCTATGGACCAAAGGAAGAACTCGGTCTAGGTTTGCAGACCGTGGGGTCTCTTATACCCAATGGAATTACAAAATACTATTTCCATAAGAATGCATGGGGAACGGTGTGGAAAAATCCCAAAATGCCATGCAGCCCTTCACTGATGTGGATATAAATATACCTAAATATTAACTTACAATCACGGAAAATGGCTTATATTACGCACTAAAGACAATATTTTAATTCTGTTCATGTTTTGTCGTATTACATGTTAAATTGCTCGAAATTATGCTTTAAGCGCAAAATTTATTAACATTTTCCAGGAGGCAACAAAGCTAAAATTCTTAATTGTTGTCCTCTTCAAAGGGAGATGGCCACGTAAAAATTAGTGCAAGGAAAATCCACGCCGTGGCGGGCCGTCGAGGAAGAATAGCCAACGCCAAGATAAAGGGTACAAATGGATTCATGCCTAAATATAGTCTAAGAATACTTTTAAAGTGAGTCAAACGATTTTTAAGGAATATTAAAAATTGTTATATTTTACCATCCCAAGCGAGGCCGGGAGTTTCTGCTAGTTTTAAATAAACCTCACATTTTCTTCAGAGAAACGATATAAATTTTTATAACCGATGGTTGTTGAAACGTCATTTCTCGTACTTTTTAACCTCTCGTGTCACCATAAACTGCCATATTTATATTTAGGAACAATTATCATGAAAATAGAGTACTTAAAAATATCTTAGCAAGCCCTTTACCTCACTTAAAAAAATATAAGCATTCAGCAAAAGCACGGTTTTATTAAAAGCACTTAAGAAAAAAATCATAAAAATAAGCAAATCCTTATTCTTTCTATCAAAAGCAAATGCTATTTTTTTTATTCACCCCAAATCAAGCATTTGCTTAAAAAATGACAGAAATCTTAAGCATAAGCATTTGCTTATTTTTTATTCGCTCGACTCATTATACTAAGCCAATAATATTTCTTTTTTGACATGATTACATAAATCGTAAAGAACGCCTCCGCATGACGCGTGCAGATTTCCTTTTTTGTTTCAAGGTGAATATGACTGACCAGGGATTTTTACTTTCTTTCTCTATATGCGAAGTTTAGAAATTAGAGAGAGAAATTAAGGCAAAAAGTAATTAGAGGGAGGTGATCGAAGGAGAGACGAAAGCAGAAAAATGCGTCCTAAAAAAACGTCTTAGTTATTAACGATTAATCATTAATTTAACCGTTTTAATCAAAGGAGAAATTCGGGAAATGTTCCGCGACTGATTGAATGAGGCTATCAAGAGAGAAAAGAACCTAAAAATGTAGATTCGAAGGAATGGATGTAAAAGGATGAACGAATGACATGGAGATGGACTGGAAATGAAAAGAAAACGAAATGGAGGGGACTAGAAGGGGAACGACGGAGATAAAACGAAAAATATAGAGAAATAAAAAGAGACAGCAACGTGTGCATTGGGCGGAAATAAAGGGGCCCGAGATGAATGTGAGAGAGAGGGAGAGGGGGGGGGCGCGTAATGAAGAGAAAGGGAGAGAGGGGAGGAGGATGAAGAGGTAAGAGAAAATAGGCGTGTAGGAGGCAAGATGATTTCTGGGGTGTCCCGAGCCCAAATCGATTTCCAATGCCAAAGAAGAGCCTGGGGAGGAAGAGAGGGAAAACGTCAAAATGGAGAGGAGAAAGGAAAGTCGGACTCGGAGAGAGAGAGAGAGAGAAGCAGAGCGGGGCACTTTGGCATGCGGAAAAGAGAGGCAAGAGGAGAGAAGAGGGATTTGAGTGGGGAGGATCGAGATGGAAGGTTAAGGCGAATGAGAGGGTGCGGAGGATGGAAGTTAGCAGAAGGGAGAGGTCGGCCGAAAAGGATCACAACAATCGGAAACCTCAAAACCAATGGGAAGGGTATGCGAAGGGAAGGGTGCGGGAGATGGACAGTTAGACGGTAGGGTTGCAGAAGACGGGAGGAGGGAAAGGGGGAGGAGGAAAGAAGGGGCGGGAGTAGAAGAGGAAGGGAGGAAGAGGGGAAGGGAGGAAGAGAGGAAGGGAGGAAGAGGGGAAGGGAGGAAGAGAGGAAGGGAGGAGGGAGGAGGAGGGAGGAGGATATAGATAGATAATCGTCTTTATTCGGGCGAAATTTAGACCATATGGTCCATTCTTACATTTAACCCTAAGGGAGAGGAGGGAGAGGGGGAGGAGGAGAGGGGGAGGGGAGGGAGGAGGAGGGGGAAGGAGGAGGGAGAGGCGGAAGAGCACCATCACTTACGGGGGCCAGATTAGAGCCTGGCCCTTCGAGGCATGAAAGGAACGCACGCTACTAGTCAACCACCGTGCCAAAAAAGAAATAGTAATGAAGTAAAAAACAAGAAAAGAATAGTCTTCCGCGGAAAATTCTCTCTACTTGTTTCTTTTTCTTATTTCCTATCTGTGCGTCACTCCATGTAATAAGGCGTGAAGATAAATTAAATAATGTTAAATATTTTCATTACTTCAATGGCATCCATTTCCCAAAATATAACACAGGACAAAAAACGACTCGAATGATCCGATAGTTATTAATAGCTTTCCTGCACTTACACATTTTCAGTACCAAAACTCAAAATATCTTAGTATTTTCAAGTACAATGTATGAGAAGTTTCCAATTTTCTCTCTTTTGACTGTAACAAAACTTGCCTCGAAACTGCACTGAAATGTTCTCTAAGGCCATTTATAAAATTCTCCAAACCAAATGACTGTTCTTTAAAATATGTTTTCTGAACCTTAGAAATTCCATCTCAATAATCACGCATTATAGTTTATGTTTCAATGATACATGACGGATATCATTAATACAATTGCTTACTATTTCATCAATGCAAACCAATCTCATTTTAAAATTAGCTATGATCGAAGTATCATAAGAAAAGCCAACCATACAAGCGAGAAGCGTTACAGACAATTTGTGACAATGAATTCCTTTCCACCAACCTACCTGTCGAATTGCAGGATTATATGCAGATACAGAATCTACATCATGTAAAACAAATGACACGTGTTGCGCAATGCTGCTGTTTTTTCGACCATATTATATCGACAGGAAAGAAGATTAGGTTGTTATAAATACAAACCTAAGGGAATCAATTCTAAAATAAAAACTATATTATAATTCTCCGAAGTAACAGTTGAATGTCGAATGACTAGACCATCAGACTACTGATTTGCAAATTCATCGCAGGGGGAGGGCGAGAAGAGGTAAGATAATTTCCTCCAACAAGTCTCGGAAAATGGGCATCCCGGCGCCGCGAGTTCCCCGGAAATAAATAAACAGACAATAAAACTGCCACGGAGGCGGATAGAAATTCAGATAAGTCGATGAGAGAGAGAGAGAGAGACGATATGGAGATTATGAGTGGCTATGGGTCGGGAGCGAAGAATCGAGAGAGGCGAAGGGAATAAACGGGAGGAAGTCACGAAGGAGTGACCGCATCACCACCACTGCCATCAGATATGAAAGGGCGAGTGGAAGAGGCTTGAGAGAGAGAAAAGGGAAAACGGAAGGGTACAAAGGTGAAAAGAGAGAAAGAGAGGTGACAAGAATGGGTTTAAGAGAATACTCGGCGAAAATGCGAGGAAGAGAGTGAAGAGTGAGCGAATGTGGTCGCCGTCAAGGAGCGCGATAGGGAATACCTTGGGGAGGGGTTCCTCGAGAACCAATTAGTCTTAAATAACAAAGAGACTAGATCTACAGCTCCTCCTGTACAATGGGAAAAACAAGAGCTGATATAAGAATATCGGTAGAAATGATAATAAATCCGATAGCTTTTTTGCAATAGTGTAATTCATCATAGTGAAGACGAAATGACAAAATTAGGGATAGATTGCTGTTTATGCCACTGATTGGACTGTTATATTGGAAGAGCGTTTCTGATTCAGCAACGATAGGTTTTTTTTTTTAAACTTAGGAACATGTAGATAATTATTTCTTTCCTTTACAACCTCGGCTGCTCTGTGTCGGCTCATTTTAGAAATAGATATAATAACGCGTAGCCGATGGGATATTTAAATCCAAATTAATTCCTTTTGGACTACAAAATGCTCACTTTAGCACACCATTATATTACATAGTTACCAAAGCTATTTGAACTAAATTGAAATTCATGCTTACTAATTAAGATATGAAATAAAACATGCCACAAGTACTGATTTTTAAAAAATTCAAAAATAAAATCTTTTATTCGCATTAGGTCGTCCTTAAAAGAAGAAAACAAGTAAAATATTTCAGACTGTTTGTCTGTTATAAAACATTTTGGTGTCATGTCTTCAATTCATTTTTATTTATTTACATAACTTAAGTTTGTATATCAAAGCCTATAATATGATAATTTCACTTTAATTCTTCAAGGTAGAGCAGCGCTTTAAAAAAATTCGAATTTTGGAAAATCCTCCAAATAGTAAAAATGAAAAGTAAATGAATCAGGACACCAAAATATTTGCTAACGGACAAATAGTCTGAAATATTTTTCTTGTTTTCTTCTTTTAAGGACTTCTTATGAAACAATAAATGATTTCATTTTTTAAAATTCGTGCTTGTTCTCATCTTTTAACTACTACAATGAGTAATATTCCATGTAAAAATAATAACCAAAACACAGAAAAACGTTCTACCCCAAAAAATATATATCGGATCAACACATAAAAGATTTTATAATTATTTGAAAGATTTTATAAAAATTCTAATGTATAGCGAAATATTCTGACTCGCAGAGGAAGAAAAAATGAGAAAAAATTCCAGATAGACTGGGATTAGAACCATGACATTCCGTTTGCCGGGAGTGTGCCTTAGCCATCTCAGCTATACGCCAGGCAGAGGTGTCAATCCTGGGTTCGCAGACCCGCCGGCAGAGCCATCTACATCACCTAGACGTTTGCAAACTTTAAACCTTAATAGTTTAATTTTTGGAACAGATACGAAATTGAGTATGACCTAAGAACCATCTACGAATTATGTATCTTCGATCTATGCAACATTCACTTCAATAAGATCATCAGTTCAAGAGATATGAGGGAACAAAAAATGGGCTACTCAACAAAATATATATATATATATATATATATATATATATATATATATATATATATATATATATATATATATATATATATATATATATATATATAGAACGAACGCATATATAAGATTTTATAGAAAGAGAAATAACCGATATCCATTAAAACAGCTCATTTTCTAAAATCCCTCGATCTTATATTTCTCCCACTATTTTCTCCGATCGGGTTACCATGGTTCAGTTCTTTTCTGCCCATTCTCGCTTCTGACATCTTTGCAACAGCGTACTGGGTAATGTAATATAACATACTTCTAAGAAGGAAATCATATCGGCTTTATTTGCCGCACAGGAATAAAAATACTCTATACCGCTTTAACCACTAATACTGAAATAGTGTAAATAGTATAAATAGTGAATAATGACCATAAAAAGGCGTATTAGTGCCAAAGGGATTGAAAATCGGACGTTTAATTAAGCATACGGTGATCCTATATATAAACTAAATTTTCTCAGCGGCATTAAAAATATCCATGCGAAAAAATGGCTAAAAAACGAAGATCCTCGCCACATCTAAAGAATAAGAGAATGCATCTTCCTCGATTACACATGTCATTCCAGAAAACCTTATAGCGTACATGGAGAAAAATAATTGCCGATGATAACTACCGAGGCCCAAAAGGAAAACAATCGCCAAAACTTTCATTCGAAAATGTTCCACCTCGCTGCGGGTTACGATGACGGCGAGGGCAGAGAGCGATCGAAAAAGAGAAAGGTGGGTGGGGAAAGCCCTTCCCCGTCTCCCACTCACACGCCGAATCCATTATTCCGCTTCAAAATTACGTCCGACAGACGAGAGCGAATCGCGATGCTCACCGGGGATTTTCACCCCTAAGGGCTTCGCCGGACGCATCTGCGCGCCGCCCATCGCTACCAAACACCTGAAGGGCACCACCGCCTCCGCCACCAATAGGTGCTCGCGCCTGCATCATGGCGCCACTTCTCTCTCTCTCTCCGCAAAACCCGCATCGACTACACCAACACCTTTCTCCCTCGCCCCTCTTCCTCCCCCAACCTCCTCCCTTCCCCTCCAACCCTCTCTCCCTCCCATCCAGTCCTCTCACTCTCCCTCCTCCAACACTCTCACTTCCCCTCTTCCAACCCCCTCCCTCTCTCCCTCCCATCCAGTCCTCTCACTCTCCCTCCTCCAACACTCTCACTTCCCCTCTTCCAACCCCCTCCCTCTCTCCCTCCCATCCAGTCCTCTCACTCTCCCTCCTCCAACACTCTCACTTCCCCTCTTCCAACCCCCTCCCTCTCTCCCTCCCATCCAGTCCTCTCACTCTCCCTCCTCCAACACTCTCACTTCCCCTCTTCCAACCCCCTCCCTCTCTCCCTCCCATCCAGTCCTCTCACTCTCCCTCCTCCAACACTCTCACTTCCCCTCTTCCAACCCCCTCCCTCTCTCCCTCCCATCCAGTCCTCTCACTCTCCCTCCTCCAACACTCTCACTTCCCCTCTTCCAACCCCCACCCTCTCTGAACCGTTCCTAACCTATTTCCCGCCTCTCTTTTTGTTTTCGCTCTCTTCCTGGCGCTACGGAGAAATTTTTAAGGGCTGCAAAAAAGGATAACATCGGAAAATGGCGTTTTAAACTCGCATAGATAAGGATGTCCTAAAATTTACGTCCCCTTCGTATAGCGAAATCGAGGTAGCGGAAAAACAAAGAAAAACGCGGATTTGTGAGGATGCAAAGTAGTTAAGGGGTTTATATTTTCGGAGGTAAGGCGGGTATGGATCGGCACTCGGTCGGAAGGCCAAAGGTGTGACCACGGAGGAGAGAAATGAATTACTCGAGGGAGAGAGGAAGGAAGAAGAGAGAGAAAGAGAAGATAGCGAGTGTTAGTCGGGGGAGGGGGAAGAGAGCGGACGGCGGGTGGGCGAGGCCATAGCAAAGAAGTTCGCGTGAGAAGGTAATACGGCGGTTATTTATGCAGATACGAAATCAAATCGCTGATCTCCGCACGACGTAACCTGTCCTCCGACGAGAGAATCATCCGCTTTTTCAAAATCAAAACACGCTGAAAAAGTGCGTCCACGCCTAAGATCTAAGGAGCGATGTGATAGGGAAAAAGGATTAAAAAAGGTGAATATTTCGCAGGTAAAGCAAGCGAAAAGACGGAATGGTACACCTATTTGAGCGCGACGAAACTCGAATCCCTTTAAAACTGAGTGAAACTGAAAAAATATAGGATATCCGAGAAAGAATGGACACATTTCCAACATTTTTAGTGAGAAAATGAATAAAGCTGCAAGAGTACGGTTTTCGCCACATGAAAGCGGAACTCGGAAAGTTTTACATACGCTACTTGTTCTACGGTTGAACCGTTCGGCCATTTCTGGACAACTTTTCCTGGAAGATGGATCGGGAGAGGCGGGCCCGTTTCATGGCCAAACAGGGGTGCCACAATTACTAATTGAACTCTTTCAGTAATTAAAGATTTGGAAGGAATTGGCTTAACGGATTTCAATTAAATTTTGTATATAAGATTTGTACAACAAACCATAATGAAATCAACATGTTTAAAGCGGAGCTAAAGAGCAGTGCTACCACAGTAAAAAGTAAAATAATATTTCTTTTACAAGTAGTTCTGAAGAACTGACTCCATGGATTTTAACCAAATATAGTACGTATAACCTTCATATAAATAAATATGTAACCACAATATTATATTTCAACCAGGTAGACAAAACAAGACTACCACAATATCAAGGTTAGAATTCTTATGTAACAATGATTTCGAAAGATAATGGCTGAACGGATTTTTAAAAAATTGCGTTTTTAGGGCGTGTATAGAATGAGAAAACGAAAAACATTTATTGATAACTGATCAAAAAAGCAGGGCTACCACTATATAAGTAAATAAAATTATACTACTACGAATTTGACAAAAAGCATTTCTGTACCACGAAAACTCGTGTACACTCGTGTTCGAAGATATCTCAGCAACCGATTGACCGATTTTGATGAATTCTCCACGAATATCAATGTTTTGATGAGACAAATTTTCGAGCCGAAAATGGATCAAATTAGAGTACGGGTTCAAGGATCGTAAAGTTATGGCCGATATCATAAGTAAGAAGCAGCTATATAGAATGATAGCCCATTGATTCCCATTAAAAGCATTAAATCAATGCTGTTGAACGATGGAAAATCAATTCCCATTTAAAGGCATTGGAGTCGTTGCTATGGTAGTTAATATTTTCCATTGTTGAGAACCGAAAAACAATTCATAATATTATGATAAAAATAAAATTCTTACGCAAATTCAGCATGGATTTGAATTTTGTCTTCAATAAAGGTAAACTTCATTCTTTCATCCACAGTCCAACGCAAGTCCCGACTCGTATTTTAATTTTAAATAATTTTAAAAAAGCAATTTTATAAAGCCCTGCACCGTTTTCAATGCTTTTCTTATAGGTGTTTAAAATTGGAGTCAAAAACACCCCTTAACTTTAATTTAAATTTAACTTTTTCTGGTTTTTTTAAGAGATTGTACCCAACGACCTATCTTCTTGCAAAATTCAGCTCTGTAGCACTTCTAGAAGTACGTTAGGTTTTATACCATATATCCTATATATACATATATCCTATAAATACATATATCCTATATATACATATATCATATATATGTAAGAAGCAGTGATTTATAATAATTGTATTCAATCTATAAAGTTAGTACCGTATCACTCCCATCTTCATGAGATTATATGCACCAAACAAGATTTAGGTGTGTGAAAACATTACCGGTTTATATAGATAACTAATATGAGGCTTTCTTGAATTTTGGAGATGTATTTGTGTATTTTTTAGACACGCGTTGGCAGTATTGATATTAACGTGAGTTGCAACAAAATAAATAATTGATATATTTGCAACTGAAATAAAAACATATTTTTTGAAACTGTTGCATGACAATATTTTTGTAACAAATTTATTATTTTGTTTATTCATGAAGCAGTTTTAAAATAATTCTTTGCTATAAAATATTTATATGAATAATAGTGTAATTCCCTATCAAATATGACGGGTATGTATGAATTAACAATTAAGTTATAATAAAATTTTTTTTTAATATTGAAACCAACTTTTATATGCACTAAAAGTAAACAAATATATAATTCACATAATTTAATGTTTCAGAAAGTAAAAATAGTTTTAGCAAATATCATTTGTGGCAAAGAAATATTAATGAGGATTATTCGTTAAACATCACGCAACGCAGCTTTTATATGCGAAAAACTATTTTTACTTTATGGAACATTGAATTATGTGAATTTAAATTTTATTTTTACCTTTTAGTGCATACAAAACGTGATTTCACTCAAAAATAAATCTTGTATCTAAACAAAAAAAATTAAATATATATAATAAAATGAAATAATGTTTTGTATGCACAAAAACTATTTAAAATCTTATTGTAGCGTTATGTTTACCAAAAATCTTCATCAATATTTTTTGCAACTTTTTTCCCAATGCTATTTTAATGCGTGGGACATTCAATTACGTTAATTTTGAATTTATTGTTTAGTTTTTAGTGGATATAAAAGTTGGTTTCAATATGTTTTTATTTAAATTTTTTAACTTAATACTTAATTCACGCATACCTGTCATATTTGACGGGCTATTACGCTAGTCTATTATATATTTAATAAAGTTGGGATGTTTGTGCCGCTATAACTCGACAACTACAGAACGTGGAAACAAGAGGTAGGTTTTGTTTTAACCGCAATAGTAAGAATAGAAAAATTGTGTGATTTTTAAACAGATTCCATCGACATTAATTTTATAAACTATTTTCCTTATTTATTTTCTCTATTTTCATAACATGGGATATGGTGCAGCATAATTTTCGTTTGTATTTTCAAATTATTTTAAACCATTGCACGAGTTCAGCACTTTAGCCCATAAACGGAAAAAAGTATGAAGTTCTATTTTCGTATTGCCAAATTTCAAATACAGACAATTTTTTCAAAATTAAATTTTTAACCACAAAATTTCAAGTTTTATGATTCGAAAAAATTCACTCTCATTGCAACACAATTGTTGTGTTTTTAAGACAATAGCGTAATCATAAATACAAAAATCTGATGTAGTCACCACATGACTTTTTCCAAACCTGCAATATTTATAAAAATTCCACATAGATTAAATAATAATAAATATATTAAGGAACTGCAAGAAAAATTTAAAGACCTTACACAGAACAGACAAACTCATACCGTAGCCTTCTGACATTGAATATAGCCACGAACCTTCAACAATTAAGCATAAAAAGGAACGTTAATAACACATGATTAAGCTTCAAGTGTTTACAAAAATCGCCTCCAGTTACGTAGTGTGGCGGTAGGAGCTAAAAAATATAACTTCTAAATTTCCTCTTAAAAATGCATTATATGGGAAAATGTTTTCATCAATGATTGTAGAAAATTAAATTACCTACAACTTTTATTCCAATACATTTTTACATTTATCTAATATTAAAGCAAATATTTTAAAATAACGGATAAGTGACAAGAGTAAATACCAACTTCCGGTTGACCGAATTTTACCAAAAACTAATCAACTGTTTTCCTTACAATAAAAATTTCAAATATGAAATTGCGCGTTGATCCGATTAATAGTTTTTGAGTTAGAGCACCCACAAAATTCCTATCACACAGGCATCATCGAGAAAATGGCCAAAACGTGTTCAGGGGACCTCAAAACGTGAATTTACGTTGAAATCTCGAAATCGATTTTTTTTCACGAAAACAATACTTTCCCCTATGCCAGTGGTTCTCAACCTTTTGGTGCTCGCGGCACACTGAATATTTACTTTTTTTGCGGCACACCGGAATTAGATTTGAATAAACAACTAGGATTTTTCATAAAAATACATATATTGTTTATATTATGTCGTATATATAATCGACCAAATTAAGTTGTCATATCGTAAAACAGAACAAATGATGAAGTTTTGTTAAAAAATCTATTTTAAAATATTATATAACGTGACACTTGAGCTTGGCGTTTTCTAATGATTGCACTGATATTAGAACTTATCCGTGATAAGCAGACTCTCATTTCATCTTCAACACAGTTGAACCGTTCCCTTTTTCTGCATTTCATGTTTGTGTTGAGAACCCCAACTCACACAGGATGTAGAAAACTGCCAAAGCTTTTTTCGCAACTTCTGAATATTCTTCTCTAACAGATATCCAGAATATACCCAGAGACATTTCCGTGTACTTGATTTTCAGAGTGCGATCAATTGAAAGCGAAGCTAACTCTTCTTCTTCGAAGAGAGTAAAAACACATAAGTCAATTGTCACTGATGTGATTGGGTTCCCAGCCGTATTTCTCTGTAGTCAAGGATGGAAAGTAACGCTCGATATTGTGCTGTAGAGATGCTAAATGCTCCACCACTAGAGCAACAATTTCTTTTGCATGGGTTTTTGGAATCAGAGGAAATATTTTAAGATTACCTTCTCTAGCTCTCTTTTTCCAGATGACTATTTTTCTCTGCAATGCAAGTAGCTTATCCGTAGAAGTCAGGATGTTTTCATTCCGCCCTTGCATGCTGGTGCTCACACTATTTAGATATCTAAATATTTCTTGAAAAATATGTTAATTTGGCGTACCCAAGTTCACAGCTAAGATATTCACAAAAATCACTGTTTCTCTCTGTTTCAAAAAATAGTATCATCTCTTCATTAAGTTCATATACACGAGCCAACACTCTTCCCCTTGACAGCCATCTTATTTCTCTGCGTAAAACTAAATATTCGTACTGCGAATCTATAACATCACAACGCTGTTTGAAGAGGCGGGTCTTTAGAGGTTTTGATTTCATAAAATTTACCATTCCGACAACTTGTTATAATACGGCCTTTAAGTCAACGCCTTAATGTCTTTCCAACAAGGGCTTCCCTGCGCAAAAATCAAGTGAGACGAAGCCTTTGACATATCCCAAAATGGAGCACCGTTGGTACAAATTCCTGCACATGACTTCCATGAAGTTTCCAAACTTTCTAAGTAGGAACTCAAAGTATTGAATATATCTTGTGTGTTCTGGGCGTTCTCTGTATCACAAAAATTGACAAATTATTTCATTTTCATGAATGAAGAGAGCAAATGCTAATAGTTGTGCTTTGCCGCTAATATCGGTTGACTCGTCAACTTGCAAAGCCAAGTCTGACATTTTAAGCTTATTAGAAACACTTTCCTCTGTGTTAGATGGCATCTTATAACCTTCGAATTGTATCATTAGAAAGCGGAATTTTGGCAATTTCTTGTTCCGCTTCATCACCGAGCATTGTCCCAACTATCGCATGGCACGCAGACAAAATGAGTCAGATATAGTGTGGGGCTTTATTTTTTGAGCTATGATTTCTGCTACCTGATAAGAAGCAACTTGAACTCTATCAGACACTTTTAACGTTTTTTCGAAGTAACTCGCTTGTTTAGAATGCAGTTCCATCAATCTTTTGAAGTAGTTCAAATCTTTTCCTTCAAGGTGTGCATCTTTTGTGGTGAAATGTTGCTTCAATTTGCTGGGAACCTTGGCTTCGTTTGATAGTTTCTCACCGCACACAACACACATTGGAACAGGACAATCTTTATCTCCACACCAAGAAAAGCCCACTCAAATAACTGTCCATATACAGTCAAGATATCTGCGCATGTTTCATAGACTGGCAGAAGGCCTTTGATAGAGTAAATTGGGTAAAGTTGATGAAGATATTAAAGGATATAGGTGTAGACTGGAAAGATAGGAGACTGATTAGGAATCTATATGAGAATCAAGTTGTAAAGGTCAGGTTTGAGAATGTGGACACCTGCGGAATAAATATCGGTAGAGGAGTAAGACAAGGCTGCTGCCTATCGCCAACCCTATTCAATATATATGGAGAAAGTCTAATGCAAGAAGCTTTAGATGGCACAGGGGATTTCAAAATTGGAGGAAGGATTATAAGAACAGTAAAATACGCAGATGATCAAGTACTTCTAGCAAGAAAGAAAGAGGAACTACAAAAAATGATAAATAGACTAGTGATAACAGGTAGAAAATACGGTATGGAAATAAATACAGAAAAATCCAAGGTATTCGAATATCGGGTAAAGAAGAGAATCTGAACATAACTATTGGGGGAAAGCCATTAGAACAAGTTTCAGAATATAAATACCTTGGAAGTATCATAACACGAGAGGCAAAATGTACGGATGAGATCAAAACTAGAATAGGAAAAGCAAAGGCGGCTTTCAGGAGAAAGAAACAACTACTTACAGGGAATATAAGGGAAGATATCCGCAAGAAGTTGATAAAATGCTACGTATGGAGTATAGCATTGTATGGGGCAGAAACATGGACGCTAAGGAAAAATGACATCAAATACTTGGAAAGCTTTGAAATGTGGACTTGGAGGAGAATGTTGAAAATAAAATGGACGGATAGGATGAAAAACGATGAAGTGCTACAAAGAATAGGAGAGAAGCGAATGATTATACAGACTATCAGAAAGAGGAAGGCTAACTGGGTTGGACATTACATGAGGAGAGAGAGTATGATTAAAGATGTGTTAGAAGGAAAACTAGATGGGAAAAGGGAAAGAGGTAGGAAAAGGTATCAGCTAATAGACGATTTGAAAGGGAAAGAGAGTTATCAAGATATGAAGAGGACAGCGGAAAATAGGAGTATATGGAGAACCAGGTTTAACCATGAATAATCACGGACCTGTCTACGGACAGACTACCTATGATGATGATACATGCGAGAAACCTTAGAAATCTTACTTGGCTTGGTCCCGCTGGTACTGGGTTTTTACTTAATATGTTCTTCGTATTTTTCACTGTTACGTTTCCTTGTAATAAATGTCCATTTTTAATGGCGCAAGTTTTATAATTTTTAGCAATGATAATTGGACAAAACCGCAAACATCACAGTTTCCTACCGACGGTATTACACAAAACACTTGATAAAAATTATTTTAATACAGAATAAACTCACGAAACATACATTCACAGATACCAATATTGTAGTATAAGCCGGCCACGAATCTAGGCTAGTACTGATTTGATAAAGGAATGCGCCCGAGTCGCGGGCAGCCACGAAAGTTACCGCAGGCGGAGTATGTTACGTCATCGTAGAGACTTAGAGAAAAAGCAACGAGAACCAATCAGTTGTCTATGACTCATGCACAAGGGATTCGGTTACTATGACAATGCTGACAGCGTTGTTGTCAGGCTTACTGTTTACGCGCCTTCCAAAGCAGTGATACTTTTGGACTGAATTCAACTAGTCTTAATACCGTGTTAGTTTCTGTGTTAAAACTGTGTATATAATCGGTGGAAGACGGGCAGATTAGCAATTTATCTTCAAAGTCTCGCGGCACACCGGTTGAGAACCACTGCCCTATTCTACGAATGGAGAAAGTAAAAGAGGGAGGGTACGCTCGTTAATTATCTAAGTATACAAAAAAGATGGTGTGAAATGCTATACTATCATATTTTAAGTTTCGAGTACTAAAAGACAAATTAAATCAGTATTAATATAAAAAACTCTCGTTCAACGAACGGCATGCGTTCCTGAAAAGCGTTCGTAAAACGGATATTCGTTTAACGATCGTGATTTTTCCGTTGACTTCCCCGTTAAAACTCCAGATGCATTCCAGACAAAAGTTTTTTTTATTCTTGAATTAATTCTTAGCTATTAAAATGTCTGTCAAAGCAACTATAATATTGGATCAACTAGAAAACCGACGCAACAACAATCGAGCATAGAAGTATGTACAGTGCCATCTATTGTATAATATGAGAAAATTCAACTTTTGAATGAAAAACAAAACCTCCCAACACCGTCAATAAAGAATTAAAAATTCCTCGTGATTTAAACATCTCCAGGAAAATAATTAACAAAAAGTTGAACGGTTATGAGAAAAGTACGAACATGTACGATAAATGTGGCCACGGAAATGGCTTGAAAACTAATCTTCGTGATGTAACGATTATGTATGAACCGCGATAAAACGAATGCGACCAAACGTAGTCAATCCAAGTCACAGACTGAAGTATAGAATGGCTGTGGGAAAGACTGCGTAATGCACTTCCTCCTTTATCGGTACACAAGAGGTCCTTCAAGTCTAAGTGGATATTTGTAAATATATTTTGAGTAACAAACAGCACGTTCGGTGACGTCATATTAGGCCTCTCAAGAAATGCAGGCGATAGGAAAAATGCGTGGTAAAATGGACACACGAAGAATCCATGGGTAAACAAGACGGTCTTTGTGACCCAAAGAGCTTTCGTAAACATCTGAGTTTCTTCGATCTGAGTAGGATACATGTTACTTAGTTCATTAAAGTGAACAGAATTTTCGGCGAAATGTAAAGCCATAAAATTCAATTCATTCGTTAAAGCGTACATTCGTTCAACGAACGTTCGTTGAACGAGAGTTACCTGTAGTTATGATTGATATTTATATCGCCCTTGTGAACGAAAATTGAAGTGTAACATCTATGTGCAAAAGGACAGTACTTTTATAATACGTAGTATCCCTATTATTTCTAGCGACCATTCATTTGAATTCAAACATCTTCAAACTCAGGTTGGTATCTTTTGCAATGACTAAAGGCCCAAGGCCAATACTGCTAAAAGTTGTCGGTTTTCACTTATGAGCACAATGATTTTCTAATGATCAGTTTTACACAGCATGTGTAAGAGTAAGTAACCGAAATAATATGTTTCTCCAAGTAGCAAGACCGACAACACAGTCTATGGGGAAATATTGTAAAAGGATTTTCAGTGTGTTTTTTAAATTATGGAGATCGAAGAAGATCAAGTTATGAATTCGGAATCATTAACAAAAAAATTTTTTTAGTTGCCAAGGATATTTGAACAAATTTAGGGTATTTTGGGGTTGCTGAATTCAAAAATAAAAGTAGTTTTTTCGATATGGCTCTAGTTCATGAGATAATGGATACCTACCCTCAATTAATAGGGCACTTAGCCATAACGTGTGCATATGGGAATCTACGGGAACATTCTAGAAGGTGAGAGAGACAAATATTCGTGTTCATTCCGCGATCATTCTAGAATTTTCCCCCTCCGTATATAAGTGACCGGCCACCCAACTAGCAATCAGTTGGCAGTAGACAGTTCGACAGTTCACATGTTCTTCTGAGAGGTTTGCGTTGTCTATTGTGGTTTTCTTGTTTCTCGTCCGTGTAATATATTTGTATACATGTAGTTAGTGTAAATAAGTCAAGTTGTGTACGGAGTGAATGTAGTGACAATTTGTATATATAGAGTAAGAATAGTGTCAATTAACAATAAAACGTTTTATCTACAACGGCCACGTGACAATATCATATTAAATTAAGCTGATTTTGTTTTGGTGCTTTTTTCAGAGAAATATGAGTTCTTCACGAAGAGGCTGCTTAAACAATTCTAATGCATTCTGCTACATTTGTGGCGAATACTCTCTACAAAAACAAAGAAAAACATCACAGACTTTGTGAAGCGAGCTTATCTTGCGTATTTTGGAGTGCCACTTGGAGACCAAGACAAGTCTTGGGCTCCCCATAAGGTTTGCAAAACCTGTATAGAATGCTTACGACAGTGGACAAATGGAGAAAGGAAAAAATTAAACTTCGGTGTGCCTATGGTGTTGAGAGAGCAGAAAAACCACCATGACGATTGTTATTTTTGTGCGGTGAATGTGAAAGGTTTCAATCGATACAAGAAACGCAAGTGGGAATATCCTGATTTGGAATCAGCAAGGCGACCTATGCCACACAGCGAAGATGTTCCCATACCAGTGTTTAACACACTGTCTGACCTTCCTTTGTCAGATATTGAAAACAATCAGGACTTGGAATGTAACACAGGTGGTAGCAGTGGAAGTGAATATGAAGGAAGCATTTCAACACCTCAGCAGTTCTCTCAAGAAGAACTCAATGATCTGATACGGGATCTCAGTCTGTCAAAGCAAGCATCTGAACTTCTAGCATCCAGACTAAAAGAAAAGAACTGTCTACAGCCAGAAGCTAAAATAACAGCTTATCGGACAAGAGAGGCGGGACTTCTTCCTTACTTCAGCCAAGATGAAGAACTTGTATACTGCAATAACATCCCAGGACTTCTTCTTCAAATGGGACTGGAATATCGACCAGAAGATTGGCGGCTTTTTATAGACAGCTCCAGTAGAAGCTTGAAATGTGTTTTATTGCACAATGGTAACCGATGTTCATCTATTCCAATTGCTCACTCAACAAAACTTAAAGAAGAATATGAAAATATCAAAATGGTCTTGCAGAAGCTCTGCTATCACGAGCACCAGTTGTCTATTTGTGTTGATCTAAAGATGGTCAATTTCTTGCTTGGGCAGCAAAGTGGATATACAAAGTACCCTTGTTTCATCTGCTTGTGGGATAGTAGGGCAAAGCAAGATAATTGGAAAAAAGTTACATGACCTTCAAGAGAAAACATGACTGTAGGGGCAGCGAACATCATTAACGAGCCATTGGTTGACAGGGAAAAAATCATTCTCCCACCACTCCATATCAAGCTGGGACTAATGAAACAATTTGTTAAGGCCTTGGACAAAGATGGCGATTGCTTCAAATACATTTGCAGATCGTTTCCTGGACTATATATGGAAAAACTAAAAGCTGGAATCTCTGATGGTCCTCAAATTCGTAAACTTATCAAGGATTCTAATTTCACAAAATGTATGAATGGTGTTGAAGCTTCTGCCTGCTGCAGTTATGTCTCAGCTGTCAAGAACTTCTTGGGTAACCACAAAGCAGACAAATATGAAGAACTGGTGCAAAACATGCTCACAAACTTTTCCAACGTGCTTGTCCTGATAACCTACATAAAAGAAAATCGTACAAACGGCGTTTTACTTTGCATTAATTGTTATTAACTGAATCAGCTTACCATGTTTATCTGTTATTATACCGAATAAAATGCCATTATGTATTTCATGTGTTTACTTTTGTACAAATTGAGACAATTTCAATGCGATTTGTAAGTAGGCTCCGCCTGACCATTAAATTTCCAAAATTATTCCAAAAACTCAGAAATTAGAGCTAATCTAGCAAAAGCGATGCCATATTTGGAATCAGCACCACAAACTTAGCCTAAAAACGCTCTAATATAATTGGCAATAAAATAAGTGTTGGCCAATGTAACTGGTACCTAACTAAGAAAGTTTTTCGAGGCATAAATCAGAAATTCCCGGGCAAAGAACGGCATTTTCTGCTAGTAATAGATAAAAGACTTAATAAGGGTGTGTGTTTGTGTGTTCCGGAACGTTATACGAAGTTAAATCAGAGAATAATAAAACCACTTATAACTCAAAAACTTTTAGTTCTTTTACAATCAAACTTTCAGGAATTACTTGTCAACACCACTTTTGAATTTAAGGCTGCTCGTCGTTTACGTAGAAGTTCAATTCCAGGAGCGTTTCTTCTCTCCATTTGAATAACACACCTAAAACGTACCGTGCAAGACTTTTTTCGTTGCCATTTAAAAATTACGTAGAACCATGATACTTATTCCGAACATCGACCAAAGAACGGCTAATTGAATGAAAATTTATTTTCCTAACGTTGATTTTCGAATGCTCGTCGATTTTATTCGTTTTTATCGCCAAAATTTCGTTTTTTGACAGAAAAATCGTTTGCTCATTGTTGGATTTTTGCAAAATTATGTGATCCTAATTTAGTATGGATTCTCTTGTTTATCCAAACGACTATATAGATTTAGAGAATGAGGGATGGGATAGGGAGGGAGATAGGGAGGCATAGAATTAGAAAAAAACGGGAGGAAAGAGTTAAAGAGGGAGACGGAGAAAAAGAGGGAGATCGATAGAATTAGAGAGGAGGGAAGGGGAGATGATAATTGGAGACGGGAGGAAGGAGAGGCAGAGGAAGGGAGGGAAGGAGATAGAGAGTCGGAAGGAGGGAGAGTTAGAGACAGCATTACACGAAAATATTTTATGTAAAAAATTAACGGAAAAGGATTTTATTGTTCTTAGACAAGATATGAGCTTGGTTCAAACGCCATAATAAATAAAACTGGATCACATATTTTTATGATTAAAATCCCGTTGTTATTTTGACAGGCAATAATACCAGTTATAATATAAAAATCTTGCTAATTACCGATGCACAAATAAACAAAGAAACGATAATTTTCCATACTTTATCGAGAACATTATGAATTCGAAAATAATATAAGATAAGACAATAACAGAGAACTAATACCATAAAAATGAAAAATAAAATATACTACCGTGAAAATATTTTACACAGTAAGAATTAACTGAGGTTTCTCTCAGTCGCCTCAATAATTTTTGTAGCACCAAAGCGTGTTGTTGTTAGCTATTTTTGGCTTTTCGAAAGAATTTGAACATTGAATTCTTTTTTTAATAAATAAATTTAAGTAACAGAAATTAACATTCATTTGCAAATTTTTGTCCTGGCAAACGAGTAAAAGATTATTTCCAAGTTTGAAGGACGAAAATTATTTTTGAGATTTACTACAAGATAAAATAACCAAGAATGGAAAGAGCGTTGATGATTTCTCCAGCAGGATTCTCGAAGACAGTCGGCCCGATAGAGAAAAGCCAGCGAACCTGCGTGCGTGTGTGAGCGCATGAGGGAAGTTTGCGAGAAATGAGTTTGTAGGTCAAGAGGCGACGGGAAGGGAGAGGGGAGTTGGCACGCCGAAAGGAGAATCGAAGAAAAGGGAGATAGAAGGGGATGACAAGGATGGAGAGATGGAAAGAGGAAAGGGAGACGGGTCGAAATCAAGAGGCTGTCGTCCAGAAGAAGAAGAGCACTCCGGCGCTGCTCGTTCTTCCGTTAAATTAGACTGCAGAGAGAGAGAGAAGCGATTCGGACAGCCTTTGATGAGGACCGCGGCTTAGAATGCTCTCTCGGTTCAAATTAATTTTCGATTACGTCTTATTGGGAGAAACAAAAGACATCCGCTTTCGAGGATTTCTATGAAAGAGAGGGCTCAGCGAGAGAATTACATGGTAAAGAGGTAACAGCAAATCAGACAGACTTGTTGAGCAGAGGAAGGTCGCTTCCTCCACCTAAAATGAGGATAATCTGGACAGGGCAGAGATAAATATGATTCAAGGGCCACTGTGCACTCGAAATGCCTTCTTACTTGCAATTCCTCTCGCGAGTACATCATCTTCGCCCTTTAAACATCATCGCAAATTTGCTGTCACGATTAAACATGGTAAACCAAGTAATAAACTCCAATTATTCCACATTATTACCTAGTTGTTCAGCAGAAATGAGTAAAAAGCAGCTCATTTTGGCTATCTTCACGCCTCACGATTTAAAAAGAATTCGAGATGGAATATAACGTTATCAAACAATATGAAGATAACTAATTTTTTGGAAGAAATATAATACATACAACCGCTAATAGATGCATTTTTGTCTCATTATACAAAGAAAGCGGAATAGATACATACTAGCGTTCGTCTCACACCGCAACTTCGAAGGAATCTCCTGATAGTAACGCACTTCTTGGTTATTTATATGTTCTGCAACTTGACTTAAATGATAACGATAGCCCAAAGATAACTTCTCAACCCATGTTCAGACTAGGTATAACAACAAATTATTTTTTCGTTTCTCTTACTTGCCTGGATAAATTTCATACCACAAGTAATAACTATTAAATTCTAACAGAAATTAATACAATACAATTGTAAATCTAATTCAAGAGTAGATTTTAAATTACTGAAACTATGCTTTAAAAAGTAGTTATCCATGAACATTAATAATAGTGAAACTTTAAGCGCATATAAAAAAACCATGCTAAAAATTAAGTCTCGAATGAATAGGATTTTTGCCTCAAAATCGTACGAAGGAATTGGACAAGCAAAAACGAAAGTAAATGGGTCGAGCCATATATAAAATATATTAAAAAGCGTAAAAACTACGGGTGGGCATCCTTAACTTTAGGAACACTTCAAGGCGTTAACGAAAGAAAACTATTCATCGCTTATTAATTAGTTCAAGGCTTATCTTAGGTAAATTTTAAAACCGCCGAAAGTAAAGTAGTGATAAAAATCAGTAACGAGCAGTAACATTTTCTTAGTCCTATAAACTACTACCACTAATAAATTGCCTTTTTATCATTTGGAACTTGAAAGATTATGATCTATCTGTACACCCTAAGTAGATAGTGTGTAAGGGTTCAGATAGAAATGGAGAGTATGAGGAGGAGAGCGTCCAGTTAAAGAAGTTTCAAAAGCAGAGGCCAGGTAGGGCACTAAGTGGGTCGGGGGAGAGAACGGGAAGAGGTTAGAGATAGCGGAGATGGAGGAAGGCGAGAGGAAAACAGGTTGGCGGGAGTTGCGGCGGGAAGAAGTTTGAGGGGAGGGAAGGAGAAGGGGATTAACTTTGCCTTTCGCTTCCAAGTTTCTTCCGAGTCGAGAAATAACCACCCTATCCCAACCTTACCTCCCCCATCGCCTCTATACACTCCTCCCCCGCATCCCCATAATTGCATTTAGGAGGGAAGTAGAAGTGTCGGTGGATTTCTGAGGAAGCAAAGTCTGTTTTGAGTGCGGCGGGAAAGAGGAATGGGAAAGTGGATTCAAAATTGGAGAGGCAGAGGGAATGAGAGGGAACGAGAGGGAACGAGAGGGAGCGAGAGGGAGCGAGAGGGAGCGAGAGGGAGTGAGAGGGAACGAGAGGGAGTGAGAGGGAGTGAGAGGGAATGAGAGGGAGTGAGAGGGAATGAGAGGGAGCGAGAGGGAGCGAGAGGGAGCGAGAGGGAGTGAGGAGAAAGGTAAAATGATGTGTTGACTCTATATTTCGGTGACGCATGTTTGATGGAGGGAAGAGGGAGGCAGGGTTTTTGGGAGGATGAACCTCTGGAACGCACTTTTATTCCCTTATCGCTCGCTCAACGCTTTCCGTTGGGAAAGTTAGCGTTCCTCAAGACGGTGAGGTGCGCGCACCGTTCTTGCCGAGCGTTACTTGTTCCTCCAAAGTCGGCAAGATGTGGTTAATTCCAACGCTATGAATCCCAACTTTCCCGGTTGTCCTTTGCCATCTTTTCACTCGGATGATTATCCATCCCCTGCCTTAATGCTATCAACCACGGCGAGACTATGTTTCGCAGTCTGTTAACAAGGCGTATCAGCCCTTCGATAAAACTAGATTTCCAAAAGTGACTTTATGAGGTAGCATAATGGGGAACTGTCAAATATCGGGAATTACCGAAAATTTTATGAAGTTGTATTGTATGGCTATTGTAATAAGCAAATATAAAGATTTTTCGTTAAATCTTTAACAGATATTTATAAAAAAGCAATTTAAAACGGACGAGTTAATGCCTAGCCCGATCACATCCGATTGGTGGCCGAAGTTTGCCGAGTGTTTAGTGACGTCAGTGAATGCCACAAGCATGTTAGCCGATGCTAGCTGATGCTAGCCGTGCTAGAAGCCATTGCGCCGATATAGAAGTAGGAGCTTGAAAGACATAATTCTGTTGTTTTCCTCTATACTCCGTCTTAGAAGAAATATTTGTAGAAGTACTGCAACTCCCTGCATTTATTTCGCTTTGTGTTTTGCAAAATGGCATATGTAGCCAGATCTGATAATTTGCCCAACGTTGATTCGTACATGTTTTTGCGGTACATTGGAAGTCGTAGGAAGCATTATTCAGATGCTGAAATGCGTGGAGTGGAGGCGGATAGGTTTGTATTACATTTAATTGATAAAACAAGTTCGATGTATCGCTTTTATTTTCAGTTACTGTAATAGTACTATTATTTCGACTGAAACGCAGAAGATAGGTAGAAGATAGATTGACGTCTTAAAACATCTTTCCCATATTAAATGAATAAAACAACTCTAGTTTTAACTAATATTATAGAATATTTATTTATGTATTGTTTCCCATGCTGTCCTATAATAGTGTATGGTAAGTAAAATATAGTTATATAAGTATACAAAAGGTTATGGACGAGGCCGAGACTTCGTGGAATTCCACATTAAAACACATGAACTATGCTAGATAGTATTTTTTATTTATATTAAAATTTTGCTAATTTCCACAAAATATATGAGGTAAAACACGACCAGTTTCGGCGAATAATCACCATCATCTGCCTTTACAGAATCATCAGGTCAAATATTGACAAATATACAAAATTAATGTAAATAAACTTAGTTTCCGTGTGTCTTGTCTATAGGAAATGTGGTGAAGTTTGTTGTTTTAAGTGTCTATCTGCCTTAATTATTACCTATACTTGTGAAAAGAAAAACTAGAAATGTTTGTCATAACTGCATGTCTCTCTTGTATATGTCGCGAATTTCATCTTTGCTTTTATGACTTTTTTCTTCCTTTGAGGTCACTGAGGAAAGACCATGTTAGTAATGCTGTTGGATTTGTTAAACTGAAGCGAGAAGGAAAAATATTTTCGCGGGATATTTAAAAGAGTTATTTTAAATATCTTTTTTTTGCATAATGAAGACGATTTAACAAAAAATGTTCACAGGGAGTAAATAAGTCACTCACAAAGAATTAAAAAAAAAACAAATATTTTGACAGTCCCCCATTAAGAAACGCGAACTACTAAAAGTACAGATTTAATCAAAAGATAAGTGACTCCAATTGCAAAAAGTGTCATATTTAACTCAATATTAATGGAAATATTTTTGAAAGAGGAGAAAAATTCTGCCACGACCGAGTATCGAACCCGGGTCTTCCACTTTTCGAGCGGAGATTCTACCACTGAATCCGAGTTCCGAAGCGGGAGAATTATTCTGTTAAGATGGTTCAAAGTGGTAGAATATCTGCTCGGCAAGTGGAAGACCCGGGTTCGACACCCGGTCGTGGAAGAATTTTACTCCCGTTTCAAAAAAATATTAATATATAATATTTAAGATTTCATCGATTTCAATGCTATGGTACGACGAAAACTAGCCGTAAGTAAAACAAACCAGATTTTCTAGATTATGCACATTTTTGAAAGCGCTAACAGAAAAATGTGTTAATTAACTAGCATCAATAACATTATTACAGTAAAATATAAACACATTTTGGAAAAATTTTAATGTTAAGTTGCGTCCTTCAACAAGGAAGATATTGTACACTTAATGCGCATTAATTCTAGTTCTACGACAAAAGAAAAACAAATAAGTCATCGGTTTCATATACATTAAAATTTAAGAGAAACGGCGATATTAATAATTGTATTGACAATGATTCAAGTATTAAAAAATATCCTGGAGTGAATCATAAGGATGTTTCCAAATAAGATCCAGATATCATAAGCGAAAAAGCTGCTGCTCAATGTAAAGGCAACTTCTCCCAGCGACAAAAATAAGAGGGAATCCTTGCAAGTTGGCGGTCACTGTATCGAACGTCTAAAAGAAGACATTCGGGAACAAACAGCCTGCCAACAATTGAAATTGTGTGCAGAGCTATAGTGAGCAAAGAGAAGGGAGAAGCAGGTCGGAGAGGAATAACTGCGTGAAGTCAGAAGAAGCTCTAAACGAGGAGGGAGAGCTGGAGAATGGATTCAATTGCCACTGGGAACGAGAATGAGACACTGGAATTATGTGCACCGGAGTGGAATTTCGAACAAAGCGAAAATGGAGAAGAGGAATGGTCTTCAGTTGTCCTAGGGATTCTCAAAACCGCATGGTGCTAAGATGGCGTTAAGGATACGCGATCGCGGGAAGACGAGGAGCCACAGAGTGGGATATAAAGTCACGAGGTGGAAATGGGAGATGGAGGGGGGAGGTGGAGGGGAGAGGTGGGAGGGGAGAGGTGGGAGGGAGAGGTGGAAGGGAGAGGTGGAGGGGAGAGGTGGGAGGGAGAGGCGGAAGGGAGAGGTGGAAGGGAGAGGTGGAAGGGAGAGGTTAAAGGGAGAGGTGGAAGGGAGAGGTGGAAGAGAGAGGTGGAGGGGAGAGGTGGAGGGGAGAGGTGGAGGGGAAAGGTGGAGGGGAAAGGTGGAGGGGAGAGGCGAGGTGGAGGGGCGAGGTGGAGGGGCGAGGTGGAGGGGCGAGGTGGAGGGGCGAGGTGGAGGGGCGAGGTGGAGGGGCGAGGTGGAGGGGCGAGGTGGAGGGGCGAGGTGGAGGGGCGAGGTGGAGGGGCGAGGTGGAGGGGAGAGGTGGAGGGGAGAGGTGGAGGGGAGAGGTGGAGGGGAGAGGTGGAGGGGAGAGGTGGAGGGGAGAGGTGGAGGGGAGAGGTGGAGGGGAGAGGTGGGAGGGAGAGGTGGGGGGGAGAGGTGGGGGGGAGAGGTGGGGGGGAGAGGTGGAGGGGAGAGGTGGAGGGGAGAGGTGGAGGGGAGAGGTGGAGGGGAGAGGTGGAAGGGAGAGGTGGAGGGGAGAGGTGGGAGGGAGAGGTGGAGGGGAGAGGTGGGAGGGAGAGGTGGAGGGGAGAGGTGGGAGGGAGAGGTGGAAGAGAGAGGTGGAGGGGAGAGGTGGAGGGGAAAGGGGAGAGGTGGAGGGGAGAGGTGGAGGGGCGAAGTGGAGGGGCGAGGTGGAAGGGAGAGGTGGAGGGGCGAGGTGGAAGGGAGAGGTGGAGGGGAGAGGTGGAAGGGAGAGGTGGAGGGGAGAGGTGGAGGGGAGAGATGGAAGAGAGAGGTGGAGGGGAGAGGTGGAGGGGAAAGGTGGAGGGGAGAGGTGGAGGGGAGAGGTGGAGGGGAGAGGTGGAGGGGCGAGGTGGAGGGGCGAGGTGGAGGGGCGAGGTGGAGGGGCGAGGTGGAGGGGCGAGGTGGAGGGGCGAGGTGGAGGGGCGAGGTGGAGGGGCGAGGTGGAGGGGAGAGGTGGAGGGGAGAGGTGGAGGGGAGAGGTGGAGGGGAGAGGTGGAGGGGAGAGGTGGAGGGGAGAGGTGGGGGAGAGAGGTGGGGGAGAGGTGGGGGGAGAGGTGGGGGGGAGAGGTGGGGGGGAGAGGTGGGGGGGAGAGGTGGGGGGGAGAGGTGGGGGGGAGAGGTGGGGGGGAGAGGTGGGGGGGAGAGGTGGGGGGGAGAGGTGGGGGGGAGAGGTGGGGGGGAGAGGTGGGGGGGAGAGGTGGGGGGGAGAGGTGGGGGGAGAGGTGGGGGGAGAGGTGGGGGGAGAGGTGGGGGGGAGAGGTGGGGGGGAGAGGTGGGGGGGAGAGGTGGGGGGGAGAGGTGGGGGGGAGAGGTGGAGGGGAGAGGTGGAGGGGAGAGGTGGAGGGGAGAGGTGGAGGGGAGAGGTGGAGGGGCGAGGTGGAGGGGCGAGGTGGAGGGGCGAGGTGGAGGGGCGAGGTGGAGGGGCGAGGTGGAGGGGCGAGGTGGAGGGGCGAGGTGGAGGGGCGAGGTGGAGGGGCGAGGTGGAGGGGCGAGGTGGAGGGGCGAGGTGGAGGGGCGAGGTGGAGGGGAGAGGTGGAGGGGAGAGGTGGAGGGGAGAGGTGGAGGGGAGAGGTGGAGGGGAGAGGTGGAGGGGAGAGGTGGAGGGGAGAGGTGGAGGGGAGAGGTGGAGGGGAGAGGTGGAGGGGAGAGGTGGAGGGGCGAGGTGGAGGGGCGAGGTGGAGGGGCGAGGTGGAGGGGCGAGGTGGAGGGGCGAGGTGGATGGGCGAGGTGGAGGGGCGAGGTGGAGGGGCGAGGTGGAGGGGCGAGGTGGAGGGGCGAGGTGGAGGGGCGAGGTGGAGGGGCGAGGTGGAGGGGCGAGGTGGAGGGGCGAGGAGGAGGGGCGAGGTGGAGGGGCGAGGTGGAGGGGCGAGGTGGAGGGGCGAGGTGGAGGGGCGAGGTGGAGGGGCGAGGTGGAGGGGCGAGGTGGAGGGGCGAGGTGGAGGGGCGAGGTGGAGGGGCGAGGTGGAGGGGCGAGGTGGAGGGGCGAGGTGGAGGGGCGAGGTGGAGGGGCGAGGAGGAGGGGCGAGGTGGAGGGGCGAGGTGGAGGGGCGAGGTGGAGGGGCGAGGTGGAGGGGCGAGGTGGAGGGGAGAGGTGGAGGGGAGAGGTGGAGGGGAGAGGTGGAGGGGCGAGGTGGAGGGGCGAGGTGGAGGGGAGAGGTGGAGGGGAGAGGTGGAGGGGAGAGGTGGAGGGGAGAGGTGGAGGGGAGAGGTGGAGGGGAGAGGTGGAGGGGAGAGGTGGAGGGGAGAGGTGGAGGGGAGAGGTGGAGGGGAGAGGTGGAGGGGAGAGGTGGAGGGGAGAGGTGGAGGGGAGAGGTGGAGGGGAGAGGTGGAGGGGAGAGGTGGAAGAGAGAGGTGGAAGAGAGAGGTGGAAGAGAGAGGTGGAGGGGAGAGGTGGAGGGGAGAGGTGGAGGGGAGAGGTGGAGGGGAGAGGTGGAGGGGAGAGGTGGAGGGGAGAGGTGGAGGGGAGAGGTGGAGGGGAGAGGTGGAGGGGAGAGGTGGAGGGGAGAGGTGGAGGGGAGAGGTGGAGGGGAGAGGTGGAGGGGAGAGGTGGAGGGGAGAGGTGGAGGGGAGAGGTGGAGGGGAGAGGTGGAGGGGAGAGGTGGAGGGGAGAGGTGGAGGGGAGAGGTGGAGGGGAGAGGTGGAGGGGCGAGGTGGAGGGGCGAGGTGGAGGGGCGAGGTGGAGGGGCGAGGTGGAGGGGCGAGGTGGAGGGGCGAGGTGGAGGGGCGAGGTGGAGGGGCGAGGTGGAGGGGCGAGGTGGAGGGGCGAGGTGGAGGGGCGAGGTGGAGGGGCGAGGTGGAGGGGCGAGGTGGAGGGGCGAGGTGGAGGGGCGAGGAGGAGGGGCGAGGGTGGAGGGGCGAGGTGGAGGGGCGAGGTGGAGGGGCGAGGTGGAGGGGCGAGGTGGAGGGGCGAGGTGGAGGGGCGAGGTGGAGGGGCGAGGTGGAGGGGCGAGGTGGAGGGGCGAGGTGGAGGGGCGAGGTGGAGGGGCGAGGTGGAGGGGCGAGGTGGAGGGGCGAGGAGGAGGGGCGAGGTGGAGGGGCGAGGTGGAGGGGCGAGGTGGAGGGGCGAGGTGGAGGGGCGAGGTGGAGGGGCGAGGTGGAGGAGAGAGGTGGAGGGGAGAGGTGGAGGGGCGAGGTGGAGGGGCGAGGTGGAGGGGAGAGGTGGAGGGGAGAGGTGGAGGGGAGAGGTGGAGGGGAGAGGTGGAGGGGAGAGGTGGAGGGGAGAGGTGGAGGGGAGAGGTGGAGGGGAGAGGTGGAGGGGAGAGGTGGAGGGGAGAGGTGGAGGGGAGAGGTGGAGGGGAGAGGTGGAGGGGAGAGGTGGAGGGGAGAGGTGGAGGGGAGAGGTGGAGGGGAGAGGTGGAGGGGAGAGGTGGAGGGGAGAGGTGGAGGGGAGAGGTGGAGGGGAGAGGTGGAGGGGAGAGGTGGAAGAGAGAGGTGGAAGAGAGAGGTGGAAGAGAGAGGTGGAGGGGAGAGGTGGAGGGGAGAGGTGGAGGGGAGAGGTGGAGGGGAGAGGTGGAGGGGAGAGGTGGAGGGGAGAGGTGGAGGGGAGAGGTGGAAGGGAGAGGTGGAAGAGAGAGGTGGAAGAGAGAGGTGGGAGGGAGAGGTGGACGGGAGAGGTGGAAATGAGAGATGAAGGGGAGATGTGGAGGGAAAAGGTGGAAGGGGCAGGTTGAGGGGAGTTTTGGGTTGGAATTCCTGGCTAGACAACCTCTTAGATTATTATAGCCATTACTCTTTACACACCGAACACACAAGGAATTAGCCTACTCTTTACGAAGAGCACCAAGGGAGCACACTGCTTTGCGTCCCTTCTGAAGGACGGAGCGCTGACTTGCGTGGTCTCATCAAATGACACAAGTAGGGAACGGGACGATCCCAGATTGAAAAATCCGACCTCCGCCGGAACCGAACCTGGAACCGCCGCATGGAAGGCCAACGCTCTAACCACTCCGCCACACGAGGTGTAGGGGAGATGTGGAGGGGTAATATGGAAAAAGGGAAGTGAAAGTGGGGAAGTTGATGGGGGAAGTGGAATTGGGGAAGTGGATGGGGGAAGTGGAAGTGGGGAAGTGGATGGGGGAAGTGGAAGCGGGGAAGTGGATGGGGGAAGTGGATGGGGGAAGTGAATGGGGAAGTGGATTGGGAAGTGGATGGGGGGAAGTGGATGGGGGGAAGTGGATGGGGGGAAGTGGATGGGGGGAAGTGGATGGGAGGAAGTGGATGGGGGAAGTGGATTGGGAAGTGGATGGGGGAAGTGGATGGGGGGAAGCGGATGGGGGAAGCGGATGGGGGGAAGCGGATGGGGGGAAGCGGATGGGGGGAAGCGGATGGGGGGAAGCGGATGGGGGAAGTGGATGGGGAAATGGATGGGGGAAGTGGATGGGGGAAGTGGATGGGGGAAGTGGATGGGGGAAGTGGATGGGGGAAGTGGATGGGGGGAAGTGTATGGGGGAAGTGGATGGGGGGAAGTGGATGGGGAAGTGGATGGGGCGAAGTGGATGGGGGAAATGGATGGGGGGAAATGGATGGGGGGAAATGGATGGGGGGAAATGGATGGGGGGAAATGGATGGGGGGAAATGGATGGGGGGAAATGGATGGGGGGAAATGGATGGGGGGAAATGGATGGGGGCAATGGATGGGGGAGTGGAAGGGGGGGAGTGGAAGGGGGGGAAGTGGAAGGGGGGGAAGTGGAAGGGGGAATTGGAAGGGGGAAGTGGAAGGGGGAAGTGGAAGGGGGAAGTGGGGGGGGAGTGGAAGGGGGAGTGGAAGGGGGAAGTGGGGGGAAGTGGAAGGGGGAGTGGAAGGGGGAAGTGGAAGGGGGGAGTGAAAGGGGGGAAGTGAATGGTGGAAAGTGGAATGGGGGAAGTAGATGGAGTAGACTGAGAGGTGGGAGGTGGAGTGGCTCGGGGATGATTAATTCTGCTAATGGATTCCATCGAAGAGAGGCCACGGAGACGAAGCGCGAGGGAGTGAGGAGGCGTGGGTGGAGTAAGAGGTGAGAGAGAATTTTGCGGAGCAAGTAGAAACTAAAATCGGGATGGAGAAACAATGGGTGGAGAGCGCGGCGATCGTAACAGAAGATGAAGTGGGAGTGAGTAGATGCGATGTAATGGGATGCGTTGCAGACGGCGAGAGAGAGAAAAGGCCCTGGAGAGGGACAAGAAACATCGTGGGCCATATGAAGTGGTATAGGGAGATAATGGATGGCAATGGAGGGTGGCGGGCGAGGTGCGAGCGACAGTCGACTGTGGGCGATTCCATTGATAGGTGGCGATGACGCCGACGAGAGGAAAGGCGGAGAAAAGAACATCCGCTAAGAAAATGGCAGATCTTCCTCTGGGAGCTATTTTCTATGAAATTCTTACGGAAATAAGGGTACGTAAAGCTCTCGCCTGGTGGGAAACGGAGGGAGGAAAAGGCGGATGACCGATTCAAAAATAAATTACCGACATCACATTATTGCTCGAATATACATGAACCATATAAAACAGTTTAATAAACTATTGAAGGCGGAATGCACATTAGGTTCACGCAATCGTTTTACGGCTAAAAGAGTTATCGGTTGAACCGGGAAAGCTTAATGGCTGCGGCTGGGATGAAAAAATAGAATACCTTTTCAGAGAGAAAGGGAGAGGATGGAAGTAGCAGGAGAACAATGGGTGCGAAAGAAACTCCCGCTATAAGACACTTTCTTCCTGGCTACATTTTGAGCTGCTGGGGATTTCTACCGAGATATAATCCCATTCCGATATTGGCCAATTGCGTCCGTAATTTGGTTAAGGAATTCCCACGTGACTGGCGCATTAATATAATTTTACCTAAAAGGTTTCCAGACCCTGGAGCAATGGATCCAAAGGTCGGAAAACGGTAGCTATTCCTCGCGGACAAACACGGGAAACTACTCCCCATGGTTGGAAGAGATTCGGGGAGAATAGAGAGAGGGAGATAAAGAGAATAGAGGTGGGGCTGGTCAAACTGATAACGAGGATCTAGGAATGACGTAACCATCCGCGACTTCCCACAAAAAACAGCATTTATACGACATATTATGTATGACTGGATGGTGAGCGAAGGTAATACTAGTGAACACTTAATGATGCAGGTTGACTTAACGATCGATCTTATCTTATTTCATACCTATAGCGTAAGGATGAATACATGAATCACTTTGGTTTTATTGCTTTGTCCACTTAAGAAATGACATATAAAGATTAACCAGGATGTAGGCTCAACCTACAATTTAAACTTATACATAGATTACATTTAAGTGTTCGTGAAAATATTAAGTTTAGAATGCATACTGTGAGAAATTCTTCTAAAAGAGTAATAACGAAACAACATCCTTCGAAAAAAATCTACAGTATTTCGAAAAATGGCACTTTAGATAAATAAAACAACTTGGAAATAAAATTTTCCCCTTAGCACATAAAAATATTTTGCGAATGTATGCACTTTCCTCGCTCATCGAATCGTTTTATGATATCATTAACAAATTCCTATTGGTGCTAAATATAATGACTTAATGACGTTTGTCTCAACGAAATTATGGAGTTTATTTATGCAACGAGAAACACCACCAAACACCGAGAATACTAATTAACAGACATAACCGCAAGTGAAATTAAAAGCAAACACAAACCAGGCGTGTGGAAACATTTCGTAAATGAGTACAAAACAGTCACTCGAAAGAAACTATGACGGACATGAAAGTAATGAAAATATAATAAAAATCTTACCGAAAGCTCGTACCAAAATTTGTGAAAGATGCTGCATTTACCTTTGGTCGATGTATACAAAATGTCTTTGAGAAGATGTAAAGAAGTAATTCAGTTGACAATTACCTTTAACGATTAATCTCTATGGACTAAAATTTCAGTTATGCGAATTGTTCCGGTCTTCAGTTCTTTGCGGAAATTTCTAATAGCATAACTTAGCTGATTCGACAATTCTTTTCATAAAACTTCGTTATTCTCTTTGTATAATTACATTGTCCAATGATACATGGTCTACCCTTTGCTTCCTATAACGGACCTAAGAATTAATAACGAGGTTAGAAGATGATTTAAAAATTAGAATCGAAATTTTTGAGTGGCCTCTACGGTTTCGTTGGAGATGTAGAGAGAATCTCCATTAACTTCATTCGCAGTATATTGCACTTGTTAGGACAGATTTTTTTTTTCTCTTATGAACAATAATTAAAATTTATACTACAATATACGACTGAATACGCGGAAGAAACACCTCGATAACATGTCTTCGATTCTTAGTAAAATAATCCAGATTATGAATATAACTAAATTTTGCGCTAATTTTTCATTTTAATTAGCACGGCTTTAACTCTTAAAAATTATAACAAAACCTCCTCAACGTGACCACACCTCTACTTTTCATTATACAGTCATACCTCGCTTTAAGCGTTTTAAGCGGATTCGTTATAGCGCGAATCGCCTACCAGATGTTAAAAAAAAATAAGGCGGCCGAAAATTGAGGCGGCCTAACCATAAATCTATTAGAAATTCAATTTTTTACAGACATGTGGATTTTAGTAAAATCGCGTTTGGATCCCCATTTAAGGACTGGGTGTGGTACACCCACGCTATGAAAGAAACCTCTAGGACGGCACAGTTTTTAATCACTCGATCGACGCTTATTTTTGCATTATTATTTCTCAAGAATGGCAACTTTTCCAATAAAACCTTCTCGCTGATTTATATAGGATTTCATTCATACAGGAAATATTTACATTTTTTCCGAATATAATGAATGTCTTAGTTTTCTATACCATTTGAGAATTGGTGATTAAGATAAGTTATTGAATCAATGTAAAGATATGCATCTGGCATTGCTGGACAAAATCCGATAAGAAGCTTTTTTTCAGATTAACGGCGTATTTTTATTAATATTGCACTTTAGTTTTCGTATCCATGGAATATATTTTCATTGACATAATGACCCCCTTTTGTGCGAATTTCGTTAGCGCAAAATTTTCAGAAACCTAGTATCTATCGCGTCAAGCGAGGTATTGCTGTATGGAGCTTTATAACCATCAACATTAATGAACCAGATTATTGGCGAAAAACAGTTCAATTTTTCATTTGTCGTGTCTCTAAAATCCAACGCTTGGTCTGTTACTCAACGAAAATAACTAAAACTGCCGGTGTTTTTTCTAAGCTTATATGATAATAAAGTTATGTAAGAGATAGGCATTCGCTTTTAATTCGTAAAATAATAAGTAGAACATTGCAAGCTAGTTAACAAACATAAGAAAGAACGCAAATATTACATAAACTACATTTTACTAGTAGAAGCTCTCACAGTAAAAACCGTAGCTAAATGTCTTGGAGGTGACATGATTGGGATAGTGTAGTTATATTCCAGATCTGAAAATTTCCATTTGCAACAACATAAATACCAGATTCTAAGTCGATTTCAATGGAGAATGATTAGAAAATATTCTCTTCGAACCATAAACATCAAATAATCGCATATATTTCTGAAATGAGAGCGAAGAATTAATGCTTAAACCGCTATCTGTTCTCGTAGAAGTAATAATTTACATCTTCTCCTATTCCAAACGGCTCTTAGCCCATATTCGAATGCAAGGCTTCTATTGCGTAACGGCAACGCCGCGGTGGGCGAAAGCAGTTCTCCCTAAGAAGACAAATGTCCAATGCAAACTTGAGTTCCGGTGGCCGCGATTGCAGTGAGCGCTGACCATATGCAGCACACACACACGGCGAGCGTGCTAGAGACGAGTTCAATGTCACATCGACGGAGTCCAAAACAGCATCGTCTTCCCGCTGCACACGGCGGCTCTCCCTCCGTCATCCGTGCAACGACGATGCTGGAAACGCGCAAAAAGGATGAACGCAGCGGCGCCATATCTCCCGCGAGACTGTTGCTGACACTTGTTTCCGAAAGACAATGGAATAACGCGATAATATATATTGAATCTAGAATTTCCAGTAGCCCAAGTTCCGACCGAGCGAAGACCCACAGCCTCAAAAACCCTTTTCAAAGATTGGCCAACTACTACTACTACTACGGTTACTAGAATAGGTTTGCACGGGCGTACATTGCGTATATTTTCGGGACCAAAACGTCCTACGAAAATAACATCGCTTCGTTTGAACGGTAGAATAAATTCTGAGACACGATTCGAGAAAAATTAATACGACTCCAAAGAACACCTCGTTACAAACTCTGCCATTTATGCTTCTGGCCGGTAACCGATTAAATCAGAAACGATTTCCCCAATTTCAAAGTCAAATCAATACGTTTTTCAAGTGAAGAACCGTAAATGATCGACCTTCTCGTGCCTCTTTATCCGCGGGAAAGCAACATCCTGTCTTTATTGTCAGCTCGTTCCTGGTATCTTTACTGGTGATATGACGTTGTTAGTAAATTGATTAATACAAATTAAGAGCTAGCTCGAATCCACAAACAATACATAATAATACTTTAAGCATTACAAATAAAAATAAATTAGTGTGATATAGTTGCAACAGATCGAAAAAATATTTGTTGATGATCGATAATGATCTTGGGCTGATCTTTATCGAGTGCATTTATTGAAAACCAGCGTAATTGCCCGTTAAATATGACGGGCATGTGCAGGTTATGTATTAAAATTAAGGTAGGTACTTGCCATTCATCCTCCCTTTCTCTCTGCCTCTGCATTCTCTTCCATCCTCTCCCCCTATTCTCTCTCTCTCCCTCCTATTCTCTCTTTCCCTCGCATTTGCCCTCTTTCTTCTCATTCTCCATCCCTCTCTCCCTCTTATTCTTCACCCTCCTCTTTTCTTCCCATTCTCCATCTTCCTCCCAACCATTCTCATCCCTTTTTTCTAAAATTTAATTAGTTTTATTCGGAAAAAGCGCAATATATCCCCCCTCAAAATAGCGCCACAAACAGACAGTAATTTCTTTAATTTCCATGTCAACCTTCAATAAAAAATTCTGATTAGCTCATTATATAAATTTCTGCCTAATTTCAATTTTCTATCGACATCATTGATCAAGTTATTTGCGTTTTAATAGCTTGGCACTCAGACCGATGAACTGAAAACTTAGCCTTTTATTATTATTTTTGTGATGATTCTTTGATTCTTTTAAACCTCTCTTTCTCACCCTATTTCAAAAACGGTCCTCAAGTATTCCATTCTTCTAACTCTCGTAACCTAACGCACAATCCTCCACGCTATAAATATTTTACATGCTCAGTTTATTTATTAAAACGTCCAACAAATACCACCGATTTTCATACCATTTCTATTTTAATAATTTTGAATTTAGCTAATCATAACGATTTTAATATAATTTTAAATAGTATTTCAGGTTTTTAGGTATACCTTCTCGTAAATAACGCAACGAATGTTGTTTACATTGATTGTTATGAAAAGATTTTCCCCCTCCTTTCGTCTTTCTCTCCTTCTCGTATTAAAAGCCTTCAAAGCACGCTTAAACCCATAAGGATGGAAATAACAATAGGAGTTCGAGGTATAACAATGTAATTGGTATGCAAGGCAACATCCCGTTAAAATCGCAAGATTTCCCCAAAATATGCGAATTAAACGTTTTAACATGAGGAATTTCGAATTGTAGACGAAAAACGATGAACAGAATAAGAAACCTTGTAATCTTTTCATTAAAATGGTTAAGATCTAAAGCTCGTGAGTCAATGTTTCTAATATTAATGTCAAAGAGAAGATAAGTCTGCACGTCAAAAAGTCGATTTTTACCTGTTATCTTATGGATAATGCAAATCATCCCCTGGAGTCGAACTCGGGAAGTTTTTCGTAAAATTTCTTCGTCGCAGTATTTTCATATCCAAGTAGATTATCTCTGCCAAATTTTAAGTTTATATCTGCATATTTGATAGAGTTATTCGCGTTTTAAGAGCGTGACATGGAGACATCCCCGGCGATGCATCCCCGTCGCGCAGACAAAGATATCAAGCGTTTTATATTAAGTGATATTTCCAAAACCTAGCAAGATTTTTAAAAAATATTATTCGTGAACCCTGGAATCTGAGTATCGGCGAAATATCGGTATTTACGAACTTCCATTTATCAAGTACACCGATTACTTTTTACTTATTGCAAATTTTCTAAGTAAACCTTCCTCTAAAATCGTGTAATGTACATACCTCAACAATCCATAAACAATACCACTCTAATAACAGCACTTGCCTTCAAATCAAAATTCGCCTGACTGATCATCTGTGAGCAAATACTAATCGCTAATCGCGGGTCTTGCTAAAGAAAATGAGGCATATTACAAGCTCAAGGCCTACCATTTCTCTCGATGCAAGTACGGAAGCAATTTTACATCTTAAAGGAATATTTATTGGAGTGACAATGAGAGAGATAACAAAACCAAACTAGTGCCCTCACTAACAACAGCCACCAATTCGACAGTCAGAAGTTGTGACACCTTTACCTAATTTTTATTAGGGATTAAATGACAAAAACATTCCCAGCAAAATAATACGCCTGTAACTTAACTAGACTCGTCCTTAACACATTTAAAAAAAAATACATCAATTAACCCCACAATTGACAAAGCAATATAATCACAACGCTCAAGAAATAGCATCAATAATCTTTCATGTATTTCCTAATAACCACAGGTTGTGATCGCATTATTCGAACTCTAGTCCGACGAAAGAAAAGGCCTAAAAAGATTTACCTCGTAACTGCGACAAGAACTCCAAATTTAAAAAGGATACATTCTGATGGATCCAGACTTGGTGCCGATGGCGAGAAGATGTTGGACGGGGTCGTACGCCAAAGCCGTTGGTTGAAACGGAAAGCCATGTCGGAAGGTCTGCAAGAGAAAAAGAAATATCATTAGGCCAGCGTCATACTTGCTGATCAATCACGGGGAGATTCTGCGCAGAGGAAACACAAGTAAATAAACTGAAGGCACCACACTCGAGAGGAAAACGCACTCCTCGGCGGGCAAAATTTAACTGGTCGCGTTTCCTTCGCGCAAAAGGATCCGCGCGAACGGAACGCACCTTTAAATCCTCAGATTTGTAAAGGATTCACTAACTGAACATGGAATTTTTTTAAAATGAATATCGCTCACGTTTGAACACGTTTAATCGCTCACGAGATTCTGCAATTTCGGAATTTTAATCATACACAAGTGAAAATATAAAATGAATTTTTATAACGAACTTTTATATAGTTAATACCTTAATATGAATAAACAATATAATATAATTATGAATACCTTTTTACATGCATGGAGGTTGCATAGCGACTACCAGCCGTTGAAAGTCGAGGGAGTCTTTCTATTCTAAGTTTTAACAGTTGAGAGAATGGCAGACAGAAGTAGATAATTCAGTGGTAAACGTAGGAATATTTGGCATATAAGTAGTAAGAAGTTGGATCATACACTTTGAATATCTTTTGTTTCATTATTGAAAATACTGATTAATTCATGCATATTGAGTAAAGGAAAAAATACACAAAGGTTTCAAGATAAATTAATACTTACTATTATTATTAATTACTATAACTTATTATTAACAATAATAATAATATCTCTTCAAGATGCGTAGGAACGGTCACATTAATGAAAATTCACATTCAAGTAAACGTACTTTGTTTAAACTCGTTACTACGAAGAATGAAAATAGTATGTTTATACTCGTTGCTATGAAGAATGATTACAATTTATTTATATTCGCTTCTACAATATAAAATCCGGAAAAGGATCTCTACGGTTAATACAGATGTGATAATTATTGTCAAAATATTGAAATTATAAAAATAACCAACCAACACGAAATCATAATTTAAATAAATAAACATGGTGAATACCATTACCATATACCTCGATCTTCCCACGCGTAATTTTAATTGAGGAGTAGTGCCCGAAAAAAATTTGCTAATATAGTCAGAAATCTGAATGTTTAAAAGTCATCTTACAATTAGAGGGGAAAAAACAACACTCGGGCTTCAAGTGCAATTGCACTAAGCTTACAATAAAACGCATGAAGGACAAAAACATATTAAACCTCGAGTGACGTCACCTCCCAGTATAAACGCAAATAAATCAAGAACGGTCGGCTCGATTTCGACAAACCTTTCGCCTGATTACTCGGCGCGAACTCTTGTAGGTTTTAAGTGGGTAGTGTCTCTCGAAAAGGAATGGGTACGATATCAGGAATGTTTTCGTTTTTGCATTTGATTAACATATAAACGGCTGGAATACTATGTGTAGACCTTTAGTCATTAATATTTTAAAATATATTACGATCAAGATCTTGACTCGATATTTACACTATTTAAAGTAGAAAATAAACTGATGTGGGCAACACATGACTTTCTCCATATTTATATGGCAAATTACATGATGTTAGCTCTGGGATCGTTGTCAATATTTACTTCCGGTTGACAATTAAGAAAAGAAAAAGGAGCGTTACTAAGACGTAACTAAGCGTCAATTGTTAACAATAGTCGTCGGTAGGTGTCGTGGTGGGGGCAGCTAAAAATATAAGATATCTCTTAAACAATGAATTATATGGAAAAATGTATCAAACAAAGGTTGTAGAAAATAAAATTCCCTACGACTTTTATTCCAGTACATTTTTACATTTATCAAATATTAAAGGAAATATTTCAATATAACGGATAAGTGACAAGAGCAAACACCCGCTTCCGGTCGAATTATTTTTACGAAAAACTAATCAGTTCTTGTGACTTTTGTAAAAATGTTATATATAAAATTTTTCGTTGATCTGAATTAATGCAGAATTCCACCAGTTTTTCTCCTCCTCGATTTCTCTTCCCAAGTCCGTATTGACCGACAGCATTTTCTTCCTGTCCTTCTCCGACTATGCTGTTCCAATCTTAATACATGGTTCAAAAACCATAAACGAAGGTTATACACATGGAAAAGCCCAGGAGATAGAATGAGATGCCAAATAGATTACATCCTTGTAAAACAAAGATCCAGGAACAGCATAAAGTACGCCAAGGCATTTCAAGGAGCGGACATTGATTCAGATCACAGCCTTCTAATACTTGACGTGAGTACAAAGCTCAAACAAATAAGAAAAATGAGAAGAGAAAGACAGGCCTGGGACCTGGAAAAACTGAAAGAAAGGCAGGATGTAGTCAGCATGAAGTTGGAAGATAACCTAAGAAAGTTGGAAAACAAACCGAAGACCGTTGATATAGAATGGAATGAAATTAAAACCAGTATCAAGGATACCTTGGATAAAGAGATGGGAAAACAAGAGAAGAAAATCGGAAAACCATGGATCACTAAGGAAATGCTGGAGATAATGAATGAGACGAAAATGGAAAAACGTTAACACTGAAGAAGGTAGAGCCAACTATAGGCGTATAAACAATGAGTTGAGAAGGGTAACAGATAAAGCTAGAGAAAATTGTCAATTGTTAACAATAGTCGTCGGTAGGTGGCGTGGTGGTGGCAGCTAAAAATATAAGATATCTCTTAAACAATGCATTATATGGAAAAATGTTTCAAACAAAGGTTGTAGTAAATAAAATTTCCTACGACTTTTATTCCAGTACATTTTTACATTTATCAAATATTAAAACAAATATTTCAATATAACGGATAAGTGACAAGAGTAAAACCCACTACCGGTTGACCGATTTTTACGAAAAACTAATCGGTTCTTCTGACTTTTATAAAAATGTTAAATATAAAATTTTGCGTTGACCTGATTAATAGTTTTTGAGTTAGAGCACCCATAAAAAGCTATCACATACACACAGACACTAAAACACACACACACACACAGACATCGAGAAAATGGTAAAAACGTGTTCAGGGGACCTCAAAAGGTGCATTTTTGTTGAAATCTCGAAGTCGACTTTTTTCATGAATACAATACTTTCCCCGATACTACGTGTATGGAGAAAGTAAAAAACCAAAGCTGCTGGCGGGGTTCGAACCACGTCACCTCACCATCGCCTAAGACGAGTGCGTTAGTCACCTCGGCCACAAGATCCTTACCTACGTCTTGCGATAATGTGTATTTGAATTCACGTGGGAAGATAGACAAGCGTTCATCATAGCAACGAGATTAAACAAACTATTGTCACTGTTAATGCTGTAATATTTAAAAGAGGCCTCTTTCTTTTAATTGGTATTGACACGAGCATTCCTACGTCTTTTGAAGGGACATTTCTGCTAATAATTGTAAGTTTTCATTTATCGTATTTTTTATTGATAGTAAGTTTTTATTTATCTTAAATACTTTTTGTCTTTATTCACTATTTAAGATAGGTAAAGGATGTTAATTTGAACAAATTTAAATAAAACATTTTTAAGTGTTGTGTTGTAACTTAGCAATTCTTCAGCTAACTATACTTATACAGTGGTTTTATATGGATGGTTGATGTGATGTTAGGAAAAGAACAATTCATTATTTTTGTCATTTAAGTTAGGAGACTAAAATATGAAATATTCAACAATTTCACTCCTACTAGTATGTAAAGCTGAATTACTCTGAACTAGCGGTATATTTTCGTTGATTTTAAGCAGTATGAATGAATAAGCTAGTATTATTATTAATGAAACAAAAGATACTATCAAACTTCTTACTACTTATATACCAAACATTCTTACGTTTGCCACTGAGTTCTCTACTTCTGTCTACCATTCTCACAATTGTAAAAAGAATAAAGTTTAAATAGAGAGACCCCCACATCACTCAAGACCTGGTATACACTTTTGCAAATTTTTATGCCCATGCAATCAGAAAGGTTATCATAATTATATTATAGAGTTTATTCATATTCAAGTATTAACTATATAAAAGTTGGTTATAAAAGGTCATTTTTACGTTTACTTGAATTATATCGGATAGTTTAACTACTTACAAGGAAACTGATAAGAATTTCGCCTCCAGTTCTCTAGAACAGCGGTTATCAACTGGTGTATCAATACGCAATGGTGTCGCGAAGAAGTCTTTGAAAATTTTATTTACAGCTTTTTAAAAAGCAAAGGAAATTTTGTTAAGCAGAAATTTTATCTCTTTATTTTCAAAATAGCGACAGCGGGTAATTCCATTTCACGTACGACATTCGCATATACCAAAATCATAAATATTTTATATTACGAGGGGCCGAATGGAAGGGTGGAAAATTAATGGGATAATTTGAGCCACTCATTTGACATACTAGTGCGGCAAGCAAACTGAAAAATTAACGACGGATTAGAATGTACCAATTATTTTAAAAATTTTCCGACGGCCAACACGAATGACATGCATTCTTCATCAGTCAACCAGTCACGTGCAAGGCCATGTAAATCAATTTCAAATTGAAATGCATTACACGCGAGTGCAGTTGCCTACTTATAAAATTAACGCTAAAATATTAATCATTTCATACACATATGTAAGGGTGCTATTATACAAAATATATAGTTCAATTTGCATTAATTAGAGCCTATTTACAAATACAGCTAAATAAATGTACAATAGCAAATTTTGTTCGAAATATGCGATTTGAAGGCAATTAAATTATTGTCTTATTACGGATTAATATGAAGGTGCGATTAAAAAAAATGCGAATAACTTTCACTAAGCTGCAAAATACTAAGATGCAAAATATCAAGCCTGCCGCATTTGAGGGAAAACAGTTATGTAAACAGTTGGTTTCGGTCTATAAGATCCGAAACATAAATTTAAAATTCAAAACGAATTATTGATTTGAAAAACTGTTTCATTGTACTTATAGGTAAAGGAATAATAACCAAATAAAACAAATAATGAAAACGCACAATACATAATTGAACGAAACTTATGTTCATATATTATTATTATATCATGTTATTTTCAGAGCGTTTTATTTCATAAACAAGCTTATGTTTTCGCACTGTCTGTGCAATCAAGCTAACCAAAATAGCCAGTAAACGGTAAGACACATAAGACTGAAATTAGTAGGGTGTGTCTGTGTGATACATGGCACCATTCATTTTTCTTTAGGTTTGAAAACTATACAGGGTCACATAGGAGCCCAATGAATTTTTTTAATGCCTTCTAAGGTCTAAAAGATGGAAATCTGAAATTTTGAGCTCACATATTCGCATTGATGCCACTCATAAACGAGGCTATACTAACCGAATATGTGGCTGTATTGCTAAATAAAAAATAAGATAAGCTAAATTTACGCATATAACAGGTGATCAAATTCCACATTCTCCCCAGTTCGTCAATATCGTTGGAAGAAATTTTCATAGCGAAATAAAACACAAAATATCTCCGAATTTAATAATAGAACTAAAACGCGCAAATTTTATCCAGGTTCACTCTACTTGTTATTTTCCTGCTTTTTAAGTTTTTATATATAATCACTGAAAATCACGTATGCGTTGTTTTATAAACAAGATTGAAACATTTTTGGAAAAATATTACAGATTTTCCAATTAAGATGACCGGGAATCGAATCCGGAACTTTCACTTATCAGGCAGATCCTCTACCCCTGGTATAAAGTCAAACTGATATCAGAGGACCTTGAAAAACATTTTGTTTTACTCTCTTTGCAAATAATTCATTATCTTCATTCATTATCTTATATTTTTTTAAACTACATATTTTCATCACATCACTGAATATTAATATGAAAATAATTTTCCTTTATAGAAAAACTCAATGTGAAATTAATTTAGACGTGTATTGGACTAGTTAAGCTATACTAAAATTAATGCGATGAATTGGACACAAAGTCGGTTTTTGGACACAAATGGTTGGATTGGGTTTAAAAACCCCAATCCACCAACCACAAAGTGACTGTTCCCAACACATAAACACTAACTACTGATGAGCGGGGAGAAATGTCTCCTAATTAGCTGGGGAAAGTCCCGCCAAAACATCGTATCGTTAGAATTTTTTAGTTTGGTCGGCGAGATCCCACCCGACCCCCGAGAAGTTTACAGTTTTTTCGTTAATGTCGCATTAACGCAATTTAATACCAACATGTTAATGCCAATATGTAAATAAATGTAAAATATTGTTAATGCGACGATATCTTGAAGATGGTTGAGCCGCAATTGCGTTTATCCAATACGATGAAAAATCTTAACGGGTGCGCATAACAGTGGCCATAAGTTCTTCGATAATTTTTAAGAGTTCCTCGAGCATTGCGAGACAAAACTTTTAGAAGCAGACTACGCCATTATTAAAGCATATGAAATGGAAACGGCTATAGAATGAGAAAAATGCCGATTATTTCCTACTTACATACAACAATTTTGGAAATTATTTACCTTATGGGCGTATCAAAAAATATGTCCTGAAAGAGAAAAATTCTTCCGAAATTAGTAAAAATTAAGACAATTTGCTAGGGACGAGAAAATTGGAAATAATAAAAATTTAATTAATATTTACAATTAAAGATACCTTTCATAAGCGCAGAAAATTGTCTTCTTTTGTTCATCTCCAGTATGCCGCTAGATGCCTTTGGATAGCAGGAATTTGAATGCTTTAATAAGTTAGACTGACTTCGTGCTATAGTGAGTTGGTTTCTGTTAAAATTCGACAAATGTGTTGAAGAATGATCTCTAAATTTTAAATATAATAGTTTATTTTACTAGGATTTATCACAGTAGTTTTTGTATTTTAACGGAAACCAACTCAGCACTTCTCAATACAACAAACACAACCCAACCGATGCAAACATTAAAATTTCCGCTACCCAAATGCACTTTCCCGCTTGGAAGCTACTGCCACATCTAGTGACGTACCCGAGGAAAACTTTAGAAGACTAATGTCTACGCTTACTAAAGGCATCTTTAATTACACATATTAAATGAAACCTTCATATTTCCTCTTTTTACGCCAATAGAAATTGATTTTCCTAATTTTTACAAACATTGGAAGAGTTCGCTTTCTTCCAGAACGCATTCTTCAGGTAAAATAGTTGCCACAAATTTTAACGATAGCGACATTAACGCGGATGACAAGAAATAAGTGAGGATTCAAATATAAAGGACAATACTTTGGCCAACAGGTCGAACGACTGCTTCCTTTTGTTAATATGGTAAAGAAGCCGCTCATAGCGTGGGCGAGGATAGAGTAGGGACTTGTTTAGGGAGAGTGAGGGTAGGATAGCGGGCAGGCAGCTCGATGATGCAACTTGTTGACTCCGACAATCGATACGGGGACGTTGCCGGCGCGTGTCACGTGGCTAAGAGACAAGCACTGTAAAAGGAGTGGCGGGTGAATTGGAAACGAGTGGGGGGAGGGGGTGGAGGAGAGGGGGCGGGGGAGAGGGGGCGGGGGAGAGGGGGCGGGGGAGAGGGGGCGGGGGAGAGGGGGCGGGGGAGAGGGGGCGGGGGAGATGGGGGAGGAGGAGAGGGGACGGAGGAGAGGGGACGGAGGATAGGGGGCGGAGAGGGGGCGGGGGAGAGGGGGTGGAGGAGAGGGGGCGGAGGAGAGGGGGCGGAGGAGAGGGGGTTATAAAAATGAAATATCAAAAAAATAATTATGAACCTTAATACATTTCTCTAATAATAAAGACAAATTTCGGCTATAACGTAAATAAGAAATCCTGAACGTATGCTTAATGAAATGTAACAGCTAGCATATATTTCTTCGGTTTGCAGACCTCGATTTCTAACTGCAAGTACACTCAGAATAAATACAAAGAGAGACAAATACTGTAAACATCACTTAAATAAAACCTAAAATTCTATACACTCGTACGAGGGGCCGACATGGTTTGATAGAGATTCCGAATCAAATGCTTAAAATTAGATTATTAACGAGAGAATCAAAGCATTGCCGCGACCTGTAAATTCATCACGAGAAAAATATCAAGCGTAGAGCTTGGTTAAACCTTTTAAAATTACCTTACCTCATTTTACAGAGGTAACCAACGAGAAATTAACATTTACATATGCGAGCCTTGCATCAAAAAAAACTTGTGTCGAGATGAAGCACTTCATGCAGACTTCGAGGAGAGAGATGAGGAGGCGAAATAAAGAGTTCCTCCGTCATTCAAAGTGACAGCCTAATACATGTAAAGTCGTAACTATCCATCAGAATGAATTTCTCCTGGCCTCAGGGTCGCACGTATGAAATCCTCGATTCCGCCCGTGCCTCTCGCGGAAATGGACCTCGGACGCAGCAGATGAATCCACGCCATCCCTTTAGCCAAATACTTGTTCATTAGCCCGCATCGTCCACTGGGTGAACGTAGTTAACGGAAGAAATAAAGAGCGAAAGAGACGAAATGATTCCGGTTGGAGGGTAGCTTTGGATTCACGCGTGACCGTGAAATTCTCACAAAGCCCTGATTTTGTACTTGATTGGTAGCGAGGATAGGCGCGAAAAGGCCGCGCCACACCGACATCAAACGAATAAGAAAGGCATGGCAGGAACGTAAAATAATTACGACAATGTCAGGATGCAGTCGGCATAAATTTAAGCGTGGAATATCAGGAAGAGCGAGAAACGTAAAAGCTGTAGAGGTACGTTAAAAAAAAACACAGAAAAGGGGTACGTTTTTAATACCTCTGTGGAACAATAAAGACTTTTTAAATCCATTTCCAAAATAAGAGGAATAAGGGAGAAAGTTAGGTGGAGAGAGTCTGTCAAGGAAGAATGAAAAATGACCCACAAACATACTTGGTATTCGAAAGGAGGGAATAATTTTGTTCACTTTTAAAAAACCGTAGGAAATAGAGAAAGGTAAAGGGTAAAAAGAATGTAGACCACCCGAGGTATTTCACACGGTAATAAATGAGATGAACGCATAAGACTCTTATCGGGAGAGACAATAGGGTGAGAGAGAGAGAGAAAAACAAGCCGGACGGATGCCGTGATTTGTTCACTTAATGAGGTGATGTTTGAAAGGATGGAGTCGGAGTGGTGTGGGAGGCAGAGAGGGAGGATAGGGCAGGCGAGAAGAATGGATTCGTAGAGAATGGGGGCGGGGATGACGGGGCGGCGGGGATGACGGGGCGGCGGGGATGACGGGGCGGCGGGGATGACGGGGCGGCGGGGATGACGGGTCGGCGGGGATGACGGGGCGGCGGGGATGATGGGGCGGCGGGGATGATGGGGCGGCGGGGATGACGGGGCGGCGGGGATGACGGGGCGGCGGGGATGACGGGGCGGCGGGGATGACGGGGCGGCGGGGAGGATTGGGGCAGGCGGTGAGGGCGAGGGGCGAAAAAGAGGGGGATGGGAGTGAAGTTTGGGCGAGAACAGGACGCGAGTGGAATTGTGGCAGAATTGGAATTTTGTACGCTACAGAGATGAAAAGCTCGTTTTGATGGAGTCATTCCACCAACCACTGCTTCTCGCTTCTCTGTTTCTTTCCCGACGTCAAATTGAAGCTGCTGCTAAGTTGTTACAAATATAGCTATTTCTCTTTACGAACCAATTGCAGAGGAAATGAGCTGTGCGAGGATAAGTTCCCTAACAATTACTATAAATGCGAAAACCCTTTCTAAAACAAATTATATTTTCTGAATTTGATAAAGAAAATTGTTTAAAGTTAAACGATCGACTAATTATGGATCTGAATGAAACGATATTGCAATACAACTTTGAGAGGCAATCATAAGATAAGTACTTTATTTTTTAGAGGGATTTAGATAAATTAATATTTTAAAATCTTTAACTGCCTTATAATTTGAATGACGAATTATTATTATTAAAAGGAATTGGGAGTTCAAAAGTTGTAAAATGAATCCTATCAAAATAGTGTTTACTAAGATATTTTGTTCCATTAAACAACGCATTACGCACTTTATAAAATTACAGTAAATACCGCTCTACTTTACAAGGGCATATTTACACAAATTAAAAACGAAGCTGATAGAAATTGAAAAATATGGAATATTGTCAATTATTAAAACAATTTAAAAACAGCCAGACTCCGATTTAGCGCCAACCGTTTTTCCATCGCTAACATTGGAGCTAAAGCGGGGGTGGCAGTAAACCGAGGTGCTTGCTCTATGTAATCATAAGATGGAAGTTCTGTTTACCCATGGGCGGTATGCGGGGGTGGCACTATATAGGATGGCGCTAAATTGGGGTCTGAGTGTATATAAGATATTAATAAGATTGTTACCAAATGCTACCAAAAATTATTCTCTTTGAAAATATTGTGAAAGAGTCTGATATTTAGGTCAAGAGTAAAAAATAAACTAAAACGAGGCAACAAGAATATCCGAAAAACTAAGTGCGAGCGCGTATAAGTCTCAAAATAAATAATCCTGGAGGCCTCCTGATGACCTGGCAATGGATAAGCTCACACGAAGTTAATATACCGACGGGCAAAGAGTGAAAGAAAAAGCAAAACAACTGAAAATGAAGAATACTATACTTTTAAATTTGATGAAATTTGTTGTTTAATTGTCATTTTCAAAATAACTAAATAGCTTTGAAAATTATTAAAATAAAAGAATGGCACATTAAAAAGATAAAATAAAATGGCTTCCCTAAAATCTTGAGATAGCAAACGGGCAGAATTACGTACTAGCCAGACTTCCAATGTTAGGTTCCAAGATTAAAAAAAAGAAAGAAAGAAAGAAGAAAGAAATGTCTTTATTGGCGAGGTTGTGGCTCTTCCACCTAACTATCCCTCTTCCACCTAACCATCCCTCTTCCAGCTAAAGAAAAACACCACATCAGCTCAAAATCTACATCAAATCAACCGTGGCTCTAACAACTGAATCATATCACTCGCTTAAAAAACGCCTTCGATATGACTTAATTGCCACAGGAACAACATTTAATTTCTGAAAGGCTTTAACTCATATTTGCTCACTTTGGACGAGATTATTTTTTTGGACGACAAAACCGAAAAAACTATGAAAAATATAGTTTTCAAGAAAGAAAAAATATTATTCAAAGCATATTTTACATTTAATGAAACAATAATATTACAATAAATATTAACTAACAAATTTTATAATACATTTTACGTGTTTCATTCCGAAACTCGCAAAAAAGGCGTTTCTTGGTTTTTAAATTCACCCCCCCCCCCCTCGACATACCCATCGAGCCCCACAAAGGGAACGCACTCCACAGTTTGCCTAATAGTGATAACTATTATAAAGAATACCGCATAAGCAGTATGCCTCAAAAATAAGTATATGGCATTCAGTGACATTATAACGCATCGAGTTTTACGCCCATTTACCTACTAGCTCTCCCAGTTCCGACAACAGCAGCATTACGAGAGAAACTGTCTGAAAGTATTTTCTGCTCGGAATTGCATACTAATAATAGAAGTGACATTTTTTCACGGAATATAAGAATATGGACACAGGAAAGTGTGCACAACGTATGTTGCACTGATATTCTTTTTAACTGACATAATAAAATAATACAATAAACCAAAGTGTGTTAAGTTCTTCTAATGAACAAAGATTAATGATCATTTGTTGAATAAAAGTAAGACATCTTTCACGCAAACAAAAATACAGAGAAGTTAAAGGTGTCGCTAGCTATAATTTACCAGTGGTCAAAAGTCAGCAGAAGAAGTAAGGGGAATGAGCAATTTTGGGAGGTCATCCAAAGTGGGTCGACAAGTAGAACGACGTGAAGTCTTGAGATATGGGAGCGAGTAAGGCAAGAGAGAGAGAGAGAAATACGGAGGCAATGAATCAAGAGAGTACTGACGGGAACATCTTGCTGAAGGCAGGTGAGAGGTGGGACAAGTATTGGATCGGGAGAGAGAGATAGATAGATACGGAGGCTCGGGACGTGACGGAGATGAAGGTTGATGGGAATAGGGTTGCGAATAACCACCTCCCTTCTCGCAAATCTCTCTCTCTCTCTCTCTCTCTCACTCAGCCGGCACATAGGAAGTGACAGGTGATCCTTCCTTCTCTAAACCACCACTCCGCCTATAACTACCGATTTTCCTAAACCTTCGTTGGATGATAAAAGGAAAAAACTGGCTGAACGAATGGATCGGACGAAATGAGAATTCACCGGCTTGAAAACAGATGTTAGTCAATAATGAAAAGCATTCGTCCGTAATCCCAGCGAGATTCACATTTATTATTCATCAATTCCGATTGGCCGCGGACAGAACGAATGAATTCGAAGAAAATTCGTTCCGACTGGCGATCCTTCATCCTTCCAACGAGCCCAGAGCAGGGAGCGCCGTGAAAATCGGCAACCCTACATACTTGAATGATATGCGAGCGGCCTACTCGCGACTTTGCAGGGACTTAAAGTCAAAAGTTAATATATATCGTCGTATGATTTAGAACAGTACATACTTCCCAAAATAATCGTAAGCGCAGCACACTATCAAATATTAAAGATTTCACAACATTTTCATCTTCAAACGTGATTGTATATTTTAATAGACGCCTATCACGCTTCGGTGTGTATATTTGTTGGTATTACGTCATCATCAACTTCTTGGAACAATTTTTGAAACGAGAAAAAAGTCTGCTATGACCGGGAATTGAACCCGGGTCTTCCACTTGCCGGGCGGATATTCTACCCCTGAACTATCGTAGCAGAACATTTTCTCTCGTTTCTGAACACGGATGTTTTCCTTTGTGGGACGGGAACTAGCCAAGCTAATATCAAACTGCCCCGACAGATGTCCTCAAAGAGGATCGTCGAAAGAAACTCCTTCCTCTCAAATGGTTTCACAGCTTATGCCTGTCTGCATAGGATCTTCGGATCATATCATTCCATCAATATCAACTTCTTGCATTAACTAGAGCAGGGGTTGGCAACCTTTGCACGGTGAGCCACAATCGCACAATGTGAACGCTTCAGAGGGCCTTACAGGAAGTCGAGGAAATCTCGGAGGGCCAGATGAGTAAACAAATCATAAGTTATCTCAAATTTCTGAGGTATCATATAAGCGAAAATCAAGTCGCATAATTTACTGGCGTTTAAACTTCGCCACAAAAGGTTTTGAGACCAACATGTACCGAATAAATAGGAAATCGACAATGTAAAATTTTCCCGATCACTTTTTTATTACTGTTTCGCGGGCCGCATAAAGCGTTCTCGGGGACCGCATGTGGCCCGCGGACCATAGGTTGCCGATCCCTGCAATAGTAATAAAAAGCTCGTCTTATGGCTGAAAGAAATCAAGAATAAGCAATAAAGTATCAAGATTTAAAAAATAAGTTATAATAACTTATAAGACAGCATTAGTTAATGACAATAAACTCGTAAATTTATTACACAACCCAAAAGACACAATAACTTCCTTACACAAATCCGGCATACACAAAATATGTGGAGGATGCGACAAAATATATATCGGACAAACGAAACGAACATATAGCACATTTTAAACACAACAAATTAAACAACTCGAGCGTAGCAAAACATACAAAATGCCACCATCCAATCCAATCAATCATCCAAAACCTAACACTCGTAAAATCAATAACCAACCAAAACAAACTAGATGCTTACGAAAGCATACACATAAACAGCAACAAAAATTCCGTTATGAATAACGACGGCGGCCCAATCCCCCTTTCACCTCTGTACGTTGTAACGGCTGAACCTCCTTCCCCTTTCACTTCAGCACAGAACCATATAAATATGGCCCACAACACTCCCCTCCCTCATTACACATCAGCTACTGATGATGAGAGCATTGCTCTCCAAATACGTATTTAGTACGTTTACTTCAATATTAGAGATCATTTGTGCGTGAATTCGAGCGCTTGTGTGCGTGATTGCTTCGTCTGATAGATTCCTGTCGCTGCCGGACGGCACAAATCAACAGACAACCGTGTGCGATACTAGGTCCCTAGCGCGGTTTAATTTCCCGTAAACCTAGTATTATTTCCCACCACTTTTCCCTTTATTTCCCTTTACCTCTTGGTGTATACTTGTGCGCGTTTGTGGGTGCCTAGTAGGTCCATGTCGCGGTCGTACATACTCACAAACCTTCTAGCAACGGTATCCTTTTTTGGGTCCCTGGCGCAGATTAATCTCTCGCAAACCCGGTTCTTTTTTATCCTTTTTCCTTCTTTAGGATTAGCTCTTGTGCGATTGATGGAGTGAATGTGTGATTGACTTCAGGTTCCTAGCGTGGAGTAACGCCCCCTAAACCTGCAAGTTTGTATTTTTCATTTTCTTTGATTTTTCACCTCCTTTTTCTTTTTTTCCCTTTTTCCTGTTTGTCTCAGATGTCTGAATTTTAGGTTGAGTTTGATTTCTTATTTAACAGATTTTAGTTATTTTATCAACAGTTAGAACATTACTACACTGAAACGCAGTCAAAACTAGGAAACTGGGAGAGCATAAAACGAGCAACAGCAGAATATCAGACTTCATCAGTGGCGTGCTGCAAAATTCAAAAGAAAACCTCACATAAAGAGCAAATATTTCTTTGATACACCAGTCAAAGACAGCGTCTAACAAGACACTTGACGTGAAAAGACAAGAGTGGATAGAAGAGATGACCGCAAAATATTGCTTCCCCAACCTCTCGACCGAGCCTCTCGGAGAAAAGCTGCAAGCGACAGCGAAGAATGGAGACTTGGCACGGACACAGCGCAGTCACCCAAGGATAGATAAACGAGTGGAATTGGCTGGAGGCGAACAGAAAGACGGCAAAGGACAAGAAGATAGAGGATAAGACAATGTATAGGGAAGGAAAAGAAACAATTGCAAAAGCAGTAAAAACTCAGCAGGAGGAAGGTTTTATAAATATCTGCAAGACGCCACATAAGAAGTACGCAGCTATAAACATACAAAAATCTGAATAAGATGATTCATTTAAGATAATGATGCGAAAAATGAAAATTATTATATCTGATCTGTTATAATATAAACATAATTTAAGGAAATCGTACTATCATTTAAGAAAAATGGTAACACAGTTGTACACAACCCTTGAAAAGGAATCTCCGTCCTGCCCAAATCTTGAGCGCATGTAAAATTTTCCGGATAAAAACTGTTATAACTACGAGAATTAATTTATATTCCTAGAGCGCGAACTAACTTCTACCATAAAGACAGAGATTCCCCCAAACGGTCACATCGGTTTCACTGAAAAGAAAAAGTAAAAAATGCAGCGGCCACACCAACGGCAAGGGAATGGCAGGATGTAATACGACAACCAAGCATATTTAGATAAAACTCAGCAATTTTATTAAGTATTTTTCTTATTAAGACTTTTTTTAGGAAATTGTGAAGACTAGAAGCTCTTCCCATACGCGCTACATGCGCCAACGCTGCAATCCGCTCGCTACAGGGACATCGGCGCTACCTACGCACCTCGCATTTAGTAGCCTGACATAGCTCGGAACACTCAACGCAAGATGAGGCTACGACCTTCGAGTCACGGTTTTTAATGAAACGCGATCAGGTGATTCTACATCGAAAATAAAGAGACACGTGTATGAAAATATTAGTTGTGTTAATTAGATTTTTAAATAATATTTATAATTAGTAACAATGATTAATAATCGAACAGCTAAGGATAACAAATTAAACGAAGCCCAAGTGAGCGAAAATAATCTAATTCTGCTTCATCTCCTATCACTAACACTCGCCCTTTAACACACGAAGTGCCGAGTAGGTCGGCTAGTGAAAACTAGTAGTTTTCATATAACTGCATTCCTTCCAGCACAGTTCATCTCATTAACTAATTTGTCAGGTGGAAGCATATATTGATAAAATTTCATAATTATGTTTTCTAAAGACAAAGAATAAACCATATCACTATGCCTTAAAAAGTTATGTATTTATAAATCCATAGCGAGCTACATTAAATAATTGATTTCCGAATAGCGCTCGAGTGTTTCCATCATTACGAAGCTAAGATACATTAACTTCCAGAAATTTCAAATTTAGACTTTCTGGTATGATTTCGTATAAATTATAGCTGGTCCTGACTATAATTACATGCGAATGGTTTAAGGTATAGCTGAATTCTGCAATAACTGACGATATGATATTTCTGAACCATTTACGCTCGGGCGATTATTCCAGCTACAAGTTACCCATCAAAAACAAGCTTCGAAATCCAATTGAAGAGCAGTGGTAACTCCTTTGTAATATCAAAAATAAAAAAAACAGCCGGGAAAGTAAATATCTGGTTAAGGAAAAAGTTTTGTCGTTTTTAACAAGATTGTGGAAATTGAATTTAAAGAAGTATTTAATTTGAGATATAATTTTATTATTATTTTAGTTAGTTCAACTAATTAAATTTTGTTTATTTGGTGGCAACAAATAAATTTTTTTATTTAATTATTGGGCATTTGCCCTTAATATGGAACGAGTTTGAAAGAGATTCGGGTCTATTTATTGTATGAATTCAAACTTGGAAGCACAGCAACAGATGCTGCTGATCGGATAGCCAGGGCTAGGGGACAAGGTCCTGTGACAGTAAGAACTACTCAACGACGGTTTACCAAATTCCGCTCTGGAGATATGGGCGTTGAAGATAAACACCGTATAGGACGATCCTCTGTTGTTGACAACGAGGTCTTGAAGCAGCTTGTGGAATCTGATCCACGACAAACAACTAGGGAGATGGCTGTCACACTTACTGTTGACCAAAAATCGTGTGCCATTATTTAAAACGGATAGGCAAAGTAAGAAAACTATAAAAATGGGTCCACACGAATTGACCGAAAGAAACAAAATGCAGAGGTTGAATGTGTGCATTTCCTTGCTCCAAAAGAGCGTAAATGAGCCTTTCTTTGACCGGATCATCACGTGTGATGAAAAGTGTATTCTCTATGATAATCAGAGAAGGTCGGGACAGTGGTTAAATGTTGATGCACCACCTATAAAATTACCAATAAAGATCTCCATCCGAAGAAGAATATGATTTGCGTCTGGTGGAATGTGCGAGGGATCACTCATTATGAATTTCTCAGACCACGAGAAACCATTACAGCAGAAGCATATTGTCATCAGCTGGCTGATATGCATAAAAATGTGCAAAAAACAGCCGAGTTTACGCAATAGAAAACGACCAATTCTTCTCCAAGATAATGCAAAGCCACACACCGCAAAAATCACCACCAAAAAATTAATGCAGTTGGGATATGAAGTTCTCCCCCACCCACCATATTCGCCAGACCTTTCACCTACCGATTACCACTTGTTCCGATCCATGGACAATTTTATGAAAGATAGGATATTCAAGAAGCATTGTGATGTAGAAATTGCAATCACCAATTTTTTTTTATTCCAGAGAACCAAACTTTTATAAAAAGGAATAATTAAACCAGTTGAGCATTGGGAAAAATGTATCGAATCAGAAGATTCATATTTTGATGAATAAAAACAATTTGTTAATAAATATTTGCGTTTTTATTCTCGGCCTCTTAAAACGACAGAACTTTTTCCTCAACCTAATACATACTCAAGTAGGCTGTTCACGTCGTAAAAGATAGTTTAGAGGACGCTGCAATTCTACGTTAAGATAGCTATGAAAGCATTAAGGATACTAGGGTGATATCCGTTGAAATTCAATGGGAAAGTTTTTATGAAATTTCGTGAATAGACGTGACGCGAAGCTATTATCCAAGTCAATGGTACTCAATTAAACGAAAACGGCAACAATGCAAATCAATAAGAATGCGTCAAATTTTCGCGTTAAAACTGATGTTGATCGATTCGACACGTACTCAAAAATCGATGACAGGAAACAAACTTTCGTTCTTTTAGGCGTTCGTTGTTTCTAGTCTCTAACTTCTACGATGATTCTAAGTACTTTTAATATGCGAATGATTAATGTTCTACATTCAAATTCTCGTAAATAATGCAACGAATGTTGTTTACAATGATTGCTATGAAAATCATTTCTCTCTCCACCCGTCTTTCTCTCCTTCTCGTATTAAAAGTCTTCAAAGCACGCTAAAACCCATAATGATTGAAATAACAACAGGTTTTCGAAGATTAACTATGTAATTGATATACAAGGCTATATTCCGTTACAATAGCAATATTTTCCAAAATATATCTTTCAAACGATTTACATGAGCAATTTCGAGCTGAAGGCGAAAAAGGAAAATAGAATAAGAAACTTCAAAAAGTTTTCTTTAGAATGGTCTAGACCCAAAGGTCGAAGATCATTTTTTTTCTTATTTTAATTTCTAAAAGAAGAAACTCCTGCACATCAAAAAATAGATTTTTACGTGTTATCTTAAGGGTCATATAAATCATCCCCTGGAGCCGAACCCTGGACTTTTTTCTTAAACTTTCCTTCATCACTGCATTTTTATATAATACAAATAACAAAAGATTGAATAAGGAACTGACAACCATCTTAAACGCAAGCATCCAACAGCATTGAACAGTTTATATAATAAACAACTGTTTAAAATATATGGATCCATGGTAACATAACGTCTTAAAACATCACGTCGCCAAGAACATTATATATAGAGATTAGCTGAAGCGCAACGGGACGAAGGCAATCATGGTTTATATGACTCTGGGGGGAGAGGTTCAACTTACCCACCAGCTGATATAAGCCATTGCACCCAATAATTAATGCCTCTTGCCTAAAGCACTCTTCTCCTCGCCCCCTCTCTACCTTAAACTCGGACTTAGAAGCTAATTAATGAAGGGGGTAGCACCAAATCCACCCTTCCATTCCCGATACACCCCCCTCCCCATACGCCATACATATTGATCATTCGGTTCCACTCGGCTCGACGCCATGCAAAGGAAATAACGTACGTCTGTGCTGGTATGAGTCGGAGTCCTTGTAGACTTAACGGCGGCGAGCCTATATTAAATCTCAAACAAATGAAAGGGATGGGAGGTAAAAATAGGAGGAATAAGCGATGAAAAGCTGTGCAAGAGGCAATCTCCTCGCACGGAAGAGGCAGAAAGATGTAAATAAATAGGTTGGGGCGGATATTTTATTGGACAGAGAAAGGATGATGCGAAAGGGCAAATGCGTAGCTCACTGTCGACAAAGAACACACGCGACAGGCGAAGAGAAACTCGTTAATCCCTGACTTTTTCATAGGTAATATTTTAACACCAGAATTTTAGCCCGTCAATATGACAAGAATTTTAAGATGATTTTAGAAAAACTTATCAAAATCATAGTTACTTGGAAATAACTCTGCTAGAACATAACGCAATTCAAAACTGTTTGTTAAATCTGGAAAATCATTGGTTTCTTCTTTATATTTCCCTCTCGAGCAAGGCCGGGTGGAGAAAATTGTAAAAATTCATTATTAATTATACTTAATTGATGGAACATTTATTAAAGATAAATAAACACAGGAAAAAGAAAACGAAAAAGCACTTGAAAAAATGAAAAAAAGGTTTGCCATAATTAAAAATTGAACCTCAGACGTTAGCTTTGCGAAGCGGATATTCTAACCGCTAGGCCAACACGGCTCAAGAAGATTGTCATGCAGTTGTGCATTTATTTCTGTAGATTCTTCCGCTTGAGGGTTAGTCTCAAAAGTACAAACAAAAATATAGAGCTGGGCTTATATAAATATTCTTATATCCAACATGATGGACACCACCAGTCGAAAAGAATCGTACGATTGTCGATTTAAAAACAAAATCGAGTAAATAGATATTACTAGTAATGCTGTTCGTTCGATATACCTAATACTTTAACCTCCGCAGCATGGCAAATCAAGATGAAATTACATAGCATATTTCATTGATAACAATATAAATTTAACATTTATGAAACGCAAAGAAAAATAACCCAAAGTCATCATTAACTTCATCACTAAAACTGCAAAAATAGTTTGTTAAAGTAGCCAAAACTCAGATTTCTCATTCGAAAAACGAAACAACCTTATATTTTTATAAATTTCACTTTTTCCTTCTACACGGAGCCACGGCGATAAATATAAGCCATTTTCATGAGTTTAAGATGGTAGAAGTTCTTAAAACAAAATAAAATACCACTGAAAATCTTGGTGACAATGTATCCAAGCCATTCGATTACACACAAACCGAAGCGCAAGTTACAGCGATTCGCACCAAGTAACATTATGCACTTGTAAGACACTACAAAAGAATCATCTAAGGGCGAATCGCAACTTATAACGGCTGCTTTGTTGCCGAAAAGCGCATCTGATTTTACAAACTTGATGATGGATATTGGAGAGAGAGTCTATCAATTTGATTCAAGCCACATGGAAAGCTCAATAATTCTCTTTTGAATGTATTACACAATACTTAACGTATCCGTAATTACGAAGTACAATAATAAATATCGTTATCGCTAAAATTCTGAATGACAAAATAATATGTATTTATTTTACAGAATAATACAAACATTGTCAAAATTGGAATTTATAAATGCCTTTTCAGTACTGTAACTCTCAAGAAACTCAGGATACTTAATCACGATGTTAACCTAAACAAAACTTATTTGTAAATTATTATGGGTAGTTTTCAATAAAGATCATTACTAGATTTATTTTCCATTATTGGTTCTCAGTCGTAATCAAACAATAACTTTTACAACATGAATGACAGAATAAATGCAACATCAAAGTGAATTCATTTTCCAAATTTAGAAATTCCAATTTCGCTGAATAGGAATAATTATCTTCTAGTTTCCAGTGAAAATTACAAGCAAAAGACAAATTATAAAAATCATTCTCCCCTCTATCACTGCGATTGTTTCAATACCACACTCACCCTTTCTCTGGGACCCCCCCCCCCCTCCAATTCCATCATTAACTAACCTTCTCACAGTCCATTTCTTGCTCAATGATTTCAATGGGATTTCAAGGGATTTCACAATGAAGAGCATCTTCCTCTAAAAACTGGAGCGAATTATGAACGGTTAAATTCACAAAGAAAATACCAAAGCAGAAATATTTTTCGCTCGTATACGCATGTTTTTTAAAATAATTCCAAATAAAACAAAGGTTAATAAAAAGAAGAGTTGACAGTTTCAATTACGCACATACTCGTTAATCTATCAGCTTATTCGTAAGCAGACTCTTGTATTTCATGTTGCATGATGTATTTATCCAAAAACTATAAAGGACTTTCTCGTAAGAATTTTTTGGAAAGCGTCTTAAAATGTCGTCCTCCCAAGGCTAACTTCCGCGCATAAAAGTAAACTTTCCAGTATTTCAGTAAAACCACAGCAGATGGACAAAAAAATGACAATAATTCATGGTCAAATGAAGCTTCCACGCGCTATGGACTAATACCGAATTTAAAAGGTTCCTTTAAAGAAAGGACTACCGTAAATACCCGCGTATAATGCGCACTTTTTTCGAAATATTCGAGTTAAAAATTAGGATGCGTGTTATACGAGAGTGCATAATCTTCCTATTTTCATTTGACCTCATATTTCCACAATTTCGGCACAGTAATTACTGCCCGGGTATCCTCATATTTTTATTGGCGATTTTTATGAAAAGTAAGATAGATAATAGTAAAAATTTATTAATTAATTCTATAAACATACATTAATTAGATATGGAAAGAATGAATTCAGTATTTATTCATTTTAAAAGCCAAGAAATTCTTCGTCACTGGACTATTCTTCTTCGATGTTGTTATCGGAATCGTCATCTTACGCATGACGTCACCCTACACCGGCGCCCGGCCTGGTGATGAGATACTGGTACTATTTACAATTAGAAACAATGGCAGCTGATGCCTTTCAGTACGCTGGGAGTTGATGCTTCTTGTAGAACTAAATAAAGTTATCGTTCCCTACCTTTCTCTCAGCATTCATACGTGATTTCTACTTGATTCTTCGAGTCTGTAATTAATTATGGTTATTTGCTATCGTGTTTACGTGCTCCCGAGTGTTCTAATAAGGGTAAAACTGAAGGTTGGGCGAACCCGTCCACCTCAGGCGTGACTAAAACGTATGTAAAAAACATAGGATTATCGTCATTCCATTTAATTAGCTCAAAGAATGTCATATGCCATACTATGAAATTAATATAATTCGATTAATGTGTATGTCCTAATATCATCTTGTAAGTAAACAAAGTATGTAATGATTGAGTTAGCTGACGTTCTTTTGGAACGTTATTCGAAAATTTCATTTCGCACTTTCATTATGTTACCAATACATTATACCAATAATTCGACCATTGCTTTAGAACACGTTACACCATCTACTTTATTCTGGAACGGTAACACTAAAAAATCGGTGCGCACTATACGCGGGTATATAGAAAAATCATAGATTATGAGGCTGAAAACCCCCCTGCGCGTTATACGAGGGTGCGCATTATACGCGGGTATTTACGGTAAGCCATCAAATTCTTACCCGTGCCGATGGAAAAGACTGTAACCGAGATCGAATAATGGATGTGCTGAGGACGAAAGAGAGAGAAAGCGAGGCGAGAAAGAAGAAACTCCGCACAGGAGTCGTCAGCACAGAGGAAGAAGAGATGGTAGATAAATGTCTTTATTCGGGCGAAACTTAGATCATAAGGTCCACTCTTACATTTAACCCTTCGTCAATGTTGTTACATTATATTAAAATACCTTAAATTACATCAAAAACGATTAAGATAATAAAATATTAATACAGGCAGAGAGAGACAGATAGGTACATATTCAGGAAAACTTCAAAGAAAGATAAGGTACTTGTGAGGAAAAACCTAGGAAGGAACTGGCTCGGCCAACCTAGTAAAAACCCATGCAGGAAAACACCCACGAAGTGAAGGGGGTGGAAAAAACCTGCGAAACCCCTAGATACATCAAAGAACAATATGAACGATACAATAACACAATAAAGTGATAAATAAATAATTATACGTTAATATAGCACATTAAAAACATGATAATAATAATTAATAAATAAACGAGAAACATATTTAAGATAACATGACAATGCATGTATAAGAGACCTATTTATCAGTGGGAAAAATAAACTATATGTACACTCAGATGAGAGAGGGAAGGAGAGGAGATAGTGAGAGGAGATAGTGAGAGCAGAAGGGAAGCGGAAGAAGATTCCGTTCTTCCGGATTAACCCCTTGCAGAACAGCCTCCAGGATAGCCATAAACCCAGCATTACTATCTCCAACCATTCTTCCTCCTCCTTCCCACCACAAACACAAATCGATACCTCTGTGCTTCGCTCTCTCTCCGTGCCTAGCTCGCTCATTGGGCTGCCTCCCCTCCCTCTCCCCTCCTTCCCCTATCTCCCTCCCCCTTGGATCGGAAATCCTCGACACCGAATTCCTCCCCCTCTAAACGAACTAACTGGAGGCATCCGGCGCCTCCCTACCGTCCGTGCACTGCGCGGGGAAGCAGAGGAAGCACGCCGATGCTCTCAAAAAGACGCCGTAGGGGTCGAAGGGAATAAGGGAAACGGCACTCCTCGGTTCGCCCACGAGACAAACGCGAGAGCGAACCCCTCTGAGGGTGAAAGAGAGAGCCGCACGAGGTGAGAGAGAGGGATCCGAGAGGGAGGGAATACATTTGCGAGGCGCGTACATAGAGTGAGAGACGCCACCAGAACGGGAATATCGACCAAAGTGCGAGCTGCTTTCTTCTTTGCCAAGGAATCCACCGATACAGGTTTAAACCTATTCCCAGAGTGAAAGAGAGAGGGAAAAGCACTTAGTGGAATGAAAAGATATCCTCTCATCACCGCGATGAATCTACATTTATGCTTGGAACATTTGAATTGCAGCCTTTCCCAGTATGGGCTCTTCAGCGCTGAGGTGAATATTTTGAATCTCGTTATAAATGGACAAACAAAGCTTTTTATTTTGTTAATTCTTTAAAAATAAACGCTGTTTGCCTCACGGTTTTTTACAATTTTATTGTATCGAAAAATCAGTAAACAGAAATAATAAAACATAATTAGTACAATAAAATGCATATTTGATATTTCCTAGGGGGAATTTCATGAATTGTACAACACTGGGTTACGATAAATGTACTCTGTCCCGATGTAGAATTATTACTGGTGACATTAAATGTTTAATAAGAACGCCAAATATAACAACAGAGGGCAAACAGACTTTAATCGAAGGCAAAAATACGAGGATAAAACTGGCACCCTAATTAAACCTAATTTGTATTGGCATATGCTTAATACTTGCTTTTCACCCACAGTCAAACTAATTAGAAGTAAACATAATTAAACATACTTTTAAAATTTAAAAAACAGTAAGGGAAGCAGGGCAGTGGCGCTGGTGAGATAAAGGCGGATTGAAAAGAAGAGTTAATAAGGCACGAGGAAGGCTGGAGAAAAGCAGATAATATACCAAAATAAATTTATAATCGCGGACTAATGCTGATGACGACCGAAAGTGTCCGAGAAAATTAGGGGTACTTGAAATGAAAATCTCAATGTATCGATACCACTGAAGATGACTCTAAACAAGTCCGTCATAAATAGGGCGAGGAGTAAATATCATTTTCAAACAGCGGTTCCTTATCACCAAGCAAATGCTATTACAGTTGATCTGAATAAAAAGGCGCAAATTTTACAATCACCAATAACAGCTTCAGAAAAATATACGCCTCTGCCTCAAAGACCACATGCATAGCCCAACTTATTGCGCGGATACACCAATTGCGTTAACCGAATAAACTATTATCCAAATCAATTATAGGAAAATCACAAACCTCTTGTAAAATATGTCCTTGGTTTCCATTTCAGCTACGTTGCAGATCAAAAGGAAATTTAAATCGTTGAAAAGAATTCACCACTTTAAGAAAAATTAAACACCGTTTTTCTCATAAGAAGTCATTATAATAATTCTATTTCTTAGCGCAAAAAAATTAAAGATTTGCAAACGTTATTATCTTACATTAAGTTAGTATTCCTAAAAATCGACTACGAATACTAATTAAATTTTACCAAAAGTGTATATATAATTATAAAACTCTTATGTAGGACTGCTTATAGTTCTCTAAATGTTGGTGGATGTGTTGTAGCTAATTTCGATCACCAATTCCTTATTCACGAAATCGCGAACATTTCAATGAAAAAACTGATGGGACGTGAATATAACCTACTACCAAATGTATATATGAGAATTAATGAAAATTTTTACCTTACCTTGTTCAGTAATGAAGATGGATGTATTAAGCCCGGAATGCGAACACTGAACGATGTTACTTCGATAGCAACGCCAGAAAATCTAAGCATAGAAGACTCTCACACTTAGTGTGGGTATGACGGCTAAAAATATAAATTTTAAGAGAGTGTGTGCTGTGAAAATTGTATAGGGACACCTGGCGATCGGCATTCATTTTTGAAAGAACCCTTCATTTCACATTTTGGAGGAGATCGGCAGATCCTGTCTCACAGAAGACACGAGAGACGTCCCTCGACATCCCTTTCAAATCGTCTATCAGCTGAAACCTTTTCCAGCCTCTTTCCCTTTTCCCATCTAGTTTTCCTTCTAACACGTCTTTAATCATACTCTCTCTCCTCAGGTAATGCCCAACCCAGTTTGCCATCCTCTTTCTAATAGCCTGTGTAATCATTCGCTTCTCTCCTACTCTTCGTAGCACTTCATCGCTTTTCATCCTATCTGTCCATTTTATCATCAGCATTCTCCTCCAAGTCCACATTTCAAAGCCTTCCAAGTATTTGGTGTCATTTTTCCTTAGCGTCCATGTTTCTGCAACGTATAAAGCTATACTCCATACAGAATTTTATTAACTTCTTACGGATATCTTCCCTTATATTATAGGTGTTTCGTTCTTCTGAAAGCCGATTTTGCTTTTCCTATTCTAGTACTGATCTCATCCGTACATTTCGCTTCTTTTGTTACGATGCTTCCAAGGTATTTATAGTCTGAAACTTGTTCTAAAGGCTTTCATTCAATACTTATGTTCAGATTCTCTTCTTTGCCCGATATTCGCATGACCTTGGATTTTTCTTTATTTCCATACCGTATTTTCTACCTGTTATTACTAGTCTATTTATCATTTTCTGGAGTTCCCCTTAATTTCTTGCTAGAAGTACTTGATCATCCGCGTATTATACTGTTCTTATAATCCTTCCTCCAATTTTGAAATCTCCTGTGTCTTCTAACGATTCTTGTATTAGACTTTATCAAACATGTTGAATAGGGTTGGCGATAGGCAGCAGCCCTGTCTTACTCCTCTACCGATATTTATTCCGCAGGTGTCCGCATTCTCCAACCTGACCTTTACAACTGGATTCACATATAGAGTCCTGATCAGTCTCCTGTCTTTCCAGTCTATACCTATATCCTTTAATATCTTCATCAACATTACCCAATTTACTCTATCAAAGGTCTTCTTCCAGTCTACGAAACATACGCAGATATCTTGACCACTCTATTGCCCTTTCTGATATGATTCTAACTACCCCTATCGCATCTCTAGTTCCTCCTCCTTTTTTGAAACCGAATTGATCTTCCCCTAGCATTTCTTCTGCCTTTTTCTCCAGCTTTTTATTGAGAATCCTCGTGATGATCTTCGAAGTGTGACATAAGGCTTATCGTTCTGTAGTCTTTACAATGCATTGCCTTTGGCTTCTTCTTTAGAGGGGTCATTGTTACTTCTAGGAAATCCGAGGCCACTCTCCCGTGTCGTAAATCTTATTAATTAATTTCGTGATCGCTTTTAGTCCTTCTGATCCCATGACTTTTAAGTACCTCAGCCGGTATCCCATCGCTGCCTGTGGCTTTCCCTTTTTTTAGTTCCACTATCGCTTTTTCTACTTCGCTCTCCATAATACTTAGTCCTAAGTTGTCTTCTTCAATGTTTTCCTCAGCTTCCAATTCTATTTTTGCCGATCCTGCATGCTTGCTGTATAATTCCTTAATGTATTATTCCCTGTGCTACTTCCTTTGTTTCTGAGACTATCTTCCCATCCATGTTCATAATTCCTCTACCACGAATTCCATTCGACTTCTTGTCTTTTAATTCCAGTGCCCTATACATCATATCGTACCATCCTAACTTCTCCATTTGTTGTATTTCATCACATTTCTCTTTTATCCAATTTTCTCTAGCTTTATCTGTTATATATATTATATTACACAAAGTGAAATGTCGTTTTGGTTACCAACAACAGTATATAGTTAGTAATGTTATTAAATAGACTTTCATATTCGCTTTGTTTAACAGTCTACGCAATGAAGATTCACTTACGTATTGGTAAGAATTAAAATAAGAATTCTTTTAATAACCCGAAAAGTAAAAAAAGCTTTAATGCATACAACACGCTATATTAATTTCAGTTAGTATTTAAATTAAAGTCTCACATTATAATGTTAAATGAAATTAATATAGATGCTGTATACGTATAAGTTTCATTTGATTATCGGTATTTATATTTAATTTCGATTTTATTCCAATTAAAGTTCCAATACAATCAAGTTCATTGAATCTAAAAGAGAACATTATGATTTAACTCGAGAACCGAATTTACCATTAAATAAGAGGCACGTATCGTGGGTTATGATTGGAAAATGTGAGAGAATTATGAGTGATTAATTAAATGTAATTAATAATTAAATAAATTATTGGAAGTCATTGCTGGTTCTATGGCTGGAATCATTCACTTTATCCCACATGTAAAAATTGACACACCAAATGATCCAGCAATTCCTTTTAACATGCATCGCAGACAATTTGCGATCAAACTGTCTTATGCAATGACAATAAATAAATCGCAAGGCCAAACCTTAGCCAAAGTTGGTATTTTTACGCCTGAACCTTGGTTTACAAATGGAAATATGAGGGATTTTCAAGAATTAGAACACTAAATTGTATATAAAGAAATTATGTAAATTAAATAATAACACAATTGAAATAGGCCCCTAGTTGTTACATAATTTGATGATGATGACCGAAGCTAAACAATATTACCTTAATAACTGGCGTAATTAAAGAAATTATTTATTAGCAACAGGTTAAAACTCAGAGAGGAATGGAAATCTACACAAGAGATTTGTATTAAATATAATATTTTAAAATTACACAGACTATTAACCTAAAAGAGGCCAACATTTGTACTTTCACTTATAACCCTTTCTTAATCATTGTCCATTTAGCGTATAATTACAACCGATTATATTTTTCCTCAGACAGAAAAGCAACTTTTTGCGTTTTATTTACGTCGATATACACTTTGTCCCCCTCAGTTCACAAGCTTGCATAAATCTGTAGGAAATCCACGTTAGTCACCACCTTCTTTAAACTGATTGAGCGTCAAATTTCTGATACCTTAACGCTGTTTCATAGCTGCACTAGCATCACCGTCCGCCATCTTGAATAAAAATGGTGCAGTTACTATTGAAACGAAAATAAATATCCCCCAAGACGCAAAAGAGTTTGTTTCGAGATATCTATAGCCAGACATTTTCAACACAAACTTGTGCTACGGGTTATATATAAAATTCCGGTTTTGATATAAGCGGCCCTTGTAATTGGCGGTCGTTACCAAAATACGAACGCCCTCTCCCCTTATGTATAGGAGCCACAATTGCGTTTTTCCAATCTCCCGGTATTTCAGCTGTTTAATGCTACCGTGAATGTTACGCGCAAATAAGGAACTGTACTATATTATCTATGACGTTCTCTCCCCAAGATTATGTCGTTTAATCATGTTTATCTTATTCAAAACACCCTCAAACGCATCGGAAAATGGGAGAAACTGGGATACTAATAGTATCATGAAAATATATTAATAAATATAGATCAATCAACGGAAGTAAATGAAAAATTCTACCAAAACAAAAGTCACGCGCTTTCTACTCCCTCATTTTAACTTAAATATGAAGTTAACATACATTCCATTGCTGAATGTCCATGAAAATGGCTACAAGGTGCAAAGAGCCACTGCGCCGAGCCATATATAGTGGTCGCTTTGATCCAAAGGCATAATCCGTGCCAACTGCCGACCAACCGTCATAAAAGTGGGCAAAAGCTGTTTGCGAGGCACGGGACGATAGCTGAGGGCGGTGCGGAGGGATTAGCCGGTGAAAACGTGATTGGGAGGATGGCCATCGCTCCAGATGGAACGCAACCAAATCGATTTCCGATGGACACATTCCATCGCAATGGAAGGAGATATTTCGTAGGAAATCCAGGCATAAACTATAACGACGTTTTCTTCCTAGTTTCTTTTTCGGACCATTAACAAAAAACAGCAACGGTATTTTCTCGCTCTTTTACATCATGCGGAAATTTTGGGATAAACGGTATAGAGTAGTATTAACCTATTAGCGCTATTTTTCCCATCATTGTATTTTTTTTATTTCAGCCGAATTAAACATTTTAGAAGGTGTGCTTTAAACTTCACCTCTTTAACAAGTCAATAACTATCATTTTTAAGCTATCATACTTTAATGGAGCAAGTGTGATTTGTCTGTCCGGAATCCGATTGTCTGCCGAGAAGCGATAGCCATATCTCTGGCGACAAGGAATTGAATTACCTCATAATCGTAATTTTGAAATCAAAATTTGATGTAATTGTTTCTGAATCTTCGTTAAAATCTCTTTGCCATACAAAATTTATTCGCCCGAATCTATTTTTACTTTCTGCAATATTCAATTGTGTGAATTTTATATTTATCATATGCCTTTTAGTGCACACATAAACGTTGGTTTCATTAATTTTTTGTTTAATTTTTAGCGGAGCATTTAATTCACGCAAACCCGTCATATTACGACAAACTAACACTTAACGACAAACAATCTAAAAAAGCATGTATACTTACGGCAAACACTGTCGTGTAAACCACAATTATTCGGAATCAATCAAAACAATTATTGTCTTTCGACTATCTCAAATAAATATATACATTTGTTTCCTTGGGAAAAATTATTTAGGACAAATATCGGGAATAAAATTAGATTATTCCTGCATTCTAGTATGTCTAGTGATGGCCATATCGTGGAAATCTCGCGTGTCAGAACCGAAAAAGCCATCAAGGTTCTGCCTCAGATGGCTTCGTATCCAGGTAAAGATGTAAAATACACGGATAATGTGGTCTATAAAGAAATATCGTAAAATTAGCGCGTCATTTCTGCAATCCTTTTACTACTGCATAAAAAAGATTAGAATTATGAGATAAAAGCTCAACAATTGGGGCCGAAGGTTTCCAAGCCTTCCGCAGGAGCTAGAAGATGATGGCCTATAGGGCCGGAAATCTACTAGTAATAATAAAAAGTAATCGAATTCTATGGCCCCTACATATGCTTAAATGAATTTTTATTGTGCAATTAAAATTATTTACAGGGTCCACTTAAGTAAACCAACATCGACCCCTGTGTTTACTTTGATTACAAAATTCTTCTTTTGATATACACACACACACACACATATATACATATATATATATATATATGTTCTGCTGGCTTTGAGCGGCATAAATCAACATTGACTGGTGCATTTATAGACCATGGAAAACACAATTTGAAATTTTAAGCCAAAAAAATCACAGTGATTAATAACTATGCATCATCAAGGCAGTTTTGGCTGATACATAGTATAAATACCTGAATTTTAGTTTCCAAACTTTACTGAAACTAAATATCACATACTTAAAACATATTAAGTTAACCGAATGATTCCCTTGGCTTCCCTGAGCATTATTAAAATTTATATTCATAATTACCTAAACGCTACATTAATGGAAACAAAATTCCCACGAATTTATCACCTGGAAAAAGTTGACAAGATGCAGTTAGGCTTAATTAGGACTCCAAAACATTGCCTCATAAAGATTATAAAGGAAATAAAGGCTCACGTAAATGACACTTCCTTGAAAATATAAGGAAAATTCCAAAAATTCTCGTAAGAAGGCATCAGTTATAAAAGAGTGTAGCATGTGAAAATTAGCGTTTTGAATGCTGATTTTCGGAACCTACAAGGTGACCATGATCCAAAGTGATTCTCTAGGTTTTCTGCTTCTTCTTGAGACAGGTCTCCTTGCCACGTGTTACCTTTCCACCCGAATGGCGCGCCCCTGCATCCACTCTCACTCCACGAAATGGACGAGTTACATAGGTTGCGTGTGGAAGAAGCATCTCCTCATCTCAGACAACTTACTCTCGCCTTAATTACTTTAATTTATCTCGTTCTTCGTTTATCTTTCATCCGCACCAAGTTTTGCGTCACTTACTTGATAACACATCTCACAATCAGTGTAGAACGGCTTAAATATTAATGTCGACTGACCGAAAAAAGGTGTTTCGTTCGAAATATTTAAAATGTAGAAAGGAAGTATCTCGCATCAATTCAAACTTAATGAAGAACCATTTCAATGGAAAACACGAATACGCCCCAAGTGCCTACAGAACCACCATTAATTTAAAATGACTCGTAGTAGGTTGCTCCCGAATCATTCAATCAAGATTCAGCTTGGGTTTCGTGACTAATATTTTCACTTTTTCCTAAAAATTTCTAACTCAAGCTATACTTTTCCTGTAACTCCATGAGATACAAAATCAGTTATTTCCAAAACAATTTCATTTTCCAGTTTTATACAGATAAGTAACGTAATGCGCTGCATCCTTGAATGAGTTCCTTCTTCACATCAGCTGCATGAAAGTCAACATTTTCGTAAGTAAATATGCATTTATTGGGTAGCGAATAAACGCTATTAATACTTACAATTGCAAAATATTCTTCATCTTCAAATAATTGCCAATATCATTTTTTAATGCAACCGAAAAATTCATGCATATCACACTGCATCAATTTGAAATCCTTCGTGTTCTTTTATAATCCAAAAATAAAAGTTGTCAAAGAAAGCCTAAACTCCGATCGAATAAATATTACACTATAAATGGTCTTAAACAATATCAAGTAATATAAACAAGCGAGGGAAGAATTGACGAGCAAATTACACAATGCGCTTTTTTCTTTCAATTCCTGCATTAATTGAAAACAATTGAATTTATTTCGAAAACCTTTGCGAGAATGGGACATTCATTAAGTTAAATTTAACAGAAACAGCAATTTATTGTTTAATGATTATTAAATCATCACAAAACTTCATCTGCGGTGGAAAGCGACGGCCTCATCATATAGCCTATAAATTCAGTCTGAATGTCAAGTCAAAATGACGAGCAGGCATGACCAAAGAATTAAATTAAAACTCTTCCCATTTACCATTTTCTTAGAATTCAAGTGGAATGCACATTACTTCGCTAAAGCTAACTGACTGTATCTTCAAACCAAAGCTTCCGTTGCTATGTAAGCACATCGAAAAAGAAAGTAAATTACAAATGCTTATGATGGAAATTTAGGTATATAATTTGATGTATGATGCCATTCGCTAAAATAAAATGCAGTTAAAATATTATAAATGTACAATACTTACTATTACCTATTTACTTCGACTTCCGACTTGTCGTGATTTCCATATCAAGATTTCACTATATCGGATTTATATTTGTTTCCGGGGCGAATAAACGGAACGAAGGACGGAATAGCGCTATTATTATAATAGACTAGTATATGTATTGCCCGTCAAAAGTCACGGGTTCTAGTTCATAAAAAACGGAATTTAAAAATTTTAACTGATATTACTATAACTATCACCATTTATAATGATTTTATATATTTCTCTTAGCAGTCGGTTGTCAAGATAAACAAATTTTGAGGTAAGAGAGAGGAAGGCATTTAGCCTTGGGACTACAATATGAGCTCGAGTTTTCACAGTTACATTGTCGTCAAGGCAGTTATCTTTTAAATGGCAATATTTCTCCAAAATATGCGATTTAAACGTTTAATATGAGCGATTTCCGAGATGTAGGCGAAAAAAATGAACAGAATAGGAATCTTGATTAATTTTTCTTTAAAATAGTTCAAATAGGATGATGGTAGGTCAGTTTTTTTCTAATCTTAATTTCCAAAAGAATAAAAGCCTGCACTTCGAAAAGTCTATTTTTACGTGTTACCATATGAGAAATAGAAATATGCAATCCCCTGGAGTCGAACCCGGGTCGTTTTTCGAAATAATTTTTCATCACATTTCTGGAAAATTTCGAACGATTATCTCTTACCGTTTTCGAGATATAAACGACTTATCGGTTTCCGGGCGACTAAGGGGAACGAAGGAAAGAATAGCGCCATTATTATAATAGACGCTATGTAATTAAGTTTCCCAATAAAAACCAGTGAACTCGTTTCCATGGCAGTTGGCATTTTCCATTGTTAAAAACCGTAAGTTTTTCCCTCTTCCTTGGATTAAAAAACAACTACACGCTCATTCAACACGGATTTCATTCGGTTTAAAAAAAAAGAAATCCCATTCCTTAAGTTATAGAACTGTTCGTGCCCCGAGCTATTATCTCAATTTTATCTAATTTGAAAATGTAAATTTATAATGCCCTACACCGAGCGCATGCATTCTTCACGGGGGATAGGAATGAAACAAAGGTGTGTCGGAAAAAACACCGATTATACACATCAGCAGCTGATCTTAGACCAACCAAATATTCACCATGTCTGACCCTCACATAGACCAACTTATTATGGAACTTTGGCTTCACCAGGTAAGAAGATTCCAGAGATATTGCGCGTTAACACTGACTGACAAATCGAATAGAAAAAAAGCTAAAAACTAATCTCATTTTATCTAGTAGCACTTCAACAGTAATACATTTACCAAGTGTTGTTTATCCTTATCGACATTTAAATCAACAAACTACTATGTTCGTCTAACACTACTGTTAAAAAGCTTAATTCCACGCCTTTAGCAGAAAGAAGATCCATTCAAAACACGTAATTCAGTTTCCCTAACGTCTTTGCATCAGAATCAATTTAATCGAACTTGATTAACGGAAATATTTCCAATGAATAGTAAGAAAAGGAATACCTACTAGAATATTAAATATGCAAACATCAATTCATTTGCTTATAGATCAACCAAACAAAAAAACTAAAAAGTATTTGAATGTGAACTCACTAGTAATAAACTAGTAATATACATTGCACAAACTTTCTCAAATACGTTTGATCTCACTACACTTTTTGTCCCGAAATTAACTCCCCCCTGTGACGCGTCCCCTGAGCGTCTTGCACAGAAATAATGCCACTGGACGATATATAGCAACTTTTTTGGGACATATGGCTTAGTTATTATTATTTGTGACATCAGTTTGGATGCACTTTAAACGAAATTTTTAGAGCCATTTTTGAGTAAATGAATTTTGTTTCAAATATCCAAGAATCAAGTACCCTTAATTGTTGCGCAATATCATTTATCTCATCAGAACATCTTTTATGATGGTACTATCCATAAATATGAGATATAATTCGATTTAGTTTAACCGTAAAGCTGTAGTAAGAGTTTCAATGGATCGCGGCGGAGGCGTGACGTCATAAGGCTTAGATAAGGTAGCTTAGCGTACATTGTAATGTCACTGGACAGCATATAGTGTGTTCAAGAGATATATGGCTTACGTAGTATTATTTGTGACATCAGGCTCTACCATTGGTATGATTTTAATCAAATTCTCGGGAGCCATTTCTGAGTAAATAAAATTTTTCAAAAAATCACCAAGAATAAACTACCCTTAATTTTTGCGCAATATCATTTTATGAAAAAAGGGTCTGCAAAAGATGAAATATTGCACAAATACGGAATATCATTCAATTTCGTGTACGCGTTTGGGCCCTAGATCGGCGAACAGACCGACAGACAGACGGCATGGCGAAAACCACTTTTATGGACTTCTCAATATACTACGTATATGAGAAAGTAAAAATAACGGAAATTAATGTTACATTCTCTTATAATTCTGAAAGTAGGAGCGATCTTAAATGCTCCCAGGCATAACGGTTTCCGAGACAAATGAAAATCTTCTTTATAGAATATGAAGAACTCTTAAACGAGGCAGGATAAAGGCGATTCATCAAAGGAAGGAAAGAGAGGTGGAAGGCTCCAGAGAAATGGGAGGGAAAAGGGATAATGTGGGAAAGAAACAAAAGAGCAGTGGGACGCGTCATATATCAATCGGGATTCTGCTGACGGGCTGGCAATGAAGAGAACATAATAATGTCGAAGAGGGTGGGTTGGAGGGGAGCGATAAAGGGGAGGGGAGGTAAAAAAACAAGCGAATGAGAGGGAGCGGAGGATAGGGACGGAGAGGAAGAGGGATGAACGTTTCAGAGATAAGAGCACAGCGCCAGCCGCCGCGTTTATCGGGACCTCCGCACCTTGGAATATCACGAACTGCGAGTGACGTGAACGCTGCGGGTGAATCGCTTTGCATGTAGAGAAACGACCTCGCCCGCGCGCCGCCCTCGCGTGCTCGCGAATTTAAAACTCAACGCCCCCACGCCATTAAGATATACATGCAAAAAAACTAAATTTTGATTTATCTGAACTATAAAAAAAGTAAATCGTTAAATCTCAACTTTTCTTTGAAACGATATTTTTTTAAAGAGATGTGGTAGCAATAATCGGAAAGTGAATCGAAAATACGATGGCCGTTTATTTTTACAAATCCGAATAAAATTTCATTTGTTCATTAGTGGACTTCATTAAAAATTTACATCCCAAATGTTTGACCAAGTGTACATAATGTCCGTAAAACGCTCACCTAATCTTACTATGTACATAATTTAAGACGAATATAATCTTAAATCTCGACGAAAATATAATAAGCTTAAAAAGTGATCTACAAAAATAACGTAAATCGTTTATGCATTTGATGGAGATCAGAGACGGTCCAAACAAGTACACATACAAATAATACTAGTTTTAACAACGCAGACATCACGCTTGCTTAATGTAAAAATATCGAATACTTATAAATACCTGCTATTTCAAGGTTAATGGCTACAAATATATCATAGACAAGAAAATGCGTAGTCTATCAACCACTAGTTCTGCATTCAATTTTCAAATACAAAATCGAAGGTGTGAACAATTCTCTCTGTAAGGTTATGAAAATTTTCAGTTTTACGCAAAAATTTAAAGCAATAAATAAGCTAAATTGAATGTATTTATTACAGTTTTTGAGTGGTCATCGCCGTAAATCGCCAATAGAAATTTCTTCATTTTAAGGATGAGCAAGTGCAATAGAAAACAGATTCTCAATCTCTTAAGTAACCAAAGTTGGCGACTGGAGTAAATATTTTGAAAATTTTAATGTTTGCATATCTCGAGCGGAAAGATAGCTGGGCTGCGCAAGTGTGAGGGGTCAGAGCGGCGACCCTTTGGTGACGTAAGAAAAGCCGGAAACGATTTGGAGTTTAAGCACGTGCCACGACGTCACCCTCTTTTTCAGCCTTTGACTTCTGTCGCGGAGTCAGTGCAACCTATCAGCCCGGATGGACGTTGTTTTAAAATCAAATCCTATATATTCATAATCAAACACTCAAACAAGGGCTGCAAGGCAATGCAGAGAAATAGGAAACGTATAATGCTAACATGAGTGATTTCGTTTATCAACGTCCTCCATTACTCACAACCGCGTTCAAGAAACTATGATCTCGTTTGAATCCTTACAAGACGGAAAATAAAACAGAGATATGCTTAGGGGAAGAGTATAAAGCGGAATTTTTGGAAGAGTAAGAAAACCAACTTTTATAAAGGCACATTTTGAGTCGCACTGCATCTAAAACTCCCATACAAAGAAATAGTAATCCGAGAAAATTAGATATTAAACCAATTTTCCTTGATTATATAATGGAATAAACTTTTCAAATTAATAAAATAATAAGTTACTTTGATATACGACAATGGCTATAATTAATAACGACCACGTTCATCCATTACAACATTGTCATATTGCCGTAGTGCTCAACCTTTTTTGCTTTCTCCATATACGAAGTATAGGGTTTTCATGAAAAAATCAAATTCGAGATTTCAACGGAAATACCCGTTTTAAGGTCCCCTGAACACGTTTTGACTATTTTCTCGATGATGTCTGAGACCGGGATTTTGTGGGTGCACTAACTCAAAAACTATTATCAGATCAGCGTGAAATTTTATATTTGACAGTTTTATTAAAGGTAGACGTGCTGATTAGTTTTTGGTAAAAATTGGTCTGCCAGAAGTGGGTTTTTACTCGTTTTTTTTAATATTTGCATTAATATTTGATCAATGTAAAAAAGTACTAGAATAAAAGTTGTAGGAAATTTAATTTTCTACAACCTATGTTTGAAACATTTTCCCATACAATGCATTGTTGAAGAGATATTGTAAAAACAAAATTTTTTAGCTGCCACCACCACACCACCTACTGTTGATTATTGTAAACACTTTACGCTACAGTTTGAGTTTATTTCTGTTCTTTGTAAAATCTTTAAATTTTTATTGCAGTTCCTCTAAATATTTATTATCATTTAACCTATTTGGAGTTATAAGAAATATCACAGGTATGGAGAAAATCATGTGGTGGCCACATCAGATTTTTTAAAATCCAGTCTTTCAAATCATCCGAACTTAACAAATAACAACAATCACGTAGAAAGTGCAAGATCCGGAAGTGAATGAGAAAGATGATCAATTAAACTCCCTTCGGCCGATGAGATGAAAATTTAATCAGTGAATTTAAACTCACTCGAATAAAATATATGGTAACGAAACTTAAAAATAACAGTCCTACAAAACGATATAAATAGGAGGTGTCAAAGTTGTTTCAAGGTTTGCGGAGGATGTAATTTCATAGAATAATTACAATTCATCTAAGCGGACACAGTTCGAGTTAGAATAGTTAAATCATACAACACTGATGGGATCATTGGAGTAACGGACTCATTTTTCCAAATCAAAATACATTTTTCAGATCTATAATTTAAGAATTTTCATGTACATAAAAGACTGAGAATTATTTTTAAAATGTGTCACATATATAATCGAAACTCGCTGCTTTCTTGTGGAATCACATTTATAAGAATTTGTTACAATATAATGCAACATGTAATTACGAAAGACACCAGTGAATAGTTCGACAATGAAGGCCGATTAATGCCGTACTTTATCACTGACATAGGTATTGACATTTTCTCCAATTGCATAAATTTAGATCATCGGAACTACATTAACAAAACTAATTTAATTACTGTAACGCTATGGTTATGTATATTAATATAAATGCATGCCATATAAATTGTTATGTAAATTTTACAAAAGCAATAAATCAGAACTCCTATGAGAAAATTATCGCATCTCTTTTTTCGCATAAACACATTTTTGCAGACTATAAAACTTCCGTTTCAAATCTCGAAATGTTTAATGTCCCTCTTGTCCAAAAGAAATATCCAAAAAACAAATGTGAAAGTCACACGCTTACTCTGCCAACCACTCCTTTGCTATCACATCTTAAAACATAATCGAAATACAGAATCCACATTCATTCCACCATATTTTATTTTAGGTGCTTCCATTTGCCAATTTTATACCGCAGTAACTGTCGCCGAAAACGACATAAAATTTTGGTCAAAGTGAGACTAAAACCCATTTCGTGCAGATCGCATTCTACGCCTCCCAGTGCTGTTCCAAGACGGCGAGAATCCAACCCAACGAACGAGCCAACTCCCTCGGTCGTCGTCCGAGAGATTTCTCTCTCGAATTGCGAAGAAAGAGGCGAACGGGAAGGCACCCACAACAACACTCTAGTAGTAGACCACTTCCCATCATCTCCAACTCGTCCCCGGCGGCTAATGTAAGACCGCAATTTCAACAGTGGACGCGCGGCAGTAAAGTCTCAGAAGAGGGAGAAAGGTAGGAATGAAGGAGGCAAGTTGAAAGGGATTAAGAAAGCGAGGGCAAAGTGCGGTTGGGATCACACCAAGAGGTCTCTCTGGCTTGTCGAAGGTTTGAGAGGAACGCAGATGTGCGCTGAGTAGAGACTCGATCGCCCTAACAGCAAGTTATCCGAGAGAGATGAAAAGCGCCGACATAACCAATCCGAAGTGAATTTACTTCTTTGCAGACTACTGATTATCATTATTTGGCAGTTAATTTTCCTCGTTAACTCTAAATGGACATCGAAGATATTTTTGTAAATTCTTTTGCATGACAATTGTCAGATGCCTGCAAATGCTACAGAAAATTTTTGATAACTTTTCTCGCTGATACAATTGTATTGGGGTGAAAATAGGTACATTCTAGAGCGCTAAGGTACATTGATGTATCCAATAATTGATAGATGGTTGAATTGCGATTAGAAAAAATAAAACGAGATTGACGCAGGAATAAACCAATTTGAGATTTGATAATATAATCACTGTCGAAAACTAAGCGATGATGAATAAATATGTATATATAAATAGGGTATTCGAGAGTAGAATTTTAGAATAGTAACCTCAAAAAATTGATTTTTCGTGAGAAAGCCAATTTTTTAATCAAATGACTGGAAAACGCTTTATATCAATTTTATCTCAATCTGTGCCGAAGAACTGAAACCAATGATTCCCAAACATTTTCGTCATAATAGAAAAATATCGCAACGAATAAATACCGTATAATACAAATTCAAAATTTCCATGCAGAATGCTAGCTAAAGTCCTAGTCGAATTTATAAGATATTCAGTATAAAATACAAATCGACGGTACAAGACAGATATAAAAAAGAAAAAATACCGCGGAATATAAATATAAGGAAGAGATATTCATGTTTTAAAAAAACATGATTATGCTCATTCCTTCAGATTACTGGGACTACATTCATACAATGAAAAATACTGAGCATGAGCGATAGTAAAGCAGAATATAAATAATGAAAAACCAAAAAGTATATTTAAACTATTACATTATACAGATTGAAAAAGAAGGTATTTTCTCCGTAATATGTTGTAAAATTAAATAGGTTTGTATACAGCTGTCACTGTATTACGCAAGTCCGAAAGACACACCTCTTCCGCAGTACGTCACAGCTTTGTCAAGAGAAAACACGACGTTCGACCGGGCCTTCATGAATTGACAAATGTCAATGGGGTATTCTTCATCGAATGAAATTTTTAAATGTTAGCTTAAATCAATTAAAAAATTTATAAATATAAATACGAACTATCGTTGGGAAAACTATTTTTGCCGACAACGTACCAACATCAAAACACTGCTCGAGCATGAGATGTGACGAGAAGAATGGCATCGCTTAGGAAAATAATAATAACTCGAATCATGTTTCTCTCTCATACGCTACTAAATAAGTTAAATTGAATTAAGTTCTGTCGGAAAACCTACGTAATCCGGAGAGCGGCAAATAAGGCGCCATCTTAACATAGCAATGAATTACCTTGGCTACTTGAAAGTGTTCACCTCGCAGCGTCTCCACGATCTCTTGATCAACCCTTGGCTGCTGGCTGACAGATGATCTGAAGCCGTCTAAAACACCTTTAAAGGTGAATTTCTTCATTTTCTAAACACAGAACCAACGATCTCCATTTACCTATCACAGCATCGCAATGCCCCGTCACCACATTCCAAATCCCGAACCTCGTCTGCTGGAAACAGACACCACTGCAGCAATGTATTGTGGGTAAACACGGGGGATTGTAGTGCTGAATTAATTTGAAAAAATCATAGATTATACAATTAACAATACAATTAATTTATAATAATGACAGAAATATCTATCACTTTTAAACTTTAATAATAATCAAGGTTTTGAGAAACTAAAACTAAACAATATCTTGTTTCGGCATTGATTTTTTCCAAATCCCTAAACAGGCGACAATCTAGGACGCGTTAACTGGTAAACGAATGAGAGGGTCAACGTGACCAGGTAGAGATAAAAGCAATGTACGTGTCAGTTCATTCCATGTTATCTTTTATAAATGATTTGAACTTATATTCCAACGAATATATAAGCTAATAAAGAGTATTTTTGTAATTTTTTGAATTCATAAAAATGTTTTCAAATTTTGGAAGTGCTATTTTAAATTCATTCAAAAGTCTTGGAACAATTAGTCTGTATCACCATTCATTTAAAAGAAATAAAATGAGGTAAAGTATTTTTCCATTTACGCTTATCTTTAATTGACGTTCCGTCTGAACAATTATGCATATTGTTTTTTAGGAGAGTTGGTGGTGTACTTTTAGCATGTGGAATTGCATCGTACAAAGGAATAATAAATAAGGCTGATATGGCAAGTGCATTGCCCAATTTTTCAAAATTTATGGCAGAACCCGTAACAAATGTTGAAATTCTCGAAAATAATGTTGACAAAATGACTTCAAAAATGGAGATGATGATAATGCAGATACAGGTAAAGTTATGAAATGAGGCATGACGTCGTATGTGAGAGGAACTTATGTCCTGTAGTACCATATATGTAGCATTATTTTTATAATATATTTATAAACGAGAAACACGTAGGTTTTGTTAGGATTTGCAATGTTTATACCGTAACTGGCAGAATGTAAATAGATCATGATTAATGCGCGTTTATTTCGTGCTAATTAGGTACAAAATGAATATTGCGTCAAATGTAAACAGGTCACACATAACTTTTTCAGTTCTTTATTAAATGGAGTTTGTTATTCAAGTAGGCAGCGGCTAATAGGAAATGTCTAAATAAATTGTAATAAAAATTGTGGCTAATAATTTATAAAGCAATTTCCAGAATTCAACACAGTTCTTTATGGGGTGAGTGTATTTTATGAGAAATAAGAATTCATTAGTCAAATAAATGCACATCATCATATAAAAGACTTGCGAGTACAATGATGGTTGTTTTTTTGTTTATAAAGTGACTCATGCTTATGTCTACCTTTCACATCTTTTTTGTATAAAACTGTTATGTGGCTCATTTATTTAGATAAATTTAGTAGTGGTGTCAGTCTCTGTTGCAGAAATATTTGAAATTGGTCTAAATTAAATATTTCTTATCTGCAGGCTGAATTTTGTAAGGCTTTGGAAGTTGAAGAAGAAGATGGATCTCTTTTTAAAGTTGATCGCTGGTTGCGTAAAGAAGGTGGTGGTGGAATAACTTGTGTACTTCAGGATGGGACAGTCTTTGAAAAAGCTGGTGTGAATATTTCAGTAGTGTCGGGTAACCTTCCTCCTGGAGCTGTTACACAGATGCGAGCCAGGCAAGTAGAATGTAGAGGAAATGTTGAATATGAATGCTTTAAACTCTTTATAATAAAAAATTTTGAGTGCATTTTAAGAGATTTTATGGATGCTTTTTTATTTTTCCTATTTCAATATTTTTATTGAAGCATGAAGAATTCATGATAATGTTAATTAAAGATAAATTTTTACTTAAACTAGGTTTTACATTTAATTCATAGTTAGTCATACTTTGTTTGGTTTTAATATTTTGAAGCATGATTTAATAGGAATCAGTTATGTGGTTTCTTTGCAAATCAACAAAACTATGGTTCAGGGGTAAAAAATTTAAGGAAGGGACAGAGCTGCCTTTTTTTGCTGCTGGTATAAGTGCTGTCATCCATCCAAGAAATCCCATGGTTCCAACAATTCACTTTAACTATCGATATTTTGAAGTTATAGATCCTCAGGATTCTTCTGTTCAGGTGATATTCCTGAAAATGTTCAGAATGGTTGAAAATTAATAGTAATTTTATTGCTCTAACTCCTTCAATGTCATCCCAAATACATACATGAATTTTGTCTGCATGTTGTTCACCCAAATACATATTTAGGCTTGCATAACATTTACCATTACCATTTATTATGACACAGTTCAGACAACTGTTATGTGGAAATATGACATTGAATGGGTTCAAGAATATCTTTTTGCATGATATATCTCAAGTTGTTTTAATTGTATGTAGTACCATTTCTCCTTGGTGATAAACTTGTGTTATTCTGTTAAAAGTGGTGGTTCGGAGGAGGAACGGACTTGACTCCATATTACCTAAATGAAAATGACTGCCAGCATTTCCATCAAACTTTGAAGAAAGCTTGTGATAAACATGATAAGACATATTATCCTAAATTCAAGAAATGGTGTGATGATTATTTTAATGTTAAACACAGAGGTAAAGTCAATTAATAATCTATTATTATTTTTTATCTTTTACTTTTAGTAGGTAATGCTTATTTAGTAACATTGTAGATCATTCCATAGACAATATTCACATTTGCATTTATTTATGCTACATTGATAAAAATAATGTAAATATAAATTTACATTTATTTGATTTTTTTAAACATCGAATTAGTTGAGTTTAATCAATATAACAAACTCCTTCAGCCATAAAAAATTAACAATAATCCCAATGCATTTCACCCACTAAGTGGGCATCTTCAGCGGAACTTACAACGACAGTGACTGGAAGTCAACAGTTAACTTCCAGTCACTGTCGTTGTAATAGCACTGACCTAAAACTATTAGGAACAAGTATCTGGAAGCGTTATTTTATAACAGCTACATTAATACCTGATTTTGTTACATTTCTGAATTTCGGCTATCTTCGCCATTCCTTGGTTGTTTTTCAAGTTAGAGGTACCGTTGTCACCAGACAAATGCCTATATTACTGAAATGTAAAAAAGAACATCAGAACATTACCAATGTGATACCTATTTTTATTTCATCTTCATTTTGCCTCCGCCTTATAGCTACATCTGGCTTAGCAAAACTGGAGGGAGAGAGGAGGCAGCACGCGCTATTGCCACCTCCTCCACATTCATCGCACACCCAGTCATGTAAATGACTCACTAACAGAAGATGGGCATCATTGCACACTGCAATTTCTACTTTCTCCTCTCTCCCTCCAGTTTTTCTAAGCCACATGTAGCTATAAGGCGTAGGCAAAATGAAGATGAAATAAAAATCGGTATCATTTTGGGAAGTAATGTTCTGATGTTCTTTTTTACATTTTAGTAATATAGGCATTTGTCTGGTGACAACAGTACCTCTAACTTGAAAAACAACCAAGGAATGACGAAGATAGCCGAATTTCAGAAATGTAACAAAATCGGATATTAATGTAGCTGTTATAAAATAACGCTTCCAGACACTTGTTCCTAATAGTTTTAAGTCAGTGCTATTAAAATTGCAAGTTGATACATTGTAGTGTTTCTGAGTTGCAAACAAGCAAATTGGTCTTATTGGATTTCCAGGGCTAAAAACCGGGTTTTTCTTCAAATACAGCTCAATATAAAATATTCAAACAGAAACTAAAAATTTAAGATGTACATCAATTAATATAGAAATAAATTATGTAGCCACTACTTTTATCCCATTAAAATCGTCGGTTGTTTTTGAGACACCGCCTCAAGCTTGGGTGTCTAGACTTTTTGCAAGGACAGTAGATTTTTTTTGTTAGCTCTCCGAAAATCAGACTGCCCGTATTTTATATTTTTTCCTTTTAATGCTGATGGTGTAATGGTGTATACCTTGGCTGACTTAAAACTAACAGCCATCTTGTATAGTAAAATCCATAATACACCAACATGGGATTCACCATGCAGTCCTCCCGAGGCATTAGCACAAAAAAGAAGGGTAAACATTGGCTGCCTTAAAACAAAAATGTTTTGGATGGCATCCTCTGCCAAAATAATGTGTTCTCACCTGAATTTAAAATTTGTCCTAGCTTGCAATCAACTGCCCCCTCCTCTCCCCCAGCTGACACCCATGCCACTGATGCAGTGTCACCACAAGCAAACCTATTCAGTAACTCTTATATTCTCATTTAAATTCATCAACTTTCTCTTAAATTCAATCACTTGCCTTCTTAGGTGCCATGATTATGATAGTAAATTTGGTTAAAATTGTGGTTTTTTGCGGCATGGAAGGAATGTGATTGCAGAACTGCCTCGTAGATGGAGTACTTTGTCGACAGCAAACTATGAATAAGTGAAATGGCAATGTTTGAACTCACAAAGACTGTGTATTCTTTTGTAAATTGAGTATATTGTTACTTAACAATAAATAGTTGCTGGTAAAGAATTATTCATTTCATATTGTTATGCTATCATATTTATCATTTCTCATAGTCATTTTTGAGACTTGTTTTACAATTCATTATTATTACAGGTGAAAGAAGGGGTATTGGTGGAATTTTCTTTGATGATCTTGATACACCATCTCAAGAAAAAGCATTTGCATTTGTATCTGAATGTGCCAAGGCTGTTATTCCATCATATATACCCTTAGGTGAGTGTTTTCACTAAACTTGACTTTATGGACCTTCACTCGGTGGTATTCCATCTTTAAAAAAAAAACACAACAAAAATAACTTTTATGTTACCAAAAATTTAATTTACGAAACTCACAACCTGGGTTTCGATGCTTAGCATTATCATCAGACCTGATGATGACACTAAGCATAAAAAAAATCCAGGTAGTGGGTTTTCTAAATTAAATTTGTGGTATTGTAAAAGTTATTTTTGTCATTTTTTTGTTTTCACTAAAATTAGAGATCTGGCCAACAGCCTGGTATCATATAAAAGTTTAAGTATATGTAAGTTTTAGCTAAAAACATTAATTTAAATACAATTTTTATATCGTGTGCATTTATCATAAAGATGATGACTAAAAATTTGCATTCTAAAATTAGCAACTGGAACTTATAATAATACTAGTGTAATTGCCCGTCATAAATGATGGGTATGCATGGATTTAGTATTAAATTAAAACTTAAATAAAAAAGTTTAAACCACCCTTTATATGGATTAAAAAAGGAAAAAAAATTATAAAATTTACCTAACTGAATGTTCCAGAAAGTAACAAGTAGTTCTGGAAGGAACTAATCTGCCTACTTTCCTCTTAATACAATTTTAATATATCACAGGTAGGGGTATACACAGGTTTCCCATGGTACAGAAGTGCTTTTTGTCAAATTGGCTGTAGTATGACCGTATAGTAATGTATTTACTTTGAAATTAGAAAATTATTTTTCCTCATATTGTGGTAGCCCTGCTTTTTTGATCCATTCTAAACATATTAATCTCGTTTTGCCATTCTATACTCGCCCTACAAACAAAATTTCTTTGAAATCCTTTCAGCCAATACCTTCCAATTTAACTTTTTACTGTGGTAGTCCTGCTCTTTAGCTCCGCTTTTAACATCTTGATTTCATTATAGTATGTTGTACAAATCTTATATACTAAGTTTAATTTGTAATTGTGGCGCCCATTTGGCTGATTCGGTTTAAATATGCTAATATGGTTTTGTATATTATAAGAATTAAATTTGGTTAAAATTGATGTGAACAGTTCAACACAAATATGTGTAAAAATAATTTTTTATCCCTTGTATTTTGGCAGCCCTGCTTTTTATATCTTTACAAAGAATCTTGATTTTGTTATTTTATGTTGCACGCCTACTTAATTCAAGATTTCATTGAAATCGGTTAGGCCAATTCTTTCCAAATTCATAATTACCGAAAAGTTGAACTTTGCAATTGTGGCACTCCTGCTTAGTTGATTTGATCCAAATATGTCATTTTGGTCATTAATTTATGTAAATATTCTATGTAACAAATTTAGTAGAAATCAGTTCATTCATGAAGATGATGTTAGGGGCACACACACACACACTGTATTTACCCGAAAGGAAGACAAGGTATTTTCACAAAAACGCCATTAAAAATATTAGGTATCGTCTTAGAATAGAGTATGAGGATTTAATGTGAGAATACACCTCTATTTGAAATGCACCATGAAACACCCACATGTCAAATATATGTCCGTTAAAATATTTATTATTGCATAAAGTAATACATCGTATTTAATTAATTACTACAATACAATACAATTACTACAATACAATACAAAGTCAATTAAGGTATCTAGTAATACAATGTAAACAAGACATATCTTCTACAATTTAAACATGATGCTTTGCGTTTGGTATGCCAACAACAGACATAAAGGGGATATGAGTTTCCGAGTGTAGAAAATTTACGAGAGGAAAATGTTTTTTCAAGGTGAGATGATATGGTTACAGAATGCAAGCACCTTCTACTAGTATATATATACCGTATCTGCCCGAATATAAGCCGATACTTTGTCAAAATCTATCGTGAAAAAAATCACCCTCTGCTTAAATGCGAGCCTGAGGAAAAATTTGGCATCCTCGTATGATGCCATCGCTGAAAAATGTCTTGTTTCCATAGCATACCTCCTATATTCCACTGATAAGGCACTCGATGTCTGAAAAACGCTCCCTTCTTACAGCGATTGCCCGGAGCTGTAATTTAAATTGCTATTGAAGGTTATTTATATATTTTAACACGTAGTTAAAAGTAAATGGGTTCTTATCCAAAGGAAACGGCGGTATATAAAACAATCGAGTTTTAACAACCCACCAGGTTCATAGCATGATTGCACGCTACAGCAAATTCGTTTTGATCATAATTAAAATTGTGTATACTGACTAAGCAGACGATATCATCTGCTTAGTCAATTCGCAAAATTCGATGACGACTTTCGATGCGCAACTGTTTGAATTCCGCTAACATAAGATACGTCTGATTCGAAGGTGTGAGCAACGGCATTAGCTGTATTTCATCTAATAATTAACAGCAATAATAATAAAACTTGGAAACCTCTTTCATAGAATTTATTAAAACTGCGTATAATGACTAAGTAGACGATCACGCCAAATTCGATGACAGCTTTCGATGTGCAACAGTTTGGATTCCAGTAAGATAAATAAATATACTTACATTTGATTGTAATGTGTGAGCAACGGCGTTGACTATGTTTATAATTAACAGTAATAATACCTAATAAAACTTTACATGGAACGTATATAATTATATAGATGTAATGTATAATGTTTTCTAGGTTGTGCATGCATGTCTGGTACACTTAAGCATAAAATTTACGAAAATACTTTTTTTGCCAAAAAATGTTGGAAAATTTCGTGGGGTCGGCTTCTATTCGGGCAAATACGGTGTGTGTATATATATATATATATATATATATATATATATATATATATATATATATATATATATATATGCAAGCATATCATAGACGGGGTCCAAAACATATATATATGTTTTGGACCCCTAATCTGAAAAAAAATCCAAAACTGTTGCGGGGTTCGAACCACCACACCTCACGTAAGACGAATGATTTAGTCACCTCGGCCACCAGATCCTTGGGCTGGTGCTGCGATAAATGTATATTTGAATTCACGTGGGAAGATAGACGAGTCAATCATAGCAACGAGATTAAACAAACTATTGTAATTGTTGGTGGTGTTAGAGAACTTTATTTTAATGTGGATTTGTATTGATACTAGCATTCCTACGTTTTTGAAGGGTTATTTCTGCTAATAACTGTAGGTTTTTATTTATTGTATTTATTATTGATAGTAAGTTTTTATTTATCTTAAAAACTTTTTATCTTTATTCATTTAAGATTATTCTAAAAACTGTTTACCCTATGAGTTTCAGTAAGAATTGCGTCTAGAAAATCAAGGTACATGTAAGCTTTTGATGAATTTTATTATTATTATTAAATTCTTATCACTCCTCATAATATTGCCTTATACATGCATTTTATTATTATTATATTATAATCACATTCGTATTGCAATACTATTAATAATCATTAATGTGATCTTCTTAGAATAGTTCACATTGAAAATTCATTTGAAAACTACTTTAGATGACTATATTTGTTTATGTAATTTGTGCCATGAACATAATTTTATTCTTTGGAACTGTTCACTTGACTTATTTTTTACTTTGGATGAAATCTTTTGTAATTATAGGCCTTTAAGACCAGTTGTTCTTGCATTTTTCTAAAAGCCCTCACATTTAAGTATCATTTCTTTTTTCAATATTTAAGATAGGTAACACTAGTAAAGGACGTTAATTTGAATAAATTTAAATAAAACATTTTAAAGTGTTGTGTTGTAGCTTAGCAATTCTTCAGCTAACTATACTTATACTGGCTTTATATGGATAGTTGATGTGATGTTAGGAAAAGAACAATTTATTATTTTTGTCATTAAAATATGAAATATTCAAGTTTCGTTCCTACCAGTATCTAAAGCTAAATTACTCTGAACTAGCAATATATTTTCATCAATTTTAAGCAATATGAATGGATGTCAATATTTTCATTAATGAAACAAAACTATCAAACTTCTTACTACTTATATACCAAACATTCTTAAGTTTTTCACTGAGTTCTCTACTTCTGTCTACCATTCTCACAACTGTAAAAAGATTAAAGTTTAAATAGAGAGACCCCCACATCACTCAAGAGCTGGTCGGCTTAGCCTTGCAAAAAAATCAGAACTCTTTTGGACGAAGATTTCGAAAACGGCGGCAGAGTAGGAACAGCGCCCCTAGAGGTAAAAATATTAACTCTTTCTTTTCAAAACAGCACTCCCTTTAGCAGATGCTATGATGCTACTCAGGAATAGCATACTTAGAGACGGAAATACGTATCAACTCTTTTGGGTGAAAATTTCAAAATCTCATACATAAATCAGACTAGCAGAGCATAAACAGTGCACCTAGATACATAAATGCTATTTACGCTATTTACTCTTTGAACCAAGTATGAATGCTATTGTAAAAATGTTCAAGTTTGGCACTATCATGTTTTTACCCTTTCCACTCATATTCTGCCCCTTGGTTCCCACAGTTTGTAATTAAATTTAAGTTAATTTGTAATTTGTTGTAATTTAAATTACCATATTGTGAATATAATGCTGTGTATTTTTTCCAGAAATTGAAATTTTAAAATTATCCCCCGCGTTATATTCGAGTAATAGTAATTTTAAAAGATCGTAAAATTGTGTTTAAAAAAATCACCGTACATTCTGCACATCTGTTAAGTGATACAAGATACTTGTTACATTGTAAACAGATCAGGTGTACATATTATATGTACTTGAAAAGCATCTGAGGCGAAAATAGATCGTTCAGTCGGCGGCTAAACTCAGCTAAACTCCTCATTAGTCATTGAATTTAAGCTATCAGTGCGTCGGCGTATTCTTTGTACCTACCTTAGCGAGTTTTTACCCATCCGATATTTTAACAGTGGGTGGCAAAAGGGACATTGATCATCTTGAGAAAAAAGGTTCTTCCAAATTCCAGGTTAACAGAGGAATCCAATGAAGTTATAACATAAATTTTAAAATAGTCATAGCTCAAGAGGTGGAAAAAATTAACACTATTCAAGCTTCGAAAAAGTATGATGTTCCTGAAGTAAATATAGTTGTCTATGTACAATTTTCCAGACAAATGTAATATGAGGAATGTAATGGAAACCTAAGCATACTATACGTACAGATGTATTGAAAGCTTATGGCACCTAAATGGGCAAAGGGTCACGTGATGTAGGGGAAGGCGGCTGTGGAGGGGGAAAGTGTAACAATTGAGCGGAGCTCTGCGGGACAGGAAAGTCATTTGAATTGTTGGGAACTTATGCAAAGTAAGATACGTGATTGAAAAGTATATGTTACAAATTGGGGAATTTTGAAAGACGAAAATTAAAGTAATTGGTTATCCGTCAACATTTATTTGCACTACATTCAATGCAACATCAAAAGCGTTCAATACATTACAATGGAAGCAACTAAGCCCCTATTTTGTGTTACATAAGTATTAATTATACAATGAGTATACAAATCTGCGAATACTGAAAACAATACACAAAAAACACTAATTACTACACAACTAAAACTAATTCTCCTCACTTTCTTCACTTTCAGTGTCTGAATCAACATTAATAGGTATCTCATTGATGTTCTCCATAATATTTTCTGCTTCAATAAATTCTCTCTCTACTGCATGTTCACATACATTCTTTCACTCATTCACTCCAATTTCTAAACACTTCTCCTCCACTAACCTTTTCACTTCATCCATTTTAAAAGTTATATTTCTTGAACTCACCCTATTTTTTAAAATCCCCACACATTTCAATTGGATTTAATTCCAAGTGATAAGGTGGCAGTCTTAAAGCAGAGTGTTCATGTTCGGCAAGTAATTTGTCCACTAAAAATTCTTTAGGCAGCTTTCTTTATTTTTTCATATAGTTCGATTTTAGTATTGGTAACTGAATATTCAATCCCTCTTGAATCCAGCCATACTTTCATTTCACCTTTTCTTGTATTACTTGAGGGCGGCCGATTAAGCTCCACATTCTGATATGGAGCATTAGACATAACAAGCACGGAATTGGGTGGTAAATTCGGGATAAGCTCATTTTCCACCCACTTTGTGTAGTTCTCTTTATTCATGTCTCCATGGTAGTCTCCCGTTTTCATTCCAGATTTGAACAGAAGGAGAGCATGAGGCACAAATCCAAAGTTCCCTCATTTAAGAAAAATCGAATACATAGGGTAATTTCGATCGCAATAAGAAAGTTGGCTGTCCTGTAACCGTAGTTCGTAATGTGAACACGATTCCCATCAGTAGTGAGTTAGAAGGCTTTGTGATCAACTTGTTCAAGTTTATCACCAACAGTTTTCTTCATCCAGTTGCATATTTACAATAACAAGGTATGTATTATGCTATTTGGTATTGCTTCTGAATAATATTTCACAATCTAATATAAGGCCTAACAGTTAAATTATTAAGTATTTCAACCTTGTGTTATGCTACACTTGTAGCGGCAATCTTCTAGTTCATATTTCATGCTACAGTTGGCACCACCTACCAGACTCACTAGCAGTTCTGCCAACAAAATAAAATCACTGATCAAAACATTGGGGAAATTTCGATCAATGTGAAAAATAACATTCACATCGAATATAGTAGGTAAAATAAGCAGCTGTATAAATCAGCAGCAGTAATAGTTCCCTGGTGGTCTAAAAATATGATGAAAAAAGTTATGGCAAAAAGTAACACTACGTAAATTTTTCTCAAATCAAGCATTTCCACAATTAAAACTAAATTAGATATAACATAAGGTAAACATTAATGAAAATTGTTCCAGAAACGCCTTAGTAAGGTACAAAATTGAATAAAATATGACATCTAAATATATATGAGTATTTATAACTATATAAATATTTTATAATATATAAATTTAAATATATATTAATATATAATTAATACAATTATATGTTAATCTAAATATATATTTTAATATTCTTATAAATAATATATTATTTTTAAATATAAATGTTTTTATAACAAAAATATCTAGCAATTGCAAATGAACCCTTTAAATTTAAAGGATTTTTGTGAAAGCGCTTTTAAACTTATTTTTTTAAACATTTATGAAAGGGTCTAGTGGGCACTAATTCATCTCTGCAATTGTGTGGTTTTTAAATGGTGAGAACCTACATAAAAAAGAACACTACTGTAAAATGGACTGAGGAGATAATGTCACAGGCTGTAAACGGTGTGATACGTGATAATATTGGTATTCGACAAACTGCTGGTCTTTTCAAGGCGCCTTATACAACTCGACAAAATCGGGTACAAAAAGTGAGGCTAAAGCAAGTGTTAGGAACTGAGGATGAAGACCATTACAAGGTAGGACGACCTCCTGTACTAAGTATTGCCGAGGAAAAGGAGCTCTGTGACAGGTTACTTAATCTCGCAAACAGAGGTTTTGGTTTGACTCCAATGCAAGTAAGAAGTGCAGCTTATATTTATGCAGAGAGGAAAGGAATGCAAGTGCCATGGAAAAACCAAAGTTAGCTGGTCAAGACTGGTTCACTAAATTCATGCGGAGAAATCCTCAGCTAGCTTTGAGAAAACCTGAAGGGCTTTCTAAAATGAGAGCTGCTGCAATGAATAAAAGAGATGTTGATGACTTCTATCAACTTTATGCCAATTTGATAACTGAACTGGGGTTAAATCAAAAACCTGAAAGAATATTTAATGTTGATGAATCAGGTTTTCCTTTGAATAACAAAGTTTCAAAAATTGTATGTGAAAAGGGAAAGAGAGAAATTATCAAGCTTACCAGTGTGGAACGTGGTGAGAATGTTTGATTGGTGGCCTGTTTTAGTGCTAGTGGAGTTCATATTCTGCCATTTGTAATATTCAAGGGTGTTAGATTCAGGGAATCGTATTGAGATAATTTACCTACCATCTGGCTCTGTAGCACACATGTCAGATTCTGGGTACATTAACGAGGATTTGTTTCTGAAATGGCTTGAACATTTTCAGATGCACAGATTACCAGGATAATGCTTGCTTCTTTTGGATGGTCATGTGTCTCACTGTTCAATGAAATGTTTCAATTTTTGTTGTGACAATGAAATTGAACTTTTGTGTTTACCTCCTCACATGGCTCATGTCCTCCAGCCACTGGATCGTACATTGTTCAAGCCATTGAAAACTTTCTATAATCAAGAAGCAACAGCATTCATCCAAATGCATCAATTACAAAGCCTGATTTTAGAAAGATTTTTACAACAGCATGGAGTAAAGCTGCTTCTTAGGAAATGCTTCCACAGTGATTGTCCTTAACTTGTGCTGAAAATATTTATGATCCATCCATTCCTGGACCTTCTAGTGTCCCCGTTAACTGTCCAGTTTCTGTTCAAAATTCTCACAATCAAACTATTCCTGGAACTTCTAATATTTCCGTTTCTTCTGAGTCACCTAACCTACTTGAATTATCTCACTTCAGTGACATTATTCCTACTCCAAAAAAATCAAAGAGTAATCCTAGAAAGCAAACAAGGAAGAAACAGCAGACCCGCAATCTCACATCAGTGGAAAATATCAGAAACTGCTGAGAAGTTGAGACAAGATAAAAGAAGAGCGACAGAAAAAGATGCAGACTGTTTGTGGATGACGAAATCAGTTCTAACGAAGAGGAAAGCGGTGGTCAGGATGTTCCAAGTGGGTTTTGTGGAGTAAAATGGAGTCAATCGGTCAACAGAGGTGATTGGATACAATGCCAAAAGTGTAGAAACTGATACCATGAGATGTGTGTAGGGGCTAAAGGACAAAAGAAGTTTTTTGTGGAAAATGTATGTGATCATATTTACCCCGCTTATGATCGTAATTACCCCACTCATTTTTCAACCTTACTTTTCCCAATTTGTACTTATCCGAAAATAAAACAAAACTTGGCTGTTATTTCCTTCTTTACTAATATTTGTTGTAAAATACTGTTATTCAGCTTTCTATTAAATGTTTTAGTAAGTAATTAAAAGTTATTTTGTAAAGGTTTTTTCAGTTTTTAGTTGAAGCGATCGGAATAGCCCCGCTCTACCCTATATAAACTCTGTTATAAACTTGTTTCCCTATAAAATGTCTATAACATTTTAAGTAAATTGCAAATACTGCATGAACAATTATTAAACGCTGGCCTTTGGAAATTGGCACTTTTAGGCCATATTCATCACCGCTGGACCACTGATAAGCTGCGGCGTGGCTTGAATGGACGTAGGTTTCGTTCGGGTAGACAATTTGCCATCCTTCTCTATATTTTTGTATTTTTCTCAAATACTGCATCTGTTTCAAGCGAATGTTTCTGCGTTCGCAAAGAATTCTTTTATTATTGGAAGTTTTCTTCCATCTTCGAGAAAATGCATTCAGTGTTACATTGGAAATTAGGTGCGTATTATATTTTCTCTAAAAGACATAATTTTCTCATATTGTCATTATATGTACTTGAATCCAATTTTCTGCAGAAGAACCCCAAGTGAACTGATTTGGCCTCTAAGATGCCAGTCCTTCTCCTTTCTTTTAAATACGAATTAAAGTTCGACGCGAAACACCAGTTGCTGCATTTACCTACTCATGAACACTTTTAATAGGAATAATGATCCCTTCTGCAAACAGCAATCAACTCTTACAACAAAAACGAGAAACAATAACAGCAATGAAAACAAAAAGCAATAACTGCAAAGCAAATGGACAATAACAAGAAATAATGAGTGGATAGCGACAGTCTCAAAAGAGAATGACTGATTACCCCATGCATATGTACTGTCACCCCCACATAGCTCGCTTTCGAGAATGGGCTCTTCCATGCCGAATTCCTGTTTGTGCGCAGGTGCTATTAGGTACTATTATTATTATTAAAAAAGTGTGCTGGTTAAGTAAATGAATAAATAGATATACTCTTTATAAACTTAGCTCTTTTAGCTCTGATTTTATTGTTTTACTGTAACAAATGAATGAGTTTAAAAGTAAAATTTTTCCTTTTCCCGCAATTTACACCTTTTTCCCAGGTCCCTAGAAAAGTGTAAATAAGGGGTTTTACTGTATACCGTATTTACTTGTGTGGCCCACGCACCTTTTTACCCGGAACGCTGGCAATAAAAAGGGGGTGCGCTTCTTACACTGGGTTTTCTGACCAAGTAACCTAAATTTTATCAATAGTAAATTTTCTGCAATATGATTGCATCTACGTCTATATACGCAGAAGATGTTGAATTCTACGAAGTATACGTGTATTTAGGCGACCAACAAACATGTAGGTCAGTGTTTCTTAACTGCCGCAGCCGGTACGCTGCTGTTCCACGGTCCGCCGGCGGTCCGCAGTCTGTCGTCGGTCCGCAGTCTGCTGCCGGTCCGCAGTCTGCCGCCGGTCCGCAGTCCACCGCCGGTACGAGAGAGGACCTTACTGTACAGGCTATTGATGCTGAATGCCATATTACGTCAAAAATAAGTAAAACGTGAAGCTCCGCATTGGTGCATAATTTTACTAAAGATGAAGTGTGTAATATGCCAACGTTATCTTTGATATTACCTCAAAATGGTAAGTTGTGGACGAAGTTGCATAATATTACATTAAAACTATTAAGAGGTTAACAGAAAAAAAGACTATTAAAGATGAGGAGATTTCTGCTAGTATCGGCGTAAAGAGATCGCCCAATAAATTATGTCACCTAGTAGGGGAGAGAGGGAGATAATTCTCAACTCGGAATCTATCGCAAATCGGTGAATTTTCTTTTTGAATTAATTTTGAAGTCAAGATACTTAATTTGGGTGAAACTTGTTTGGATATTCAACTCACATTGAAAGGCATTGGAGTCGTTGCTATGGTAGTTAATATTTTCATTGTTGAAAATCGAAAAACTTGCATAATTTTATGATTAAAATCAATTTTTACGCAAATTCAGCATGGACATGAATTTTGTTTTCAAGAAAAATAAACTTCATTCTTTCATCCATGGTATGGTGCATGTCCCGACTTTGTATCTTAATTGTAAATAATTTAAAAAAGCAATTTTATACAGCCCTGCACTGTTTTCAATGCTTTTCTTATGGGTGTTTAAAATTGGACATTGGGGTCAAAAACACCCCTTAAATATAACAATTTCTGGAATTTTGGATTTTTTTCCGAGGTTGTACCTAATAACCTATATTCATGCCAAATTTCAGCTCTGTATAAAGAGGCCATATGTACCGGTTTGGCCGGAACAGTACTGGTTTTGGAGTGCTTGTCCCAGTGTCCCAAAAGACTTAATGAAAATAGTTTTTGTACTGGTTTTAGGATGTTTGATCCAAAGGTTTTGGTAATTCTGACAATCCACAAAAGCGAATATAAGGTACACTTGGTAAAGATAAACGGAACTAAATAACTAGATGCATTATTTTCTATATATGTATAATTATCTGAAGTATGGGTGGCAGATAATCTTGGCACTTAGCTGCGCACGCTCACGGCATATTGCTGAGAGTGTGGTAAAAGTGTTCAGATGGGGAAAATACTGATAGGAGACTGTGATTTCCAATCGTTTGTTCCTGGCGACCTGTCGTAGGGGTTTTAGCGAGGAGTGCGAGAATTGATATAGCTATGTATACTATCACAGTGTACTACATTGTAATTAACCGGCATGTCAGAATCTCGAAGTTTTGACTCCGCCAGTATTCGTTGGCCATTTCACATTTTGTTCCTTTTATTCCGCAGAATTCCCATGTGTTCAACTAGTTTGAGTGAAATGAGAAGTGAAGACGCAGTGCCATAACGAGAGCACGGCAAAGAGGGCATTTGCCATAGGTGCCGCCTGCAAAAGGTGCCAAATATTCCCGCAAAAATGCCAAGTTTATTTTCCCAAAAACATGTTAATTTAATACTCCAATGTTAAAGTCATTGTTAATAAAATGCTTTTATTCTCTTTTAAAACTCCGGGAAAATAATATTCTACATAAATACGGGGTTTCCTAAAATGTTGCTATTGTGTTCTGTAGAGAAAACGTTGACAAGCTTCTAAATGGAAATTTAAAAGAGCTGTGTACTAATTTAAAATACTGGAGGGAGCGAATTGCGGAAAATTGCCTACACTCCAGGGGCAAACAATTTGTCCCGGTTTTGCTGTTCTGGAATCTGGTCACCTTAGCTATGTAGCACTTCTAGAAGTACCTTAGGTTTTATGTGATATATATCCTATACGAGTTGTCAGTGCTTGCATACTGAAAGTGCTAAAAAATCATCATATACCAAGATCTAAACCTGTAAATAAACCAATGAGATCTCCAGAGTAACAGCGCTTCAGCCACATGGAGCCTATATGTATTAGATAATATATTACATGAGTAATAGCAGTATATTTATCATTTTCCCTGAAATTAAGGCAACTATCTGTAATTTTCAATGGTAATCGGCTTGTGTCCAAGTTTTGTATTTCAAGTTTTGTGAATCAGATTGCCCTGTTTCAGCAATAACTATAATCAACATTAAGACAATTCCCTATATATTAAATTTATGGAAAAATTAGGAAATTTTCTGTTAAGATTATGGCATCAACATCCATGCCTTTAGCACATATTTGGATAAAAAATATCCATAAACAGGTATGATGCCATTATATTTAACAATTGCAATGAGTTAAAATTTCTCAAAACACAACATTAAAATACTTCTCACGTTTTACCATCACTGGTATCAGGGTTGCTTCTCCTATTGTGATCTCGTATAGTCCTAGAGAAAAACAAACCTATTCATTCCTTCCTGTAGTCGATGTCCCAAATTTAATTGTCATGTTTGTGCTTTCAGTAGTACGTGAGAATTACAATTATCTATGATACCCTCAATCACAGTGTGTGATGCAATTAGTGTTTTGGATACAGTAAAATCTTACATATTATCGGAAAAAATACTGATGATGATGTTTTCATAATATGCATGATACTGAAAATTATAATAAGTTAACTTCTATGCTTAAGGAAATAAACTTGATGTTAATTCAAATAAAGAAAAATGAAAAAAAATATTTCCGTAACTCAAAATTTCTATAACTCGAGTAATTTTTGCTTTCCCTTGAGATTCAAGTTGTATAAGTTCCACTGTATATATACAAATATGTAAAAATATATTTCCATAACTTGAGTTTTCTTTGGCTCGAGTAATTTTTACTTTCCATTGAGATTCGAGTTATGGAAGTTTGTTATGATGACATTAATTTCCATTAAAAACATTAAATCACTGCAATCATTATGTATAATACCAGATCCCTTTAAAAGGATTGAGGTCATTGCCGAAGTATTTAAAGATTTTCATTGTTGAAGAGAAAAATGTTCACTTTTTTCCGATTAAAAGCAAATATTTACACTAATTCTGTTCGTATTTGAATTCTACCTTCAAAATATAAGAACTCCTTTCTTTCAGATAGACAACTGTTCTTTTCCCGAATTCGTATCCCAATTTAAAGTAATTTAAAAATGCATTTTTAGAAAGCCTTGCACTGAATCCCATGCTTTTCTTATGAGGTATTGAAATGGAACATTGGGGTTAAAAAGACCCCTTCAATATTAACTTTTTTGTTGTTTGATTTTTCTCATCGGTTGTGCCACTTGACCTACCTACATGCCAAATTTCAGATTTCTAGCCCTTCTAGAAGTACCCAAGAGTTTTATGTTAGTGAGTGAGTGAGGCAGAAGTAGCTATATTATTATAGATATACAGTCAAACCTAGTTATTTCGATCCCGGATATTTTGAAATAGCGTGTAATTCGAAGCTAGGAGCAGTCCCCGGCCAACATCATAGAATTATGCATACTTTTTAGTACGGATTATTCAAAATACGTCTACAATGAAATTCGAAGTCATGATCTGGTCCGGACTCTCGCAAATATTTCGTTTAACCCAAAACCGTTGCCCATATTGTGTGTTTAAGTGGAAAGTTCGTGCGCACACATGACAAAGGCATCGCGTTTTTGTTCTCCATTTCTCGCAAACAAAATATACATTGCCCCCAAACAGGTAACTTCTTTTTACTTATTTAATAGTCACCGTGAAATAAAATCATAGATGATAAAATCATCTTATCCTCCTCCTTTATTCCAGATTCTCGGATTACTTCATGTATACTGCTGTATTGTAGATCTCTACCTCTTCCCCATAAGTTTTTCAGAAAAAAACTTCAAATAAGGATAAACAAAGATGCTAGAAGCGCAGAGGAACAGGAGAGACGAGGTTTCGTATTTGACCACTCCACAAAAAATATAGGTTTTTATCTTAGTAATTTCAGTATGATCTTCAATGTTATTCTCACTCTCTTTGAACTGACACTTTCTTACAAATCACTTTCAAGTAAGATTCTCCCACTCTCTCTCACTCCCTCCTCCCCCCTCTCCCTCCACACCGCTCTCCCTCTGTTTTGAAATTTATCAAGGTTTTTCAGATTTAAGAAAATTTATTGCTTAAAAATATAGAGAAATTAGCAATCTCCGCGGCATACCCAGGATGAACACAATACACAGGACGATGCTGATGGGTTAAGAGGGTTTCTTACAATTTTAAGAGATCATCCATAAAATACGTCATGCTTATGTTTGCCTTTTTAGTTTTCCCTTCTCTTAAACTCGGCGTGCTATGCTAAGCTTGATCCCTACCCCTCACTCCTGCCTGCATGACACAATTCATGTATTTGAATCCCCTTGCCAGCAGTCCCTAAGTCACACGTGGTGGTGTTCGTGAATTAAGTGGTCACTTCAGCTCTGTTCACGAATTCACCGTGTATGAACTTGTAAGGTCAATATGTTTTGTAGCAGAATGGAAAGATTATATTGCGATTTTATTCTCCAAGTAGTGGATCATAAGAAATTTAGATTTTTTAAAGTTTGTTTATTTGAACCCGGATAATTCAAAGTTGTATTTTTGTGGTCCCTTGAACTTCAAAATAACTAGGTTTTATTGTATATGGGAAATTAATATTGGCAGCCTATTCATGTAATAAATCATGTTTTTTATTTATAGTGAAGAAACATAAGAATGATGGATATGGATATGCAGAAAGACAGTGGCAATTACTTCGACGTGGCAGATATGTGGAGTTTAATCTTATTTATGATCGAGGAACAAAATTTGGACTCTATACTCCTGGTGCAAGATATGAAAGTATACTAATGTCTCTTCCGTTGACTGCTGTAAGTTTTGCCACTTTAATTATTAATTTATTATTTCATCATATTGTGTTCTTATTTGTTTTTTATACTTTATTTTCAGAAATGGGAATACATGCACTCACCAAAACCAGGCTCAAAAGAAGCAAAGCTTACAGAAGTTCTGATAAACCCAAGAGAGTGGATTTAGACAAATTTGTTGTTGTTACATGTTATTTGATGGGGTTATGTTACTTCAAATCAAATATTTAGGAGCTTAAGATTTTGTATACTTTGATTTTGAAACAGAATTGGAAAATATTTTTATCATTCTGTAGCGGTAATTTCTTTTTCAAGAACTTGTTGCACTTTTTTAAAAATATTTATTATACTTTGGGAACTCACCATTAATATTTTTTTCTTAATTGCTTACATTTTGTATTTTTCTTTTAAAAACGTTTTAGAGAAGTAAAGACACAAGGTTGTGAAAAGAACAAAAATCAAACCATTAAACAATTATAGAATCCAATTATGGGAGCATTTATTTTTTACCAATAGTTTTTATAGAATTTTAAAATAAAGATATTTTGAAAATAGTTAATCCAACATTTCCTTTAACATAAAATTCATTCTTATATACAGACCAAATAATCGATAAAAATCTCACATTATAGGGCTTTTATTTTAACAATAAATGAGTTTTATTTCATTTTAATAATACCTTAATAAGAATTAATGATGATTCTTTTTTTTTAAATCTTTAAACAATGATTAATAAAAAAATGTAAAATGAACTACACAACCTTTTTGAACTTGGCATGCTTGCGGTTGGTGAATCTGGACTTTGCAACAACTTTTTTATGACCATTACTTGTATTTTGCACATATTACTTGTGTTTTGCACATATTACTTGCATTTCGCGTCATTTGTTTACGATGCCAACAAGCGTGAACTCCCTCTACTTTTTTGTTTCTACGTTCATTTTAAACTTGAACACCCTAGAAAAGGACATTATTATATTATTTATAATGCTCATTATTAACAGTTTTCAAAGTAAACAAACGTAATAACCATCGACTTAATTCTTTTGTAGCTCAGTTTAAACCTCACTGGCAATGGCACTATTTTCGATAATAGTCGAAGTTGCTGGCATCTAGTGGCCAAACTAGAAGTTATTGGCTAATGGAAAAGCATCCTGCATGTTTAATTTTTCACAATTGTTACGAGTATGACATTGAAAATATTCGTTCTTCACATATGAGGTTGCTGGTTTTTGACCAAAATATTTATATATTTGTATTTTGAATGTAATTTAAGGAACTGTTATTTTGTTAGGTTTTCATTGTTTATTATGAATTTTTAATGTAAATCTAAGAATTGCTATCATCTTGTAACGTAAGTTTTTCTGCCTTGTATTTTGAACGTGATTATCAAAAGAAATGTTATAACTTTATTACCCTGGGTTTAGATTTTCTGTTCTTTCTAATGTAATTAGTAAAAAAAATGGAACCACTTTTTAATGCGTGTTTTTTTGTGGCTTGGAAATGTTTGTTGCAGAATCCAGGAAAACATTTGTGCATGATGTACTCAACATTCCATTTCAGTAGTTCAATTTAAATTAAACCATTTCCTTAGAATGAAAAAAAGATCAAATATCACATTCGAAATTTTGTGGAGGTAAACTGTACAAGTGCAGAAAGAAGTCACTTTGTTATGCTTGGTTTTCATTTGCTATTACGTGTTTTGAAGGTAATTAAAAGTTTTTTTTACTTTATAATGCTAGGTTTTTTATTTGCAGTTACGTTTTATTTTATTTTCTGTTAAACTGCATTATTTATGATAAAAAATTATTTTTTAGGTTGGCTGGGAACCACTCTCTTGTAATAACATGGCATCGTACGGGAAAATAGGTCTTGCACTTCACGAATTTGCATTTTGCATCAGTTTTCCGGAACCAATTATTCGCGAAGTTCAAAAAGGTGGTGTAATGTGAAAAATATTTAAAATCCTTTTCAAGCTTAATATACAGTTGACTAAACTGGGTCAATGTTGGATAAATAAAAGTAAATTGTATTGGCAGCATTTGCTATTGATATCACAGCTGAAGTTCAAATAATTATTATGTTACTTACAAAAATAAATAAATATCGGTCAAGAAAATTTGTCTTTTAAAATATCAATTCAACATAATAATTACATATTTTGCAACCTCCAGTTACACCTTTTTATCTAGATCAATATCCTCGGATTCGCAAGCAGCTGTGCTCGGACCAGTCATTTTCCTGAACAGGCTCATAAGCTTATGAAATCTGCTCGCAATCTGAAATTTTCAAAAAGAAACTTTAACTATTATTAAATTAGCATAGCATTATTACATATAAACAGTGATGTAACTCAAAAATAGTAAGTGCTTTACAGTTAAAATTTAAGTGAACAGCTGTCCCTAACTGTTGGTACTAGAATAATATTAAGCTCTAAAAATAGATAATGAATTTAATTATATGCTGTATTTTTTTTAACTGTCTATATCAGAGGTGGTCAAACTGTGCCTCTTTTAACTTAGTATTCGGCTAAGGAATATGCGTTATAACTGAATTGCTTCGGAAAAAGGTTATGTTTTACTGTTCGTAAATTTATGAGCACAGAATGTTTGTCATGCGGCTCTCCAACTTCTGAAGATTATTGTATACGGCTCTGAGAATAAGTAAGTTTGGGGACACCCCTGGTCAATAGGAAAAATGCCTACCTCAGCAACACTTCTTCCTGGTAGTTTTTGCCTTATTTTCACTAAAGTGTTACTTTTTCCTCCATCCACTTGAAATGTCTGCAATATAATACGGTCTTCTTCCCTTGTCCATGGGATTTCCTCCGTACTCAAACTTCCAGTTTCAGTGGAACTTCCGGTACACTGTTGGCCTTCCTGATGGGGTGAAAACTGTTACATTATTTCTTGGTCTGAAACTGTCACCATAATCAACGAGTATAAACTTAAGAGAGAACTGATTTAAGCAATAAAGCCTAATAATAATAAAAAATATTAACACATTAACTACAGAGTAAATTTGTGTACTATTTACACAATTGCATAACATCTATAAGAATATTAATGCAAAAAGAAGTCAATCATGATAGAATATCTAAGAATTTTATAAATTAAAAAAAAATGCGTTCCAAATCAGTCACTGGACTATCACTCAAAAAAGAAAAAGTGGGTCGATATTAAAGGAATTTGTTAAGTAAGCCTTTTACTCTGAAAACTTCTCTGCTCTTGTTAAGAAACCATTACTTTATGAGGCTCCTTTCTACACAACAGAAATATGAAACAAGCTGATGAGGAAGTATCTAATTTCCACAAAAGATGGATAGAAAGTTCTAATAAAACGAGGAAAATACCACTTCTCAAATTGAAATGGAAGGAATATACAAACTTGTTCTTTAATAATAACGTTGGTATATTATGAAGATCATGATAACATGGAGATCATTTCCACTGCATTAATTTTTACTTGGATTTAACACTCGATTGTGGTAGCTCTCAACATTATTAGAAAAATGCATTGAAGCTTATATGACAAATACATATAACTGAAATTCATTGAAACTGGATTCTGTTGGGTGTTAACTCGATCACTAATAACTAAAGCCCAGAAGTTCAGGCTAAATGCCTTTTTTTTTCAAATATGCCTTTTTTATCCAAAAACACCTATTTTTTACTATTTAACTCAATTTTTTGCCAAATGTCATATTCCTTTTTGCCAAATCTCTTAAATTTGGCCACTATACTGTTTTGTTTGACTCTGCAAGGATGGTTTTTACCCACCCAAGGTTCAGTATCATAAAATTTTGATCATTGGCACAGCTATACCTTTATCTTAATCCGACCACTGCTATTGACCTGAGTTCACTTTTGGGAAACCCGTCTCGAGAAGGCCTAATGAACCCTCCCTTTCACTCCTAGCATCCCTCAATTGTCTTTTGGCTTTAAAACAGTACATAACAGTTGTTTTTTAACAAATTGCTTGTGTGGTGAATGTGCCACTTCCATTCCAGTGAACACAAAACCTAAAGTGAGTGTTTCCACAAAGCAGAGACTGAACAATTTCATTAAAGAGTTTGGTGTTAATATTTTCTTGACAGATGGTTCAGTGCTATGTTGTAAACTTTGTGAAAAGTCGGTGAATTCGGAGAAAAAGTACTTTGTCTTGCAGCATATAAGTACAGTGGAACTTCCATAAGTCGAACTTAAGAGAAACAAAAAAATATTTGAGTTATAGAAAATTTGACTTATGGAAATATGTTTTTCCCATAGAGATTTTGTCCAGTAAAATTAATTCACTTCGAGTTTTGGAAAATTCGAGTTATAGACGTTCGAGTTATGGAAGTTCCACTGTACCTCAAAACATAAAGCTGCAGCCGATAAGAAGACTGAGGTCAGTATACCATTGTTTTGTTCTTCTAGACAGTCGGAATTTTTCTTTAACTTGTGTACATCTTTTGTCGAAGCCGGTATTCCTTTATGGAAATTAGAAAAGTTCTTTGAAAGGGTTTTTGGAAAAATATATGAACAAGTGAGTCAACATTGAAAAAACCTATTTAGATAAAGCGTACAACTGTGTTATCCTAAAAATAACAATGTTGGAGACAAGAAAATTTGGATCTCTATCGACGAGACTACCGACGCTGTGAAATGATTTGTTGCAAACATCATAATAGGAACCATGGAGGTTAGTCAGCCATCAAAAATGTATTTACTTACGTCAGAAGTTTTGGAAAACACAAATGGCTCAACAATCGCTCTACTTTTCACCATAGCATTGGATCTTCTATGGCAGGAAGCGAATCTTGAAAAGATAAAAGAAGTTGTCAACACTTTCGATGAAGAATTCGCCTACTCCATACGTATCGTCAAAGAACTGGAAAAGAAGTCAGTCAGCCACGATTTGGCATACATCACAGCCTACTTCTCAAATTTGCCAGACACCATTACATTACTTGAAAAAAGGGAGGAGACATTGATCAATTCACTGAAGGTGAAATGTGCAGTGCTCCAGATGAAAAGGGTGAAGTTGTAAAAACAAGTGTGAAAAGTGTTGTGCGCCAACAATGATTTAGATAAAATTAAAATAATTGCGAAAATTCTAGAAGGGGACGATAGTGCAGAAATTGAGGCGAGTCCCGCAGCATGCTTTAAATACGCCCGTCACTTCCATGGAGGTAGAGAGATCCTTTTCACTTTTAAAAAACATCTTAACTGACAGAAGACTAGTTTTTAATTTGAAATTTTAAAAAAACATCTCGTCTCATGTAACAGTTCATAATTTGAGGACGTTATCAATAGCGGTCGCAATCATATTTTATTGAAATGTTATGCCTACTCCATATAAATTCCATATAATAGTAATATTTGGGTTAAAATAAATGCCTTTAATTTTAGTGCCTATTTTCCTGTTTTATTGTGCCATTTTGCCTGCCTATCTTGACATTTTATAGTGCCTGAACTTCCGGGCTCTACTAATAACCTTTACACAATAACTAATATGTATTTATTTTGCTTTTGTAAAAAATATTTTTATAATAAATTATTAACTTGTGTTGTTTTAAGAGAGTAATATAATGATATTATTCATGAAGTTTTACAAAACAATGAAGTTTTTACACAACTAATATTCATTAATAAAAACTCAGATTTGTAACAAATTGAAGAAGCTAGAACAATCTTAAATTTAGGCAACTTAAAAACTGGAAGCTGCAAAAGAGAGGGATTTCAGTAAACAATGACAATAAAATCAGCCAAATTCAATCAAAAAATCCATCATTTACCTGACCTGATTTAGATTTCTTCTATTTTCCACTAATTTTATTTTAAGAGTACTGTTTTTGACATGACATCATCAGCTGTGAAGATTGAGCATAGAGAGACATATATTGTTGTCAAAGTGAGGGCAGATTATAACATCTTAAATTGAAACTAGTAGTCTTTCAAATTAATTAGCAAAACCAAACATTTTTTAATTTTATTTGATTCATAAATATGGATTTCTACAAAGTTACAGCTAGGTCAGTGAATTACCATATTTACTCGCATATAAGCAACTTTTTTCAATCGAAGATGCAGCTCATATGTATGCAGTATGTGACAGGTAAAAAATTATGTATGTATATAAAAGCCCAATTGTTTGTTTGTTCGAATGCTGATGTAGTGCCTCTGATGATGAATTATGGAAACACAACTCAAGAACGGGAAGTACAATTTCAACTATTTTTTGATCTACCTCTCTCAAAACGTAACGTAAAACATAATTTTTTCAAGTTTTCGTGATAACTCCCATTGTATGTTATGTATGGTTATTTTGTACATGTGTTTTTTGTTCATTTGTTTTTTAATAAATAACTACCATTAAATAGTTTCCTATACATCATATCATATATATCTATACTTACCCTGTGTATTTTCCATTAATTGTTTTTAAATGTCTCTCTCTATGCATGATTTTATATACAGGGCGATTCGTACGTCAATACATAAGGAGCTTATTTCCAAGGCCATTCCCAGTCAGAAATGTCATATGAACTAATGGTATTTGAAATTCAATATGATTTGAACTTAATTAAGCTGTTAATTGGAACAAGTTCTTCCATGGCAAAGTTCAGTTTATGATAAATGTTTAAAATGGCAGCCTTCAACTTGGATACACATCCTGATTCGTTTGACCACTAAATGTGTAAGCTTACCAAGAACTTCAGGGTCATTTAAGTGTCATGCAGCATCTAAAAACCGATGAATTAGTTCACCTCTTGTATTCACTTTGCGTTCATACACCAAGGCTTTCATGTGACTCCACCTATGGAAATCTAGTGGGTTGAGGTCTGGTGACCTTGGTGGCCAACTCTGCAGATCTCCATGACCAATCCACCAATCAGGTAACTGGTGCATGCACACCCAAGCTGCATTTCAAATAGCTCCATAACCAATGAGAATCAAACCCATGTTCATCTGACAGGAAATGGCCTCAGGAATAAGCTTCTGAAGTATTGACATTAAGTCATGAATCACCCTGGATATCACACTGAGAGGGACAATGACATTTTTGAGGGGAGAGAGCAAAGTTTGTTTCCAAAGCTAGAGCTGGGATGAGAAAACTTTTGATGAGATGGGCTGCCCTAGCAGGTGTGGTTTCTTAGGCGAGCCACATTAGGGTTCAAATTGGATGTTACTTAAGAGATTGCAAAAGATTCTATAGTGAAAATTGACAAATAATAATTTGTAGCGTCAAAACTTCACAAGAAAAGGTTTTCCGATCTTAATTCTAACCAACAAAAACACAATAATTCGTATTCGATTTCACAGTTCGCTTTCATAGTGGAATCGCATAAGATCCTTTTGCAGGCTGTAGTTTCCTCATCCCTAGACTACAGCGACCATAGCAATTTTGAGTGACTGTCAGTGAATATACCCAATAGGTGTGAGAAAGTATAGGAGAGATTTTATGACTGAAAAAAAACTTGGAATGAAGTTACTTAGACTTGCTGAAGTGATAAATGGAGGAGAGATTTTTGAAGAACAGCATTTTGAAAAGTGAAACTTACAAAGGATTTTTAACATTTTTCAGCTTAGCCTTGCTAAAAAATCAGAAATCTTTTGGATGAAGATTTCGAAAATGGCGGCAGAGTAGTAACAGCGCCCCTAGAAGCAGAAATATGAACTTTCTTTTCAAAACAGCACTCGCTTTAGCAGATGCCATGATGCTACTCAGGAACAGCATACATATAGACGGAAATACATATGAACTCTTTTGAGTGAAAACTTCAAAATCTCATATGTAAATCACACTAGCAGAGCATAAACAGCGCACCTAGACACAGGAATACTATTTACAATATTTACACTTTGAACCAAGTATGAATGCTATTGAAAAGATGTTCAAGTTTGGCGCTGCTATCATGTTTTTACCCTTTCCACTCAAATTCTGCCCCTTGGTTCGAGTTGCCACCTCTCTGGGTTTGACCCGGAGTCTCCGGGTTTTGACACCTTGTCTACGGGCTCCAGGTTTCGTTGTTATTTCTCTGGGTTTGTGAGTTTTATTATACATTTTAAAATTATTCAAATTTTTTATATTAGAAACTTGGCTTAGCACTTTTTTAAATATGAATCAGTTAAATATGCTCATAACACACTATTAAATTTACAAATTTTGTAATAAATTTTTAATTATAAATTCAATAATTAATTTTGAAGAAAAGATTTATTTAATTTATTATAATTTTGGGTTATTTCTAGAAAAAATTTATTCGGATAAAGATGAAGCGCAGCCAGAAACTTCAGGTTTACCATCAGAAGTTCTGAATAAAAAAAGGAAAACATACCATAATTACGAGTGTACATTTCAGGATGATTGGAGTAAAAAAAGCGAGTATTGCAAGTGGCTTAAAAAGGTCAACAAAGTTACTGCAATATGTACCATATGCAAAATTAGATTTACTGTAAAACATGATGGTGAAAAGGCAGTTAAGACACATCTCAATAGTAAAAAACATGAAGCAATGTCAAAAATTCTCACTTAGAATCACTTATTAACTACATTTATTCCTATAAAAAATACGTCTGAAGAACTGAATATTGCTATTATAGAAATAACACAAGTTTATCATGGTGTAAATCACCACCATAGCTATGTTAGAATTGATTGTGGCATGAAAATTAATTCGAAATTATATTCCGATCCCATTATCGGGAAAAAAGTTCATTGTGGAAGAACTAAAGCCGAAGCAATTGTAGAAAATGTCCTTGCACCCAAATCTATAGAACTAACACTTAATGAACTGGGAACAAGCACTAATACTGCTATTCCTTTTTCTCTAGCAAGTGATGTTTCGAACAAAGGAAATCGTAAACTGTTTCCAGTTGCTGTCAAATATTTTGATATTAACAAAGGTGTTCAGAACAAAACTATAGATTTTTACGAGGATAGCGATGAATCATCTGCAGCAATTACCAAGCAGTTGACTGCTTGTCTTAAGAAACATGGACTTGATATTGCAAATGTAAGTTCGTACACAGCAGACAATGCGTCAGTGAACTACGGAAAACATAACCCGGTTTTCCAAAAACTATCTTCTATGAATTCGTCAATTATAAAAAGTAACTGTAATTGCCACATCATTCACAATGCCGCCAGAAATGCCTGTAAAGCATTATCATTTGATGTTGAAAATTTAATTTTAAAAATATTTGCGGAATTTTCTAACTGCAAAAAAATCAGAAATACTGAAACAATGTTTCGAATCTTTAGAAATAGAATATGAGGACATACTACGACATTTTGTAACAAGGTGGTTATCGTTTTACAGAGCTCTTGGGCGGATTTTAAGTTCTTGGCCTGCAGTAAAAATGTACTTGATGCAGCAAGGAGAGGAAGAAACCAATAAGACAATTTGGGCATTTGTAAAAGATCAACAGGATGAATTACAGGATTATATCAAGCCACAATTATCTTTTCCTGAGCGCTATCTGTATTTTGTACATCATTTCATGTACATTATGACACAAAGTGTTCTGCTACTAGAAAGTAACACAATCATGAGTTCAGATATATATGAAATAATGTATACCTTGAAAGACAAGCTTGAAAACAGACTGATCAATTCTTTGGAAGTAAAGTGAACTCAAGTTTAAGTTATCTTAATGTCTATGAAAAACAAAAATTTGTTAAAGAAGCAACACAAGTTTACTCTAGAGCTATTAACTATCTTAAGAAGTGGTATAATTTTGAAAACAATCCTTTTCAACATTTTTCCATTATTAATTTAAAAAATGAAAAACTTGAATACCAAGACTTTTTAAATGCCGTAAATTCTGCCCAAGCCCAACTGGATGAGGATAAATTGTATGATGAGATACATTTGCTTAATAACATACCTCCGCAAGTACAAGCACTTGATTTGTCGATTGACAAAAAATGGGTGAAAATATTATCAGATCGGGATGCATTTACAGAATTAACAAAGCTTGTAGCAAAAATTCTCTCAATTCCAGTAAGTAATGCTTTTGTGGAGAGAATTTTCTCCATAATGGGCAATGCATGGAGCGATAGGAGAAACAGAATGCTAGTGGAGTTGGTGAAGGCTGAACTACTTACCAAACTCAATTTTAATATGAATTGCCAAGAATTTTACGACTTTGTCACTAAACCTGAGCAGGTCGAACTACTTAAATATACAATTGGTAACGAAAAATATTCTTGGAAGAAGCTGACTGTGATTGTGAGAAATGTTAATAATAAAAATTAATATTACTATAACCAATTATAGAGATGTATTGATTTTTGCTATTAATATTTTTTTATTTATATGATTAATATTTCTGTCAAGTACTATTAAAAAAGATATTTTGATATTATGTACTGTGATTTGATGTGTATAGTTTAACATTCTTTGTATTATACAAAATAAAAATAACTATATCACATATTTTATTTTTAGACTGCCCTCATAATAACTCCGGGTCAGAAGAACACAGGAAATTAAAAAGTACATAATGTATTTTTAAATTTCCCATTTCCAAAAATATAAGATTTTAGTTCAGATTTAAAAATCTCACGTTTTTTACTTTAAAATATCATCATCATCATCATGTTTCTGTCTGAAGACAGGTTTTAACTGAATCGCTGCCTCCATTTCTCTCTCTCCCTAGAAGCCTCTTTTATACCTCTATAAGTATTATATCCCTGCTTTATATTCTCTAATATTCCTATTCTTTTTCTCTCTCTTCCTCTTCTTCCACTAATTTTTCCTTCTAAGATCGTCCTTTGTAAACACTGTCTTCTCAATATGTGCCCTATCCAATTTGCTTTTCTTTTCCTGATTGTTTTTATTAGCATCCTTTCTTCTCCCACCATTTCTAATACTTCTTCATTTCTCTTCCTCTCTGTCCATTTCACTTTCATCATTCTCCTCCATACCCACATCTCAAAACTTTCTAAATATTTTTCCTCCTTTCTCCTTACCGTCCATGTCTCTGCACCATAAAGAGCTATGCTCCATATGTAGCATTTTGCTAATTTCTTCCTTGTTTCTAAATTTATTTTCTTGCTTGTGAGAAGCTCCTTCTTCTCGTTAAATGCTGCTTTTGCCATTGCAATCCTACTTCTGATGTCCTGTGTACTACTTCCATCCTGCGTTAAATACTGCCAAGATATTTGAAACTACTTACTTGTTCCAATTTTTGGCCATTTACCATTATATTTAATTCTTTATGTTCCTTTGAAACCACCATGACTTTCGTTTTTTCTGTATTGATCTTCATTCCATATTGTTGGCCAACCTCCACTAGTCTGTCTGTCATCCTCTGAAGCTCTTTCTCGTCTTCTGCTATTCATCCCTGATCATCGGCATATTTAATGGTGGTAATACTTTCACCTCCTATCTTAAATTCTCTCTCTTCCATCAACGCTTCTTCTGTTATTGTTTCTGCATAAATATTAAATATCGCTGGTGAAATAGGACATCCCTGCCTCACTCCCCTCCCTATTGAAGTACTTTCTGTTTCTTCTCCTTCAACCCTGACTCTAATCTTTTGATCAAAGTAAAGGTTTTTAAACAGTCTTTTATCTTTCCAATCTATTCCTATTTTATTTAAAATACCCAACATTTTATCCCATTTCACTAGGTCAAAAGCTTTCTCTCAATTTACAAAACAAAAATACATACCTTTATTGACTTCTAGCGTTCTTTCTATCATCATCCTCATACATCCTATAGCATCTCTAGTCCCTCTTCCTCTTCTGAAACCAAACTGATTATCTTGCAGCTCCTTTTCTATTTTACCTTCAATTCTTTTGGTTATTATTCTGGTTAGAACTTTAGCTGTAAGAGAAATTAAATTAATTGTTCTGTAATCCTTACTATTTTTTGCATTGTTCTTTTTCTCCAGTGGTACCATAACAACATCTAAAAAATCTTCAGGCCATATGCCAGTATCATATACTTGGTTAAAGAATATTGTGAGTTGCTTAACTGCTTTCGACCCCAAAACCTTAAGAACGTCCACTGGTATATCATCACTCCCAACAGCCTTCCTTTCAGACTCGAGAATACTTGGTCCTAGCTGATCTTTTTCCACATCCTCTTTTTAATTTAATTCAATATTTCTTGGCTTTCCTTCTTTGTCATACAGCACCTCAATGTATTCTTTCCAGACATTCTTTACATTGTCTGGCTCCGATACTATTTTACCACTTTTGTCCATGATTCCTTTATGTCCAATCTTTCTTGCCTTTTTCTTGAATAGTTCCCTTGCTTTACTGTGCATGAGGTCTGTTCTACAAATTCTTTCACACTCAACAATCTCCTCGCATTTATCATTTATCCACTGTTCTCTGGCTTTATCTGTTTCCCTTCTTAAAGCATTATTTAACTCCTTGTACTTTCTTTGGCCTTCTTCATTGTTTATGTTCTTCCACTTTCTCCGCTCTTCCATTTTTTGCAGCATGGCTGCTGTGATCCAGGGTTTTTTGTTTCTTTCACCCGTTATCTTTCCTACCTTCTTCTCCATTACATCTTTAATGTTGCTATGGATGTATCTCCACTCCTCATCTACATTCTTCCTATTTTCTTCAGCTCTCTCCCCCAACCTTTCCTCCAGCTCAGTCATGATAGCCTCCTTGTTCTTAAGGAGTTCCTCTAAGTTCCATTTCTTGTTAACTCTTATGTTTCTCTTAACGCTCTTCAGTCTACATTGTATATTTGCCACCAAAAGGTTGTGGTCAGAATCGATATCTGCCCCTGGTAGTGTTTTCACATTTTTAATGCTATTTCTAAATCTTTCATTGACTAGTATGTAATCTATCTGGTATCGTCTCTGGTTTCCTGGACTTCTCCATGTGTAAAGTATCTGCTGGTGATGCTTAAACCATGTATTAGTTACAATCAATCTATTTCTATGGCAGAATTCCACAAGTTTATCCCCTCTTTCATTTCTCTTCCCTAGTCCATATTTTCCCACTATGTTATCTTCCTGTCCCTCTCCGACTACACTGTTCCAGTCTTCCATTACTATGGTGGTGATCCTTCCTTTTCCCTCCTCCTCCAATATCTCCATAATCTGTTCATACATTTCATCCACTTCGTCGTTGCCAGCATTAGTTGTTGGCATATACACTTGAATTATAAGCATTTCCACTGGCTCCATCTGAAGTTTTACGGCTATTAAACTATCATTAACTGTCATTACCTTGCTAATTCTTTCAGCTATCTCTTTTCTCATTATAATCCCCACTCCCCTTTCCTTTTTCTCTCCTCCTGAGTAAATAATCTTAAATTCGTCTGTATTTATCTTGCCTTCTCCTTCCCATCTAACTTCACTAAGACCTACTATACCTAAATTGTTCCTTCTCATTTCCCTTTTTAAATTCTGTAGTTTACCTCCTGAATTCATGGTCCTAACATTCCATGTGCCTATTCTTAATTCCTCACTACTTGCTTTCTTATTAATCTTACATTTCCTCTGTGCATCCCCTAGGGTAGTCCCCACCCGGAGATCTGATTGGGGGACTATTTTACCTCCGGAATATTTTATCCCAGAGAGATCCATAGAGGTATTTGCAGCTTTTCAGCCTATCATGGGAAATATAATGAAGTAGTTTCACAAGAGTGATTACCCATCTGTAGCTATTCAGATCCACATGATCACCACCTACAGAGGTACTGTGCAAGCTGCTGCCCTTGCACAGGGGGATGTAAAACCCCCAAGACTGCTTCTTAGTCTGACTCTTCCCCTCAGACCTTTCCGGCTTGGATGATCCTACCAGGAGAATTATCTCCTGCCGGGATAGCTCTTTGGTTCACAAGAGTACACAAACCCTCCCACCTCTGTAAGGTTATGCAGTCCTTAGGGAGGGTAAAAATATCAGGCATTGTTTAAAATCTCCGGATTAGAACTCAGTGCAAGGTGGTAACTCTACTCTTGGTTCCCACAGTTGGTAATTAAATTTAAGTTAATTTTTAATTTGTTGTAATTTAAATCATCGTATTGTCCTTAATGTAACGCGGTTTGTTTTTGCAAAAAATGAAATTTTAAAAGTAGTCCCCGCGTTATATTTGAGTAATAGTAATTTAAATGATCGTAAAATCGTGTTTCGAAAAATCACCGTACATTCCGCACATCTACTAAGTGATACAAGATACTTGTTACATTGTTAACACATCAGGCATCCATATTACAATGTACTTGAAAAGCATCCGAGGCGAAAATAGATCAAGTTCAGTCGGTGGCTAAACTCCTCATTAATCATTGAATTTAAGCTATCAAGGCATCGGCATATTCTTTGTACCTACCTTAGTGAGTTTTTACCCATCTGTTATTTTTAAAATGGGTGACAAAAAGGATGTTGATCATATTGAGAGAAAAAAAGTTCTTCCAAATCCCAGGTTAACAGAGGAAACCGATGAAGTTATAACATGAATTTTAAAAGCCGTGGCTCATGGGGTGGAAAAAACTAACACTATTCAAGCTTTGAAAAAATATGATGTTCCTGAAGTAAATATACCTATGATGTCTATGTACAATTTTCCAGACAAATGTAATGGAAACCCAAGCATACTATACATATTAGTATTTTAATTCGGCATATATTTTAATATTACTACTATTAAAAAGTGTGCTGGTTTGGTAAATGAATAAATAGATATACTCTTTATAATCTTAGCTCTTTTAACACTGATTTTATTGTTAGTCATACTGTAACAAATGAGCGAGTTTAAAAGTAAAATCCGTTTAGCTAGTTTTCCTTTTCCAGCAATTTACACTTCCTCGCAATTTACACTTTTTTTCTCAGGTCCCTAGAAAAGTGTAAATAAGGGGTTTTACTGTATCTGTAAATTAATTTTCTCCATTCTTTGATCTGCATGGTAAGTTGTACAACTCAAGATAATTTTTTTCAAGAACAACATTATAACACAAGGACCTAACATACATGTTCCCTAATATGTTAGCAAATTTCTACCAAAACAATGCAAATGGAGACAACGTAATTCAAGGTCTAGCTGAACAATATTTCCCTCATCTAACTTCTAGTTAAACTAATTAAAAGGCTTAGTTAAATAAAAGGTAATTATTAATTGCATACATACCCCATCTTGGCTTCCATGAGAAGTTAATTTATCCACATTTTTTTCGCAACAATGCATATCGTCATTTTTCACAATTCCAACTGTTTGCTGTTCTGATGAAAACACATCACTTCCATTATTTGACAAAGACGCCTTTCCATCCTTTCCTGAAAAATCAACTCCACAACTAGTGTCCAATTTCTGCAGAACAATTGTATCCACAACATGGCTATTTTCTACTGTAACAGATTTGTGTGCAATGGATGATGTTTTTGAATCTTTGCCCTTGGATGCAGGAGTCCTAGACCCTTTACCCATTGAGCGTGGCTGTGCTCTAGGAGACGTAGTGACATCCGTGAGCTTAACGGCTCCTACTTCTTCTTCCGACTCGGTGCCTTGTAATAAACGCACTTTTGGAGGAGGGGATGTGCTCTCATCTTTGTTATCATTTGCCTTGCTCTTTTTCCGTGTACGACCTTTACTGAGACGAGGAGGTGGCACGGGAGTATCTTTCACAACAAGACGCTGAAAGTCAGCAGGGCTGTCAAATACTACCCTAGCAGGGCGGACACCTTTAGCTGTCTGTAAAACCACACGACCATTCACAAACTGTAATGAAAGAGTAACAAAGCTCAGTATTACATTATTTCATATAAAATAGTTTAAACTAAAAATATGAAAACAATGATAAATTTAAAATTACACAAAAAATCAGACTACTATCAACCAGAAAATTTCACTGCTACAATACTAAGGGTATGGGTCACTATCAGACCAAAAAGTTATGCCAGTGAGAAATGATAAACTGCACTAAAACCTGTATTGGTTTCTTGACTCAGAAGACATACGTGTTTGTCCCTCATCTGTCAAGATCAAGAACCAGTGAGTGATGGATTCATTTGCGCAAAAAATGTCACTAGCAGACAAAAGTAAAAAACCCAGACATTTTAGCATCAAACTAAAAAGACAATTATTTCCAATGTCCCTTGTATCAGCTAACATAAGGTAAAAAAAATTACTTGCATATAAGGTGCACTTTTTCCCAAATTTTGCATCGCAAGAATGAGGATGTGGCTTACATGCCAAGGAAATAAATCAAATCGGTCCAAAAATGTGAGATTTTCATTAAAATTCACCAGAACTTACCTAATGGCTTAATGATTCAATATTTTGTATAAGACATATAAAGAAGAATTATTATTACTAGCCTAAGTATCTAGTGTTGCCCATGTAAATCCAATACTTTACATATGTAAAACTGGAGAACTTGATTCATATGATTTCCTATAAGTCACCTATCTTGGGTGTCACAAAATGCTCTTCTCCAATTCTTTCAGAGCCTCACCCCTCCTTACCAGGAATGGAGAATTTCCACTCATTTCTTACAAATACAAAACTTTGCATTTTCTCATTCAAATTCTATTGATGCCAAGGAACTGCAGTGTTGCTTTCTTTAAGCCGTCAAGCACTCTTCCCTTAGAAATTTAGTAATCGTCTCAATTGCTATACATGCATCTCAGGGTATCTTCGTTTACTCTAGGGCTGCTGCATTTATTCATATCATTTTCCCATTGTTTTTATTCCCCTAAAATTGCAGGAGTTCAATCCAAGACAAAGATTATTTGTGTAGACAACAATTACAAAGCCATGTTTTCCTCTTCCGTGAAACACCAAATAGAAAATTTATTTCGAGAAAGTATAACATTTGCTATAAAAAGTCAAGAAGAGCACATAATTACAACTTATAGTTTTGGAGATAGAAATTTGAAAAAGTGCCAAATTTGCCATTATGTATTTTGTCTGCATTGATTGACACAAAGATATTTTGTTGAGAACAATTGAAAAAACCATATTTTTCTCTCCCCGAGTCTTATATGATCCATGAGGTAGCAATAAATATTTATTCAGAGACAAAAATTCGAGAATTTTTAACATGCAAGCCCCATAAACAGAGGAAAAATATCACCTGGATTTGAACCCTGGTACTTCAGAGAGAAAGGGATGCCTCATTGCTCTTCAGCGCAAAAAGACTAAAACTGCCAAATTTTGGCATATTCGGTGGCTGCCATGAGCGCCAAAGATGTTCAGCAAAAAAAAAACAAATTTTCACGTTCAAAATAAATAAATTTGCATATTGGTTTTACGCCTCTTAAAAAATCGATGAGATGAATATAACAATCTATTCTTTTATGTGTTTTTGGTCCAAGTTTCTACAATGATTATAGTAAGTAATTTTAAAATACAAGGCAAAAATACGGTGCACTCATTATCACGCTATCCTAAAAGGGGAAAAAAGTAAGACTCCTGAAATTGATCACAAGACGTTGGAATTGGATGAAAACCTAACCCTTGATTTTCTCCTGGATAAAGTGGATTCCATGCACAATTTGATTAAACTGGCTCTCCCACTGTCCAAGAAAATGCACTATGTACTCATTCTCATACTATTCTAATGGAGAAAAAAGTAAGGCTCCTGGAATCGGACTTGGGACCTTGGAATTGAATGCAAACATAGCCCTCGACCTCCTTCTGGACAAAGTGGTTTCCTTGCAAAATTTGGTCTTTCGCAGTATCTGAATGCATAGAGGACAGAAAGACAGACCAATGACAGAAACCCTTCTTTACATTTTAGTTCAGTGGTGCCCAACCTTTTTACATGGTGGGTTGCATCGAAGGATGCAAATCCTTCAGCGGGCTGCATTAGAAATTTCCAATTCTTCGGAAGTCCAGATTATAGTTTAAATCAAAAGTTACCTATATAATCTGAGGTGCCATATAAGGAAAAATTAATTTAAAATAAGGTTTATATTGTTAACATTTCAATATTAAAGGCTTTACTACCAAAATTTTCATATAAATGTATGAATTTGTGCGTAACATTTTTCGGATTGGTTTTTCATCATAGCTTTGCAGGCCGACCAAAAACCCATTGGGGGTAATAGGTTTGGCACCACTGTATTATATTATTGATGACAGAGTCAAAACAAGTCAGTTTTTGCTGATGAATGCAGCAGAAATCACCAGGGTTTCACAAGAAAAATGCTGTCGCCTATCATATGTGAAGGCATCGTTACAGTTTGGTCTCACAATTCTATCAGGAGAGGCATTTAAGTGTTGTTGCTTTTTTTGCCTTGGAAGTTGTTTTGATTTCTTGTTGTTTTCCACGTTCAGCACGTTTGGGTACAAAACTGCACATCCCACAAATTTTGCATGTAGGTCTCTATCAGCTGAATTGTGCTAACATTTCACCAAGTTTACAGGTCTGGGTTAGAACACTGTCCCAACCCATGCCCGCAAACTTTTTAACCAAATCTATGTTTTACATATTATGATGAGAAAAATTATTCTTTGGTGAAGTCGCTGGATCCTCTCGGCACAAAAACAGCATGACCAAAATCAATACCTCAGAACAAAGTGCTATATACATTGCTTCTGTGTAGCAGTATCTCAATATCAACTCTTTCTGAGCTTCTGCACTCACTATTTACAAAATCGCTGACTTAGAGACTATTCACAAATTTTGTGATACAAAAGGGATGGTGAAGTCTGATAGTGTTACTTTATGCTACAGTAGGTAACAGGGTTGCCAAATGTCCGCATATTTACAGACAGACCATAAAAAACAGTAAAAATTGGACGTGTCCATAAAAATATTTAGATGTCTGTAAAAATGGTAAAAAATTTCCAGAGGTTTAAAGCAGTGGTAGTCAACCTCTTTAGTCGGCATACCCCTTAAAATATTTTTGACAAAATTTGTGTCCTCTGGTATATTTTAAAGATAACAAAAAGTTATTATTGGGTTGAGTCTACAAATATATATGTATTTTCTAATTATGTGATTTACGTATATTTTACGCATGAGATAATTATTAGATGTAGCTTCACTATTTTTTTACATTAGATATCCTTAATATCATATGAAGGGGTCAGGGGAAAAAGGGGCAAAGTCCAATTTTGGCAATATTTGACTAACACTTCCCTCTTATGAATTTTTTTGTGAAATACATGAATAACTTATCAGAATTGACCAAAGATGGCGGCAACTACATGAAAATCAGGATTGAAAATATTCCATACAGGGGAAGAAAGGGTTATGTCCTGTGAGACCGGTGAAAAAGGGGCTAAGTCCTTCCTGTGCATGTCTAAGCTCTCGCCACATTCGTGTCTCTCTACAATCTATAGATTACAGAAAGTAACTAGGTTATGTTTGAATGTTTTGCCAGTGTTTATTATATTAAACTGCAAGTTAATTTAAATTTACACAATAATTATGGCCAATAATAGTGATAGTGAGATTTGTGGTGGTTTAATGGAGAAGAATACCAAGAAATGAAAAATTCATGGAAGACTAACTGATGTTAAAAAGAAGATTAAACTTCAGTTAGGTAATGACTGCCAATGCTCCAAAGGACGGGCATTGTCACGGAGGAGAATGACCCTTGTGGACAGCCGACTGTGTCTTTTGGGCCCGATGGCTGGCTTGACATTGTTTGTGAGCAGATCGCTGTAATAAGCCACATTCATTGTTCTTTGCTCTATCAAAAATCAATGAAAACAGGTCCCTCCACATCCCAAAAGACAGTGGCCATCACTTTCCCCGCAAAGTGCTGAGTCTCCAACTTCTTTGGTCGCGACAAGGTTGAATGTCACCCTTCCATACTGGCCAGCTTGCTTTCTTTCTTTCTCGTTGGAGTTCACAATCAATGACAGAAACTCTTCGCCATCCTGTTTCTAACACTGAAGAAGTTCTCTGCAAACCTCAACATGTCTTTCTTGCTGTACATCTGAAAGTTGCTTCAGCAGCCATCTGAAACTCACTTTCGTAAATTTAAGCTTGTTATGGATAATGTTTTCAACACTTCCGAGACTGATTTTCACTAATTAAGCTAAATCACATAACAATATGTTCCTGTCACTGCAAATGAGCTCATCAACTCTTTGAATGTTGCGTGGGTTCCTTACCATAGCCAAGCATACAGTGTGAGGCAAATTTGACATCAACTCATAACCATCGTTAAACAATTTGCACCATTCAAACACTGAGGAACATGAAAGACACCCATCCTTAAACTGCACTTGAAGTCTGTGATGAATCTCAGCTGCCTTTACACCTTCCTTGCATAAAAACTTGATAATAATGTGAGGTGCAAAAGAGTTCAATACATCACTGGCTTCCATGTTGAATATGATTGTCATTTGTTGCCGCAAGCAAGTGAAGATCGCTGGTGCAGGTAGCAAACATACACATGCTAAAACCCCTACACAGCTGCCAATGTCGCTCTTCAATTACGTTCAGAAAAAAATAAAGTCCAGGTCAAATTTGAACACCCCTCGTAACATGTACTCGGGCATAGATATTCAGAAAAATTCAAGTAAATCCGATTATTAGGTAAAACGTTCTAAATGTTTATAATGAACTACATCAAAATTGGCCATTTCAATTAAATACCATTTAAATCCCGCCCGTCTCTGAGGGGTTAGGCCTGACGTATCCATGCATGGCTGGTCTGCCCGTGTTATGCAACCCTCTGTAACCTACCTACAATGAACATCCCTTTTTTCGGTCCCACCAATTTCTTTATATGGAGATGCATGTGCTAACAAAAGCAGATGCACTGTAAACTTGGGAAGTTGAAGAAAAATTTGCTATAGATGAGGAAGAAAAGAATTTTTTCGCAAAAGTTGAAGATGTAAAGTACAACTCCTTCAGCCATAAAGATTATCGAAACCCGATGCATTTCGCCTACTAAGTGGGCATCTTCAGGGGTAACTTGATCAGACAGTGACAAAGTCGACAGTCAACTTTCAGTCACCCCTGAAGATGCCCACTTAGTGGGCGAAATGCATCAGGTTTCCATAATCTTTATGGCTGAAGGAGTTGTACTTTACATTGAACTAGCCATAAGTTTTAATTAAGCCACCAACTTCACAAAGTTGAAGATGCTAAAATTTATGTCATGAAATACTTTATGCCATGCTTTTTATGCATTCTTAGCACATAGTGAATGCATATAGGGGAGGTCAATTCCATCTGTCCACATGTTTAAACTCTGGAACCGCTGGCTGTACTTCAATGAAATTTGGTATTTGGGAGTTTTGCTGAAATTTATCGACCAATTTTGGTTAAAATCAGACCATAATAACGACCACTTTACATGAAGACCTAGATGTATTTTACAACGTATTTTGCAAGCATTTGGTTAAATACTCATCTGAGCGAACATAAGTTCAATAAAATAAATAAATACACATTTTTGTCAAATAATTTTTCCCATAAAACATACAGTTTACGATAAATTTAAAGAAAAGGAAATTAACGTATTTATGTAGTTATATGATTTTTGATATTATTTTGTTCATTCCAAAAAAATATTAATTAAAAACTTGACAAGTCAGGAACTGCTGGACATATTTTAATGAAACTAGCTAACCTGCACAGAACATCTGCACACTAGCCAAACTGTATAATATATGAAATAAATGAAACCTTTTTTAATTAAAACAGGTATATATTTATTTACATTAATAATTTTAATATGCGATGCACTAAAATAAGCACACCATACATTCGAAGCACTATAGGCGCACCTCACAAACATTAGTTTAAAAAATTTCTTTAAAAACACAATTTCCTGTCATGATTTTCTGACACAATCATTATAGATTCGAATGATCTTACTTTCGAGAGACCCACATACAATTGTCCATGGCTAAATACTGGTTTTTGAAGGTGAAGGCAAATTTTATCAAAAGTCTGTCCCTGCGACTTGTTTATAGTAATAGAAAAAGCTAATCTTACTGGGAATTATTTTCTCTTAAATTTAAAAGGCATGTTTGTGTTTGATGGGATGAGAGGAATTCTTGGTATGAGAATAGTTTCAGAATTATATTAATCTATAACTCTTGCTTTGATTATGTTACATTGTAGTTGTGTAACTGTGAGTCAGATCCCATTACACAGGCCTTTCGAAGGTACTAAATTTCTGAGTAACATGATCACAGCGCCTGGTTTCAATCTTAGTTTGTGCGGAGGCATTCTAGTTGGCATTAAACTGTTCAAAAATTCTTCGGGGTATGCCAGTTGATCTGTCACATCCTCACTTATGATGGTATCTACACTTTCGTAAACTATCTCTTCTCCTGCTATACGTTCCAATACACGATTGTTTAGTTCAAGTGATGCTTCATTTGTGATGCTGAGAATTGCTCTTCCTTTAAGCTGTTGAGGGGTGACTGTATTAAAATCTATATAACCAAATAGTTGCTCAATTGGATCTTGTATTTGTGGATAGCATCTTTCAGGTAATTTAACTGTTTCTCCATTTCTGCCTTCACCTACTTCTAACAGCCATTTTGCAAATTCTCTTTCAGTATCCAGAGCATGCATGTTTCAGGTTAGTTTCATTATATGAAGTTCAGACCACAGGTGATGTTTTTACAAACAGCTGGCAACCGTCAGAGATTATGAACCCCTCAATATTACAGGCAAGACTTGACGAAAATCTTCACCCAGTAGGATGACCTTATCACCAAATGGTTTGGTACATCTTGTCAGATCCTTAAGAAGTCTTTCTACAGCCAGGAAGACATGTACATGAATCATTGGAGCTTCATCCCACACTATTAATTTCGAATCCATCAGTGCTTTTGTTTCAGGTGTGTTTAGTTTTATATTGCAAGTAGAAGTAGCATTCAGTACGAGCGGTATTTTAAAAATCGAGTGAGCCGTTCTTTCCCCAGGTAAAAAATTTGCTGCCATTCCAGTTGAAGCTACAGGGGTAGCCTGATGCCCTCTTCCTCTTATTGTGTGTATTAATGTTTGATACCCAAAAGTTTTTCCTGTACCGGCAGGTCCGTCTAAAAAGAAACATTTCGGCCTGTCCCTTTCACTTTCATATATTGCATCAAGTACTGTTTCAACAGGCATTCGTTGCTCATCGGTAAGTTTTTCTGTATTTGCACTGGCTTTTGCTTGCTCTTCTAGAATGTCAAAGGAGTTTAAATTCAGAATAGCTGACTGTATATTTATAACTGGCAGTTTAAGTTTCCTTAAACTCAAACAATAAATCTTGAGTAGTTCATCAATTTCTGCAAGAGGGTATTGTGATCCAGTCTCTTCAGAATATCTACGCACAAAATCTTCACACATTTCATCTTTATGTCGAGTCCAAAGGTCCAGAACGTTTTCTGGTTCTCCTTGTGCACAGATTATCACAAATAATAATCTTATGTTACTTGGCATATGTGTATGAGCCACTTCGGTTAGCATATCGTGCCAAATTCTATCTCCTTCAAGAAGTCCAAGTTTTCTACACGCCTCTTGAAAAGTCTCACATTGTGTCCCATTGACACTCTTCAGACTCTCGAAACTAATAGCACCCTAATTTCGTGTGAGTAACATCCTCAAATAGTATCTTTCGCTATCTTTTATACTAACTGCTGGCATTCTTCCAATCACCCTTTCTCCTCCTCTTTGGCATCCTTTCCATTTTGTGTTATTCTTATCAAAAATATAGTAATTTGGTATATCTGTATAAGTGTAGTTATATGCTTGTTCATCAGTTCGATTAAGCTTGAACCAGGCAGTTAGCATTGTTTCTTTCGTACATGCACTTGCAATTGCCTGGTCTTCTTGTCCTTCCTAATAAAATACTTGTTGTTCAGGTAAATGAACTGCTAATCTGAATACAGTATGAGACTTTTCTGAGATGGCGAACTCATTTATTCACCACATGGCTTCTGGAGCACTAACATATCTTCCATTAAGAAATGTTAATATTTCATCATGATTAATTACTCCAGGACTATTTTCCTTTTCAATTCTGACGCTGCACCATGTCCCTTATAGACGTATATGTAGAGGTACTTAACACTTTTAACAGACGCACGTACTTCGACATTAATATGTGCGTTGAATTTCTTTAATAGCCATTGATTATACGGAACGACCAATCAATTACGGATTTCATACTTTCCAATTTTAACAGGAGCTTTGGATCTTCTTCTGTATATGGGGAATCCATTAACATTTTCTGCAGCCGAATCTCTAAACTCCTTTAGAAAGTTTTTACAACATACACCTTCCCTCAAGCAAGGCGAACACTGATTAAGAGTACCGCAGGGTCCATTTATCATACATTTCATGATTAACTTATGGCTCGATTTATCATCGGTGGAAAAACTCCTTCAGCCATAAAAGTTTATTATAAACCCGATGCATTTCACCCACTAAGTGGGCATCTTCAAGGGCGAACTTCTCTCGACAGTGACTGAATGTCAACTGTGAGGACAATGAGGATTCGGGTATTGAGGGGAACGAAAAACAAAAGAATTGCGAAAAGCTTTTTAGGCGTCGATGTTATGATTATCTGTCAGTTTGTACAAGGTTTTGTTGAATTCCGTGTCTGTATTCATGATTGTTTGACGGTTTTTGTAAATGTGTAAGTTTTCCAAGGAGTTGAGTGAGTTAGACAAAATAATTAATTTGATGTTGTTCACATTTATACTGTGTCCTGTTTCAACTATGTTTGGCTACGCTCGATTTTTCAAAGCGATTGTATTTGTAGTGTGCTAGATGTTCCTTCAACCGTGTGATTATTTTCCTTTTTGTTTGGCCTATATATTGTTTGTCGCAATGTGAACATTTTATTTTATAGATCCCAGATTTTTTAACTCTTCTGTCTTGTCTTTAGTACTGCCTAATAATTTTTTTAAGTTGTGTGGGTTTGTGTAAACAGTTGAATATTTCTTTTGTTTGAAAATCTTATCCAAGCCTTTGTTTCGAGGAGGGAAATAAGGTAATTTTATATATTTGTTGTCTTTTTTGTTTTCGATTTTGAAGGTGGTAGTGTTGGTCAATGTTTTTTTGAGTTTGTGTTTTCGAACTAGTTTGTTAATTAAATTGTAGCTGTATCCAAGGATTGTGGCTATTTCTTTTATATATGTTAGTTCTTTTTCATATCTGTGTTTATTTAGAGGAACATTGCAAAGTCTATGTACTAGATGATGGAAAACAGCTGTTTTTTGGCTGATCGGATGGAAAAGTCATTGGGGATAAAATTGTTGGTGTGTGTGGCTTTTCTAAAAATGTCAAACTCAATTTGGTGTTTATTTTTTATAATTAGCAAATCCAAAAATGGTAAAGTGTTGTTTTGTGCTAATTCATGAGTGAATTTAATCGTTTTAAATAAATTACTGAGTTGATTAATAAAATCCTCTAATTTTTGTTTGTTTAAATCAAAAATTGCAAAGATATCTTCTACATATCTATACCAAATTTCAGGGTATAGTTAAATTTTTCTTTGCATTTATTTTCAAAAAAGGACATGAATAAATTAGCAATGAATGGTGATAGAGGGTTTCCCATGGAAGTAGCTTGGATTTGTTTATAAAATTGTTGGTTGAATTGAAATACATTCTGTGACATACAGAGGTTAGTAAGCAAAACATACTCATGAACCATTTTGTCAGGAATATTTGGTTTAGTAGTTGATCTTTTAGGATTTGGGAAGTTTCCTCTATTGGTACACTTGGGAATATACTTTTAACGTCAAAGGAGGCCATAATCTCTGACTCTTTTAATGTCAAGTTTTTTAATTTGTTAATCAATTCATATGAGTTTTTTATTGAGTGATCATCTGGAAATGAACACTGTTTGAATTCATTGTTAGGCCATTTGGCCAAGTTGTAAGCCCCCGAAGCTATAGGTCTCATGGAATTATCATTTTTGTGTATCTTGGGGAGACAATATAATTTAGGTATCTGTGGATTGGAAACGTTTAACTTGAAGCTTAGTTTTTTATCCATAATTGTGTTGCATTCTTTGATAGTTTCTTTGGTTTCTGTATCGAAGTATTTAAAGGATTTTTATTTAATTTCATGTAAGGACCATTATTTAACATCAATTGGACATTGTCGAAATATTGTGTTTTGTCCATGATTACTATTGCATTTGCTTTATCAGCCTTGATATAAAAACAATCTTTGTTCCTAAGTTGTTTGATGGTATGTGAATATTTTTTGTGATAAGTATTGGTTAACTTGTTGATGTTGTCCTTTAATTGTATGGAACAAGCTTGTCTAATGTAATTTTTGGAGTTTTCATCTAAAAACTCAATGGATCTTTCAATATCGGTCACTATTTCCTCTATGGGTGGTTTCTGGGGGGAGGGGGAGAGCAAACTTCAAGCCCAATTCCAGCAATGATGATAATTCTTCCTTTGAAAAGGTTTTGTTGGATAAAGTTTTGGTGAATTCAAATCTTTGTCGAATATTCTTGCACTGGTTTATCTTGTTCTGAGTTTTAACTTCAGATTTTTTTATGAGTCTTTAATTTTTTATCAAGGATTAACGTTTTTTTGTAGAATTTGTGAGTGTTGGTTTCATGCATTTTTTTGTTCAAAAATATTCCACCTTTCAAAGTCAAAATGTTTAGTTATTTTTAAATGTAACTCATAAGCCGATGTTTCTAAGGAACTTCTTTTGGCATACAAGCTTCTGATTTCTATTTGGAACCATTTATTTATAGCCAATTGTATCACTTTAGATGTTACATAATTTTTGTTTTGGGAAAAATGTTCATGAAATTTGGTGTCACTTTTTTCTCTTTGCATAGTTTCAAAAATTTTATGTCAGCTGCTATGTTGTTAATTCTAGTATTTAAATTATGAAAACGGTTGAGGTCCTTAGTCGATAATGTAAAAACAGTTTGGTCATTATATAATGACATGTCTATGTGTTAAAATCGAACAAAAAAGAAACCACAATGACAGACGAGGAAATAGCGAAACAACACCAACTTAGTTAAAAACAAAAGATCACAGAGCACAATCAAGGTAGTCAAACAAATAAATGAAAAAAAAAACTAACAAAGACAGGCAAGAAATGTCGGAGCTGCAACTACAAGGATGTAGCCTCAACCAACCGATCGTAGAGAATGATCAAAGTAATCAACCAAATTAATTGTGGTGCAACCACGAAATGGACTGTCACACGAATGTCTGACAGGAGCCAATGACAAAAAGAGACTGACAGACATCAACGTCTGCCAGGGAACCAAACAATAGGTAGGTGGTCAGACAAATAATTGAAGAAAAAAAACCAACAAAGACCGGCACAAAAATATTGGAAGTGCAACTACGATGAACATAGCCTCAACCAAACGATCGTGGAGCACGATCAAGGTAAACACCAAATTTAATTGTGGCACAGCCATGAAATGGACCGTCACACAACCGTCTGGCAGGAACCAACAAGACAAACGAAGAGACTGACAGATGACATGGTCCAACAGAAACCAAAGTTTAGCCACGAAAAGCCGGATTTGCTTTTATTATAAAGGTTGGTGGCTTGATTAACTTATGGCTCGATGTATCATCGGTGGGAAAACTCCTTCAGCCATTAAAGTTTATTATAAACCCGATGCATTTCGCCCATTTCATTACAATCTCATAGAGTCTTGGATTAACATTCTGATCTGGTATCTTGGCACTGACATACTTGTTGATATCATCTTTTGTACATATTTTTGAACCTGAATCTAACGTCAGTAAAATGTGAGCATGAGGTAAACCTCACTTTTGGAATTCAATTACATATATGTATGCAATAATGATTTCAAACAGATTCCGTTTTAAAATATCATCCAAGAGCTCTGACAACTTCATTTTAAAGACCCGAACTATTATGTCTGGTCTATTTTCAGGTCGTTGAGTCCCTTGCATTGCACTTTGAAATTAAGGCCAGGTCAGGTTGCAAGTGAAGGTAATAAATAGGTCCGGCCGTCCAAACTTTCTGATTATTGCCATTGCATCCTGATAATTTTGTTGCATATACCGGGGACTTCCCTGAAATGTTGAAGGTAATATTACCAACCTACCTGCATGCACATTCTCAATTTGTGCTCGAGACTCTATCACATCTAAGAGTCCTCGATATAGTTCAACCCGTAAATCTTTTTGATTCATTCGCAAATAGTTCAATCGGGCTCCTTCAGTTTTCACATAAGTGTCGACAACGTACTGCTGAAATAATTTCCCACTACTATGTAAAAGACTGAAACCGCTATGCACAGAAAGTCGACAAGCGAAATACCGTGACTGTGTGACTCTAACTCACTTAGCTGATCTTCTCTCTTCCACATGTTCCATTCCCATATGCCAACCACAGTCGCCTCTCGGGAAAAGCAGATGGTAGACCATCGGATCACTACAACGATTAATTGGTGAAATGTTCATGCAATTATCTCCAATCGGATAAATGCAAATATCTCTGTTTGCTGGTGGTTCACCATCATCACCAACAAATATTGCTGCAACTTCTGTTCTCAAAGTAGGCGCGTTATCTCCTCAAGTCTAAGTTCGGATCTTCCATAAAAACCATTTTAACTTCTACTGCTTGATTAGCTTGTGTTATCTGATACCTTTGTTTGAAAGATTCGGCAAACGGATTTATTCCCCTTAACATCAAATCTAATCTTTCCATAACAATTCGTAAACAACCTTGTTATTGTCCATACGTTTGTTTATTGCTTCACTCGTGTCAAATATATACAGTTGTCCATATCCCAGTTTGTTATGTTGGTTTGAATGCAATGGAGAAACCTTATAGTAAATTTGTCCATGAATACGAAAACAGTAGGGTCCTATTCCCAGAGGTGTTTCGATTTCTGCTCCCATAGAAGCGAAAGCTAATGCAGCATTGTATTCTCTAATATGTTCTCGATAATTTTTAGTTTCATATGTGTTTTCTGTTAATAATTCTTTCAGTAAGTCAGGTGTGTCCGATAAATCTTCAAGTGAAACTTTTCCATCATGACAACAGTTTGTATATTTTAGCAGTATTTACTTCATTTGGCCAGTAAAGCACACCACAGTAATTGCATGTCTGCATAATATTTCCGCAATTATGTTAAAGTTAAAGTTGAGAATTATTTGCATCGCGTTCATTTAATCTACTTCATTTGGCTTGCCTTCTCTTGCGTAGCCCATTTTCTCTCGATTCCCAACTCAGATCAGCCCATCTTCTTCTTCGTTTTTGATTACGTTGTTCTCGTTGTTGTTTATCTTCATTGGCTCTTCGATCTCTGTCGGATTGATTTCTTTCAGTTCTTCTTCGATTTGCTTCTTCAAAAGATTGATTGTCTCGTTCTGCTCTTCTTCTTGCATTATAATCAGCGTAACGTGTTGCTCTTGAAGCCATTATGTTTATTCTGAGCAAACAATTTAAATATTAATTTCATTAATTAATATATATAGTTTCATATAAGCATTATCTAAATGGTTTTAACTTTATATAGCATGACACAGTATTTCAATGCGATATACAGAAGCTGTTTATCTCATTGCTAGAGAAATTGAGCAAATAAACATTAGACATTGTTTATTTGGTTGCAATATTAATACAGAAAAGTATTATAATGTATTACTTCCAAAATGGCAAATATTTTGTTTTTATTTAAATAGTTCTACTAATTCTAATACCACGTTTAAGTATATTTCACCAAATAATTATATTTCATAAGTACATACCTATGTATTTTTTAATAAACATTCAATTTAGTCCAAATTAATGAGAATAAACTTGAAATGCAAGCGACTTCCAATAGAAGACGAAAAAAGACTAAGAATAAAAAACCTTGATCATTCTTCTTTAAAAATATACAGGTACAAGGTTTATATGTCAACTTGACGAATTTATATAAGCAAATGAACGATAGCCGATATGTTTTAGTTTCAGCTGTTTATATATCCTGTCACTTAGCAATACAATGTTATTGTGTGCCACGTACCGCCTAAGCATTTTATTATAATAGATTTGGTATTGGGGAGTTTTACTAAAATTGGTCAATCAATTCTAATTTTGGTTAACATCAGACTACAATAACAACCACTTTACATGAAGACGTAAATGTATTTTACAACGTGCTTCTTACACTCGGGAACCACTGGATGTATTTTCATGAAATTAGGTATTGGGAAGTTTTACTAAAATTGTTCAACCAATTTCAATTTTGGTTAAAATTGGACTATAATAACAACCGCTTTACATGAAGAGCAACATTATTTTACAACATGCCTCTTTTTCAACTCAGGAACCGATGGACGTATTTTGATGAAATTTGGTATTGGTAAGTTTTACTAAAGTTTGTCAATGGATTCCAATTTTGGTTAAAATCAGATGATAATTACAACCACTTTACATTAACAACTACATATAGCTTACAATGTACCTGTTTCAACTCAAGAACCGCAGGATGTATTTTGATGAAATTTGTTATTGGGAAATTTTACTAAAATTTGTCAAACTCAAAGAACACATTTGGTAACTCTGTGTACTCTGACAGGGAGTGCACCCTTCCATACTGGATCTAGCTACACAATACAGTCAAGAAGTCCTCTCAAATATTAATCTTTCATCAATTATGCCTAAAATTTTCAAAACTTCTTAACGATAGCTTTATTCAGTTTAGAAGATGGAAAGAATTAATCAATTTATAATTATGACAATCTCACTATATGAGATTTATTTCTTAGATTTATCTCTTGGAGGATATTCATTAGAGCTGGTTGATACTAGCTTGTCTAGCCTTGGACCTACTAAGAAAATGACTTCTGAAATGGTAGAATTAGACTGTTACAACAGTGCAGCAGTAGAATATCCACCCAGCAAACGGAAGACCCAGGTTTGATTCCTGGCCATGGCAGAATTTTCCCCCAGTTTCCAAGCTATTCCCAACCTTACAGCTTATGCCTGTCAACATAGTGATCTTCAGACTAAATGTTTCCATCTCCTTAAGTTTCAGATGTTTAATCTTGAAATTAATGACTGTAATACACAATCAACCATTTGAGATAAAATTTGTGGATTTGCAGTTAATTATTTCTTTATTTAAATTTTTCTATTCCATTTAATTTACTTCCTTATATATATAAAGGATTTTTTTACCATGAAACATTTATTAAAGCATGTGTAAGTTATATAAGTAATTGATGAACCATATTTAAGTATGTACCTATATATGGATATTTCAATACACAAATATGTGATTTTTATTTAACGTATATGTAAACAAATACCATTATAGTTAATAAAAGAAACGTTTTTATCTTAAGATCTATATATTATTAAATAATTCTTATCTGACAACTTGCATCCCACAATATTTTCCATCTGCTGGTCTGGCAATAACTACAGGTGCCAATAGGTATATAAAGGATAAAATGAAAGAGCAATGAAATTTTGAGTTGATGGTTTTTATGGTGAGAATGGGAATATAAATATAATTTAAAATAAAAATGTTCAAAACCCAAAAAAATCACCTCATACCTTAAGACCACACCGATTGCAATGCGAGTTTCTACAAGCATCCTTCTCAACTTGAGGGGCATCAGGGGATAGTGAAGTATGACAACAGCATGCACAACCTTCTCCACCAAAGCGATCCTCTGTTTCTCTGTCTGGAAGTCTTATGACTTCAACTGGTTCTTCATCTCCCACTTGCTCAATGTCATCCCAGAACTCTAATTCTTCAAAATCCGTCATTAAACTAAAATTTTAAGCATGAAAAATTGTATGATGTCATATTTTAAAGGTTAATTGTAAATTAATTACAGTAGGATTTCCTCAAAATAAGCCAACCTCTATTTTTTATATTAAAAGACTTAAATATACCATTACCTCTCGGGAGGGCGTTCATTAGGAAGTAACTGCAATAATTTATTTAGCAAAATTGAGTTTCCTTTGAGTAGTGGTACAACTTCTTCTTTTATTTCTTCTAAAGTAATCTTTTGCTTGTTAGTTAGACCAGACAAAAGAGTAACAATCTTTTGCATGTGGCTTGGCTGCTTTGCAAAGTATACCTTAAAACGTAAATGTAAATTTTAGCAGTGACAATTAATTAAATTGCATTAAAATAAAAAATTTTGACAAAAGTTGAGCAACAAAAGGATGTACAGTGAAAGTCCAATATATCAAATATGAGATATTACGAGAAGACCGCTATAATGAATGCATGGTCAACAGACAATCAGGACTTTTACTCATTCCGTATATATACGATGTATGTGAAGTTTCCTTGTCTGATGACGACTATGTTTTAGTTGGAAATGGTTGCATGTTTGTCCAATAAACCCTCAGGAAATTTTTTTATGAACATCGTTTTATTTTTACTTTCTCCATAGTATAGAGAAAGTATTGTTTTCATAAAAAAATCGAATTTGAGATTTCAAAGGAAATACATGTTTTAAGGTCCCCTGAACACATTTTGATTATTTTCTCGATGATGTCTGTGGGTGTCTGTGGCCGGTATTTTGTGGGTGCTCTAACTCAAAAACTATTAATCAGATCAATACAAAATTTTATATTTGGCATTTTTGTTTAAGGAAAAAGAACTTATTAGTTTTTGGTAAAAATTGGGCCACCAGAAGTAGGTGTTTACTCTTGTCATATCCATTTTTTTTAATATTTGATAAATGTAAAAAAGTACTAGAGTAAAAGTTGTAGAAAATTAAATTTTCTACAACCTTTGTTTGAAAAATTTCCCCATATAATGCATTGTTGATGAGATATTTTATAAACTAAATTTTTTAGCTGCTACGACCACACTACCTACCGCCCAACCACACCACCTACCACCCACTATTGTAAACATTCTACGCTCCTTTATATTTTTTTTAATTGTTGGAGGTTCAACATTGTATCCAATAACATAAGGGTACGGTTTTAGTTTATTTCTGTTCTTTGTAAAGCCTTTAAATTTTTCTTGCAGTTCCTTAAAATATTTATTGGTATTTAACCTATTTGGAATTTTTAAAAATATTACAGGTATGGAGAAAGTCATGTGGTGACCACATCAGATTTTTTTTAAATATTTGATAAATGTAAAAAAGTACTGGAATAATGTTGTAGGCAATTGAATTTTCTACAACCTTCATTTGAAACACTTTAGGCTCCTTTTTTATTTTCTTAATTGTTGGAGCTTCGTGGCTATATCCAATATCAGAAGGCTACCATTTGAGTTTATTTCAGTTCTTTGTTGTCTTAGAATTTTTCTCGCAGTTCCTTAAAATATTTATTATCATTTAACCTATTTAGAATTTTTAGAAATATTACAGATATGGAGCAAGTCATGTGGGGGCCACATCAGATTTTTTAGTGCTTTTCATCATTGATGAAAAGCACTATTATCTTCGTAATGAGTAAGTTTCACTGATCGAAGAAGCTTTGAGACATCTGTGATTTATGGCAGAAACTCAATGTACAAAAAATTAAGGAATTGCAAAATTGAATGTTGCACAGGATGCCATCTGTCATCAGGGGTTAAAACACTAATTAAATCAAATTCAAAGTTGTTTCTGCTTGGGAACATAAACAATGTCTATCACATTATTTTCAACGAAAAAATTATTTTCTATTTATGAGTTTTCACTTTACGCGATGATTAGCAGAAACGCAACTCACATGTACCATATTTACTCATGTAACACCCACACTTTTTTCTCCTCAAGTTTCCATCAAAAATGGGGTGCAGACATTACACGAGATTTTCCCGTTCATCTGTCACCTGCAAAACGCCTACTCAATATTGCAGGCCTGGCATGAGAACACGTTTTTTTTGGTAGACACAATATGGCATGCATTTTATTTCCTCAATATTTATCCAAGGTATTTTTCAAAAATGCTTGAAATACTATAATAAGCATGATATTTATCAGGTATTTTAAAAATTCTTTGCCAGTTATCAGTAGTAAACCTAAATCATTAAGTGATTTAGGTATATTCTATGTAAATAGAAGTGTCAGACAGAGTTCCTTCTCATAGAGTAGGTGATGTAAGAGAAAAACAACTGAACTGCATATATTTTTCATTAAATACAAACGCATTCTGTTAGATTGTCTTGTAATTCGTGACATGCTCAAATCACATTTTACTGTAACTGCATTTTTTTTTGTTCCTTTTACGTTACACAATCCTAAAAGAATATACTGTATTGACCCGAATATAGTGCGATGTTTTTTTCCTCAATATGTACCTTTGAAAGTCGCATTCGCACTATATTCGAGTACTTGTTGCATTTGTAATATATTCGAATACTTGCATCTTTAAAAAATAACTGCATATCGGCACATTTCATGACGCGTGTTTCAGCGCATATTTTTATAATTGCTACATTGTAAGTGAATTGGGCGTTCATGTTACGATGCCACATTGTACAAATATACTCGGTAGGGGTCTGAGGAGACTTGAAAATAGATCAGGGTCAAATTGCAGCAACCACAGCATCGGCACAACTTCACACAGGGTCGCGACACTCAACGTTAGAAAACGAGGACCGTCTAAACATGGCATCACATTACCCTCCTTTAGTACATAATTCATGAGTTTACAGGTAATTTAAATGTGCAAAATAGAGAAAATTAAATTTTTTTCATCTTTTTCTAAAATTCCTTTCAAAATACTTGGGGGTCGCACTATATTCGGGGTCGCATTATATTCGGGCTAATACGGTACTTTTATTACTCTGTATAAAAGCAAAGAACACAATCTTGCGATGGAAATGTGTCATTAATAGCTGTTGGAGTTGTTCGTTTGTGCTTTCTGAAAGCTGTAAGTGATATATTTTATCCACAGAAATGTGAGAACCGCATCCATGTAACCGAGCCGTATTGCATCTAGTGACAGGTTTCTGTGTGATGTCTGGGGGATTTATTTTGAGCATGAACGGTTTACATTTATTTCCATAAAATTCACCCTTTTTTTAGGTGAAAAATCTGATGTGGCCACCACATGACTTTCTCCAAACCTAAAATATTTCTAAAAATTCCAAATAGGCTACATAATAATAAATATTTTAAGAAACTGCGAGAAAATTTTAGACTTTACAAAGAATAGAAATAAACTCAAACCATAGCTTACTGACATTGGATATTGCCACAAAGCTCCAACAATTAAGAAAAGAAAAAGGAGTGTTACTAAGATGTAACTAAGCATCAATTGTTAACAATAGTTGTCGGTAGGTGGTGTGGTGGTGGCAGCTAAAAATATAAGATATCTCTTAAACAATGCATTATATGGTATAATGTTTCAAACAAAGGTTGTAGAAAATTAAATTTCCTACAACTTTTATTCCAATACATTTTTACATTTATCAAATATTCCAGCAAATATTTCAAAATAACGGATGTGACAAGAGTAAACACCCACTTCCAGTTGACCGATTTTTACCAAAAACTAATCAGTTCTTGTGACTTTCATGAAAATGTTAAATATAAAATTTTGCGTTGACCTGATAAATAGTTTTTGAGTTCGAGCACCCACAAAAAAGCTGTCACATACACACACACAGACATCGAGAAAATGGTCCAAACGTGTTCAGGGGACCTCAAAACATGTATTTACATTGAAATCTCAAAATCGATTTTTTTCATGAAAACAATACTTTCCCCTAGACTACATATGGAGAAAGTAAAAATGGCTGAGTTAGCGTGATTCTGCTAAATTAGTAAAAATTACTCATTTTAAATTAAATGGATGGCAACAAGATGTTGGGATAAGGAAGCCCAGTGAACACTCACCAATAAGATGACTTCAGGTTGCCGAGCTGCTGGGGATGTCGGAATGACACACACAAAACAAACACAAAAAAAACCAGCGCGGATACCCACCGAATCTGATCCGGGACCAAATCCGGAGGTTTTTGAGTTGTCCCCGTGTAATATAATGGCAATAGATGCCAATTTTTCATGACTATGTATGTTAAAAAAGTGCTAAAAATCATTTTTAGGAGTCACTTCTTGAATATTTGCTTTTTGTGGTAATTTCATCATCAAACTCGGCTTCAGATAGATTATTCAACCGATGTTGCCGTAAAATATCAAAATCAAAATTTCAGAAGTGCAGACATTACACAAATTCATTTTTCCCGATTTTTAGCTCTAAAAATGGGAGTGTGGGCATTTCACGAGTAAATACGATAAATCAGGGGATACAGTATTCATTTGAGACTATATTACTTGGTCGTGGCATCATCTATTTCAGCAGTGCTCAACTTGTCAGTTTTCATGGAATAGCGCAGTCCTGATAGAATTGCTTTACGTACTGGATCCATGTGGGAGAGTAGTGTGCATGGATTAGAATTACATTGCGGTCAGTCAAGGTTTTGGCATGTTGAGTATTGCAGGATCCAGCTCACAGGCATCTCTGAGATAGTATCTAGCTTGGTGAAAACTAGTAATACATTTTATAATTCTAGCAAAAGTTTTATTTGTGATTAATGTGCAAGTGATTGCAGAGATTGATTTGGCTCTTGCTTATTCTGCCAAAGGTAAAAATTAACAATGAAAAGTGAGCAATGTTTTAAAGTGGCCTGAGGAGCAAATAATTTAAATTTTTGATATTTATTGCTTTAAACAACATGTTATATCGCAAGAATGGTTTTATTTAGTAATTGCTTTATGAAAAATGTAAAAGCTAAAAATTACGATGAAAGGGTTGTCTTCGGTTATAACATTATTTTCTAGACTTATCAACTCTCATTATAGAGGACTTTTACTGTACTTAAAAAGATTAAATAAAACACTACTAAAATCCCATAAGCCTAAAATACTCAATATTAGTTCTATGCATATAATGCATAAATTTTAACCATGACAACAATTACCTTTTCATAAACAATGACAATGTTAACAGTAGCCAATATAAGTAATAATTCACAAAATCTTTGATTATAAAAAGAATATAAATGTATTTTCATTTCATATAAACAGAGAAGGAGGTAATGCTTTAAAGTGGATAAACATATATGTTGAGTTTGGGATGTGTAATATGAAAAGGAAGATTTTGGATATTTTGGGTCATTTATTCAGGGACAAGGTTTGGAAAGATTCCCGTGAATGTCTTTAGAAAGTAAATACTTTACACTAGAGACTTAGTAAGAATCTGTTTCTCGAGGAAAATTCACTGATACACCACATCCCAGTCCTCAATAAGCTGCACATCACAAAACTTTTCAAAATGCCATCACCTTTGACTTCCATTCATTTTCTTACCTCAAGTTTATGTATAAAATCTCGCATTTGTACTGCTGAGAGATGGCTAGCAAGACATCCATAACGCAGAGCCTGCTTAGAATTAAGGAAGATAGAAAACTCCTGAACCAGATCAGGATGAGGAGCTAGTATTTCCAGGAGATGCCCAAGAATGTCCTCCCTCTCCTCATTAGTTTTGCCCTCAGTTTCATTTGACTTAACCAATCCTAACAGATTCAAGTTACTAAAAAAATCCTCCCAGAGGTTAGATCTTTCTGTCTTACAACTATCCAGTCTCTCACGTATTTTTTGGAAGAAGGCTTGAGTGAAACCTGTAAATAAAAAGAATACAAATACTTAGGAGATCTAGTCAAGAATACCTGCTATGCACTAATTGTCACTATTCAAATATGAACCATAATACTTTGTAATATAGGTAACCGTCGAGAACATCGTATCTGATCTTTATAGTTGAACTCCTCTCGAATATTTTTCCATACCTCCTGGTATATTTTGAAACTTCACTTCACTATAAATTTTTAACCCTTAGTTAGTCGCATGAAAAAAGTTTCTTAATTAGTCACATGGGATCTTTTAAGACCCCACATTTTTTTATTTAATAATAAAATGTTTAGTGGCATAATCGAGAGATCATAATCGATTCATTCGATTATGACATATCATTCGATTCATTCGATTATGCTCATATCATTCATTAGTAATCTCTCGGCAAGGTATATCTCGGTAGAAAGTAGTAGTTAAGAATCATTCGAATGATTTAGTAGTTAAGAATCATTCGAATGATATTAGTATTTAAGAATCATTGGAATGATTGTGGTAGTTAATGATCATTCGAGTGATATCAGTAGTTGGGAATATTCCGACTTATATTAGTAAGTTACTTAAATCTCCATTATTACCGATTATTCATCCGGAAAGGACATTTCGTCTGATATTGACGTAGGTAGTATCTTGCTAAATAATTTGAAAACATTCATTTTATAACTAAAATTATGTGAAATTAATTGTCATATTCTTTATATCCAAATGCATGCGGAAATTAAAAAAATCTTTCGGAAGGACCTTTAGAATGAAATAAGTATCCAATTTTTTAACTTCTGAATGTTTTTATTAGTTGTATCTCATTCACTCCTAATACTTATTAATACAAATTATCAAATATTAGAAATATCCCAAAAGTAAAGAAATATTACAGTAATTAACGACAAAATAATTTCAACAAAAGGGAGTTTTCACTTGTATATGCACATGAAGAAAATGATGTTTAATTTTTCATAATAACTATGTGAATGATTCCTTAAGCATAATTTTGAGATCTAGCAATCCAATGGTTCACAGTTTTTGTTGGTTTAAAATTTTAATTAAAATTGTTTATCGTTGACGGTATCTATTTTAGCTGCTCTATAGTCTGTAATACTTATTAATACAAATTAACAAATTTTAAGTCACAAAAGTACAAAATATTACAGAAATGATTTTACAAGTTACTTTCAACAGAAGAGAGTTTTCACTTTAACTGCATGTGAAAGGTATGACTTCATTTTTAATAGACGAACTGTGAGGAGGAATATTAGTAACATCAATATCTATGTAACTGTGCCTAAGTGCAGGAAAAGTAGGGGATTGCTTGAAAGGGTGAAGTACGGTGAGGACTTTGTGTTACCTTCAGTGTCATTTTTCATTTATTAATAATAGACCATATTCTCCTTATAAAATTAGACAACTGAAATTTTCAATGTAATGTTTGTTTTTATAATTAATATGTGCAATTTTACTTGCTTCTCTCTTACGAAAAAAGTACTATTCCAGTATTGAAATAAAGAAAAGATTTTTTTCTTTTGGTCAATAGTTAAAAATGCCCGCAGTCCCCACTCAGTTTACCGAATAATAATTATCTGCAATTATTAACATTGCCGTTGTTTGACATTGGTACAACAATAATTTCGATGCTTCACAAAAAGCATGAAGTGAATAACGTAATTCATTCATCTATTTGAAGGCTTATGCCCGAGTGCACCAATCCTAGTTAGGAGTTAAATGCCGTAAAATTATTTCCTAACTGCGATTAAGCCTATTTTGGTGTGCACCAACCCTGGTTAGGGCTTAATGGATGTTTAACTGCAATTATGAATTAACCAGCCAAAATCGAGCAGTTAAGTTCCTTAACCGGCATCAGTTTGGAAACAAACATGGAGTTCCGATGGGATAATTTTGAAGACAAGCTTGTTGATCTAGATTATTTAGGTCGAAGAGTAAACCGCGATGAAATATTGATGGAAAGAGGTGAACCCTTTGAAGAGTTGAAGGATAAGAAATTCAACGAAAGGTTTAAATTAATGAAAGCAACCGTACTTTCTCTGTTGGAAAGGATTGGTCACCACCTGGAGTATCCAACACAGAGAAATAAACCTCTTTCGCCGATGAATGGACTTTTGACTGCACTGAGGTTTTACGCCATGGGAGCTTTCCACATATTAATTTGAGATTCAGCCAGAATTAACCGTTCTTCTGCTTTGCGTGTCATCGATGAGGTATCAGCTGCATTAGCAAGCCTTTCACCGCACTTCATCCATTTCCCCAATTATATACCAGAACAAAGAACGTCTATGGAATTGCAATCTTTCCCAGTCTATTAGGTGCCATAGACTGCACACATGTATGAATAAGGCCACCGGGTCCACTCGACTGTCAGCAACGTCTTTCCTAGTTTTCCTCTTTACGTCTTTAATTGGTTACATGTTCTATTTGTGACACCTTCAAAATTATAAAAACTTATTCATTTTATTTTTCGTTTTATATGAATTATAATAGTTTAGTGGTTTAAGGTAAATATTGGAAAGGAAAATTATTTTAATGAATTATACATGCTTTGCCATACTTGCTTTGGTTTTTTGAATTATTCCATTTACTCTACATGCTTGTGGGTGTGGCAGATTAATTATGGCAATATTTTCAAAACTTGAAACCATTGGTCTAAGGACAATAAAACATAATAATGATAAATAATTAAATAGTACGTAGTTGAAAATTTTATTTTAATGTGAGAATCCTGTGAATCTGATCTGAATGGAGTAACAGAATGACCCATGCACTATAAGGTTGTGCTAATTTATCAATTAATTGCAACTGCTATTGATAAATATTGTTAGCTTGGATGATGAAGAATGCTATAAAAAATAAAAACTGCTATCAGGTCTGCCTTTCATGAAATTCATCATTGACATAGCTCATGTTTCCATCCTAAATTTCAACATTTTTAACTTTGCCTGAATTGTCACTTTATCATGTCGGGTTGCAGAAAAGGAACTTGGTTTATCTTAAATGCTCACTAAACTGACGCAGAGGCATATTTTCAGTGGTACTTTTGACTTATTAAAATATCTGTAACTCGGAAAGTATTTAACTGATAACTAAAATTTTTCTGCATAGTCAAAAACCACTGAGCAATACTTTCTGTTAAATTTCATCAAAATCTGAGATGGTGGGTTGGATGAATTGGTATGGAATGACCCTAAACCAACTTTGATAACTTGAATACGGTATGTTTAACTAAGTTACTAGTAGGTTTAACAGATACTTTGTGAAGAAATGGCAACGGATATACAATACGACTATACATTCATTTAATTACCTGGAATTGAATTGAATTCCGTGCTTATTTGCACCCACGTCGCCTCTTCCTCCTTCAATGTGTTCCCATCTGCTTTTTTGTTTTCTATCACCTCTTTGTATTTTGTGACTAAATCCCCGATTACGTGGACCTCATATGCGGAAAAATTTGGTGTCCTCTGCCTCTTCTTTTCGTCTATATTCATCCTTAGTACAATATATTATTTCCCCACCTCTAATTGTACTTTGACAAATGAATCACGATATTCAGTAAACCATCAGTAAACCGCGATTATAAAACCGTTTTTTAATGTTGGTGCACTCCAAGTTTGATTTAACCGCAATCAGCTAACGGTTGATTTAACCAGGGTTGGTGCACTCAGGCATTAATAACACTAACTGAATTGGGGGCAACAATGTGAGTTGCCTTGACAACACCAAAGAGGACGAAAAAGTCATAAAATTTTTTAAAATGCGTATTTCTGACAAACTCTTTCGCGTAACATTTAAACATCGCAAGAATAAGATATTTTATAATTTTAGCCATTGAATAAAGCAAAAACGGAGAAAATTGGTCAATATTTACGTATTTTAATGAATAAAGGAAAAAAATCCTGCATCTTGAGAAATCAAAAATTCCGTGTAAACTTATGGGGAAATATAATCAAAGCTGGGAGAGACAAAGATAGGAAAGTGAGGACAGTGGTGAAGAGAATATAGAAGGTGATGATGGCTGATATAATACCTACCAGCATAATTGCCCATCAAATATTACGGGTATGTGCAGATTATATATTAAAATTAAGTCTTCTCTTCCCTCCCTCTCCCCCTATTCACTCTCCCCCTCGTATTTTTCCTCTCTCGTCCTTCTTTCCATTCTCCATCCCTTTCTCCCTCTTATTCTTCACCCTCACTTCTTCCCATTCACCCTCTTCCTCCCTCCATATCTCCTCCCTTTCTCCCTCACATTCTCCTCCTCATTCTACCCTCAAAAATGTAGCTATCTCTCTCAGAGTGATATACGTAGATACAAATCTTACATAAAAAATAATTTTAATTTCTTAATCAATACGCTAGACAACTTTAGCTTGCCAAAATTATTTTAACTCTTTGGAACATACTACAATGTGAATTGTACATTTTTTTAATTTTCAGTTTACATAAAATATTGTTTCATTAAATTAAAATTTATAAATTTCATTTGGAGGAAATGCAATATATCCCCCTCAAAATAGGGCCAAAAACAGACATTTATTGCTTAAATTACCATGTCAACCCTAAATTAAAAAATTCTGATTAGCTCATTATATACATTTCTGCCAATTTTCCATTTCCTATCAACATCCTTGATCGAGTTATTCTGGTTTTAATAACATTACACTCAGACCAACGTACAGACAACATAGCCTTTTATTATTATTTTTCTGATTCTTTTAAACCTCTCTTTCTTTTTCTATTTCTCAAACCGTCCTCATATCCTCCATTCTTCTACCTAACTCCCGTAACCTGTCTCCCAATGCTTCACTCCATAAATTTTTCACATGGTTGGATTGTTTATTAAAAAGTCCAGCACCTTTCTCAGACTTTCATACCATTTCTACTTCATTCATATTGAATTTAGCTCATTATTATGATTTTTAATATTTTTTAATAGTATTTCAGCTTTTTAATGTATTTGATTGCTATGAAAATCATTTTCCTCTCTTTACGTCTTTCTCTTCTTCTCGTATTAAAAGCCTTCAAAGCACACTTAAACCCATAAGGATTGGAATAACAACAGGATTCCGAGGTTTAACAATGTAATTGGTAGGCAAGGCAACATCCCGATAAAATGGCAAGATTTCCCCAAAACATGTGAATTAAATATTTAACATGAGAAATTTCTAACTGTAGGTGAAAAAAGATGAACAGAATAAGTAATTTTACAATTTTTTCTTTAAAATGGTCTAAGATCTAAAGGTCATGTTTATTTTTTCTAATTTTTTATCTCAAAAAGAAGAAAAGCCTGCACGTCAAAAAGCTGATTATTACATGTTACCTTATGGGGAATGCAAATCATCCCCTGGAGTTGAACCCTGGATGTTTTTTGTAAATTTTCCACCGTGAAAGCATTTTCATATCTGAGTAGATTATCATTGCCTAATTTCAAGTCTATATCTGTATATTTGATCGCATTATTCGAGTTTTAAGAGCGTGATATGGACCAACCAATCAACCAACATAGCCTTTTATTGTAAGGGGGGATCCGATAAATATTTCTGCTAGTTTTGTAACTAGAGTATAATAGCAAGAAAAATCGTAAGTACTACAAAAAACTATAAACTCGCTTAGAATGTTTAAAAAAGTTCAGATAGCTTACTTGAGTCCCTCTCTTCCATTGCTGAACCCTTTTCCGGTGATAAAAGGGCTAAGTTGGCATCCGTATCCCTCTGCTGTTTTGACTTCCTTTTCTTTTCAAGACTTGAACTTGGTCCACGAATAGTAGAACTAGCAAGCATTAATGCTGCAAGCTCATCCTCATTATCCTTAAATTGTAAAAAATCATCAATACTAATAAGGTTATACACACAGGCACAGTAAATGTTCGCTAAAATGGGAATTGAGAAAATGCTCATTAAACAGATCCTTGTTACTAAAGATGACAATTTTTGTAATTTTTAGCTTTTATACATTTTCATCAAAGAATTATCAAATAAAATGCATTTTCCTGATACAAAATGTTTTAAAAGATGTTGAAAATTTAAATTAATGTATTTACCTGAGAATAAGACGAGGATTTTTTACAAATTTAGCCTCAGAAAAATGTGGGGTCGTCTTATATTTGCAAACAAAAAAATAATTTTTTTAAAAATAGCTTTTTACTATATGGACAGTCCATGTTTTTACTTGTCTCAATGTTTTTACTGAAGAGCGAGGAGACACTGTAGAAAGCCATTCACTAAATAAAAACAACTTTGTTAATTTCCTAGAATACATGTATTTTCCACGACCAGTTTCAGGTATAAATAACGATGTGATGTTGATGACGTATTGTTTAAGCTGATCGCAACATGTGAATGTGCAGAGGAAATGTTACAGAGATTTCATCTATATACTCAATGCTGCAATTCAAGCATTTTAAAACATCCTTTGCGAAAATCAAGGGTTTTTGATACAGAAAATGCTGCAATAGGAATTAGAAGAATTTAATGCCCATAGACTGTAAACTGTTTTGCCATTCGAATGGGAGTGTGATGTACCGCTAGGAAAGTTTATTTTTTAAAGTTGTGTGCTATTTTTGACCCTTAGATCATGGGAGATCACGTAGAGAAAAGAGGTTTTTCAATGACCAAAGAATATAAAGAAGCAAGCCGTTGTAGCTATGACTTGAACTTTAAATTAATGGTTGTGCATCTCGCCGAACGACGTAACAATTCAGAAGCTGCATGCCACTTTAGTATTATGGAAGCAAATGTGCGACGATGAAGAAAGGCAAAGGAACACCTTAAATATGCTCATTCTACTAGAAAAGTATTTCGTGGTCCTAAAGAAGGGCGATATAAGGAGTTGAAAGAAGTCGTCTTAGCATATGTCAGAGAGATGTGCCAAAAAGGTCTTGGCATCATGCGAAAGACGATCCGCATAAAAGCTTTAGAAGCATCGAAACGAAATATACCAAGACAAGAATTCAAAGCTAGCGTTGGATGGACAGTTCGTTTTATGCGGCGGAATGGACTTAGTCTTCGGAGGAGGACATCACTTGCACAGAAGCTTCCCGGGGATTATGAAGAGAAGCTGATCAAGTATCAAAAGCATATAATACGACAGTGACGTGAACACAATTACATCTTAGGTCAGATTGGAAATGCCGATGAAACACCAGTATATTTCGATATGCCAGGGAGTAGCACCATTAACGAGAAAGGAGCAAAATCAGTGATTGTAAAAACCACAGGCATTGAAAAATTACGAATTATGGTAATGCTAGCTGTACTCACTGATGGAAGAAAACTGCCGCCATTTAAAGAGGAAAAATCTTCCAAAAGAGAAGTTGCTGTGTGATGTATATAAGGTTGAAATGCAATGCAATGTGTAGTATGTAGTATTTGTTTTTGAGGTTACATTTTTTTATCTTAAAATCTCTAATATGTAATTATGGGTTAGATGGAAAAGAGACTTCCTAATCTCAATCTCTCCCAAATAAAGACCCATATCTACCTAATATAAAGAAATGCAAATTTTCTGATAAAGTTATTGCAGTGCTGGACACCATAAAAGATGTTTTCTTAATTTCCAAGCATTAATGTGCATCATCTGTATAATTACCTCAAAAAATTTTAGGTAAAGATTTTGTTATTTATTTTGGAGTACAGTGAGTTCCGTTTTATTGAATCAATGGTTAATGGAATCAAACACTTTATTGAATCAAACTGGAAAAACCCAAACCATTTTGTATCCAAAGTACTTCAAAATCTCCTCTTATTGGAATCACTTATATTGGTTAATTGAATCATTAGTCAATGGATGGCTATAGGGTTTTAGGGCCTTCTTGGGATTAATCAAAAAATTAATGCCTTTCTTTACGTAAGAATATGTAAATGTCCATTATCTCTTGAAAAGAGAAGCAATTTCTGTGATCCGTGAAATATTTTTCTATCCCGCTTGCCCTAATCCCAGATGCCTGAAAACCTAGGGTATGGGACATCCTTGGAGCTGTTTATTGCCCTGAGTCGTCTGTGGAAAGGGACTCCGCTCTTCTCAGCGGTGCATCACGGTGGGGGTCTAGAGCAATAAAACAGCACTGCACAAACAAACAAACAAACGAGCCTTACCCTTCCTGAAGGAGTAGGTCAAGTGGGCAGCAAGAAATGGTCTTCAACCCCCAGCTAAGTGGCACCAGGGGTCACTGTCCTTGAGAGTTCACCATGCTGGAAAACCCAGAGGAAAACAAAACACATGCCTTGAATGGTTGAGGCATTAGCCAATTAACTCTTTCTTTCCCCACCCTTCACCACCAAAAGTCTTTAAACTTTTCTTCTCTTTGCTTTCATCATTATTCACTGAATTTTTCCGTAATCAGGTGGTGTTAAAGTGGTAGTCTGTCTACTACCTCTCACTTAATTTTTCTTTTAGAAATTATTGAAAGAAACCCTTTGGTAAAATGTCGAAGAGAAATTCACAGAAAGATCTTAGTTTTGCTAAGAAGAATAAGCTGATAAGAAATTACGATGAACTTCCATCTTCATTGAGTCAGAGAGAGGGTTCGGCGAGATTGGGGATCTCGCAGACTTCACTTTGTGGACTTTTGAAAAATTGTGAAGAAATTAAGAACAGTGAAACGTCGAACTTAAATTCTAAGAAGAAAAGAAAACGTGAAGGCAAGTGTCCAAGTGTTGAGCAGGCTCTGCTGAAGTGGTTTTCCCATGCTAGACTCCTAAATACTCCAATCAGTAGGGGAATATTACTGGAAAAAGCAGTGGAATTTGCAGATCGCCTTGATGAAGAAGATTTCAAGCCAATGGAAGGGTGGTTGTCAAGATGGAAAGACAGGAACAATATTGTGCACAAAAAATTGCATGGAGAGAAGCAAGATGCAAATGTACCAGGAGCTGAAGAGTGGAAAAGGTCAGTTCTCACCGACCTTTTGCAAGAGTACAAACTGGACGAAATCTATAACACAGATGAAACGGGCCTTTATTATAGAGCATTACCAGATTCCTCCTTAGTGTTTAAAATCAGTTCAAATTCAAAAGGAAAGAAGCAGAAAGACCGTATAATAGTTCTCATTACCTGTAATATGATTGGAAGTGATAAAAGAAACCTAGTTATAGGTAAATCTAAAAACCCACGCTGTTTTCGAGGTGTATCACTACCAGTTCCATACAAAAACAATCAAAATGCTTGGATGACAACCCAGATTTTCTCCGAGTTTTTACTCCAGTGGGACAAGGAACTTGTGGCTCAAAGAAGAAAGATCGCATTGCTTTTGGACAATTGTGCAGCACACCAAAATGTGCCAATGAACAACATTCAACTGGTCTTTCATCCGGCAAATACGACATCCATCATTCAGCTATTAGATCAAGGAATAATAAAAACACTAAAGACTCTCTATCGACGAGATATGAGAAAATTGATCATTGAAATTATTGAGGAGAATGACAGCGAGAAAAGTGCTTCTGAAATTTCCAAAAAAATTAATGTGTTAGATGCCATGCATATGCTGAGGAAGTCAGGGGAGCAATTATCATCTAAAACTATTGCTAACTGCTTCAGAAAAGCTGGTTTTATTCTGGTTGAAGGAAACAAAGAAGCAGAAAATGATGCAGAGAATGATGACAAGATTGATGAAGAGATTAATAGATGGAATTCAATAGATGATTGGTAGATGGGTGGTTAGCGTGTCTGGCTCCCAATGCTAGGGTCGCGGGTTCGAATCCTGCCGAGGGCATGGTTGTATGTGTTCGTCTTTGTTAATGTTATAACGCTCATTGTAAAAGGCCGTTAACGGCTGTTTATGAGCTAATATAAAATAAATAAATAAATAAATAAATGATGACATCGTTGTAGCTCCAGGATTGACAGAAAATGACATTGTTTCAGAAATATTAGGTAACAACTTGAGTGTTGATGAGAATATCGAGGAAGAAGATCAAGAAGTGCAATTATTACCAGCCCCTTCCTCTCAAGAAATAAGGCATGCTTTGGCTGTTCTTCGGCGAAACCTGGAGCTGAGAGGAGGAAAGCCGGAGGAGTTCAGCCGCTTATACAAGGTGGAAGTTAACTCAATGTCTCATATTAATAACAACTTGGTCCAAAAGAAGTTGGAAAATTACTTTAAAACACGTTAATTTGTATGTTGATTAAGTTAATGTTTACAGTTTATTAAAGTACGTATCTTTAACTTCTATTTTAGCATTTTCTTATAGGTATAACACGCCTAAAACCAACCTCCATATTCAACCTCCGTACAATTGAATCATCCGGTTAATAGAATCAAATACGTCTTTACCAACGTGATTCCAATAAGCAGAACCCACTGTTTTATCAAATTGTCGTTTTGAAAAAATGTGAGTTATCATGAAAACTGTTAAAAACTTATTTTTTACAAAACTTAAGTGCTGAGAAAAGGGGGTCATCTTATATTCCAGTCGTCTTGTATTCGGGTAAATGCAGCATTTATGCCTATACCATTTTTAAAATGCTGCTCATTTTTCATTGTGAATTTCCACCTTTAACCTATAATGAATGGCTGATGCGACTATGGCGTCGCAGGATCTATGCCTTGTTGTTGTAGGAATTTCATTAGCTTATATATTTTCCCCGTTATTTGCTGATTATTTTCTCTTTTACAACTTAGACCCGAGTTTCTAGAAGGCATTTATATGGAAATATTATATTGTATTAAACTTTTAGCAACAAATCTCAGGGGAATGCATGATTCAGAAAGAGATTCTTGGTAATTGAGTCATAAAACAGAAGGCAACATTGTTCATTTGGAAGGAAGTTTGGGTTTCCTCGTGAAAAGAAGAAGTAAGCTATGGTTGACAACAATCCTGATTTGGTTAAGAATATCTCAATTTGAAAAATAAAAAATTCATGACCCAACCCTTGTTAAGCAGGACAGCAAATATCCTGCTTTTAGCAGGTTATGGTATAATTTGAATAGCAAATGATATAAATAATAATAAATGAATTCATTAAAAAATATTTAGTCACTCATGTAAATGCACCTTGCCTGCAAACTATTGGCTATCTCATCATCAGAGTCTTCTCTATCCAGGTGTGTAATCCTATTTGGAGAAAGAAATTGGTCCAAAGACTATCATTTCCTTTTCCACCGCTGCCCGACAAACAGCTCTGTGTAACACCTTAAGATAAGAGAGCAAAAGCTTGTCATATTGTGTTTCATTGAACTGACAGTTTGTCATTAGCCCAGAGTACAATCGTTTAGCTCAGCAAACCCACACACATACAATTTAAAGAAGCCCTGCCATATTTATGTGAGACATAGTAAGAAGTGGTTAGTTCTGGGTGACAAGTTAGACATAGTTTTGTCTTCAAAGACAGTGTGGTTGCCAAATATCTACTGAAGAAGCCTTCACGTAGCGGAACTACATATTCTAGAACAAGAACAGGTAACACTTGGGGAAAATTTCACTTTATTGGACAAACATGCGACCAGTTTCAACTAAACAACAGTCATCATCAGACAAGGAAACTGTTCACATACATCGTACATATATGGAATGAATAAAAGTCCTGATTATCTGTTTTGGATATCTGGCAACCATCAGGTAAGCCCTACTGTCCACATTACAGTGAAAAAATTCTGTTTCACTTTTTGAAGTGCAAGGACCACACTCTATTTTTCTATTACTTTAGGCCTTGTTTTAACCTTTAAACGTCAGATTTACATGTCCCTACAGCGAATCTCGCTGCCGGACTTATTTTTGGCCATTTATATTTTTCTTGCTTTCGATCAGATAAAACCTTGTATTTCCTGAACTATTAGAGATAAATTAGACAAAAAGTAATATTTAGCAAAATTGTGTGAGTAATAATGGGTATACATCCTTTATACTAAAAGAAAAGAAAACAACGCAAATTCAGAGTATATCTTGTATAAAAAATCATAATAAAACATAACTAACACTACTTGTTCATATATTTTACAACTTTTAAAGTATTGTTTTGGTGTGGTACTCCTCAAAACACAAAAATATAGAGCCCTACATCATATATTTTGCACTTCACCGCTGTTCTAGTATATTCTCCCCTCTCAGGGCATACACAGCAGCGAAGGCGATTTCGCTTTACAGACCCGTGTTTGTTTTCTTTGTCCTCCAAGCAATGCAATAGTGTGTTGCTCGGTCTTCCACTTTGGGAATTAACAGCGGAAAGAGCTGATGCCCCTTCTTGGATCAGATTTCACACGAGAACGAGACAAAACTCTCGATGCGTCATCTGCCTACCAGATAATGCCAGGAGAACATAACTATTGAGGACCGTGACATTGAGGAGGTGGAAGAAGAGCTTCTTCATTCACTTCCAACAACATTGGCTGAACTCGTAGCTAGTCGCTATCCTATACACCTTGTCCATGTGCATCATTTCTAGCTGCAATTAAGTACATATCTGGCAACATTTACAGAAAATATAAAGACGTGAAAACAGTTAAAATGTACAGTGCAGAGGACGCTCTGGTGCATCCTTGAGAGGCTATCCCCATGGGCAGAGGCCACACCAGTGCATCACATTAAGAGTCTCTTTCAATTGGTAGGAAAAACTCTCTGCTTAGAGATAAGGCTTTGACAACTTCTCTCCCACCCTCAGTTACGTCCTTACCTTCCTAGGAATAACAGCTGCCAATTTTTTTGTCTTCTGCAAATAATTTTGTGAAACATCAACTGAAAATATTCAGTAATAGCAGATTCACTGTACAAATTAGTGTAGAGATTATATTCCATACGAAATTTTGTTGGAGAATTTATTAGATAATTCCATAGTTTTATTGATTTAGACAAAGATTAATCACCAGGAGAACAGAACTGGCAAATTTATGTAATGTGCATTTGCCTAAAATTGCTACCTAGTGCAGAGGGCACACCGGTGCATCCTAACTTTTTTTGCTTTAAATTGTACCAAAAATTATTTAAATATTTTTCCAACATTTTTAGACACAACACTATAAATGCAAAAAAAGAGGTGCCATATGCAGAAATATGTTTCCGGTACAGTGAAGGCAAAAAAGATAACATTTTTAGATAAACTTAATTCGTAAAATAAATAGGGATCTAAAACATAAGTAATTGCTTCCTCATCCATTCCACTCTCCTCTCAACCATATTATCTTCCCTTAATCTCTTCCAAGTACCTTAGATCAGCGGTCTTCAAACTGGGGTATGCATACCCCTGGGGGTATGCGGAGATCTTCAAAGGGGTACGCAAGCATAGATAATTTTAAGGGAATCAATTTCCAGATCCTTAACTTCCATATGTACTCTTCCAAAAATTGATAAGCCTGAGAATGCAAAACTTTGCCTTTAGAACTTCTTGTGAGAATAGAAAGAGGAAAGAAAGTAAGAGGTGCAGCCGGAATAGTTGCCCCCGAAATATTCTCCTTCGCCCACCCACTGACACCCAGCTCCCTTCAAGTACCTTCCCTGGGTTCACTCAACTAGAAACTTGTCACCCTTCCTTTTCCCACATTCCCAAGGCAAGGAAGAATTACGACCAAGGCCCTTCTTCCCGCAGTCCCCTTATGAGCTTTTCCCACCCTCTGTCTCTCAACACCTCCTCCTCTCTTTTTCGTGACCTCGATAATGAGCAACTTCCAATACTTGCATAGCAATCAATACCAATGATATGAATCTTATATTGGCCGAGTTATATAAATTTCAGGGAAATATTTATTATGGATTAATTATAGCAATTATTATGCATATGGTAGGATGCTGCAGTTTTTATTGACTTAATCGAGGAAAGTATTCTTTGCAATACCTCGGGTGAAAAATTATTATTGTTTGTTTTATGAAATAAATTTACTATTTACACAAAATGTACACACATGATTCTTTTATATTATAGAAATTTATAAAATTTTCCGTGCAGTTGGTATCAAAGTCAATGTTAGAAGCAAGCAAGCTGATATTTCATTCGAAGACGCCATACTTTACAAACTACACGATAACATCAGGGATTGTCGTACAGTTTTTCATGATTTGCCAGATTTGATTATAATGTTGAATTATAAACGTCATATGTTTTAGTTGCAGTATAAATAGGGCTTGTGAAAAGAGACAGTTGAAGTGGTCAGTTCCTTCCCAGAAATCTTCCTGACTGAGGGAGAGGAGATGGAAGAGAAAATTTTCCTTGTTTTAGAAAAAAGGGGATGGTGAAGGAACAAAGGGGAGATGATTTAAGGAGCTTGCATTACGAGGGAAAAGAACACAAGTGTAATGGGCGAGGGTTAAGCTCGAAAATGGCATGGCACTGGGTGAAGGATGCGAAACAAATTAGTTACCATTCATTGTTGCAGAGTGATTTGTCATTCTTAAAGGCATCCTCACCATATGGGTTTCAGGCGTTTAACTCCACCCGTTGTGTCTACAGAGACATAAAGCTTTCCAGGACTACCAAATTTTTCAAGATACACCAGATAAAACCCGCAGATAAAAATTTAAGTGAATTTTTCAGATTTGGTGTGCATTATTGAAAAAAAGGCAGTTAAAATTATATTTTATCTAATCAAATCAAGAATTATTTATTCTAATTACAGTAAATTATTATCTTATTTCATCTTATAAAATATTTAATATTTTCTACCTCCTATTAACAAAAAATATAATTATGTGCTAGCTATCAGACCAATTAGTTTCTAGCAATACCGTAAATACCCGCATATAATGCGCACTTTTTTTTCGAAATATTTGAGTTAAAAATTAGGATGCGTGTTATGCGAGGGTACATAATCTTCCATATTTCCACAATTTCGGCACAGTAATTACTGCCCGGGTATCCTCATAATTTTATTGGTGATTTTTACGAAAAGTAAGATAGATAATAGTTAAAATTTATTAATTAATTCTACAAACATTCATTAATTAGATATGAAAAGAATGAATTCAGTATTTATTCATTTTAAAAGCCAAGAAATACTTTGTCACTGGACCATTCTTCTTCGATGTTGTTATCGGAATCGGCATCTTACGCATGACGTCACCCTACACCGGCGCCCGGCCTGGTGATACGTGATTTATTCTTGATTCTTATTGCTATCGTGTTTACGTGCTCCAGAGTGTTCTAATAAGGGTAAAACTGAAGGTTTGGCGAACCCGTCCACCAGAGGCGTGACACAAACCTTTGTAAAAATAGGATTATCGTCATTCCTTCATTTTATTAGCTCAAAGAATGTCATATGCCATACTATGAAATTAATATAATTGGATTTATTGTGTATATCCTAATATCACCTTATAAGTAAACATAGAGTATGGAATTATTGAGTTAGCTGACGTTCTTTTGGAACGTTACTCGAAAATTTCATTTCGCACTTTCATTATGTTACCAATACATAATACCAATAATTCGATCATTGCCTTAGAACACGTTACACCATCTACTTTATTCTGGAACGGTAACGCTAAAAAAATCGGTGCGCACTATACGCGGGTATATAGAAAAATAATAAATTTCAAGGCTGAAAACCCCCCTGTGCGTTATACGAGGGTGCACACTATACGCGGGTATTTACGGTACCTATATACTTTTTTCCTCCATTGGAAAATTTTTTATCATAATGCCTAACGAAATTAATGGAGTCATTTCTGATTTATTATATAGGATTCTGATTTAATCATTCCCAAAAACCGAACACCCGACTTCAATACACAAACACACACATTTAACGAAGGAATACCAAGCCTTTTATCAAACTCCTCGACTGACAACTTATATTTTTATCTACACTTTATAATGCATTTTTACAAATTAAGTAATGAGAAACGGCATATTGATTTATTATCTTGTTTTCATAACTTATCATAAAAATGAATAAATTAATTTTATTAGATCTCCTTCGTTTTAATTTTGACTTGACTGCTTTTAATAATCTATCTTACAAGATTTATTTCTCAGTGGATTTTATAATATTCCTCGAAAATCTTTATCTAAATATTGGGATGTATTTCTTGAACATATAAAATAAATTATTCACTAATAAAATATACGTTGTTACTGAACTACATAAAATAAAAATTCTTTTTGGGTTAGTTACAATGTAGAAATTTGTTTGATGCAATTTTTACCTCATCTGAAGAATTCAATAGTATTTTAATATCATTAATACTTGGATAGTAAAAATTCACTTTTTGGTATAATTTTTTAATTAGGTGTATTTCAAACAAATTTGCTTTCAGTTTCGAATTGCAGTTGTTGCTTTCTGGTCAGAAGGAATCGGCATTGTATACGATTTAAATTTTTGAAAACTCGTCAGCCCATGGATAAATTTCTAATAAAGAGGAATCGGGATGTTGAAGAAAACAGATATGAGAATCCCTTTGGAAGCAGTAAGGTGGCAGTTGCAGTTTCTCAGGAAACAGACTCAAGCTGTGACTCAAATATAGTGGAGATTTTTTAACCGAATAAAGTTCCAAGGACTACCAAAGTTGAGTTTAAAGAAAAACACCGATACTACAACCAATACTACATAAAATATGGATTTCTTTCCAATAACAGTAATCCTCCTTTACCACTGTGTTCTTTGTCACCAAACATTGTCAAACAATAGTATGAAACAATCTCTCTTGCAACAACATTTATTTACAAAACATCCAGGTTCTAAAAATAAAACTGTTAATTATTTTATGAGGAAGGCTGAGGATATTAGTAAAAATGTAAATAAGTTTCACATTTTCACGCAGTCATCAAAGTTGGCTTTGAAAACCTCATACAAATTAGCATTGCTCACTGCGAAAGTTAGGAAATTGTACATGACTGTAGAAAAGGTTATTATACCTGGTGCACTGTTGATAGCTAAAAAGATGTTAGATGCAAAGTTCATTACTGCTATTAAATCGATTCCCTATTCAGACACCACTGTACTCCGTAGAGTACATGAAATGGCAGAAGACGTTCTCCAGCAGACTGTGGCAGAAATTGTGGTTAATAAAAGATATGCCTTACAGATTGATGAATCCAAGGACGTTGCCAATCATTCCCAGTTAATAATTTATGTCCGCTATTACAGCGAAGAAAACGGCATTACTGATGAGATTATGGCATGCAAAGACTTGCCTAGGAATGCAACTGGTGAAGAGATTTTCAAAACTTTACATACTTTTATTCGAGTTGACTCAGGCTTACTTTGGGAATGGTACATATGTATCTCTACAGATGGGGCCACTGCAATGACTGGACACAAGAGCGGCCTTATTGCTCGTATCCGTGCTTTAAACCCTAAATTAATTTGGGAACACTGTTTTATTCATAAGCAAGCTTTGGTTGCAAAAAAGTTGAACCCTGATTTGTACGGGGCACTGGATGTTGCCACTAAAATGGTAAATTTTATTAAGTCTAGGGCGTTAAACTCACGTCTTTTTAAAGTGATGTGTGAGGAAATGGGATCAACTCATACCCAGCTATTTTTGCATTCAGAAGTAAGATGGTTGTCACAGGGACGGGTATTAACACATTTATTTGAATTGAAAAATGAAGTCAGACTTTTTCTGACAGAAAGTAAGTCTGATTTGGCTGATTGGTTTGAAAATGAGGACTGGATTTGCCAATTAGGTTATATGGCGGACATTTTCCATAAATTGAATGAGCTAAATCTACAGCTCCAAGGTTTTGACAAAAATATATTTAAGGCACGTGATAAGATAAAAGTGTTTTATCAAAAAATATTTTATTGGCAAAGTTGTATGGAAATTAACAATATTTCGATTTTTCCATCCCTTTCTGAGTATGTTGGGTTAAACAAGGTGCCTCTAAGTGAAAGAGTATCAGGTATAACAGTCATTTGATAATTCTTGGTAAAGCCTTTTTGGTATACTTTCCAGAAATTGAGAAAGGGAATGGCTTTGATGACTGGGTAACAAATCCTTTTGCAAATCAGGTTGATTCCAATTCTTTGCTTTCAACGAAATTGAAGGAGGACCTAATCTAGTTGTCAGCTGACAGGTCATTAAAAATAATTTTTGATGGTAGATCACTATGTGACTTTTGGCATATAACCTGGAAGGAGTTCAAAGAATTGGCAGACATTGCTGTAACAAAACTCCTTCCATTCCCATCTACCTAGTTATGTGAACAAGGTTTCTCAGTACTTACATCAATAAAAACAAAAAATAGAAATAGAATTGATGCTGAACCCTATCTCATTCAAGCAATAAGTAATATTCATCCACGGATACATGAACTAATTGAAAAAAAAAGTCCCATCCATCTCATTAAGAAATACAGTAAGACCTCTACATATCGAACCTCTTTATATCGTAAACCTCGATATATCGTACTAATATTTTGGTCCCGAACAGATCCTAATATCATAGGAAATGTACCTCTCTAATTCGTAACCTCCTTATTTCGTATTCCTCTATATATCGTAACAAAAATATTACTCCGAAATGAAAAATAACCACCATATTTCGAAATCACGATCTTTTTTCCAGTATTCATTCCGCAAAAACACCATGTTTTAAAAAATGTTTTTGGCGACAATCATTTAGCCAATCGACAAGGTGAAAGTAACTTTGGTAATTAACCAATCAGTGTGTTTCTATGACTGATGGATTGCAATGAATTATCATTGCCTGGCATCAGGGTGTCAGTCTGAATGTGTACATACACGGTACACGTGATTCGATTTCAATGGTGAAATAGTGTAGAAGGCTTTGGAAACAGCATATATCAAGAAAAGGTGATTTATAGAACAACTACTTTTATTTTTTAAATATTGAATCGAGAAAATTGCCTCTCATAGCAACATTTTTATTAGTGCATATTATGATTTGTTTATTCTTGAAGCAAATAGGCTTATTTTTTCTCCTTTTTTATAATTTTTTAGTGCATGTTATTTTCACGAAATCTTTCTCTTATTCCGTTTAACTAATTGGAAGTAATGTAATTCCGTGAAAATGGCTGACGCAAGATTTTCAACACCCTGTGGAAAATTTCCATTAAATGTTTTCAACTTGCTTTAACTTGTACATTTAACTGGTTTTACCTCATAAGTTTAATTATTATGATGGTTTCAACATAGACCATTGTTTTAACTCATTTGAAGTCGAATCAATTTGTCTCACCTTGCCTCCAATGAACCCATTTCAAATCGTTAATCATTTAAACTAACCTTATCGTGAACTGGTTTTAAATGGCATAAACTATTTTAAAGTCGTATTACATAATTCGTTTCTCTTTGACCCTAACGTATTTCCCACATAGCAGTAGAAAAGCATTTAGTGAATGTTGAAAAGCTCACAAATGCTTAAAATAGTATTTTAACGTAAAGTATAATAAATACATTGTCAACGATGAAAGCTGAACATAGAAAAATCTTCCAAAATATTCATCGCTACTCAGTTGGTTGTTTTGGATTCAAATAATGGTTAAATAATATGCCAATGATAAATGTATTAAGAATGATATGTTTTACTTCGCTTTTTATCTCATCTTATTTCCATCATTCATACTTTTTTGTTCAGCAGAAAAAGCAAACTTTATAAATATCATCATCTTTTCAAGATTAGAATATCTGATAAATGTTACTTAAGTTAAATTAAATAATTACAATTATTTTGTTATCAAGGTGTCTTATTGTTCATTGGTACGAACTGACAGTAACATTTCCTTTGTATATTGAAAAATATTTTCCGATATTGATACCTTTAGGCAATCGTTTAAAAAATTATTCATGTATGATGTAGGCAGTTTTCTCCTGGCATACGAAGCATCGATTTCAAGTCTCTGGGGCAGCGTATTTTGGACAAAGGCTCCAAGAGTTGGGACGGGTTGTTACAGATTGTTGATAGTTATATGTTAAATAGTTCAGTATGTGTGAAGTCCATATGCAAAGGAAAACGCAATTGAAAACATTGGGCACTCATTATTTCCATTTGAAGTACGGATTGTATGAGGTGATCCAAGTTTCTGAGTTTCAGCTCGTTTCAATTGGATTTTTCCACAGGATGCTAACAACATATAATTTTTAAGTTTATCAGAGATTTACGTACAGATTTGATGTATTTTCAGAAATCGGACGTTGGGCAAAGAAAGTTTATTACTTTAGGAAGTCTTTGATTCCAGTTTCAAGATTTTGATGGTTTTAATCAGCGTTAAAAATATTAAATTGTGTGTGTTATCAATGCAAAAATACAGCAATTTGTGACTTATGCATATGAGCAAGTACATGCAAGATCTTTTGCACCATTTATTTTATGTTAATATGTAAACTCAGTAAATTATAATAAATGTAACATTTTTAATTTACAGACTTAAAAGACATGAATGTGCCGAAGAAAAGACAGATGTTATCAACAGATACCAAACTAAATATTTTTAAGGCTATTGATGATGGAAAAAGAAAGATAGATGTTGCCAGGACATTTGGAATATCACCTTCAACGCTAACATCCGTTTTAAATAAACACAGAGACATAGAAGCTGCTGCACAGCTTTGTCCAAATGGGAAACAATTTCGCACTGTGAAAAATGAAGAACTAGATAAGTGTGTATTTGATTGGTTGATGGAGGCCAAAGCCAAAAATCTTCCAGTTTCAGGGCCGATTTTACAGCAAAAAGCTATAGAGATGTCAATTAAAATGGGAGTGCAAGACTTTCATGCTTCTAATGGCTGGTTGCAAAAGTTCAAGACACGTTGGAACTTGGCAACATTAAAGATGTCAGAGAAAGAAGCATCAGTAAGTCCTTGTGTTCTAGATGAGTGGCAAGGAACACTAAAAGCATTTTTAAGTGGGTATGACACAAAGGATATATTCAATGCTGATGAGTCCGGATTTTTTTTTTAATTTACTACCAGATAAGACTCTTGCAGTGAAAGGAGATTCTTGCCATGGTGGAAGAAAAAGCAAAGAAAAGTTCACAATTCTCTTTTGTTGCAACGCAGACGGCAGTGAAAAACTAGAGCAACTAATTATTGGTAAATACAAGAAGCCAAGGTGCTTTAAAAATATTAAGAAACTCCCTTGCATGTACAAGCATTCAAAAAATTCATGGATGACAACATCCATTTTTAGAGAATGGCTGGCCATGGTTGATTCAAAGATGGGTATGAGGAATAGGAATATTATTTTGTTCCTTGATAGGTGTACTACACATAACTATGCAGGAATAACAGAAATATAAAGATTGTGTTGTTTCCCCCTAATTGCACAGGTAAACTGCAACCTTTAGGCCAAGAAATAATTTCTGTAATTAAAAGAAGCTATAGGTATCAACTGGTGCAGTATTTATTAAGAAATATTGAAGGGAATATTGATTTGCAAAAGATAAAATGGAACAATGGAACAAAGTGTTGAATATGTCTAATAAATGGACTATGAGCAGTTATTATCATTTAATTTTTGATGGTGATGCAAATAAATTTATTTTTAACTTCGTGAGAAAATTTTTTTCGCTTTGCATAATTAGCGAAAATGTAATTATAAATCAAATAAACTTCCAGCAAATTGTAAAACCCAAAAAAATGAAAAACGTGAAAGAAATCAAATATAAAAATTTTTTAAAAAATACCCGCGCTGGGATCGAACTGCCGTACCTCGCTTCCGTAACCGAGGATTTAGTCAGCCAGGCCACCGCCTTCTGTTGACCTTAGGTGCCATAGTAAGGTATACATTGGAACGCTAGATCGCTCGCCAACTTTGATCGCGAATATCTCGCGAATGCTTGAGAGGTGCATCGTCTTGCTTTGGCATTTTTCATCTCTAAGGAGGTACTACATGCTCACCAAGTTTCAACCAAATCGGCGACCAACATGTCGTAAGGTCCCCTTGTAAGATCCAAAATGCTTTAAATGTGTTAGAGAGATTTCTAAGCAATATGGATGACTATGAATCCAGGCATCTTCTTCTTTTAAGCCAAATAGAAAATGTTGTTACACAAGAATTTCAGAAACAAAAAAGGCAAAAATTAATTGTTAACTATTTTAATAAAAAATAATGAAAATCTTTGTATTTGGAATATCTATTGACAACATAAATGTATTATATGTAAATAATTTTGACAAGATCTTAAATTTCTACTTAGTGTTCAGTTGCCATTATTTTGTTTTTTCAATTTATTAAGTTGAATTTTGTATATAATAATATTTTTATATTTATAATTAAATTGGATATAATAACAATATATGATTTATTTTACATTGTTTGTGAACTAACTTGTTTTCTCATTTTTTATTCCTAAATTTGTCGTTAACCTCTTTATAGTGAACCTCTATATATAAAAATAGCAAAAATCTGGTCCCTTCAATTTCACTATATAGAGGTTTTACTGTACATGGTCAATAAAATTTTACTTTGTATGATTAATAATGGTTTAATAAATTTTGTAATATATTTATATTGTTTTGCTGCATTGTGTACTAATAATATTTGTAATGATAACTCAATCCAAAAGAAAACTTCAAAATTAGAGCCTTATGGTCACATAAAATAAAAAAATTAAAAATTTTCAATTTATGTACATTTTGCAGAGATGTATGATCAGTAAAACACTTTCAAGCATGGAAATACATTACTTGAGGATAAAATTTTGTGAAGAAAGAGGAATGGAAATACGAGTTCAAGGAGAAAAATAATGTGTAACATTTCCGACTGTTAATCCTTCTCCGCCGGGGACAGTAATTTGTACGGACCTCGGTTTCTGTCCTTGGCGCCCGAATCAGTACCACGTACTGACCTTGCCGCGACTCTTTTAATTTGCCGTATTTTGATTATAAACATTTCTTATAGAATGATATTTTTGTTTAACACTGAGGAATGATTTATTATTTGAATTTTATAAATAGAATACGTTTTGTGAACTCTTAAATTGACATATATAATTTTTTTTTGTGTACATGAATGGAAAACGGAAAAAAAACTTTCTCACATCTTTTTTATTCTTTACTTTATCAGTTCGTAATACTTTCTTTTATAATCACACGGATAATTTCTTATATTTTTAGGAATTTTAACCATTTCTTTTGTTCATCTGACTCTTATTAACATTATAAATTTTTTTTTTAAGTTACGATTTTAACATCCAATTTTTTGTCTACTTTAAAATGTACAGTATATTAAATTTTAACTGTACTTTCTAAAAACTAAATGGACAGATTATGCAAATAACTAAATAAACGTGCGTATATTCTTGGAACACAGCTGCACTGGAGTAGGCTAGTATCGTAAAGAGGCAAGAGACGAAATGAAAACGGATCGTTCTAGAGCGTCTCTTTCTCGGTGATGGAAGGGACCCTCCGTGTTTTCTTCGTGACATATCTTCTCATATCTCATCGTGCGTGCTCTCATTCGAAGGAACACTTCATATTCTCAAGACTAAATGAACTCGAGAGGCAATAAATCATTGTATATTGGTGCCGGCTCGGTGAGACCTCGAGGAAGTAATTTCAGTGAAGATTTTGTGAGCTAAGCTAAGTGGTCACGGAATGGACGATAGGAATACAATACTTTTCTTTGTTAGGCATCCAAATGTGATAACATTCTCTCTCTCTCTCTCTCTCTGAGAGCGAGAGAGAGAGTTAATAACCAGGCATAGGCTCCAAGGAGTCGGTGTTTACAAGAAGCCAAGGAAGCGAACGCAGTAGACCAGAGAAGTGCAAGCTAAGACTATACACTGAACTTCAGCGTGTGATATCACAATACATCGAATATATCGATATATCGACGACTATTTCTGAAAAAATTGCATTCAGGCATCTGTAACACATTTCAATTGGCATGGTCTTTCATTTTCAGAGGTTATTAACGTAAAAGAATATTAATATATTATATTGTAAATTTAATATTAAATGCAGAACACTATACAGTCGTTGGTTTCAAGATTTCATTCATCTAACATATACAGATGAAAATTTATATTTTTTTAAAGAGGGTACTTACAAAATCTGATATTCTGTTTAAATACCAGCCGGCCGTACGATGCCGTTGGATTTAAATGCCTCCTGTCGCTGAAGGGTTAAAGAGATTGTTCTTGTACTTCTTAAATGAATGATGGTGCATGTCAAATCGCTATGGTATTTAGATTCCAATGGATACATTTAAAAGAGTGATGTAAGAGTTTCATTTAAAAATGTCAATATTTACAATATGCCGAAAATTGTCCTTTGCAACTATTTAAACTTATGATGAAAAATATTACATGTTAACTTAAAAAGGTATGAGGGGGTACATAGGTCTTCAAAATTCTTTTAGGGGGTATGCAAGCGAAAAAGTTTGAAGACCACTGCCTTAGATCATTTATTGTTGTCAAAATATAATTATGTTTGTGATCGATACAATCCTCCTTTATCCCATAAACCCTTGGTTTCAGTCAATATAGTTTCTGTCTTCACTTTATTCTTAGGAATAGATCCCATGCAGTTTAAGGGTCTACTGCACCATAATTACTCACTTATAAGCCTCCCTGGCACTGCCCCTACATACAAGCCTCGCCCTTGTTTTTCAAAACCAAAATTAGGAAAATGTACCATAAATAGGTATAAGCTGCATGCCAAGGTTATGTCCAAAGATGTTTAAAAGCTGCCATGTATTGCATTATTCTGCACATTGTCAGGTTATTAATCACAGATCGCACAAAATTATCTCTAGAATGATAAAATCATACATGAAATGTATGATACATGAAATTATACATTCACAGGTGTGAATGATCATTGACTTTTCTCAATTGAGTTTTATACAACTTAGATTTCAAAATGCACTATAATCATAAATAACAATAAGATTTATAAATACTTGGGTATTCCCTTGTTTACTATATTTTTGAGATCACCATGCAGAAACACAGGATGAGGCTTATATGCAGGGATGGCTTATATTCAAGTAAATACAGTGGAGAGAAAAATTGACCTGGTATTCAATGCCCTTTCCAGGAATACATCCTGTTGAATAACATATAGAAACTGTATATACTAACAATATCAACTTTTACATGAAAGCTTTGAAACATGTATAAAATTCTGAATACAACTTTCCTTTATTACACAAAAATATATGAATTTGTCAAATATTTTGTAATAAAAAAATTTACTCAAAATTTTTATCCGACTAGTAAACATTCAAATGGTTACCTTTTTTTCATTTCCCTTCTGTGAAATGCCTTATTAATTTGAGCATAAAATTTGGTTTTTACCTTGATTGTTTGAAAACGGCAATTGTTATCCCTTTATATAAAGGTGATGATAATAAAATGCCTAGCAGTTTTAGACCCATTTCCTTGCTCCCTATTTTCTCCGAGATATTGGAGAATGTTTTGAAGGACCAAAATCTGTTTTTTTTTACAAAATTTAACCTTTTCAATGACAGCCAATTTGGTTTCAGGAAAAAAGCAATACTGCTGATGCAATTAGAACTTTCGTAGATCATATCTTAGAATGTTATACAGAGGGACTCTACTCATCTACAACTTTTTTTGACTTGACTAAGGCTTTTGATTGTATGCCTCATAGTCTGTTAATCTGTAAGTTAAGAATTTATAATTTCTCCAAATTAGCTTGTGCTCTACTTGCCTCCTTTTTAGATAATAGGAAACAGGGTGCATTCAAAGGAAAACTTTGACTATTTAAACGTTCTGTACTTGGCCTTATTCTCTTTATTATTTATATTAATGACTTGCCATTATCTTTTCCTGATTTTAAATTCACCATTTTTGCAGATGATACCACAAGTAATGTTTCAAGTAAAGACCAAACTGAAGAAATAAGTTTAAATCAGGCTATGCAGAAGGAAGTGACAGATTGGTTTTCATCCAATAAATTGGTTGCTGATGTTGACAAGACTTTCACTATGACTTTTTCCCTCAGAGATCTGGAAAATTTTGACAATCCACCATTTGTCAAATTTTTAGGTGTGTACCTGGACCCTACATTGACATAGAAGCATCACAAAAAAGTTCTCTCAACGGAACTCAATAAAAGACTATTATACTTATTAAGATGTCTGGATTCCTGTGTCTCGAAAACTGTTTTGAGAGCTGCATATTTTGCAACATTCCATTGTAAACTATTGTATTCAATCTTAGCATGGGGTCACTCTGCCATCAGTAAAAATGTTTTCCGTCTGCAAAGAAAAGCCATTAGAATACTGGGAGGCCTAAGGTTCAGGGATGATTGCTGAAATTCTTTCATAGAGCTGGGTATCCTGACATTTCCTTGTCTTTTTATATTTGAATGTTTAATGTACATTCACAAGAATCTGGATAAGTACCGTATTGTAAACTCTATCCATTCCTATGACACGAGACGTAAGGACAACGTGGAAATTAAATATTCGAGGCTTACTAAAGCTAGGAATGGGCCCAACTACTGGGCAGTAAAATATTTTAATACTGTCCCTGTGAGTATCAGATCTCTTCATCTTACAAGCTTCAAATTCCATGTAAAAAAGTTTCTAATTGAGCATTCTTTTTATTCATCAGAAGAATTTCTGAATTGCCACTGGAATGTATTTTAATTATTGTGTAATATTTTTGTTTGTTTGCTGACAATATAATACTCCAAAAGTGTCTAAAATAAACTATCTTATCTTATCTTATGAATTTGTCAAATATTTTGTAATAAAAAAATTGACTCAAAATTTTTATCCGACTAGTAAACATTCAAATGGTTACCTTTTTTTCATTTCCCTTCTGTGAAATTTCAGCCACTAAAACTGTTGGTTGAGCATTTTCACAAACTGGACTATTTTCAGGAACATTCTCAGAGATGATGATATCTTCCATCCTGCAAAAGGGATAAAAAAAATTCAAAACATTACACAAGAAAAGTTGCTTACATACCATTCTTATTACTTGACAAAATCAACTATTACTCAAAGATTGATAGCTATTGACATGCACCATGATACTTAAAGATCGATAGCTTAAGCTTAACGTGCTGGCAGATCCTGTGAAAGCCTCCAACTCAAAATAAGCTTAACATGTACCATGCATAATGCTTAAATATGACATAGACTTCAGGTTTTTCCACAAATAGGTATTTTATTTTATGACTGGAACAGCTCATTCACAACTCAATGACTTAACATATAGCCTGAGTAACATCTCATAATTGTATGAGTTACAGAAGATTGGCTTTTGCTTATAATACAATTGTTTTTCTAGGCAATAATTTATTTTTAAGTCTGCGGTATATATAAAGATTTTAAATTTGGATGAAAACAAAACAACTTGCTACAAAAAACAGCACTTCACGCTAATTTTCACAATTACCATAAGACAAAGATAATTAAGTATCAGTCAACTGAGAGAAATCTATTTAGGAACAAATTCTCTAATTTGATTTAGGTGGATTTATAAATCCTTCAATGACAAAGAAAAACATACCCACGAATATTTAAAGGATTTTCCGTGGTTGAAGATTCTTGGAAATTAATTTCTTCAGATGGTACTATGACCACAAGAGGCTTTGGAGCTATAGTCCTTGGAGCAGGTTTACCCTTAAAAGAAATATATAATCAATAACTTGAAAAACGCAATAGAAATGAAAGGCAAGTACAGATTTGAGAATGTTAACCTTAAATTATCTAATACAAAAATAAGTGATTTTTTTTAAATATTGCAAGAATGGTAACTTATTCATTTTTTTCCTTCATATAATGGAATTTTAATATGTAAAGGCTATCCTCATTGATAATATTAGCTTGTTAATTTATTTATAAAAGCAATCGGCTTACAGCATGAGGCCAATTACAGCTGATCGACTAACAGTATATAAATAACAATAACAAAGACAATCACAAACAACCATGACCACGGCGGGACTCAAACCCACAACCCTAGCATTGGGAGCCCAATGCGCTAGCCATCTCTACCAAGGACGTCAATCAATGATCATGAATCAACCACATTCAAGACAATTACAGGGAAAATTAATCATACACCACATAATACTCTGCTTAACTTTACTTAAGACTAGTGGTCCATCATGCATAGTATCTTCCCGAATTTCCAAATAAGAAAACTTACCTGAACAGCCTCATTTCCTTTAGCAGCTGTTGTTACAGACTTTCCACCTTTTCCTTTACGATGAGAATTATATTTCTTTAATATGGGAGTTACCCGCTTCAGTGGAGAGGCTTTCTTGTTTGATGGAGAAGACAATGATGGTAGTGATAATATTTCTCCAGTACGCTTGGTTTGAGTAGATCTATTTACACTTTCCATAGATAAAACAACTTTAGGAAGTTTTGCAGACATTGACGCACATTCTACTATATCTTTTGATATATTGGATATCAATGGCATGCTTGGAAGCATTTTGAAAACTTTTCCTGTTAACAATGAATAATCGAAAGTTCCCTGCCCAAATGCCCGTGCAGTTCTTTCGTCAGGAAATTCTCCAAGCAAAATAACTGGTATAGCATACTTTTTAGACCAACTTCTCTTCTTGGGACCGTCTTTTCTTATAAGAACCTACAAACAGATTTTTTCCAAATTAATGATTTAGCTGATCCTCAAACATAAGACATATTTTACAGAAAAAATTTCTAGATTCACATTTTTTTAAATAGCAACACAAAACAAACAGGTTGCAATAGAGGCCACACAAAAATTCAATTTAAATTGCTATAGCTTTCTTAATTAAATTAAAATATCTTTTACAACCCAAGTAAACCAAACTGGATTCATTCAAACAAACGCTACCAGTATCCAAGTATCTCAAAATGAAAACGATGGGCTAACACTATTTATGGAAAAAACGTTATCGAGTAATCATTTACATGAAGTTGAGAGATAATTATATGGCTCATTAATTATTCAATAAAATATTTATAAGGTACAAACACATCAAGGTCTACCGCACACTTAATCATATATAAGCAACCGTTTTAACTATAATAATAATATTAATCGATAACTCAACGACTCCAAATACAGCAGAAAGTATTTGTTTAACGTATTCGTAGAAAATGAATACCATTTTAAATAACCGAGAAAATGAAATCTTTTACATTTAAGTTTTGAAGCATTCACGCCAAAAAGATCTAGACCTATTGCACGTAATAATTTCATAATAGCATTTGCTTTTTTGAGAATAATAAGTGAAAATTGTCATGCATTAATTTATTCAATAAAAATGAGACAACAAACCCTTTATAGCTTCAGTTCATCATATTCATACACAGTCTCTTACGCAGTTTCATTCCATTTAGCGTAAGAACCCATGACGTTTACTTATTATTATTATACGATAAAGTATACACACAAATATTCACGCAAAACATCACTCAACATTTCTAACATTCAACAACTTCTGGTTTGTATTTAATCAACACTGCAACAGTAATGCCGCTTTCCGTAGCGCTTCTTTCTAATACCTTTTGTCAGTTGTTAACTGAAATTAGCGGAGCTCAGTAATTAGAAAAGAACCAATTTAATTGTATTAATTGCAAAACTTAATAAAATGGAAGGTTCCCTACTTTCGATACTGTTTTGAATCTAGGTCTTAGTCAACAGCAGCATTCTAGCTTACAACAAGATTTTGGTTTCATTTATCGTAGGCCCTTCATCTTCTCCTCATAATCTTTATTATACGATCTGAAATACATTGTCACTAGCGAATTATCGAGCTCGTCTTTTGGATAAAAACAAACTAAATAACAGGCACTTAAAAAATCAACACTGAAAAATTATCACTTATCTCACGTATATCCAATAGCCATAATAACGTAAAAAAAGCGCGTTCCGCATACCAAGCAGACGCCATCATTGGTAACAACATAGAACATATCATCGCAGAATATATGCGATGATGGCTGCCTTATAGCCAAAATGCTAATTTTGGTTTTTATGATTATTCTTATGGAATCCAAAAAGTTATATACATGCATTCTAATTCTACCTTAGGGAAGGTTTTTAGGCACATCCAACCCAATCTGTGCTATCCAAAGCCTTTCTCTCGAAGTTCTCATACCCAACTTTTCCTTTTAATGCATCTAATATACCTTTCCTTCTACCTCTCTTAACATTTTTCTTTCTTTGGCGTATTTCAGCAGGTCGTTTCCTTTCAGAATTTGGCCCACACCTTTCCTCAGTCTGACCCTCATTACTCTAATTAAGGCTCTTTCTTCACCTGCTGTATTCAACACTTACTCATTTGTTTATATATCTATTCAACTATTTTTCTCTAGTCTAGGCCATATCCACACCTCCAACATCTTTAATCTGCTCACATCTTTTCTCATTGTTCATGTCTCACACCCATATAATGCTACACCCCATATCAGGGTTTTCACTAACTGGTTTTTAATATCTGTACTCAGACTACAGATCAACAACTCTCGTCTTGTCTCGTCAATGCCTCCTTTGCTCTTGCTAACCTTGTCCTGATCTCTTTAGTACCTCTTCCATCCTGTGACAAAATACTACCAAATTAAGCAAAACATTCTGCCTGTTCCTGCCTTTCCCCATTCACTGTAATCTGGCATTCTCATGACTTTCATTTTCTTCTTATTAATTTTCATCCTGAATGTCTTTACCTTTTCATTTAAGTAACTAACTAACACCTGCAAGCCCTTTTCAGAATTATTTATTGATTTTATACTGATATTTACATGATAATCTCTAAAGCAAGGGAGAATACACAATCCTAATTGTCCCTTTTCTAATTTTTCTGCCTCTGCATATCTCACATTCTTTATGCATTACAGCCTTCTTCTTATTTATTTTTACCTGCTCAGGATAGTGACAATTTCTAAAATTACGTTTAGGGTGAACACTTGTCCTGTGACCAAGTGCTTTTCTGCCACTGAACCCACGAATGAGATCTTTGATTAGATTCCAATAGACCTTTTTAAGCGGCAACCACAGCTGATTGGTTGCTTCTTTGTAGTATATGTAAGAATTTACTACTGTCCTATTTATTAGTTCAAAGACCAGCCTATAGCACCACTTTTTTATAGGTAGATTCACACAGTAGCAACTACACAGCTTTCTGTCAAGTCTGACCATGAATTTATTGTATGCCATTGCAATGTCAGCTCCTTTAAACCATCTTTCTGTGTCCTTTCCACAGTGTGTATCAGTGAGTCATATCTTGAAAACAAAAAGAAAAGTCCTTTTGTCATCACTGTGCTCACAAGTGCAATGGAAGTGAACAACCTCCTGTTATTTTTTCCATGCCCTTGTGATCTTCACCATTTCTTTACGATAGTCTGTAAGTCAAGAGTTTGCCATCACTATGGCTCTCAGCAGTGCCAGCCCGAGATAGCATCAAGTTGGGCAGCTATCTGGGATGCCCAAGTTTCAGGGTTATCATCCCGACCGCCCATCTATACCAGTGTTTTTCAACCTTTGTCTTTGGCTGTAGAACTCTTTTGCAAACCCAAATTTTTCACATATCTTTCAAAATAGCAGTATGTCTATACAGGTGAACAAATTAAATTCACGTTGACGTTACTCAACATGCACAAAATGTAATTTATTTACTATTTATTCTTAATACTAGTAATTTAAAAAAGTTACAAAAGCATACAAATATTGAAATTTTTAATCAAGTGAAATCTGAAGCTCTTTCGCAATCTTTTTAACGTGTTTAACGCTTGACTGTCACCATTTTTTTAACATATTTTGACAAATTTCCTAACTAGGTAGAAGATCGAAATTTGGTAAAAATGCTTGATTTGGATATTACAAGGACATGAAGAAAGAACTCTGAAAAAAGACCCAGATTCGACTCGATTCGACATAACATGTAAAAATCGATCATTCGACTTACAGGCTTTTACTCTTTCGCAAATTAAAATTAGAAAGAATAGACCTACAATCTTCAGACCTGAACTGCTTTAAAGAAAAATAAATAAAGTTTCTTATTCTTGTCATCACATTTCACCTATGATTCAAAATCACTCAAGTTATACATTTAAATCATATTTATTGGAAAAATTTAAGCTTTTTAATGATACTTGCCTTGCCGACCCTGTCATTGTTCAAGATTGTATTGTTGTCTCAATTCTTATACTATATGCATAAGGAAAGCATGCTTTGATATGAGAGAGGAAGAAAGAAAGGTTGGAGACAGCAGGAGAAAGAGGGAATGAGAGAGAAGAAGAGAGGAAGGGAGATAGAGAAGAAGAGAGAGGAAGGGAGACAGAGAAGAGAGAGGAAGGAAGACAGAGAAGGAGGGAGAGGAGGGGATAGATAGGTAATGTTCTTTATTAGGGTGAGATTGAGACTAGGAAGTCTATTTGTCCAGAGAAGGAGAGAGAATGGAAGGGAGGAAGATGGGAGAGAAGAATAGAGAAAAGGAGGAAGAATGGGAAGTGCCTTAAATTTAGTACTTAATCCACACATACCCATCATATTTGACAGGCAATCACGCTATTTATTTATAATGGTGTCAACAAGCATGAAAAGGTAAGCTGTACCGGATGATGAAATTGAAAAGGAAATCTTCGTAGAAAAAGATTTGGAAGAAAGAGTGAACTCACAAAGTGATAGGGAAAATTATGTTAGAGTTCATTCAGAACTTGATACCCTAAAGCACAGTGAGCTACTACGATACCAAGCAGAATTATTTAAGTAAGCCCTTATTTTTGCTCTCTTCTTCTTCCTCTGTTGCCTACATGCAGTTATAGCACCAAAACTTATTTTTGGAGATCTTATTTAAAACTTGTTTACTAAAAACCTTATGAGGAATGTATAGGAATCAAAGATAAAACAGGATACTGCAATATTCTGTAAACTTGGAATAAAGAAATGCAGTATAGTGATTTTGCGAGTGCATGAAAAAATTCATTGAAGTGTTTCACATGAACAAAAATAAATAAAATGGTGTAAAAAAATTGCATAAATGTACATAGTTTTATGTAAACTCTCAAAAAATATGTAAATTCAATAAATAGGTAAAAAATTTATTTTTTAATAATTTCACTCCAGAATAGCCACTTCATTTGAATACCCTCTGGCATCCTGGATGTGTTTGATTTCAACCCCGCTGCACTATAGGGATTAATAGTTAAATGACCATACATATTTTGGAAATGGATTGCATCATAAATATTAAGCTAAACTGGCATTACTCACTCTTGCTTCTTCTTTTTCAAAACCATAAACAAATTTTGCCCATAATTCTGGAAGAAGTTCTGCTGGTTGGTCCTTTGGACATTTTACATTATTCCAATCTATTGGGAAAACATAATGATGTGTTTCAGGTGCTTTTCCATGCTCAAAATAATACTGAAAAGTAATTGTTTCATCGGTGATTATAAAGGAGACAGAATACTAAAGATGAAAATCTAAAACCATATAAATAGTAAATCATACGCGAATTGCATTATTATTCTTCTTGTATTTAGAATTCAATATGTGTGTCTTGGTCTGCACATAATGCTTAAATGGCAGCATATTTTGATGAATCAAACCCACAACATCATTCACGAATTTGCTAAGATCAAGTTTTTTTTCTTTTCCTCGAAAATAAGGTATGAACTGTTCCAATCCTAATGCTATCAATCTAGAAAATAAAAGTATAACTATCAGTACAACAAATATTATTATAATTGCAAGCTTATTTAAACAAATATTAAGAAGACTTAACATACTGCTCCTCTGCCAGATTAAAAGAAAATCTTTCAGGTCTGCGAGCACGAAATGCCATTTCAGGCAATAAAAGTGGGTAAAGAAAAACTTTACTGCTGACTACAACTTCCAACATTGATTTAGGAAACTTTTCCTTGTAGGCACGATTGGATGCTCTCACTTCCTTTCTATAAAAAATAGAATGTCACAATTAATTATTTTTTTAATAAATCAAAGAGCTTAAAAGTTTTTATTGTTTTCATATTTCTATCCAACTGGTACATTATTCAACTATATTGAAATGTTAACAACAATAGTTACCATATTTTTCGGGCTATAAGACGCACCCCAGCTATTTAAATGTTTCAGAAAAAAAATATATTGGCTCACACAAGCATTTAAGGAGGACTACGTCATGCATCATTTCTAGCCATGATTGCCTAACTGGCAACATATAAAAAAAAAACATTATGGCATGATAAAAGTTAAATATAATGTATTAGACAAACTTAATTCGTGAAAGTAAATAGGGATGATCTAAAACAAAAATAATTGCTTTGAAACTTGTACAGCTAAATGTGCCTTGTGTGCACTCGGCAATAGTATTAGTTAAGCTGTTGGAGTACAAAGCACACGTTGCCTTACCAATCATAGGCATAGTGTACAAGTAGCGAACCAGTGCAACACACTAGGGTCCCCAGCCAAAGGGGGTCCTCAAATGCCCGTGACATTTTCATAAATGAGAGAGCAGGCATGGTGGCGGAGCAAAAAGTGCGACTGCACCTTGCCTCACCCTAACAGGGGCATCACTCTCTCTAAAACTGTTGTCCAACCTTTTTACATGGCGGGCCGCATCGGTGGTTGCAAATCATTTGGCGGGTTGGATTGACAGTTGTCAATTCTTCATAGGGCTGGACTAGTTTAAATCGGAGGTTACCTATATATTCTGAGGTGCAATATAAGTCAGGTGACCAGATTCTGAGGAAGTAAAACCGGGACACAACGTTCTGTGGAAGTAAAACCGGGACATAACAGGGACAATATAAGAACTTTAGTTTTTTTTCGCTTACATGCCAAATAGATAAATTCTGCGTAGCTTGGCCATGATTTTCTTAGAAAATTACATCATTGTGAAAACATTAAATTAAATTTTCCAAAGGCTTTAAAAATCTTGCTTTCATTATGGTATTTTGTAAAAACCATATATATAAAATTTAGTTGACATCCATTGAGCCAATTCCTTCCAAATCCATAGTTACTGAAAGACTATAATTTGTAATTATGGCATCCCTGTTTAGTTGATCCGGTCCAAATATGCTATTATGGCTTTATATATGTGTACATAATAAATATTATAATATGGTTAAAACCGATGTGGACAGTTCAACACAAACACTTATAAAAAGAAAATTTTTATTACTTTTACTTTGTCAGCCCTGCTTAGTATATTTATTTTTTAAATCTTACTTTTGTTTTTTTTAATCTTTCAAAACTCCTTCATACAAAATTTCGTTGAAATCGGTTTGGCCAATTCCTTCCAAATTCATAATTACGGAAAAGTTTAACTTTGCAATTGTGGCACCCCTACTTAGTTAATCGGGTCGAAGTATGGCATTTTGGTCATGAATTTATGTGAAAATTCTATGTACCAAATTGGTTGAATTCGGTTTGGCAAATTCCTTTCAAAAGCATAATTACCGAAAAGATTTATTTTGCGATTGTGGCTGCCCTGCTTGATCGATCCGGTCCAAATATGTCATTTGGGTCATGAATTTCTGTGAAAATTCTATGTACCAAATTTGGTTGAATGCGGTACATACATACATAACTACAGAAAATTTTATTTTGCACCCCTGATTGGTCTATCCCGTCCAAATATGTCATTTTGGTCATGTATTTATGTGAAGATTCTATGTTCCTACCTAATTTGGTTGAAATCGGTTCAGCCAGATCTTCCCTGATATATACGTACAGACAGACGGACATTGCCGAAATTTGGACCGACCGTTCCATGGGCCCCCCTCGAAATCGTGAAATTTGGATCGACCCTTAGATTACGATCCTTGACCCAGTAGACCGATTTTATCCATTTTAGACTCGAAAATGTATCTCATCAATACATTGATATTATTGGAGAATTCATCAAAATCGGTCAAGTGGTTGCTGAGATATCTTCAAAAAACCGACATTTGGACCAACAATGGGGACCCTCGAGCCCCAAGGGTCGATTTGCATTATTTTTGGCACTGCAACTCTCAGGGTCAACCTGAAGCTGCTGTCAAATTTTGAAGCTCGTACGTTTATTTTCTGAAGAGTTGTAGCTGCCACAGACAGAGAGACAAACATTCTCTTTTATTTATAGGATTAGATCAGCATATAACATCCTTATACAGGGTGTTTCACGACCGGTCTGCCATACTTTAGGAGGTGATTCAGGAGGTAAGTTTGAGTAAAAAAGTTAACACAACATTGGTCCTATTTCCAACCGTTGAGGAGCTGCGGACGTTTTAAGATTTGCAATGCTATAATGGCAACAATGGTGATGGTTTGAGTTACATTGTAATCACCGTTGATTGTTGTTGTTTCTTGCCTCCCTTGCTTCTGATCTATGCTCCGAGTTACACGTGACACTGTTTCGATAAGTTCAAAATCGTAATTTCGTTTTGTGTTTATTGCTAAATGAATCAACAGTTCACTCCCAGTGAATATGTCGATATCCATTACATTTATGGATTCTGTGATGGTAACACCATTTTTGATGATATAACTTGAGTTTAAAATTGAAAGAAATGCCATCATTTTGGAATGTAAGGATTTCATTTGCTATTATCTTTGTATTTTGAACGTAATTTTAAAAAATGCTATTTTGTTTTGCTAAGTTGTCACTTTAATTAGGATTTTTTAATGTAAATCTAAGAAGTGCTTGTAACATAAGATTTTCCTCCGCATATTTAGGAGGCAATTAGTAAAAGAAATGTTACCACTTTAATGCTTCATTTTTATTACTTTCTCAATATACAAAGTATAGAGAAAGTATTGTTTTCATGAAAAAAATCGAATTCGAGATTTCAACGGAAATACATGTTTTAAGGTTCCCTGAACACGTTTTGACTACTTTCTCGATGATGTCTGTGTCTGTCTGTATGTGATAGATTTTTGTGGGCGCTCTAACTCAAAAACTATTAATCAGGTCAATGCGAAATTTTATATTTAACTGACTGAAGGAGTTTTATAGAACTGTTCAACTTGGAGCCAAAGTGTTTACAAACTACCATCTACTGCCCACATCAGTTTATTTTTTGTTATGTATTTTGAACAATTAAAAGAAATGTTTCCAGTTTCTTATGCTAGGTTTTCATTTTTCTATTACGCATTCCAAATGTAATTAATAAAAGAAATGTTACCACTTTTTAATGCTAGTGTTTTTTTTCCGGCTTGGAAATGTTTGTAGCAGAACTCAAGAAAACCGTGCATCACATACTCAACATTCCATTTCAGTAGTTCATCAATTTAAAATTAAGCATTTCCTTGGAATGAACAAAAGAAGATTGAAAATTGCATGCGAAAATGTACTGGAGGTAAAATGCAAAGTGCTGGAAGAAATGCCATAGCTTTGTAATGCTGGGTTTTCATTTGATATTACGCATTTTGAAGATATTTAAAAGATTTTTTGCTTTATGATGCTAGGTTGTCATTTGCTGTAACGTTTTCTTTTATTTTCTGTTAAATGGCATTATTTATGATAAAAAAGTGAATTTTTTAGGTTGACTGGGAACCGTACTCCCATTATTACATGAAAAAATATGACTTTCACTTAGCAAAATAGCATTTTGCATCTGTTTTCCACAACCAAATATCCACGAATTTCAAGGTGTATCTCCTAAAAGCATTTGTTAGTATAAATGTTCATAATAACTATAATAAACAAGCAGTGGTGATTAGTATCTTGTTGTGCAATGCTCGAATTTTAAAAATTATTTTATAGTGTTTGAAATTAAAGAAGATTCTGCAATCGATTTTGTTCCTTTTAGAGCAATTTCAACCCCATAAACATAACTATGAAACGACGGTTATATGAAAGTGGTTCTGAGATAAGGAAAAGGGCAAAACAGCTACAATAAACAATTCATAAACAAAATGAAAAAATTATGCGATTTCTTAATAGTAAACAAAATTATTCAAACGGAACTTATGATGCCTACTTTCCACATAATTATTAATAACTTTTATAATAATTTCACACACACACATATATATACATATATGTATATGAGTTACTCTCTCTCCATTGCTGATTAAGGGCATATGCCCGAATATCCGTTCAGTAGAAGTCGAGAACGAACATGCGGATGGACGAATGTACAGACACCGATGCTAATAGGCGCTGATGCTGAAAGCGACACGCGCCTAAAAAGGGGGGGTCGAAAAGAATGGGAGCCCAATGTTAAAATTTTCATAGCTCACCACTGTATATACTAGCAGAAGGTGCTTGCATTCTGTGAGCATTTCATCTCACCTTGAAAAACATTAATTTTTCAGAGAGATATTTCATTATTAGAAATATTTATTTAATTCAAAATATTTCGCCTCTGTACAAATTTTCGTTCTTTCTTTATGGAAAATATTGAAGTAAAACATTACCTAAAATTTGCAATTTTAAGAATATTATACGTTTTCCATTTTGGGGTACTAATGTCACACCTTTGTGCAAATTTTCAAGTTATAGCAAATCTAGAAGTGAAATGATATTTATCTAATTGTTTAAATTACAAATATTTTTAACGGCCGCAATAACAACTTCATGTAGATATTCAAATATTTATTTGTGGATTTGCACTACGCTCTAAATAACCTTAAAATTTCAGCTCCGTAGCTCGCCGCGTTGTACCTAAACATTTACCTATTTGTTTAAATTTTAAGAATTTTTAACAGCCAAACAAATTAAAATATCAAAATTTCTATACAACCTACTTCGTTTTTTTACAAATTCTACCTTAAGAAAAATTTCAGTTCTGTAGAACATTTGTAAATAAATAATTCTTGAAAATTTATTGCAAATTTTTAGCAGCTGCATTGTCGAAAAATTGTTTTTTTTTCTGGATAGAATTTTCTACAAAATGTTTGCAAAATATCGTAGCTACGACTTATAGTTTCCGTGATAAACATTAATAAACTTTAATGTACAAATGGGGTAAAAACAACCCCTAAAAATTAACAATTTTGAAATTTGAGATTTTTATAATTGGTTGTGAGCAAAATCCTATTATTGTGCAAAATTTCAGCTTCGTATTCCTTTTAGATTGGTCTACACATTGGAATTCCTTTTCCCTATGTTAACTTATGGCAGAATTTTTCTAATATTTCCTGTTTTTGGATTTTGACATCGTTATAAGTTACGCCATAGTTTTTAATCAATTGCATTATAATACAATCCACTAATTCTCTATAGAAGCACTAAATTAAAGCTATTATTATATACAGTTCATCAGCCCTCATAATTGAAAGGAGTAACGTTCTTTTATTTAATAAAATATAAGCGTTTTAAAATTATGACGTCATCATATGTATATGTCCTTGGTTGAAATCGATTGGACAATTAGAATTTCCCTATTAAAAAGCATTAAAGGGATGCTATTATACTATGGATTGCCAATTCCCATTGAAAAGCATTGTCCTGGTTGCTATGGTAGCTGAAGGTCTTTATTATTGAGTATCTGCCTTTTTCCAATTAAAAACATATTTTGTCAATTCGGCACCGATTTGAATTTAGTCTTCAAAAATAAGAAGCCTCATTCTTTTAGTTATACAACTGTTTTTATCCCGAGTTTCTATCTGAATTATAACTAATTTAAAAATGCAAATTTATGAAACTCTGCACAGATTTCCATGTATTTCTTATGGAGTATCGAAATGGAACATTGGGGTCAAAAATACCCCACTAAAACTCTAAAAATTTGGAATTTTCGATTTTTCTGGTTGGTTGTACCTAAATACCTACCAATAACCAAAGGTAACCGTGGTATATCTAGAATTAGCTTAGATTTTATATTATATATCTATAATAATATAGCTACTTGTGCATCACTCACTCACTGACACAAAACTCTAAGGTACTTCTAGAAGGGATAGAAATTTGGTATGTTGGTAGGTGGAGTGATACAACCGACGAGAAAAATCGAAAATCAGAAAATGTTTATATTTAAGGGGTCTTTTTAACCCAAATGTTTCACCGACCTTTGTAGAGGGGTGGTTAGCATGTCTAACTTCCAATACAAAGGTCGCAGGTTCGAATACTGCCGAGGGCTTGGTCGTATGTGCTTGTCATAAATCTGTTATAACGCATGTAATTGGGGAAACCTGTTTGCCTTGAAGAAATTATTGTTATTATTATTTCAATAACCCATAAGAAAAGCATGGGATTCCATTGCAAGGCTTTCTAAAACGCATTTTAAAATTACTTTAAATTGAGATACGAACTTGGGAAAAGAAAAGTTGTCTATCTAAAACAGTGGTTCTTAACCTGGGGTGCGAGGCACTGTTTCTAGGGGTGCAAGGTGTTGATCTAGAGATTTTAAAAAAATTAATTTAAATAGAAACATAAAATAAAATATACAACGAAACATTTTGAGAAATGTCATTTAATTTGTCACAGCCTTTGAATAAACGCAAGTCATTATAAATGAGATGATTATATGTTCATGTGTTCGAAAGAAACATTTGTGTGTGAGATATTTTTTTGGGGGTGCGAAAGCGTATTCTGAAAGTCCAAGGGGTGCGGGCAACTAAAAAGGTTAAGAACCACTGATCTAAAAGAATGGAGTTCTTAATTTTTGAAAACAGAATTCAAATACCTACCGAATTGGCATAAATATCTGCTTTTAATCGGAGAAAAGTGTGAATTTTTTTCTCTTTTCAACAATGAAAATCTTCAAATATTATAGCAATAACCTCAATGCTTTTAAAGGGATCTTATATTATACGTTACAATTGCAGTGATATAGTGCTTTTAATGGAAGTTAATGACGTCATAACGAATTACACCTGAACTTCCATAACTCGAATCTCTGGGAAAAGTAATAATTGTACGAGTAATAGAAAATTCAAGTTATGGAAACAATTTTAAATATTTGTATATATACAGTGGAACTTCTATAACTCGAATCTCAAAGGAAAGCAACAATTATTCGAGTTATAGATAATTCCAGTTGTGGAATTATATTTTTTCATTTTTCTTTAATTGAACATCAAGTTTATTTTCATAAGCGTATAATTTAACTATTCTAATTTTCAATATCATGCATATTATGAAAACAACATCACCAATATTTTCTTCCAATAATATGTAACATTTTACTCTATCCAAAACAGTAATTGCATCACGCACTGTGATTGAGGGTATCATAGATAATTGCAATTCTCACATATTACTGAAAGCACAAACATGACAATTAAATTTGGGTTATCGACTGTAGGATGGAGCAAATACATATGTTTTTCTCCAGAGCTATAAGGGATCGCAAGAGGAGAAGCAACCCCGATAGCAGCGGCGGTAAAACGTGAAAAGTATTTTAATGTTGTGTTTCGTAGTGTTTCTAGAAATTTTAACTCATTTCAATTGTTAAATACAATGGCGTCATACCAATTTCTTGATAATTTTAATCCAAATATGTGCTAAAGGTATGGATGATGATGCCAAAATCTCAACAGAAATTATCCAAATTTTTCCATAAATTTAATTTATAATTGCAATAATTATGATTATTGTTATTGCTCATGCATTGCGATCCGAGTCACTAAACTTGAAATACAAAAACTTGGACACAAGCCGATCGCCAGAGAATTTGGAAATTACAGATAGTTGCCTTAACTACATGGAAAATTATGAATATACTGCTATTACTTATGGAATTTATTATCTAATACATATAGGCTCCACGTGACTGAAGTGCTGTTGCCCTGGAGATCGCAGTGGTTTATTTACAAGTTTACATCTTGGTGTATGGTGATTTTTGAAGCGCTTGTATATATATATATATATATATATATATATATATATATATATATATATATATATATATATATATATATATATATATATATATATATATATGAACTTAAGGAAAAGGAAAGGTAGTGATGAGGGTGGAAACAAGGTGTTGAAGGAAGCCCAGCAGACACTTACCAAGTTGGCAGGCTGCTGGGGGCATCAAAGAGAGATACGTAAATAAACACGCACACAAAAACTAAAGCTTTTCGTGCATATGCCCTTCATCAGCGATGGAGAGAGGCAATTCTAATAATTAGTTCATATATCTTAAAGAATGCAACATAACTTTTATATATTCAATATATGGCGGACGGATACGATGGGCCTCGATGTCGCTCATGCAATATTGACGTAAATATTAATTTAAGCATTGCTTGCAATGGAAAGTGCTCGCATTTATTTCACATAAAGTGTGTAGGATTAACTGATAATGAAGTTAAAGTGATAAAAGGAAATAGTGCGATTCTGTGGATGTGTAATACCTGCCGGTGTGATACGCAACAACAGAGTGATGACGGCATATGCAATACTAGTGAATCCTCAGCGATAGCAGTGCTATGGGAGAGTATGGCTATTTTGGAGAAAAGAGTGGCCAGTATTGAAAAACAGAAAGTGGCTGGAGCAGAGGAAAATAAAAATTACACCCAGGTAGTGCGTGATAAGTGTGAAGTCATCCCAAAAAGTGAACGAGTACATCTTCCCTCAAAACCTGTTAAGGCTGCAAACACCATTGCTGCTGTAGTGATGAAAGAGCACATCCCCGATTCCAAGGAAGAAGAGGAAAAGGAACTTCATACTGACGATGAGGGTTTCACCACTGTCCGACCAAAAAGGAAGCCACAAAATATTGCCAAAAACGAAAGTAAATCAGAAAATGTAACACGAGGTAAGAGACGAGATAGCGAAGTTTTTGGTACAAACAGTGAAATTGATAATTTTGCTATTAAAAAACGAGCGTGGATATTTTTGGGAAGAATTAAGGTGGACGTGACCTCTGAAAAACTTTTGCTTTTTCTCTCAAAGAAGTTCAATAATGAAAATTTTACCTGCGAAAAACTTGAAACGTATAATAAATACAGTGCTTCATTTAAAATTGGTGCAGACTACAGCTTATTAAAGGAATTAAACAATAGTGTAAATTGGCCTTCAGGTGCATGTGTTAAGAGATTTTCCTTTATTAGGTGGAATCAACAAAGAAATCCCAAGCAAACAAATCCTGATGTGGACAGTGTTGGTGAATCTATTCAAAACCCAGCCCCCTTAGCCAGTGAAATTAAAGCACATACAGTACAACCTGAAAAAAGAGTAACACGATTGCAGTCGGGAATAACCATGCCTAAATCTCTGTCATGACTAGATAACGAAGGTACTATGACAAATGTAAAATGTAATAAACACGGTGGTAAACCTTCAAAAATATGCCTTCAAACGAAACAAAGCCAGTCAATTAAAATAATGCATGCAAATGTTCAGTCAATAAGAAATAAAGTAAATGAGGTTAGTGTTCTTCTGTCAAGTGAAAAGTACCCTGAGATAGTATGTTTCTCTGAAACTTGGTTGAAAATAAATGAAGAACAATATTATAACATCCCAGATTACAGTATTGCAGGTTTTTACAGCAGAACTAAAAAGACGCATGGCGGTGTTATTATTTATGCAAAGAACAGTATAAAATGGAAACCAATTGGTGCACTAAACAGTCTAGCTCATGAAGGTCATTTTGAATTGGCTGGTATAAAATTAGAAAATTTCTATATTGTGTGTGTTTATAGACCTCCAAATGGCGAATTAGATATTTTTATGGATAACATGTACAAAGTCCTTGAATTTTTTGTGAAAACGGGTGACAAGTATTGTGTAATAGGTGATTTTAATATTGATTTTTTGGATGAGAAAAATGGTTACACTAGGGATCTTTTGTTACTCTTAAGTATGTTTGGTTGCAAATTTCTCATCAAGAAAATCACAAGGCCAAGTAGTAACAGCTGTATAGACAATGTTATGACAAATATTGTAAATTCTACTGCTCATGTAATAATCTCTGAACTGTCTGACCATTACCCCATTATTTTCAACTATACAAAGGAAACTTTGGAAGTAAAAACCCCCATCAGGATGTGTAGGGACTTAAATATAAGTAACATAAATAAGTTTTATAAGCACTTGAGTACGTTAAATTGGAATGAAATCCATGAGGATGGTGAGGATTCGGAACGTTATTTCATGAAATTTTGGAATATTTTTATGGGTAGCTTTGAGTTCTTTTTTCCCTATAAGACTACTCAAAAAATATTAAACAAAAAGAAAAGGCTACCCTGGTATACAGACGATTTAAAATTAAAGAAAGAAAATATTTTAGAAATTTTGAGGCAAATATCTGAACATAACTGCCAAAGCACACACGAATCATTACGGAAACTTACGAAAGAATATACAGTCAAACTCGTTTATAACGAGCACGGTTGTAACGAGGTCACGGCTATAGTGAGCAAATGCTACCTCCAAGATAAGTTTACGAGTATTTACATACAAATATTTCACGTATATAACGAGGACGCTTCACGGATATATCGAGCAAACTTCGACCACATCTCACTGTCTCAAACGTGGTGGCGGTCAGCCCCTTCAATCCTCATAGTGACCCAAGATATGTAACCTTGTGTTCTCGAGTTCAGCCTCTACACCCTATCCCTCAGGGAGGTTAAAGACCGCGGCGTTGTTGTTAAAAAATAATCCCTTCGTCCAAAAAAGAATTCCCAACTTGCAGGTACAGTGGCACCCGCGGAGGTCCTTTGTCCTCTCCTCCCAACCCACAGCTCTTTTACAGCCAGGAGGTTGTGTTTGGAAGGGGGGTAAGGGGCTAAGGGCATGTACAATGGCGCCCGCCCCCGTCGCTCAGCCGAATGCACCCAACACCCTTTCCCACGTAAAGATGGGAAATCCCAGATTTAATCCGTCTCCTCATTAACTCTTCCTGGAATTGGTATGCTCGCAGTTTGCAAAGAAAGTTCGTAGCTTTGATCACAAAAATCAGTTGAGATTTTGCCCTTGAACAAATAACATGTCCGTACATAAAAGGAAGTGTCTGTCTATTCGCGAAAAGGTTGATATTATTCGAGAGTTAGAACGTGGTGAAAAAAATGTTGAAGTGTGCAAAAAATTTAATTTATCGTCGTCTACGGTTTCAACCTTATGGAAAAACAAAGAAGCGATTTTATCTGCACTAGAGAACAACCTAACAACGAACAAGAAAATGAGGAAGTGTGACTTGGGTACTGTTGATCAAGCACTGCTGGAGTGGTTTAAGACGCAGAGAAATGCTGGTTTCCCCATCAACGGCCCCATTTTAAAGGTACAGGCAGATAAATTTGCAAAACAGTTAGGACATGAAAACTTCACATGCAATAATGGGTGGCTCGATCGTTTTAAAAATCGGCATAACATTGTTTATGCGAAAGTCAGTGGAGAGGCCCTGTCAGCAGATTCAAAAACGGCAAGTGAATGGGTGAAAAGTGTTTGGGAGGAGTGTCCAAAAGGTTACAGAGAAGAAGACATCTACAATGCCGACGAAACTGGACTGTTTTACAACATGATGCCTGATGCAACGTTTAAATTCAAAGGTGACAAATGTGTTGGTGGCAAAAGACCTAAGAATCGTTTAACAGTTTTAATGTGCGCAAACATAAATGGGACTGACAAAAAAAAACTTTTTGTTATTGGTAAGTCACAAAAGCCGCGTTGCTTCAATAATGTAAAGAAGCTTCCCGTTGAATATGCAGCTAATAAAAAGGCATGGATGACTTCCAATATTTTTCAGCAATATGTAAGTCAGTGGAACAACGAGTTACGGAGGAAAAATAGAAACATTTTACTCCTTGTCGATAACTGTCCTGCTCACCCACATATGCAGGAGTTATCCAATGTAAAACTGGTGTTTTTGCCTACAAATGCGACTTCTATTTTGCAGCCAATGGACATGGGGATAATTAAAAGTTTTAAAGGCCATTTCAAGCGATTTTTTGTTCTACAGTTGATTGAAAGGAGGGAAAGAGGTTTAGATGGCAACGTCTCTGTATTGGATGCAATTCATTTGATGACAGATGCATGGGACAATGTTTCACCTACAACGATCATAAACTGTTTTCGGAAGTCTGGTTTAATATCGGGAGAATTTTCGATTGATAACCATAACGTTGATGAAGATGATCTACCTCTGTCAGAATGGCTTAAAGAAAATGGAATTGCGAATTTTGACCATGTAAATGACATTGACAATTTTGTTCATGTTGATGATGATTTGATTACCAGTGGAATTCCTATGGAGAGTGAAATAATAGAGACAGTACAAAACACAGCAGACAGTGATGAAGACATTGTTGAATGTGTCGAAGACACAATCCCGACGAAAGCCGTGCCAACTTACTCTCAAGCTCAGGATGCTGTGGAAACATTAAATGATTTTTTTTAAAACATTGACATTTCCGATGGTGTTTTTAGTGCAATAAGTGTAATAAGAGGAAACTTAAGAGACTTCAAAGTGAAATCTATGAAACAGGCTACCATTCAAGGTTATTTTTCTAAAAAGGGGAGTGATTAAGGATGCAGCTGTGAGTAAATTTTATATGTACAAATGTTTATTTTAAATTTTCTAGTTTATTCTCATTTTTATGTTTTTCCATAAATTTACTAAATAAACTTTCTGTTTATATATTCACTTTTACTTCTTATGTCTTATTTCACCATACGCATGCATGCTTTTGCCTTCACGGATATTAAGTTTAACGGCTATAACGAGCAAAACTAGACGGTCCCGTGGCGCTCGTTATATCCGAGTTTGACTGTAAATTAGCAATAAATAAAGCAAAGCTAGATTTCAATGACAGGTTGATACTTACAGCCAATAATAAATCTAAGCAAAGTTGGTCTATTATAAACTCTATAAAAAGTATAAAATCCAAGCAAAATTCCTTGTCACCGCAGGTTTTTGCTAAGTATTGGGAATTATCTGCTACAAATATACATAAAAATCTTACTCAAAATACAAATGATGTTGCCTCCTATCTTAAAAATGATAAACTAAGCTACATAAATCGCAAAAATGCTAGAAATTGTGGCAAATCATTTTTTCTCCATCCAGTAACGGAAGAAGAAGTAAATACCATTATTCAAAAGCTAAGTAATTCGAATACCTGTGATATTTATGGGATAAACTCCAAAGTTGTAAAGCATGCTAGGGAATTTCTAAATAAACCCTTAACTAAACTAATCAATAACTCTTTTATGACAGGCATCTATCCATCTGCTTTGAAAAAAACAAAAGTGTTGCCTATCTATAAAAAGGGTCCAATAAATGATCCTGCAAATTACCGACCAATAGCAATAAGCCCTATCTTGTCCAAAGTGTATGAAATGGCTATAATAAGCAGATTGAATAAATTTATTGAAATACAGGACATACTAAATGACAGGCAGTTTGGTTTCAGAAAAGGTAGAAATACTATAGATTTTGTAGCTAAAGCCATGTCATTTATAGTAAATGGCTTTGAGGAGAAGCATCATATTGAAGGCATTCTGTGTGACCTCACAATAGCTTTTGACTGCTTATCGCATGAGATTCTTCTTGCCAAATTAAATCATTATGGTTTCAGAGGCAAAATTCATGATTTAATCAAATCTTTTCTAAGCAATAGACTTCATGTTGTGGTAACTAAAAATGGTAAATCCGAAAACTTTAACCATATCCATGGTGTGCCTCAGGGCTCAATACTCGGTCCGCTTCTTTTTATATTATATGTTAATGACTGCCCAGGAAATATTATGTCATATACCCTCCAATTTGCCGATGATACTAGTTTTTTTGTTAAAAACTCAAATCCTGAGGAAAACAAAAGGGAAATAAAAAAATCCATGGAGAAATTGGAGGCATGGTTTGCCTGCAATAAATTAAGCTTCAATGCTACCAAAAACCAACATATACATTTTAATCCATCTAAAAGCTTCTCAAACAGAAATGAAACAGGCAAACTGTTAGGCATAGTTTTGGACCCTGGACTAACTTGGAAGAAGCACATTGAATATTTAGAAAATAAATTGGCAAAATTAATATATCTTTTAATAAGACTAAGGACTGAGGTATCCTATGATACCCTCAGATGTGCCTATTTAACTCTATTTCATAGTGTTATGTCATACGGTATTCTGTTATGGGGAGCATCAAGTGCTAGTAAAAAGATATTTATTATGCAGAAAAAGGCAATAAGAATCATACATAATCTCAAACCAAGAGAACATTGTAGAGATGTTTTTAGATGTAGCAATATCTTAACATTACCCTCTGTCTATATCTTGGAAGCTACCTGTTATGTTCACTCTGGCTTCAAAAATATTTTACGTGGTGATATTCACAAATATGAAACTAGATATTGTACTAATATTGATATGAAATACTGTGGGCTTGCTACAAGCCAAAAAAATTATGAATATTCTAGTAAAAAATTGTACAATTCACTCCCTATTAATTTTAAATCTATGCCTGCAATTATATTTAAAAGAAATGTCAGGGATATGATGTTAAAGGGGGCTTACTATAGCATCAATGAGTTTATCTCTGAAAAATTGTAATAATCTACACAAATGGTGTCTTTTGTACTGTATTGTCATGTTTGTGCACTTTTCTATATATTGTATTCTACTGTTCTTTTATTTTTACTATGACCTTGACAATGTAATGCCCCATACAGGGGTCACTGCAGTAAATAAAATTATTATTATTATTATTATTATCTCTATTAATTCAATAATTTTTATATTTTTTTCCTTGAACTGTTTTATACAAGTTAACTACAAAGGTTTTTTATTTACCTACTTTATATATTTTTCATTTCAGTGTGTTTTATATAAGCTATTAATATAAAAATTATTAAATTTTTATTTTTTCAATTTTTGTGTGCTTGATAAAAGTTATTAACTTAAAAATGTTATTTTTATTTTTTTAAATTACATGTAGTGCAGAAACTACTTAAATTGGCTTTAATAGCTTTAAAATCACCACAGATGGTTTGCTCTTTGTGTACCCAAATTCCATAATTTAGCGTTATAAAATAATAATACAATAATCATTACAATGGCAACACTCTTGTAATGAGAGATAAAAACTGCATACATGCCAATATTTATGCAAAATTCAAAGAAATATATCAATAATAAAAATTCTACGATAAAAATTACAATCTCCATTCCTTACCTCAGAGAATAGTACAAATCCCGCACCGATATTACAATTCTAAAATATTTTAATGCGCAAGAGAAAATTATCCTGCACGATGGATTTCAGATTTCCCATGTAAATCAAATGGGAGGGATAGTTCCTGGAATCGAACCCGGGACTTCCAATCTTCACAACAAAAACTATCCTCGGGAGCTCGGACCATGTAGCAAGATATCTTCCACCAAATGTCATGAAAGTCGGTCAATTGGTTCAAAATTTAATAGGGGGAACAGACAGACAGACATAACCTAGAAACTATAAGCCTATTTCCATTATGGAAAGTAAGCTAAAAAGAAAATGTCTTCTTCTACCGTGAATAAATTCAATGAAAATTTAGAACCTGACAGCAATGCTGTTGAAAGTACACAATTATTGTTCATTTGTTTAGTGGTGGCATTCGGCGATGCATGAGAGGGGAAGGGAAAGACTTGGGAGGGGAACATTTAAGGGGAAAGTCGATGTCATAGCCATGCACAGTAGCACATTTTAGGTTCGGACTAGTAGTTCAGAGAATAGGTCGTGCAGCTTTTGCCCACAGCTAAACATGGCCTCCCCTATAGGTGGTCCCACCTCAAGTGGACTCGTCCTTCCATGAGAGTGCCACCACTAAACGAACATACTTTACTTAAAACATTTGAATGTGAATCCGTGAATCTTGGCATAAGTTCAAAGGAAGAACACAGTAACACTGAGAACAAAAAAAAAACAATTTGTGACAAATGTGAAGTGATAAGTTTTCCTGAAGATAACTTGCCAAAAGATAAGGCCACATTTTCAAGTCAATTGTCCAATGAAGAGAATCATAAAAGTGTTCTATGTGGGCCATGCCATCCTGAGGGACCTTTTAAAAATGACCCAAATAAAAAAAGTAAAACCCCTTATTTACACTAACAATAAAATCAGTGTTAAAAGGGCTAAGTTTATAAAGAGTATATCTATATATTCATGTACTTAACCAGCACACTATTTTAATAATAATAATTTTAAAATATGTGCCGAATTAAAATGCTAGTACATTAGTACATTACATTCCCCACATTACATTTGTCTGGAAAATTGTACCTAGACGTAGGTATATTGTTTGTTTTTTCCACCTCTTGAGCTATGACAATTTTAAAATTCATGTCATAACTTTGTCGGATTCCTCTGTTAACCTTGGATTTGGAAGGTTTTTCTCAACATGATCAGCATCCTTTTTGTCACCCATTGTTAAAATAACAGATGGGTAAAAACTCGCTAAGTTAGGCACAAAGAATACACCGATGCACTGATAGCTTCAATTCAATTACTAATGAGGAGTTCAGCCGCCAACTGAAGTGGATCTATTCTCGCCTCAAATGCTTTTCAAGCACATACACGCCTAATGATGTCTACAATGTAACAAGCATCTTGTATCACTTAGCAGACATGCGGAATGTACGTGATTTTTCAAAACAAGATTTTACGATCTTTTAACATCACTATAAATCACTATAATCACTATAGTATTCAAATATATACTTTTAAAAATTCATTTTTTGGAAAAAAAACATTGAGTTATATTCAGGACAATACAGTAATTTAAATTATAAATTACAAATTAACTTAAATTTAATTACAAACTGTGGGAACCAAGGGGCAGAATTTGAGTGAAAGGGTTAAAACATGATAGTGCCAGTAAATAGTATTTCCGTATCTAGGTGCCCTGTTTATGCTCTGCTAGTGTGATTTATGTATGAGGCTTTACAGTTTTCACCCAAAGAGTTCATATGTATTTTCATCTATAAGTACGCTGTTCCCGAGTAGCAACTGTTAAAGTTTTGGGGGCACTGTTCCTACTCTGCAGCCGTTTTCGATATCTTCGCCCAAAAGGATTCCGATTTATTTGCAAAGCTAAGTTGAAAAACGTTAAAAACTGTTAGGAATCGCATGCTAAATTCTTTTTTAAAAATTGGAAATTCTAACGTAAAATTACGCAAATAGCAGGAAAACTTAAAATGAAATAATGTAAATACGGTTTTACTTACATTGGAATCATAGGAAAATTGATGGGAAATAGTGGGAAAACGTATATTGCGATAACATAAATATGGGGTTTTACTGTACTTTTATACATTAACTAATTAGGCAGGAATTGAATTAAATCGAACTTGGTCTTGTTATTCTCCAATATTAGATAGAGCTTATTGTCAGCCATGTTGGTTATTTTAAAAAATGGAGCCAAATTATTGGGGACATTGCATAAGAGACTGGTTACATTTATCTGATAAAATATTTTGACGAAAGCGAAAGATTCTGGTATGATGTCCCGGTGCACTTTGGTAGAGGCAGTAAGGAGGGGAGTGAGCTGCTTTGTTACTACATTGTTGTCCTGGTGCACAGTGGTAGGGGAGGTAAGGAGGGGAGTGAGCTGCTCCGAAGAGGGGAGTGAGATGTGCGATACAAGTCGCTATCTGTTGTACTTTCACAACATATTACATCGTAGAGATCGGTCTGTCGTACTGTAATGTTTAGATCAAGCTCTAAGAAAAAGACCAAAACGTTCAATTGAAACCAACAAACTAAAAGCTGGCAGATTAAGGTTTTCCTCAATTTTAGGTATGGACAATTTATCCCCCCAGACTTAAATGAAACGAGGAATTAATAGCAATGGCAAACACTAAGAATTAGAAAATTTTAAAATTCTCAACTTTTGGAATGTTAAAATTTTTGGAGAAGTTAATTAACATGTACTTACCCTTTGGAAATTTCTGAGAGAAAGAATCTGAAAAAAGAGAAAACCGATAGAATTAATGAAAGTTAAAAGAACAGGTATCATGATAAATATTAGCCATAAATTTACAAGCTGATCTTTTTCATAATTTTTCATACATGTATATACATGTATATACATGTATACAAAAATCATTTCAGATAGAAAATTTGAGCAGATAAAATTGTTGATACTAGAGACACTAATGCCAATTATATTATCATAGATTAGAAAACTATACATAAGTTATTTCCGTTTATGGCACAATAAATTGTTTTTGTACATTTATAATCTCTGTACACCATACAACTATTTGGTAAAATATCTTTAAAATGATTTTGAATACAGTTAGTTAGTTAGTATGCCCCTAATCTCCATATTTTCCCTCTCAGTACGTCATTTTTCCGAAGTTACAGCACCAATCCTACATGTAAGTCTTGCTTAACACAAATGAACTCATTATGATTTCCTGTTTAATACAATTTGTCAAACGACACTAAATTGCATGCTGAAACAAAAATGGCAAAAAATAACTAAAAAATGTAAATAACAACAACTGCAAATCAATAAAATAAAACAACAAACAGAATAGCATGCTTCAAAGACTAGTATCCCAACGGAAAGACCGGAAACTTAATGCTATAAAACGATTCCCAGGTTTTCCATGGAAGGCGACGAAAGATGGGTCAACGGAAAAATTTGGAACTACGTGTTCACGATAGCTATCGTGATGTCATCACAGGATGTCGCTCACCCCCTTCCCCTCCCATTTTAATACGATAATTGTAACAATATAAATTGAACGGACAGAAGAAATGGACTTAAATGAAAGAATTGCATATAAGAAATCAAATTTATTACCGTATATCACACATTGCTTGAGTACAAAGTCATTATCAAATTACATAACAGTGAGTACATAATTACATAAGTGAGTACATAAATAATATACAATAAATATATAAAAATGAATTATTGTAACGAACTTTTATAACGTTAATACCTTTTATGCATGAAATGTATTTAAAGGAAATTCACGTGGACGATGAAAAACGTCAAACTTTCATGTCAAGAATGAATTTGTGGATCAAGCAAAAATCTATTGTAAAGTGATTTCTTCAGCCCTGGAACACAGTTCTCTCTCTGTTCCACCTGTAAAAAGAATGAAAATGAATTTCTAAGAATGTCAATCATTAAACCTGCTACACCTAATGAAACTGATGCAGGAGGCAATGGGCATGCATCAAATGTTGCAATAAATGTAAAATAAGGCAAATGTGCTTACGGCCCCTTACGGTTCATAAACAATTTTTTTATGAAGATCACATTAACATTAGTAAAATTAAACACATCACATTGCACTACAAAATGTCCACTTTATTTATAATTTATTCTAAGCAGAGTTGTATTTGCTGACGTTTAGGTGTTCGTAGCCATTTAAGATCTATATGCATTCATCAAATAACAAGGAAAACTTTTGATATGGAAATTTCAATTTCTCGATCAAAAAATATATGCATTTCTAAATACGTTTTGAAACAAAGATAGAAGAATTATCTTAACATCTAGGAATACAAACAAATGCATAATGAGAAACAAGAAATAATCAAGTTAACAATTTCTGCAAATTCTAAATATTTCAAATTAAAACAATGAGACATCACTATGGTATACTTATTTCATTCTATTACAAGCACAATTCTATCCCCTGGCATCTGTTGCAGTTTAACTTCCAAACTCACCATAATCTACTGATAACCGCGAGAAGTTTTAAACAGAAATTTCAATTACTCAATCTAAAATTACGGCTTATTTTGTGAACAAATGACACGTACCACATTCACACCCAGGGCAATGGACAGCACAGCTAGGTGAAGTAAGCAAGGCTTAACACCTAAAAATGAGAAATATTTCCTCTCAAAATGCTTCTCGCACACAAAAAAGAGAGAAATTTCTTTCCTCCCTTCCTAGGAGATTTATCCAGTGCAGATATCTGTTAAGAAAATATAAAAGCATTCTCAAAAAACACATTCACATAACACTTCGTAGAACTATTTCATCAAATTTTTTTTTCAAAATTATAAGCTATTTTTAAGACTTACCTGGCTTTGTTGATTGGAGATCAGAACAAATTCACTCCGTCACGTTTTCTTAAACAGTGATGAATGCATATCTACTATATATCTAGTCGAGAAAATCAGAGTAACTGTCAACCGCTCAATAATCAATTGCAAACTTCTATCAAGCAAAATGGCCGCTGATAATAGACACAAGGAACATGTGGCGCTGTAGTGATATGATAGAGAGAGAGAAATAGAGGGACTTCAGCACAGTTGGTTGACCCTGTATCATCATAGTGAACTATGCGTAAAACCTGGATATCTATTCTCCCATAAGAGTTTCATACCCCTGGCATGCTTCACCAAGCATTCTCACAAAGTAACTACTTTAGCAACTACTTAGCAACATCTAGTTTAGCTCCACCTTTTTGTAATATCACACTGAAGTAGCTTATAAGTAGTAAGCAACCAATTGCAGCCTGCTTGTTAAACAAGAGTCATCATAGAGAAAAAGAAAGTATTGAAGTAGATCACAACGAAAGAAAAGATCATGATTCTCCAAGAAATGGACAGAAATTTGCATCTATAACATGTATACTTAGTGCAAATTATGAATATTCCTGCATTATCACTCAATACATCTGTCAGCAAACAGCAAAAATTGAGATGGCGTATAAAGGTGGTACAAATAGAAATATAAAACATGCATGCGAAGGCAAGTTTACTGAGGCAGAAGACATCCTTCTATAGTGGATCAAGGAAGCACATGCTCTTTGAACATATCCATTGACGAAACAGTGGTTTGAGAAAAGACTGCTTATCTAGCAAATAAGATGGGGCTGATTTCAAAGCTTCTAATGATTGGATATAAAGATTTAAAAAATGACATGGTCCGGTTTACAGGTGCATGCATGGGGAGACAACCAGTGCAAACACTGAGACCTGGGAAATGAGGAGAAATCCAAGACTAACAATCATAATATAGGATTACAATCTGGATGATGTTTTTGCTGTGGATGAGACAGGTTAATCCTTCAACCAACTTCCTGTTAAGATGTTGGTGTCCAAGTTCTATGAGGAGAAACTGAGTAAGGAGAGGCTGATGGTTCTGTTATGCTGCAATGAGAGTGGTACAGAAAATTTGGTACCACTACTAATAAGAAAAGCAAAACATCCAAGCTGTTTTAAAAATGTAAGGATATTTCCTTGTCAGTGTGCATCCAATGCAAATAACTTGACGACCATTTCAATCTTTGAAAACTGCAGGCATTGGAAGCATAAAATATTGTTCTTCATTGGCCATTGCATGGCGCACAACATATACACGATTTACCTAAAGAACATTAGGGTAGTTATTCCTAGCTAATTGTACAATCTGTCTTGAGATTCTCCACCAAGACATCATCCATTGAATGAAGCAGAAATACAGAAAACTACTTGTACAGAAGAGAATGGCCACTGTTCAAACAACAAAGAGTGGAAGATTAGCATTCTAATTGCAAAGCATTTTGTGAATTCTGCCCAGGAATCAGTGACTCAGAACCAACTGCATCAACGTGCCCTACTCTTGTCATGAAGTTACAGATGACAACACAGGAGATAAAAAAGAAGACCTACCCAGTGAGGACTGTCATCAGACTGGAAGGGAGAAAGTAGAAATGACCTTCAATGCAGCCTATGGCCATAGATGAAATACACAAGCAGCAGATGGCAGAGATTGAAGAGGGAGATGCAAGTGAAGAGGAAACAGAGTCCCAATCAGTCCTGACATTGTCAAGAACTACAGAGGTAATGGACACAGTAGGATGCTATTTGTTTAATTTTGCAGTATATGACGACATTATAAACCTCGTAAAAACTCTTCATGAAAACATGAAAATTGGCGCTTAAGGACCAAAAGCAGAGCATTGTGTATAGGTATTTCAAACCACTATAGCAAACTATTCATTTGTTCATTGTTTTAACTAGGGATGCACAAAAATCATATTTTCAAGTCTAGTTCGAGTTGAACCTTATTGAAAAGTTTGAGGTTGAGTTTAGTTTGAGTTTTTTCATGTAGCATCTTGTGAGTAAATATTGAAAGGTTAGGAAGAAACAAGTCCAAACACTTCAGAAGGAGATTTCCATCTCCCTTTCGAGCAACGAAATCTTTCATTTGCATCAAAATTTCATGACCTTGAAGTGGATGAGGGAAAAGGACTAAACTTGCACCTACCTACTCTCCAGCTGGCAAACCCTCAGTAGTCATTTAACTATAGCTATCAGTAAGTCAGCATATTCTTTCTGCCTACTTTTGTGAGTTTTTGCCCATCCGATTTTTTTATGAATGACAATCAAGGTAGGAGTGCGGCTGATCATATTGAGAAGAAAGGTTCATCTAAATCCCACGTTAACAAAGGAGTCAGGCAATGCTACGATATGAATTTTAAAATATTCGTGGGTCAAGAAGCAGGAAAAAGTAACAATATTCAGGTTTCGAAGAAGTATGGAGTCTCTGAAGTCCACATACATCTATGATGTAAAAATTTAGAAAAGTAAAAGTGTTCTAATTCAACAAGGAAGGCTTTTAGGGAGCCAGCAAATGGAAGATTTGAAGAAGTTGAGAATTGTGTTTTCGATTTAGTTTTAGAAATGTGAGGTGAAGGTTTTCCCATCACTGGTGAAGTGATAACGTTGAAGGCATTGAAAGTGGCGAGGGGGTTAAAAATTCCATGAAACAAATTTAAAGCAAGCATGGGCTGGTGTAGACATATGATGCATAGAAAAGGCCTATATTTACAATGCCACACTTCTCTGGATCAGTGTCTGCCTAGTGATTTTAGTGAACAGTTGATAGCTTATCAGCAGTACATCATAGGCTTACGTAAAAAGCATAATTATCTGGTTGGACAAATGGGAAATGCAGATCAAACATCCGTTTCTTTTTATATGCCGTCAAACATAACAGTCAACATGAAAGGTGCTAAATCAGTGTTGTTAAAATCCACCAGAAATGAGAAATCAAGGATCACTGTTATGCTTTCATTCAACACAAATAATTCAAGGGTTCAAAAAATAGAAAATAACCCCACCGGCACACTAATCACGCAACTAATGCCACATCAGACAGAAGATTAAATGAGTGTGAAGGGGGTTTACACTTGTTTTTCACAGGGATTTTTTCCTTGCTTATTAAGGAAAAGTGGCCAACTTGCCAAATGAATTAGCTGCACCTACAGTGCTTCCATCCATCCCAATGTGTTTGCACATACGACTATGTTATATATTTTTAGGTGTGAACAGATGTAAGACCCTAAACTAAAATCCCTCTCATTCAAGGATATTATTGTCAAATAATTTGTAATCAAGTGGAAGTTAATAAGCACTACATGTAGAATATATGGAAAAGAAAATAAATTAAGGCAACTTGTCACAGTAAAATTGGATAAGTAAGATCTATTAGTCTTGATATCGACAAAATCTTATGTAGATTAGTTGCATCGAAATAGCACCAAAAAACTATAGAAGAGATTACATTTTTTGTGGATTGGATAGTTCAATGATGTTTAATTTAATCATTACTTACCTATAAATACTGATTAGGCATAATAACTGTTATGAGAAAGTTATGTGCATGCAATACATGCCCAAAACAATGTGTCAATTATTCAGCACTTAGCAAGAGCACTATAATGAAACCACACAAAGTAAAATGCACTATAATGAGAGATGCCTGTACTGCAATAAACCATCACTCACTCACGGTATATATTCCTGTTATACCCTCTGTCACTCGATATAAGAAATTATTCCCCTGGAGATTTGTAGAAAAGAATTCCACAATAAATAGTTTTGCTATAATTGTTCTAAATCTATAAAAGCCTTCTTTTGTCCCTTTGTAGCTTCCTCTGTCATATTTCGTAAGCTGCAGAAGCAAAGGTGAGAGTTGGTAGCTTTGCCCAGGAGGGGAGGGAGCTTACTTAGAATCAGTTTTGTCAGAGCTGTTAATAATTATCTTATGATGGAGGAATAAAAGGTACAGATTCGGAAAAAAATGCAGATTGGAAGACAGCTTGCCGGAGAGAGAGATGGCTCCCCTCTTCACCAATCAAGAGGACAGTACTCAAGATTTTTATTTAATTTTTTACCAACTTTTATATTAACTTCGCTTTATATATGTTTTGGACCCCGTCTAATCAGAAAAAAATCCAAAGCTACTTGTGGAGTTCGAACCACCTCACCTCACCATCGCATATGGCGAGTGATTTAGTCACTTCAGCCACCAGATCCTTGCGTTGCGCTGCAATAAATGTATATTTGAAATCATGTGGGAAGATAGACAAGCGTCAATCACCAGATTAAACAAATTATTGTCATTGTTGGTGGTGGTGTAAGAGGCGTCTCTTTATTTTAATGTGGATTTGTATTGATACGGGCATTCCTACGTTTTTTGAAGGGATATTTCTGCTAATAATTGTGTTTTTATTTATCGTAATTATTACTGATAGTAAGTTTTTATTTATCTTAAAAACTTTTTATCTTTATTCATTTAAGATTATTCTGAAAACTGTTTTCCCTATGAAAAGGTCATTTAAAACCTCGTTGGTGAATTGTGAATGTTGCGATTACTGAGAATTAAGAATTACGTCTGGAAATCAAGTTACATGTAAGCTTTTGATGAATTTCATTATTATTATTAAATTCTCATCGCTCCTCATATTATAATATATCATAATATTGCCTTATACATGCATTTTATTATTATTACATTATAATCACATTCGTATTGCAATACTATTAATAATAATCTTCTCGGAATAGTTCACATTGAAAACTACTTTAGATGACTATATTTGTTTATGTAGTTTGTGCCATGAACATAATTTTATTCTTTGGAATTGTTTACTTGGCTTATTTTTTACTTTGGATGAAATATTTTCTAATTATTGACCTTTAAGACCAGTTGTTCTTGCATTTTTCTAAAAGCTCTCACATTTAAGTAACATATTCCTTTTTTCGGTATTTAAGTTAGGCAATACTGTTGTAAAGGACGTTAATTTGAACAAATTTAAATAAAACATTATAAAGTGTTGTGTTGTAGATTAGCAACTCTTCAGCTAATTATACTTATACAGTGGTTTTATATGGATGGTTGCTGTGATGTTAGGAAAAGAACAATTTATTATTTTTGTCATTTAAGTTAGGTGACTAAAATATGAAATATTCAAGTTTCACTCCTACTAGTATCTAAAGCTGAATTACTCTAAACTAGCAGTATATTTTCGTTGATCTTAAACAATATGAATGGATAAGTAAGTCAGCATTTTCATTAATGAAACAAAAGATACTATCAAACTTCTTACTACTTATATACCAAACATTCTTACGTTTGTCACTGAGTTCACTACTTCTGTCTACCATTCTCACAACTGTAAAAAGAATAAAGTTTAACCCCCACATCACTTAACAGCTGGTAGACACTTTTGCAATTTTTTACGCCCATGCAAACAGAAAGGTTATCATAATTATATTATAGAGTTTATTCATATTAAAGTATTAACTATATAAAAGTTGGTTATAAAAATTCTTTTTTATATCTTCACTTGTTTCAATTTATTTTTGTTCCCCACATAGCTTGCTAAAGACAAATAAAGTTTGATAAAAATGCATGAATTCTTTATTTTTACTTTTTCCACTGGTTACATTGGCAACGATAAACAATATGATGGTAACTACTACTCATTATTCATGAATATCCATCATTTTTGATGGGTAATCATGCTAGTATAATATGATTTATTAAAATAATAAAGAGGTTAATATTAAACTAAAAAATATAGACACACAAGATGACAAAAAAAACTTACTGAATGAATGCAGATCAAGAGGAATTAGATTCTATTACTACAGTAATCGAATATTATAAATAGGTAAATAACATTATTTAGGACTCACTTTCTTATCTCGTTCCTTTCTTCAGGATTGTCAGTAAGTCTCCTTTCCCACTGTCCAACTAATTCTATGGCCCAATTCAAATTCTCTGCTTCAAAGTTACTATGAACTTTATTCAATGACAGACACTTCAGATTTACCTGAAATGTTAAAAGAAACAAATTAATAACCAATATAACTTCAATAATACTCCCAATCTATGAATTTATTTTTAACTTTACCAATAGAGATTTGCATTTATCAGCATGATGGCCATGTACTGGGTGGTTATAAGTCTGCAAATAATTTTGAGTAAGGATCTGAACATACTGGCGCATTTGCTGTCTAAAAATGGACAACTGAGTAACAGTTATATATGGCGCATCACATTCCTGAGGTGATGGCGGTGGAGAGAGAGGCTCAAGATATTCCATATTAACAGCGTCATTGTCTGCAGGAGGGACAGGTTCACTGCACTGTTCTGGACCAGATGGAATGTAACACTCATTCATACCCGACGTAGGGTTATCCCACCTAAGCTCCTCAGTCTCCATAGAGGGGAATGTCTCCTGAGGCTTGAAACATAAAAAGAAATAAACATTACACATTCGAATAACATGAATTCTATACAATTCTATACAATTTACTATTTTTAACAGATCTTTTAAAATTGTTTTGTAAAGTGTGAATCTTAAAAATTTGCAGTACTAAAATGATGTACAACATTCAGAACACACATACCATGCTCTGAATAAGGTGAGAGTCTGGATTTTCCAGAGGAGGAAGAAACTGCTGAAGAACAAAAGCATCATCATCATCACTAAACAATGGCTCATGTGCTTCGGCCATCAGTACTTTCTTTTCCTTTCGACTAATTTTCACTGCTTTATCAACTCTGAGTTCCTCTTCATCAACTAGTGTAGTAAAAATTAAATACATATGATATGCAGGGAAAAAAACTTGAATGAAGATTTGTGGAATTACAAATTTACTTTAAAAAGTGAAAATCAATACAAGTATGATTTAAATTTAACAACTGACCTAAATTATCAACAATCATGCTGGAGATAATTTACCGTTTCTCAGCAAAGCTTAAAATCAAATAGTTCATTCATAAAATTCTTATAAGAGCAGAAAACGGAATATATTCATGCACCACAAATTTCAGAATCTTATATGCTCTAAATCTAAAATATGACCAACGGAATAAACACGATTCTCTTTTCAATCATTTCCCAAGTTTGGCATAAACTTTGATAAGCTTCCAGAGTGAACAGGTTATTAATCCTAATTTTTCACAAGCAACATATAGAAATGGAATAGGATATTTTGAATTAAAGTTTGTAAACAATTTATAACTTAAATGTGGACTCAGAAAGTGGCTAAAAGAAGGTTTAGTTTAATTGTTAAAAGAATTGAAAACCAACATGAATGGGTCACAACAAACTAATTAATTAAAAAAACCTGAATTATGCAGGAATGGAACTTAAAATGTAAATAGATGTAACTTTGTACATCAATGATGCATTGAAACTTCTCAGCCATACCATCTTATGCACTAACAACTGACAGCAAACTACGATTATGTTATCTATGCTGAATTAATTAGAATTAATCCGGCAAGGAAAATCAAAGATATACATAAACCAGGTAAGTAAAATATAATAAAATAAAATATAAAGAATTTATAATGAAAATTAGGAATTACTTCTGGAAATTTTAAAACTAATTGATTGACCTATTTTGCATGTGCATATCCATATGAACACAGAAAACAAGTACTTTTTAAATAATAACTGTATGCATTATAAGTTTAATCCTTATTGTCCATGCATACATATAAATGTAGGTATCCATGACCATGAGTATATTTAAATGTACACTGGGCGTTGAGTCTGAATTCAGAGACCCACAATATATATATGCTTATGGAAGAGGAAAGGTAAATGGGATAAATGGATGGCAACAAGTTGTTGGGATAAGGAAGTCCAGTGATCACTCACCAACAGCGTTGCCGTTTTTGGTAATTTCAACCACCTAAAGTAGATTTGGTATGACTTTCAATAAAATAATGAATTTTTGGTACAAAATTTGAACATTGTCACCCGACTGTGCTTAGTATGCAAATGTATGAATTACAGAAAATTCAAAACCAAGCAATACCACAAAAACAATATTTGTGTGTTAAATTCTGAAATGTTTGAGCTGTAGTATGTTTTCTCACCACTCGTGGTATCATTGTAGCAGATAGCAACAAAATGAACGTGATCATTTTCACTTTGAACACATAAATAAAATTCTCATATCTTTTGTTTCGGCTGATCGTACCCATTAAAACCTAAACAATTGATCTAAGAATGATAATGTTGTTTTATTTTGTGTTGCTATATTGTTTGTAAGGAAAGTAAGTTTGAATTTCTAGTTCTCTGCTTGAATCAATTCATTTAAGTATGAATAAAAAAATCAAAACCCTTTTATTCCTACACAAGATTATTTCTAAGGTATATCTATTTCTCCACCAAACAGCATTTTTCATCGTTTATGATAATCCATCATATATCAAATGAAATTTCAAATTGGAATTTTGATTTTTATGTAAACCCTTTCAAAAATATGAGTGAAAGAAGAAGAATAGATAATTCAGATGATTCAGATTCAGGAGATAGTGATAATGTTTCTAAATGCAAAAAAAACAAGTATGAGCACAAATTCCAACTGAAATGGCTACAGGACAAAAGATTCAAATCGTGGATTTGTAGAAGTAAAAAAAAATGAAAATAAAGCATTTTGTAACATGCAATTGTGAAATGGCAGGAAGTGCAACACTGCTTGAAAGACATGGGAAAACTGAAAAACATTTAAACAATTTAAGTGTGAAAATACATTCCGAGAAGGTTACAAAATTTTTTCGACCATCTGTGTCATCACATTTTGAAAAACAGGTAGCAGTCTCGGAATTGAAACTCCGTGGTTCTGCTGCAGAGCATAATTCATCAATTTCGATAGTGGATAATTTAACTGGGCTCGTGGCAAATGCATATCCAGATTCAAAAATCACAAGTGCAATGCACTGGATCAGAAAACTCATGACAAATTTTTTACTTTATTGGAAATCAAAGATTGTACAGCTCAAGGTATTTATAACTCATTAATTAATTTCTTTGATGTCACCGGCATACCTATTGAAAATATGATGGGTTTTGCAAGTGACAATGCAAATGTCATGATGGAAACAAGGGGAGGTGTTCAAACTCTCTTAAAAAGGAAAATTTCATACATAATGAATAGCCCCAAAAGTTTATCTGAGTATACAGAATTTCAGAAATTAGCTGAAATTCAATCCTGTATAATGTTATATCCTAGCTGTACACGGTGGTTGTCACTGGAAGGGGTAGTAAAAAGAATTTTAAAGCAATGGCCTGCTCTTATTCTGTTTTTCACATCAATATGGTACAGCCGAATACGACAAAACATAAACAGAATTAAAATACTCAGTCTTTCGTGCATAAAATAAGTAATTTCTCGTGATCATAAGTTAATATTTAGGTATATTTTTATCCACATCAGTGAAGGGCTGCATGGTATTATGGGGTTTCTCCACATTATTTCCCATGCATTCTTATGGAGAGTATAAGTATAAGTATTTTCACATGGTCCTCTAAGGGTTAACTTTACAATAATGATAACACAAAGATATATGTAATTTAGAATAAACAGCCATCATTCCTCCTCTATCTGAGAGTCAAAAGAATATTCCGGTTTAAGTTTTATATAGAAGAATGAGATCAATACTCACCAGACTGAACTTCAAAATCAGCCAAAACATTATACTCAGGATCTGCCGCATCATCATCATCAATATTTTCGTTGGCCTCATGATCTTTAAATAATTAAAAACAAACATTTTTTATTACTATAAAGTGCAAGTAAGTACTTCAGTTTAACTTCAATCGGATAATAAGAGTGACATAAATAAAAAATCTGATGTGTCCAGAACATGACCTTCCCCATATAAAGTAACAAATATTAATGCTATAGGAATAAGAAGCTGATCTTGATATAGTGTCCTCAAGAACAATTATCAGTAATTACATTTTTGAATAATTATTAAATACTTGGAATAATTTTCACGGTGAAAAATACATTGAATCAGTCATTACATTAAACAAAACTGTTATTTGTTGCTATATATAACAAAATACCAATGCACGAGTAAAATTACCATTGGCAACACTGGGATTGCTGTCAATATTTAAAAGAAAATTTGTTTACAAAATATGATGCTATGAGGCATTGGGAGAATTTTATTGCAATTAAAATTAGAATTGGTAGCGTTGACTTCACTATCAAAAGTTATAAAATTTTATCATTGCAATGGAAGCAAAGGCATCACTTAGTGACACACTTAACAAATTCAGAGAAATAATAAAAAATTCTTTTCAACCATGTTTTATGAAAAAATGTTTCAAGCAAAACTTTTAGAAAATTATATTGCCTACAAATTTGACAATAGCAAATATTTATATAAATTAAATCCAAAAGAAGATATTTGAAAAAATAGTGAAAATGCACCTGGAACTTCAAAACATGTATTTTCATTGAAATCTCAAATTTGAATTTTTTCACGAATACAATACTTTCTCCTATACTAAGTATGGAGAAAATAAAAAGACCAGGAGCTGAACAATAACTTTTTGCCTTTGGTAATATATATCATGTTAACCTGAATGTAAGTCAAGGTTTCTTCCAATATTAGCCACTATAGTCCATTTCAGCATTTCGTGCGGGTGAGGCGTGTCTACAGTTAGACCCGTGGAGGGGAAGAATATACCAACCAATAAGAGGTCGTAAATTTCCCTCTCCGCTCTAAATTTCTTGAGGAACGCTGTTGACATGATTGCTCACACTTTCCAATCGTGTTTCGGTGACGGCGGAAAGCAAGAACGTGCTTCATCCGGATCTATTGAGGCAGAGAACTTCACTCATCAGCAGCTACCGATGAACTGAGTGGAATTGGAAACTTGGCAACAGAGCGTCATAGCCGAAGCGATATAAACCGAACACGAATGGAATACTTCGAGTACCAGCTGCACGAGCTGTAGAAACAGATTATAACAATGATACATGCATGCATACATGCAAGGCAGAGGTGGGCATTACAAATTATGTAATCATGTCAATAAAAGTAAAATATTAATAGCTAATCATGTCTTAACACCTCAAATCGATATATCAGAAGTGATGCCAAAGAAATATTAAATTTTTTATTTACAGATTTTCTAATCAGTTGTGATGTTGTGATTAATGTTATGGTACGAAAATTCCAGAAGACAGTTAAGTTAGGACCTTTAGTTTAATTCTCCTGCATAATAAGATGTTATCCATGGTATCCGGAAAGTTCACTGCCAGCAATTCACCGCCGGAAAATTCACCACCACAGAAAATTCACCGCCATGAAAAATTCACCGCCTATTTTAATTAAACAATTAACAGTCAAAGCCTAGGAAAGCTTTTAAATAGTTAACCATTTCTGCTGAATTTCCTAACTAAAAAGATTTGCACGTGCAAATTTATAATTTAAACTGACAACTTTTTAATTGACAGATTATAGGTAAAAAAATGTTAGTTATATTAATCCAGTTGAATTGATATAATCTTCAACCATCATGTAGTGACTTTAACTGTTTTGTTATTTATGCTCTCTAATTATTACTTAGTGTGTTATATACAGTCGACAGACGCCAATGTTACAAGGTTATCAGAGAATCTATACACTCCCCCACCACCCCTATCCCCAATTATATCATCCCATACTCTGTAATTCCTTGGATATTATTAATAAGTATATAATTTCCAGTCGATAGACTACACTAGAAAAGGTTTCTTGGTATTTATGGCCCACCAGCATTATTTTCTGTCAAATAATGAAGGATGTGAGTGAAAGTTTTGAAATTATAAAATATCAACTGTGAATTTCCATCTCATGCACAATATGTTAACAAAATAATCCATACAAGGCAATAAATTCCCCTTGACGATGAATTTTCTGGCGGTGAATTTTCCGTGGCAGTGAATTTTCTAGCGGTGGCTGGCAGTGAACTTTCCTAGCCCCATTGTCCATACACCAAGTCATAGTAATGACAGGTAAAGCTAAGGAATTTGTAATCAGGGCCCAGGATTTCTTTCCTGGGCCCTGATTACAAATTCCTTAGCTTTACCTGTCATTACTATGTCTGCTCCCAGCTCTATTACCACCCCTTTCTCCCACCATAATCACGTTTATAATTTTTCCGTCAAGATTCACCGTTAAACATGTTCAACTTCTCCATTGTCTACCATAGCTCAGTTTCTATAAGTGGATGTTATAAGACATGCAGGACTGTTTATATATCATGGCTAGACATCAGGCCTCCCTAGGGCATCCACCCTCTCCCAGGTCCTGTTTGCAATACAGAAATGTCAAAAAAAACTTATTCCTGAAAATTTTTCATGTATTTTGAATTGAATATTTTAACACTAAATCATAATGTATTTATGGTTTAAATGTCCGAACCTATTTTTCCATTAGAAAATTTCAGATGATTTTATCATTACGCTACAGGTTTTTGGTAGGGAATTAATTTTTCAAAATTGAGAAATATGTACTGCCATGAATCAGCTGAAAATTATTTAAATCATACTTCACCTAAGTACATTGTTGAAATGCAATTAGATACACATTCACTCCTTCACCGTATATTATCCTTTTATTTTCACTTACGTAAATATGCTTAATTTCCTTTCGTTCTCACACTGCATGTGAAAGAAAGCTGAAATGAAATGCATTATCTACAATGAAGAAATGTACATAAGTACATTTATTTTCCTTGCATACACACACATCATTTATAAGTGAAAAGAAATGGAATACTTATGAAAAATGAATGAACATAAATGGAGACATTATTTTACAACTAATTAACCCAATTACAAATTATCAGAAAATGAATAGGCAAATCAAAAATTAAATATTTTCTTGACATCATTTCTGATATACTATTTTGCAGTAATTAGTCATTATACTAAAATTATGTAAATACATCTGTTAAAGCACCAACCTAGGAGTGGGAAGAAATTTTTAGTAGAAAAAGAAATATAATCGGGTCTAGGTGCTTTGCTCTTCTATGGAGTATGTTCATTCAAACTATATTATTTAGTGTCAAATACTCCATCACACAAAACGCACATATTTGTGATACACTGTAAACTTTCCATAGTGTCTTTTACTGATAATATATCTCATCTTATATTCAGGTTAACACAGTAAATCAAAATAATACAAATAGGTCTTTTGATGCCATTTATCACATTACCAAACTTTATGTGATAAATAATATTTAACACATTCAGCATGGAGCCAATTTTCCCGATCCCTTCCTGGGAGCAGGTGGTCAGCATACGTTCATCACCCCAACGATTATAGATTAGTTTGCAACACACAGTTTATGAAGACTTTCCACGATAGGATCTACTGCAGTTATGTTAATAATTTCTATATTTTTTGGACAAATTTTTAATAAAATGTTTAAGTTTAAAAAAATAAACAAAATAAATAACAATTTATTTCATAAACTATATATTTATAGTCATCATATTCAAATTAAAATTTATATTTATGCAATTATTATGTAAAACCTCGATTATCTGACAATTGTTTATCCAACTTTCGGTTTAACTGACCAAAAAAGAGATGAGCTGCCTAACCATAGTCAAAAAGCATATGTTGGCTGCATTCACTGAAAGTCAATTCACGCGAGAGATATCGCCTGACAGATAATTCACACTAATTATTTAATCTAGTAAAATAAAATTATGATTAAATATTCATTAAATGCCTCCTAATCCATAAATAAAACAAGTCTCACAGTTCACATAAGGTTTTTCTCCTAATCTAGAAGAAAATCTCCCGGAATTAACTTCTTATGAGGTGGCAGCACTACTGACATTCAATTCACTCGGGAGACCACTGATAAATTAATTTCAATATTTTTGCTAATAATACACGTATGCCTTGTTTAGCGCATGATCTTTTAGCGCATTTTCAATATAGTGCAGTAGGCATCTCAGGACTAAAATTTTAATTTTTGAAAATTTTTAAAATAATGCTACTAAATGCTACGGTCCTTGATTAAAGTTCCAACATCTTTCTTGCCTTCATTTGCACTTTACTCTCTGTTCAGTGATAGTCATTCCTCTCTAATTAAAGACAAATTTATTGTTATTTATACATTTATTAGTTTATTTCTATTTCACTCATTCACTTTTACTATATTTCTTACATTGGTTTGCCACAATGTTAACATTACTGTTAAGATGTGCAGGGTTGGGTTGGGTTCGCTTTGAATGAGTTTTTGCTTGGGATTGGGATTTTATCTTTTGTTGGGTTTGGTGTAGATGAGTATTTGGGTTTGGTTAGATTAGGTTCATGACAACTTTACCTTTCGTGACTGTTATTATGCATTCTTTGCACAAAGTGAATGCATATAGGGAAGGTCATCTCCGTCCATCCATCTCTTTCAACTCAGAAACCACTGGACGTAGTTTGATGAAATTTGGTATAGGGGAGTTTTACTAAAATTTGTTAACCAATTCCAATTTTGGTTAAAATCAGACGATAATACTGACCGCTTTACATGAAGACCTACATGTGTTTTACAACGTACCTTGCAAACATCTTGTTAAATACACATCTGAGCAAAAAATATTGACAACAAAAGTTGAATCAAATAATTAAATACACCCATTTCCTTTTTTACGCGTTTTTTTACATGGTTTCACTTTAACACGGCCCAGGAAAAAAACTCAATTCTTTTTATTCACAATTTTTTTACTTTAACACAGTCCAGAAGGGTCCAAATAAGGGTAATTTTCATTAAAGATAAAAGTCGCTCCCAATAGAAAAGACGATCAAAAAAACAAAGAGGAGATGCATGAAACTCGACAAAACATGTCAATTCATTGCAGAAGCTGAAAAAGTTGAATAAAAATGCTATAGATGGCAGAAGCTGGCCTTCTACCATAATACGTAGCATGGAGCCTATAAACAGGAGTTCGAACTAGATGGGGCAAACGCCCGATATCTGTTGCCATCATAGAGATGGAATGGGGTAAAGAGAGTTTTGGTTTCTGTGCATCGTTCCAACATTCAGTCTTCCTGTCAACAGTAACGTGACCTTAGATAGCCAATAGGAGAGGGTAAGTGGCTACTGGCAAAAAAAAGTTTGTCGTAGGACATATGAAAACCAGAGAAAGATTCGTTCGAAAGTCATTTGCCCAGCATCACGTGGTTTCAATCTTGGAACAACTTTTGTTTTACTGCACAGCCTTATACTCCCTCTACTATATTCTATGGTTGCCATAATAGTCGCTTTTTTTCAAGTTCGTGGATTCACCGCCTAGGTGCGCTGTAAAAAAGTACATATAGTTACATGCTCTTGCTTTTAAGTGCATTAAAACGTAGAGGTTTTCATTGCTTTTGGTACATGTAAGGAGTACTTTTGGTACTTTTTTGACGAATGTAGAAGATGAAGTACGCTCCACTGTGAAGTACGGTATTGGTTACAGCGCTGCGAGTGGCAGTCTGGTGAACTGCTTAAAATGTGTCAATCTTGGCTAACAGTTTCCCAAATCTACGTGAACTGTCTGCAATGTGCTAATTGCTGTATCCCGGATGGACATGCATATTATTATAAAAATAAGCATCTTTATTTAAATTGTAATGCTTCTGTCCTTGGTAACTTTTGTTATTTATCTAATTTGTAAACATATCCTGGAGTTCCAGCTTATTTTTACTTTTATACTTTTTCTAAACCAAGGGCTACTGATTTGAACCAATTCTTAAAATCTGAACCTCTGTTTTTAATAGGGTCATTTGTCGAGACTGGTCATGGACCACGACACTAATAGTGAGCAAAATAATATAAATTTATCAAATTTTAATGGAAAGACAATAAAGGGGTAAACCACAATTTTCTATCTTCAGATTTATTAATTATTAAAATATTTTTCTTAGGCCTTGACCAAAATGTCAGATAATGCAGCAATTACGAAACTCAAAAGGAAGGCAATTTCTTTGGAAACTAAAATTCAAATTTTAGATTGTCCTGCAAATGGAGAAGGTTCAACGTCTGTTGGTAAGAGTTTTGGTTTGAACGAAGCCACCATAATAACAATTAAGAAAAATGAAGCTGCTATTAGGCGATCTGTAATTTCTGGAATGAAACTGAGTGCTAAGTCATCATCATACACAAGAGATGTTGTTAGAGAAAAAATGGAAAAGGCACTGGCAATATGGATGGAAGATCATATGCAAAAAAGAATACCAGTAGACGGAAATATCATCAAACAGAAGACATTACGAATTTATAAGCAGATTAAAGAACTGAAGCCATCTACATCATCTCAGTCAACTAGTAAAAAGAAGTTGGAATTTTCTGCGAGTGCAGGATGGCTAACTGGGTTCCTTAAAAGACATGCATTTCATAATCTGAAGATCAAAGGTGAAATTGCATCTGGAGATGAGAAGGCTGCTAAAGAATTTCCTCCAAAGCTGGCCAAAATAATTGAAGGTGGTGGATACACTTCTGATCAAGTTTTTAATGCTGATGAAACTGGTCCCTTTTGGAAAAAAATGCCGAGCAGGAATTATGTAGCAAAATCTCAGAAAAGTGCTAGTGGTTTTAAGGTAGCTAAAGATCATGTGACGTTTTTATTTTGCAGCAACACTTCAGGGGATCGCATGTTGAAACATCGGCTAGTCAACTGATCTCTAAGACAGCGTTCAATGAAAGGTAAAGACTTGAAAAAACTGCCAGTTCATTGGATGGCCAATAAAAAATCGTGGGTGACAGCAGCAATTTTTACTGAATGGTTCAACAAATATTTTGTCCCAGAAGTTAAAAGATCCTTGAAGGAAAAGGGTCTTGAATTCAAAGTTCTTTTGATTGTAGAGAACGCACCCGGCCATCCGAATTTGGAACATTCAAATGTACAAGTGGTATTCTTGCTACCCAATATGACATCCTTGATCCAACCATTAGATAAGGGTATAATTGCCACATTCAAGACTTACTACATCAAGCGAATATTCCAATACATTTTGGATAAACTAGATAATGATAAAACACAGTAATTGATGCATGGAAAAAATTTTCTATTATGGATTGTGTCAGACATGCTGTTTTGGCATTATCTGAATTAAAACCAACCACTTTGAACACTTGTTGGAAAGCAATTTGGCCAGAATGTGTTCCAAGTACAAAATCTGTGCCCCCAAATTCGGTCTTTGGCACTTGCACTGTGGCACATGCAGTTGGTGGAGAAGGCTTTGACGATTTAACATTTGAGGATATCGATGAATTGCTGGTTGACAAAGCCTTAAGCGAAGATGAAATAATAGAGGTTGTACTAGAGACTGTTGATTCAGAAGAAAGTAGTGATAATGACGAATCGGTTCCACTCATTCCAAGTTTGATTCGAGGTCTTCAACTGGCCAGTAAATTGGAAAATCATTTTCTGACAAATGATCCCAATGTCGAACGAGCTGTACAGTTCCAACGTGATCTGAAGTTTTGTATGGCCCGTTATCAAGAATTATACAGGGGACTAGTCAAAACAGGATCACAACGATTGATAACCGATTTCATTGTCAAAACCAATGAAACCCCAACAACGCAGGAATTGCAGAATATATCAATTGAGGGTGGAAATGATAATCCTGTTCAAGATAGCACAGAGAGGATCTCACCATTGGATACACACAAAAATGATGTGCTAAATATTTCTAGCGATGAAAGTGTTTTTGCACCAGTCTTACAGAAACAAATGCGTTTACTGTCAAACAGCGACAAATAAAATGTAGTTCTTATTTTTATGCCAAGTTTTTTTGTTCCTGAATTTGTGATGTTTTTGTTCTTTTTTGAAAAAAAATTTGAATTTATGCTACAGTGATGTAACAAAGTGATTGAATTTTTTATTTATGCAATAAAATGTATTTATATAAAAAATGTACAAATTGTAATTACATAGATTTTTTACACGGTTTGTTGAAAGTATACTTTTATTTTAATTGGTTCTTCGTCTTTGTTTACACGGGTTTTCGAAGGTCTGGAACAGATCCCCTATTTTTCCATAAGCACGTTATCTTTTTTTAACCGTTTTATTTACACGGTTTTCCTGGAACATATCTACCGTGTAAAAAAAGAATTGGGTGTCCACATATTTTGTCAAATAATTTTTTGTGTAAAATGTAAGTTTTACGATAAATGACGATAGTGTACACCTTTCCATTCTTGTTCATTTGTTATTCTGATGTTATTTTGCTGTTGGTACCAATGCTACAGTTACGTGTCTGAAGCTTCAGCAGCACGGCTAAATTGTGATAACACTCGTATTCAGTTTTTGTTTACTTTTGCACTGTCAAATCATCATCAAAGATCTTCAGTTTATTATTTTTTTGTATAAATGCTACTATTTGAAATTGTAGTGGATACATGAGCTATATTTCCATTCTTAAACTTTTTAGCTTTGTTGGATTTCATTAGGTGTAAAGAAACGTGTTGGTTAAGCTTTCGTAATCATGAAGAATTTTAGAAACATGTCAAGGTAATACACTATATTGATCTTTTATCTAGTATATACCAGAAATATTTATGTTATTTTGTGTCTCATTTATTATATAATATGTTTTTCTTACCAACAGTTATTAAAAAATTGTGATTTTCCATCCTAAAGAATTAGTTTTTTGAAGCTCTTGTACACCAATCGGTTCATAATAAATAATTATTTTTAAATAATCATCATATACTATGTTATCTTGACTTTAAATTAGAATGTAAAAATGGTCCATAATTATATAAGTTACAAGATAAAAATAGTAAAATTTCTGAAAAGTAAAATAACTGGGTTAAGTGCTATGTTACAAACTGTTCGTTTAGCACAAATTTGGATAGCGCACAGATGTCTAGGAGCACCTATCTTGTACTAAGCAAGGCATGCCTGTATTTACTATACAATGTTTAGGCTGGTTTCCAAAGGAAACATAGCCTTATGAAATGGTCGTGTCTGCATGTGTGTCCACTACTACCAACTTTTCCATCAATGGACTGATTTTCATGAAACTTTGTATGAGACTTGTGCTGCCAGGGCCCACCTCCGGTCTATATTTTATTTGGTGATGATTGAAGTCCCAGGTTAGATTTCAGGAACGATTTTTCCCTATTTCTTTTACATAGGAAGTCTCAAATCCATCATGCAGAGATGTTTTCTTGAATACTTTAAAATATCTTAAAATTGTGATATCGGAGGGAGGTTTGTACTTTTCTAAGGGGAAAAGAATGTAGATTATAATTCTTATCACATAATTCTGATAATTGATCATATTTTCTAGAATTTCTACTGACACATAGCACTTTTGCATTTTAAATCAGATTTTATTGGATTTCTGCCATGGAGACGATTATTACCGAACTCGGCTTGAGCATAGATGAGTGAACAAATGGGTTATTTTCTTTTCCACTCAAATACTCTTCAGCAATTGACAGTTGATCCATACATATTAGCATATAAACAGCATCATTTATTAAATTCGTTTCTTTAAGAAAATACATGCAAAATATGTCAGAAAGAGATTTTGACATTGCTTTTCATATTTTAAACCTGAAAATGCTCTATTAATTTGTTTTCCAATTTTTCTCTATCATTGATAAACTATGAAATACAAGTGGTATGAGAATTTCTTGAAATGACTGACGCATACTGAAACATTTCCTGTCAATGTAAATAATCAATTCAGGACATCAACTTTGGGAAACCAGCCTGCATTAGTCCTGGTTTGACTTCTTGTTTAATTTAAATTTCACTGTGAAATGGCCTGAGCTGTATGTGAAATACTTAAATAAATACATAATGTTCCTAAATGAGCATTGTTTCCATTATTTACAAATTATCCCATTTTTGGTTTATCTGACTTTTCGGTTTATCCAATGGTCCTTCCACCCATATAGGTATCTACAAAATTTTACGATTACAATAAGATTTCTTAGATTTTTCCCTTTTGCTTTTTGAAAATTTTCTTTTCACTTATTTAGAAGTCAAAGAAGACTAGCATGCAGTTAAAATATTTAGAGAACAAATAAAAATGCAGAGTGAAAAACGGATAGTATACACATGAAGATATTAATAATCTTAATGGCAATAAGGCATTTGAAAATAAACTGATGCGGGCAACACATTACTTTCTCCATATTTATATGACAAATTATATGTTGTTATCTCTGGGATTGTTGTCAATATTTACTTCCGGTTGACAATTAAGAAAAATAAAAGGAGCGTTACTAAGACATAACTAAGCGTCAATTGTTAACAATAGTCTTCGGTAGGTGGTGTGGTGGTGGCAGCTAAAAATATAAGATATCTCTTAAACAATGCATTATATGGAAAAATGTATCAAACAAAGGTTGTAGAAAATGAAATTTCCTACAACTTTTATTCCAGTACATTTTTACATTTATCAAATATTAAAGCAAATATTTCAAAATAACGAATAAGTGACAAGAGTCAACACCCACTTCCGGTCGACCGATTTTTACCACAAACTAATAAGATGATCTAACTTTTATAAAAATGTTAATATAAAATTTTGTGTTGACCTGATTAATAGTTTTTGAGTTAGAGCACCCACAAAAATCTATCACATACAGACAGACAGTCATCGAGAAAATAGTCAAAACATGTTCAGGGGACCTTAAAACATGTATTTCCATTGAAATCTCGAATTCGATTTTTTTCATGAAAACAATACTTTCTCTATACTTCGTATACAGAGAAAATAAAAAATTCGTGGAGATGATAGATGCCCACAATAAAATTTCAATGTAGGGCATGGCTGTGTCCTAAGCCCCTGAAGAGCATCCTCCATGCTGAATGTGTTAATTTGAATAAAGCTCCATTATAATTTAAACAAAATATCTTTTATAACATTCAATTAATAACTATTGCCCTTATTTGTAACATATTCTTATAAGTTGTTGCACTCACTTAAAGCAAAATCCTTAAGAAATGCCTTCCAATCCTCATCATCACAATCAGAATCATACATATCTGTTGTAATATCCGGGGGAATAAATGCGCTTTCTATAACTTCCAAGGGTGTGTTATTCAAACAAAGCTTTGAACGTGTACGCTGACCTATATTTTCCTTTTTTAATTTTGATAAGAGAAAATTAAAATCATAAGTTACATATTATTTTGCATTCAGAGCACAAAATAAGATATGAAATTTGTGAAGGTGATTAGGTAGTCTTACCTCTTTGTTTAACTGCTAAAAATGGTAGGTAAATTTGTTTAGAAATTCACAAACTCAAATACATTGCCATACAATTTCAATATAGGGTGATAAAAAAGCTGTTAAAAAGTTGTTACATCAATTTTCCCAAAGTAAAATTACAAAAAAGAATATTTTAAAAATTTAAACAGTTTTATATAAAAATGTACACAAACAAATGATAATTTTACTATAAAAACCTAAAAACATTTCAAACTATATGCTAGCAATAATGAAAACATACTTCATTTCTCTCTGCTGGCTCTTGACGGGGATGTGGTATCTTAAAAAGACCATCTTCTGACCAGTAGGTTTGTGTGCCACACTCAACATTCATCACTGCTTCCTCTTCCCTTAAACTGGAGTCCGTAAATTGAATGTCTGGTGATAAAGGCACAGTAGGAGTAGTAACTGTTCTGGCTGGAGACGAGAGTGAATCTGCCATTGAGCTTTTCTCATCTTCACTCTGAATAAAGGATATTATATGCGTTATATTGAAATCCCTCCATCCAAAGAATTCAATCTCAACTGGATAGTTCATTTCCCACATATCTTAGCCCAGGCATGGATAAATCTGGCCCAAATCTAGGAGACATACAAAATCTAGGTGCCTGGGTGTATATCAATGCGATGAAATTTAGATTCTGGGTTATATAAATCTGCATACATCAGATATAAAAACATAAGTACAACATAAAATATATTGCCTATTTAGTAACTCTAGTGCATTGGTAAAAAATAACAAAAATAAAGTCACCAGTATGCAACTTTTAGACACCAATGGCGACCTGGTACATGGGTTTGTTCAGCCTTGTCTTAGTCCATTATTTATATTTTATCTCATTACTATTGTTTTAAATGTTATAGCAGTTATGAATCTGTAAATTTAATATAACTGAAATATTTAACCCATTAGTGCTCAGTGGCACTAAGTTGCCAAGAACTTTATAAAGAACTAGCTGAAACCCACAAAACAATTGTAAAAATCAAATTTATGGTTTATTTTTTAAATATCACTTGAGACTGCCATTACTTATTTCAGTTCCCCTTCCCATCTCTTAAAATGACTTTATGATTTTCAACAGAAAAAGAGAGAAAGGAAGAACACAAACATTTGTTGATTCTTTCCATTTTCATTTTATAAAATGAGGGCTATTTACTTATTTTTTCATCTAAAAATACAAAAACCACAATGAAAGATCATTAGATTGTTTTGAACCTCTAATTTATTAAAATCACAAAATACAGGGTGTATACAAAATAATGTTACAAAATGTAAAAGTTATATTTTGTAAAGCAGAGTAGTTATTCTTACGTAGTTTTTAGAGCAGGCATAAAAATCTGATGTGGCCACCACATGATTTTCTCCATATCTGTAATGTTTCTAAAAATTCCAAATAGGTAAAATGATAATAAATATTTTAGGGAACTGCGAGAAAAATTTAGACTTCACAAAAACAGAAATAAACTCAAACTGTAGCCTTCTGATATTGGATATAGCCTCGAAGCTCCAACAATTAAGAAAATAAAAAGGAGCATAATGTGTTTACAATTGTCACCGGTAGGTGGTGTGGTTGTCGCAGCTAAAAAATTTAGTTTTTAAAATATCTCTTCAACAATGTATTATATGGGAAATTGTTTCAAACAAAGGTTGTAGAAAATTAAATTACCTACAACCTTTATTCCAGCACGTTTTTACATTTATCAAATATTAAAGCAAATATTAAAAAAAATAGATGTGACAAGAGTAAACAACCACTTCAGGTTGACCGATTTTTACCAAAAACTAATCAGCTCTTCCTTTAACAAAAATTTCAAATATAAATAATATATAATAATCCCAGACACACACACAGAGACACCCACAGACATCATTGAGAAAAGTCAAAACGTGTTCAGGGGACCTTAAAACGTGTATTTCCGTTGAAAACTCAAATTTGATTTTTTTCATAAAAACAATACTTTCTATATACTTCGTATATGGAGAAAGTAAAAAGAATGGAAGTTCTTGTCTGGTGTATATCCCATGTGAGTGCTGTTGTTTTGCATTCAAAATAGCGACTGTACAACTGAAGGCACGATGTGTGGAGTTGTTTATTGAGACAAAATCAACAACTCATGTACAATGAAACTTCAAAATTTGTTCGACTAAAGCTTCAGGAACCATAACTGAACATCGTGTTTCAACAAGATGTGGCACCTCTACATTAATCTCTTGCTGTTGGGAACATTCATGATAGAGAATTTTCTGAATTGGTTGAGACAGGCTGTGTTGGCCAAGCAATTGTGCAACACAGCCTCTGGATTTAACGTATTTATCCGAATCCAAGACGAGGTTTTTCCAAATTTCGGCTTACGAAAATCGAGGGTCGTCTTAAATTCGAGTACGAAGTCATATAGCGTCAATACATCTTGGTCAATTGATCGCGCGTCTAAACGCCGCGCTTCAATTCGTGGTGTAACAATTTGTCACATGATAAACTCATTGCGCGTCAATAAATCGCTCGACAAACTCATCGCGCGTCAATTCATCGTTAGACAAATTCGTCGCGTGACAATTTCGTTGCGATACAAATTGGAAGGCAGGACACTATGACGAATTCGTCCAGAAATGAATTGACGCGCGATGATTTTGCCGTGCGATGCATTGACGCGCGACAAACTAACCGCGACGAGTTGATGAGCGACAAAATGACCGCGACGAGTTTTCATAGAACCGTAGGAAGTATGATTACGCATTTAATCGATGTTTTTTAAACAAATGAAACATGATCAAATAATTGTATTTTTATTGTAAACTTACAGTCCGGAATTCAATTAATAAAGTATTAATTTCAAAAATACAATTAAAAATTCTTTTTTTAAAGAAAAAATTTGTAACTAACCAATTCAATTAATGAATGAACTAGTTTACCTATACTGAATACATGTTCGAAATATACACCAAATACACCAAATTAGGTCATAAAATCGTTTTTCTGTCTTGACAGTCTGCTAAAAGGGGGGAGCCGTCTTAGATTCGGGGTCGTCTTGGATTCAGGTAACTACAGTAATCCCACTGGTTTTTTTCTGTGGGAGTATGTGAAAGGCATAGTGTACACTAATCCTGGTGTGGACCTTCAGGACTTGCACAAAAGAATCACAAATGCCATTTCCATGATTATATCAGATATGCTAAACACACATGGACTACAAATGATTATGCTTTAGACCAGTGGTTCTCAACCTGGTGCCCATGGGCACCAGAGTGCGCGCCGAGGTATTCTAGGTGCCCACTTGCCTCTGCGGATATGATGTTGATAATTAGAGATTTCATTCGAGAAATTTCGTCTTGGTAAAAATTTCTCAACAATTTTCAGAATTTTTGTCTTGAGTCCCGAGAAATTTTTATTCTATACTTACAGACTTGACATTTTTATAAAACGAGAGATCGTGGGAAGTTGCGTATCTGACATGAGAGGAGGATCCTTCCTATTGAATAAGACCCATCACCAGAATTTTCTGTTTCCGCCCTCGGAGGCGATTGAGTTCTGTAAATATTCCACAAACACAACTGCCGTCAATTCCTAATCAAGATGTGGGATGCAAGGAATACTTGCAGCTAGGAAAACCTCTATGGTCTAAATTTCGCCCGAATAAAGACGATTATCTATCTATGACGGGTAGTCAACCTTTCATCTGTAATGTTACTCTACAAAATCTGTATGTTGGCTATCCTTACGATTTTGGATGTAAAGGAAATACCAGTATGTTTCTCCTGGACTGATCACCAACTCAGTATGCAGGCACTCAGTAAAGAATTGTGTGCTAGTAACGACTCGCTGCTCGTGTCTGCGCTCCGCAAGATTGCAATCACAATGGTGCATCACCGGCCTTACGAGGACGACTTAATTTATTTTTTGTAGAGGTATGTTTGACAAAATATTATCTTTTTATAAGTTTTTAAAATTTTGTTTCTTTAAAAAATACACAAACTTGCTGCAAACAAGTGCCTCATATTTCTCAATAGCAGTCTCTCTCACGGCGCTCTTTGGTAATGGTTAAGATATGTGAAGCCAGTTTTGTGTGAATTTTAATGTAGTTAGGGTATGTTGTCCTTTTCCTAATCCCTCTCCTTTCTCTCTGGTTAACATGGACAATCCTTGTTACAACACTTTAATTTTTTGTGGTGCCTGAGCAGTGTTTTACACTTCTGCAAAAGGAGCTCAGTAAGTGAATTGTTGCAGTGGTGCTAAGTACATTTAGTGTTAATTAATCTTTCATGCACTATCTTCAAAGGATTACATTGATAACAATATCTGTCATAATTTACTTTCTGTTCATTAATAATAGACCGACGATACTGTCATTGTTTCATTACTCGCTCTTTCCAGTGAACAAATAAAATAAAGCCTCTACTATTGCCACTAACTTTGGATATTCAATTTCAAGATTAAAGAATTGCATCTTTTGCATCTTCAGGCACTTCCGCTAGTAAACTGTCATTTTGCTTAGTGTTTTATATAACGTTCGTAAATCACCATTAATAAAAATGTTACACAGAAAGAGAGCAGAAATGTACACTTTTAAAAATTAGTGGGAAGAAGAGTTTTGTTCTGTTTATAATAAGGGAAAGTGTGTTTGTTTACTGCGCTCTAATAGTATGGCACTGCCAAAGAAGCACAACATTGAAAGACATTTCAAAACTCGTCACATCATTTGAAAAGGATTGTCCATTGAATTCAGTACTTAGGAAAAAGAAAGTGGGTGATATGAAATGTAAATTATTGACACAAAATCTGTAGCAAAATCAAAAAATTCAACATTAGCTTCCTTCAGAATTGCTCATTTATTAACTATATAGAAGAAACCTTTTGAAGATGGGGAACTTATTAAGGAAGCATTCGTAGCGAGTGATGAGGAACTTTTCGAAGGATTTTCAAATAAAAAAGAAATAATTTCAGTCATAAAGACTTTGCAACTCTCAAATGACACAAAAACTAGAAGAGTGGAAGCTATTTCTAGTGATATAAAAGATCAATTGCAGACTGATTTCGCAAAATGTGACTGGCATTCTCTTCAACTTGACGAAAGCACTGACTTGTCAGATACTCCCTAATTAGCAGTCATGGTGAGAATGGTGTTGGTGATTTTACGGTCAAAGAAGAGCTCCTGAAATTATTACCAATGAAAGGCAGGACCAGAGGTGAGGATATCTTTAATGTTTTCAAAAGTTATGCTCTCGAATTTGATTTGCTGTTTAATAAGCTAACGTCAATCACAATTGATGGGGCTCCTGCAATGGTAGGAAGCAAAAATGGATTTATTGCCCTTTGTAAAAATGATCCAATATTCCCAAAGTTTATATCATATCATAGCATAATACACCAAGAAGCTTTATGCACTAATATAATACAGTTTGATCTTGTTATGAAAGTTGTTAAAATCACCAATTCAATCCAAGAGGCATTTTTGCATCAAGACTTTTTAAGGCTCTTCTACAGGATTGTGATACCGAAATTAAAGATCACATCCTTCATACAGAAGTTAGATGGCTGAGTAAAGGAAAAGTTTTAGCTCGATTTATAAACCTATTAGAAGAGATAAAAGAGTTACAAAATCCAGAAATGAACATGTTAAGGAACTTTACGATAGTAACTGGATATTAGACTTAGCATTTCTGACCGACTTGACAGAAAGACTAAACGACTTAAACGTGGAATTCCAAGGAAGAGGAAAGGAGGTAGCTGAAATGATGAGTTCTATATGCTCATTCAAATCTAAGTTGGACCTCTGGATATTTCATCTAGGAAATAAAAACCTTCAGTATTTCCCTATTTGAAGCAAAAACTAGTTAAAAATGATATCAATGTTGTTCACATCACTCAACAACTAGAAATTCTTAAAAACCAATTCAATGAAAGGTTTCTCCAATTTTCTGAAATTGTACCCATAATTTCCTTTTATTTAAATTCATTTTGCTCTGTTTACATGAAAAACGTTGCCGAGTTTATTTCAAACTTATCTAACAGTAAAGTAGAAGATAACGAACTAGAGATAATAGCACTACAAAGTGATATAATTTTGAAGTTCCATACAAAAGAAGAAAATTTTTGGAATCTTGTCGACTCCACTAAATTCCCGTTTCTGTGTACTATTGCATTAAGAATAAGATCCTACTATGAATCAACCTATCTATGTGAAACCCTCTTCTCATCAATGAAGATAATTACAAATAAAAGCCGTTCAAGAGTGACAGACTCCCATCTAGATGATTGTCTACGAGCAGGAATGTCATCCTACATGCCCAACTACGAGCACCTAGCTGCCAACATGGATTGTCAAGTACCCCATTAATGAGGTATGTACCTGTTCATCATTCTAAGTAGAAGAGTAAGGTCAATTATTAAAATAAGTTTTCTTTTCTCAAAATTTAAGTGCTGCATCCATCAATTAAACATATTAGTTTCTAAATATATTAAGCTAGATAACTCATTGTATTGGTTATCGAGATTTATAAAACAAATATATGTAAAAATGTTTTTTAAGCCTGTGCCCGCCACCATATCTCATGGTGTGAAATGTGCACAGTGGAGGTGAACAGTTGAGATCCACTGCTTTAGACATTGTCAGAGCAACTAAGGGTGTTCCTAATTTGGGTTACGGGATATTTCTTGGCTTCCCTAATAAAATAATACACCAGTTTCTTCTGGTATAATTCCTTCAGGAGATAAATTATTCACTGCTGCAAATAGTTTGTTGTTTTGGCAGGTAGATGAAGAACTCTTATATTTTTCAAATCCAGTCCCTCATAGTTGTGCGCTGCACACTGATCCATCAGGAGGAGAATATTGCAATCCTTATCTGGTCTATATTTTATTTACTATTGGACTGAATTGTTAAAACTTAAACAAAAACATTGACATACTGTAATTACTAGGGATAGAGTAGAATTACTTGTTGGTAAAATATAATACTGCAACAGCCCATCAATATGATGCTTAAGTAAGCTGATAGACTTAGTGCATTTAATTTAAAATGCAATAACACCACAATATGCATTAACTAATAAAAAGCTTCAAATATCAAATACTTATGTAGTATTTATTTGAATTGGAATTGAGATTTAATACCTTCATAATTCTTAGGCTCTCAAAAGGCCAATCTTGAATCCTTGCTTAGCTTCCTTTTGATATGTTGTCTCGAAATCTTCCTTAAAACAATCACAATACACTATGCTGTGAGACAAACTGCTGATTTCAAGGTGGTCACAAACATTACGAGTCATGTGATAATTAGCAGTAGGAATACTGCATTGTGCTCATTTTCTTTTATGACACTGTCAGAAAACCACTAGGTTTTTATTTTTGGTTCATCACTTTTTCTTGGGAAAAAAAGGCATGGTCTGTTTAGAGGCAATATTCAATATAACTTCGTACAATGTTATTTTTAACAATTGGTTCAGTAACTGAAATCGACATTCCACAGTCTTTTCTGGAGCATATTGCTTTCTCATGAGAGAAATTAGAGGTCTCTAAGGTTGAGTATCAGGGCAAAGAATCCAAAGGGCATCATGGTAAGTCATCACTTCTTCATGTGAAGGTTTGAATGAATGGGAAACTAGTGATCATGAGGGAGATTGACATAATAGGGTTCTTGCAACTTCTATTCATTTCAGCTTGGTTCTTCAACTTAGCTATCCAATTGAGAAATGATCGCAAAACCAAGCTGTTAAACTGGGTTGGCAACCTAAGGCATATTTATATTTTTTCTTTTTAGTATTCATATGAATTCAAATATACACTGCATGTATAGCCAGTCACTAGAATTAGCAAGATTGTTAAATTGATTTCCTAGATTTGTATGAAGTTGCCATGACCTTTTTACAGGAGCTAGTTTGAACACAAAGTCGCTAGATTGGCAACAGTGAAGGAGATTCTCAGGTAGCTCACAAACACTCATGAATCACTTGCCATGTTGCTTCTGGATGAGTGCTTTGAAAAACAGAAGCAAGACTAGTTGATACCAGTCCATAGTATTCAGTCTAGTGCTGTAAGAATTCATATCCTATCTCACAAATATTTCTATTAGAAAAGCCCTAATATTTTTTACTGTGTAATTTATTCCTCAAATACATTAAAATATGAATAAAAAATACAATTTTTCGATTGATAGGCCTTTGTATAGACAGAAGTACAAGGATGAATGGGAAAAGGAATTAAAGTGGTTAAAAAGAAAGGAAAAACTGATTTCTCGGCAACATGCACATTCTGTACTTCTGATTTCAACATATCAAAAGGAGGCCTAAATGATTTCAAATGCCACGAGACAACAATATCACAAGAGGAACAAAAACTCGTTTGAAAATAGTTCTCTAATTATGAGATTTGTAATTAAAGAAAACATTGATGTTGTTGACGTCGAACTAAGATGAGCAAATTTGTTAGTGAAAATAACCTGCCAGTGAAACTGCCTGATAACTTGATAAAATTAGTTCCAAAAATGTTTTCTGATAGTGAAATTGCTAAGAATTTTTGGTGTTCTCATACTAAAGCAAGCCAACTAATTACGCAGTCCCTCGGTTGGTCAGTTCAAGAAAACTTTCTGCAATGAGGGCATGGACTTTCAGCTTAATGATAGATGAATCCACCGAAACCAGTGTGACCAGGCAAATGGTTATAATGACTTGTATTTTGCTAGCAGAGAAAGTTGAATCTCACTAATATAAAGTGCTTGCAGTTAATGGTAAGGCAACTACAGAAAAAATTTTTATGTCCACAATGCATAAAAAGAGGATATTTCTTGGGAGAATTGCTTCAGCATGTCTTCAGATGGAGCAAGAGCAATGGTGGGGGAATTCAACTGTGTTATCCAGAGTCAGGAAACAACAAAAAACTTTGTGGTTCTTTCACTACACTTGCCATGTAGGTCACCTAGCAGCATCACATGCCTACAGAAAACTGCCAGATATACGAGAACATCTGCCTAGGGATGTTTACACATTTTTCAAAACATCAGGAAAATGACAGGACCAATTTAAGGAAGCTCAAGAGTGCCTTGAAGTTGAGTGACAAAATTTTAAGACCATGTTTTACAAGGAGGCTAGCCATGCTGCAGTGTGTCAAACAGTGAAGAAAGATTTGAAGCTTTTCCAGCGAATAATCATGTTGAACTTTTCTCGCGTTCCACCAGTTCTCATTTTTTGAAACCATGTGTTGTTGGGACTGCAAAAAAACCTAGAGCTTTCGCGAAAGTTCAAGTTTTATCCAATTTACCCATCAATTACTACAGCATGGATGAACAGAGAAATTTTGATGGATTGGTTTACAACAAAATTCATACCAGCAGTGCGTCAACACTTAGAATCTCTAGATCTTCCATAAAAAGCTGTTTTACTCTTAGACAATGCCCCTAGTCACCCAAATGAAGACATTTTAAAGTCTGATGATAGAAATATATTTGTAAAGTATTTACCTCCAAATGTGACAGCTTTGATCCAGCCTATGGATCAAGGAGTGATACAAAATATGAAAACAATTTATCGAAGAAATCTACTGTTGAAGTTTGTAAAAGAAGATGGTAATGATTTACTGTTGTTTTGGAAAAAACTAACCATGTTGGATGCTATTTATGAAATTGCTGCTGCTTGGAAATCAGTAAAAAGTTCGACTTTAAAAAAATCATGGCAAAAACTTTTACCGGGAAATGACAAGGAATTTCTTGGTTTTGAGGACAGTTTTAACGAAACAGTGCCTGAAGTATTGCACAATTTACACAGCATAAGTGGATGTGTGAATGCTGATGAAGAAACTGTGCACAATTGGATAAATGCAGACCAAAATTTGGCAGGTCGTGAAGTATTAAATGACAAAGAAATTGTGTAACGTATTACTGCCAAAGGTGAACCAACAGCCACCGATGATTTGGACCAGGAAGAAGACAGCTTCATACAAGAGCAAAGAATCAGTCACAGTGCTGCTTTAACTCGCGCAGAAACCCTGCTAGATTATTTGGAGCAACAGCAAGACAGCACCCCTGATGAGAAACTAATGCTGAGAAATCTGCACAACACCATTTACCAAAAGGTGAATGAAGGGAAAAAGCAAACTTCTTTGTTGTCATATTTTAAATAAAAGTGTAAATAAGTTCATTCTTCTGTTTTTGGTCTGATTTTTTTCGATGAGATTTTTTTATACAATTTTTAAAATAATTTTTTAAAATTTCCTATGGATGGTGATTAACCGGGATTAATTTTTCCCCTATCATCCTGGATAATCGAGAGTCTACTGTATAGATATTTTTGACTCAATAAAGAAAATATCAGATGATTGGGAAAAAGTTGGAATGCTGGCTAAAAGATTTCCAAATATTATTGATGAGGGTGACCTAGATTTTCTTAATGCTGAATTTTTGCCCAGACTCTATGGAATAAGACCCAATCCATTGTCTGTTTAGACTATATTGACACACATTGGTACATGGTGTCATAATATAAAGAAGATGGAAAACCACAATTTCCATTACGTTGAAAACTTGAAAGGCAATGCTTACACTTCCTCGTAGCAATGCTGAAGTGGAGAGAGCTTTTAGTAACTTGAATCTTATTAAAAGTACACACAGGTTGGCACACAAATCACCAATGCTGAATGTTCTGATGCAGTGTTCATTTAGAAAACATCTTGCCGATTTTGAGCCAACAGATGACAGGAGAAAAAGGCAAGGAAATTAAAGAAATAGGGATTTGTTAATTCTGTTGAACCATTATATTGCTACCATTAAAATGAGAATTACTTCATGTAGCCCTTGTTAACAGTTTTCCTAATCTAAGGCCTGTCCTGTAAACCACGCCTTGGCTTACTTATTTTTTTTCAATGCATATGTGCTATTTTACTGTACATTTAAAACTTGAATAAATTTTTTAAAATTTTCTATGCCATACTGTTGATTTGTAATGAAGGATAAATTTAAAATTTATCCACAAAAGTACGATTAAATTTAAATTACAGAGATATGCATAAACAGTTGTGAATAATTTTACTCAAAATATGCGATACAGATGCTGAAAATATTTAAAGCATAACTTTGTAATATAAAATAAACTATAAAATTACTCAAGATGCTACATCATCTTTATTAATGCATTCATAGTTATAACAATCAAAATTCAACCCAGCTTTTATGCTGATTTCTTTTCTCCAATAAAAACTACTAAATATTCTTACCTGTTCTTGGTCTTCCTCAACTGGTTTATATTCATCATCACTTGAGTCTTCAGAGAGTTCTTTATCAATTAATATGTGACACTCTGACTGTTTTTTTTTAGGAGTATATAATGGAAGAGCAATTTCTGGTTGAGCTTTCATCAATTCCCTGATAATTTGAAAACAAAATTTAAATTTTTATGACAAGCAAGAAAATAAGAATTGGGTTAAATAATATCTTATATAGATACCACAAAGTTAAATAATATCTCATATAGATACCACAAAGTTGCACATCAACTTTTAGTAACAGTTCATATATAGTATAGTTAGTAAATGGTTGACAAATTAAAGCATATCTATAATGTTATACATACTTGGCTTTAGCTCGTGTTAGTTTAGGCTCATATTTTGACCAACTTTCTTCTCCGCCTGTCTGTATGGAGTGACGAACCATATCCATGACATCCTCATTTGTGATGACACTCTATAAAAATAAATGTATAAAAGTTTTTGTGATATTATACATTGCTGTCTGACCAATAAGCAATTATATTTAGGCTCATATAGAAAGTGTGCATGCTTGTTCTAATAAGACAAAGATTAATGTCAGGGAAATTAAAAATGGCAGTAAGATACATTTTTGTCCCCTTATAAATCAAATTAACTGGTGTTCTAAAATCAAGTTTAAGTTTATTTTAGAATATGATTTTTGTTTATTCTGCTCTGGGACATGTCCCTTAAGAGTGCTTAGAGTACAACAATGTCTCATAACCTTACATACAATCATACATACATACATACATACATATATATATATATATATATATATATATATATATATATATATATATACAGGGTGTTTCAAAATTATGTATACACAATTTAAAAATTTATATTTCGTGAACCAAAGGTACAATTTGCACAATTTTTCTTTTATTTTAAAGCTTAAATGCATAATAATGTCTGCAATGAACAAAACTCAAGTAAGGTGTTCAAAATGTCCACCACCAGCACTGATACATAAGCGGCATCTCTCTTTAACAGAATTACATACTACAGCGCACAAGTCAGTAGAAATTGTGTGTGCTTCTTGCTGTATTGCCATCCACAGATCCTCCAATGTTTGTGGTTTCTGACCATAAACTTTATCTTTCAAGTATCCACATGCAAAAAATCTAAAGGAGTGAGGTCTGGAGACCTTTGAGGGTATTTAAAAGCACTCCCCGTTTGCTCAGGAAATTCATTGTTCAGGTACTCTCGCACAGTTGTATGAAAATGTGTGGGTGCACCATCCTGTTAGGTACTGCATAAATTTTAACATATCAAGGTAACTTTTTCCATTAACAGTGCCATTGAATCTGTAAGGTCCGATTATTCCACGACAGGAGAGTCCCATCCACACAGTAAAACCTAGTAGATTGACATCTTTCTTCAATGTGAAGTGTGGATTTTTACCTGCCCAGTAAACGCAGTTATGATGATTCACATGGCCATTCAGCTTGAACGTGGCTTCGTCTGACCATACAATTGAATCTTTAAAAGCATCAATTCCACCATTTTTTTTAAATGTACCACCCACAAAATTGTATTGGTCGATCTGGGTCATCTTCTTGGATTGACTGCAATAATCGAGTCATAAATGCCTTCAATTTTATGTTATTTAGGATTCTAAAAACACTTGTATGGCTCAATTTTAGCTCACTTGAACACTGACTTGTAGACTTCCTTGGGGAGCGGGTAATTGCATCTCTGGCAGCTTCAACATTTTCGATACTTCTTGACGTTCTTTTCCGCCCGCAGCATGTCTTGTTGATATTGTTCACAGTTCCATGTTCCTCAAATTTATCACGCAGACGGGTAATCGTTAGACGAGTTGGTGCTTTTGTTCCATATTTTCATTCAAATTTCCAATACCATTTTAGAATTAACTTTCTCTCATTGAAACTCATCTGCATGTTCTCCATCGTTTCCATGGATATTTTTAACTAATCAAACATTGTTAAAATAATTCATTTATTTTGCTTTAAAATAAAAGAAAAATTGTGCAAATTGTATATTTGGATCACGAAATATAAATTTTTAAATTGTGTATACATAATTTTGAAACACCCTGTATATATATATATATATATATATATATATATATATATATATATATATATATATATAACAACTTACGGAAAAGGAAAGGTAAAATGAATATATGGATGTCAACAAGGTGTTGGGATGAGGAAACCCAGTGAGCACTCACCAATCAGACGACTTCAGGTTGGCGAGGCCCCGGGGATGTCGAAGCGACACACGTAAAATAACACAAAAACACAGAAACATCACAAACGTAAAGCTTTCGGAACTACTCCTTCTTCAGCTACTTCTCTGTAGCTGAAGAAGGAGTAGTTCCGAAAGCTTTACGTTTGTGATGTTTCTGTGTTTTTGTGTTATTTTACGTGTGTCGCTTCGACATCCCCGGGGCCTCGCCAACCTGAAGTCGTCTGATTGGTGAGTGCTCACTGGGTTTCCTCATCCCAACACCTTGTTGACATCCATATATATATATATATATATATATATATATATATATATATATATATATATATATATATGGCTGTGTATGTGCATGTGCGTGTATTATATATACACATAAATACACACATACAATATGTATATATGAATATACACGAATGTTCTTGAAAATTTCCTGTCAAGTAATAATAAACTATACATTTTTTATTTAAAACAGCTCAAAGAACTGGAGCGTTTGACATGGTCGGGAATTGAATTCCTGAAAGGATTTGTGAAATGTAGTGGTCCGATGGGCTGGGTAGTAGAGGCGACCACAGTTGGACTTGGTGGTCATAGTCATACATGAGGGCCATTGGGGAAACAGGTTGAGGAGATATTCAGGCTGTTTATTTCAAAAAAGTGAGTTAAGGAATATAATATTGCAGAAAAGTATTTTTGTCTGGATGGATAGCCAACCAATGTTTTTCAAATATGGGGAAATATGGACATTTCTCCTGAGGTTGAAAATGAATCTGGCGCAGAAATTCATTGAGCGCTGGAGCTTGATGTTAAGCTGATCTGTGAGGTCATTAAATACAAGGCAACAGTAGTCAAAGTAGGGGAAGATTAAGGTGGATATGAGCAATTTATGGGTATGTAGAGTTAACATCCCTATTTACTTTCAGCTGGTCTAGAATTTTGTTTATTGAGTTTGAGATGTCAGATACCTGGTTTTGCCAGGACAAATTTTTGTTCATTGTAATTTCTAGGTTTCAAACAGTATTTGAGAAGGGAATAGCTGTAGTTCCAACCATAACCTTAGGAATGGTGTTTAAATCAAAGGAATTTATTAGTTTTGAATTACAGATAATGATAGCTTGGGTTTTTGAGTAGTTTAAAATAAATGAATTGTTATTGGCCTATTTTGAGATAGCAGTGATGTCTTCATTGATTTTTAAGATAGCATCCGGAAGATCCCGATGATAACAATGCCAGTAGATTTGCAAGTCATCAGTGTACAACATGTATTTACAATATTTTATGTTTTCAGGAAGGTCAAGTAGGTATATTGAAAAAAGAAGAGGCCCAAGGACAGAACCATGGGGAACACCACAGGGAACTGAGATCCAGTTTGACATATTTCCATTAGGGTCTTTGACTGCTTGGCGATGGCCATCCAAATATGAATGGAACCAGTTTAACCTTTTCGCTGCTATTGACACATATATGCATTGAGGTAGCGCACAGCCGCTACTGCTATCAATGCATATATGCAGGCAGGCAGAGAAGTGCCCTGACTGCTAACGATGCATATATGCATTTCAAGCTTTTCCGTTCGCTGCTCAAAACGCATTCAGTCGTATCGATGCTAACGAAGTGCCATGGATTTTTTTGGTACTAACAGATGTTTTAGGCACTCTGTAGATGGCATAGACATGTATTTTCAAGCTGTTTTTAGTTTTTCTATTGCTATTAATAAAAATAATCAACAAAAAAGATGAAAATATTTTTTCGAGATGGTTAATAATCAATATGAATATAAATAATTGACAAAATAACTTGTAAAATATAAAGAGACTAAAAGATGAACGAATGAAAATAGACGCAGAGCTCCTAGAGAAAGTATTCAGCACAGGGGTGCCTACAAGGTCACCGGACTCTGCACGGGTGGCTAACGGAGAAGCTTAACGTCCATAGCAGCGAAAATGTTAATACGGACCAGGAAAAATTTAGATTTTTCACCTTATTTAAATGAAAAAATAACCTTGCAAATTTCCATTAAAAAGTTTATTAACTGGTTTTGCCTGTTACAGCAGGCGAAACCGGTCAGTTAATAAACATTTTAGTGGAAATTTACAAGTTTCTTTTTTCATTTAAATGGAATCTTTCCACAAAGTAGAGCCTTTCCAAGTGGACTTTGTTTTTCATCTTAGATGGCAGGTGAGCATGATTAACACGGTCAAAAGCCTTACTAAGTCAAAGAGTACTAATATGGTTACCATTTTCTTATCGATCGCATGTCTTATATCGTCAGTGGCTTTTAAGAGAGCAGACTGAGTACTGAAATGTTTATGAAATCTGGATTGGAAAGGGTCAAATTTTTTGCTCTTCGAAAGATAACCAGTGGTTTGTTGATGATCTGTGTGTTCCAAAACTTTGGAAATAGCACATGAAATGGAAATTGGACGTTAATCTGAAGGAGATGAAAGGCTTTTCACCTTTTTGATGGGGCGCACTAGCAACAATTTCCAGATAAAAGGGTAAACAGAGAAGAAGGATAATGAGTAATTTAAAAGTTCCAGGACAACCGAAGATATTGCGGGAAAAGACTTTTTGAGGAAATTTAAAGGAATTTCGTCTATGCCCATAGAATTAGATTTACAGAGTGAAAGAAACTTACATACAGTATCTAGAGTTATACTTTGAAAGTAAAAATTTTTGTCATGGAAACGAATGAGGATGTAGATAATAGGCATAGATGGCTGGGAAGGACTATTGTCAGGGGAAAGAGAAGAAATGAAGTGATCATTGAGCTGGTCTAATGAAAGATTTAGGGAGATAGTATAGTATCTTTGTCGAATTAGCGCTAAATACCTTAATTGCTTCCACACTTGGTTAGATTCAGTTAGTGGGAGAAGCAGGTGGTGTAATAAAGGCACTTGGATTCAGTGACCATTGACATGATTTCTGAGTGCTTTATATTTTTTGTAGAAGAGTTGATTTCGGGATTGTATAAATGCATGTTGAAGCCTATTTCTTTCCTTAATAAGTTGCCTGATGTCTTTGGTGAGCCATGGGGCAGAGGGACGTTTGCGATAACAAGTGTGTTTGGTAGCATGTAGATTAATACATTCCATTAAGTTAGTGTTGAAAGTTAATATTTTCGAATCAATAGAGTTTGAACCGAATACTACCATCCAGTCCATAGCGTATAAATCTTCTTGGAATTTTTCGACTCCGAAGTTGCTGAAATCTTGACAAATGAATGGTAGAGGGGAAGAATGAGGAAATTTAAATTTGTAGGAAATATGTATAAGGTTGTGCGCAGAAAGAAAAGGAACAGAAGTTTGGGAATGGGATATAACTTTTAACGGGTCATCAACTATGCAGAGGTCAAGCAGGGTATGGCTGGTAGCTGTACGGTGGGTCGGATCAAATAAAACAAGGTTAATATTATTACTATAAAGAAAGTTTCTTAAATAGTGGCTATCAAAATAATCACAACACCTGTCAGTATTGAAATCACCCATTATAACGATGTTTTTGTGGGTAGGAAATAATCTAAGGAGATCATTTTCAAAGTCAGAAAGGAATCCAATTTTAGGAGGATGATACATAGCAGTAGTTTAGAGGCATTTGTCCCAGAAATTTCAATAATGAGGTATTCAGGTCTCGAACAGTAAGTAGAGGGAGAACAGACACATGTAACTTGGAATGGATGAATATACCAACACCACCACCGTTTCTTCCTACTCTGTCGTGCCTTATTAAAGTTCGCCAACCTTACCATTTCATCTATAATAGCTGGTTTTAACCAGGTTTCAGACATACATATACATAAGGTCTAGTAGAAAAATATTCACGGAATTTATCATAGTGGCCTAGTAAAAATGGACAATTTACATGACAAATATTTATGGAATCAGAAACTGATTGTTTAGCTATGGGCAATCGAGGTACTGATTGTTATTTGATGTCTTCTAAGTCATCTTCGCAGGATATACAAAGGCGGTCACTGCCTTCACTTTTCTGAACAAAAAATACGGAGAGATTCCACAAAATAACACCTGCAACAGTTAACTTTGTTAACTGGTGTTTTTTATCTACTTTCAAAATCATTGAGGACCAGGTTTAAATTCTTTTTTAGTGTTTTATGTTGACTTGAATTAGCTTTCCCATAAAAAAGAGTCAGCAAAACTGTTAACCATATAAAACGGTAAACCAAAAAGAAGTACTGAATCTAAAGCACGCCTGTGAATCACTATGATATTAAGAGAAGTACAGGCTCAGTTCTCACAAAAGAAATACACTATTCTTATCAGATTAAACATAGGAAAGAGATAAAAATAGCCAAAATTAATTATAGCAGCATGTTAAATGAAAATTCGGACAACAGAACTAAGGTCATATGGTCTGTAATAAATAAGTTATCTAATCAAAGCAGTAGGCTGATTTTATAAAACTAAATCTAATTGCAAAAACCTTTAATGACTTTTTCATTAATGAAGTGTATAAAATTGTAAACAATATACCCATCCAAAAAATAATATCAATCAGTAACTGAATAATCTGGAAAGAACTAATATCTCATTTTCTTTTGCCCGTCAAAGTAGAGGATATATGTATATACATAGTACAATTTGTAAAATGAAAAATAGTAGATGCTTGGATATCTATGGTATTAACACTATTATTCTTAAACTTGCTGCTACATATATCTGTGAAGTGGTAACTCATCTTATTAATTGTTGTATAGATCAATGTTCTTCAAACTGTGCTATGCGGAGCTCATGGGCTCCACGGAACCTTTTCAGGGGCTCCGCGAAGTGATTCTTGGATTAAAGGAAAAATTAATATAAAAAAACAAGTATTAAAACCATATATAAAATATGATAATATTGTTAAAACAAACATATTTACTTAACGAATGTACAGCTATATATATTCATATATATATATATTGGTTGGTGGAGAGTCGTGGTTACAGAGGGTTGCTCACGCAACCCTCTTTATTTATGACTCACCAGCATCCCAACCCACCGCCATGCAAAATTATTCATATGTTGGTATTATATTTATAATAGTACATAGTTCCTGTCATAGATTTGAAGAAGAAGCTGTATGACGAAAGCAATATTAACTTTGGTTTCACATAGATCGGTAAAGAAGAAGAAGCAAATGGATTGTGTGTTGAATGTGAGCAAATAGTGAATAATAGTAGTTTATATCCTACAAAATTAAAAATACATTTCAAAACTAAACCCACTTTTAAAAGATAAAAATTTTGGATGTTTTCAAACGAATATGCAAGATGAAGCAGCAAAAAAAGTTTTTTTTATTTGTGCATGAAGATAATAAGAATGCACTTGAAGGATCTTATCGAATTTATCGGATTGGTAAAGAAGGTGAAACCTACACTATTGCTGAAAAATAAGTGAAACCATGTGCTCAAGATTTAATAGCTTGTATGATAGGTGAAAAATATATTAATGAAATTGATTATGTCCCACTTTCTGACACTACAGTACCAATACGCATCAATGATATACCAAATTATTATGAAACTGAATTAATAAGATGCTTAAAAATAGTAAACATGGTTGTTCTCTTCAATTGGACGAATCAACAGATGTTGCCAGTTTGGTAATTCTACTTGTTTTTGTAAGATATGTTGATGAATTTGCTCCTCAGGAAGATGTGGTAATTTGTAAACCTCTTCCAATCAGAACAAAGGGCAAAGAAATATTTAAAATAATTAATACATATATATGGAAAAGCATGCAATATCTTGGAGTTTATGTTGTTATGTATGCACTGGTGGAACCAAGGCTATGGTTGAAGGTTTAGCAGGGGTAGTAGCACACATAAATTGCACCTCATATTGAACATTATCATTGCTGTCTTCATCACCAAGTGCTTGTGGTGAAATGGATGCCGCAGGGACTCAAAGATGTTCTGGACGAAGTGGTAAAAATTGTTAATTTTATAAAATTGAGGCCACTTATTTCATGAATTTTTACTTTATTGTGTGACAATATGGACAGTTTACAGAAAACATTATTACTTCATACTGAAGTTAGATGGTTGTCTCCTGGAAAAGTTTTAAGCCGGTTTTATAAATTGCATGATGAGATAAGAATTTTCTTATCCAAATGTCCACATGAATTACCTCACGAATTAAATGATGTTTGTTGGTTACAAATTATGGCATACCTTGCAGATATTTTCTCGCATTTAAATGAACTTAATATTTCATATCAAGGGTAAAACAAATATTTTTATGGTTCAAAATAAAACTGAGTCAACTATATTAAAACTCAAACTTTGGGGAGATTGTATTTCTAAAGGAAATGTTGCATGTTTTCCCAAGTTAGACGATTTATTGATAACTAAAGAAGCTACTTTCAATGAAATCATTAAAAATTTAATGATTAAATACTTGTCTGACTTATGTAAAACTTTTAGAGAATATTTTCCAACCCCATTTGAAACATTTGTTTGGGTTCTAAATCCTTTTTTTGTATCTGATGGTACAAATGAATTGCCAATAAAAGAAAGAGAACAGTTAATTGATACTTCAGTTGATTCCACATTAAAAAGTATGTTTCGGGTCATTCCATATGAAATCACCCAATTTGGTTGCATGACTATTTTTTTAAATTGATTTTTTGCACACACATTCCTACATATATTGGTAGTTCAAAATAAAGTTTTTTAAATTTTTATTTAACCTGGTTTTTCTGGTACAGCCATTTTTCCAATATGGTGCACCTCGTTTTCTTGCTAATTTTGACATTTACGTAATTGTCAATATCGCAAAGTCTATTTGAGCAAGAGACTTGAGTAAAGAAGCATTACGTTCCTCATAAAATGGGCTACATTTTGTGTTATATACACTGTTCACCTTTTTCATCTCCTTACACTTCAAATTTAGGGGTGTTTGTTGAAAAATTCCATTTTTGACCTAAAAAATATGTATGAAGGGGAAGAGTATCAAAACTCAAATTTTCACACTCTATTGTAGACTACTCATAGAGTATGCTCATCAAGTTTTAAGCTTGATATTCAATTCTTAAATGTTTTAGAAGCTGTTAAACATGGCTTCGTGCTCAAATTTGGCTATTTTAGGTGTGTAATATCTCCAATGGGGGAGCTTCTAAAAATTTGAAATTCACAGTATACAAAGCCCCATAGGAGTGCAACTTACAGTTAAATTCTGAAGTTTGATATTCAGCTAGTAACGGAGTTACAACACACTGAATTTCACTAAAAAATCAAGAAAATGTACATAACGGCATACCTTTATTGAATGGTTTTATTTATTTTATTAGTGATTCTAAAGGTACATCAGATGAGAAATCTCATTTTTGAACTCTTTTTTGTAGGTTGAGGCCTACCTGTATGTGCTGAGTGGCCATTAACAAGTGCTTTATTGATGGTTTATTCCTGTCTGTTGCAAGTTTGCATCTGCCTGAATGTGTATAAACTTGCTAGGTGCATGATGCCCTTCAACACTTCTGTCTCACAGTGTCCTCTGTACTGGAAGGTTATATCAAACCAATATTACATGTAGTGTTTGACAAAATGCCGTGTTCTGTGGAGACTTTTTCTCATGAGGAGTGTCATAAGTCTGTGTATGGCTGTGTGAGTGAAGGGTTAAAATTTATGAGTGACTACAGTGAAGAAGAACAAGCTCTTTTAAAGTTAAGGTTAAGTGAGTGTGATTTGAGATCAGTGTGTAAGTACCATGAAGTTAAGTACCTTGTTAAGTATAATCATCTGTTTGGAAACAGCTGTTGTAACTCACTGAAAATTCATAAACAGCCTATAAAAAAAGGTCTACGTGAAATAACTTTGGAGTACACTGAAAAACAGAAAAATTATTCTGTAAATCTAACACTAGGCAAGTCTCTATGTCCTAACTGTTACACAAAAATTTTTGTCATTAGAGAAAATGATGATTCAAAGTCTTACGAATGATGAGTTTGTGCCTGTGCAAGAGACTTTGGCAGAAGTAGATGCAGTATGTTCTGCGCTAGACGTATCTCCTATGTCAAAAATTATGAGACTCAGTTCAGGGAAAAAACCAGCTGCTTTGTTAAATAAAACAAAAAATTTCCGATTCTCTTAGAAGGAAGTTAGTCACTTCTTTTTCAGAAAATGTGCCAGTTCTTGATGCACAAGACATGGTTCCTGCTAGCAGCTTAGGTGAAGAGTATAATCTTTTAATCGAAAAATTAAAAGAGAACTGTACCATTCCTAGTAAGGAAGAACAAGTAAAGATTGTCAGTTTATTGCCACGTTCATGGTCAAAGGAAAAAATAAGTAGAGAATTTAAAGTTTCAGAGCACTTGGTTTGAGTGACAAGGGAAGTTGTACAAAAAGAAGGAATTCTCCCAGATTTAGCTCAAAAAAGAGGTCACAAGATAAGCGAGGAAGTAGTCCAGGCTGTCACTGATTTTTATGAGCAAGATGAAATCAGCAGAATTTGTCCTGGAAAGAAGGATTCTGTTTCAGTTAGAGTGGGAAGTGTCAAAGAACACAAACAGAAATGGTTAATATTGTGCAACCTGTTCAGTTCAAAAACACTCATGTTGAGTACAAAGTCAGCTTCTCCAAATTTTGTGCACTGAGACCAAAATGGTGTGTTATTGCCGGTGCATCAGGAACTCATTCTGTGTGTGTGTGTGTGCAGGTATCACCAAAATGTCAAACTTCTGTTGGAGGGAGCAAAAATGAATGTAGATTATAAGGAGTTACTAGCTTTAATGGTTTGTGATGTAGAAAGGTACGAGTGCATGATGGGTGAGTGTGCTGACTGTCCGGGCGACGAGACCTTACTTGAATTGCTTTCAGCAGAAACAGAAGACATGCCAGATCACATTGTCTAGAAACAGTGGGTCAATACTGACAGGGCCAACATGATTTCAGTAGTGCAGACTTACAGTGAGTTCATGGAGTCCCTTACTGAAAAACTTGCAGCACTGAAAAAACACCATTTTGTCACAAAAGTACAGTCACAATACTTGAAAGAAAAAAAGGAAAACTTGGAAGAATCACAGTGCATAGTACTTACAGATTTTTCCGAAAACTACAGCTTTCTTGTCCAGGATGAGATTCAAAGCTTCCACTGGGTTAATCAGCAGGCTACAATACGCCCCTTTGTGTATTATTACAAGTCAGAGAGTACAGTATAGTGTCGAAGCTTGTGTGTGATTAGCGATCATTTAGAACACAATACAGCCACAGTTCATGCTTTTCAAAAACAGTTAATCAGTGATATCAAAGCTTCTGCACCATCAGTCAATAAAGTTGTATACTTCAGTGATGGTGCAGTAAGCAAGTACAAGAACAAGAAAAACTTTATTAACATATGCCAACATTCCAAGGATTCTGGCCTTCATGCAGAATGGAACTTTTTTGCCTCCTCACACAGTAAAAATGCCTGCGATGGTGTAGGAGGGACAACGAAATGAGAAGCAGCCAAAGCCAGTCTTCAAAGGGCCTACACAGACCAGATTATGTCACCAAATGAGTTGTACAAGTATTGCTCGGAAAAGATTCCCGGTATCTCTTATGTTTTTGTTCCTGTGCAAGAAGTGCAAGCCAATGAACTGACACTAAATAAAAGGTTTGAAAAGTGCAAATCTTTGCCTCATACAAGAGAAAAACATGGGGTTGTTCCTCTTGATGAAAACAATATCAGATGCTACAAAACCTCCAAGTCAACTAACTTTGAAAAATTCTCAGTAACCGAGGTGAAATCACACGACTTCCTGATATTTGCAAAAAATGACTACATTGCATGCCTCTATGATGAACAGTGGTGGCTAGGAGTGATCCAAGAGGTGAATTCAGAAAATAATGATGTGCTGGTGAAGTTCTTCCAATCTACAGGACCACAAACATCCTTCAAGCTGTCACCGATTGATACTGGGTGGGTGCCGGTCTCCAAAATTCTATGAAAATTAACACCTTTGGAGCTTACAACAGCTACAGGACATTCCTGCACCATCTCAGAAAAATTGTGCAATGAGATTTCTCATCTGATGTACCTTTAGAATCACTGATAAAATAAATAAAACCATTCAATAAAGGTACGTATTTAAAAGAAATTTTGTTTCTAGGGCGAGTATTGAATGGGAAAATGAGATGAATATGTTTAGAATGGATCAAAAAAGCAGGGTTACCACAATATAAGGAAAAATAATTTTCCAATTTCAAAGCAAATACATTAGTATTATACAATTATACTAAAGCAAATTTGGAAAAGCACTTCTGTATCACGGGAAACCTGTGTACACCCCTACTTGTGATGTACTAAAATTGTATTGAAAGGAAAGTAGGAGGATTTGTTCTTTCCAGAACCACTTTTTATGACTTTGAAGCTTCTTCCCTTCCCATGTATTTATATTCTGTCAATACTGCTGTTTGTGAAAAATAACTTAAAAGATTTCCCAGATAATTCTGATCATGATCACCACCTCACTAGAGGACAAAATAATCTTCATTTCAATTCAATATGGACAGCATAATGATGATAATGGACTAAAACCATAAAAAATCATCATCATCATCATGCTTCTGTCCGAAGACAGGTTTTAACTGAATCGCTGCCTCCATTTCTCTCTCTCCCTAGAAGCCTCTTTTATACCTCTATAAGTATTATATCCCTGCTTTATATTATCTAATATTCCTATTCTTTTTCTCCCTCTTCCTCTTCTTCCACTAATTTTTCCTTCTAAGATCGTCCTTTGTAAACACTGTCTTCTCAATATGTGCCCTATCCAATTTGCTTTTCTTTTCCTGATTGTTTTTATTAGCGTCCTTTCTTCTCCCACCATTTCTAATACTTATTCGTTTCTCTTCCTCTCTCTTACTTTCATCATTCTTCTCCATACCCACATCTCAAAACTTTCTAAATATTTTTCCTCCTTTCTCCTTACCGTCCACGTCTCTGCACCATAAAGAGCTATGCTCCATATGTAGCATTTTGCTAATTTCTTCCTTGTTTCTAAATTTATTTTCTTGCTTGTGAGAAGCTCCTTCTTCTCGTTAAATGCTGCTTTTGCCATTGCAATCCTACTTCTGATGTCCTGTGTACTACTTCCATCCTGTGCTAAAATACTGCCGAGATATTTGAAACTACTTACTTGTTCCAATTGTTGGCCATTTACCATTATATTTAATTCTTTATGTTCCTTTGAAACCACCATGACTTTCGTTTTTTCTGTATTGATCTTCATTCCATATTGTTGGCCAACCTCCACTAGTCTGTCTGTCATCCTCTGAAGCTCTTTCTCGCCTTCTGCTATTAAGCCCTGATCATCTACGTATTTAATGGTGGTAATACTTTCACCTCCTATCTTAAATCCTTTCTCTTCCATCAACGCTTCTTCTGTTATTGTTTCTGCATAAATATTAAATATCGCTGGTGAAATAGGACAACCCTGCCTCACTCCCCTCCCTATTGAAGTACTTTCTGTTTCTTCTCCTTCAACCCTGACTCTAATCTTTTGATCAAAGTAAAGGTTTTTAAGCAGTCTTTTATCTTTCCAATCTATTCCTATTTTGTTTGAAATACCCAGCATTTTATCCCATTTCACTCGGTCAAAAGCTTTCTCTCAATTTACAAAACAAAAATACATACCTTTATTGACTTCTAGCGCTCTTTCTATCATCATCCTCATACATCCTATAGCATCTCTAGTCCCCCTTCCTCTTCTAAAACCAAACTGATTATCTTGCAGCTCCTTTTCTATTTTACATTCAATTCTTTTGGTTATTATTCTGGTTAGAACTTTAGCTGTATGAGAAATTAAACTAATAGTTCTGTAATCCTTACAACATTTTGCATTATTCTTTTTCTCCAGTGGTACCATCACAACATCTAAAAAATCTTCAGGCCATATGCCAGTATCATATACTTGGTTAAAAAATTTTGTGAGTTGCTTAACTGCTTTAGACCCCAAAACCTTAAGAATGTCCACGGGTATATCATCACTCCCAACAGCCTTCCTTCTTTTCATGTCATCAATTGCTCTTTTAACTTCAGACTCGAGAATACTTGGTCCTAGCTGATCTTCTTCCACATCCTCTTCTTCATTTAATTCAATATTTCTTGGCTTTCCTTCTTTGTCATACAGAACCTCAATGTATTCTTTCCAGACATTCTTTACATTGTCTGGCTCCGATACTATTTTACCACTTTTGTTCATGATTCCTTTACGTCCTATCTTTCTTGCTTTTTTCTTGAATAGTTCCCTTGCTTTGCTATACATGAGGTCTGTTCTACAAATTCTTTCACATTCGACAATCTCCTCGCATTTTTCATTTATCCACTGTTCTCTTGCTTTATCTGTTTCCCTTCTTAAAGCATTATTTAACTCTTTGTACTTTCTTTGGCCTTCTTCAGTGTTTATGTTCTTCCACTTTCTCCGCTCTTCCATTTTTTGCAGCATGGCTGCTGTGATCCAGGGTTTTTTGTTTCTTTCACCCGTTATCTTTCCTACCTTCTTTTCCATTACATCTTTAATGTTGCTATGGATGTATCTCCACTCCTCATCTACACTCTTCCTATTTTCTTCAGCTCTCTCCCCAAACCTTTCCTCCAGCTCAGTCATGATAGCCTCCTTGTTTTTAAGGAGTTCCTCTAAGTTCCATTTCTTGTTTACTCTTATGTTTCTCTTAACGGTCTTCAGTCTACATTGTGTATTTGCCACCAAAAGGTTGTGGTCGGAATCGATATCTGCCCCTGGTAGTGTTTTCACATTTTTTATGCTATTTCTAAATCTTTCATTGACTAGTATGTAATCTATCTGGTATCGTCTATGGTCTCCTGGGCTTCTCCATGTGTAAAGTCTCCGCTGGTGATGCTTAAACCATGTATTAGTTACAATCAATCTATTTCTATGGCAGAATTCCACAAGTTTATCCCCTCTTTCATTTCTCTTCCCTAGTCCATATTTTCCCACTATGTTTTCTTCCTGTCCCTCTCCGACTACACTGTTCCAATCTCCCATTACTATGGTGGTGATCCTTCCTTTTCCCTCCTCCTCCAATATCTCCATAATCTGTTCATAGATTTCATCTACTTCGTCGTCGCCAGCATTAGTTGTTGGCATATACACTTGAATTATAAGCATTTCCACTGGCTCCATCTGGAGTTTTACGGCTATTCATCTATCATTAACTGTCACTACCTTACTAATTCTTTCAGCTATCCCTTTTCTCATTATAATCCCCACTCCCCTTTCCTTTTTCTCCCCTCCTGAGTAAATAATCTTAAATTCGTCTGAATTTATCTCGCCTTCTCCTTCCCACCGAACTTCACTAAGACCGACTATACCTACATTATTCCTTCTCATTTCCCTTTTTAAGTTCTCTAGTTTACCCCCTGAATTCATAGTCCTAACATTCCATGTGCCTATTTTTAATTTCTCACTACTTGCTTTCTTATTAATCTTACATTTCCTCTGTGCATCCCCTAGGGTAGTCCCCACCCGGAGATCCGATTGGGGGACTATTTTACCTCCGGAATATTTTACCCCAGAAAGATCCATAGAGGTATTTTCAGCTTTTCAGCCTATCATGGGAAATATAATGAGGTAGTTTCCCCTTGCTTTCCTCATCGCAGTTTCACAGAGTGATTACCCATCTGTAGCTGTTCAGATCCACATGATCACCACCTACAGAGGTACTGTGCAAGCTGCTGCCCTTGCACAGGGGGATGTAAAACCCCCAAGACTGCTTCTTAGTCTGACTCTTCCCCTCAGACCTTTCCGGCTTGGATGGTCCTACCAGGAGAATTATCTCCCGCCGGCATAGCTCTTTGGTTCGTAAGAGTACACAAACCCTCCCACCTCTGTAAGGTTATGCAGTCCTTAGGGAGGGCATAAAAAATAGGGTTTGGAGAAATGAGAGACTCTTTAACCAAGGGCTTGACAAATCCCAGGCGCCAGGTCACCATGGCGCCTAAGATTTTCATGCTGGTGCCTAGATGTTGTATATGCTTGCTGTAGTTAGGTTATGGTTATACTGTAGTCACGGGCTATAGTCATATTGTATTATTGAGCTCAGCAGCAGGAGCAGCAAAATAGAATATATCTATCGGAAGCATTCAAGTTCCTGAAAATAAGGGCAAATTTTTATTCTTGTTCGTAAACTATGTTTTCAGAATATCATTCGAGTTTTTCATATGTATAATGTTCATTTTATTATGTTCTGATACATAATGTGACAAATAAATGTGCATGGCTTAATTATTGTAGCAGTTTCATGTCTGAATTATTAAACATTTATTTTTCTGACAATGATAAAAAAATCTATCAAAATTATGTATCATCTCCTAGATTTTGGAGGTGGCGCCTAGATTTTTAGAAAATTTGTCGAGCCCTGCTTTAACCCTTAAATGCCGGATTTAAATGTCCCTATGGTGAGTCTCACTGCCAGACTTATTTTTGGCCATTTAAATTTTTATTGCTTTTGATGAGATAAAACCTTATATTTCCTGAACTGTAAGAGATAAATTAGTCAAACAAAGTAATATTTAGCAAAACTGTTTGGGTAATGACGGGTATACGTTTTTTTATAGTAAAAGAAAACAACTCAAAGTTCGAGTAAATCTCTATAAAAAAATAATAATAAAACATAACTAACACTACATTTTCATACATTTTACTAAGAATTATATACACAACTTTTAAAGTATTGTTATGGTGTGGTACTCCTCGAAGCACAAAAATATACAGAGCCCTACATTGCATATTTTGCACTTCACCACTGTTCTAGCATATTTTCCCCTTTTGGAGCACACATGGCAGTGAAGGCGATTTCCCTTTATGGGCCACTTTGTTTTCTGCTTGTGCTGATCAGTCTTCCACTTTGGGAAGTAATAGCAGGAGGAGAAGAGTTCCCGGGTTTCCAGCATCAGATCTTTCAATAGCAGGAAGAGCTGTTGCCCCTTCTTGGATCAGATTTCACTCGAGAGCAAGACGAAACTCTCGATGCGTCATCTGCATTTCATATGACGTCAGGAGAACATAACTATTAAGGACCGTGACGTTGAGGAGGTCGAAGAAGAGCTTCTTTGTCCACTTCCAACTACGGCGGCTGACTTCATAGCTAGTCACCATTATATATCCCCTTGTCCACGTGAAATGAGAAGGGTGGGACTGCCACACTCTTGCTTATCTCTGTTTACAGTTGGTGGGAGGTCTTCCCCACCCCCAGTGGAGAATCGGCAGCATGGTTGCCTCAATGATTCTTGAGAGCATGGCTCAAAGACTAACCCTTCAAAATTCCACATCTCTATGATGAAAACGACATCTGTAAGTGACTTCCAAACAAAGCGTTTCCATATGGGTACAGTCGTAAGCGAGCACTCACATTTTGCGTACCAGTATGGGCATACTCAGCATTTAAAGGTTAATAAACTTCCTCCAAAATTTAAACTTATCAAAAATTGATTCCTTTAAAACAAAGGTAAAAAAGTTTTTGCAGTCCAAATTTTATTAGTTAGTAAATGAATACTTAAATGATATTTCATTGTAATTGTATGGTACCTACTCCCAATTTGTAAAATTTTCTAATATTTTCATTCACATGTATTTTTTATTTAAGTGACTTGTCCTATATCATCAGAATGTATGATCTCTGGACCAATAAATTTATTATTATTATCCATAAAATTACTACGCCTCCAAAAAAAGAGCAATCTGTATTGTATGTGGGGTAGATTTAAAACACCCTGTAAGTCACTTTTTGTTTAACAGAAAATTATGTCCCTTCCATCAATTTATGTTTAACAATGCCTGCTATACATTAAGAACAGCATCAGTAACTTTAAAGATCACACCAATATATTTTTTAAAAAGGCTGAGCCCTACGGTAATGTAATAACGTTAAAAGAGAGAGGGACTCTAATTACCATAAAAATACTGTATTTTTCAGAGTAATTTCTTTTAACACACCAACATTATATCAGGAAGACTCAACCTCAGATTATTTCAAATGCAGAAAAATATTAAATAGTTTTGAAAAGATAGTAGTGAAATTATATAATAGTTTACCCATTACATAGTATTAAGACACTAACTCCAAACTAATTTTAAATACATATTAAATACTACCTGTTGTCTAATTGTTATATTGTACAAAGACCTTTATAATATCAATTATCTGCAATATTTTTGTAACGTTTATATACTGTAAACATACCTGTGATATTGAATATAGATTGTACTGAGATGAGGCAACACATTTGTATGACTATGCTAATAAATATTAATATTATTATTATTAAAACATTAATAAATAGTCATACCTTTAAAATATTTTTAACATTTTTGACAGTTAAATTGGATTTGGCTGCTTTTGCATCCAGTTGTCTTTCAATTTCATCCTCCATATCTTGAAAGACAATTGGAATTTCATCTACAAGACTGATACTTCTTTTCCTTGAAAGTTGAAAAGATTTTTTTAAGGTTCAATAAGTACACATAATCAAGGGTTTTATTTATCATTAAATACCGATATAATTTGAGGATTAAAATGCAACAATAAACTATGCACAAACTGCACTGTGAATATAACTAACTTTCAATTCTGGTTTGGATAACTTGAAGGAATTTAAATAAGATATAAACACACAGGATTAGCAACATTTGAAATTTAGCTTCATAATAGTATCTTATTGGTTCAATATCAGTTTTAAATTAAAGAATGACATCAATTCTATGAGTTACTCATAAATGGTAAGTTATTTAAGAAAATATATATTTAATGCTATATTCTAGTTTTAGATAACAACTTCACTGGCTCAGCAAAATGGGATAAGAGAAACATCGCCAAATTTGCTTTTGGGGTTGGTTTTATTTATTTGGATCAATTTTGGATAAATAGGACGTACCTTTTCTTCCTTCCGCTGTCAAATTTATCAGTTGTCTCGTCATTTGTGGCAATAATTAAATCACTAGAAGAGCTGCTGTCATTGTAAACTTGATCTTTGTAAACCTCCAGATTAAGAGTAACTAAATGATCGGAATTACTCCCATTATCATGCCATTGCGATTCTTTAACTGCATCTTCATCTTCAGGGTCTAATTCACTTTCTTGATCTGTATCCATTATGTCTATAATCCTGGGATGAAAAGTTTAAGACAGTTAAAGGAATCCAAAATTTAAAGATACTTCAGAAATCCACTTTTGCCTATAAACATTTACTGACGAGCTACTGAATTAAATTTTACTATCAAATCTACGTGATAAGGAACACATCCATTGTATTTTGTAATCGTTTCATGAACCTGTTTTTTAAATTATACGCTTTCTCTTAACAAATAAAGCATTATTGTGAATACTCAACACATACGACAGACCTTATAACCAAAGTAAAAGTTTCAACTTGAGATTTACGGGCATAGTTTCAACGCTAATGGCGAATGTTTCACGTGCCATAGATTAACGACAACCAAGTCATGAATACAACGGCATTTTGATAGTGAACCACTTTCTAAAACGTTTTCGTCCTCAAATATTTCAAAAACATCCAAACATATGCAACCGATAAATCTATTTGGCGCATTTAGGTTAGTTCCATTTCTGTAGATGGCAGCACAGTTACAAAATGTCTTCCGGTTGAGAGTTCTTATTGTTATTTGTGGAATTTATCCTTTTCCACATTGAGGAGATAGATATTCGACATGTCTTCTATCGGAAGTAGTAGCTCATTTAATTCTGGTGATGATAGCTTTGATTATTTATTTAAAATTGTCTTAATTGGTGACTGCGGCACTGGCAAAACTTGGGTTGTCAGAAGATTCAAGTCTGGTACATTTGTAGAAAGTCATGGAAATACAATTGGAGTGGATTTCTCAATGAAAACTGTGATGGTTGACGGGAAAAAAGTGAAGGTAGAAATTTAAACTATATTCTTTAATTTATTTTTATCAATTTAGTAATGAAAATATGATTGTTTATAGTTACAAATTTGGGATACTGCTGGCCAAGAGAGATTCAGAACAATTACGCAAAGCTATTATAGATCGGCCAATGGCGTAATAATTGGTAAAGACTAGTATAAGTTAAATTTCGTTCTCAATGATTCAAATGGTACAAAAAGTTTGACCTTGAAAATTCACAAAAATCGCGGTGCTTATATTTGCAGTGTATGATATAACGAACCGATCCTCATTTTTAAGCCTTCAAAGATGGATTGAAGAAGTAAGAAAGTATACAGCATCTAATGCTTTAACGATATTAATTGGTAAGTTGTATATGGTCGAAGGTAAGTTCATTTAATACCTTAAGTATTATAAATTATATTAGTTTGTAAACCATTTCATGCATAGTATGTGCTATATGAATTATTAAATTGAAAATTACAACAGTTTCAAAGATGTATAGTTTTATAAAGTACATTTGTTTAAACTATTTAAGTGTTAAACTTGTATATAGTAATAAATGTACCCCATGGTTGAAGGAAAATTTTCCTTCATTTTCAAATGGTTATTACAGCAGAGTCCCTTGCGATCATATTTTCTAGGCAACAAATGTGACCTTCAAACTCTTCGAGAAGTTGAATTTGCTGAAGCAGAGGCTATGTGTGAATACATTCCTGAGATTATGGCTGTTATGGAAACATCAGCAAAAGAGAATACTAACATTGATGAAGCTTTTATGTGTATTGCTACGGAGCTTAAGGTTGGTATTTCAATCCTGAGCTTAGCATACTTATTAGAATGTCATTGATAATCAGTGCTTCACATGTTGCGCAAACTAGTCCATACAATGTCAGTAATTACGTTAACCCCTCAATCAGGGCAGCATTTAAATCAGACCCATCTGGGAGGTCAGAGGGTATTGAAATAAATTGGGAATTCTGGAATGAAGTTTTTTAAAATCCTATCTTTTTAATGGATTCTTCCTGAATTTTTTTGGGGATTCCCATATAACTATCGGTATTTATACACATTTTAAACATTTTATTTATTCTTTTTATGTGAGACACATCGATGAATTATTTAATGCATTCACAGAAAAAATTTCACTTTTTATTCCAAGTTTACAGTATATTGCTTGGATCTTGTTTTATCTTAGATTTCAATTTCTTGTGAGTTTTTCGGTAATCAATTTTCAAAAAAATTCTCCAAAGATAACCTATGTTGCTATAACAGTGCACTGGCAACGGAGGGAGAAGAGACAAAAAATACCAAAAAAATAATGGCTCACCTTAATAAGTCTGCTTGGTGTGGTAGTTCTCAAAACGGATACCAAACCAAATAAGAATGAAACGTGGGCTTCTGAATAATTCCCATCAGTATAAACAATCCCAAAACAGTGTAAATTTCTTCCAGTGTCATTTTTCTCCATGATGCAATTCTTGATTTTCTTAAAAACACCCCTGCTTGATGTTATATGTTGCTCTGCATAGCGCTTTGTTTCTTTCACAATAGTCTTAATAAATACCACATCAAAAAACAATTCAAAAATACAATATCAGTCATATTCCGAGCAATCTTTTGAGATCCATAGCCACCAATAGAATCTTCTCTTTGTCCCACATAATTCACCATGTCCTCCTACACAAACTCTTCTCCACTGTCCTCCTCTGACTCATTGACAATGTGCATCAATGTGTCAAGTTCTGAACGATCTTCAATACAATTCTCAATATCATTTACTGAACTCTCGCTTTCTTCTGAATCAATTACTCCCAAGATTTCCTTCTCAGTTTCATCATCCGCTACTGCTTACCTTTTTCTACTTGTAGAAGCGATAATAAATAATGGTATTGTAGAAAAATTTAATTAATCTACAAAGACATAATTACTAGCTAAAAAGAACAAAATTCACAACCGCACATGTTAAGTTTTCCTTCAGACTAAATCCTATAGAATGGAGCGACGGGAGCAGAGGGGAGCCTGCGATCCTGAGGTGAGAATATTTCCCATGCAACTCGAATGCACTCTTCATTAGAGGCAATCATAAATATCTTTGAAGAGACTTGTTTGTGAAGGGACAATGGATCCTTTCTTCCCTCACATATTGCTTTTAAGATACACAAACGAAATGAAAATCTTGGTCCAGATGGCTGGAGGTCCTTTTGCCTCACTAAGCATTCTCCCTCCAGAACTGTTGATAGATGAGAAAAACACATCGACCTAAGAGGAAATCCTTCTACAGGTATAAGAACATAGCCTATATCTCGCAGAAGCCTTCATGCCGAGAAATGGTTCTTCTCAACATTATATGAGGGGTGTTCAATAAATAAGTTTTGGGAGCCTCATAAATTCACAACAGTTTATTTACAGAAATGAGAGCTACATTAAAAATTAGCGACATCCTTCCTCTACTTCTCCTGGTACCCATCGTGGTGCTGCCAGCTGTTGGTTATGCACGGCGGCTGCTTAATTGGATAGCATGCATCACCAAGTGTGCCTGCTACATTGTGAGTTCAGACATGATGGCGAACATTCGTGTGTTGGAGACGTGATGTAAAGAGGAGGTGCAGGCTGTCATCCAGTACGAGTGGGCACGGGGCTTGTTGGGAAGCGCCATCCACAGTAAGCTGGAGGAAGTATATGGAGAAGACTTGCTGTCGGAGCAAATGTTGCGAAGATGGTGTCTCTCTGTTCAGTGAAGGGCGAACGAGTCTGTGCAATGAACATCGAACTGTCCGTCTCTCTACTGCCAGTGAGATGCCAATGTGGAGCAAGTGAACCAAATGATTCAAGAAAATGGGTGGGTTAAAGTGTGTGAGGTAGCCGAAACAATGGGGATGTCCATTGGCACATACCCACACCATCATCTCGGACGTTCTGGCCTACCAGAAAGTGATTTCACTGTTGGGAAAGACTGGGCCTCAGCTCCGAGCTCCATGTCACTTCCATTTGTTCCCAGTGTTGAAGAAGGAATTTGAAGGTCAGCATTTTTGAAACAACATGGAGGTTCAAGAAGCTGTGCGCCATTTCCTTTGTAAACAGGGCGCTGATTTCTTCGTAGAGGGATTCAAAAAGTTGGTGCGGTGGTATGGCAAATGCCTGAATGTGGAAGGGGATTATGTAGAGAAATAGAGGAAATATGTCGCCAGTTTTTAATGTAGCTCTCATTTCTGTAAATAAACTCATGTGGATTTACGAGGCCTCTGAAACTTATTTATTGAACACCCCTCATATAAGGCTATTTTTAAACTCAAAATTCCTCATCTTTGGGTACCTACATAATCAATAACAACATTTAAAGTATATTATGTATATGTTAATTTAAATAAAAATTGCAGAATGAAGCGTGAATAGGAAGGCCAAAGGTTACTCTTTTGAAATACGTCAAGAAAAATCAGATTTAGGAAAACTCATTTGGTCAAAAAATGATGTAGTGACTACGTTGGTCGGCGGCATATGAAGAATTCGTTTGATGTAGTGGCTAAATCGGTCAGCGTTAAGGGGTTAAAGTCCAATTCAGACTGATGGAAAAATTGCAATTTTTCTCACTCTCAGAAAGTGTTTCCTCTTCTTATGTTCATTCCAAAACAATGTACTTTTTGTCACATTTGGGTTTGATAACTTGAAATTATACCTCCAAAATGTACAAGTGAGGACTTAGGGGCTCTTTCCACCAGATCCGTCGATGTCTGTCATCTCAGCGTGTGACATCAACACGGTGGATGTGTCTGTCCACCGAATACATCGAGCTGCGCTGTTCACTCTAAGCTATTAAACAGGAAACATGTTAGTGCAGAAAGGAAGAAAAGCATTAGCTCTGTATTTATTGTTAAAAATATAAGACGAAGACGTAGATGGTGGATTCATCCTATAAATACAAACTGTGAGCTATATGGAGGGTATCATAGACTATGTAGAGAGATTCATGAGTTCCCAGACCAATATTTCCAATATGGGAAATCCAGTAAATCTTATATACAAGCACATTTGTACTACAATGTTACAAAAAATTAATTAGTTTTTAAAAGTTTCTCCTGTATTACCTTTGTTCCACATGGACATACGTATGAAAATTTCTCACTCTCTGCTTTCAGTCTCAATTACTCATAAGCAACTTGTTGTAAGAATAACAAAATACTTTAGAACAAACGGGGTTAGACTCAAATAATGCTGATGTATCAAAAGATAAACACTTATCTTTTCGGCTTGGGTATTTTTTACCCAGACGCACAACCCCCAGGTTAAGAGTGCAAATAGACTGTCTGTCGATGGATCCCAACTGATGATGAAGTCATCCTGGCCATCGACACAATGGATGGGCTGTCTGCTCTGTCGGTGCAACAGACCTGGTGGAAGGACTCCTATCTAAATGTATGGGCATCAGTTGCCATTCGTTGACATACATCAACATGACGGATGCCAACAGACCCTGTGGAAAAAGGCCTTTAGAAGAGATTAGTAATGCTAATACGCATTTCGAGAGCCAAGCTCTCATCCTCTGTAGTTAGGGTGACCATATTCACATAAAGGAAAAATGGGACATTTACCGAAATTTATTAGAAAATGAGGACAATTTTTATCCAAATTTGTTTTTAATACTTGATGTCTACAAACTTAAGTATTAATCACAATCAAGGTCGATGCACCTCCTTCAGTGAGGCAGACAGTCAGTCATGGCAGTCTAATTGGATGTGCTTAGATGGCATAATGATACTGTGTAATCAGCACTTTGCCGCTTCAGTTGTGAATCAAAAGAATGCATTAATTGCTCCTCCACCATCAAAATTTGATCAAAGAATGCTTATCCCTTCTGCCAATATTGCAAATGGGTGGCAGACAGCAGCATATGCATGACTCACTGATCATTGTTCAACACATTTGGAATCCACTTTGCACAGGTCTTCCTCATCCCTAAGTGTGTAGTAAGGATGCAAAACACACATGCTGACATGATTCCCACTTCTGCAATTGCACGAAATTGCAGTTTTTGGTGTGCCACAGCATGGGGCTTCTTCTGTGTCTTCCCGTCCAGAGTTAATGGCATTCATCCAACATCAAACTGTTCCATACGATGTGGTGTGAGTCCCTAAGCCTTCCCTCAACAGGTTCAACATTACCATGCTGTTTTTCCTAACAACAAATGAAACTTAATGACTGTACCAATATTCATACATGTAAATTTCGGTTGCATTCTTTCACGATCCATAGCTGCAGAATGTATGAACACATACTTCCGATCGCACAGGTTACATACGATTGACAGTCAATACTAGTGCCATATGTAACAGGAGTTCAGTCACACAAGTCATTGCACAATGATGCTGCCATGCAGGAAACGTCTGAAATGAGCCATGTATATTTAAGTAACTAATCTAATATTTAAATATCTAATAAGGAGAACATCTGAGAATATTGCTTTCAGCTTGTGCTTTTTTTACAGCGTCGAAATGATGGAAGTAATGTATACAACCACAATGCAGACAGGGATGGTATGGTTCGTCTTGGAGAAGGAAAACCTGTTGGAGGCTGCAGCTATAATCGAAGTTGTGGTGGAGTGGCATTCCCAAGGAGGTGATCCCTTTGGGATAGGTCTGCAAATAACAATAAAAGGTTGAGGGTAGTGCTGGAAGCAATGATTGATTTAGATGATAAATCTGGCCATTATTTATATGTTGCTTCAGTGTATATGTATCAAAAAAAGATGGGAATAATGTTGAGAAATATCCACAAGTTATGGAATCACTCATCTTCTTTCATCTTCAGGACTTCTCTGTCGGTCTCCAGTCTGAGAAGTATTAGGAGAATATTTGCTCACTCTCAGTATTTAATCAAAGCCATTAATTTAAAGTAGTTACTAAGTATTGAATTAAGGCTAAGATAAGGTTTGATTCGTACTTGTTTATGCAAAAATGAGTTTCAGTTAACCATTAGCATATCTTTATTTTGATGGAATGCTTATTTAGTTAATGATTGATATTGGGCAGCCTTATATCATTTTTATCTCCAAAAATAGTTTATGTATAGTCATATACTTCAAGACTTGTGACTTCATGGTAAATTTTTATAATTTTGTTTTTATTTTGTATTTTTCAAATGTGAAAAACTCTGTTGTTGTTTTAGCTTTTAAGCCTGAAGATTTATAGACAAATCCAGTACAAAATTATATGTGAATGAAACAGGAGGCCATATTTGAAGGTGCCAATGAAAGATCTTATCGATACATAGACAAACGTGTTTGTATGAACTGTTTTCATGAGAAAAATGGTACTTGTTTACTAAATATGCCAAAGTCAAATAAAGTTTTCATTAATATTTGTTATATATATAACAGTTAAATGCACAATTTCAGTATGTCATAGTATTTTGACAAATTGTCAAATTGAAATGTTATTTTTAAATAATAAGGTATTAATAATATTTTCTTTTGTATGGCTTTTGCTCTGATGTCGTGCATTGAAGCTCTGAATTTTTACAGTCATTGTAATCTCATAAAAATAATTTATAATTTTCATCCATGTTGCTGTATGAAATAGAATTTATTTATTTATAATCAAGTATATTTGAAACACGTGTTTTTCAGAGTTTTAGTACAAATCTGTGTGTGATTGAAAATTCCAGAGAATTGATTTTGATTAACCCCTTACCTGTTTCAATTCTGACTACTTTCCCTCCACTCCCTGTTGGTATTGTGGTGGCTGTTTAAACTTCTGAAGGCACATTACAGAAAACAAGAAATAGCTATGTTACTTGTTAAAGTGAACTATCACTATCAGAATCACTTACAGTAACCTCTAATAAGTATTCTTCATCACTCTCGTCAGTTTCTTCACCTAATAATGTATGTATTGAATCCATGCATAGTTAACGTTTACTCGGAGCTGCCATGCTTCCTTCACTACTTGCAAATATGTAAATACGTTCTCCTTTTGTAAAATTTGGCAAAAAAGTCTATAAAGTGTCAATTAGTGCTGAAAGAGGACACCACCATACAGTCAATGACTGCAGAATGAAATATTACGTCAAAAACAAGCACTAGACGAACGTGTGTCAGCGTATAATATACATCTAAAGCAGAGTGAATGTGACACTAAGTTGCATAATATTGCATCAAAAACAGTTAACGGGTTAATGCTATAATGTATAAAAATATGGCAAATATTTCTGAAAACATCTGATTTCTCACCTAGGAATGTTTAATTTGTGGGAAAGATAATAAGCTTTGCATGGAAAAATTATCATTGCAGTATTTATAATGATATTAGTGTCTTGTGTCCTTGTTTAATTGGAATAATCTCCTTAATAACTTGCGTTCAATGTTTTTTATTAATTAACCATTTCCCTAATCGGAGATTTCTTTGTGTAAATTTGTTATGATAGTTTTTTTAAATTTGATACCAATAAGTTCAAATTACTTAGCCTTGGAAGTTATAGCATTAAACACCGAATTATGCATTCCATGCACCATCATTTTTTCTCCTATGAAGTATATACCTATATATATACATATGCACACACAGTAGAGTCTTGATTATCCGAGGTAAAGTAGACCAAGCTAACCTTGGATAATGATAAACTCAGATAAAATAGAAGTTTCATTTTTAGGTATTAAAATATAGGCCTATGTATGTTCAGAAAATTTATTTTATGCATACGTAACTAAACTAAAGGAACAATTTATTGATATTACTTAAACAAAGTAGTCTTTTAATAATTTCTGCTTAACTTTGGTCAATCGCTTTTTGGCCGCCATTTGGTCTCTAGAGACATCACAACACGCTTTCTTTTCCTACTCATTATTCAGCAGAGTCAAGAAACGTCTAACTATTGTAGGGTAAAAAACTGATTAATGTCAAGGATGGACAAGTCCGTGGATATCGAAGTATAGTTTAATGTCTCCTTTTTACTGAGGTTTGTCGATGACTGACTCGATGATCTGAACCTCTGTCGAGAGGACCATGCCTCGGTTACATACATTGTTGCGGCTGAATACAGCTCCATGCTTCTTGAATCTTGCACTATGTATCAACTGAAGTCGTGAGGAGTTATGATTTACATGTGGTAAATAACCTGTGAGCTTGGCCGCAAGCTAAAAACAACCTTGTATTTAGAGGGAGCTGCATCGGTTAACACAGAAGCTCGGATAAGTGGGACTCAGATAATCGAGACTCTACTGTGTATGTATATATACATATACCCTCAGCAGCCTGCCAACTTGCTAAGTGTCTGCTGGGCTTCCCTCAACACCTTGTTGCCACCCTCATCACTACCTTTTCTTTTCCTTAAGTTTTTATATATGTGTGTATATATATATATATATATATATATATATATATATATATATATATATGTGTGTGTGTGTGTTTGTGTTTAAAAGGGAAACAAGCTTGAAAGATCCTCCATTATTTTTGCATTTAAAAGTATCCATGTATGGACTTCCAAGGTTTGCATGAATTTATAGTAAATATCATGATAATATTAATACATTTCTGTCACAATTCATACTCACTCTATAACTTTAAATCATGTTAAGAGCTTTGAAAGTGCCTTAACTAAATACTCAAATAATATTGTGTATTTTATTTTCATAAAAATGTTGTTTTAATCCCTGAATTTCAGCCCACAGGGCATTTTTATTAGTTTTTACGAATGTACCAGCCATTAATGACTAAAATGGTTTACTTAATATGCATCATGCATTTTTGTACTCCAATATGTATCTGAATCCTTTGAAACTGACCATTAAAACATATACTATCCTGTTTGATGTGCTGTTTTATTCTGAAGGAGTAGCCTACATATTCATGCTTGGCAAGTCTAAGTTGATTTGTGGGAGTGATTGATGATTAACTATGCTGATAGACATGGGCACCCACATTAAGGGGCAAGAGGGAACACTTGCCCCTCCTCCTCCCCTGCATTTCACAAAAATGTAATCATATACATAATAAACACCAGCCACTGTCACCAATAAAATTATTTTATTAGTAGGAGCTCCACCACAGCACTCTATGTGCACCTCTGCGAGGTGAATTAGTCTGCTGCCCATGTGCAACCATGAACTTCCTCATTTCGGCATATAATTAAGGTAGAAATTTATATTTAGCCCTATTTTCGGGCTTCTCTCTCCCTCCCATTTCCCCCCCTATCTCTTCCTCTCTCCTTCTGTCTACCTCCCTCTCTACTTTCCTATATCCCTACCTCCCGCTTTCCCAAACTTCCACTTCCCCTCATTCTCCCTCCCTTCTCCTCTCTCTCTCTCCTTCGTTCACTCTTTCTTTCCCCACACTCCAATCTTCCTCCATTTTCTAATATGGTCCTATATAATTTTATGAGTATGGCAACAATGCTGGTTGTTCTTGGCAACAAAATATTTTAATCACGAAGAACTTAAAATTTTCATTTTCAAAACAGTTTTCTAAGTCAATTTGAATCGTATTTGAAAATCTACGGTAGGAAAATAAATTTGCATTCTTTTGCACATACTATGGTTCAAGTTTATAATTTCTAGGACAATTATAATTAATTTTAAAAAGCAAACGAAAGATGTCTTACACTCATTTGTCTTATGCTTTCAAAGCAGATATTATGGCAACATTCCTCCAATGTTAATCTTATGGTATTTTCTCAAATAAAAAAATTTTTTTGGGCTCTTCAACTTAAAAAGTTCCCGTTTCTGCAATTTTCCCTCTGTTTGTAAGTCATGAATAATCAGTCTGAATTTTTTCAGCATTCTAGCTCATACGGAAGTAAGAAATAGTTTCTGTAACACATTAGTGCGGTTATAATATAGAGAGATAATTCTAGTTATTCTAACTGTTTCCCAAAATGTGTGCCGCAGCACAATGGGGTTCTGTGGAAGTGTCTCAGGTGTGCCTTAGCAGTTTGCTAATGCCTATTCAGGAACAAAGCTATTTAATATTTCTTAAATCTTGCGTGTCAGGGATTACAGTTGAATATTGTGATTTGGAGCTTGAGGAATAGGTAAGTATTATTTATTAAATAAAATATTAATAATTTTCATAGGTGGATATAAAAAAAAACATTTACTGTTACAATTTAGTCTTAAGAAATTTTTAATTCATTGTTATTTGTTTATATACTTATTTTACAATTGCCTATTTTTTATTTATTATATAAAATGTAGCAGAAAAAATATTTTACCCTTTGATTTTACAGATCCCATGATGGATAAAAGAAAATATTCATATAATTTGTAAAATTTCAAAATGTAGTGTAGTGGATCTTGGAATCTGGACAAGGAGGTTTATTGTGATGTGTGTAGGCAGCCATTACATGTTACTTGTTCTGGCTTAACAAGATCTGAAGTTCAAGCTATTAGATCGCCAAGTAGAAAAGTTAGTTGTGAAAAATGTTTGTGTTCTGTTGACATAATTAGTGAACTTAAAGAAATTATTCGCGCTTATTTATTAAATAAAATATTAATAATTTTCATAGGTGGATATAAAAAAAAAACATTTACTGTTACAATTTAGTCTTAAGAAATTTTTAATTCATTGTTATTTGTTTATATACTTATTTTACAATTGCCTATTTTTTATTTATTATATAAAATGTAGCAGAAAAAATATTTTACCCTTTGATTTTACAGATCCCATGATGGATAAAAGAAAATATTCATATAATTTGTAAAATTTCAAAATGTAGTGTAGTGGATCTTGGAATCTGGACAAGGAGGTTTATTGTGATGTGTGTAGGCAGCCATTACATGTTACTTGTTCTGGCTTAACAAGATCTGAAGTTCAAGCTATTAGATCGCCAAGTAGAAAAGTTAGTTGTGAAAAATGTTTGTGTTCTGTTGACATAATTAGTGAACTTAAAGAAATTATTCGCGCTCTTAAAAGTGAGGTCACCGAATTAAAGGCTGCCTTATTCAAGGAGTTTGATAAATCGAGTATTGTCGAAAATATGATTAAGGAAGTTAATGAGAGAAATTGATGATCTAAAAATGTAATCTTATGGGTTAAGCGATAATTGTGAGGAAGAAATCGTGGATGGAGTCTCATCTGATGAAATGAAGGTGTGTGAAGCATTGAGATCTGTAAAACCAGATCTTACTGGAGATAGTATTCACATTACAAGGATCGGACACTGTAGCTGGTAAGTGTGAACCACTTAAGATTATTTGTCCTTCAGAAGAGGATGCTGTGTTCTTTCTCCATAATAAGAGGAAGTTGACAACTATTCTCACATTTCAAAATGACCGGACTCAATATTTGTCAAATCTTCACCATGAACTAGACAAAAGGATCAAAACAAAATTAGACCATGGTCTAGTAATTCAAAAATTCATCAGTTGAGTAACAGCCTTTTACAAGATAATCTTTAAGTTTATGTTTAAAGGATGTTTTTTTACTTTTTTTACCATAGCAGGGAGTTTGTTGAAGAATACTGATCCAGCATATATTGGACTGTTAGCAGGGGTGTGCTGGAGCCGGCTGTTAAATTTTCAAGAATTTTGCGAGCCGGTTGTTAAACACGGCAATGATTATAAACATAAGGTATGAAAATATACAATTGAATAAATTATATTAAAACAAATGTATTAAAAACTCATCAATTTTACTACAATTTACTATTATCTATCCAGATAGCACGAAAATTTTCGAATCCTGCGACAAGGATTGACGATTTGGTTACGATGCATCCCATAGTAAACGGGCGAGATGGATGGAATCGCATACGCAAGAAGAAATCGTTTTCTCGGCTCAACATTTTCTCCGTATTTCAGGAAAACGAGACGCTGCAGCATTGATGAAAGAAGTCACTCAAACAACTCCTCGTCGAACTATAAAAGTTAAAAAACCTTATAAATCATAAACATTACTACCCACACTATGCACTGGAGAAGAAGCGCTGGCGCTTCTTGTTGAGAACGACCTGACAAAGTCGCAGTACATTAACAGGAAAGGTGCAATTTCTTTACATGTCTCATTATTAATTTCGTCAGTCTTCCCCCTTCCCAATACAAAGTAATGTCCTCCAGCTTTCAACGCACGAGTAAAAGTATTTCGGGACTTGGTTATCTTCTCACCTTCTAAGCTCACACATTGTAACCAGCTCGTGATTTTCCTGTCAAGAAACAGTGCAATTTGTCATACAATTGCATCGGAGTTCATAGATAAAATGATACATTAAACTAAATGTTCAGAAATGCGCACGAAATATTTTTTCCGACTACATTCGGCTTTTCGCCCACAGAACGAACTGTTTTGAGTGGCATTTGAGCGATAAGCTTGTATATGGAAACTGAGTAAATCAGTGTTTTTGTAAGTGAGGTTCCAGTAAGTTGCAATGCTTTTCTGTAAGTGTTGTCATGATATCTTGATTTCTTCATATAACGGAAGTTATGGGTGTAAGCTGAAAAATGAGGTGTTTTAGCTCAAAATTTCCGTTATTTTTTAAATTATACAAAGAAATCATTAACAGAAGTTTTGACGTTAAAATGTTGAATAATAAAAATTTTGCTTATTCGTTAGGAATTATTTGTTAAAATTAACATAATTAAAATTAGAAGTCGTACTTTTAATTTACAAAATGCTACTGTATTAATCGCATCAAAAAATTGAAATTTGTCATAAATAATTTTTAAGATCCTGAGTAATCTATTAAGATTTTTAAATGTGAAGACGGTGAAAACAGGCACAGAATATAATGATAGCAACGAAAATCATTGTGGAGCGTCGAAGCCAACGGAACCAAATTTCGAACCAGTTGAACGACCAGTCAGTGAACCATCATGTTCGTCAATGAAAGAAATAGATAATCTTGCCCTCCCGGATTGTTGGTACGAAAAACAAACAAGTGTGTTTATAGAACAGTACAAATGGCTTCAAGTAAAGGAAGGTAAATTAGGATGTAAGAATTCTTCAACAGTTCAGCATTTAGGAGTGACAGCAGAAAATCACGTCCATCTGTCGAAGGAATGGAGCGCATATTTAGTAAACCCAAATGGCAGTAATAAAAGTACTAGGCAAGCTTCTCTAAAAAATTAGGGAACACGATGTTTCTAAAGCCCATATTAAAATTCAAGATTTGTTAAAAGAATCGGCTAATAACTCAATTTCTTATTTAGTACACAAACTGAATAATGAAAATATTGATGCTACCGTAAAAATTTTCAATACTGTTTACAGTTTGGTAAAACGTAACAGGCCTTTATCCGATATTGAGGCGGCATTAGAATTACAAAACAAAAATGGTGTAGATATAGGCAATTGTTTGAATTCACGATACAGTGCAATAAGAATAGCAGCACATATCGCAAAAGAAATTAAAATGAAGATATTTAAGAATATTATAGAAGAGAATGCCAAAATATGTATCATAATTGACGAAGCATCTACAATTTCGAAAAAAGCACTCGAGTGATTTATCTCCAGTGCGCAGTTCAATCCGTTTCCGCACCAGTAATGTTATTTGTCGCTTTAAAAGAATTGTTGTCAACCACAGCTGAGTGTATTTTTAATACATTACTTTCTACTTTAAATGATTGTGGATTTAACAACGAATACTTGAAAGCTTATTTAATCGCATTTTGTTCTGATGGTGCTAACAGTAGATGGTAGCTCGTAAGGCAACGTTGGGAAAAAGTCAGGGGTAAAACCTGTTTCAACAGTGACTGGGAGCCAACCAAGGAGTATTTCACCTTTATTGAATTGTCCTGATCAATTTTAACAAAATTTAATATTTAAAATGAAAACATACATACAAAACCAAAATAGCATATTTGGACCGCATCAGCCAAATAGTGGTGCCACAATTACAAATTAAGCTCTTTCAGTAATAATGGATTTGGAGAGAATTAGCTGTACGGATTTCAACTAAATTTTGCAGATAAGGTTTGTATAACATACCATAATGAAATCAAGATGTTTAAAGCTGAGTTAAAGAGTAGGGCTACCACACTAAAAAATGCAATAATATTTTTTTAATCGTATTTCTAGAGAACTGACCTCATGGATTTTAACCAAAGATAGAATATACTATAATTATCATATAAATATATAACCAAAATATTATATATCAACCTGGTAGACCAAACAGGGTTACCAAAATATCAAGGTTAGTATTTTCTGTGACTATGAATTTCAAAGGTATTGGCTAAACAGATTTTAAAGAAATTTCGTTTGTAGGAAGAGTATAGAATGGAAAAAGGAAATGAACATGTTTAAAATGAATCTAAAAGTCAGAGCTACCACAATATAAGGAAAAATAATTTTCTGATTTCAAAGCAAATACATTAGTACCTATGCGATTATATTACGGTGAATTTGATGAAAAGCACTACTGTACCACAGGAAACACGTGTGCATCCCTACTTGTTAAAAATTGGCAATATTTTTTACATTTTAAAGGAATCAGGGAAAATACCAGTTTGTAAACAATCATTCAAAAGCACTGCAAGAGGTTCAGCAATTAAATCAATTATTGGTTTAAGAAGGTTATTAGATATGCCATATACATCCTTGCAGAAAGAGTTCTTCATAGGATGTACAATTTTTTTAACCTCAAATGGAGTAACAAGGCACCATGAAAAGAGGGGGACAGAAAATATGCACTTGGAGGGACCATCAGAAACTATAAGATTAGTTTTAGTTATAAGTTTTTTAATCATTCTAACAGAGTCAACAAAGTAAAAGTTAAGCTCATTGGGTGAAATGTGAATGCCAATAGTAGGGTAGCTAATGACAGTTTCATTTTTTATGATTTTTCATGCTGCTCTGCATTTATTAGTAGAGTTATTGATGTAGAGTTCAGTAGCATTTTGTTTTGCATTAAGAATACTCTGTTTGTAGATTTTTTATAATCAGTATATAGTTTTTTATCTAGGACATCATTAGAACTTTTGGAGACAGTGTGTAAATGAATCAGTTTATTCCTCAATGAGAGAAGATCTTGAGTAAACCTTTTCAAAGAGAAGATTTTGTTGAAGTATGATTTACATACTTTTAGAGGAAAACAAAACTCAAATAATTGGATAAACATATTAAAGAATGCATCAAATTTAGAGGCCACATGATGGCATGACATGAGTGATATCCAATCAGTATCACTTAAAAAGCTACTAAATAATTTAATTGGCTGATTATTAAAGGAACTGAAAGGTATGAGTTTGTTGTTCTGACTGCTAGAAGGGAGAGGATTCACTAGACATCATTTTAGGACAGCTGGGTGATCAGAAAGAAAGAGATCAAAGATATTAACTACATATTGTCATTTGTCAAAATTGGTAATTATGTTGTCAAGGCATCATCATATCCACAAGTTGGATGAAGGTTAATATCAGCATCAGACAGCCAATGCTCACCAAAGCACAGGGTGTGAAACACATCAGATTTTAAAAACAATTCTGAGAATTCCTCAGAGACTGAAGATTCAGGTGACATATCTTAAGTTCATTCAAATCAGGCTGTGATGAGATACCACAGATAGGGAGATAGCACCTTCACTTCCTAGTCATATTGTCTTTGGTTTGCTGATCCCACGACTTCCTCTGGTGGTAACACCAATGGTAGGTGGGGAGGGAGCAGAAACTGAAGCAGATTCTTCAACTTGTTGAGTGGAAATTGTTTTATTGGTTGATTCAATGTTCGGGCCAACGTGTTTATGGTAACTTCGATTTGCAGCAGAACTATTGGGTACTGTCTTCACATCGCGTAATTTGCTATTACCTGCATTCTTACCATGAAATTTATGAAATATAAAACACCTAGCACAAACACTATTCAGCCAGTTTTCACCATTTTGAAGATCACTCAAAAGGCAAAAGTCAGCACAAACTTTAAATGTGGCACTTCTCTCAATACAAGATAAATTTTCACAGGTGAAATCGTGCTTCTTAAATTTATCTTTTAGGTATTCCAATATGTTGTCACATGATACTGAAGGACTCACATGACTCAAGTGAATCCATGCACGTTTAGGTAGTCCCATAAACTCGTCCTTGCTATTATTGCATCCTTGAACTATTGCACTTGTTGGTATCTTACGTTTACTTTTCCTTTGGATTGGATAAAACCACCATTGTCAGGAGGAGAATGGTTGGAAAAATTAGAATTTGCCTCACTATTGTCTTCTGCTTTCAATGAGGAATTGGCTGAATGGGTGGAAATGGATTTCCACAATTTGTCCTAAAATATCTGCAGCGCGATGAATACATGGTGGGTCATGAGCAGTAGGACATCTTGGACCATGTCTCGCCTTTGCCTCCTTATCACTTGAGATCCACTGATTCTTTTCAATCACAGATAGTTTATTATTAATATCATCCAAAGAATGGATGAAGCTGTCATACTATTGTGTATACTACTGGTAGGATGCATATGATCCTTAATATGGAACATACAACATGCATCACATCTCCAAATAATTTAAAATAATTAAATTTGTTGAAACCACCAGAAATTCAATTTTGGAAAGTTCAGCACACTTAAATGAAAAAAAACTGGTTGCAACCACCACTGCAAGTTAAATATTCATGGATAGAAAATGATTTTTTGCAAGTGTGACACAGTTATGATTCTACAGCGTCCGCCATCTTGAATCAACACCCCCTTGGTAGTATTAAAAATTCTAATACGACCATATTTTGTAACAGGCAACGGTGAGCAATTCACGAGGAATCAAGATAATATTGCATGATGATCTGATATAATAGGATCAAAAACACTGATATTGTGAGCATTACAGTTAGTAAAGATGTTATCCAATAAAGTCCCAATGGATACCATTATTTCTTTTGATTTGGACCATCTGATAGTAAATTAAAGTCACCAGAGATTAATTGATACCTACCTTATCTCTGGGGATTTTGTCAAGTTATGCAAAAAAGTCATTGGGTACGATTAGTTAATTTATTGGTAGGACCTGTCATAAGACAGAACATGAATGAATGGATGCAAAAGGTGATCAAGTTTGTCAATAAAAAAATCTTGAGGAAGTGCTAGATTGCTGCTACATGGAAAACATGATATTTTAGCTTAATTTGTACCACAGAACCCTTAAAAACTTTTTCTTCATTTAGATAGTCAACATCAATAATTGGAGAATTAAAATTAAGATTATTTTTAACAAAAATAAGTACACCACCATGAATATGTTTCAATCTACAATAAGCACTGGCAAAGCAATAACCGGGTGTAGTTAGAGAAGCATTGTGCATCCAATGTTCAGTGATAGGTACACAGTATATCAGAGCCTGTTTCCCTTGCCAGGACTTCAAGTTCATTGAGTTTATTAGAGAGGTACTGTATGTTTAATATCAATATTTTTAACTCCAAAGACCTACCTATTAATAATATTAACTGGCAGAAATTGATTAGATGTTTCAATTATTAATAATGTAAGCTTTAAGGGATATGAAAATAATCTGATGAAGTATGTAGTATTTCTTATCTATCCAGCAGTTCCTTAAGTTGGGCTGTTCGTTGGAAGAGCAGTCTAATGGACAGGATCAGGATTGCAGTGGAAGTGGAAAATATACCTATTTAAAGTGTTATGTGCTAGAGGCTAAACATAAAATATCTTTACTTATTTATCATCTTTACTTATTTATAAAATATCTACTTTGGCCTTGTAGTTCATGTAGATCTAGGGCCATCCTCTTTTTGTAGAGGATTCTACAGCAAATCCACAGTGTTTCGCAGATAGGTTGCTAACCTATCATGCACTGTATTATATTGTAGTGTCATCTGGATGAATAAAATGCTCGCTGAGAGTCCCGAACTTTGATTGGCTATCTGATTAGTACTATCAAAATTCACGCACAACGTGCTTACGAGTATTTTTTGCGATTGTAAACTGTTTGCGGAAAGCCCCGAGTGCGGCTTTGCTGTGAATTGCGACTTTTCGCTGTTTTTTGGGTCGTGGCTGCCAAGGGAAGGCTAACTTAGTCCCTTCTTATCACTTGGCAGTCTCCGAGCTGCTTGAACTAGCCGCCTGGGCTAGTTCTTGCTGGTCGTGGCCCTGAAAAGGGCCTCTCCCATATTTTTTGCTATCATGGCCAAGGACCTTACCAGGTGTCAACGGTGTCGGCTGCCCTTCAAGAAGGGGGCCTCCATGCTTCTCGGTCGCGTCCGCTTAGCGGCTCGTCTCTGGGGACTCCGGCAAGGCCGGAGAAAGCTCTTGACAGCCCGAGCGGGCTTATTGGTTCGGCTGCCCTTGACGAAGGGAGCCTCCGAATCGACTGGGTCGAGCCGCTCAGCGGCTTTGGAAAAGTCACCCCGCAAGGGCTAGTGGACTTGGCTAAATCGGCTCCAGTTGCTGCCGCCCTGGAGGCCGAAGAAGCAAATCTAAAAGCTAAGCGGGGAAAATCTGCACGGGCCTCTAATAAAGGAGTGCAAAATACCAGCTCTGCTCCCCTTCTGGCGAAGGGAAATGTCGCCGTCGTCGGCGCCTCTGTCCCCCTGGGCAGTGTGGAGGATGTTCTGTCCTCCTCCGCATCGGGCTTGGGGGCAACGGGGGCTTCGAGTGTGGCTGGGGAAAACGGCCCTTTGCAGGGCCATAAATCCACAGCCCCAGAGGCGATGGAGGCCACGGAGGGTGCCCGTGGCAAGCGAAAAATAGTAGCTAAGAAGGACGTTGGCCCCACTGACGCCATGTTAGCCGACCGCTCGGCATCTATCCTCGCCTCGTCCGACGAGGATAGCCCTGACCAAGAGGGAGGGTTCACGGAGGTTACCTGCCGCAGGGCAAAGAGGAAGAAGACCTCCTCGAATGCTAACGGCGGGGCCGGTGGAAAGGCCCAACAGAAAGGTCAGGCCAGAAATAATTCCGGCAAAGGAGCGAGGACACGGTTGCGCGTATCACCGATAGTGGTGTATGGCATTGTGTCACATAAGGTCATCGCCAATGAGCTGAGTAAGGTCATTGCGAAGGGGTTCGTGGTCAGGACCGTCCGGCAGATGACGGCGATGGAGGACGGCAAAAGGGTCCTCATCGGTCGCTTCATCGTCAACGTGGAGAGGACTCCCAGAGCTCCTCTCCCGAACGACATCAAAAAGGTTTGCCGGTGCTCGATTCAGGTCGAGCACTTCCGCGGCAGTCGAGGGCCGCTGACATGCTTTAATTGCCAGCGGTTCGGCCACATGTCGCATGCGTGCCGATGCGACACCAGATGTTTCAAATGTGCGGGTCCGCATAAGGGAGCTGACTGCCCCAAGCGACCCGACGAGCCTGCTAAATGTGCCAACTGCGAGGGCGATCACCCGTCCTCGTACAAGGAATGCCCTGCATACCTTGTGGCGCTCGGAAGGTACGAGGAGGGCCATAAGAAGAAGGTGCCGAAACCGGCACCCAAATCTACACCGGCTCTGATCAAGGCCAAGTCAGCTCCCGCGGTGAAGGCGACCGCCACGCGGTCCTACTCCACCGCGGTCAAGGGACCGACTCCTTCGGCCCCTGCCCCTGTGCAGGTTCAGCGGCCCGCTGCTGCACCTGCCCCAGTTCCCGCCCCTTCTTCTTCGGGGTCGCCCTCCGTGGCGCCACCTGTCGCTCTCCCCGAGCAACGGGAGCAAGCGGCTCCTCCCTCCAAGACCTTCCTGAGGAAGCAAAGGAGGAGGGCCGCCCAAGAACAGGCGCAGAGGGAGAAACAGATGGCCGAATCGGTCATGGAAGTGGAGAGTGCGGCCGTTGCAGACGGCCCCGCCACGACCACGACCCCCATGGCCGAACCGCCCAAAAAGGCTGCCGCGAGGACGGTCCCCGCCGTCCACACAGCGGAAGTGGTGCCTCCGCCTAGGGGTGCTGCACCACCCAAGACTCGTCTGCCTCGAAATGTCGAGCCAGAGGTAGCTGGGTCCGAGGAGGACCCAGACTTCTGGACCACGGTGGCAATGATCTGTAGGTCGTTGAGGAGATACATCTCCTCGACCTCCGGACGACTCCTCCTCTCGCTGCTGGAGTAATTGGTAAAGGAGCGCTCCTCGTCGCCTAATAATGGCGACTAGGGGGTGCTCCGTAATTATCCAATGGAACGCACGGGGAGTCAAGGAGAAGACGGAGGAACTCCGTGCGTTCCTGCAGGATAAGAACGCCATCGTGGCCGCAGTCAATGAGACCCATCTCCGCCCATCGGACTCTTGGAAGGTACCTGGCTGGTTGATCTACCGTGCCGACAGGCCCGGCCAGCCAGCCAGGGGCCAGGGGCGGGGTGGGTCTGCATTATTGATCTGTCGATCTGTGAGGCATCGCCCGTGTCGGGAGCGAACATACAGATCGATGGAGGCCGTGTCTGCCGACGTGCTGACCGACTCCGGGTGGATCAGGATCTCATCGGCATATTATCCGCCTGGGAGATCGTGGGACCCGGACGAGGTCATGGATCTCGTCGGAGACGGCTGCCCCTCAATTGTCATCGGCGACCTGAATGCCAAGCATGCCAGCTGGCATTCGAGGGTCGCCAATACGAGGGGCACAAGACTGCGGGACTTGGCAGACGAAGAGGGGCTGACAGTGTTGGCCCCCACAGATGCAACATTCCTGCCTTCCGGGGATGTCCTTGACGTTGCTGACAACAGCAACGTCAGGGCATCCCTGAGCATGCATTCACTCTGCGATTTGTCCTCTGACCATAATCCGACCCTGCTGCTTCTGGGGAACTCGCCTGTGCGAGTCCCACCACCGCAGCGTCTGGACCTCGCGAGGGCCGACTGGCAGTACTTCCGCGAATTTATCGCGGAAAGGCTGCCGGTCGTGCCGACTCCGCCTGAGACGAGGGATGAGGCAGACCGGATGGTCGACCTCATCACCTCAACTGTCCAACAGGCCATGGACGCTGCGGTGCCTAAGGTGGTTAACGCCCGGGACATCCGCATCGCCCTGCCTCGAGTCGTCCGGGAAACCATCACCCGGCGAAACAGCGTCCGACGGCGGTGGCAGCGCCATCGGACTCTCTGTCTCAGGATCCAGCTGGATGGTCTGACCAGGACCGTCAGGCGCATGTTGCAAGACGTGCGCTCTGACGTGTGGGAGAACCATCTCCGCACCCTGAGCCTGGAGGACCATTCAGTCTGGAAGACCTGTTCGAGGCTGTGCGGACCTCAGCGGCGCGATCCCCTTATTGTACAGGGGGACTGCGTCGCGAGTTCCCCAGAAGAGAAGGCCGGATTGATGGCAGAATACCTCGAGGGGGTTTTCTGTCCCAATCCGGCCACTGCAGTCAGATGCGGTGGAAGAGGACATCGCAGCGGTGCTGGGTTCGCTGGACCGGGACCCCATGCCTGAGGTGGAGTTTCCTCGATACACGGGCGGCGAAGTCGTGGCACTGGTTCGCCGTCTCGGGTTGAGGAGGGCTCCGGGGGACGACGGTATCCCCAACGTCGTCCTGAGGCAGGTCCCCGTCGCAGCGATAGAATTCCTGACCGCCGTCTACAACGGCTGCGTCAGGATTCCATACTTCCCGTCTGCCTGGAAAAGGGCAAAGATCGTGTGCATCCCGAAGAAGCCGGGGACGGAGGTTGGTCCCGGAGACATCCGGCCAATCTCGCTCCTGGCTGGCTTCGGGAAGATCTTTGAGCGTCTGCTCCGGAAGCCACTGGACGTCATCCTCCGGGAGAAGAATATTCTCCCGGACGAACAGTTCGGCTTCCGTGAGGGGCACTCCACCACCCAACAGCTGGGTAGAGTGACCGACTTCGTCACCGACGCCTTCAACAGGAAGCAAGCGGTCGCTGGGGCCTTCTTTGATATATCGAAGGCCTTCGACCGCGTGTGGCACTGTGCGCTCCTGTTGAAGATGGTTCGACTCCAAATGCCAGTCTGGTTTGTGCGACTTGTGCAGTCGTACCTACAGGGCAGGACATTCAGGGTGTTCTGGCTCCAGGTCGGATCGGGACTACGGCGAATCTGCGCCGGTGTCCCGCAGGGATCCGTCCTGGGGCCAATTCTTTTCAACGTCTACACCCACGACCCCCCTAGGGGGTTTGGGTGGAACACAGTCCTCGCCCTGTACGCGGACGACGCGGCGCTCCTGTCGCGTTCGACCAAGAAGTACGCGGCAGTTGAGAATCTGCAGTGCGCCGTCGACGATCTGGCCACCTGGTATCGTCGATGGCGCATTGCGGTCAACCCTTCCAAGACAGGAGCGGTCATCTTCCACCCTGGAAGGGGAGCGCCGCCTGGAGTCGACCTGTCGGTGATGGGGGAGGTAATCCCCTGGAGCCAAGAGGTCACCTACCTTGGCGTTGTGTTAGACCGGAGGCTTCTTTGGAAGTCTCAGGTAGAAAGCGTCCGCTGCAAGGCGCTCGGGGCCCTGATGAGACTTCGTACCATCCTCTGCTCCCGCGCCTTGTCGGCCGACACTCGGAGACGCCTATACCTGAGCTGCGTACGGCCAGTCTTGACCTACGCAGCTCCGGTTTGGTCTGGAGTGCCCAAGACCACCCTAAACAGGATCCAGGTCGTGCAGAACATCGCACTCCGGCTCATACTCGGTCGTATCCGATACGAAAGTGTCAGCCGGTTTCACGAAGACGGGAGCGTGGAATCACTGGACATCCTCTTGCCAAGGATGTCCAGGGAATTCTACGCGAAGGCGGCAGCCTCCCAGCACCGAGAGGTGAATGCGCTCGGCGAGATCCGGGCTAGGTGGTGGGACCGCTATAGGCGCCCCATTGCCAGCCTGGACTCGCAGGAATCCCTCCCTCCCAACAAGCGACCCCGCTTGGAGTGAGGGAAATTTATTTGTCATCTAGGCAATCGAACAAAAAATGAGCTAGTTTTTCTAACAATAGCATAACCATTTATAGCTAAGCTGGCAATGGTACCCGCCAGTACGGGCAAACACGTACTGGATCAAATACAGCGATGAATAAAGTATTCTCTAGTCTATGTTATTCTAACCACCTTTTATAGCCAGAAGTATGTTTTGTGCAGAAGGTAGGATAAAGTGACCAACTTTTCAGGAAGCTAAGGAGGGACATATTAAAGTTGCTAATTTATGGTGCATTTAAAGGTGTTAGATAGATAGATGAAATAGATATATCAATTAGCTTGGTGTGACCAGTGAGAGTGCTCCGGAACGGGTTAAATAATAATTTGGTATATATAGTCAACTGTTTTGGCTGTTACTTTGTGGAAGTCCACAATTAAAAAATAATGTAACTTGGTAAATTTGTTTTATAAATCATGATTTTTTGAAAAAGCGAGACATTTAACAATGCGGGACAAGTGATGAAAAGGAAGCACTGTTTCTCCACTTTGAAACCGTTGGCCACCGTAAGGTAGGAGGGTAGCCTGGCGCCGGCATTACTATACTCTTATGAAGATCATCAAAGGGACCAAAAGCTTGAAGTCTGTTCATATGGACGGAGAGTGTTCTTTTTAAACCACACAAGTATGAGACGTGGCGATCCCAGGTTGAAAAATGTTCTCCGCCGGATTTGAACCCGGGACCGCTGCGTGTAAAGCCAGCTCTAGCTACTTCGCTAGAAAGTAAACTAATACATGTTGTATAAGTAGGCGGTCTAAATCAAGAATAGATATTAAAAACTCCTATGAAAAAATGCTGAAATAAAACTATTTGATTAAATTATTTGAGATGGCATTGAATTAATAAATAAGGTAGACTCACTAGGTTCGTAATCATATAGGTAGTAGCATAAGTACGTTAGGTAGATTATTGGAGATTTTATAAGGGAGGGGAATAGGCATGTTAAATTCCTTAACACCGAATCCTATAGCGAATGTTTTAATAGCAGAGATTTATTATTTAAGCCTGCCTAGAGATAGAATAGTTATGATGAGAACGTGAATACGACCGTCGAAACTATACACATCAGTTATTTATATCAATTTTGCTATTACATAGTCTATTTCGATGATTTCTTCGGTAATAAATAGGCTTATGTCATATTAAAAGAGTTTTGCGCCATTGTTTTTCGTGAAAGGAGAAGTTATTGTTGCTTTATCTATGCAATACATTAATGCTTCCTAGGCACTCCATAATTTGCTGTATTTGAGAGGTAGTGGTAAGTTTAATTTTATAAAAGAATTAAAGGATAAAGATAAAATTATTTTACTTCGTTCGCTTTCTCATTCCAATTTGCCTCAATGGATCCCTTAATTTTGACCTATTTTTTTTCGCGGAAGTATCTAAAAGTGAAATCAAGTGCTTTCGGTTTTGCCGTAAGTTGCGCGGTCGTAGTTGACCATAGTTGACGTAGCGACGTAGCAGATGTAGTTGATATTGTTTTTAAGGACGTCATGTGAGTTTAGGTTCATTAGAAGATATTCCACACTACTTGAGTTTATTTGGTGAAACAATGTATGCTGCCAATATTTGTGATCAAGGATTTCTAGCCACGTTGAGTTTTGCTTCCGCCTTCGAATTTTTTACGTTCGATTCCGTACAAGTGAAGGTATATTACCTTGCCTCGGCGAAACAATGTTAGAAATTAGTTGTTAGAATGTCGTTAGGAACAAACTCATACGATATTTTGATTTATTGTTCTAATGTGTTGATATGGAAAACTAAATTCGTAAAATGTGTTAGTGTGTGGAAATCATGTCACCTTTGATGAGATCGGAATGTAGAAAATTTGCTCCGAACATTTTCAACAAAACAAAGTGTACAAATTGTTTTCGTCAGAAAGAAGAGCATAGTGCGGAGGCATTGGAAAGTAATAGGGTAAGTAGTAAAAAACAATGAATTGTTAAATGTTTTACGTGTTTTCTTATAAAATTTGCCTCCTGATTTATTGCAAACATGGATAAGAACCACACATTTACCATAGTTGCTGATCACTCCTTAATTGCATAATAGCTATAACAGTATCATTGATTAAACTTGGACATTGTTATTATTTCTTAAATTTACTGTTGTGGATTGTTTATGACCAACAGTTTTATATTTCAGCAAAAATATTCAATTGGAGAATATCATTTTTACGGTGTTTATTAATTCAAAACAATGTGAAAAAATCCTAATACAATTCCAACATTAAAATTCGAGGCTTCATAGTTTATAAAGTTGGTTGTATTTTTAGTGATATTCTTTAGTAAATACTCATCACCAGAATTTTTATTGCTTTTGTTTTGGATAAATTTTGGAGCATAGTAATTTCAAAATTTACACTGCGATAAAGTACATTACGCTTAAGCAGCAAATTTTACCAATACCTCTTCCTGAAATTGAATTAAAATTAGAATGCTTAATTTTTATTTGTACGTATGTGCATTTTAATCGTGTTCTAGTTTCCTTCATCGTAACACTCATTTAGTTTAATTTTATGACATGCTGACCAAATCTCGCAGAAAAATGTGTATTTAAGAGGTTCATAGGATGTGATCCACGAAGTTGTTGTAACTAGTCCACGGAAATGATTAAAAAGCCAACTTAGATGTTTTCAAAATGTAGTAAAAGTTCAGGTCAATGTGCAATGGATCCTTCGGAGCACATTTCCGACCCCTTTTCAAAAAATAGGATTTGACTGTTTCATCTGCTTGTTTATAATGCTGTTTTGTATGTGAGGCAAAACATATCTATGAGAAAAATAGCAATTTCTATGATTACAACACGAGAAGAATTAATGATCTCCATATTATACAACAGAACTTAAAAATTTGCTCCCTAGTACCAAATCAAGATGTATTAAATTTTATAATCAGAGGAAAACACACATTTCATTCTTTCAAGAAGAATGTACATGAGTTCTTATTGACTAAATGTCTTTATAATGTTAGTGATTTATTTTCTGTTATTTGAGGTACTTTTGTATTATCTTCTTTTTAAGATCTATGTTTTGACGTCTCCTATGTATTATTTGTAATGTTTTTCTGGACAAATAAATTTATTATTAATGTGAATGATAGTTGTGGTGGATTGTACCACCAGTCCGGAAGTGTTAATAGTTGTAAAACCTAAGAGATACCTACTGAAGAAATATGATAGTGTCCCATGGCTACATTCTTTTCTAGTGGGTAGTTCATGAATGGAAAAGGGTTGAGAACTCTTGATATAGTTAATTGAAGTATACTTGAGTACTACTACTAGAATTGCCAGAATGATTAACTTATCTTAATCAGAATAACTGTATCACTTCATCTATACATGGGATGAGCAACTGCCTCTAAATTCCTAATAATAGCAAGACAACCAGCTGCAGAATTCACATTGATCTAAATTGTAAAGAGAACTGAATATTGTTATTGTGAATTTCAAAATGCAAAGCTCTAGATTCTTCATTAGTAAATTTAGAATAAAATTTCAGTGAAATCATGAAATGGTTTGATTTTTGAGGACATTTGTAAAAAGGAGTTTTATTAAATAATGTTGGAACTAGCATTAAAAATGTAAAATATAGCCTTATATGCTATTTAATTTTAAAGTAGTATTTACAGTATTCTCTATTTACTAACTTGTGTCAACTCATTTTTTATGTGTGTCAACAGCTCTTTAAAAATGTGCTTGCATTTTCTATTCCAACTATGGAATTTGCTTCCAAATGAATGTTTGACATTTTTATGTTTATGAAGGTACCTATATGATTTATTTCACAGAACTCACAATTGCTTTTTTAACACGAATGTCTTTGTTCTCTGACAGGCTACCAGGAAAGTATGCAAGTGTGGATACCTATTTGTGGCTCCAGATTGGGACTTTTCCAACCCCATAAACCGGACAAAGGTTAGCTGAACCAGCTGCACATGTAGTATGGTTTCTGATTAATTTAGCCCAATCCTGGACCTATCAAGGAAGCAGGAGAAAATTCTGACAAGACTTGCAGGCATATATGCTGGACTTGATGAAATATAGTTATAATATAGATATTCGAAATGTCTCTTAAACTATCCGTTTTATTATATTGAAATTTAGGGGCTCCTTAATGCCATAAAATCAGCATTAAGGAGTCTCTAAATTACAATTTAATTCTATTGCTGTATTATATATAGAAAACATCGAAATAAAATAACTATTTTTATAATTAATAATGCGAAGTTATTCTTTTGGCTGGTTCATTGTTATCTGGATTTAAAATTATATTCTATATAGCACTGAAACAGTTTTATATCCATTTCAGCGCTGGCAAAGGAGGTGGTTTGTTCTTTATGATGATGGAGAACTTACCTATTCTGTTGATGAGCATGTAAGTATATTTTGTCTTTCTATTTTAGTCGTTCATTAACCCATTACCTATCAAATTTTTCTTTAATTTTTTTATCTTGGGGTGATTGAAAATACGTTATGGATGATGAAAAAAATATTTATTGTTAATATTAATACAAATTACCAGACAAATTGAACTGTTTTTTCTGATCCCCAATTGGGGATCATGGCACATTCAGTGAATATTTTGCATACCCATCAATACAAAGTACAATTTAAAAAAATATGTTTTTATGTCGTTTTTAAAAATCTTCATGAAAATTAAACATTACACTTTCCTCATTACATTTTAACATTTTTGCCTGCTGCACATTATTTTATGGAACTTTCTGCAAATGTAGAAACATAATGGAAAAAGATTTATTCATGCCATTTTTGAAAACATTCTACATGCAATCCAATATTACACATCTTGCATTGCTTTCTTACATTTTTCTTACATACTGCACATTTATGTTGTTTCCCTTCACAAATTCTCTCTAATAAATGAGCATTAGGGTCTGCTTGAACATCACCTGATATGTGATTTTTGCGAACTGCAATTTGATATGAAAGGCCTACCAATAATTTTTGGATCTGAAATACAGTTTATCTTTAGATAATATCATGCATATCATGCATGTAAAAGTTAACAGAGTAATATTCCCATTTTCACTCGAGTATAATGTCCAAGCATTGACAATTGCCACATCAATGGCATTTGTAAACAGGAAAATACAATTTTGTGCTCCTAAATCTAATTTGAAGTTTTTGGACATTCCAGTCTAATTTATCCGTCCCACCCATGTATTTATTGTATTGTGCTATAACATTGGACTGTGACATACTCAGTTCTTTCTTTTCTATCATAAACCACTGCTTTACGTTTTCAAGGGGTCACCGACCAATATGGTTGGACATAACCTTTACAGAGCTGTTGTCATTCCAAATCACCAAATATTTTATCGCTTGCATCATACCTGTAGTCAAATTTTCCTCATGGTCTTTTTTCATTTCAGTATCATTTTTTAATGGGCAATGATTCGTTCTGCTGAAGCGGACTGCACCAGTTGTTCTAATGCCCATTTCCTTCAGTTTTGTCAAAAGTTCAAAGCTAGTGAAGAAATTGTCAAAATACAGTTCATGTGCATTTGAATTTTCTAGCATAGATGCCATTTTCATTATGACCCACCTGCTCTCAAACCACTTAAGGAAACTCCCTCTTTGTTCTTTCCTTCATAAAAATCCATATGAAAGCAGTATCCAGTTTTAGAGAAACACACCGCCCTCTGCTTGAAACCAAACCTAATAGGTTTCCCCTTGACATTTTGTACATGGCATTTGCCATGATCCCCAAATGGAGGTCAGTACTTCTGATCAAATAAATTGTCTTTATAAAAGAATCAGTTATCTTTCATACTTGACACAATCTGCATACCATGTTTATAAATAATATCAGGATGAAGAAAATTTTAACTGCAATACTCGACAAAAACACGATCCCCAAATGGGGCCCATGGCAATTAATGGGTTAAGGACAAACCCCTACGACTTTGCCAGTCAAGAGTAAGAAATAATACTATTTTGATTGATTTGTTATATAAGTATCTGTAAATTTTATTGTTATAAAATAATGCATGTAGTATAAATACATAGAGACGTATGATGTATATTTTCAATTTTAAAGCAAAATTATTGCGAAATATATTTAATATAAACCATTAAAAATGTATTTTGACTAATTTTTGAAGTAGTTGTTGTTGTTGAAGTTGTTGCTAGATATATTTCTATAGTTTAAAAAATGTTGATGATCATAAGAAAATAATTCATAAAATTATTGCTATAAATGTAGTAATTAATTTACCAGCATTCATTTGCAAAATAAGGCTTAATACAGGTTTTTTATTTATTATTTAATGTTTGAAATAAACTTTGCAACAACGCCACAGTGTAAACTTGGCATCTCTGTCAATTTGGTAGCCATTGTGATTTCAGACGACGTTTGCTGAGGTATAGTTGATGTGGTTTTTTCTTGCATTGCTGTTTGTTGAAATTATTCGTCTTATTACATTTATATTATTTTATATTTGTTGTATTGTTTCAATTTGTTATAATGTTATAAATTTGTTAGACATTTAAAGTTGTTATCCATTATCTTTCATTGTTATTATTTTTCATTATTATTCTTAATTCTTTTATTTATTTGAGAAATTCTCTCAATTTCTATTTCTGTTCAATTCTTTTCTATTGCGACTTGTAAAATTTATTTGGAAATCTGGAAAGTTTATTTCTTCCGGGTAGAAAATTAAAAGAGAAATACAAAGAGGGGGCTTGGAAATATGTTGTATAGGCTGCAGAAGTCTCATAAAAACATCACTTCTTCTTTAATTAAATATTTTAAGAAATGCTTCAGCTATGCATTACAGCAGAATAGAAGTAATGTAGAAGGCAATACTAAGTATTGTGGATCATCCTTTTGATAACCATATAAATTGTGGTGAGTGGTGTAATTACAAAACTGATCCAGTTAATTACAAACACATAGGCTTGCCTGGAGGAAAGGGGAAAGTGCATTTGGTGAAATTTTTTAAAAGATGGCATTTAATTCAAACAAATTAGCACATTGCGCATCAAGTCAGCCAAATGAGTCATTTAACATGGCTGTGGCAAGTAAGGCACCAAAATCCAAGTTTTATGGTGGATCTGAATCCCTGAATTATAGGTTAGCTTCTGCTGTTAGCCAGAAGAATTTGGGAACCAGTTACATAATAAATTTATATAAAAAATTGGGATTGTCAGCTGGATGTCACAGTGAAAAGTGAAGGAGAAGAGCATATCTAAAAAGAATTTTCTTTTTCGGATATTGATGAGTGTAATTTAAAATACCATTTCATCCTGAATTTTCATGGGTTTGTAGATACACTTCCTTTACTAAAATTACTACTCCCAGGAAAGAAGTCATACAAACTGACAGAGTTGGCTCAGGACTTATTAGATGAAGATTGTTTTGGAGCTCATATCTTGGAGAGAGTGATCCAGAAAGTGTGAAATTCTTTTTGAAAACTCATTCTCCTTAAATAATTATTTAAATAGAAATTTTTCAGAAGAAAACCAGAAAAAAATCTAATGAGCTTGAAGCCTTGTAAACATATTCTGTCCTATGGAATGTTGTGGAGAAGAATGGATAAGTATTCTAATGTCTGAAGATGTGAATGGAAAACCCATAATCACCAAGAATAATTTTGGCTTTCTTAACTTTTTTTAAATCCTGGCAATATTGATTTTATTTTGTAATTTTTTGTTAATTTTTGCCATATTCTTAATTTGAATGTACCATAAATACCCGTGTATAATGCACACCCTCATATAACGTGCAGGGGGGTTTTCAACCTCGTAATCTATGATTTTTCTATATACCCGTGTATAGCACAAACAGATTTTTTTTTGTGTTACCGTTCCAGAAAAAAAGTAGATGGTGTAATGCGGTCTAAAGCAATGATTGAATTATTGGTATTATGTGTTGGTAACATAATGAAAGTGCGAAATGAAATTTTAGAGTAACGTTCCAAAAGAACCTCAGCTAACTCAATCATTACATCCTCTGTTTACTTACATGGTGATATTAGGATATACACAATAATCCAATTATATTAATTTCATAGTATGGGATATGACATTGTTTGAGCTAATAAATTGAAGGAATGACGATAATCCTATGTTGAAGTTTTTTACACACATTTTAGTCACGCCTGAGGTGGATGGGCTCGCCCAACCTTCAGTTTTAACCTTATTAGGACACTCTGGAGCACGTAAAAACGATAGCAAATAACCATAATTAACTACAGACTCTAAGAATCAAGAATAAACCACGTACGAATGCTGAGAGAAAAGTAGGGAACGATAACTTGATTTAGTTCTACAAGAAGCATCAACTTCCAGCATACTCAAGGGCATCAGCTGTCATTGTTTCTAATTGTAAGTAGTACCAGGACCTCACCACCAGGCCGATCGCCGGTGTAGGGTGACATCATGCGTAAGATTCAGATTCCGATAACAACATCGAAGAAGAATGGTCCAGTGACGAAGTATTTCTTGGCTTTTAAAATGAATAAATACTGAATTCATTCTTTTCATATCTAATTAATGAATGTCTGTAGAATTAATTAATAAATTTTAACTATTTTCTATCTTACTTTTCGTAAAAATCACCAATAAAATTATGAGGATACCCGGGCAGTAATTAATGTGCCGAAATTGTGGAAATATGGGGTCAAATGAAAATAGGAAGATTATGTACCCTCGGATAACACGCATCCTAATTTTTAACTCGAATATTTTAAAAAAAAGCATTATATGCGGGTATTTCCGGTATTTTTAATGTCTGGAATTTTAAAAATGCATTTTTAAATATAAAAACTTATGGAATAATATATCATGCATTTTATTTTACTAAGCTAAGTTAAATACCATGTATCTCCATAAGTGAAGGAAAATTTTTTTATGCCACATTAAAACTGAGATATGAATAACTTTAATAGTAGTAAGAAGTGATGAAGTAGAGTGAGTTCTTCACAAACTAGAATTGAGCAAATTTTCCTCATGGGCAACAACAATCATAACAACGCTTCGGAATAGGGATGGAGAACTACTTTTTTGATCGTATTTTTATGTTTCTCCTGTGGTAATATTTATTCAAACTTTCGAAATTGGTCTCCTATATGAAGTGTCATGGAAATAATAATATGTTACAAAACGAGATAAATTTATTGCAAAAATGTTATTGGAATAATATATATATAACAACTTACGGAAAAGGAAAGGTAAAATGAATATATGGATGTCAACAAGGTGTTGGGATGAGGAAACCCAGTGAGCACTCACCAATCAGACGACTTCAGGTTGGCGAGGCCCCGGGGATGTCGAAGCGACACACGTAAAATAACACAGAAACATCACAAACGTAAAGCTTTCCTGTGTTCACATCAAACCCACCAACAGCCTCCAATACCTCCACTTTGATAGCTGCCATCCTCTTCATACCAAAACCTCTATCCCCTATGCCCTTGCTCGTCGAGGATGGAGGCTTTGTTCCGATAGAGCATCCCTTCTAGAGTATTACTCTGTCCTCGAGGATGCTCTTCTCAAACGTGGTTACCCTCCAGTCTTGGTCCGCGAACAGATCCATAGGGCGATGACGCCTACCCACATTGGATCTCATCCTCACACACCCACTATTCCTGCATCTACCCCTCCACTCACTCTTACGACACTTTTCCATCCTGGTATCCACGAAGCTCTCAAAACAATCCTTCATGCTGCCCACCCAATTCTTACCTCTTCCTCCCATCAGTCCCTCTTTATCAACCTTTTTGCCAATCCTCCGCTCCTCTCCTTCCGCCGGCCCCCAAATCTGGGAAATATCTTGTGGAGGAAGGATCTTCCCACTTCTACCACGCTTCTTGCAATAGGTTCCCACCCCTGCAGAAAACCTCGCTGCCTCACTTGCCCTATCCACCTACCATCATCTTCTTTCTCGAGTCCCTCCACCAACATCACCTACCCCATCACCTCCAGAAGCAACTGCACCACCCGTAACGTCATTTACCTCCTTACCTGCACCCTTTGTCCCGCGTTTTACGTAGGCCTCACCAGCAATCCGTTAAACATCCGAATGAATGGTCACCGGAATAGCGTTTCTCTCAGACGCCCCCTCCCAGTTGCATTACATGCTAATACCCACAATGTTCCCTTTAATAGTTGCTACAATGTTAGGATTATTCGCGCTTTACCCTATGACACTCCTGCCCCCCTTCTCCGACACTGGGAACTAGCACATATCCATCTTCTCGACTCTTTCTCTCCGCCTGGCCTCAACCTCCGCTAACCCCATTAGCCCCCTTACAATGTTTCCTTGTTACTTTGTAACTATTCGGACTCTACCTCATCACACTCCCTCTTTATTGGCTATCCACCCCTCCTACTCCCCACCTCCTCCAATCATCAACCTTCCCACATCACCCTGTCATTCCCCGCCCAGTGTGTCACTTTACGTTACTCTTTCGCTGAAGAAGGGCTTAGGCCCGATAAGCTTGCGTGTGTTTTTGTGTTCGTGTGTTTTACGTGTCTCTTCGACGCCCCCAGCAGCCTGCCAGCTTGGTCCTCAACTTGGTGAGTGTCCGCTGGGCTTCCCTCAACATCTTGTTGCCACCCTCATCACTACCTTTTCTTTTCCTTTAGTTAATATATATATATATATATATATATATATATATATATATATATATTATATATATATATATATATGTGTGTGTGTATTATGTATAGACTTATATTTATATGTATACATTCGTATCTCGAGCTGGTGATAAGACTAGTAGTTTTAGTGTGAAATAAAAGAATATATTCAGCAGATGACAAGTGTTACATTGTCAAGTTTTCAATTGTAAGTGATGCTAGTGTGCTGCATTTCATAAAAAGTCATAGTTTTTTACTAGGGATGGGACATTCGAATCCCGCGAATCTTGAGAAGATTCGAAAACTCGAATCTTTGCGCTTTTTTCGTCATTTGAATCTTTCGAATCCTAACCTAAAAACCGTTAAACATTTTAACTCAAAACTTTGGAAAGATTAGTTTTATTGACATCCAATTGAAGCGTTCATTAAAAAAGAACGCGATTGTTGCAATTTTAGTGATACCTGGATCACCAATATCACCTCGTGGCGACCCAGAGCGAGTTCGAATGCTAGTTTTCTTAAATAAAAATCTCCATTGAAGATTTCTGCTCTTTTAGATTGTCCTAAAAGTGTTCAGTACTTTTATGAACTCTTAAAATAAACAAGTTTTTGATTTTTCTTAATTTTCTGGAGAGAATTTAGTGTTCCATGTTTAGTGTTTATCTATGTTAACTCTTGAAATAATCTCCCCCCCTCTACACTTGCTTTGATTTAAAAAGGTTTTGGAAAAATGTAAAAATTTGAACTGATACTCAAATATTTTTGTCAAATTTTGTTGAGGAAATGAACCTCAAGATTCAAGAGTTTTAATTATGTACTTCATTAACAAAATTTCATTTGTATCTTCTTAATAAATATAGGTGTATTTTTAAAAACTGTATTCTTAAATTTATTTTTCATTAAACGCAGATTTCAAATTTTGCTTTAATTAAAAACTGTTAATTTTAAGTAAAAGTTTTTTCTTTTTTCTTCTTATTATTATTCTTATATGAAGGATTCGAGGGATTCAAGAACCTTTTAGGATTCAGGTTCGGATTCGAGAAAATTTTGGATTCGTCCCACCTCTATTTTTTACATATAAATTAATAAATTTCTCTAAAATAAGTTCTGTATGGTGCTATTTTGTTTACATTGGCAGTTAGCTTAAATATCATTTCATAATATATCATATTTTTGGAAATATCTTGATTGTTTTTGTACATTTTAAAATTCTTTTTCCTGTCCTAATTGATCTTTTCGGCCATTACTGCTTAAGAGAGCATAAGAATCTTTCCGACTGTCAATTGCAATTTACAAAAAACTAATTTGGAAGGGCATTATTTTTTCCTAGCTGAATCGATAAAGAATAAAGGAAAGGAAAGGAAGCAATAAAGAAGTTTTCAAGCAAATCTATGTTAACTGAATTTTCAGGCAACCTCCGTAAGAATATCATTTAGCCACTGGATATTTCATTTTTCCCAGGCACACTGTTGTTGAGGGCTTTTTTCTCGATTTCAGGATTAGGGCTCTTTCCATATTTTTTGAGCTTTTCAGCTCATGTTATTGGAAACCCCTTTCTGTTTAACTTCCCCCTATTTTTTCTATAAACAGCAAATGCATTGAGCATTGTCATGTCCAATTATCCCCATAGTCTTCTCATTATCCAACTTACTGGACTTCACTGAGCTCAACTTATTTCTCTCCCTCGCCTTCCTACTAATATGCATTCACTCCTTTCCTCCAATGATGGTTCGTTCCACTATCCCTTTCATTATCCTTCTCCAACTCACCCTCCCCCACCTAACCATTATACCTATTACTATAAATTGCTACAGGCTTTGAGTTTACTTCACCTGTTGATGTTGCATTGTAAAGAAACATAGGTCACTTTTAATAGAGTTGATGTGGAATTACCAAATAAGTCTCTTTATTTTTACTTTATGTGTGTCCTTATACTTTTGAAATTCCTCTTTATTTTTATGCAGCCGGACACAGTTCCTCAGGCAGTCATTTCCCTATTGGGCACATCAGGACAAGGAGGAGGGAGTATTGTTTGGGAAGCACCTGAATCCGAAACAGGTCATCCCCATAGCTTGGCAGTGGCTGGGCCAGACAGGGTGCACTTTGTTAGAGGAGATACGAAAGATGAAACCAGAGCATGGCTGACTTCATTACTTGCAGTTGCATCACCAGTACCTTCTCAAGGGGCAACCAGGGTCAGACAGGCAAGTTGTATCCATAAAGTAGCCAACTTAATGGCATTATTTTCTTAAGGTAATGAAATATGTTTAGAAGCTAGTGTACGTGGCCATCGTATGTCAGGCTGCAATTTACATATATGGAGAATTTTATTTGCAGCCTCAATCTACTTTCTAATATTACTTATAATTCTATCATCATATTAAACAAGTTAGGAAAGTGTACAGTGTATCACAAATAGGCGTGTTTCATGTAATGGAGTATTTGAAACTAAACAACATACAGTGAAAGCCCATATTTACGTTATCAGAATCCATATTTTCCCTCAATTTATGTGATTTAATTTCAGTTCCGTTAATTTTCTTATCGTTATAATGTAATTAATTCCCACAAAACATGTCTTTGAAAGAATGAATTTCTCTCTATTTCCACTTTATTCGATTGCTATTTCCAGTAGATATTCGTTTTTATTAGATTTTTTAGGGTGTTTTCTTGAAAGAAAAAATGTGCTTATGTGATCACTCTGTCCGTCTGTCGACAATCAACTTTTTTGACTTAAGAGATTTAAAAAATTCTTTTTGATTTTAATAGCTCTTATCAATCTTTGTATTTTCCATCAATTGGGTTTTCCATGTAATTCATAGATTTTCCGCTGGGCGGCTCCAAAATCAGGAAAATCTAAATTTCCAAATGGTATTTTTGCCAAACTACTGGAATTATTTGGAAAATTCTTTTTGACTTATAATATATAGCTCTTATTAATCTACGAGTTTTCCAATGATTGGATTTTCCAAGTAGTTCATAGATTTTCCATTCAAAACTTTGAAATGGTATTTTAGACAAATTATTGAAGCTAAAGGAGTAAAGTTTTCACAGATGGGAAGGTCTAATGAGGAACTACATTCTAACATTACAGTCTGTCCTCTCTCCAGAGGGGGAGGCAAACCAGAATCCTGGGAATTTTTAAGAAAACGTGATTCCATCTTTCAATTTATGATGATATCTTACTAGTTTATTGCTATTTATGGTAGGCATATTTGTTTTTCTCAAATTACCAGATCACTAGTTGTGAATCAAACCTGTCGTGAATCATGAATTTCCCAAAGTTTATAAAGTGACGAACTTGGTTCATCAGCATACACTAGCAGTGGAAAATATAAAAATGGATAGACAGAAAGAAACTTTCAATTGAAGAAAAACTATGCATTATAGATGGGTGGATCTAGGTGTATAGCTTGGGGGGGGGGGGGTAATTATAAAACAAATATGTTTGCTGACACCTATTAATGAAAAATAAATCCATCTCATTATAATAAATATACAGCGATATTATACCCTGCTTAGATAATTGTAAAATATTTCTAGAATGCCTATAATATAAAATAAATTAATTGAGTAAATATGTTAATGAAGATTTATCATCTCTCTGAGGGGAGTAATTACCCTGTTACCCCCCTTTTATATCCACCATAGATTATAGAACAAGTTGATGTACATGTTCGAATGCATTGCATTGGCCGAAAAACTTTCTTTACCCATCTCTACCATCAGTACAATAGTAAAAAGGAGGGAAACAATTCCTATGCCATACATTAAGAAATAGATTGTCTCACAAAGGCAGAGGGAGAGTAAGAAATAAAAGGAAGGTTGAATAAAAATAAAGGAAAGAAATTAATGCTCAGTTTTCAGAGAGCGAAGGAGCCCACTTTTGACAGATACTCCAATACAAAAGTCGAGTGTCTCCTGCCTGCAACACAGCATATGGGCACAAACAAACATGTGACTGAGAGACACATGATTGAAAAATAAAACCAGAGAAAAATTAAAATAAGAAATAAAAAAAAAAAATAATATGTATAAAACAAGAGAGGGATAACAGCAAACACTCCAAATATTGCACGTTTTATACTAATATACGCATTTCAAGAGATAAGCTCTCATTATTAGGTGATGTAATATATATGCACATACATATATGTAAACAGCTTGTCCACCACGTTTCAAATATGTCTCTTGTTGTTCATGTAGAAGTACTGTACTGGAAGCTTGTTCATATTGTTTTTCAAAGTTCTGGGTGACTTATATTTTCCAATAACAGTGGGAGGAAGTTGATCATTGCCTGATGCATTAGCAGTGGTGCCCAAACTATGGCCCACGAACCACGTCCAGCCCTCCGACTGTCTTCATCTGGCTCGTCATGAGTTTAACAATGTAGCAAAATTAAAATAGAAAATTATAAAAACAATATATTTTATCTTTACCCATATTTTCCCATACTAGATAAATACATTTAAAACAGATCAGGTAATATTGACCCTCAATTAAACCTTTGAGTTTCCTTAAATTATTCTTCAATTCTATTTTCCACTGGGTGTGGCCTGCGAAGAGGGCAGAAGTAAGTTATGTTGCCTGCAATGAGTGCAGCAATCAGTTATGTGGCCCTCGAGCCGAAAAGTTTGGGCACCACTGCATTAGCACACCACATGACTGTCATCCTGTCTGCTTATTTTATAACCGTGATTTTCTCTCGTTGGATGAGGCTAAAGTTCAGGTTGGCATTGCTCGGCTATATAATTGTTTCATCTGCATTATAAATTGGTGTTGCTAAACTTCTTTCCTATGTGAGTTTATCAAATTCATCATAGAACTCCACAGCAGCCACATTGTCACCACTTAGTTGTTCTCCTTGTATCTTAAGCTCTCTGATCCCATGTCTCTCTTTGAACCTTTTTAGCCCTACAGTTGAAGCTTCAAATGTCCCTTCAAAACAGGTAACCCTCGGTTTGTGCCGGGGTTGCGTTCCTGGAGGAAATGTCGCAATTGGAATCTGCGTAAATGGAAACCATTTTATAATGGAAGACAAGGGGGAAGTCAATGAATTATGTTCCAGGCACCCAAAAGTTGACATAAACAATATAATGTTGTTAAATTTAAAGCTCTGAAATAATGATTATGAATGTAAAAACAGTATAATCAAGTACATACAGATAGATTAAATAAAATTATGTTAATTTAATTTAAAAAATATGCCTGCCTGCAGCGGCATTAGTTCTCTGACAAAGTTCCTGGTTTAGGATTGTCACGATTTTTGAGGAAAACATGCAGTGTTGACTGTCGGGATTTCCTCTTCCTTTCTTTCTCAATCTCATAATTAGTGCTCATGGATGCCATGATGCTCCTCTTCACTGTGGCACTCTGCTCCCAGTCATGGTCAATCTCACAGAGCTCTTCAGTGAGGTTCTCCATGACTGAAAGGATGCGGCACAGATCGCTTGTCTTCATTTCTCTTATAGGAAGCTCTTCATCCTCTCCTTCCTCCTTCCGTTGGCTTAGTTGTGTGGACAAGGAGCCAGTATGACTTTGTCCTAGCAAATTATGAGAGGCGTCGTGTGGAGTGACACAATTTCTATTTAGCCATTTCTTCGTCGCGAGTAAATTTCTCACTCATTTTTCTTAATATAAATCACTTCTGTCAATGTAAATATGCACCAGTCGCAACAGTGGCTGCAGGCTGACTGATCAAGTCAGTAGTCACTGCAGCCGACGTCAGCAACCTAGAGGGACGAAAGAATTTTGAAATTTTGAATTCTTTTTTAATTCAAATATCAAAATCTGCGTTATTGTGAATCGGCGCAATTGGAACCGGTGAAAACAAAGGGTTACTTGTACATGGCTTTTCAAAGAAAACATTTGCTTGATGCATACGCCATCTATAGAAAATTACAAAAATGGTCAAGGAAATTTTAAAACATTCAATAATGGTATTTTTCTACATTGAATTTTAAAAACCATGAAATCCCTCGCCTTCTGCATCAGACTCATAGAATTTGTCAAATTCATCCTCTGGATCAGATGTTATGATATCGAGCTCATTGTCATCCGTAATAAATGAAGATCAGATATAGATATTAAACAGACATTCCACATCTTTTGATATAAAATTAATTAGAAGGTTAACAGTTATTATTTTGTCATGACCACTTAGGTGATTATAAGATTTTTTGAGTGAAAAAGTATATATTTATATAAAAGTAAGTATATAAAATTAAATTTTAGATGTAAAGGTATTTTTATAAAAATGACAGTGACCATCTAATGAAAGAAATTTATTTCTTTAGGCAAGACACAAAAGGAATGCAACTTTTCCTGGAGGCAGATCAAATCCATTGTCTATGGGTGTTGCTCAGAGAGGTAGGCATGTGTTTGCTTGGATAAAAACCCCAGAGCAGCTGATCCCAACATTTTTTTTCATGTACCACTTACAACAATTTATGGCTTCTGTAACACATCTCAATAATAGAAATTTATTAAGTATTTTTTATTGTGGCAGTACTAAAGATGAACAAAAGAATTTATGAAATATAAAGCCATATGTAAAAAATTATTTGCATAAAATAATAGGCGTACCTTAATTTGGGAACTGCCGCTCTAGAGTAGGGGATTCAACTGGAGGTATGTATACTCCTGGGGTGTGGAGAATTTTACAAGGTATGCAAAAATATTAAAGAATAATTTTTCTACTTGAGTACTTATGTTTTGGTGAATGACTTCTGAATCATAGGCCAAAATTTTACAGTTATGAATAACATAAAATCTACTGGGTTAATTTTTACTTACAAAGAGGAATTAAGATAGAAAATTACTTCTTGTATCACAATAAGTAAATTATTGAGATTTCGGTAGGTCTTTTTTCACACAAGAAGTCGCAAACAATTGAAAACCTTAGGACTACCAAGGTATTTTCACTCCCATGTACTAACATGCTTCAGAGGCACCCTATCTAAGATATAATATAAAGTCATAATAATTTTTTATACATGCTGTAATATGTATAAAGATATTATAGGAGTATAAATATACAATTTTAATAATTAATCTGGCAATATTAGGTTGTAACATAAGTAATGTCAGTTTTTTAACAATTTTGTAAAAGGAAGAATTAGCTTTATTTACTTGAAAATTAATCAACAACATAGTCACCCTCTTCTTCGATAACATAGTTCCATCTATATGGCAGTTTTTCAATGCCTTGCTCTCAGCAGCTAGTCAGCTTTGAGTCAAAGAATGCACTGAGGTCAGAAGTGACCTCATCAAAGTTCCTGTATTGTTTTTCATTTAGATGATGTTTTAGGGATCAAAACAGATTAAAGTTGGATGGCACAATATCAGCTAAGTATGGAGAGTGTGGTAGGACTTCCCATTTGAAATCTTGGATTTTCTGCCATGTCACCTTTGCAACATGGGGTCATGCATTGTCATGCTGAAGATTGACACCCTTCTTATTCACCAGAGCAGGACACTTTTGGAGCGAAGCTTGACATAAATGCACTAATTGTTGACAGTAAAGCTCAGAGGTGATATTCTGATTTGAATCCAGAAGCTCAAAATGAATTACACCTCTTATATTCTACCAAATGAACAGCATGATCTTATTAGGGTGCAGACTGCCTTTTTGGATGGGTTTTGGGCTCTGGCCCAGCCCCAGCCACTGCCTCTTCCATCGCATGTTCTCATTCAGTACCTGATTCTCATCTCCAATCACAATTTGCTCCAGAAATGGCTCACAGGATTGTTGAGCATGTAGGAAAGTGCATACTAAGACACGTTGCAGTAGGTTGTCTTTCGACAGTTGATGTGGGACCCATACACCATGCTTACTGACTTTGCCAAGCTTCTGAAAGTGTCTGCAAACAGTCATTTGTGAATAATTGTGCTTCTCGGTCATTTATCCAGTAGTTGGACATGGATCTGGTTCCACGAGAACTCAGAGGGCATCGATGTTGAAGTCAACTGGTCATCCTGATCGGGCAAACTGGTGGAAAGAAAAGTCCAGTGGCACGCTCGCAAGTGGCTATGAGGGGCTGTGTATGTGCATTTATACCTGGAAGGAGGGCAGGGTGAGGGACATACGAGGTGCTACCCAAAAGTTCCGGGAATTCGAATAGTGGACGCGAACCGCTTGTAGTATGGCCACTCGCCACTAGGTAGTGCTGGCAGTATCCTTTGTGAATAAGTGTACAATGTGGCGGCTAGCTGAGTGCATGTGTTTGCAAGTTCTGTGCATTTTTGTAATGTCATGTTTGAGTAGTCCTGCGAATTTGTTTCAAACTGAAATGGCTGATGTTAAGGAGCAAAGAATTTGCATCAAATTCTGCTTCAAACTCGGCAAAACGGCAGCAGAAACACACAGAATGCTTAAACAAGCATTTGTTGATGATGCTTTAAGCAAAATGTTCCTTTGGTACAAACGTTTCAAGGACGGACGGACGTCTGTCGACGACGATGAGCATTCTGGTCGACTGTCGACAAGCACAACTCCGGAAAACGTTGCAAAAGTGCATGAGGCTATCCTGGCAGACCGAAGGTGAACAATCCATGACGTCTGTGACATCATCGGACTGTCGTACAGGACATGGCAATGCATTTTGTCGGAGGATTTGAACATGAGATGCATTGCTGCAAAATTTGTTCCGAGACTGCTGAGCAACAACCATAAAGACCATCGTGTTGCTGTCTTCAAAATGAAGTTAGAGATGACCCCAACTTCATCTCCAAGATCATAACTGGTGATGAATCTTGGGTTTATGGGAATAACTTTGAAACAGAAAAAATTCTGCTATGACCGGGAATCGAACCCGGGTCTTCCACTTGGCGGGCGGATATTCTACCACTGAACTGAATATCCGCCTGGCAAGTGGAAGACCCGGGTTCGATTCCCGGTCATAGCAGAATTTTTTCTGTTTCAAAGTTATTCCCAAAATTACAGCTTATGCCTTTCTGCATAGTTTCTATTATTCCATCAATTTCTTGGGTTTATGGTTATGACCCTGAGACAAAGCAGCAGTCGTCACAGTGGAAGTCGCCAAATTCACTGTGGCCGAAAAAAGCACGTCAATTTCGCAGCAACGTCAAGTCCATGCTGATCATTTTTTTAACGTTGACGGGATCGTCCTCAAAGAATTCCTCCCACCCAGTCAAACTTTCAATGGAAAGTTTTACTGCAATGTTTTGAAGTGGCTAAGGGAGAATGTCCGACGCAAACGCCCAGACAAGTGGCGCAACAATGACTGGGTGCTCCACCATGACAATGAGCCCGCCCACACGTCACTCGTTATTGGGCAGTTCCTGGCTTCCAAAAACATGAGTCATCCTCCACCCCCGTACTCTCCTGACCTCACCCCCTGCGACTTTTTCCTGTTCCCCAAAATGAAACTCCAGCTGAAAGGGCAACATTTTGACATGTTTGAGGAGATCCGGGCAAAATCGCAAGAGGTGCTTAACACGCTCACACTTGCGGACTTCCAAAGATGCTTTGCATCATGGAAAAAATGCTGGGAACACTGTTTAAAGCCCAAGGGGACTACTTTGAAGGGAACAGTGGAAATTAGGACTTAGCGTAAGTAATTCTTTTTTACGCACAAATTCCCGGAACTTTTGGGTAGCACTTCATAAGTATAAATGCACATGCACAGCCCCTCATAGCTGCTTGAGAGCATGCCACTGGACTCTTCTTTACACCAGTTTGCTTGCTCTAAAGTCCATAGCCCAGGGGTGGGGAACCGGCGGCCTTAAGGTCGCATGCAGCCTTTTGTGATACTCAGTGCGGCCTTTTGCATATTTGTCTAAACATACTTAAACTTGTACATGATTTTAGCATGAAAGTTACAGAAAGAACAAACAAAAGATGTATTTTGCATCAGCAGAATCTTTGCGCCAAATCTACTGTTTTAAATTACACATTACATATAGTTATTGGTATTGTGAACTACATTTGAGCAAATGCTTCACGGCATCACCAGTTTTGCACCATGCTTCAATATGACAATGAAACATTTAGTGTAGATCTTCCATATCATTCTAAAGTGTGCTGACTGTCACAAGGTCAAGTACTAGAAATACATTTAGCTTTGCAGAAACAAGTCACGAGCTTTTTCAAAGAACAATGAATTTTTGAAGAAAGATTTCTGCAGAAATGTTGCATTTTTCTGTGATTTAATGTCAAAACAAAATCATTTGATTTGTTTTAGACTCCTTGATTAAATAATACAATAACAGATTTAAAGATTTTGAGAAAGATGATGCCACACTGAGGTTAGCTTTTCAGCCACATCTGGTTGATGTCTTGAATGCACCTGAGGATTTGCAGATGGAGTTGATTGAGTTGATAACATTCTGAAGCCTCTATTAAACAGTAAAAAGGATCCCATTGAAATATGAAAGAATACTGTTGAATACCCATGACTGCGTCAATATGCTTGTCATTTACTCTCTTGTTTTGGCACAGCCTATTGTTGTGAATCAACATTTTCACATATGGCTCAAATCAATACGTGCCTGAAATCACAGATAGCAAACACCCACCTGGAAGACCAATTGAAGCCAAAGACAATAATGCTGGAACCAAATATCAAGTTCTTAGCTCACAACGAACATTCACAAAAAAGTCATTAAATAGTGTTTGCCTTCTTATTTTTATGAATGTGATTGAATGCAACATTTTATTTAAAAGTCCTTAATTTGTTTTAACTTTTGTAGAGTTTATTAATATATTAGTAAATATGAAAAATAGACATTTTTTCCTTTAGATAAAAAAGTCATTATATTATGTTAAAGCCTTCAAAGTTTTTAAAAATTTTAGTAAATCTGAAGAACTGAAATCTGTATTCATTAAATTAAAAAGCCATTAAATTGTGTTTGCCTCTTGATTACATATTTCAATTTTGATATATGTGAATGTATGCAACGTGCATCGCAATGTGTGGCCTGATGAGGTCTCCGTTAAGTAACATTTGGCCTTCCAATGAAAAAAGGTTCCCCACCCCTGCCCTACCCCATGATGATGGTTACGTCGTAACCGAAATACATATCAGCTTTTTATCCTGTTTTTATCCTAATTGACTGGCTTCGGAGATTTTCCTTCACTTTACAATGTGGACAATTGTTTTCTATAAATCTCTGGACAATGTAATTAACTATCAAAACTTTTGGGATTTTTTTACAGAGAAATAGATGAAAAAAAAGCTGAGGGGCTCGGAGGTCCCCCTTGGTAGTTCTAGGGTTAATTATATATTTTTTAAAGTGTATCACATAATTTTTATTAATGGCATTTATATATATTAGTAATGTATTATAATACAAAATTTGAGTTTTTATCCTCTTCATTTTAAAAGATGCTAGTGGATATGGACTATTCAAAACTGCCTAAAGGGGTAACCCATCAAGATATGGTTGAAACCCCCTGTTCTAGAGCAGTGGGTCTGAAACTTTCAATTGTCGCAACCCTCTTTTAATTGAAAACTGGGAAAATAAGAAACTTTTTTGAAAATTTCTTCATTTTATGTTACTATAAATAATTTTTATCACACTGTGATAAAAAAGGTATTGTTATTTTTTGATCATTTTGAGAATTGTCACATTAATATGTTCGACTTTTCAAATTTTATTTGAAATTGAAATTCGTTCTTTATCTAATTCAAGCTTAAAATTTAATGCATTCTTTTCTGCTGTTAAATACTTTTAAGTTATAGTTTAAACATTGGAAAGTAATTACATATTTATTAACAATTTTCTCTTATCAACCTTATGTATTTAGTGATTTCAGGAACGACTGTTGTAAGTGGACAGCATTCCCCAGTCCTCCGTCAACGTTTCAATAGTTGTATTTCTCCTCTGCATCATGCTCTGCCATTGGAAGCTAATGAAGAGGACATTGTTTCCACACACCATCTTCATTCCAGTCCAATTTGTAAAACATCATCTTCTACCACTATTTCATCTGCTGGATCTTCTGATGTGTTGCTGGCGAATAGCAGCACAGATGATACCTCTTTATCAGGTTGTCATTCTATGTTGAGACTTCAAGTTACTGGAGAAACACCTGTTCCAAGATCTTACTTTATTGGTGTTGATTCATCATCAGCGTATTGCAAAGAGGTTGAACCATCAGATATATTTTTAAGACCTGTGCAGTGCCATTCAACTCCCAACGAAAGGTTAGCCCAAGCTCATTTATATTCTTGGTTAGTCTATGATAAGGCAATTAGCCATTTATAGTTTATTATTATATATACTAGAAAATTTCCAGCCTTATGGGGCCATCAACTCCTAGCTCCTGCAGAGGGCTTGGAGGCCTTCCACCCCATTTGGTTAACTTTTAGCTTATAATTATAATCTTTATGCAGTAGTAAAAGGATTGCAGAAATGACTTGCTAATCTTACAATATTTCTTTATAGATCACATTATCTGTGTATTTTCCATCTTTGCCCAGATGTAATGCTTTATGAGCCAGAATCTTGAAGGCTTTTCTGGATCCAACACGGGAGTTTCCTAAATAATATTGGCCGTGACTAAACATGCTAGAATGCAAGAAGATTCTAATTTTTCCAATGTTTGTTCTAAATAATAATTCCCAAGAAAATATATTTCTTTGAGATAGTCAAAAGAAAATAATTATATTTCGATTGATTCCTAATAATTGTGGTTACATGACACTGTTTGCCGTAAATATAAATGCTTTTTTAGATTTTGTATTGTTAAGTGTTAGTTTGTTACAATTGCCCGTCAAATATGATGGGTATGCGTGAATTAAGTACTACGTTAAAAAAATTTATGAAACCAATACTCATCTGCACTAAAAAGCAAACTATAAACATAAAATTCACATAATTGAATGCTGCAGAAAGTAAAAATAGATATGGGCAAATAATTGTTGTGCCAAAGAAATGTTAATGAAGATTTATTTCGTTCCGGTTGATTTGATGTTTGATTATGATGGGATTATGATCACTTTTTTGTGTCAGACCAGAACAATGAACTAGATTATTTTGAGGCATTTTTTGACAGTGAACTAGTGAATTACATTGTGAGTGAAATAAATAGATATGCTGTGGAATTAATTGATGCCCAGTCACTGTCGCCACATTTGCGAATGCATCGCTGGAAAGAATGTACTGCAAATGAAATTTTTGTTTCTTGGACTAATTCTGCATTTGTCTCATGTGAAGAAACATTCCATACCTGGGTACTGGTCAAGAAATACCATTATTTACACCCCTATTGTTAGTAAATATACGTCTAGGGATAGATTTAAAGCAATTCTCCGGTTTCTCCATTTCGCAGACAACCAAAACTCCATTGCAGAAGATCACCTGCATAAAATTAATTATATATTTGTGTGTCTGTAGGACATTTTTTTAACCCATTTCAGAAAGTTGTAATAGATCAGTCTCTAATGTTGTTGAAAGGGAGACTCACCTTAAAGCAGTACATCCCAATGAAACGACACAGGTTTGGAGTAAAGTTTTTTGTGTTATGCGATTGCAAAACTGGTGTAGTAATTGACATGATACCTTACATGGGAAAAACAACAGATATTCGTAAAGGAGGAAGTTTAGGATTTTCTGGCGCTGTTGTTCAGAAAATGATGTATAAGTATTTGGGTAAGGGACATATCCTGTACACAGACAATTGGTACAGTAGTCCACTATTATGTGAATATTTATTATAAAATAATATGGGGTTATGTGCTATGGCAAGGGCCAATAGAAAAGGCATGCCAATTTTCCCAAAGAAAGTCACCAAGGATTTTGACTTTGAGATGGCATCATAAACGCGAGGTCACCATGCTTACAACTATTCACAAAGGGACACTGGTGGACAGTGGTAAGAGGGATTACAAGAAGCAGCAAAATATAAAGAAGCCAGATGCTGTTTTAGATTATACGACAAACATGCACTTGGTAGATAAATCAGATATACAGATTGGAAATGTTGAGTGTGTGAGGAAAACTGAAGCAGTACAAGAAAACTTATTTTGTTTAGTTAACGTAACAGTATTGAATGTGTACAACTTTTAGTTGATGAAAATGGGTGAAAAAGTTTCATTGAAACTCTTTTGTTGTGGTGTCATCTCTAAAATACTCGAGAAATACAGGATACTCACCCAATGTCACCCCGGCCGAGCACTTGAAACCACTTTTGCTCCAGACCAACTTATAGTAAAAGACGTATTTTTACGCCACTACCCTGAGTTTCTTCCACCCACTGAAAAGAGGGCTAAGCCTCAGCAAGAGTGCCATGTGTGCATGCACACTGAAAATAGGAAAAGGGAACTCGTGATGACATGGTGCAAGGAATGTGGTGTGGGGTTGTGTATTGGAGAGTGCTTTCGTGATTTTCACACAAAATTGAAATTTTAAAGAAATGTTTATTGAATCTTTATATAGTAAAACCCCTTATTTACACTTTTCTAGGAACCTGGGGAAAAAAGTGTAAATTGTGGGAAAGTACAAAATGAGAGAAAAGGAAAAATAGGTAAACTGATTTTACTTTTAAACTCGCTCATTTGTTACAGTAAGACTAACAATCAAATCAGTGTTAAAGAGATAAGTTTATAAAGAGTATCTATTTATTCATTAACTTAACCAGCACACTTTTTTAATAATAATAATATTAAAATATATGCCCAATTAAAATGTTAGTATAGTATGCTTGGGTTTCCATTACTGTCCCCACCTTACATTTGTCTGGAAAATTGTACAGGGAGCAAAGGGAAGGGGTCACATCTCCATGACTTGTCCTCGGGTGAAGGAGAACCTAGCTATGCCACTGGCCCAGCCTTTAAACACATTCAATCATCAATGGCTTTCTCATATTTTTATGTACCTCATACTAGAGGTTTCTATTAAAGGATTTTTTCAATAAATAACTCTAAGTTCATTGCACCAGAAATACGATGTCCTCACAGCATCCAGTGTTTTTTGTATGTGCTATCAACCATTCATTTCTGCAAGAAATGTGGCACTTACCCATAACAGAACAATTTGATCTAAAAAATTATACTTAATAACATTTGTGTATTTATTTGTTGTACTAAATGACTTGTAAGTGGAAAAACACCACTCAAAAAATAACAATTTTGTAATCACCGTTTCACCATTATGTAATCACCATTTTCTCATGGATTAAACCCTTAAGCTGAGGAAATATAAATTACCCTACGTGATTAAAATACATTTTATTGATACTACTTCCTTCCCTTATACCTCTGTTTTAATTATGGTCGGAATCACTCTGAATGTCTTTTGTCGTCCGAAATCTAATAACTCGTGTAGAAGGGATTTAAGGAGACAATGACTTGGGTGTGCAGTGGTGCCTTAAGTCTGGAGCATGTTTTAAAATTTGTAAATGTCGTAAGTCTGGAGCATCGTAAGTCTTAAGTCGAGGACTGACTGTATTTCCGCATCTAGGTGCACTGTTTATGCTCTGTTAATGTGATTTACGTATGAGGTTTTGAAGTTTTCACCCAAAAAAGTTCATATTTCCATCTCTAAGTATGCTGTTCCTGAATATTATCTGTTGTAGGTCTACCATGATCAAAATAACATTTTGGGTGTACAGTGGATATGGCCTAATCCCTTACTCCATTTGGCACCCTCCCCTCTTGCCCTTCCTTACCGCATGGGGTATCGCTGTCTCAGTCCTTTTCTAACTACGCTGTTACCAAATATTTGCAAAACTTCATCTAGGCAGTCAACTGTAAACAGTGAGAACTGACAACCTAAGGAGGAGAATAATGGGCTAGCAGCGGGGTGGGAGAAGTCAAGATGACAGAGGGAACTTTCCATCTCTGCACGGCTGAAATCTGCGCATACCACAGACCTATAACGCGAGTGCTGTTCTAAAAAGAAAGAGTTCATATTTCTGCCTCCAGGGGCAGTTTCTACTTTGTCACCGTTTTCGAAATCTTCGCCCAAAAGAGTTTGTAGTTTTTTGCAAAGCTAAACCGAAAAATGTTAAAAACTGTTGGGAATCGCATGCTAAATTGTTTTTAAAACATGATGGAAAAGTATACTCCAATATACAGAGATTTCAAAGGCATTCTTAATGGGAAATACATATGAAACGGTATCGAAAGGTTAGTCAATTCTCAAATTTTTATCCTTGAAACTCTTAAGTCGTAATTATATGGTCTCGGGGATTATCTTGTAGTAAATGTTGTTCTCTATCAGTGGCGGCTCGTAGCTAAAATTAGTGGGGGTGCTGCTCCAGAAAATTTTTAGCCTTTGTTTTAAAATTGTGTAAAAGGAAAAAAACATGTATAAAAAGAAAATTTATTCAGGAACTTGATAAAATCTTAACAAAAAAAACCAAACATTTTTTACTTACTTTAACTTAAATTGTTACAGTTCAAGCTTGATCTATTCATTTAAAAATGAAATCCATTCTTCTTGTTTTAATTTGCGCAAAAAGTTCAATAATTTTCTCCTTGATCTCTGGATGACAATTGAGGAAATTTTTCTCCATTGAAAGTACTGCAAGCGCATTTAGTCTTTCCGAATTCATAGTGCTTCTTAAAAAAGTTTTTATTCTTTTCAATGTTGAAAAGCAGCGCTCTGCCTCTGATGTAGTCATGGGAATTGTCAAGAGGATTTTTATCAGTTTCGTAATTTCACTAAAAACATCATCTAGATTATTTTCCAAGATAAATTTCAGCAGCTCAATTAATTTGCAATATTCATGAATATCAGTCCTACAATAGAATACTTTTAGTTCAGTTTCAAGCTTTTCTTTGTCAATCATGGGATAAGCTTCAGTGGTCAGTACTATCTCTTTTGTGGGATGTTCATTCTTAAATCTAGTGAAGCATTTCTTGTTGAACAATTTAGCAGCTACTAAGTGTTTAGTGGAAGAATATATGCCCATTATATCAACACATATATAGTCACACACTTCCTTAGCTTCTGTCATGAGTGTCTTTGAAGGATTCTCACTATACTTTGAGTTTCTCAATTCTAAAATAGCAGTTTTGAAATTTGTTATATATTCATATATTCATTAACTTTAAACACACAAATTTCTCGAGATTGCATTTGGTTGTAAATTATTTCAACATGAGGCATAATCTGATGAAAAAGCTCTAACCAAAACTTGAAATTATCATCATTCAGGTATTTTAAAATTACTGTTGCTTCTGCAATGGTTTGATCTGCATTTGATGTTGACTGACTGACTTTTCCGTTGGTACCATTCAGAATTAAAGCTACGAATATATTTCTTGTTGTTGCTTTTGCCTGGCTGAGATATTAGAATATCGGGTGTTGAACGACCTCTTTTCTTAACTGTAACTTTCTCATGGAGAGATAGCTTTGAAAACTTATGCTGTTGAAGTTCACTTACAGTCACAGAACTTATTTCTTGGGGATGAAAGGCCATGGTTCAAGTTTTCTGTTAAATAAAAGAACCGAAAAAAAATGAATCAAATAGAATAGCTGGAAGCAGAATAATAATCTAATTCTACACTCTTCTACACTTTATCACATTCAAGAATATGGTACACGGTTTTTAAGCACAACACACGCTGAGTAAAAAAAAACTTCCTTCCACCATCACGCCAGAGCCGATACTGCGAGAGCAACAGTGCTCTCTCTACCTGGCAGTCCCGCCTTCCTCCCCACCCCCCCCCTCCTATGTGCGCATGTGCACAACAGTCAAACACCACGTCGCTGGCACTGTGAAGCGCACAGTTCCATACAAAGATTTTTGTATCTTTTTCATAAACTGGGGGATGGCTACTGAAGTACTGACATTAAGCTTAAGGAATATATATTGTACTACAAAAATAAAGAAAGAATGAAAGAAAAAAGGACTCATTATATTAAATGTTATCAATAATATCAAGTGGAAATAGGGGGTGCTGCAGTTCCGCAGTGCCTATACACGAGCCGCCACTGTTCTCTATCCAAATAAACATTTTTATCTATACCTCACAGATAATATAAAAGCATGGGAGAGAAAAATTATGGATTTTTAATTGTTGTTTACTGAGAGAACCATCTTTGCAATCGATCTAAACAAAATATGAGATGTTTGGGATTTTCTCAAATTTTTATCTCCGAAGCCATAACTCATAATTATTTGGTCTCAGGGACTATCTTGTTGTAAATGTTCTCTATCCGAATAAATTTTCTAAACTATTCCTCACAGATCATATAAAGGCATGGGATAGAAAAACATGGATTTTAATTGTTGTTTGCTGAGAGAATGGCCTTAGAGATCGATGTAAACAAAATATGTGATGTTTTGCTTGGGATTTTCTCGACTTTTTATCTCTGAAACCATAACTTGTAATTATGTGGTGTCACGGACTTTCTTGTAGTAAATGTTGTTCTCTATCTGAATAAATTTTTTAATCTATACCTTACAGATCATATAAGAGCTAGGGAGACAAAAGTTTGTTATTTCATTGTTGCATGCCATTCAACGAGATACGAGTATAAGTTTATTAAAGTAATTATTTAAGTAGTGATGGACATTGTCATTCTTTTTGTGAATTTGTTCCTTTTTGTATCGTTCCACAGCTGGAATGATACGAAGGATTCATTCCTTTCATTCAATTGGCACACACATGAACTTGATTAAATGTAGGATTTTCTGTGATATGTTGGAAAACTGTTTGTTGTTATGATTTTTTGACATTTTGTTCATAATAATTGTATTAATAACATATTTGTTAATAGCAATACTAAACGACATGAACGTAGGTGGTCTTGGGGTCAGAATCCCCCAAAATTTTCGAACGAACTTTAAAAATTCGACTAAATAATCTAAGTCACTGCATTGGGTAATTGCTAGGTAGCTAAATTAAACTAGATAGTGTTTAGTTTCATTCTGAAAAACTTTCCAAAAACATATTCCAAATTATACTTCTTTTGCGCTCCATTTATTGGTATGAAGCAGAAAAATTACTTTTTCCAGCAAGGCCAATGCAATACTTTTTGTTGCTGATAGCCTTCCTATATTTCTCTCTCTCACGTTTCAAATGGTAAAAACCTTTGGTGGAAGAATTTTAAAAAATTTAGAATTAAAATTAATTCTTAATAAATTATTATATTATTAATATTAAGAAATTAAACAATTTTTGTGGAAGAATGGCAAAAATCTTGGACAAAATATATTTCCTCCGAAACAACAAATTATTATAAATTATGTTGCTGAAAGTGTGGTTGTTTCTCGTCTATTAATATCCCATGCAATCATAATATCCCTTTATTCACAATTATTTCCAAGTACAAAGTCAAATCTTGCAATCCCAATAAATAATTAAAAAACATTTTGTTGTACTGCGAAAAGAACAGATTAGATTAAAATCTGTCCAGCGGTTTAGGAGATGAAAGTTACGACAGACAGATGGACGGATGGACCAGACGTGCCCTAAAGGCATTCCGCTATTGCTGCTTTGCTGGTAAAGAACGCCTACAAATTGAAATTCTAGTGTAAAATGATGCGAATAGTGGGAAAACTTAAAATGAAATAATGTAAATACAGGGTTTTATTTACATTGGAATCATAGGAAAATTGATGGGACCCATATAAAATGTTGTAAATAGTGGAAAAACATACATTCTGATAATGTAAATATGAGGTTTTACTGTATATGATTTTTTGTGTCAGTAAATGTGTTAAATTTGATAAAATATTGTTATTGAAAAATAAAAAAAATCGAACAAAAATTTGTTTGCATCTGGGACAGGCGAATTTTAACATCAATTCTGCAGTTAAAGGGTTAAATCAAAATAAAATTTATATGAAAGATTTATGAAACCACCCTCTAGATGAGCTAAAATGTAAAATTCATGTAATTGAATGTTCCAGAAAGTAAAAATTGTTTTGGGTAAGTAAAATTTGTGGTCAAGAAATATTAGTGATGATTTATTTGTTAAAAATTATGCCACAACTTTTGTGTTGCCAAATCTCCTTTCACTTTCTGGAACATTTATTTATGTGAATTTTATACTTCTTTTTATATTTTAGTACACACAAAGGATTGTTTCATTCTTTTTAATATAAATTGTAGTTTTTTAGGAACATTCATTTTTCTGAAAATTTCCTTGTATTTGTTTTTTATATACGAAATCAATTTTTCTACTGTAATTTAATACAATAAGTTTGCCAAAATAAAAAAATATAAGGTGAAAAAACCAACCAAACTAAACCCAATTCTATTAATATTATAAATTTTGACTAGAAAACGAATTTCATATGCAAACAACAACAAATACAGCAAATCATTCACCTTTGTTCTGTATATATTGTTAATGAGACTCAACTATATTGTTATCAGTTGAAATTTGGGAACAGATTTTTACATTAAATCTTATCCCTAATTTGTTTGAATTGATTTTTCCGACTTTTAATTTTGGCTCATATATTTTAAGAAATTTTGATTTGAAAACCAATTTCATTTATAAACAACAATGATCAGTCTTATTAATAACCACCATCTGCAGTAATTCTGAAAATGTCTCGCTTCAAAGATAACACTTCAAAAATGATCTAAAAAAGTAGGAACAAATAAGTACCTAAATACAATATTCTAATTTGCATATATTTCCAATTTTATGTTTGTGTAATTTTTTCTTTTGGTCTTACGTCAGGTTGCAAATTATAAATATACAAACTTGTACCTTTTTGCACTCACATTTATATAGAATAAATCCATATTAATATTATAATAAGTATAGAGATAAGTTTTTTAATAAATGTATGGCATGCCTGAAGCTATGTAATAGAAATTTTAAATATTTTGGCATGCTAATGAAAGCCTACTTACCATCCCTGCTCTAGGTTATGTACTGTGAGGAGTGAAGTGGAGCAAGACCTAAAAGCTGCTTCAGTTACAAGATCTCTCCGAAGTGAAGTTATTAGCCTAGGAAGTGAAACATCTAAATTTTCTCCTACCAACTCCTGGAGGAAGTATAATTCTACATTAGATGAAAGACAAACATCACCTGTTTCAAATTCCCCATTGGAGAAAAATGTGAGTCTTTTAGAAGTCATTATATAGGTTGATGGTGGATGTAGCTCATGCTATAAGTTACCATTAAATCTACTGATCGTGACATCACTTTATGGATCATTATTCTTCCATAATAAATTTTCTTGCTATCAGAGTTATGTCAACCACATATTTTCTATGCCAAATTCCAAGAGTTGTCTTATGCGCTGCTGTACATTTTGTCCTAAACATCAACACATAATTCTATCTATAAGATTAATTCTAAATAGTGAGTTTTTTTAAGCTAGTTTCGCTTCCAGCATAAGTGCTTATTTGCATCAGTCGGTCCGTACTTCAATCCACATGTTCGTTCTCGGCTTCTACTAAACCGATTTTCATGAAATTTGATATTAAGGACTGTAGAAATTATCCATGTATTGATAGATGGATAGATAAATGGATAATTTACTTAACACATACAGGAATCTCCCAAGTAATGTGTTATAATAAACAGAAATAAAAATTACAAAAAATAAAGAAATAAGACAAAATAAATTATACGATAAATATTTTTTTAAAAATGCACTAATGTGAAGACACAAATAAGTAAATACAAATATGTGTCAATTGCTAAATAAATTGCTCTGAAAAGTATGAAGCAAGCCATTGAAAATGTCTATTGTCTGGCAAGCACCTCTTTTAACGTTCTGACCATATTGTGAAAGGGAGAAAACTTATTCACACTCACCCTTGAGTAGGGTTCGTGGAAGTGGGAACTGGGCAGTGGTCTTTTTGTAGTGGTTGCAAAACGCACAAGCTGCAATAAGCTTTCAGCATTAAGCTGGCCACTAATGATGTATTGCAGAAACATAGCGTCCAACACCTTGCGCCTAGTCTCAAGCGGAGTAATTTTGAAAGATTGACAAAGTTTCACATAGTCAGTTTTGTTGTATGCTACATTTTCTTTCAAACACAGCCACTTCATAAAACATCTCTGGACTCTTAACAAGAAACAAAGGTGTTGAGATGACTTGTTATGTATGCTTACATAAATCTGAAATTAAATTTTGACATTTGAGAAGGAGAAAAAATCCTGTACTTGACCGGGAATCGAATGAGTCAACCAAGGATTTCCTTAAGAGGATTCCAAATTACACTCCCGTATCCAAGTATGGGCCAAACAACAGTAAGGGGGGAGATGTTTTGTAGAGAATGAATTTTGCTTAATAAAGCCCAGGGTCCTATAAGCCTTGGCACAAACTGATCTAACAAGAGTGTTAAAATTAAGGTTTGATTCAAGCCTTATGCCTAAATCTGATATAGTACTCACCTGTTCTAATGAAACATCATTCAAATTATATGAGTAAAAGGGGTGATTTTTATTGAATGAAAAAGAAATCACCTTGCACTTGGATACATTTGGGAAAAGATTCCATGATTTGCACCACCAAGCCAGTTTCGCAAGGTCACTTTGGATAACTTCACAGTCATCAGGGCTATTAACCATATTTAAGATTTTGCAGTCATTAATGTAAAGCAAAATTGTACTACTAATGGTTTCTGGGAGATCATTAATAATGACATTGAAGAAGAAGGGCCATAGGATGGATCCTTGTAGAACCCCTGAATTTACATTGGCTACCATAGACACAAAACTGTCAATAGCCACTTTTTGAGTTTTGTTGGTAATGTATGATTGCATTAAGTTAAGAACAGAACCACCGATGCCAAACACCTGAAGGAGGAGACTAGTCTACTTGGTCAAAAGCCTTCTTGAAATCTATGTATACAGTATCTGCTTGACCGCCTTTATGAATGACAGATGCCAACTAATTGACATGAAGTGCTAATTTAGGAAAAAAGCCTTGCTGCTTTGATGAAAATAACTTTACAATGGGAAAAATCTTATCATAAACAAGTTTCTCAAACACTTTTGATAAGACAGGCAACAAAAAAATGGGTCGATAACTTTTCACATCCGATTTATTGCCAATTTTATAAATTGGCATAACCAGGGTGTGTTTCCATCTTGAAGAGAAAGATTGGTGAAGTGCAATAACAGTAGAAGAGGGAAGCTTAACTGGTTGGCATTTGCCTTGAGCATTAAGGAAGGTACAATATCCGACCTGGAAGAAGAATCACATTTGAGTTTATTTCTGTTCTTTGTAAAGTCTTTATATTTTTCTCACAGTTCCTTAAAATATATATTGTCATTTAATCTATTTGGAATTTTTAGAAATATAACAGGTACGGAGAAAGTCATGTGATGGCCATATCAGATTTTTTTAACCTTGTAGCTATTGGAGTTACCTAAGGCAATAATATTTTTTAAATTGCTTGTTCTTGAATTTTTTAGACTTAAGATGAACTCGATAATTCCCTTAATTATCATTAAAATTTTTGGAAGAATCTAATATATTATAACCGCAGTGTCTCTGTGTGTGTCCCTGCGTCCCTGCCTGCATCTGAAGCCTTCTGGCATGAATGCAAATAAACTGGGAACGGTTGGCTCAGTTTCGACAAATCTTTCGCCTGAATACTCGACTCAAACTCATACAGGTTTTAAGTGGGTAGTCGTCCTCTGGAAAGGCATGGGTTCGATACCAGGATAGTTTTCTTTTTTGCATTTGATTAACACGTAATCGGATAGAATACAATGTGTAGACCTTTATTCTTTAACATTTTAAAATATCTCATGATCAAGACTTTGGCTGGCAATTTATACCATTTCATGCAGAAAGAAATGAAGATTCTTATTCTTACTGCTGATTCTGTTGTTTAATTCCTGTTTGCTCATATTTTAAGTTTATATTCGATTTTTTCAGGTTTTTCGACATTTCAAAAAGGAGGTTGCTATGGTAGCCGGCATTATTCATTTTGGAATTTTGCATTTGCACTAAGTTTGCAATAAAACACATGAAGGACAAAAACAGATTATACATTGAGTAACGTCACCTCCCAGTATAAACACAATTAAATCTAGAACGGTCAGCTTGATTTTGACAAATCTTTCACCTGAATACCCAGTGCAAACTCTTGCAGGTTTTAAGTGGGAAGTCGTCTCCCGAAAAGGCATGAGTAGGATATCAGGAAAGTTTTCGTTTTTGCATTTGATTATCACATAATCGGCTGGAATACAATATGTAGACCTTCAGTCTTTAACATTGTAAAATATCTTATGGCCGATTGACTCAATATTTGAAGGACAAAAACAGATTAATCCTCGAGTGACATCACCTGTCAGTATAAATGCCTATAAATCAAGAACGGGCGGCTTGATTTCGACAGGAAAGTTTTCGTTTTTACATTTGATTAACACACAATTGGCTGGAATACGATGTGTAGACCTTCAATCTTGAACATTTTAAAATATCTTATGATCGAGACTTTGACTCGTGATTTGCACTATATCACATAGAATGAAATGAAGATTCTTATTCTTATATCTATATATATATCAATAATGAGGTCACGCTCAACTCTGTGGAATTTACTCATCATGAAAAAAAGGAACTTGGTTACTTCCACAAATTTGTGGAAGTAACTAAGTTCCTTTTTTTTCAGGATTCTTATTCTTACTTTCGATTCTGTTGTTTAATTCGTGTTTGCTCATATTTTAAGTTTATAGTCGATTTGCTTCGATTTTTCAACATTTCAAGTGCATTTGCACGGAGCCTACAATGAAACAAATGCATCAAGGACAATAACCGATTGAAAATTTATGTGAAACGTTTTGGGTAAATATAAAACAAATGAAACATGTAGCTAAGAAAAGAAACGATTCCAATACATTGTAATAATGGACAACTTAACATTTCAAATAGGAAGATATTTCACGCATGCATTGAAAATATCGTTTCGTTTGCAAGTTTTATTGTGCATTATAAGAAAATTACTATATTGATAATGTTTGTGATTAATTTCTTTCGACATTTACGCATGGCTGATGTATTGATTACTTAATATTAAACAAACCACAGAACATATGATATGCTGTACGATCAGAAATATTGAACAAAACAAAAAGTATTGTGTACCGGTAGTATAAATCGTGTAGGTATGTGCTTTTGGTTATGAAAATGGTGTGAGCTATATGATTATTTTGAGAGGGGCAATAAAAGTGGTTCAACTAATAAAACACTTTGTAACAATTTTTTGTCGTAGGAACTATCGCATTGGGCCACTTCACGCAAGGGTCTCGAGATGTTTGCAAGAAGTACTGCAACGGGCCCCTAGTTTTTTTTTTTAGTTCTGTAGCTCGGCTTTGCCCGGGGTTTAGAGTTTTGAATTTTTCATGCACATATCACTCACTAATATTTTCATCCGAACTCAAGTTACTCTCAAGGTGAGTGACCAATATTTTCCCCCTTTAATTGGTATGAACAAATTAAATATACACTCAAATTGGATATCTCCCTCCCGTCCACCACCGAGGTGCATATCCTCAATGTCTCTTTATTATGTGTACCAAGTTTTAAGTCTACATTTCGTGGATCAACATTGATATTGGAGGAGCATTCATCAAAATCGGTCATTTGGTTGCTGAGATATCTTCAAAAAACCAAAATTTGGATCAACCGTTCCATGGGGACACCTTAATTCTGTGAAATTTGTACAGGACCTTACATTACGATCCTTGACCCATGGACCAATTTTATCCATTTTCTGCTCGAAAATGTCTCATCAAATCAGTGATATTAGTGAAGGTTTCATCAAAATCGATCAATTTGCTGCCAAGATGTATAAAAAATTGAAATTTGGACAGGCCCTTACATTATGACCTTTTGATCCTGTGGACCAATTTTTGTCCATTTATGGCTCGAGAACGTGTCTCATCAAAATATTGATATTGGTGGAAAAATTTATCAAAATTGCTGAGATATCACCAAAAAACCAAAATTTGGACTGACCTTTCCATGGTGTTGGCCAATTTTAATTATTTTTCGCTCTGAAACTCTCATGATCAACCTGAAGCTGCTGCCAAATTTTGAAGCTCCTACATTTATTTTCTGAAGAGTTATGATTCACAGATACACACGCAGACAGCTTCTTTTATTATTATAGATTGAATCAATTTCAGCTATGCATATTTGTTCACCTTTCGATTTATTCTGAAATTCTACATATAAGGAAATGTAGTCCTTGGACCTAGAGGATAATGTTTGTTGTCTTGAGCTGAAAATGCATTGCTTGTGAGGTATTACTGCAAAAACTTACTTCTAGAAAGAATGCCTGCCTTGATAGAGAGATGGTCTAGATCCAATGGGGTCATGGATTCAAATACTACCAAGGGTATGGTCGTGTGTGTTCCTGCTTGTTATTCTTGTTATGCTCATTGTAAAAGGCCATAAAGTGCTGTTCATGAGCCAGTGAAATATAAATAGATATAAAATGAACTTCAAATTATCACACTAGCTCGAGCATTTGATGCATTCATACACTGCCATAGGTAGAGGTTTCAGTTATTTGAGTGAGTCCTGTAGATTGCTGATACTTTATTACACAGCTTATTTCAAGTTATAATTGAGGTTAATTTTTCCAAATTAGTTAATAGAGATATTTTCTTAGTTTGAGAATACTCATGCCAGTTGTTATCAAGAAAGTTAAGAATATATTCTCATCTAGTGAATTTATTATGCTTCACTCTTATATTTTAATGAAACTTGTTACCAACCCTGTTTTGCAGGTACGTGGTGACCCTGATGGTTGTGTCTTGGATTCAGTTTCTACATCATCTTTCTGTTCAATAGAAGGTATTGAACAGATTGATGGATTGACCATTGAGCATGAAATACAACCAGCCAAGGCAAATGATGAAGTTGCTTGTGATGGTAGAGGAGCAGTGGACATTCTAGAACATCACTTGGCAAGAGACCTTTCTCACCAGCGAACCATAAGACAGGAGTTTATAAAACATGGTTGGCTGATGAAACTTGGCTCTGCTAAGGTTTGAATTCATTCTTGAATTAAGGTTCCCTTTAATGTTTAAATATTGACTCTATTTTTTACTTCCTCATATACCGTATATAATTGATTTAAACCGACCTTTTTTACCATTTTACCTTCTTAGAAAGTGTCACTCGGCTTAGAATCGGTGTCTTAAAAATCAGTGAACAAAAAAGAAAGTAATCACTGCATGAAGGGGTGTTTTTATAAGAACGGTAGTGTGGAACGGTCGGAAAGTTGGCACGGCAAGAGCCCTATGCTGTTTGCATGCAGAAGAATGGATGCAAGAAACAAATGAATATGGATGAGCGTTGAACGCCTTCGAACACAATTTTGAAAATTATTTCCACATATATGCATATGTACCCTATTATATAACATTCTAATATGTTCAATGCGCTTTGAGATATCTTTTATTTTTTCCTTCTTTGTGCAGCAAACACCTTGCTTACCATGCATGGAAAGGTGGCAAAATGTCTGTAGTTAAGTTATAACTCAAGATATAAGTGTATTAAAGTGGAAGTAAACAATCTGCTTAAAATGTGTGAAAAAAGAATCAAAATGACAATAATAAATAAATAAATTAAGTATAAAGTGTTTGCCGCAGCAAAGTCATCAAAATCGCTGCGATACCTAGCACTCGTATGCGTAAGAAGCTGTATACTCTAGATATATACTCAATGCTTCATTTTACTTTTTTGAAACATTACATTGTTTACTATGTTGTTTCAGTGTGTCTAGCATGTGCATACTGGGATTCCAGAGCTTGCTCATGCTTTTGGAAGTGTAAATTTCAGTCCTTTAGTGTGGTGAGATTTTCAGTTTTTTACAATAATCCCATTATGTGATAAAAACATTATTCTTCAGAATTTAAGAGGAAAGTGATCGCATTTGCAGAAGAAACATCTAATCTTGCTGCACAACGGCACTACAGGATTGACGAGTCGAATGTGAGAAGCTGGAGGATAGAAAAAGAGAAGCATTTATACTTTTTAGTATTGTTTATGCAAAAGATCCATGAAAACCAAAATGTCTGTACACCCTACAAGAAATTTTTTTTGTGTGCCCAAGTGAAAAGTGGAGGTCGGCTTACAATCGGTATCGACTTACATTCGATTATACATGGTATGTAGTATACAGGGTGTCCAGAAATTTGTGGAAAATAATTCCAGGACGTGAATCCCTGACGGAAATATTCTTTGCAAAAATTTCCCTCGATGCATAATAACCATGGAAAATGCTATTAAAGTTGAACATGATATTGCAACACTGTATGGAGAATGGTAAGTACTATTCATGTCCCTTGAGCGACAGAAAAGTTAGGTGATACTGTTTTGACCATTGGTACAATGGTAGCTTTCTACAACTTCGGGTTCAACCCTTGTATGATGTTTAATATTTTTTTGATGTTGCCAGCAGAAAGATCAGACACAGACAAGCTGTAAGGGTCGGCTGTACTTGTGACATGCTGTTTACTTTGACCATAAGAGGCGCTGCCATTGGTGACTGAATGACCATTACACCTCACCTACCACGTAAAATGCTAGCAAGAGGATGGTAATGCAGTAGAACGATAAAAAAAAGTTTAGACCATAGTGGGTGTTGAACTTGAGGCAGCTGTATACAAAACTAGCACTTTACCACTGGTCCAAAGGGCACCACATAATTGAAGGTTGCGGTACATGAATAGTACTTACCGTTCCCCATACAGTGTTGCAATATCATGTTCAACTTTAATAGTGTTTTCTGCGGATATTATGCGTCGGGTGAAATTTTTGCAAAGAATATTTTTGTCTTAATTTTTGTCAGGGATTCTCACCCTTATATTATTTTCTGTGAATTTCTGTCTTGTATAGAGAAAGTATTATAATCGCAAAATAAATTGACAGATTTTGATGGAAATACATGTTTCAGGTGTGGTATACTCCCTTCGTGTAAAACATAAGATCTCTTTCCAATTCAGACCGGTCTGAATGCTCATACTGTACATTAAAAAAACATTTATTTTTCGAATATAGATTAAAAAGTATTGTAGCATTAACTCAGCAAATTTTGCCAAGTTGAAACCCATTGTACTTGTACCAAACACTGAACAACATAAAAAGCAGAACAACAAAAAGCTTGAATATGTCGAATTACCAGATCACGAAGATGAAAGAATGAAACAATGTGGTTGATTAGGAACTGACGTATGAATGGAACGACAAAAAGTGGGGACTAGATAGTGACAATAAACTCAAATAGTGAAATTTCACAGCATTTTATTTCTCTTAGTTTTAGTACAATAAAAGTGTTATTACAATAAAAGTGTTGTTCTTATATTTTCATCCAAAAATTTATAATTTTTCAAGTTTATCAGAGAAACATGAAATTAAGGGATCATGAACCTTAACCTCTCCCGGCCTTAGTGCTCGAAAGCATTTGAGATCAATGACTGCACAAGTCAGCGCTCCATCCCTCGGAAGGGACGTTAAGCAGTTGGCTCTCTGGGTGCTGTTCATAAAGAGTAGGCTAATGCTGTGTATGTGTTCGGTGCAGAAGGAGTAATGGCTATAATTATCCGAGAGGTTGATTAGCCAGAAATTCCATGCAGACACAGGCGTTTGAGATAAAATGACCACCTCTGGCCTAAATGCTCAAAAGTATCCATATTTCCTTTTATGCCTAGTAGCCTCTGGAAGTGTGCTTAGTAACTTCTTTGTAGTTTTGTCACATACAATGTATGAGGCGTATTCGGAAAGTAAGTACCGTTTGCGAATATTTTCGCTGCATAGCTACGGTCGTGATTTCGCACATGCGCACTGACTTCCCTCATTCATTGGCAAGCCAGAGACGCCATTACGAGAACATCCGATCGTGTTTACGTATTGTTTTGTGCATTTAACTTGTTTAAGACGATCAAGCGGCCCGCCGACTGTGAAATATGGTCTGTTATCGATTTTTTTAATGCAAGAAATTTGAAACGGCTGACATTCATTGTCAGATTTGTGAGGTCTACGGTCAAAATGCCATGAGTGTTGGAATGGTGAGGAAATGGGTCAGACAGTTCAATGAAGGTCGTGAGAACGTGCATGACGAGGCCCAGAGCGGCTGGTCGTCTGTGGCCAATGATGATTTGGTGCGCGCGGTTGACGCAAAAGTTCATGAGGACAGATGGTTCACAATTTCATCGCTTTCCTTGCATTTCCCACAAATTTCAAGGACTGTTCTCGACGAAATTGTGACAGATCGTCTGGACTTTCAGAAATTGTGCTCATGCTGGGTGCCGAAGATGCTCACCGAGGAGCACAAAAACAAGCGGGCTATCAGTGCATTGACCTTTCTCACACGATACAGTGAGCAAGGTGATCGGTTCTTGAGCCATATCGTCACAGGTGACGAGACATGGGTGTCTCATGTGATTCCAGAATCGAAGCAGCAGGCCATGTAGTGGAAGCACACCTCACCACCGAAAAGGCAGAAATTTAAGCAGACAATTTCAACCTACAAGATCATGTGCACAGTTTTTTGGGACCGGCAAGAAGTTTTGCTTGTTGAGTTCTTGGGTCAAGGCAGAACAGTAAACTCAGCAGCCTATTGTGAGACCCTGAAGAAACTGTGTAATGCGATTCACGGAGTTGTGTTGCTTCATGACAATGCTCGGCCACACACTGCTGCTCAAAGTCAAGCCCTCATCACATCATTTGGCTGGGAACAGACAGCCCAGACTTAGTGCCAAGTGACTTTCATCTGTTCCTGCATCTGAAGAGGTTCCTTGCTGGCCAGCGTTTCTTCAATGATGATGACGTCAAAGGAGCAGTGCAGAAGCGGCTGTCTTCACAGGTGGCCCCGTTCTATGAGGAGGGGATACAGAAGCCTGCCCCGTTATGATGAATGCCTCATCCGAAGTCCGAAGGTTCGCTTTCTGACGTTTTGCGTATCCGATGCTTCATTATTAAAACCATTGACTCGCTTATAAGACATCAAACCTAGTTATTCGACAATTTTTATTAACTTCACCTCAGATATATTCAAATACAGCGATGCCAAATCCCAGCAACAAGATATCGCTAAAACTACTCAAAAAAGCTAGTTTCAGCTAGATTGATTTGAAAAAAGCCCAAAAAAACGCCAAGCAAATGAAAAGGAAAATAAGCTAATAAAAACTGATTATATAACATTTTTATCGATTCTAAGGCCATTGAGAATTTATTTAATTTTGACGTGACGTCTTGCCAAGGATTTAGTTTGTATAGCGCATCTCGCCAGTCATTTCTTTTTCCAATGCTGTTTTAGTCCATACGATATGGTGATTGGACAAACTAATTCTTTTTAAAAGAGCTGGTTCTTTAAACTATGTTTATAGTTAAACTAAAAGTGCTCTTTAAACTAACTCTTTTGCGAGTGACATCACTAGTATGGTAGTTGTCGTGACTCTAGTTTTGGGATTATTGTGGTTTTTAAAGTTGTATTAGCCCTTAACCATGTCTGATAAAAGAAAGTGCAGTGATAGTGATGTTTTTTTGGTAGGAAATGTAGTAGAAAGCCTCTTACTATAGAAATAAAATTATATATAATCAAGTGTTCTGATGGTGGCCAGTTGAATACTGAAATTTGTTGATCATTGGATGTGTCTCGTGCGACAGTAATTTCAATTCTCAAAGACAAGGATCAAATTTTGAATGAGGCTAAGTGTTCAGCCCTTATGCAGGCAAAGACTATTAGAACCCCATCTGGACTTATTGCAGAGGTGGAAAAACTCCTCATAATTTGGATCGAGGTTATTATTGATTTATTTAAGATATATTATGTGATTTGGATTTATATTTTGTGTTATTTTAGTGAAAATAGGGTATTTGGTCCTAGTTGTGAACCTAAGCTCCATTATGACATTTAATTGTATGGGAAAATGAGTTTCGTTATCCGATGATTCGTTATCCAATGCCTAGTTGAGGAACGCATAGTGTCGGATAACTGAGGACTGCCTGTATTTGGAGTGAATTATGTGATAGTGATTTATGCTGTGATAGTTACTATTCTTACAATGTTTTACTATTCTTTGTGGAAAAAACAAAGAAATGGTGGAAATACTTGTTTGGGTTTGTTTTGAGTGCCACCATTGTAAACAGCTTCATTTTATGTAATGAAACAAATTTACCATCAACTTCCAGACATGGGTATACTCAGAAAGCATTCAGAAAGGCTCTCTATAGACAAATGATAGGCAACTTCTCCTCATGAAAACATTTGAAACGTAAAAGAAATCTACTCCCCCCTCTGTAGTGTCACCTAAAATACTCCAAAAGTTAGTAAAGATTGAAGGTAGGAACAAAATGGGTGCCAACTGCAGTAGTAACAAAAGAAAAACACCTTCAGGAAGTGGCATTCAGACATCCTGGAAGTGTACTAATTATGTGTTACCTCTGTAAATTTGGATATTTCCTGGAATACCACAAAGAATAGGGATTGTACATGAGAAATTCAGAAGAATTCCAGGTATTTGATATATTTTTAACCTCTCAAGCGAGACTTTAATCTACGGCATTTAAATTGCTCAGCGTGACTTTTTTTCCCAAGTGCAAAATACTTCATGCATGCATTCACTCTAATATTTTTTGTACTTTAATTATCATTTCAAAAATTTCCAAAAAATTTTGTCATATTTAAAATTGTTCATTTTATACAATAAAAAATAAATACATACATTTATTTCAATCCAATTTCTTTTATATGCTGCTCCTCCGATGTTTAGTAGTTCAGCTGCGTGTGGTATCGCTCAAAACAGGGGTCTAAACAGAGAGACGGTGTCCCTGGGCAGTTTTTACACCTGTATCTCGTTTCCTTTCTTTTTCCATTTTTTGCACACCACACACTTTCTTCTTCCAATCTTAAAAGTCTCCGTTTTAGGGTTTTCTTGAATATAATGCTTTCCTATCAGCCGCGTACATTCAGTGTCGGTATCTGAGGGTCGTCTTTTACGCTTCTCTATATTTTGCCCATGGTAACTAGCTATAATCCTATCAACAAGGTTTATTCTAAAAGATAAGTGGTCTTTTTTGTTAACAGCCTTATAATACAGAATATAGGCATTCAAAACAGCCGTATTTACAAAATGGTTGAAAAGCTTTTTGTACCACACTTTTGTTCTTTTTCTTTCAGTAAGAATGTCACTAAAAGGTGATCTTTTAAATCCACACCTCCCATATATTTATTATAGTCTAATATACAGGTTGGTTTATTTACAACTTCTGTTCCACCCTTTCGGCTTACAGTTTGCATTATATCTGAATGCTTAGTAGTCAGCATTGACACATCTCGCTTCTCCTTCCACTTCAACGCCACTAATTTCCCACACTGTGCACTAACTACTTCCCCTTTCTTCAATTTCTTATTTAGATTTTTAGGCATACCTTTGCGATTGATTTTTACAGTTCCAACAGCATCTGTTGTTCTCTGAACCAATCTTCGAAAAAGATCGGGTCTACTGTAAAAATTATCCATATAAACACATTTACCCTAGTCCAATAGTTTCTCACTCAAACTCAGAACAACTTTAGTTGATAAAAGATCTGTTTCCTTAGTTATTTCACAACCTACTTTTGTCCCCGAGCCACTATAAATTATAAAATCCCACAAATATCCTGAGGAATCACATAATTCAAAGAGTTTTATACCAAACCGCGAAGCTTTCATTGGAATATACTGTTTCCATGAAAGCCTACCTTTCCACAGCAGTAAAGACTCATCAACACTTACTTCTTTACCCAGTATATAAATTTTCTGGAATTTATTTTTCAAATACTCACTGATAGGTAGAATTTTATACAATTTAGGATCTCTTTTTACAATATCTTTATCGGTATTATCTACAAAATGCAAAAATTTGCACAACAAGGAAAATCTTTCCTCACTCATTACATTTGGAATAAATGGCATTTCTAATATATGTTTTCTACTAAAATACATTCTGAGGGTTGGTTTTTGAATGATTCCCATCAACATTTGCAACGCTAGGAATACTCTAATTTCATTTGGAGTAGTTGGAAACCACTTTTGATAGCGCGATTTCTTTAAAGCCGTGATCTTATTTTTCTCACGGGCAAGGAATTGTTCCGTGTAACGATTAGTTTCAACCACTATGAGGGCAATTAGGTCCTCATCAAAAAATAACTCAAAATATCTTAAGGGATCATCTGTAGATAAAACTGGCACTATTTGTTTTCCAACTAAATCACACGCAAAAGGCCGAGGAGGGTTAGTACTGTCGATATCTCCCCAAATATTCTCTTGAATATTCACAGTGGAGTGAGTTATTTCTTCCAATTCCTCTTCGGAACTGGAATCAACAGAGTATCTGTTCGAATCTTCAGAATATATATCTACATTACTTTCACTCTATTTCTCCAAAACATCAAGCACTTCCCAATCCGTCAACTCACGAGAGCTACAAGCCATGGTGAACTAAATAGGGGTTCGGCTAAAGGACAGACCCAAGATGAAAAAAAAAATTAAAGAAGCCCGACGCAAACACAGGCACTCAGAAACCTCGACCATCAGCTTGAAGCATCGTAAATAAGAGCCAGGAAGATGAGAGCTCTTATGAAAGTCTGAGACGCAACGCACGAAAGATAGAGGCCTGAGGGGCCTGAGTAAGCACTGCTACGGCCAGGTCCGAGATAGAAAAAAAAATTTTAAAAATACTAACACGTAAACACAGACAACAAGGAACCACAGAACGAAAGCATACTGCATTGGCTTACATATTTACTCTCTGGAAGCACATAAATCAGAGCCGTAGCGATAAGAAAACTTAATGAAAATTTCGGACGCAGACAGTGTGTCGCACACGCTTGAGGCATGGAAAAGAACGGACACAAACGCTGCATTGCACACGCTGGAGGGGTTAATGCAAATAAATATAATAAATAATTCCTAAAAATTTGATTCGAGTATATGTTGATTAATTTCCAAGTTACTGTAGGTAACGTGAAATGGTGTACATAATGTATCATTTTGTAAAATATTAGGGTCAAAGCCGGGTAATCCAGATATTTAAATTGGGCCGGCAGAGGGTTAATGTGAGGTCTTAGTTTATGAATTTCATTAACTTTAAAATTCTTAACTTGAGCAAATGTAATGCTGTACCATCATCAGTAGGATTTATCGGCTGTCTAATTAGAGCCATGTTGATATTTTGAATGAAATGTTAAAACATATATACCCTATCAATACCTATGGCTTTATCTACATTATCAAAATCCATCTTCCAGAGATATTTGCTTAGTCACAGATGCATTGACAGCTTTCATGCCTTTAAATCTAAGCCCATACCAAGGAGAAATTAAAATAAATGGCTCAATATACATTGCACAAAGTTTCTCATACGTATATATGTTTGCTCGACTTTGTTCACTTATTAGAGAAAAAATGCTTATAAATCAAAGTTATCCATAGTTTAGCATATATTAATGCCACTGGTCAATATTTAGTAATGTATTAGGACATATGGCTTAGTTAGTATTATTTGTAACACTAGGCTGTACAATTGGATGGATTTTAATCAAAATCCTTATAGCCATTTTTGAATAAATTGAATTTTGTTTCAAAATATCCTAGTATAAAATACCCTTAATTGTTTCGTAATATTGTTCATCTCTTCAGAGTACTGATTATGAATGATATTATCCACAAATATGATATTTCATTCGATTTAGTTCAACTGTTTAGGCTGTAGTAAGATTTTTAGTGGATTGCCGCCGAGGCATGACATCATAGGGCTTAGGTAAGGTATCTTAGCATACATTTTAATGTCACTGGATGCCATATGGTGATTTTAAGAGATATATGGCTTATGTAGTATTATTTATGACATCAACTTCTATAATTGAATTGATTTTAATCAAATTCTCTCAAGCCATTTTTGAGTAAATCAGATTTTTCTAAAAATCGCAAAGATCTACCCTTTATTTTTGTGCAATACCATTTTTATCAAAAAAGAGTCTGCAAAAGATATGTTGCATAAATTACAAGATATCATTCGATTTTATGTATGCGTTTGGGCCCTAGAACAGCGAACAGACTGGCTGACAGACAGAAAGACGGCAGGGCCAAAACCACTTTTATGGACTCAGGGATACTTAAAACATGTATTTCCATCAAAATCTCGGAGTCAAATTTCTTCACGATTACAATTCTTTCTCAATGTACTACATATAAGAGAAGGTCAAAATGTGTACTCATACGGATATGTTGGAGTAAATTTTTTTATAGAGATTTTAAGTTTTGATTTATGAAGTTGTATAACTGCATCTAAAAATCTGCATGAGAATGCTAAATGCAGTTTGGACTAGCTTAAGATAATAGTTCTTAAAAGTTGTATTAACTGCTTCTATAATGGTCCAATAGGCTGATTAGCCAGAAAAAAATGCAAGTATGAACTGCTTAGTGGGAGTCAAGCTACACCCATACAACTGCATTCAACTATGCTTTTCTTCACAAATGGACTAAGTATGACATTGAGATGTGCTATATAATTTTACTGATGAAAGTGATTTAAAATTACTGTCATTGATTATGCTAGAGAATTTCTTGTAAAGCATAATTTCAGAACTTTTCACTATTTTCATTGTTTATAAAGTTGCTAATAATTGTTGTGTCTTTAATTTTAGGAATGGAGTAAACATTGGTTTGTGCTCCGTGGTAGTGGCTTATTGTATTATCGAGATCCAAGTGCAGAAGGCATAGGAATACTTGATGGTGTAATTGACTTGGGATTAGTTCAGGATGTAAGAGATGTTGCAGTTGAGCGGAACCATGGTCTTCAACTTACAGTAAGTTCAATGTCTTAACTACTGCTATAGCAAATTAAGTTTTGCCTTGTCAATTAAGGGAAATTAATTAGAAAAGTTTTATGAAAATCTATGATGAAAGTGACCATATAATATGCATCATCATCTACCTTTAGTTAGGTTTTTGACACCATCAACCAAATTTGTCCCATCCATGACCTTTCCCTTCCCCTTCTTATAATTCATCTATTATTCTATTCCTCTTTGCTTCTTGCCAAACATCCTTCCTTCTATGAGTGGTTGCATTGCTGCAGTGGCTAGAGCATTGGGCTTCCTCCTGCAGCTGTCCCAGTTTCAAATCCAGCAGAGGTCGGATTTTTCTACCTGGAACTATCGTGTCCCTTACTTATGTGGTTTGTGGAGATTGCGTAAGCACTCCATCCTTAAGAAGGGACATTAAGCAGTTGGCTCCCTTGATGAGTAATGAGTAGGCTAATGCCACCACTGAGTTTTCTCTTTCCTTCTGTGTGCGTGTTTGGTGTGGAAGGAGTTATAGCTATTATAGTCCAGAAGGCTGATTAGCCAGAAATGCAAAGAAGAAAACCTCCTTTTTGATCCCTTACAACAGATCATTAGCTTTAAAAATTAGACCCACCTGTTTATTGTCTTTCACTTATTATCTGATTAAGCTTCTCTTTTCTCCTACTGTTTTTAAAACTTCATCATTTATTTTTCTCTGTCTTGACTAATTTCCTCCAATATATGCCATACCGGCATCTCAAATGCCTGTACTCTCCTAGCATCTTTTCTCGTGGTCTTTGTCTTACACCCATATAATGCTACACTCCATATCATAGTTTTGACTAACGTCATCTTAATATCTTGATTCACACCGCCTGTCAAGAACATTCATCATCTCATAAATGCCTTCCTTGCTTTGGCTCTGTCATATTCTACATCTTCCTCCCTCCTGTCCTCAGTAGATTCAGGTTTCTATTCTTTCCATATAATTCCTCCTCTTCTTCATTGCATCTTTTCTTTATATCCTCCAATTCAGCCTATTGTTTGACATTTTTGTCTTTAATCATGGCCAATGTATTTCCTTTTTTTCCCATTAACTCTTGCATTTTTTCATGTATATATCATGAATTTTTGATTAAATTCTGGGGCTTAAATAGTAGCATGGGCTTGAACTGCACCTTGGTACTAGCCCAGAAATCTTAAAGAGTGGGCGAGTCTTAAATACAGTGTGTCATCAATTAACATCATTAATTTGTTCCTGAAAATCTCATCGTTGAAGGAAACAAATTTAAATGATTCAGTATTTCATAGGAACCGATGTTATACAATATAATCAGTTCCAAAAGCATGGGTTCAATATCTCTTGAAACATAAAAAGATGTTATATACTGCATTTTATGGAGCTCTATGGTGCCACATATGATATGACTGCTATCACAATAAATAAATCAATAAACCATACATTAACATAGAAATGACAAAATAAACAAATACTATGGCTTAACTTTATTTAAATCAAAAAAGACTATATTTCACTATAACATCTTCAATTGTAAAAAAACTGATTATTTTCGATTTTTAAAGTAAGTACTTTTCATTTTATATGATAATGTATGTGGAAAGATATTCCGTATATGTTGGCATATAAGTCGACCTTCGATGCTGAAAAAACATTTCGAAAACTTAAGGTCGACTTATACACCGAATATAAAATGTGACCCTTAAATAACCGATTAAAAACATTGATATTTATGAAAACATTTGATCTTACAGCATAGGTGATCGTCATTTTTAATCGGCTGCTCCATTGTTACATATTTTGTCATTTATTTTAGAAGATTTAAGATAATTATTTTTAATAGTTAATAAAATTAAAATTTTAAAACCATAAAATTCCTCGTATCCATCATTCAACCCAAAGACTTCATGAAATTCATCATGAGCAACTTTAGTACTGTCAACATCGTAAGGATTCCACTCTGGATCAGATGCTGTAGATTCCAGTTCATTATCATCTTCTTCTTCATCTAAAGGCTAAGCCTTGTCTCTGCAACCATGAACTCCTGTCCTCTGCCATTCTCTTCAACATCTCGTACTTCTCAACTCCCATCACTGACTCCACGTCATCTAGGTATTTCTTTCTTGGTCTGCCTCTTCCTTTCTTCCCTAAAAGTTTCCCCTCCAAGATGTTCACAATTAATCCATTATGTCTAATCACATGGCCTAAAAATTTTGCCTTCCTTTCTTCCATTCCTCTAATCAGTTTCCTTTCTTCTTTTACCTCTTCCAAAACTTCAAGGTTTGTCTTTCTCTCTGTCCAACTTGTCTTTATCAATCTTCTCCATATCCACATTTCTGTCGCTTCCAGACGGGACCTCTCCCTCTTTCCTAACGTCCAACTTTCACTACCATAAAGTATGGTACTCCAGACAAAAGCTTTTGCAAAGGATTTCCTTACTTCCAAATTCATGTGACTGCTTGTCAGTAGGCTCCTTTTGCATTGAAAAGCTTGCTTTGCAAGTGCTATTCTTCTTTTCACTTCCTGTACACATCTATTATCTTCAGTAATTGTACTACCTAGGTAGCAAAACTGCTTCACCTGCTCAATTTCCTGATTGTCTATTTTGATCTTTGATATTGTCCCTGCATTACTTTTGCCTATAACCATCAATTTGGTTTTCTTGATATTTATCTTTAATTCCCACTGTTTTAACGTGTCCGATAATACTTTCAGCATTTTATTCATTTCTCTTTTTGAATCGCTGAATATTACAATGTCATCTGCAAATCTAATGCAGTGTATTCTAACTCCATTTATTTTTATGCCTTTTGTCTTTTCCTTCATAACTTCTATACTTTCTTCAATGAACATATTAAACAAATATGGAGATAGCGGACATCCTTGTCTTACTCCTTTCCTTATCTTTGCTTCACTCTCTAATCCATTTATATTTATTCTTGTAGTTTGATTTTGATAAAGCTTAAAAATTAATCTTCTGTCCCTCCAATCAATACCTATTTTTTTCATAGTCTTAAACAACAGTTCCCAATTAACTGTATCAAAGGCCTTCTCCAAATCAATAAACGTTAAATATAATGTCCTGTTCATTTCTAAACATCTTTCCATTATCACCCTGAGGGCTAATATAGCTTCTCTCGTTCCTCTCCCACTTCTAAATCCAAATTGATCTTCACTAATATAATGTTCTATTTTCCTTTTTATTCTGTTTTTCACGATATAAATTAAAACTTTTGAGGCGTGCGAAAGTAGTGAAATTGTTCTGTAGTTACTGCACTCCACTGCATTCCCCTTCTTTGGTAAACTTATAGTTTTACTTTTTATAAAGTCATCAGGTAATTTTCCTTTTTCGTAACAATCTTTTATAATTTTAAAGAAATGTTCTTTTGCTTCCTCCCCTAAGTTCTTCAAAAGTTCTGCAGGTATACCATCAACACCTGTTGCCTTGCCTGAATTAAGATTATTAATAGCTTTATAAAACTCTTCTTTGGTTATTGTTGGGCCTAGCTCGTCATTTCTTATTTCCTCTTCATTTTCAATAAATCTACATCCATCTCCAACATCTCTTCCACTATATAATTCTTCTATGTATTCTTTCCACCGAGCACATACTTTTTCATTTTCCCATAACATATTTCCTTCCTTATCCTTAACTATTGCCGATTTAGTTCTTGGTTTGTACTGGAGAGTTTTAATTTTGAAGTATGCTTTGTCTTGCCTTCCTCCCTTTGTATCTTCCTCAATTTCCTTCACTATCTCTTTGGTCCATCTCTCTTTTTCTTCTCTGCATTTGTTAATAATCTCATTCTTAACTTTTTTATAAGTTTCATCATTTCCATTCTTCCTCAACTTGTTCCTTTCTTCAATTAAAATCAGTATCTCCTCATTCATCCAAGGTTTTCTAGGCTCCAATTTTCTCTTTCCAATAACTTCCTCTGTAGCTTTAATAACCCCTTTTTTAAATTCCTCCCAACTAAGTTGTCCTTCATAATTTCTCATCAACTCATTTGTTTTTTCTTGGTAATTCTTAGCCGTTGGTAACTCTTTCAGTCCCTGTAAATGCCAGTTCTTTTTAACTGTTCTCTTTATTTTCTTAAACCTAATATTGCATTTTGCCATGACTAGCTTGTGGTCACTGTCTACATCTGGACCTGGGTAACTATAACACGATTTTACCTGGTTCTTGTATCTTCTTTTTACTAAAATATAATCTATTTGAAACCTTCTTCTGTCTGGCGCCTCCCATGTGTATCTTCTTCTTTTGGGAACTTCAAAGAAAGTGTTTGATACCATCATCTCATTCTGTTCACAAAACTCAATTAATCTTTCTCCCCTTTCATTTGTTTCACCTAAACCAAATTTTCCTACCATTCTACTATTTCGACTAGATCCAATCACAGCATTAAAGTCTCCCATTATTATTACATTATCTTTATCTTTTGTCATCTTTATAAGTTCTTCTATTTCTTCATACACCTTTTCTACTTCTCCTTCTTCTGCACTACTTGTTGGGAAATACGCTTGTATTATCACTGTATCCGTTGGCACGGTGCTCATTCTTACCATCAACAACCTATCATTTATGTGATATGTATTGCAAACACTGTTTGCCCATTTCTTACTAATAATGACTGCTATTCCATTCCTTCCTCTCTTTTCACCTCCACTATGAATTATTCTAAATTTATCACTGTAAAAATCTCCTTTCTCTTGCCACCTTGTTTTACATAAACCTAAGATATCAATCTCATTTTTCTCCATTTCTTTCTTTATTTCTTCTAATTTACCTATTTTTAGTAATGTTCTGACGTTCCAAGTACCTATTTTGACGTTTTGACAGGGATTTCGTTGGATAACGACTTGAGAAGCCCTGCTACATCCCCTGCCGGATCTTGGGTTCCGAATACCATGATCAGTAACAAATTCCTTTCTAAAACCTTCCATGGTTGCTACCCTCGGGATATCCAATAGGATCTTTAATGGAGTGGTTTCCTGTTGCCTTCTCCATCCTATGCCGTTGACTATCAAAATAGTTCCTCCGCCTTTAGGGGCAGTTTCCCACCCCAAGGGCAAGAGGGTGCCCTACCCCTCCACCTTCTCATCCGCCCCTAAATAGGCCGTTGGCATTTGGTAGAGGGGGGACTCCTTATCCCGGGAGTCACTCGGACGCCAGAGCCTCGTCTGTGAAGCAGGGTGCACCACGTGCAGGTGAGGTTGACATTTGAGTGGGAGAGGCTATATAATCGCATCCCACCCCAAAACACCCACTCATTATCATCTTCCCACAATAAATTATCTTCCTCCTCATCCATGGAATTCGATATTCCACATTTTTTGAATGACTTGATGATGGTTTCTGTTTTAATATCATCCCAAGATTTTATTACCCATTCACACAAAACATTAAGCACGTTCAGTTCCACTCTTCGTAAAAGTCTTTTTTCTGTCAATCATCCACTTATTCCATTCGGCACCAATGCAGTCCTTAAATGGCTTATTGAGACACATACATAGGTTGAAGTAAAAATGTTGTACCCCCAGGTATAACTGCAATATCCATATTGTTTATTTTCAAGCGCTTCTTGATTTCTTCTGTTATGTGGGATCGGAACATATCACACACAAGTAAGCTACACTCTTTGCGGAGGAGACTGGGACGTCTATTCCATACATTATCTATTCACAACTTCATTCCATCTTCATTCATCCGCCCTTTTTGATGAAAATAAACAAAAACGCCTGGAGAGAACTTAATTTTTGGCTTATTTTTCTGTTTGAAAATCACCATGGGTCTGAACTTAGTTCCGTTGGCCATGCAAGCTAGTACCACCATACATATTGTCTTTTCATGCCCGGTAGTTTTTATGAGAATCGTTTTTGTGCCTTTTAATTCAACAGTTCGGTTGCTGGGCATATCAAAATTCATAGGCATTCATCCATATTACTGATATGAGATAATGGGCACTCATGTGTTTGCTGCTTTCTAATGACAAATTGCTGGAAACTGGTAATTTTGTCGTCGAGGTCTTTTGGAAGTTTTTGGGTGATCTTGGTTTTCTGCAGCAACACCAGAGATCATTTCAAAAAGTGGGTACATCAACTAGATTTTGCCCTAAATTCTAAGCTTAGTTCTGGATTTGATTTTGCCCATTTAAGCACATATAAATGTATTGCAGCGGAAGGCAATGAGAAACCACTGCTGGAATTATCCCATGTTATGGTGTGGAGGAGTTAGAAACATCATGGATTCTTCACAAATTAAATATTCCGGAGTTAAAATAGTCTCCCGATCGGATCTCCGGGAGAGAGAGTTTACGAAGAGTCTACAGAATAAAGCGAAGTAAGGAAGGATAAAGATTAAGGTTAGGAACCAGGAATGTAAGGACGTTATTAAGAGCTGGAAAATTGGAAAATCTCAAGAGAGAGATGGAGTTAAACAAGATGGACATTATTGGGATAAGCGAGGTGAGATGGGAGGGAAATGATGAGTTGAGGAGTGACATTACCAAGTTATACTACTCAGGGAATACCAGGGAGAGAAGCGGGGTAGGAATGATAGTTAATAAGAAGATTGAAGCAAGTGTTACCAGGATCATTTATGACAGTGATAGAATTATTGGACTGAAATTAAATGCTAAACCAAAGAACATGCTAGTCAAGGAACTACAGGCGGTTGAACAATGAACTGAGGAGGGAGACGGAAAGGGCGAAGGAAAAGTGGCTAGAGGAGGAGTGCAAGGAGATACAAGAGCTAGAGAAGAAGGGAAGGTACGACCTAGCGTATCAGAAGGTCAGGAGTATTACTTGGGATGGACAGAGATCTGGAGGAGGATGCTCAAAAGAAATTGAGATCAAGGATGGTAGGATATTGAAGGAGGAAAAGGAGGTTATGTGCAGGTGGAAAGAATACATGGAGGAGTTGTATAAGATGAAGGAAAAGCCGGCAGAGCTGGAAATTGAGGAAGAAGGGGAAGTGGATAGGGAGGAGATGGGGGAGGCAGTATTGAGGGAGGAAGTAGTGGCAGCTATGAAGGAAATGAGGGAGGGAAAGGCGGCAGTAGTAGACGGGATACCTGTGGAACTGTTCAAGTGTCTGCAAGACGAAGACATTGAAGAGGTGACCAACCTGTGCAATGCAATATATGAGAGTGGGGAGTGGCCGGAGGAGTTCGTCATAATGGAAATGATACCACTACCTAAAAAGAAAAGGGCAAAGAAGTGCGGGGAGCATAGAACTATTAGTCTGATAGCTCACGCGGCCAAGATAATGTTGAGAGTGATGAATAGAAGGCTGACGAGGGTAATGGAAGAGAATGTAGCAGAAGAAGAATTTGGATTTAGGAAAGGAATGGGTACGAGGGATGCCATAGGGGTGGTAAGGACGATTGGAGAGAGGTATTTAGAATGGGACAAGGATATCAGTCTGTGCTTTGTGGACTTGGAGAAGGCTTTCAACTGTGTGAGGTGGGAAAGGATGATGGAGATATTGAAGGAGAAGAAAGTAGATTGGAGAGACAGAAGGTTGATAAGGAATCTATACATGAGACAGGAGGCGGCCATGAGGATAGGGGAAAGCAGGATGGAGTGGTTCGAGATTGGGAGAGGAGTTAGACAGGGCTGCTGTTTGTCACCAACCCTGTTTAACATCCATACTGAAGAAATGATAAAGGAGTGTTGGGAGACGAGCACAGGAGTAAGCGTTGGAGGAAGAATTACATCGTCAATTATGTTTGCTGACGACATGATACTGTTTGCTGAGAGGACGGAAGACTTGAGGCAGATGCTACATAATCTGGTGAGCGTGGAGGACAGATATGGGTTGAGAATAAATGGAAAGAAAATGAAAGTAATGAGAATAGTGGGCAAGGAAAGGATGGAAGTGCAGGTGAGGGGGGAGAGGATAGAGCAGGTGGAACAGTACAGGTATCTTGGTACGTTGTTGACAGAGGACTGGAAATGTGAGAAGGAAATTAAGATGAGAATAGGTTTGGCAAAGGAAGCGTTCAATAGAAAAAGGAAGCTATTTAACAGCAAGATGGATTTGGGATTGAGGAAGAGATTGGTAAAGTGTTATGTTTGGAGTGTGATGCTATATGGGTCGGAGACATGGACATTGAAGAAGAGAGACAGGGAGAGGGTGGAGGCATTTGAAATGTGGGTGTGGAGGAGGATGCTGAAGGTTAAATGGATTGACAGGATTACAAATGTGGAAGTGCTAAGAAGAGTAGAAGAGGAAAGGAGTTTGATGGACACGATAGTGACTAGAAAAAAGAAATGGATAGGACATGTTATGAGAAGAGAGGTATTACTGAAGGATGTCATCGAAGGAACAGTGGAGGGAAGAAAGAAAAGAGGAAGAAGAAGAATTAAAATGTTGGATATTCTAAGGGAGGGATGAGGGTATGGGGAGATGAAGAGAAGGGCACAGGATAGAAAAAGGTGGAGGAGCACCTGAACCTGCAGATATGCAGAACACTATTTATTATTACATGTATTGCATTTCGAGTGACGATGTAGCCATTCTTTCGATTTTCAAGGATCCATTCTGAAACGTTCCTCAATATCAGGCCAATGACCGCTGCTGGCTCTCATGGCACATTTTGTCTTTGGCATCTTCATAATTAAAGATTTGTTCTTTCTCCAGTCTCGCACCAGCTTTTCACTAACACCAAATTTTCTTGCTGCAGCACAGTTATTTGATGATTTAGCAAATTTTACAATGTTTAACTAGATACCTGCTTTGTACTTCATTCTTTTTGAAGGCAAAGCCATGATGAGGATATTCCAGTTTCACCACAAATCAGTGTGACCAACTGTTCTGCATTAATATTTTTTTGAATTGCACACTTGTAGAGTAGATTTTGATAGTATCATTAACAGCTGACATCAAACAAAGCATAGGAAACTACGTTTCCTGGGTCAAGCTCCACGACAATAACTTTCTTATTTGTTGAAATTAAAATTCTTGTCACACGGAAGGATCAAGAAGAATAAACAATATTTACATAATTTAATTATTATGTTTATTTCCGAGTTTGGTTAACACTTGCATTGAAAACCATGATTTTGTCTGAAAAAAATCTGATGTGTCCAACACATGACTTTCTCCATTAGGGTTCGTAGATTATAATCTCTCTATTATATATAGAAATAAAATTACAGCTTGTATGATTGAGCAATACTTCCAAGTTTCTCTCACATTAGGAATTTTTCAATATATATACAGCTTCTCCTCGACTTACGACCGAGTTCCGTTCCGACTGACAGGTCGTAAGTCAATCTGGTCATATGTCGGATTTATATTTTTCAACACTATTTTCATTCAAACGGGTTATAAAAATATAAAACACAAAAATTCAATCTATGTATAATTATTGTACATAATGTGGAAAATACATAATACGTACTCTATTGTACTGTAAACAAAAATACAACCTAAAATTAATGTAAAAATAAATACAAATGAAATTCCGCATACATACAATAAAAAAATTGTTTCTGTGAAAAAAGTGCAATTGAAAATAAATTTTTAATTTTCACAATCATGTTCTTGGGTTGAGGTAGATGGTTTTTTGAGGGACATGGTGAGCTTTGTTTGAATAGATTTTTTCTTTTTTTCATCATATATCTCACGATAACAATGCACAGCATCTTGAATGATACGTTCAACCTTTGCAAAGCGTTCGACATTCGGATCCGTTACTTCGAAACTGGCTAGAGCTTTATTCAATTGCGAAAACGAATCAGATAAACCCTTTGTCGTGAATTTCTTTTCTGGCTCATCTTCTTCTTTATCTTCTCTTGCTTTTTCTTCTGCCACACTGTGTGCTTCCAATTCAATCAACTCTTCATCTAAAAGTTCTTTTGTCTCACAATCTAGCAACTCCTCTACATCTTCTATTTCACATTCTAATTCTAGATTGTTTGCAAGTTTAACTATGTCTTCTCTAATCACTTCTAGCTCCTCTTCTTGTTAAAATCCTTCAAATGTATTCGCATAACATTTGAGACACTTTTTCCAAATACCTGACATACAGTCCCATGCGGTCGAAATATTCTTGATACACTGAAGAATGTTGTACTGCTTCCAAAAATCTCTCAAAGATAAATCTGCATCAGAATCGATCGCTTCGATGGCTTGTGTGAATGTCGTTTTGAGGTAATGAGCCTTAAATGCTGAAATAGCACCCTGATCCATGGGTTGTATGATAGTGGTTGTGTTAGGTGGCATAATAACCACTGTAGCATCGGGATGAAGGTCCTCCAGATGAGGGGGGTGGCCAGGGGCATTATCCATAATCAATAAAATCTTGAAAGGGATACCTCTCTCCGCACAATATTCACGAGCCTGGGGAATGAAGCAGTTCATGAACCAGTCTTCGAACAGTGCTTGAGTCATCCAAGCTTTAGGGTTTGAACGGTTGTAAACTGGCAGCTTATGCTTGTTGATGTGCTTAAATGCACGAGGGTTTTCCGAATGATAGATTAGAAAAGGCTTCAACTTAAAACCCGCGGCATTACCACCAAGCAACAAAGTTAACCTATCCTTAAAACCTGTGAATCCTGGCATCCTTTTTTCTTCTTGGTGTATGTACGTACGAGTAGGCATTCGTTTCCATATCAAGCCGGTTTCGTCTACGTTGAAAATTTGTTCTGGTAGATAACCTTTTTCTTCAATTAATTTGTTAAAACTATCAACGAATTTTTGGGCTCCATCTTCATCTGCACTTTCTGCTTCTCCTGTGATACGTCCCTTATGCAAAGCAAATCTTTTTTAAAATGCATAAACCACCCATTACTAGCCTGAAGATCTTGTGCGTAATCGTCTCCGGAGCGTGATTTTAAAGTCTGAAAAAGACATCTAGCCTTTGTTTGCACTGCGAGAAGGCTCATGGGTATTTTTTTCTGTGTTAAATCTTCCATCCACATGAATAACAATTTCTCCATTTCATGGATGGGTCCCTGTCATTGTTTGGTAAAAATTGTAGACTGCATAGGTGCAGAACCTTTCACAGCTTCACGAATTTTTTCTTTGTCCTTAAGTATTGTCGATTCTGTGGAATGCGATAACTTCAAGTCATGTGCTATTGTATTGACCTTCTTTCCGCATTCATACTGCCGGATAATCTTCATTTTACAGTCTAAATCAATAGCCTTCCTTGACTTATTAGCTGGCGCATCTGCAGATGAAAGTATTTTCCTTTTACCAGTCATTTTAGGGGTAATATTTCAGATACAATTGTAACAAATCCACACGCAACTGATGCTTGAAAGCAACTGAGTGAGAGGCAGTGCCAGGCAGTGGGAGGGTCAAACAGACTCTGATGCCTAGACCCTGCTGCGCTCTAGGCATCAATTCCGGGAACTTTTTGACCCTACCATGTAGTTATCCTTTATTTATTTATTATTTTTATTTATTTATTTTTTGTGGTCGTAAGTGCGGATATATATATATATATATATATATATATATATATATATATATATATATATATATATATATATATATATATATATATATATATATTAACTAAAGGAAAAGAAAAGGTAGTGATGAGGGTGGCAACAAGGTGTTGAGGGAAGCCCAGCGGACACTTACCAAGTTGAGGACCAAGCTGGCAGGCTGCTGGGGGCGTCGAAGAGACACGTAAAACACACGCAAGCTTATCGGGCCTAAGCCCTTCTTCAGCGAAAGAGTAACGTAAAGTGACACACTGGGCGGGGAATGACAGGGTGATGTGGGAAGGTTGATGATTGGAGGAGGTGAGGAGTAGGAGGGGTGGATAGCCAATAAAGAGGGAGTGTGGTAAGGGAAAGTGCGAATAACTACAATGTAACAAGGAGACAATGTAAGGGGGCTAATAGGGTTAGCGGAGGTTGAGGCCAGGCGGAGAGAAAGAGTCGAGAAGATGGATATGTGCTAGTTCCCAGTGTTGGAGAAGGGGGGCAGGAGTGTCATAGGGTAAAGCACGAATAATCCTAACATTGTAGCAACTATTGAAGGGGACATTGTGGGTATTGCCGTGTAATGCAACTGGGAGGGGGCGTCTGAGAGAAACGCTATTCCGGTGACCGTTCATTCGGATGTTTAACGGATTGCTGGTGAGGCCTACGTAAAACGCGGGACAAAGGGTGCAGGTAAGGAGGTAAATGACGTTACGGGTGGTGCAATTGCTTCTGGAGGTGATGGGGTAGGTGATGTTGGTGGAGGGACTCGAGAAAGAAGATGATGGTAGGTGGATAGGGCAAGTGAGGCAGCGAGGTTTTCCGCAGGGGTGGGAGCCTATTGCAAGAAGCGTGGTAGAAGTGGGAAGTTCCTTACTCCACAAGATATTTCCCAAATTTGGGGGCCGGCGTAAGGAGAGGAGCGGAGGATTGGCAAAAAGGTTGATAAAGAGGGACTGATGGGAGGAAGAGGTAAGAATTGGGTGGGCAGCATGAAGGATTGTTTTGAGAGCTTCGTGGATACCAGGAAGGAAAAGTGTCGTAAGAGTGAGTGGAGGGGTAGATGCAGGAATAGTGGGTGTGTGAGGATGAGATCCATTGTGGGTAGGCGTCATCGCCCTATGGATCTGTTCGCGGACCAAGACTGGAGGGTAACCACGTTTGAGAAGAGCATCCTCGAGGACAGAGTAATACTCTAGAAGGGATGCTCTATCGGAACAAAGCCTCCATCCTCGACGAGCAAGGGCATAGGGGATAGAAGTTTTGGTATGAAGGGGATGGCAGCTATCAAAGTGGAGGTATTGGAGGCTGTTGGTGGGTTTGATGTGAACACAGGTGCGGATTTTGCCGTCTTGAAGGTAAAGATCGACATCCAGGAATGTGATGTGGGAGGTAGAGGATTGGTGGGTGAAGAACAGTGAAGGATGGGAGGAGAGACGCGAGAGAAAGAAAAGGAGAGAGTCAGGTCCATGCGTCCAAATGAGGAAGACATCGTCTATGTATCTCAGCCACAAAAGTGGTCTGAGTGGAACGTTGAGGAAGAGTCTTTCCCATTCTCCAAGGTAGCAATTATATATATATATATACACACACACCAGTAATGTTATGCTTTAAATTGCTGATTAAGCATCAATAAACACACACACACGCAAACACACACACACACACACACATATATATATATATATATATATATATATATATATATATATATATATATATATATATATATATATACACATACACACACACCAGTAATGTTATGCTTAAAATTGCTGATTAAGCATCAATATACTTCGTATATGGAGAAAGTAAAAATACCATGGGAAGTTATTTTTAGCGAACAAGTGCGGGGTCAACTTATATGATGAATATATATTTCTAATTGTGTATTTAAAATAAAAAAAATCGAGGTCATCTTATATGCCAGGTCGACTTATCTGCCGGTATATACAGTATTTATCAAGAGCTTCTACTTAAAATCAAAAGAAATCCAAGGGAGAATTGTTATATTCTTTAAGTTTTTGAATATTTGAGTTATAATAACAAATTACGTGTCTGCCCGGCAAGTGGAAGAACCGGGTTCGATTCCCGGTTATAGCAGACTTTTCTCATTTCAAAATTATTCCCAATTTACAGCTTATGCCTGTGTGCATAGGATCTCCGGATCACTTTTTTCCATCAATTTTTTGCTTGGCAATCTCACCATTTGAGAGGGAGAAGTTTTCTTTGGTGTATCTCTTTGAGGACATCCGTTGGGGCAGTATGATACTAGCTTGGCTAGTTCCGTCCCAACCAAGAAAACATCCGCACTCAGAAATGAGAAAATTGATCTGCTACGATAGTTCAGTGGTAGAATATCCGCCCGGCAAGTGGAAGACCCGGGTTCGATTCCCAGTCATAGCAGACTTTTTCTTGTTTCAAAATTATTTCCAACAAATTACGTGATAGGGATTTTGGCCAGTAAAATGAATTTGCTTCAAGTTATCAAAGTGTGTGTGTGTAATCTGAATACTGAAATTGATTTACTTATTGTCATTTTAATGGTTGTTTTTCCTCATCAGACATGGGATGGGAAGCAGTGTGTTCTGTCTGCTGTGACTCCTGGAATACGATCTGGATGGGTAGCTGCCCTAAGGAAGGCAGCCGGTCTCTCCTGCCTGCCCCAGAAGCCAGCTTCAACTGTGCATTCTGACCAATCCAGTGTTTCTGTAGAGATATCTCTTTTAGATACTGGACAGCTGCCCCTGCGGTGCATATCTGAGGATTCTCCCCACATTGATCCTGCATTACCAAGTTCTAGGGAACTATCTCACATTCTTTCGTTGCCAGCTGACATGGTATTGTCATCAAGCTCCAAGCTGGATGTAGCCAAAACAGTGCAATCACCTCGAGGAAGTCCCTTTGGACACTCAAATGGAATAGCAGTCAATAATTCTCAGGTTATTCCCAAAGGACAAGCAAGTGAATCAAAAGGTGTTTCAGATTATATACAAGAAAAATGCAAAATATTATGCAACTCAATGTGCAATGAAAATTTTAGTCAGGTTGAGGCTGATTTAGCCTCGGGAACAATGCAAGGGGTTGAATGTCTACCAAAGGAGAATGTTATACCTAATTGTTCAAGTCTTGTGTTGTCAAGTTCACCTAAGTTTCCATTTGAATCAAGAGTCTTACAAGATAAGAATTGTACCGTTATCTCAGCAACATCCAGCACATCTGTTGATCCAAGCCAAAACACAAGTATTCTGTCATGTGTCAGCACATCTTATCAAGGAAGTGGTGCTCGGAGCACAACCCATAAACCTCCTTTGTCCCCTGCCTTCATCTCATCTAGCTCACGTAATAGAAGACATTCCTCATCAAACTGTGTTCGCCAAGCAGGGAGTCAGACTTTAGATAAAAGTGCAATAAGTTGCTTGCTGTTGGAATCAAATACATCTGACTGTATGAGACCTGAAAGGTGAGTTATTAATTATAGTAAAAAAGTAACCCTTTGAATGCCAGGACCAAGATGAGGAGGTATGCCATCGGTCATTTTAGCACCAAGTACTATGCTATGATTAACCTTTATCGTACAAAAGGGAACTTAAGTTCTCATTAAAAAATAAGGTTGAAGGGATGAAAGGAAACCTAAGTTCCCACAAGTTTTGCTCTCATATATTCGGTCGCTACTTTGCTCAAGAGTTCTCTGCGAGGAATGTGTCAGTATTGGTGTAAGCTTACTGTGGAGAATAAACAAATCATCATTGGAATTCTCTTGCTCTTTTTTTCTCACCAGATTTCCTTGTCTCCGTCATAATCATTCAGTTTTTCCACTGATTCTGGAGAGGATAGGACTGGGATACAAAGTTTCAGTCAATTTAAAGATATGGGTGACCACAAAATCTGCATGTAAATGAGTATAAATTATTATCCTTATTTAACTTTTATAGAATTACAATATATTTATTTGTTCTTTTGATGAAATAAGTTGAATAAAAATTGTACAAACAATTTAAATCATCATTTGGTGTTTTTAAGATGGTTTTTATTTAAAATTTTTATCTATGATGGTATGGGAGATGATGAAAAATATCCAAAAGGCTGCAGCTTTATTTAAATGTCCTTGAAAAACTCCATCCAACAACGCCTATAAATTAGATTTAAATGCCGTACGATAAAGGTTAATAATTCTTAAAAATTAAAGTTTTGCTGTATCTCCTCCAATCTTGTTTTGCCCTGGCTGAATAGATTATAATGAAATTTGCAATTCAAGACTTTTACTGATATACAAAACAAAAATAACATGTACTTGTGGTAAAACTCGGTATTTACATATTAGAATTAAATTATATCAATTCCATTCTTAACCCAATCCAACCCATATCTGAGAAAACGTTAATTCTCAAATTACTCGAATTATATCTGAGAAAACATTGAGTAATCATGGCTTCGATATCAACATTTGGTATTTCAGAGTTTTTAAAAACTATAATACATTTTAAGCAAATTTATTGTATTATTTACTGATATTTTAAAGGTAAAGGAACCTGATCAACTTCAAATTAAGTTGGAAACATTTTATGTTATACTTTAGAATCAAATTAATTGCTCTCATATTTAAAAATGTGTTTTTATATTCTTTATCTTTACATCAGAATTCATACAAATAGTAATCTAATTAAATTTATATGTTGTTAAAAAAATAAGACATTTCTGATTGAAGATACTTATATCCTCTGCAACATTAATGACAACAGAACACTCTTTTATGGGTCCTTAAGAAGTGATATTCGGCACAAACTGAGATGACATGAGAAACCCTCCCTATTCATAAACTGGATGTTATACAAATGATATTATCATCCTGTCGGCATAACATCCTATCAGTAAAACATCCATCAGTGAAACCGGTCGCAAAAATATAAAATTGTGGAAAAGTACTAAGTGTGCATTTAATATGAATAACATCACCTATTTCCACGAAGTAATTAATTATATTCATATTAGTGCATTGCCTGCCATATGACAGATAAAGGATAATATTCCCTCCCTCTAACTCGCCATCCCTCTCTCCCCCCCTCTATAATTCTCCCTCTGTCTCCCTCCCTCTGTCTCCCTCCCTCTGTCTCCCTCCCTCTGTCTCCCTCCCTCTGTCTCCCTCCCTCTGTCTCCCTCCCTCTGTCTCCCTCCCTCTGTCTCCCTCCCTCTGTCTCCCTCCCTCTGTCTCCTTCCCTCTTGTCTCCCTCCCTTCCTCTCTCCCTCCATCTCCCTCCCTCCCTATCTCCCTCCCTCTTTCCCTCCCTCTCTCCCTCCCTCTCTCCCTCCCTCTCTCCCTCCCTCTCTCCCTCCCTTCCTCTCTGTCTCCCTCACATCCTCTGTCTCCCTCACTTCCTCTCGGTCTCCCTCACTTCCTCTCTGTCTCCCTCACTTCCTCTCTGTCTCCCTCACTTCCTCTCTGTCTCCCTCACTTCCTCTCTGTCTCCCTCACTTCCTCTCTGTCTCCCTCACTTCCTCTCTGTCTCCCTCCCTCCCTCTCTTCTTCCCTCCCTCTCTCCCTCCTTCCCTCCCTCTCTCCCTCCTTCCCTCCCTCTCTCCCTCCTTCCCTCCCTCTCTCCCTCCCTCTCTCCCTCCCTCTCTCCCTCCCTCTCTCCCTCCTTCCTTCCCTCCTTCCTTCCCTCCCTCCCTTCCCTCCCTCCCTTCCTCTCTCCCTCCTTCCCTCCCTCCTTCCCTCCCTCCTTCCCTCCCTCTCTCCCTCCCTCCTTCCCTCCCTCTCCCCCCTCTCTTCCTCTCCCCCCCTCCCTCTCTTCCTCTCTCCACCCTCCCTCTCTTCTTCGCCCGAATAAAGACGATTATCTATCTATCTATCTCTTCCTCTCTCCGCCCTCCCTCTCTTCCTCTCTCCCCCTCCCTCTCTTCCTCTCTCCCCCTTCCCTCCCTTCCTCTCTCCCCCTTCCCTCCCTTCCTCTCTCCCTCCCTTCCTCTCTGTCTCCCTCACTTCCTCTCTGTCTCCCTCACTTCCTCTCTGTCTCCCTCACTTCCTCTCGGTCTCCCTCACTTCCTCTCTGTCTTCCTCACTTCCTCTCTGTCTCCCTCCCTCCCTCTCTTCTTCCCTCCCTCTCTCCCTCCTTCCCTCCCTCTCTCCCTCCTTCCCTCCCTCCCTCCCTCTCTCCCTCCCTCCCTCTCTCCCTCCCTCTCTCCCTCCTTCCTTCCCTCCCTCTCTCCCTCCTTCCTTCCCTCCCTCCCTCCCTTCCTCTCTCCCTCCCCTCCTTCCCTCCCTCCTTCCCTCCCTCTCTCCCTCCTTCCCTCCCTCCTTCCCTCCCTCTCCCCCCTCTCTTCCTCTCTCTCCCTCCCTCTCTCCCCCTCCCTCTCTCCCCCTCCCTCTCTCCCCCTCCCTCTCTCCCCCTCCCTCTCTCCCCCTCCCTCTCTTCCTCTCTCCACCCTCCCTCTCTTCCTCTCTCCACCCTCCCTCTCTTCCTCTCTCCCACTCCCTCTCGTCCTCTCTCCCCCTCCCTCTCTTCCTCTCTCCCCCTTCCCTCCCTTCCTCTCTCCCTCCCTTCTTTCCTCCCTTCCTCCCCCTCTCCCTTCCTCCCTCTCTCCCTTCCTCCCTCTCTCCCTTCCTCCCTCTCTCCCTTCCTCCCTCTCTCCCTTCCTCCCTCTCTCCCTTCCTCCCTCTCTCCCTTCCTCCCTCTCTCCCTTCCTCTGTCCCTCCCTCCCTTCCTCCCTCTCTCCCTCACCCTTCCTCTTTCCCTCCCTCCCTCACCCTTCCTCCATCCCTTCCTCTCTCCCTCCCTCTGTCTCCCTCCCTCTCTTTGCCTCTCTTCTCCCACCTCCCCTTCTCTCATTCCCTCCTGTCCCAATCCATAGCTCTCCCTCTTTATCTCTTTTCTACCATCCTTTTCTAATTCTATACCTTCCTTACTCTCTCTATGTACCCTCTATTCTATATCTCTTCCTTCCTATCTCCTTCCCCACATCCCCCTCCCTCTTACTCTACATCTATATAGTCATTTAGATAAGCGAAAGAATCCAAACTAAATCCCAGTCCCATTAGGATTACGTATTGTCATGAAAATCCTATGATAATTTAAGGCAATCTATGCACTCGTATATATTGCACGTGTGTTTTTTGAGATAACAATTGATTCTTGAAGTTTACAATGGTGTTGTCGGCAAGGCAACATCCCGTTTAGAAGCAGATATTTTCCCAAAATATGTGATTTAAATGTTTAATATGAAAGATTTTGAATGGTTAGGTGAGAAAAGATGAATAGAATAAGAAACTTCATTAATTTTCCTAAAACATAGTTTCAATTCGAAGATCATATGTCAATTTTTTCTAATTTTAATTTCCGAAAGAATAAAAGCCTGCACTTTAAAAAGTCTCTTTTTACGTGTTATCTTGTGGAAAACGGAGATCGCCACCCTGTAGTCAAACCCTGGTCTTTTTTCATCATTTACTTTTTATATATAAATTAAACATTCCTGCAAAATTTCTACCTTCCACCTAATTGGGAAGTTGGTTAAAAATGCGTTAAAATTCCCATTGATGATGTCAGCGTTACACACAAACCCCACCATCTAGGCTTTTATTTTAATAATTACTGGTAATTTTCTGGATTATCACTCTCACTGCCATTTTCAGTCGCATTACCATTATTTCTGTGATTTCATCAAAATCTTTGTAGTTTTCCATAATTGTGAAGTATGGGGTATGAACAAATTTGGATCAATTTTTGTTTACTCATTGATTGAAGATTTGATTAACCTTTACAATCTGAGCATGTCTTTTTGGTACAAAAAAATGTATCCTTTTGGAGACGAGCGTGTACAATAGGGTGGGCTGAAAAAAAAGTATTTCTGATCTTAACACACTAGTGTGAAAAAGGTGCAATTTGGGCTTTTAAGTAAGGAGAATTTTTTTTCTTGATATCAGACAATATGTAGAGGTGCCACTGGGAAACTGAACAGTAATGTTAACTAAGTATTGGTTTTTATTTTACCTCAATAGCATTAACAGTTTTATTATAAAAAATTATAATCTGAATGGCTGCAAATCGAGAGATAGAAGTGAAAAAAAGATCGCGTAGAACACATTCTTTAAAAATTCCTATATATCGAGTTAAAATATATTCCACTAACAAACATTTATGTGATTAACACAAAAGTTATAATTTAATAATATGCCTCTTTCAATAGTATGCTTAAATCTTTCGTAGAAATATTTATTTTGTAAAATATATGACAATTGAAATAATGGAAATTTAATTATAATTAAGATTTGCAAATTAGTGAAAAGTATAAAAATTAAGAATATAATCACATGCACAATTTTATTGATTACAGAACAATTTTTATTTCAATGATTCATTTTATATGGTACGTTTAAATAAATTATTTTGCAAAACGTTACAATTAGTGAGTCGGTAGAAGAAAAAACCTTGGCTGGTGAAGAATACGCGAAAAAAACCTGGGATCTTAAAGGTTAATGAATTTTTATATATGAAGAAATTTAGATTATTTTTCATTTACTTAGTTATGGGAAATTTCATTTATGAATATTTATATGGTGTCCATGTATTATTGTGGAAAGTAATTATTATCTGGATTTTTACATAATCATATTTGTGCTCTACATTATTATTATTATAATATTATTTTCAAAGAATATAATCTTTGATATGCTAAAGTGTTAGGCTTAATGATGAAGACTTATGAAAGGCATGAGTGTCTTCCTAATTTGAACAGAGCTCTAAGTATCCAAGAAGCAATAACTTATAATATGCTGCTATGGGGAAATTGTCAGTATAGAGTGCATAGTATAATATGATGAGTCAGGATCTGTCCTTCAGCATTACCATTGCATACTATCTTAGGCATCTTAGTTATGTTTTTATCTCTCGTTTTATTTCCATTATATCTGTTTTATTGGACCCATTCCATCAAGTGTTAAATAGCAAAGCTGTACCTTTACATAGAAGCATTGTACATTCTTTCTGGAAATGAGAAATACAGGTTGACCCAAATAAGACAAGCCCCAAATTCATTTGCATAGATTCTATGGGAAAATGCTGTTTCTGTTGGTTGAATTTGGTTTTTACACTGTGGTTACACTGAAAAAATAGAACATTTTTTTATCAAGATTAACATATTAGTTAATTGTCAGTCACTTTTTGGTTAACGTTGCAGTACTTGTATGGTTTTTTGGAATGGGAGTACTCACACAGGCTGAATCTTACACCCTACTGCTGCGCATGCTTTCTGTAAATTTCTCTTTCATAATATTTACCAAATGTGAGTTCTATTCAATAAAAATTCATTAATATGCTGTGTACAGTATTTTTATTGAATTTATTGCAATGTTATTGAGAATTTTTTGTGTTCTTTGCACAAAGTGCTCAAAGTGAATGCATATAGGGGAGGTCATTTCCGTCCATCCATCCATCCACATGTTAAAACTCTGGAACCACTGGACATATTTTGATGAAACTTGGTATTAGGGAGTTTTGCTAAAATTGGCCAAACGATTCCAATTTTGGCTAAAATCGGACAACAATTATGATCACTATACATGAAGACCTACATATAGTTTACAATGTTCCTTTGTTTCAACTCTGGAACTGCTAGATGTATTTTGATGAAATTTGGTGTTGGGGAGTTTTGCTAAAATCAGTCGACCGATTCCAATTTTGGTTAAAATCAAACAATTACGACCACTTTACATGAAGACCTACATGCAGTTTACAATGTTCCTTTGTTTCAACTCTGGAACCGCTAGACGTATTTTGATGAAATTTGGTATTGGAAAATTTTACTAAAATTTGTCGATCTCAAAGAATGCGTTTGGAAACTCTGTGCACTCGAACGTGGAGTGCACCTTTCCATACTTGTGTTAATCTGATCTCGGTCTTGAGGCACATTTCGCTTCCAGCATAAGCGCCTATTAGCTTCGGCTTGTCTGTCAGTCCACATGTTCGTTCTCAGCTTCGACCTAACGGATATTTATGAAACTTAATATTAAGGACTTACAGTCCAAGACAATAAGAAAATCACAAAAATAAATCATGTAAGTCAATCAGGGGTACCACTTTACTGGTGACAAAAAATGAACTTCCCGTTATATCTCGTAAATCTTTGGTGATATCAAAATAGTTTTCAAATAAACTTGTAGAACTAGTAACGTAGAGTATTTCCTTTCCTAGTATTATGTTATTATCGTAGGAGTAGCCGTTATCAAGAAATTCGAACGAGAAAGTCATAATTCGCTTTGAAATTAGAAAATTCATGCATGGCTACTTAATTTCTGTTAAGGTAAACAATCTTATTGATTACTGAAGTAAATAAGATCTGTTATAATTACAAAATGCATTTAATTCCTTACGCGTGCATGACATTTTGTAAACGGAAGGTAATCTACGGCAAAGAAAATAACGTAAACGTAAATATTACAACTACTGAACTCAAGTTAGGTATGTTTTAAATTATTTTCGATTGTTTGGTTGATTAAAACTGATTAGAAAATAAATCGATAAATAAAAATTGAATATTTTCCCGGCATTTAGGATATATCGTTTTGCAGTATTTAGTCATTAAAATTACGTAATGTTTATTGATGCACCAATTAAGGGGGGGAGAAGAAATTTTTAATAGACATATAATTGGGTCGTGATGTTTTGCTGTTTTATGGTGTGATGTTCGGTCAAATTATATCATTTAGCTTCAAATACTCCATCGCACGAAACTCGCCTATTTGTGATACACTGCACACTTTCCTAACTTGTTTAAGGTTAGAAGTATGGAAATGTTTACTCCATGTCAGAGTGCACAGAGTTTCCAAATGCATTCTTTGAGATCGACAAATTTTAATAAAATTTTCCAATACCAAATCTTATCAAATACGTCCTGTGGTTCCCGAGTTGAAACAGGTACATCCTAAGGTACATGTAAAGTGGTCATAATTATTGTCCGATTTCAACCAAAATTGGAATCGGTCGACAAATTTTATTAAAACTTCCCAATACCAAAGTTTATCAATAGACGTCCAGCGGTTCCCGAGTTGCATAACAGACACGTTGTAGAAACATACATACATGTAGGTCTCCATGTAAAGTGGTCGTTATTGTAGTCCAATTTTAACCAAAATTGTAATAGGTTGACAAATTTTAGTAAAACTCCTCAACACCAAATTTCATTAAAATATGTCCAGCGATTCCAGAGTTGTAAAATTTTTATTAATATTTTTTAAATGAACAAAACAATATCGAAAATCGTATAATTACTTAAATACGTTAATTTCTTTTTCTTTGAGTTTATCGTAAACCTTACGTTTTATGGGAAAAATTATTTAGCAAAAAATGCATATTTAATTGTTATTTAACTTTTGTTCTCAATATTTTTCTCTCGTCATCATCATGGGTAATTCTGCCTCTTGGCAGGTTCAGTCATGGCAACCCTCCAAGCTTCTCGATCCTGAGCCAGTCTCTTGGTATTATCATACCTGCCTCCAACCTTAATTGCATCCAGCAACTGGTACCTCCTCCTTCCTCTTCCTCTCTTTCCATTTACCATTCCTTCAATTGCAGTCTTCAGCAGGCATTCTCTTCTCAGACAGTGTCCAAGCCAATTCATCTTTCTTTTCCTAATTTTTCCTAACATCTGTCTTTCTTCACCAATTCTTCTCAACACTTCCTCGTTTCTGACTCTATCCTCCCAGTTTACTCCTTCCATTCTTCTCCAAATCCACATTTCTAGCGCTTCTAACCTTCTTCCAACTTCTTTCCTGAGTGTCCACGTCTCTGCACCATACATTACTACACTCCAGACATAACACTTCGCCAATCTCTTCCTCAATTCTTTATTTAGCGGCCCGCACAATAATTTCCTTTTCCTATTAAATCCTTCCTTCGCCTTCCTTCTCAGATGAGTATTTAATGAGACTTGCGAAGTACGTTGTAAAATACATGTAGATCTTCATGTAAAGTGGTCTTAATTATTGTCTGATTTTAACCAAAATTGGAATCTGGCGACAAATTTTAGTATAACTCCTAAATACCAAATTTCATCGAAGTAAGACTAGCGGTTCAGGAGATATGTGTTCACTTCGTGCAAAGAACGCGTAATAACCAGAACTGAGAACCGGGACCGGGGACTTTAGCATCTAAGATCACCTTAATTGTCTAATTGGGACTATCATTTTTGTGGTTACCTAAAAGATGTTTGTTACCAAAAGAACTTGCAAACCATCGAGGAACTGACAAAATAATATCTCCAATGCTGTACCTGAAATTTCTGCACAAGTTTTGAAAAAGTCTTAAAAAAACAAGTGAAAAGACTTTAGGCCTGCTTGGAAGCTAAAGGAGGTCATTTCCGACATATTCTGTAAGGTATTACCAAAGTATTGTTATGATCATCATTAGTAAAGTTCAAGGATAACTTTGCATTGCTCTGTGTAACTTTTCAAAAATCTATAACTGCTTTCCCTGTTTTTTATCATAGAAAAATTGTTATTGTTAATCATTGCATGTCCTATTAAATGTTGTAATGTAATTGGTCATTGTTTGTACTTTCAGGCCTAGTTACCTATCCCTTAAATCACTTCCAAGCTCAATCTCGAGAGAATCAAGGTTTGCAGCTACTTCAGGATATGCACCTACATCATATATATCTTCATCAGCATCATCTTGTTCACTTTCTGATGAAGATTTCAGGACAGCATCAGAAGCCTCCCTACATTCGACTCCAATATCTGAGGTGAGATTTGAATTTGCTTTACAGGCGAACCTCCCAAATCTGGCAATCCATTTTCTGGCAACACCCATTTTTCAGCTATTTTGGAAAATGAATGAATCCAGCAAATGACCCGAAATTCAGCAAATAACGCACAGTCCCACATCGCAAACTACTATGTACAATAAATTGCATTATAGGAATGCAATATTTTTAGCATTTTTTTCATTTATTAAAACTGAAATATCATGATATCTAAAAATTACATACTAGTGGTACCCGCAAAAACTTTTGCGAGGTCAGTCAGAAATCTGGACATTTAAAAGTAATAATAGCCAATTTCTCCTTCTAAAATTAGAAACATTCTGAATGTCACGTTTGTTTTTATAATTTATATGTGCAATTTTAATTCTCTCTCATACGAAAAATGTCACATTCCAGTATTGAAATAAAGAAAGATTTTTTTTCTTTTGGTCAATCGTTAAAAATGCTCACAGCCCACATGCAGTTTACTAAATAATAATAATCTTTAACTATTAATTTTGCAATCTATTAAGTTTGACATTACTACAACTATAATTTCAATGCTTCATAAACAGCACGAAATGGATAACGCAAGTATTTTTGCTATTTGAAGGCTTAATAGATGCTAATTCAATCAGGGGCAACAATGTGGGCCACCTTGGCAACACCAGGAAAAAGTACGAGAAAGACGTAAAATTTTGAAAAGAAATGCGTGTTTCTGAGAAATTATTCCATGTAACATCAAAACATTGCAATAATAAGATATTTTATAAGCAAAAACGGAGAAATTTAGTCCATATTTTACGTTTTTAATGAATGACAGAAATAAACCTTGCACCTTGAAAACTCAAAACTCCTGTGTAAACATATGGAAGAAATATAATTGTCTCCTGGAGTCGAATCCGGGACACTTCAGTAAATGAAAATAGTTTTCCTGGGGTCTCCTAGTTGGCAGAAACAAAATGGCATTTACAGCATTTCTCTATGAAAAATTGTTCAAGAAATAAAAGGTGGGATGGACAGACAGACGGATGGACAGATGGCTGGACATTGAGTAATTATATATAAAGATAAATAAATTAGCGTACCGGACATACCAACAGAAAAAAAGCCCTGTGTACATATGACTATATGACCACCTGAAATTCGACAAATTCCAAGATCCGGTAAGGCTCAGGTCCTAAAGTTGCTGGATTTGGGAGTTTTGACTGTACCTTCATTCTTAACCATATTTTTGGCAATACATAGCGGATTTTTTTATAATCACACTACTCATATGGAATTGGATGAACAGTGTCTATAGGTACATCAATTAGATGACATTGATCCCAGGCTTGGCATGCTATATAATTTTAGTAGCATGCTGAAGCTTTGTATCAATGAAGGAAAATGTTTTTAATCTGGATATATAAATATGTGTATTTCAGGAATGGAGTTTGGCAATGTCAAATGGGGGCAGGCTGGCTTCATTTGATCTCAGATTTGGCTGAGTATTCCCTAGCAAGTCTTATATATTTGTAATGAGGTTTTCAAATTTGATGGTAGACTATTTATTGAAGGTGAATAAACAAAAACACAGTTTAGATACAGCTCTTATCTTAACCTTTATCGGCCGTGCATACACTTAAGTGTGGTAGAGTAGACAGCATAAGGGTGCAATTATCGTAGAGATAGAGTTTGTTTACCACTTATTAAAAGAGTCACTATGTGGAGCCCCAGTTTTTGAGAATGTTTCTCGACTTCGTTTCTTCCTATTCGTAACGGGATTCATCCTTGGCCTCGTGTTTCACTCGTGTTCTTTTTTCTTTTTATTTAGCACATTTTTTTCTTTTCTTTCTATTTTGTTCCTTGGTCAATCTTGTTCAGGTGTCGGCCAGCTCCTTACTTGTGTGGCAGCGAGTAATAAAGTTTTTAGAAAGTGATTTTATTCACAACAGCTTCAAAAAGCATGTGGTTTTCTCCAAATGTGTCTTTCCTTATTGCATAGGATGTAGAGAGCTGTGAGTCACTTAGTCATCCTGTGGAACAAGTACTTTCAGTACTTAACCACAAGTTTTGTTTATAAGTGCCATATTTTTATTGACAAATGGAGAAACCTAATAACCATAAAAATTAATAAAAAGGAAGGACTCGCATACATGCAGGTTTAGGTGGAATTACTGCGTGCCAGGGACCGAACACTCACCTAATCTCACACACTCCCAGGATTTAGGAGAAACTACTCTTCTCTATGCCAGGGACCCTTTTTTCTCATGCACACACAAGCAATCAGCCACACACATGTACTTCCTTCTTAAAAAATGCCCAAATATGCATTTTAGAAAATGGGGGAAAAAATAGTTACATTATCATGATGGGGGAATTAGGAAGCCTGTTGCAAAGGGAAAGAAGAGTAGTATCTGCTATTAGACCAGTGTCTTGGTTGGGGGTAAAGGTGCATTTTCATGCACGCATTATGCACATCAAGAACTGATGCTACCCAATCAGAGGCCTTGCTTGAGGCGTTACGCGAGTTGGCCGCAACGACGCGTTGGAGTTGAGAAAGTTTCAACTTCAACGCGAGTAACGTGTGAAAATTTCAAGATTGCCGTTATGTGAGAAAGGGTGCCTAGAGCTGGAAGGCAGCATGGACTCCATGCCTGTGTATGGTATAGATATGAAATCCTTTGACGAATTCATTATTAACGAAATTATTAATATAATATAATATAAAGGATTAATATCTCCAGGAGAAAGAATGGAAAGAAATTGGAGATAATGCTCAGACAAATGGCAATTACAAAATTGAATATATACGATTATTTCTATGTATGAATTTCAATAACAAATATGGAATGAGATTTCTTCATAATATAAACGAGTACATTGTCAGTAAAAACGTGTCAAACATGCTGGAAAAGTGTCTGAGATCAGTATGTGAAATGATTCAGAATCCGTTAGTAATAATAATAAAACGTAACGCCATCTCACCACTCAATCGTCCATTTTTTCATGTGGAATCACAACTTAAAACAACAAATGCGCATATCATAGCAGTCAATTGTCTACGCGTTTGCTGATGCACATATGTAAACAGGTGGTATCCCCAATGCATCATTCGCTACGCGTGTAATGCAGGCATGGAAATGCACCTTAACATCTTTGTTTTTCTGATTGGGTAAACTTTTGTTCTTGTCTAGAAGGTAGTGACTGGAAATAAAACTATTAGTTGAAGATTGTCTAAGGAAGTGGAGTGTTGGGTTTGAAAGATATGGGTTGCTATGCATGATTTTCCAAATTTCCAATAATTAAAATACGATAAGTGTTCTTTGAACCTAGTAACAATTTTCCTTTTTATTTGACTTATGTAAATTTTTTCACTCTTATCGCAACTGATTTTATAAATGCAGGTTTTTTCATGAATCAGCATCGGATCTTTTGGATTTCCTAGCAACTGTGGAGATAATTTTTTGATTTTTCATTAGTTGTAACCATGGGGCCCTGTTATTACTTTTTGTAATACTTTTTATTGTGTAATAATTCACATAATTTATTTAAAAATTCTTGTTATTTTTAATGTAGCAACAATATGAATGACAATAATTAGAGACTAAATGTATTTGAGTTTTTTTGCAACTTTTTTACTTAATCTTATTATTTTATTTTAATTCAGTCCTAGAATATGATCTAAAAGTAAAGTAACCATTCCATAGTATCATAACAGTTGTCTATTTTTTCCTTGCAGGTCATGGTTGATACCAACTCTAATTCCATCTTGTGGCCAAAAGGTGAAATTGTTAGTGACAGGGGCGAGGCATCAAACACCTATTTGGCAAGTGAGGTGGGAAGTGATCTTGGTGCTATCCTTCCTCCTTCTCCACCCCTCAATAGGACTCCAATATCACGAGTGAAAGAGAGAGCAAGGTAGGCTTTCCTATGCTTTTGTTATCTATAAACGATTTGGTGAAGGCAAAAGATTCTGGTACAATGTCCCGGTGCACTTAGGTAAGGTAAGGTAAGGAGGGCAATGAACTGCTTTGTTACTACATTGTTGTCTTGGTGCACAGTGGCAGGGGTGGCAAGGAGAAAAGTGAGCTGCTCGGAAGATGTGCGAAACAGATTGCTGTTTTACTTTCACAGCATATTACATTATATAGATTGGTCTGTCACACTCTCAATGTGGGGGTGCCAGTGGTGTGATGGTTAGGATGCGTGCTGCTGCTCGTAAGGGCAGCAGGTACGAATCCTGCTAAAGTAGAATTTCTTCTAAGATCACCTGGCCCCCTGTTTGTGTGGTTTGAGAAGACCATGCAAAGTCAGCATTCCGTCCTTCGGACGGGCCTTTGTCCCCTCCCTTGGTGCTCTTTGTTAGGAATAGGCTAATGTCGGCACTGGGTTTCCCTCCTCCCTTGTGAGTGTGTTTGGTATGGAAGGAGCTATTGCTATAATAATCCAAGAGGTTGGTTAGCCAAAAAATACACACACACACACACAATGTTTAGATCAAGCTTTAAGAAAAAGACCAAAACGTTCAATTGTAACCAACAAACAACTAAATAAAAAACTGGAATATTAAGTTGCGATGCTAGAAAATAATCGGAAAAACGAAGGGGAAGAACAACGGACCCAGAGACTGGCAAATCAAGTCGTAAGAAAAAGAGCAAGGTATATAGATGCCATAATTTAACATCACAGAAAATTACAATGATTTTATTGAATAATCAGTAGTACATATAAATAGCAGTATTCGAATGTAATAAATTTCAAGCGCTTCACTACACCCCCGTTGATGTCAGTCTCCCTACCATTAAATTTTCGAACTATTACTATTTCATAATTAAATCGACGTTATAGTTGATGAAACGAAATTATTGAAGTTGACCATTAAATTTTGACCTCAGAGTAGAGAGATCCTATGATAACTGTTGTGATTATAAGACAAGAAGGAGAAGACTATCCATAAATGGAATACACAAAGAGATTTCAAAGGCTTTCTTTATGGGAAAAGGATATAAAACGATATCAAAAGATTTGGCAGTTCTTGAATGTTTATCTCTGAAACTATAAGTAGTAATTATGTGGCCCCAAGGCCTTTCAGTGGAATAATTTTTTTAATCTATACCTCACATCATATAAGAGCTTGGAAGAAAAGTATATGGTTGTGTAATTGTTGTTTACCAACAGAATTGTTGTAGTGATCGATGTAGACAAAATATGTGATATTATGCTTGGGATTTTCTCGAAGTTTTATCTCCAAAACTATACCTAAATCGTCTCATAGACTTTATTGTCGTAAATGTTTTCCTCCAGCTGAATACATTTTTTAATCGATACCTTTAAGATCATATAAGAGCTAGGGAGAGAAAACGGTATTTAATTGTTGCTTGATGGAAGCCATTTAATGACATACAAGTATACATTTATTTAAGTGTTTATATAAAGTAGAAGTTGTAATTGACGGATGAAGTTCAAAATCACAATTGGGCAAAAACTTTTAATTGAGAACACTAATATTTCATTTAATTAAAATCTGCTCAGTTTCAGAGATTAAACATTCGGACGTGCCCATAAGGCATTCCGCTGCTATCACTTTGCTGTTAAAGAATGCCAAATAAAGCTAAGAGACCCCAGAAAAAGTACTTCATTTTCACCCGCCATCCTGAAACAAAATGACGGCTATAAAATCATGTTTTGCTTTTCCTAGCTATTATATGATCTAAGCACAGTCATGTCCTCATCATCATAGTATGCACAGTAAGAAGCATACAACGACGCTATCTTCCCTCCATTAATTGTGACCTTCAAAAATCATATTTTGCTTTCCCTTGCCCTTATATGATCTGTAAGGTATCAATTAAAAAAATTATTCATGTAGAGGACAACATTTGCTACAAAAAAGCCCATGACAGCACTTATCTACTACTTATAGTTTCCGAGATAAAAACTATTAAACTTTAATGTACAAATGGGGTAAAACAACCCCTAAAAATTAACAATTTTGTAGTTTTCTGTTTGGTTGTGACCAGAAACATTTATTTGTGCCAAATTTTTAGTCTCTTTGTCATCTGGTGTATGTTGCTGTCATATAAATCCAATTTTTGTTTCTCTTTTATTTTTCAGGTCACGTGTTATAAAAAGGTCTAAAACACCTCCTGTAGAAGATCTTCAATCAGTGAAAATTGAAACTCTCACAAAAAGAGTAAGTATTTATGTTTTTAAGTATGCCTGTCACCATTTGTGTTGTTGCAAATTTTTTGTGTCAAACGGCTGTTGCATGTTGCATAATAGGCATCTCAATCATTTATTCCTTTTTCCATGTTGATTTTATCTCATTTTCTTAAAAGAAAAAGACATGCTTATGTGATCACTGTCTGTCCATCTGTGAACAACGACTTTTTGTCATAAGAGGTATTTGGAAAATTTCTTTTAGAATTAGATAGCTCTTATAAATCTATTAATTTTCAGCAATTAAACTTTCACGGCAGTTCTTCGATTTTCTGCTAGATGGCTTCAAATTTGGAAAATTTAAACTTTATAATGGTATTGTAGCCAAAATACTGGAAATATCAGAAAATTCTTTTTGGATTAGATAGCTGTTATCATTCTATGCATTTTCCACCAAAAGAGCACGTGTTACACAATATCAGTTCCAAAAACTCTTGAAGCACAAAAAGACATTATACAGTAAAACCTCATTATTTCGATACGGGATAATTCAAAATAGCATGTAATTCGAAGCTAAAAGCAGTCCCCGACCAACATCATAGGAATTATGCATACTTTTTAGCACGGATTATTCAAAATACGTCTAAAATGAAATTCCAAGTCATGATCTGATCCGGTGACTCACAAACATTTCTTTTAATTCAAAACCTTTACCCATATTGTGTGTTTAAGTGGAAAGTTCATGTGCGCACTTGACAAAGGCATCGCATTTTTGTTTTTCATTTCTCGCAAAAGAAATATACATTGCCCTCCAAACAGGTAATCTCTTTTTACTCATTTAATATTCAACGTGAAATAAAATCGTATATTATACAAATAGAGGAATCATCTTATCCTTGCATCACTAGACCTTCTTTATTCCAGGTTCTCGGATTACTTCATGTATACTGCTTTATTATATATCTCTACCTCTTCCCTGTAAGTTTTTCGGAAAAAAACTTCAGATTAGGATAAACAAAGATGCTAGAAGCCCCCAGGGACAGGAGAGATGAGGTTTCATATTTGCCTGCTCAACAAAAAATGCCTAAAATATAGGTTTTTACCTAAGTAATTAGAGCATGATCTTCAATGTTATTCTCACTATCACTCACTCTCTGAATCACTTTCAAGTAAGATTTCTGTCTATTTTTCATCACCAGGTATTGCTTGCATTTTTCTATTGGTTTACACCAGGATAAGTTCGACTCTTTTAATCTCTTAGAAATGAAACAAAAGTACCAATGGAAAAATAACGAACAATAGCTTCCTCTGTACAGCGTAAATGTTTCTCTCAGTGTGGCAAGGGAATGCTTTTTGTGCGATCCAAGCACTTCCCATTTCTGATCATGGTTTCAGTCATCATAAATATCAGATAAGTGTGGCAACAGCACACGCTGCCTCCTCCTCTCTCCTGGCATTTTACTATGCCAGACTTAGCTATAAGGTGGAGACAGAATGAAGATGAAAAAATCTGTATCATTTCGGGAAGTAATTTTCTGATGTTCTTTTTTATATTTTAGTAATATAGGCATTTGTCCAGTGACAACAGTACCTCTAACTTGGAAAACAACCAAGGAATGACAAAGATAGTTGAATTTCAGAAATGTAACAAAATCAGATATTAATGTTGCTGTTATAAAATAGCGCTTCCAGGTACTTGTTCCTAATATTTTTAGGTCAGTGCTATTAAAATTGCAAGTTGATACATTCTAGCATTTCTGAGTTGTTAACATTCAAATTGGTCTTATTGGATTTCCAGGGCTAAAAACTGTGTTTTTCTTCAAATACAGCCCAATATAAAATATTTAATCACAAACTAAAAATTTAAGCTGTACATCAGTTAACGTTGAAATAATCCTCTAGCCGCTACTTTTCACTCTATTAAAATTATCGCTGTTGTTTTCGAGATATACTGCCTCACACTCTAGTATCTAGACTTTTTGCAAGGACAGTAAGTGGTCACTTCAGCTCTGTTCACAAATTCGCCGTGTGTATGAACTGGTAAGGTCAATACATTTTGTAGCAGAACAGATAGCTAAGACTATATTGCGATTTTACTGTCCAAGTAGCAGATCATAAAAAAATTTTGATTTTTTTTAAAAGTTCATTTATTTCGAACCTGGATAATTCGAAGTCATGTTTTTGTAGTCCCTTGGACTTCAAAATAATGAGGTTTTACTGTATATCGTATATTTGGAGCTTTATGATACCACATATGATATGAATGGTATCGGAACATAAATAAATCAATAAAACCATACATTAACATAGAATTGCCATAAAATAAGCAAATACTATGACATAACTTCAATTTAAAGTGTCCAAAATCAGAAAAGGCTATATTTCATAATCGTAACTGTGGTGACAAGAAAATGGAACTATGTAATACCAATCTGGCAAAATTTAGTCTTATGAACAATATAGAATGATGAATTCTTACTAGCAAGTTTACAGAGAGCGCAATCACTTCTGTGAACTTAAATTCATGAGTTGACATTGCTAGAAAGAATTGAAACAAATAAAGTATTTCTTGCAGCAGTTGCTTTATAATTAATGAGAAATCTACCAAAATAGAGGTAAATAAAACATTTATTTCATTGTTTCTGTTGAACTGCGAGTTTCACTAAGCCCAGAAAAAGATAACTGCTCCTTCATCAACCCACAGCTGAAAATAAAATCGAGGACGTGAAATGCAAGGTATCCCAATAATACATAATAATTTCAAGTTTAAAAATAGTGCACTCAGCAGATCTTCCTTTCTGCACTACTCACAAAGCTTGTAAGGTTTCTATTAAAGGGGATTCAAAGGATTTTAATGACTGCAGGGGGAGGGAAGGAGGCCACTTCTCTTTGGCCCTATTGCTACAAAATATCACCATGCAAATAATGTAACTTTAATAAAAATATGTCAATCCAAAACACTTTCCCTATTCAAATAAGGCAATCTGCCACAATTATAGAAGCACTGCACAAGAGATGCATGTAAGAGTCATCTATCTATGCAGTATTTTTTTCGTGCATCATTTCAGCGCCAAGTCAGGTTGATGTTAACTTGAATCAACAACCTTGTATAGTTGGGCAATAACAAGGTTAGATTAAGATGTTGACCATTCTATTGAATTCTGTAGAGATATTATCAAAGTAGGAATTTATGTTATTCCATTAGTTAATTTATTTGTGATTTTTAGTTCCTAAATAACTTTACATGTATGATAATTTTTTATTTAAACTCAGGTAAAGGAACTAGTTTCAGCACTTGCAGCCAAGGAAGCTGAATTGCTCAAAGAAAAATCTAAAGAAGTTGCATTTACTGCATCTTTAAAGAAGAGGTAGGTGATCACTATATATATTATTTATCATTATATATAGACGTTCCTTACAGAGGAGGATATAAAATATATATATATATATATATATATATATATATATATATATATATATATATATATATATATATATATATAGGAGGATACGAATGTTTAGGCACTTACAGATGAGCTGGAGAATCGAATTCTTTTTCATAGGAAGGATTTTGTACAAAACCGACTAGAAAAAACGAAAATCTTGAAAAAGTGCAACAATTCGGCCGCTAAAAATTCGCAATTGTTTAAACAAATTTTCAAGGTATATGTATTTTCGAATGTGCTATGGAGCTGAAATTTGTTTTAAAGGTAGGATTTGTAAAAAAAACGAAATAGGTATTATAGAAATTTTGATATTTTAATTGGTGTTTCCGTTAAAAATTCTTCAAGTTTAAACAAATAGATAACTCTTTAGGTACTATGGGATGTGCTAGGAAGCTGAAATTTTTAAGTTATTTACAGAGTAGTGCATTTGCACAAATAAACATTTGAATGTCTCCATAAATATATTGCGGCGGCCGTTAAAAATGTTTCAAATTTAAACAATTAGAAAAATATCATTTCACTTCTAGAAGTGCTACAACTTTAAAATTTTTCAGAAATGTCTAGCATTAGTACCCCATAATGGAGAAAGTATAAAATTCTTAAAAGCACCTTCTACTAGTATATATATGCATATATATATATATATATATATATATATATATATATATATATATATATATATATATCCCTTCTAGAGTACTACTCTGTCCTCGAGGATGCTCTTCTCAAACGTGGTTACCCTCCAGTCTTGGTCCGCGAACAGATCCATAGGGCGATGACGCCTACCCACAATGGATCTCATCCTCACACACCCACTATTCCTGCATCTACCCCTCCACTCACTCTTACGACACTTTTCCTTCCTGGTATCCACGAAGCTCTCAAAACAATCCTTCATGCTGCCCACCCAATTCTTACCTCTTCCTCCCATCAGTCCCTCTTTATCAACCTTTTTGCCAATCCTCCGCTCCTCTCCTTACGCCGGCCCCCAAATTTGGGAAATATCTTGTGGAGTAAGGAACTTCCCACTTCTACCACGCTTCTTGCAATAGGCTCCCACCCCTGCGGAAAACCTCGCTGCCTCACTTGCCCTATCCACCTACCATCATCTTCTTTCTCGAGTCCCTCCACCAACATCACCTACCCCATCACCTCCAGAAGCAATTGCACCACCCGTAACGTCATTTACCTCCTTACCTGCACCCTTTGTCCCGCGTTTTACGTAGGCCTCACCAGCAATCCGTTAAACATCCGAATGAACGGTCACCGGAATAGCGTTTCTCTCAGACGCCCCCTCCCAGTTGCATTACACGGCAATACCCACAATGTCCCCTTCAATAGTTGCTACAATGTTAGGATTATTCGTGCTTTACCCTATGACACTCCTGCCCCCCTTCTCCAACACTGGGAACTAGCACATATCCATCTTCTCGACTCTTTCTCTCCGCCTGGCCTCAACCTCCGCTAACCCTATTAGCCCCCTTACAATGTCTCCTTGTTACTTTGTAGTTATTCGCACTTTCCCTTACCACACTTCCTCTTTATTGGCTATCCACCCCTCCTACTCCCCACCTCCTCCAATCATCAACCTTCCCACATCACCCTGTCATTCCCCGCCCAGTGTCTCACTTTACGTTACTCTTTCGCTGAAGAGGGGCATAGGCCCGATAAGCTTGCGTGTGTTTTTGTGTTCGTGTGTTTTACGTGTCTCTTCGACGCCCCCAGCAGAGCAGCCTACCAGCTTCGTCCTCAACTTGGTAAGTGTCCGCTGGGCTTCCCTCAACACCTTGTTGCCACCCTCATCACTACTTTTCTTTTCCTTTAGTTAATATATATATATATATATATATATATATATATATATATATATATATATATATATATATATATATATATATAAAACAGCTTACGGAAAAGGAAAGGTAAAATGGAAATATGGATGTCAACAAGGTGTTGGGATGAGGAAACCCAGTGAACACTCACCAATCAGACGACTTCAGGTTGGCGAGGCTTCTACGTTTGTGATGTTTCTGTGTTTTAGTGTTCTTTTACGTGTCGCTTCGACATCCCCGGGGCCTCGCCAACCTGAAGTCGTTTGATTGGTGAGTGTTCACTGGGTTTCCTCATCCCAACACCTTGTTGACATCCATATATATATATATATATATATATATATATATATATATATATACACACACACACACACACACATATATATATATATATATATACACGCACACACACAGTAAAAACCCTGTATTTACGATATTGGAATGTACTTTTTCCCCCTATTTACAACATTTTATATGGGTCCCATCAATTTTCCTATGATTTCAATGTAAGTAAAACCCTATATTTGCATTATTTCATTTTAAGTTTTCCCATTATTCACGTCATTTTATGTTAGAATTTCCAATTTTGTTAAAAACAGTTTAGCATGTGATTCCCAACAATTTTTAACGTTTATCAACTTGGCTTTGCAAAAAAATTCGAACTCTTTTGGGCGAAGATTTTGAAAATGGCAGCAGAGTAGGAACAGCGCCCCTAGAGTCAGAAATATGAACTTCCTTTTCCAAACGACACTCGCTTTAACAGATGGTTAAAGGTAACAGATTCTACTCAGGAACAGCGTACTTAGAGATGGCAAAATGTATGAACTCTTTTGGGTGAAAACTTCAAAACCTCTTACATAATACACACTAGCGGAGCATAAACAGCGCACCTAGATATGGAAATACTATTTACGCAATTTACTATGAACCAAGTATGAATTCTATTGAAAAGATGTTAAAGTTTGGTGCCATCATGTTTTAACCCTTTCTACTCAAATTCTGCCCCTTGGCTCCCACAGTTTGTAATTAAATTTAAGTTAATTTGTTATTTAAATGACCGTATTTTCCCGAATATAACGTGGTTTTTTCCAAAAAATGAAATTTTAAAAGTAGCCCCCATGTTATATTTGAGTACTTTTAGTGTGATTTTAAGTGATTTTAAAAGATCGTAAAATCGTGTTTCGAAAAATCACCGTACATCCTGCATGTCTGTTAAGTGGTACAAGAAACTTGTTACGTTGTAGACACGTTATGTGTACATGTTACAATGTACTTGAAAAGTGTCTTGAGGCAAGAAAAGATCGAGTTCAGTCGGTGGCTCAACTCCTCATTAATTATTGAATTAAAGCTAGCAGTGCGTTGGTGTATTCTTTGTACCTACCTAGCGAGTTTTTACCCATCTGTTATTTTAACAATGGGTGAAAAAGGATGCTGATCATGTTGAGTGTGTGTGTGTGTGTTGAATGGCGAATCAGCCTCTTGGGCTATTATCGCCATACCCTTACCGTAATGATTCATTCATTTTTGCGGAATATCAAAGTTCCACACGACACAAATTTTTTGGATGAGACAAAATACAATAAAATAAAACTATCCCCATGTCTCATCTATGACATAAATGAATAAATAATAAATTCATTAAAACCAGATTGAGAGAGATCATGTTGAGAGAAAAGGTTCTTCCAAATCCCAGGTTAACAGAGGAATCCGACGAAGTGATGACATGAATTTTTAAAATAATAATAATAATAATTAGCTATTCATTTAATTTAATAATTAGTTATTATGTAACACTTTCTTTTGACAAAGAAAAAGTGCATATTGTATAAAATGGGTTCAATTTATTTACAAATTCATTTGTTAATATTTTACTTATGGGTATTCTTTAAATTCATTCATTATTATCAGTATAAGTATGCGAAATTGTGCATAAAGAAGGAAGTGTTGAAGTTAAAAGATTTAAAAATAATAAAAAGAATGCAAAAATTACAAATAAAAGTGAAAAAATTAGAAAAACGCATTTAAAATAAAATATATATATATATATATATATATATATATATATATATATATATAAACGTAATTTTCCATTATTTATTGTTAATGTTAAAACAATATCACGGCTGCAAGGAAAAAAAATTTTTAAAATACAGATGGGTAGACTCGAACCAGCGAACTCTTTGTTACAAGACCAGAATGCTAACCATTACACCATGGTGTCTTCGAAATGGAAACTTGATTCGCCTGTATAAGTTCGATTTTCTTTTCTAGTGCTGCACATCATTGCCATGAATGGGATTCACCTGTTAATGAAATAATTTGTCATATACATAAACAATGAATGCACGGTATATTGAATGTTGAATTGCTGGTCAATGGAATTTTTTGTGGCAAATTCTCTCTTTATTTATTTATTTAATTCAATCCATAAACGGCCATAGGACCTTTAGAATGGATAGTTAACATAATAAATTAAAGGAATAACAATAAAAATTTACAAAAAATTTTAACCTAGGTGGTGGCAGGGTAACATCCTCGCCTGCCAATCCGAAGGTCGTTGGTTCGAATCCCACCTAGGTGGTTTTTTCTCCACCTAGGGCATGGATGTTTGTAATCGTCCTCGTTGTTGTGTTAATGAGCCCCTTGTAAAAGGTCGATTACGGATGTTTAGAGGCTGCATGGAAATAAATAAATAAACAATAGTGGAACAAAATTGGAAAATGATTAAATAATAAAAGTGAAAAGAAAATAAGAAGAATTAGGTTTTGGACAAGGAAAGCTTAAAACTGGGCTAAGATGAGAAGATATCCATATTGAGATTCTTTGCTGCGAGGGAGTTATAGGACGATGGGATGTGAAAGAAAAGAGTGTTGAGAGATGGACTGGCGAAAATTAGGTAACATATAACCAGCCAGGGTACCTATTCATTATCAATAATACAATGTGGTGTGATATGTGTCACATGAACACTGAGGATTATGCACTTGTTTCCCAGTCAACACATAATTGAGTTGTTTATATTTGTGTCTTTTTTATAGGTTTGATCACATGGTACCTGGATTTTATCTGAAAATTTATTTTTTTAAATACTTAAGTAAGAAAAAATTAGGTTGACTTATATAAAAAATAAATGCCTGAACAAACATTCTCAAGCAGAAAAATCTCTATCAACTTATTTACTGGATCGACTTATATGCCGCAATACATGGTAATAAAAAAATTGCACTGTTGATGCATAGTTTGACATATTAACTGCAGAAATGTAATGAAGAAATGGGATTGAAATTTGTGTAGTCTTTATGATTCTAGAGATTTTGACACCACTAATGGTCTACTGGACTATTGTTTAATTGCAGAGGAGTAAGAATGGTCAACAGAGAGAAAGGGCATTTCAATTGTATATTTTTCAGCAGTAATTTCTTTTCAATTGCATTTAAAAATTATAGCTATGTGATTTTTCCTCTTATTAAAATTAATTAATTTTTTTATTGTGCCATGCTGAAATTTTTTGTTGGGTTCCATACACCTTTCATACCTACTTGGAGTCCATCATAAAATCATTGTCATCCTTATCATGTCTTGTGTCCATCATCCTCCGAAATCTAAGCTAATCTTCAGCTATATCTGTATGTATTACAGTGGATTTTAAACCTTGAACCATTCATAACATTATAAGTTAAATATATTTTTGGCTAAATTCCTTCGATTTTAAGAGGTAAACACAGTATTTCCTGTGAGAATTTTGCTCAAATATAATTGTTATTGATACTTATTTCAAAAATGTTAGTTTTGGTGTTGTATTTTATACTCTAATGCTCAGTATTTTCTCCTTTTCATTTATCTGATGATTATATTAAAAATATTTTAATTTTTCATAAATTTAGTTTCCATACACTCAACTTCTTAGTAAATTCTGGGGATATCCTCAAAGTTAACTCTTATAATAGATTTGAATTTTAAACTAGCATTAATCGATTAATTCTATGAAATCTGATAATAGTGTTCTAAATGTATTTATATTTTACTTAGGTCAGTGAATGAACTATTTGAGTCGAAGTCCAAGGCAGCATCACTGACTGGTGATGAAAACATTGTAGCAGTTCGGCAGAATGCAGAAGAAGATGCTGGAACCATCACTATTTGTTCTCAGGTTAGTGAAATATCAACTTCTTAGCTAGTTGGAAATTAGAAAATTATGATGTTCTGAATTTCACTATTTCTTATTATTTTGATTTCATGATATTTTCTATGTCAAACTTGAATTCCTTAAAGGGGTATGAGGAATTCATACAGAATAGCAAAGCTCACCAATAATGGGTATGATGTAGTTTATAAGCCCTGATGTCTATCTAGAGAACATCATTTTAGCTGTTCTTGCACCATGAATTATAATAACTTGAAAATGGATTTGATGAGTATCTCTAGTGTTACAGCGAACCTCCATTTAATGAATCGTATGGTTTATTTAATTCTGCTAAAAGGCAAATGAACAGACAAACAGACTCAAAAATCAATAGGGTTTGTGTCTGACACCATATGAAACTATCCTGAAAATCTTAGAATCTTTTCGTTACTTCAAAGGTTTGCTCACAGACGGACAAAATGAAAACAACTGTTTTATTTAGGGGTTAGGGGAAACATTGCCTAAAAACACATTCATACATCTATTTCCTTGACTATGTTTTATATCACACTGTGCTTATTTGTTACTAACAATAATAAAGACAACCCATAAATGCCATCAGATGTACTATTATGTCCTGTGAAAACTGTCCAATCATCTGTTAGACATACTATTACGTCCTGTGTCAGTCCTTATTTCCTTTATCTTTTGATGCAAGAGACTTCTTTAAATATATATATTTTGAAAGACAAAGCTTTGGACCTATCTATGCTTGTCCTGCATTTTTACCATTTTAAAAATATATACTGCATTTACCCGAAAGGAAGACGACCTTGAATTTAAGACAACCCTTAAAAAAATTAGGTTCACTTAAAAAAAAACTTTTCCATATACAGGGTGTCCTAGAAGTCCGGCCACATAGGACAACTTTGTTATTTTGCAGAATATCTAAAAATAATAAGAGATCAAAGTTGTTCGCAATAGGCTATTTTTTGGGAAAAATGTTAATTTATTTTGTCTAGGGCCTTCCGTTCGACCGCTACTCTCTTGGCTCATCAATGGTTAAGTGACTTCCTCAAGTCCGGCCACATAGGACAACTTTGTTATTTTGCAGAATATCTAAAAATAATAAGAGATCAAAGTTGTTCGCAATAGGCTGTTTTTCGGGGAAAATGTAGATTTTTATTGTCTAGGGCCTTCCATTCGACCGCTACTCTCTTGGCTAATCAATGGTTAAGTGACTCGGCGGAAATTCGTACGTCCACATAAAGGAGCTAGGAGTCGGCTATGTGAATAGGAGTTGCAACAAAAATGAATAAAAACTCCAAAAACTCATGCTGCAGTGTATATTGCACATTTACAATAAATTTTCAAATTGGTATCCATGCTGGCGTACACTCATTCTGATTCGTACCCTCAAGCTTCTCCATACACGTAGCAATGTTTGCGAAGTAATTTCTGCGCATGCTGCACAGATGTTCTCCCGAAGTTCTTCAAGGCTTCTTATCTTGCTTAGACAAACAAAATCAACATTTCTCCCGAAAAATAGCCCATCGCAAACAACTTTGATCTCTTATTATTTTTAGATATTCTGCAAAATAACAAAGTTGTCCTATGTGGCCGGACATCTGGGACAGAGTCACTTAACCATTGATGAGCCAAGAGAGTAGCGGTCGAACAGAAGGCCCTAGACGAAAAAAATCAATATTTCTCCCGAAAAATAGCTTATTACAAACAACTTTGATCTCTTATTATTTTTAGATATTCTGCAAAATAACAAAGTTGTCCTATGAGGCCGGACTTCTGGGACACCCTGTATGTATAACATCCTAACATTAAGAGGATGGATAAAAAAAAGTAAATTTACTACTTACATCTCCCTCTCCTCTGTTTCCTTCCCTTATTCTTGCTGTCCTGTTCATTCATCACAACTTATTCAAATTCAAACAAGTCGTCTTCGATACTGCCCATGGAATTTGATATGCAGCATTTCTTGAACCCTCTTGAGATACTATTGGGATCTATTTTTTTCCATGCTGCAATGATCCAATTACAGAGAAGTGGCATACTGGGCTTCTTAAGTTTCCCTGTAGGGGTTAATGAAAAAGCCATTCAGAATAAAATGACTATGTAATCTTTAAAGGGCTCCATCACTACAACATCTAGCACTTGAATTTGTGATGTCATACCTCCTGGTATAACTGCAAGGTCAGTATTCATACCATGAAGGGTATTTTGAACTTCTTCTGTAAGGTGGCCTTTGAACGCATCTAAGACGAGCATTGCTCTCTGCCTTAAAAGTGCCCCAGGTCATCTATTCCACACTATGCTTAGCCATCCTTCATCAAATCAGCTGACATCCATCCTTGGCCTTGACATTTAACAATTATTCCATTTGGTAGTACTTCCTTAGGCACTGTTTTGCGTTTTAAAATAACATACGGCGGCAACTTTGTTCCATTCGCTAATACAGCCAGCATTACAGTAATGCGCACTTTTTCATTCCCAGAAGTTTTTATGATGACATTTTTTTGCACCTTTTTCGTTAACTGTAATTGGATGGCATGTCGAAGTAAATGGGTGTCTCATCTGCATTACCCATTTGGCTCAGAAGGTAATTGTGACTTTTCTGCAACTGAATTACATGCCTATGGAAAGTTATTACAGTAAAACATCTACCTTACGAACCCCTTTATAGCGAAGACCTCAGGATAGCAAACTATTGACGGCGGTCCCGCCAAACTTATATACGAAATCCCTAATTATAACCGCTTTACTACGAACTTCCGTACTACGAAAACTTCCGTACTACGAAAACTTCCGAACAACGAAAGAAAAAGTGATCACTTCCATTTATGTTTACCTCTTTAGAACGAAATTTTGCTCGCTAAACATTTTTTTCAGTTACATACGTACGGAAAACGATTGAAAACAGTCGCCAACGCACCAATTAGCGTTAAGCTTACAACAAGCCAATCATAGCATGTTTTCTAGCATGATGACGTATTTCCTGTGTTTCCGGCATTCTCGCGCCAATGACAATCTCGTTCGAGAGTTGTAGTGATGCCGCTATGCATGCTTTTAGGGAAGTGGAGACTGCCGTTTCCCGAGAATTCACAAAGAATTTGAAACAGAAAAAATAGCTTCGTTTTTAAAAAAATGTTGATGTATTTTAACTAAATCTTTTTAAAAAGTGTTGTATTTGAAATCATTCCCGATTAAATTCATCCTATAATCCATTTAAAGGGAATTTCAACAAAAGATTGCAGCAATGAGGTATGTATCGTGGTGAGGTGGTGCCTATACACTTTTTTGTGATAGGTAATTTATTCGTCAGAGACGGAGCTGGAGTGTTGTTAAGAAGGTTAGTGAAAAATATTGATTGGAGTCTTGATTTGGAGTGCCAATGACAGTTAGTGCTTTCTTATGAGGAAAATGCTGCTTTCATTAATTTCGTTTTGAAATATTTGCAACCCGCGCCATAGTGGTCAAATAGTAGTTTATTAATTGGTGTTAAGAAGTGGCGTTGCTGTCAATATTTTTTTATAAACTTAGCAGCTCAACAGATGCATTAGGATAGGCTCAGCGAGTTTCACGCATTGCAACCTCGAAAAAAGTCGTATAATAAAAAATTGCCGAGGATGTTTTCATGCAAAACCTGCCAATCAATGCTAGAAAAAATAACATTGCATTTCAGTTATTTGGTGCTTGCCACTGTCAAACATTGCAAAATGAGATGAATGAAAGTGGCCATTTTTTCCCATAAGAAAGCATTGTGTCATCGGAGCTTCAAATCAATATGGCAGGTTATTAAACATCGAGGGCGTATTTTGAATATCGTCCACTTATGTGATACTTTTTTCTGAAAATGGGTGTATTTTAGTAGAGTATCTGTATTTGCGAATATGCCTTCATTTGGATAACCCCGTTGCTCCCGTATAATCTAACAGGCAATGCACCCCTGAAGTTACGCAACACTCAACAACTTCTAATCAACCAATTTCCGAATAACGAATAGACGAAAAATTGGGTCCCTTGATTTTCGTTAATGAGAGGTTTTACTGTAGTTTGTCCGTGAAGTCTGAAGGTAGTCACTGGCAAAGTGAAGTTCTTCATCACAGGCTAAAACCATTATGACGCATCATACGCACACACCATCCATTACTAGCCTTAAATTCTTGGTGTGGAATGTTTTGCGATCTTTCTAATTCTTGGGGTTTCAATTTAATGATATCCCACATCACCGGTTTACCATCCATTCTTTGAATACGTACAAAGTTTGCAATTTCCTCTTCTAATGCATAAAATCGGCCTCGTTTTGGTTCACTGAATGATCTCCTTGTTCAGTTGGCACATTCAAGTTTCTCTTTTGCTTGCTTCCACCTTTGCACATTTGCTTCAGTCACATTGTATTTCCTCCCTGCCGCACAATTATTTGTTTCTTAAGCATAGCGCACCACCATTAACTTAAAATTTCTGTCGTAACTACTTCTAATTCCTTTCGATACATTCCCTCTTACCGCAGTTCCTTTTTTCTCTACATGATCTGCCATTTTTGGGGTATCTTATTTAAAAGTTATAAATAATAACTTGTCACTATTTCACTTAAAAACTCAGCCAAGCGTGTACTCTCATAAATTTTCTACACTCTGAAACTCACGTCCACTTTACGTCTGCCGTTGGCATACCAAATGTAAAGCATCATGGTTAAATTGCAGTAGATACATTTAAATTGTATCAGTCTTGTTTACATTGTATTACTAGACATCTTAATTGGTGCCTACATGACTTTGTGTTTCATATTATGCACGGAACCACCCAGCTGTAGTAATTTTTTTTCAACTTGTCATGTGATTACCTACCCAGCTCTAAACACTTCCCTACCGCCGAAGTGGAACCATTGGTCTCTGGGAGCAATTTTAAGAAATTTGACCTTATATTTTTTAAGTATTGTAGTAATAATTTAAATACAATGTATTACTTTATGCAATAATAAATATTTTAACGGACACATACTTGACATTTGGGTGTTTCATGGTGCATTTAAAATAGGGGTGTATTCTCACCTTAAATCCTCATACTCCATTCTATGACGATACCTAATATTTTTAATGGCATTTTTGTGAAAAAAACCTCGTCTTCCTTTCGGGTAAATATGATTGAATTTTGCGGTAAAATTTTCAATTTTGCTATGATGGTTTTTCTCTGTCTAAAAATTGCTTTTCAATGCAGTGAGGAACCTTTCCTTGGTGTTTGATATGCAGTTGAGGAACTGTGTATCATTTCATATATCATTTCAGCACTCATAATGTATTACATCTCATAAATACCATGGAATTGCCAGATGTAGAACACCTTTAGTCATAGTAATCGTGAATTATTAACTAGTTAAGAGCTTATGGCCTTTATTCTGGAATAATAATTTGAAAATTTAATAATTCTCAAACACCCATATAGGTAATAGCAGATACTACCAGGATGAACGACCTTGAAGATAATAACAATTCTGCTGTTACATCGGTGAGAAGGCTCTCTTCATCTTCAGTCATGCCTCACTCTCTTCCAAGGATGGGATCCCTCTCGGATCTGACAAATGTAGACCTCGACTTGGATCTCAATACTGTTGATCACGAAAGGTGAGAGTAGATGTTGCGGTTGCTCACTGAATCTTACAAGTTAATAAATTTATATTTATTAGATTTAGGAATTGTGTCGGAACTACATTTTTGTATTATCTTAAGCATCATACTGTAGTAAGTAATCATTTTGCAAAATTTGATCTTTATGTAAAAAATATATGCCAATTATCTTTTAAAATTTCATATTTGGAAATATTTTTGTATTCCTCTATGTTTCATAAAATTTTGTTGTACTTTCTGCATCTCAAGTGTGTAGAATTATTCCTGGTGTCATTTGAGAAACACTTTGTTGCTAATTATTGATCTAATGCCAGAATATTTAGCTTTACATGATTCATTACATTTTATTTCAATTCTTGTTGTCTATTCTTGTCAGGGACATAACATGTATTTAAATAATTTTAGGCTAAATATTTGGGCATGGTGTGAATCATTGAGGCATATATTTGGGTTTATTTATAGAGATTAGGCTGGATTTACTTTCCTGTGTTCATATGGAAAATTCCTAAAAATCAGGTTATACAGAGTGAATAGATTTACAGTAAAATCTCTCTACAGCAAAATGGAATGGATCCTATATTTTGGTATTTTAGCAGTTTGTAAATTCAAAACTAGGGCTTCCTTTAGGCAACAAATAACTAATACATTTCATCATCATATAAAATTACAGTGGAAACCACAACACGGAAACGGATAACATGAAATACATGCTCAGTCCATTCCAGAGCCTATTCTTTTCAGTGTGTATTTATTCACTTAACACAAAACGGTTAACAAGAAAACTTCGGTTAACCCGAAAAGAATTTTTGGTCCTAATAAAATTAATCCATGAAAATTCTTTGGATAACATGAAATGGCAGTTGAAACAGGATTTTCCCATGGTCTCTCAACTGCCGTTTTCCCAAAACCCCCAACCCCACCGAGATTTCCCATTAATGCACCAGTATGGAAAATCCCACTACCTCACCTACCCATCCTATGCCTTTCTCTGTCATTGACCTTAGTCATTAGTAGGGCAACAACTCCATACTATGCACTTCCAATCTCATGGCAACTTGCATGCACCCGTGGAGAGGGACCCCACCGAGAGTATTCTTTATTCCGGGCATTGTCACCACAGTAAACACATTCATTCATGGATGAAAGAAATGGGTTTGCAAAATCGGCCTCTTATCGCAGTTATTATTGGCAGGTTTCTCCCAATACCTTTTGCTCTTACCTCTGCGGATCCCTATAAATAACATTCTTGAAATCTTATACCCTCAGTTGATTATGAGTTTCTGAGTGAAACCATTGACGTATTTTATACGAATTACTGTACAAAATCTTTCCTATTCATCGATTTAATTTTAAGTTTTAATTTTATATCTTTATAAAAATTAAATAGTCAATATTAAAAATGGCCAATTAAGTCCGTAAGCAAAATGTACTATCGCTAAAAGTGAAAATGCAGCTCCTGGAAGCGGTTGATGCCGATGATAGATCCAAAACAGACATTTGCAAAGAGTTCGGATTTCCAAATTCAACTTGGTCGACAATTATTAAAAATTGCGAAAAATTAACATCTGTTTTTGAGAGAAGGAAGTTTGAACCAGAACGAAACCGTCTACATACAGTAAAGCACGAAGATTTAGATGCTGCACTGCTCATCTGGTTTAAGTGGAAAATCAGTTAACACGAAATTCTTTTAACACGAAATGTTTTGTGGTCCCATGCATTAACCGACTTCCACTGTATATTTATTTACATTAAGAACATTAACATTAAAAACGATAAAATACAGAATCAATCTTAGATCTTGTCAAAATTGTTACTGAAATTAGGAGTACAGTACATATTTCATAAATTACACAATTTTATTCTCATTAACATTTTTGTTTATAATTTATTGAAATAACTGCCAATATCTTTTTCTTTCATTTGTCTACTGAATTCTTCAGTAACAAACTTTTCAATATTATTTAACAAAATAATTCCTTCTCCTTCATCATTTTGTACTTTCTCCATATAACCTGCCTTAGCAAACCCTAAAAAAACATGACTTTTTATTTAATCTTATGTAGTGAGTCCCTGAGCCTCCCCTCCCCCACTTTGTAATGCAAGGGACTGAAAATAGCTTGGTATTTGTAAGGTTAATGCCACTTAGTTTCTTTGTGGAGCATCATCAGGCACCAAAATTAGTCTCATGATAAAAACGTGCATTAGAACAGCTATTGGGAGAGGAATGAAATGGAAATGCCTTCTGGAAAGCCTGGGAGTTATGGTTCTGTTGGAAGAGAGGGATAGGGCTATAGGGGAGATCAAAAGGGAAAGGTATTAATGAGAGTCAAGGAGTAACAGGTGACTCTAGGGCCATGGCAATACTCAGGGAAGAACAAAGGATCAAAGAAATAAGCTGAGGGTGTGTGGGTAACTTGTTGCTTTTTTCAAATATAGCATCATTATTTTTCAGATGCATTGTAAGAGTAGGTAGTGGAATACTGTTATGTTTAGCAAAAGATGAGGCAGAAGGTACTCAGCCATAAACCATAGCCTGGGGTGTCCACAGCACTCTGCCCGTGTACTGCCGGGTTAATATTGTAAAATATCCATTACCAACTTTACGGAACATCAAAAAATAACTAATTGGACAAGAAAATGTCAAATTCAAATTATTTGAAAGAAAAAATTCACTCCCCACCAGCTGTAAGATAAGAAAATTTAATTCTCCAGTTAAGGGTTTAAGATAAAAGCTATCCAACCCGAGGGGGAGAATACAGTGGATGTGATGAAGAACCAACTTAACTAACTTACCTAACATGGTGGGGCCGAGTACAAAGTTTCTTCATGTTCAAATTTCCCTTCCCTGGTCCAACAGAGTTCCAATGGAGTAGTAGTTCCATTTTCTGTCGCTTTGAGTTCTGGCATCGCTGTTGTGACCTTTCCTCAGTTATTGTGCAAGTACCGTAAAATTTCACTTGACTATAAAATATCATGACTTGGGTTTTGACATGATGATGATGACTGATGGCATTGTAAAGTCGAAGCCTGGGTCATGGTATTTTACAGTAAGGTGAAATTTTTTCATTGGTTATATTTCTGTGTTATGTAAATACAAATTTATTAAATTTATCAAGAAAAGATCAAAATCAAAGCTTTATTTGCTGATGCAAGTTGAAAAAGCATGTTTTATTTATTGGGGTTTATTTAGAACTATTAACTTAAAATTCTTTATAAATTTAGCAATGTAGTTATATGGCATAAAGTAATTTATTCAATAATTAATTACAGATTTTTATCTATCATTTTATAACCAATTTCTCAGAATCTTATTTTGAAAATTTAGAGGCACCGCTTGCTTAATTTTTTTGCAGTGCGACTTGGGCATCACAAGAAATTAAATCACTCTGTGTTGCACTGAGCGTGCTGCGAAACACTGTGGAATGTTCCAAATGGTTTACCAAAGTTTCCTAGTATTTAGCAACCCATTCGACCAAGTTCACGTAATTACCTTTATTTGCAGAGTCACTGGATTCGTCATGATCACGAAAGTCAAGTTCATGCTCTCCCAAAAAACAAATAATATCAATAAGTCTTTTTAACATTTCCCAATTTTTCGTTACTGCTTCATTACACTGGCGATGAGTAATTTCCAACAGCTTATCTAAAACATGTTCTATTTGAGTTCTTCCAAATGTTTTTTCTTGAAGAATTGACTGTAAATGTTCTTTATTTATCAAATGTCTCTTTATTACCTTATGAAGATTGTTTAAATCAGGAAATCTCATTTTAGTCCTAACATTTTTTTTGTTCGAAAAAAGTAAGTAGTCAACAAAATAATTTTTCTTTGCTCTCACATGCAGTCAACCATTCAACAATGTTATAAATATCTAATACTAGTAGTTGGTGCTTTAATACTGCAAGCATTTCATATCAGCTTGAAAAAACGTTCATTTTTCAGACAGACATTTCATCATTACAAATATTCTTTCAATTCTAAAGATTTCACCTCCGCAGCTATTTCCGTTTTTCCCACATGTAAAAATAATAATTTAAAACAATCCCCAAATGTTGCAATTTTAAAAATGTTACACTATCTTCATTATAAGGTACTAATGCTACATATTTTAGCCAAATTTTAAAGTTGTAGCACTTCTATAAGTAAAATAATATTTTTCTAATTGTTTAAATTTAAATAATTTTTAACAGCCGCCGCAATACATATATGGTAAAATTGAAATGTTTATTTGTGCAAATTTACTATACTGTCAATAATTTGAAAATTTCAGCTTCCTAGCTCATCCCATAGTACCTAAACAGTTATCTATTTGTTTAAACTTTAAGAATTCTTAACTGCCTAAAAACTTAAAATATCAAAATTTGTATAATCCCTATTTCGTTTTTTTAAGAATTCTACTTACAAAAAAAAATTTCAGCTCCGTAGCACATTCGAAAATGCCTAAACCCTGAAATTTTGTTTAAACAATTGCGAATTTTTAGCGGCCGCATTGTTGCACTTTTTCATGATTTTCGTTTTTTCTAGTCAGTTTTGCACAAACTCCTACCTAAGAAAAAAATTTCGAATCTCCAGCACATCTGGAAGTGCCTAAACATTAGTATCCTCCTATCATCATTCTATATAGACGTTCCTTACAGAGGAGGAGGATATAACATACTAGTAGTTGGTGCTTGCATACTGCAAGCATTTCATCTCACATTAAAAGAACATTCATTTTTCAGACAGAAATTTCAACATTACAAATAGTCTTTTAATTCTAAAGATTTCATTTCTGCAGCGATTTTCGTTTTTCCCACATGTAAGAATAATAGTTTAAAACAATCTCAAAATGTTGCTATTTTAAAAATTTTACACTTTCTTCATTATAAGGTTCTAATGCTACACATTTTAGCCAAATTTTAAAGTTGTAGCAGTTAGAGAAGTAAAATAATATTTTTCTAATTGTTTAAATTTAAATAATTTTTAACGGCCGCCGCAATACATATATGGTAAAATTTAAATGTTTATTTGTGCAAATTTACTATACTGTAAATAATTTGAAAATTTCAGCTTCCTAGCTCATCCCATAGTAGCTAAACAGTTATCTATTTGTTTAAACTTTAAAAATTTTTAACTGCCAAACAAATTAAAATATCAAAATTTGTATAATCCCTATTTCGTTTTTTTAAGAATTCTACTTATTAAAAAAATTTCAACTCCATGGCACATTCGGAAATATATAAACCTTGAAAATTTGTTTAAACAATTGCGAATTTTTAGCGGCCGCATTGTTGCACTTTTTCAAGATTTTCGTTTTTTCTAGTCGGTTTTGCACAAAATGCGACCTAAGAAAAAAATTTCGAATCTCCAGCTTATCTGGAAGTGCCTAAACATTATTATCCTCCTGTTATATGTTATATCCTCCTCTGTAAGAGTCGTCGATATATAATGATAGAAGAAGGTGCTTGCATACTGCAAGCATTTCATCTCACCTTGAAAAAACATTAATTTTTCAGATTGATATTTCATCATTACAAATATTCTATTAATTCTAGAGATTTCACCTCCGCAGCGATTTTTGTTTTTCCCACATGTAAAAATAATAGTTTAAAACAATCCCCAAATGTTGCATTTTTAAACATTTTACACTTATTCCATTATGGGGTACTAATGCTACACATTTCAGCCAAATTTTAAAGTTGTAGAACTTCTAGAAGTAAAATAATATTTTTCTAATTGTTTAAAATTTAAATATTTTTAACGAGGTCCGCAATATATATATATGGAGAGATTGAAATGTTTATTTTTGCAAATGCACTGTTCTGTAAATAATTTGAAAATTGAAGCTTCCTAGCGCATCCCGTTGTACATAAATAATTATTAAAATTTAATGTTCGAATGGGGTTAAAACAACCCCTAAAATTTACAATTTTAAAATTTTCGATTTTTATAGTTGGTTATGAGAAAAGTTCTATAATCTTGCAAAATTTCAGCTTCCTACACTTATTAGATTTGTCTACACACTGGATTGCGTTTTCCCATGTTAACTTATGGGAGATATTCCGGGGTCTCTGGAGTCGAACCCAAGACACTGCAAGCAAAAGTGACAAAAACTCCAAATAGATATTGCGGCCATCTAGCAACAGAGAAAATTTCATTTTTCTAGCTTACCGGCAAGTGCCCATAATTAATTTACAAAAATGGCGCAATACTTTTCTTATGGGAAAAAATGCAACTTTCGGAATTTCTGGAGTCGAACTCATGTCACTTAGGTAAGAAGTCTCATTTTATCTGAAGGTTTCTCCATCATATCTACAAAACCTAAAACTTTCAGCTCTCTAGCTATTGTAGTTTGGGCTGGACATTAGTATCCTCCTGTTATCATTATATATCGACGTATGTTATATCCTCCTCTGTAAGAGTCGTCGATATATAATGATAACATATAATAGGTGGATACTAATGTTTAGGCACTTTCAGATGAGCCGGAGATTCGAAATTTTTTTCATAGATAGGATTTTGTGCAAAACCGACTAGAAAAAACGAAAATCTTGAAAAAGTGCAACAATGCGACCGATAAAAATTCGCAATTGTTTAAACAAATTTTCATGGTTTATGTATTTCCGCATGTGCTACGGAGTTAAAATTTTTTTTATAAGTAGAATTCTTAAAAAAACGAAATAGGGATTATACAAATTTTGATATTTTAATTTGTTTGGCAGTTAAAAATTCCTAAAGTTTAAACAATTGAATAACTGTTTAGGTACTACGGGATGAGCTAGGAAGCAGAAATTTTCAAACTATTTACAAAGTAGTAAATTTGCACAAATAAACTTTTCAATTTTACCATATATGAATTTTGGCGGCCGTTAAAAATTATTTAAATTTAAACAATTAGAAAATATTATTTGATTTCTAGAAGTGCTACAACTTTAAAATTTTGCTAAATTTGTAGCACAAGTACCATATAATGGAGAAAGTGTAAAATTTTTAAAATTGCAACATTTGGGGATTGTTTTAAACTATTAATTTCACATGTGGGAAAAACGAAAATCGCTGCGGAGGTGAAATCCTTAGAATTAAAAGACTATTTGTAATGATGTAATGTCTTTCTGAAAAATGAATGTTTTTACAAGGTGAGATGAAATGCTTGCAGTATGCAAGCACCAACTACTAGTATAATGATATATATAACATATGACAGGAGGATACTAATGTTTAGGCACTTCCAGATGTGCTGGAGATTCGAAATTTTTTTATTAGGTCGCATTTTGTTCAAAACCGACTAGAAAAAACGAAAATCTTGAAAAAGTGCAACAATGTGACCGCTAAAAATTCGCAATTGTTTAAACAAATTTTCATGCTTTATGTATTTCCGCATGTGCTACAGAGTTGAAATTTTTTTATAAGTAGAATTCTTAAAAAAACGAAATAGGGATTATACAAATTTTGATATTTTAATTTGTTTGGCAGTTAAAAATTCTTAAAGTTTAAACAAATAGATAGCTGTTTAAGTACTAAGAAATGAGCTAGGAAGCTGAAATTTTCAAATTTTTTACAGAGTAGTGAATTTCCACAAATAAACATTTCAATTTTACCATATCTGAGTTGCTGCGGCCGTTAAAAATTATTTAAATTTAAACAATTAGAAAAATATTATTTTACTTCTAGAAGTGCTACAACTTTAAAATTTGGCTTGAATGTGTAGCATCAGTACCCCATAATGATGAAAGTGTAAAATTTTTAAAATTGCAACATTTGGGGATTTTTTTAATCTATTATTTTTACATGTGGGAAAAACGAAAATCGCTGCGGAGGTGAAATATTTTGAATTAAAAGAATATTTGTAATGATGAAATGTCTGTCTGAAAAATGAATGTCATTTCAAGGTGAGATGAAATGCTTGCAGTATGCAAGCACCAACTACTAGTATGTTATATCCTCCTCTGTAAGAGTCGTCGATATATAATAGATAACATATAACAGGAGGATACTAATGTTTAGGCACTTCCAGATAAGCTGGAGATTCGAAATTTTTTTCTTAGGTAGGATTTTGTGCAAAACCGACTAGAAAAAACGAAAATCTTGAAAAAGTGCAACAATGCGGCCGCTAAAAATTCGCAATTGTTTAAACAAATTTTCAAGGTTTATATATTTCCGAATGTGCCACGGAGTTGAAATTTTTTTAGTGTGTAGAATTCTTAAAAAAACGAAATAGGGATTATACAAATTTTGATATTTTAATTTGTTTGGCAGTTAAAAATTTTTAAAGTTTAAACAAATAGATAACTGTTTAGGTACTATGGGATGAGCTAGGAAGCTGAAATTTTCAAATTATTGACAGTATAGTAAATTTGCACAAATAAACATTTCAATTTTACCATATATGTATTGCGGCGGCTGTTAAAAATTATTTAAATTTAAACAATTAGAAAAATATTATTTTACTTATAGAAGTGCTACAATTTTAAAATCTGGCGGAAATGTGTAGCATTAGTACCCCATAATGGAGAAAGTGTAAAATTTTTAAAATTGCAACATTTGGGGATTTTTTAAAACTATTATTTTTACATGTGGGAAAAACGAAAAATGCTGCGGAGGTGAAAACTTTAGAAATAAAAACATATTTTTAATGATGAAATATCTGTCTGAGAAATGAATGCCTTTTCAAGGTGAGATGATATGCTTGCAGAATGCAAGCACCAACTACTAGTATGTTATATTTTCCTCTGTAAGAGTCGTCGATATATAATGATAACAGGAGGATACTAATGTTTAGGCACTTCCAGACGAGCTGGAGAATCGAAATTTTTTTATTAATTAGGATTTTATGCAAAACCGACTAGAAATAACGAAAATTTTGAAAAAGTGCAACAATGCGTCAGCTAAAAATTCGCAATTGTTTAAACAAATTTTCAAAGTTTATGTATTTCCGAATGTGCTACGGAGCTGAAATTTTTTTTAGAGGTAGGATTTGTAAAAAAACGAAATAGGGATTATACAAATTTTGATATTTCGTTTTGTTTAGCAGCTAAAGATTTTTAATGTTTAAACAAATAGATAACTGTTTAGGTACTACGAGATGAGCTAGGAAGCTGAAATTGTCAAATTACTTTACAGAGTAGTAAATTTGCACAAATAAACATTTCAATTTTACCATATATGAATTGCGGCGGCCGTTAAAAATTATTTAAATTTAAACAATTAGAAAAATATTATTTTACTTCTAGAAGTGCTACAACTTTAAAATTTGGCTAAAATGTGTAGCATTAGTACCCCATAATGGAGTAAGTGTAAAAGTTTTAAAATTACAACATTTGGGAATTGTTTTAAACTATTATTTTTACATGTGGGAAAAACGAAAATCGCTGCGGAGGTGAAATATTTAGAAATAAAAGAATATTAGTAATGATGAAATATCTGTCTGAGAAATTAATGCCTTTTCAAGGTGAGATGAAATGCTTGCAGTATGCAAGCACCAACTACTAGTATGTTATATCCTCCTCCTCCTCCTCTGTAAGAGTCGTCGATATATAATGATATTATAACCACTGTGTCTCTGCATCCCTGCTGCATCTGAAGCCTTCTGGCATGAATGCAAATAAACCGGGAATGGTCAGCTAAATTTCGACATCTTTTGCCTGAATATTTGGTGCAAACTCCTACAGGTTTTTTGGGAAGTCGTCTCCTGAAAAGGCATGAATGGTGTGAGCTATATAATTATTTTAAGAGGAGCAATAACAGTGGTTCATCTAATAACACTCTTTGTATCAAATTTTTGTCATAGGAACTATTGCATTGGGTCACTTTGTGCAAGGCTCTCTAGATGTTTGCAGGAAGTACTGCAACAGGCCCATAGTCTACATTAAAATGTCTTGTGCATAATTTAATTTTTTTATTTAAACTAGCTTTAAGTACCCGGCGTTGCTTGGACTTCTAATAACAGTTTATAGAAACTACGATATTATGATTAATTCATATTGTTTATTCTTTTAATTTACATAAGTTATAGAAAACAAATCGATATATGAGGACCTGCTGTATATCCGTCTGTCTGTATGGGGTGGTTGTCAAGGTTCCTGGGTACTCTATGTTACCCATAGGGTCATAGGAAGTCACTTTGCAAAGTTTGGTCCCAATAGGTCAAAGGGTGTTGGAATGTATTGGGAATAGACAGACAAACAGACATTCTATTTTATATATTTGATTTAGGTGAGGTTTTGGGCTTTTTGGATAATTTCACTCTTTGCCTGAAAATTGTTCTACGAAAAAACTTTTCGTTAATAAATTACACACTGCACAACAAGAAATCTCACCAGAGCTGCTTGAAAGCACAGCAGAAGCATTTGAGATACTCGGTTCACTCGTTTGCAATTTTAAAATTGCATCCACTCTGTACTTCATTACATGGAGAAGAACTGCAAAATTTCTCCTATCTAAGCCAAAATGTTTGCAAATAATATCTATTAATGCACTACTATAACACAAACACTTCTACAGGCATAAAGGTTCACGTGAAATGTCAGAATTGCGACTTATAGAAACTAATATAATTGGACCAGATGCCTAGTCTCCGCTCGTATACTACAGCGAATGGCTCATCATCATGTATGCAATAATATTCTTGCTTCCTAGTATGCTAGTATTGTTATTTTCAGCCATTGTGTGGCACCAGCTGTCAAGGTAGATTTTTAAAATGTAATCATACAGTTTTACTGAAGGTGTGCTTCTAAAATTGCGCTTGTGAATGAGTAGCTTTTATAGTTATTACTGTTGTTATTATTTTAATTTCTAAATTGGAAGCAATACTTCCCTTGCTTCCATGGAGGATTCGCCCCTGACTACCGTATATACTCATGTATAATGCGCAGTTTGAAGACCAAATTTTTAGGTCATAAAGTCAGCGGCGAACTTCTGCCTAGGCAAACTAGGCAGCTGCCTAGGGCCCCAACCTCGGCGGGGGCCCCGACCAGGGGCCGAAATGGTACACATTGAGGACACAGGACACGGAAAATAATGTCAATTTTTCCGAATGAAATAGAAAATAATTGACCATAGTTAATTTTTTGACAAGTTAAGTGGCAACACTGTGTTTGTGTTCTTTGTTTGTTTTGCATCGCACCTGACTTCATTCTATAACTTGTCACTACTTGTCAGTTCGCGTTGAAAATGTGTGTTAGAAAGTTGTATCAATTTCAATTTTGCGGCTCAAAGGTTTTATCTTCCACGCGAATTTGCTGAGGTTAGTTAAGGTTACGATACGAGTAGTGTTGGCGACGGAAGCTAAAGAATGTGATAGAATTTTCTAGTGTATAGTGTCTTAAGATTTTATAGAATAATCCTGTAAGATAGAATATTCCGGAAATGATTAGTGAATGGTAGTACAGGAACATTCTCGAAGGTTCTAGATATTCGATATTGTATGCGTATAGAAAGTTCTCGAAAGTCCTGGAAAACTCTGGAAAAGTGTCGAATGTTCTAGAACTCTGTGGAAGACTATGGAACATTCAAGAATGTTCTAGAATTCACTCTCTGTGCTGTACATAGAGTCAGAAATAACGCAGTCTGTGGACTATAGTGAGGTCATCCGTTCCTTTGCAGAGAAGAAAGTTCGTCGCGTGGCAATGTAATCTTGTAATTATATGTAAATGTAAAAATTATAATGTGTAAAAAAGTATAGTTGGTACTTGTCTATTTCATTTCTAAGTCTGCTTGTCTATTTTCTAAAGTCTAAGTACGTTAAATAAATAAAAAATAAAAGTAAAGTTTGTTTTTTGCTAAATTACCAAAAAGGGGGCCCCGACTCTGTTAACTGCCTAGGGGCCCTGGGTCTCTATGTCCGGGCCTGCATAAAGTAGAGATGTGCGCTATACACAGGTAACACCTCTGTGCAGTTAAAATCAAAAATTAAACTGTACCTACCTCACCAGTTTCTCGCTTTTTGGGTGAATTGAGTGGAAAACCATCTAATTATTGATAACTCAACCTATACATACAGATATTAAGTAAATGTATCAAACACCTAATTACTTCCTTACAATTGTGTTTCCATCCTCTCCACATTTCACTAGCTAATCAGCTGATTGCTTTAGTCTCCTGCAAAATCACCAGGTAGGCTTTCTGCAACACACAAAACAAAAAACCTAGAATGTGAAAATTGAAATAATTTTATTTAGTTAATGAATATATTATATATATAATTATATATGTAAGTAATTTAAAACCAATAGAATTCATCTTTCTCATCTTCAGCACCAAATAATTATGCAAGGAAGGCAACTGCGATATGCAACAATACGTGATATGCAATGAAATTTAAGAATTCGTATTAAATACTGTCATTAAATTTCTCTAGCCATTTAATATTCTGTAAAATAAGTTTTACTTATAATTTGATAAATTAAAAATAAACTGACGTGTTTAAACTTCATTCAACATTTGAACTTTAAGTCTGAAAGCCTTGTAAGCAAATTTCCACAACTCGGAATTTTCGGATTTAAGAAATTTATTTTCAGAGGCTTTTACTTAAAGTCGGATTTGCGTAACCCATGGAGGGTCTGTATTTATTTATGGTACTCTAGTTAATACCTAACGTGACAATATAATTCTAAAATTTTGTTCTTATACCCTTAAAAATCTAGTGCGTGTTATACACAGGGTATATGAAAAAGTCTGGTATGCATTATACACGAGAGCACGTTATACAAGATTTCTTAAGTTATTATTTTATTAATTATTTTAAAGTTATGATTAAGGCATTAAACCTGTTTATTTTTAGGTTGGTAGAAGAATGGTGTGGTCTTCGCGCACGTTTTGAAAAAGCAGTACGAGAGATCCATGCCTTAAGGAAGGAACTTCGTGCATGTCAGGGCCGTGTTGATGCCCTTGAATTAGAGAGTAGTGCAACATCCATGTGTCTGGCTGAAGACAGAAAAAGAGCTGAGGCAGACATGTCTCTTATGGCTAACAGGGTTCAAGATCTAACAGTTAAACTTAGTGCCGCTGAGAAACAGGTATAGTTCTTATTTAGTACTTATTAGTGTTTTTAAAGGTCATATAGTTGTGTTACCATATTCACCTGTTAAAAATCTAACCTTATTACCAACTTTTATATTAACTTTGTTTTATATATATATATATATATATATATATATATATATACATACATATATATATATATATATATATATATATATATATATATATATATATATATATATATATATATATATATATATATATATATATTTCTAAAAACTGTTTTCCCTATGAGTTTCATTAAGAAATACGTCTTGAAAATCAAGGTACATGTAAGCTTTTGATGAATTTTATTATTATTATTAAATTCTTATCATTTCTATTATAATATTGCCTTATACATGCATTTTATTATTATTACATTATAATCACATTCGTATTGCAATACTATTAATAATCATTAATGCGATCTTCTCGGAATAGTTCACATTGAAAATTCATTTGAACACTACTTTAGATGACTATATTTATGTAGTTTGTGCCATGAACATAATTTTATTCTTTGGAACTGTTCACTTGGCTTATTTTTTACTTGGGATGAAATCTTTTCTAATTATAGGCCTTTAAGACCAGTTGTTCTTGCATTTTTCTAAAAGTCCTCACATTTAAGTATCATATTCCTTTTTTCAGTATTTAAGATAGGTAATACTGTTGTAAAGGATGTTAATTTGAACAAATTTAAATAAAACATTATAAAGTGTTGTGTTGTAGCTTAGCAATTCTTCAGCTAACTGTACTTATACAGTGATTTTATATGGATGGTTGCTGTGATATTAGGAAAAGAACAATTTATTATTGTTGTCATTAAAGTTTGGAGACTAAAATATAAAATATTCAAGTTTCACTCCTACTAGTATCTAAAGCTGAATTATTCTGAACTAGCAGTATATTTTCATCAATTTTAAGCAATATGAATGGATAAGTCAGTATTTTTATTAACCACTTCCCTGACGGGTTTTTTTTCCATTAGTGGGTCAAAAAACCTTTTTCAATTACTTATAGGTAGTATAAAAGGAAATGTAGTCATTTCTGTTGTTACAGTTTTATTTAGCAAAATATTTTACTTTTTTCATTGCCAATTACCCTTATTTTCACATAAAATGACACATTTTAATTTCAACACCAATCATTAATTCATGTTATCTAAAATGCTATTTTTAATCCTAAATACTAATACAAATATACTCTAAAATCAATTTCTACAATTATTTGCATATATACCGATTTTGACAAAAATCCGATTGGCAGACGCCACGTTATGAAATACGCACGAACGACTAGACGGACAGCAAAATAGACGGATAGAAGAAATATTAGAAATGCTCCAATGATTGGCAGAAATGTTTTCTGATCTATTTCAAACATTCAATGAACGAATAATATGTTATTATTTTCAAATATACCGATTTTGATAAAAATCCGATCGGCAGAAGCCACGTTATGAAATACGCACGAACGGCCAGGCGGACGGAAAAATAGATGGATAGAAGAAAGACTAGAAATGCTCACAGAGAAGTTATATCCACATAAAAAGAAAGTAACTGATAGCTTGAGATAATATAAAAGATTTTCAACCAAGCATTTATTCAATACTATGCATTCTTTGAAAATATTACGTTTTGTGTATGTAAAAAACACGAATAGATTTTAGTACTTCCACCTTCGATGAAACACCGAAGATAACCTTGAAAAAGCCGCCTAGAAACATCGAAAATCCATTCCCTTGTGTCCTCTGGCGATGAAAATGTGAACTGCTACGAGGTGACGGAACAAGGCAAAAGAGGTAAAAGAGGCATAGGACGAGTTAACTCGTCCGCGTCAGAATTTGCGCGACTTGTTGGGACGAGATAACTCGGCCGCGTCAGGGTAGTGGTTAATGAAACAAAAGATACTATCCAACTTCTTACTACTTATATACCAAACATTCTTACGTTCTCTACTTCTGTTTGCCATTCTCTCAACTGTAAAACGATTAAAGGCTAAATATAGAGACCCCCACATCACTCAAGAGCCGGTCGACACTTTTGCAAATTTTTACGCCCATGCAAGCAAAAAGGTTATCATAATTATATTATAAAGTTTATTCATATTAATGTATTAACTATAAAAAAGTTGGTTATAAAAATTCATTTTTATATCTTCACTTGTTTTATTATATATATCCTCAAAATCAAAAATGTATCTTGGCGTTCATCTAGGGTCATTCAAACTATGTTAAAAGCTAGCTGTAAATCAGGATGAGACTGAGTGAAGATGAAACAAAGATTTTTTATGACAAATATAATATACTGCCCATTATAGTGTAATGCTAATTTAAAAATTGCATTAAGGTAGGGGCTCTGCCCCTATTCGCTTTATGTGCAGCCCTTTACTTGCTCTAGTCTACTAATTCCTTTGGTTTGCAGGATTTTCCCTCTCCTTTACTCCCCTAGGAATTCCTCAGCCTCCTTCTTGTTGTTTTGTTGGAGAAAATTGTATTAATTCATAGTGGGGATGTTTTGAGCTTTTATAGCCTCCAATATAGGAATAACACATTATTCTGTGGATTTAAAGAAAGAAGTTTTATTATTGCTGAAGAGGCATATACTGTATCGTCCAAATACAAGCCGGTTTATTGTCAAAATCGATCATGAAAAAATCATCCCTCGGCTTAAATGCGAGTTCGAGAAAAAATTTGGGGTTAGGGTTAAGTCTTGTAATCACCCATAGATGGCAGCATGTCACTCATTTCCGTCGCGTTCAAATGATAGGACTATATTTTTCGTAGAGTAAATATTTGACCTACGATGAATATTAATGAATAAATAATAAAGCTAAAATATTGAATTTAGCAGTACCCATGCTTTGTTGCTGTTTTTACCTGTTCTTTCGTTTCTAAATGCTATTGGATATTTTCTTTCATTTCTCAGGGCTATGCATATTATCATTAAGAATAGTTAGCAATTTGTATTATTTTTCATTATCCATTAAAAGAAGTTCCTATTGGTTTTTCTTGGCTATTGTAGTTATTCCTATATTCAATGTAATGTTTATATGCATGTTAAAAACCTCATTCATGGAATCTTTTAAAATTATGTACATTGACTACGCAGACGATTACGCAAAATGTGATGACCGCTTTTGATGTTTCAATTACGGTAAAACTTATGTGTGTGAAGTTATATACGATATATCGATATAAACATGTACAGTTATAAAATGCAATTTCTTAAGGCAATGTAAATGCTAATTTCATTGGAAATAGACTTGGATTAAAAATTATCTTTGCGAGTTCGCTATTGCTTTATTTGACCTTGTGTGAAAATGAAGCTGAATGAAATTATCATAACTGAATGTGGAACATTAATTCAACAATGTGAAATTATTAATTGGAGTAATATTTCAAATGTCAACAACTAAACCATTTCCCACTCTATTCTTCCATCTCCAATAATGTATTCTAGGCCGTGCATGCATGCCTGGCATACTTCAGCATAAAATGTATGAAATTTACTTTTTGGTCAAAAAATGGTAAAAATATATTGGGGGTCGGCTTATATTAGGGCAGATACAGTAAACTTGCTGCTGAATGGCACTATGCAATTTACAAATCAAACATGAGATGTTGAAGGAGGCAAAGAGAGCAGTTGTATGTATACTTAAGCAGTCAAAAAATTTTCTTCTATGACCCAAAGTATGGACACCACTATGAATTGGAGGAGATTCTAAATAACGTTTTGGTGAACCAAGAAATAAATGTTGACGTGTTATTCAAACAAAAGCTCACAAAATGTTTGAGATCAAAAGATAAATCAAGCAGATTTTAAAGCCATTCAAAATCAGGTGCAGCTCTACATAAAATGATTGGAATATTCTCGTCCCTAGCATCTTTTTATTGCATAACAATTAGCAGAGAATTGCTGAGAAAGTTGATTGCTTTGCAATGCTTTTTTATAAAATTGAAACGTGAATCATTACCTTCTTGGTCAAATAGAAAATCGTTGCCAAATCTACTATATTTTGATATGCCTGTAAACTATAAAGTAGGACCTCATTATTCGTGAATTTTCTGTTAACAGATTCGCATATTCATGGCCAAATTTTTGAGGCATAGCTTTGTCATTAATGTTCTAAGCACCTTGACCATTCATGAGTTGGCACAGAAGAAAGTACTATCTGCATAGTGGTAGATACTGTAGGGTACTCTACCAGTGGCACAGTTAATATTGTAGCATAACACAAGTCATAAAATTATACCTACATACATACATCGTAATTCTACTTTCTGGTAGGTTTTAGACACGTTCTACCAATCTGTGCTATCGAAAGCTATTCCCTTGAAGTTCTCATTCACTCAATTACTTCTGTTAATCCTTCTAATATACCTTCCTCTATTCTTACCTCTTTGCCTCTTTCCTAACATTCTTCCTTCTATGACTTACAATAGACTGCTTTCTTTCAAATTTTGACCTCATTTCTTCTGTCTGTCCCTTATTAGTCTAATTAAGGTCCTTTCTTTCCTTACTATCTTCAAAATTTCCTCATTCTCCTTCCTCTCGCTCCAACAGAGAGCAAAATCTGGAGAGTACATACAGAGGCTGAGAGACCGCATCTTGGCAAGGAATTGTCACAAAGACAGGGCAGTGTGAGTAGGAGCATTATCTTGTTGCAGCAACCAATCATGAGTGTGCCATTTTTCTGGACATATTCGTTGCACATCTTCCCATGGATGCTGTAGAACTTCAGTGCTAATTATCAGTTTGATCCTGTGGAATAAAATCTTAATACCCAATCCCATAGATGTAAAAAAAACGATCATCATGTTCTTCACATTTGAGCGAATCTGTCTGACCTTCAAATTTTTCCACTGAGAAGACAGCTGCTATGGTTCAGGATCATACTTTTAAACATAAGTCTCATCTCCTGTATTGATCTTAGAAAGGTATTTTGGGTTCATTCTGAACTCAGTCCTGAAAATCCTGGCACACACTTGATTTTGCTTCTGTTCATTAGTAAGCAGACAACACAAATTTGGCAAAAATCACAGCTGGAACTAAACACAACCTTACTCTCCGATGCATAAATGAAGACTGAAACAAGATAGAATGATGTGGCTGGTGACTGCACAATATATGCTATCATCACCTAGAGGCGGAAATTCATGCTAACATCAGTGTCGCCATGCCGAGGGCAGTCCAGGAACTTCCTGATAGCACTTGGTACAATTCTACACTAAATTTAATGTTTCTCAGAAATATGAATGTTTGAACAATTTCAAAGGGCTGTTAGTAGGCATAGTAAATGAGTGAATAAGAATTGTTTGGCAATGCTGCTCTGGAACACTATTGTCTTTCAAGCCTTCTAGTTCTCAATGCCTTCATATGCCTCTGGACTGAAGAAGTAAAAAAATAGGCCGCAAGAGGACAAGACAACTGGACTGAATTCCATATTTTAGCCTTTCAATTAGCAAGCCATTTATAAAGACGACTGAATTTTCTGCTACTTTGCTGAACATAACAAGTGAAGTTACTGTTCTGCTTTTCAAATAGTGCTGCATTTTGAATCCACTCCACAACATGGAAGAAGATGCCATATGGAAAGAACAGTGACAAAGAATGTCAATTGAGAATGAGAGTATCATTAGATGATGACACAACTAGCAAAGAAAATATTGTTGCCAATGTCATGTAAATGCATGTTCATTGTTAAGACTTCTAATTATATATTTTCATTTCATCAACTAACCTTTGGTCTAACTGGTCTGGCCATTGTATTGGAATTAGAATAAGATCTGAAAATATGATCAAAATTAGAAGTATTGACTTAATAGTTTTTTTATGATATGGCTTTTATATACAGCATTACTGATGGGGCATCCAACAGTCATGATATATTTATGATTGTATTTTCTCTGCTTCCTCTCATTTAATTTGTATATTTTCAGGTTCGCCAGCTTAAGCAGAAAGCTTCTCGAGTAGAGTCGAGAGAGAAAAGGCGTTCTCTCTCGTTAAGAGGGGATAGAGATGTGCGGAGTGGAACTGACCCCTCGCTTGGCACAGGGAAGCTTCCCAAAGAGATTTCGGATCGTCTTACTCGTCTAGAGGCTTGCCTTGCAGCTGCGATAGGTCACTCAAGTAAAGAAGAGTTAACTTCAGCAGGATTGAAAATATCAACCAGAAAAACTAATAATGAAAGTAATATTAATGAGAAAATACCACCAGTTGTAAATACTGTGGTTGTTTTGCCTTCTGCCGATGATACTACGCAGAAAGGAGAAAAGAACGATGGGTTAATGCTAGAGCTTACAACTTCAGTGAAGAATAGCCAGAGATGTTCCCAAGTACAAACAACATCAGAAGATGCATCAAAGTTAGGAAACACTAATTTAAATTGTGAGTGTATAATTATAAATATATCATATTATTGTTTGTATAGGATATTATAATAATGCTCCTCACTAAAAGTCGTATATGCCTGTGCATCTTATATGCCGTAAAATACGGTATGTATCTAGATGGGTCTGTTACTATGGTAGAGTTTTGTTTGGTTTAGGTTTTACGATAAAGGTAAGTATTAAATAGGTTCTTTTTACTTTTGAAAAGAAGTGAAGATCATATTACAAAAGTATGTAGTTATCCATAAAAAAATGTGGAAAGGAGTTAGAGGAGGTTAAATATGCTTTTACGGTTCTTTTTAACTTGTTTATATGCACTTTCCACATTACCATTATCATTTTTACTTTCAAACTTAAGACCAATTACCAAGTTCAAGGTATAATAGAAGCTCTTCATTTTAATGTGGATTTGTACAAGCATTCCTACATTTTTTGAAGGGATATTTTTGCTAATAATTGTTTTTATTTATCGTAATTATTATTGATAGTAAGTTTTTATTTATCTTAAAAACCGTTTATCTTTATTCATTTAAGATTATTCTGAAAACTGTGTTCCTTATGAAAATGCCATTGAAAACCATGTTGGTGATCAACAGTTTCACTCCTACTAGTATCTAAAGCTGAATTACTCTGAACTAGCAGTATATTTTCATTGATTTTAAGCTATATGAATGGATGTCAGTATTTTCGTTAATGAAATAAAGATACTATCAAACTTCTTACTACTTACATACCAAACAATCTTACATTTGCCACGAGTTCTCTACTTCTGACTGCCATTCTCCCAACTCAACAGCTGGTAGACACTTCTGCAACTTTTTACACCCATGCAAGCAGAAAGGTTATCATAATTATATTATAAGAGTTTATTCATATTTAAGTATTAACTATATAAAAGTTGGTTATTAAAATTCATTTTTATATCTTCACTTGTTAATATGCATTACCCTTATCATTTCTACTTTCAAACTTAAGACCAATTACCAAGGTGGGCAGGCAGTTATATACAGTGAAACGTCAGATTTTCGTTTTTGAAGGGACTGATTAAAAACAAAATTGCAGAAAATATAAAATCAAGAAAATTAAAATTCACTAACTAGAAGAAAAATATTACACATTACTATGGTTAGGCCAAATAATTGTATAAATACTATAATGTGGCCAATAATGTGCTTTTTTAGAATAAATATTGCATATTTATATCATTATTTCTGAAAAATCGTAGACTTGTTTTAGGCAAAATTTTCTCTCCGACCGTGTGCATAAATTTGAGGATAAAACTCATATTCATAACGTCATATTTTGTAAACAAATTTTTTGTAAATATTGACAGTGATTTCAGTGCTGCCAACCATAATTTAAATCATGCATCAATATTTTTTATCTATAGCAACAAATAATAATTTTATTTACTTATTGTTTTTTCACTGTGAAAATTATTTATGTTTAAAAGTTAATCATTAGTGTGATTGCCGATTGTTATTCTTGGGGATGCTGTAGTCAAGAGCAACTTGTAAGTACTATAGTAACCATATTCATTGCTCTGTATGGAGATAGTCGTATGCTAGGTACATCAGATTTTTTTTACCAAATATTTTGAAAATTTCTTTCAACTGTAGCATTGTATTTATTAATCATTTAGTTGAAAGAATAATAATTGATAATTTTTTCATTTCTTCTTTCAAGTAGCTGATGTGAAGTCAGATTCTAGCATGAACAGTAAAGGTTGTGTTGGAGGATTTGAAGTTGGTGATGAGACAGAGGTGGAGAAATCTAATGTTCTGAAGAATCCAGAGACTTGGACTAAGGTTATAGCAAACTGCCCTGGAAGTGAGCAGAGGAAGATGAGAGCACAGGGAAGACGGCAGAGGCTCAACTCGAGGGTTATAAGGAGAGCTGCGGAGGAGAATACATCACATCACATAGAGACTATTAGTGTGGCTGAAGAGGAAGTGGAAGAACTCAAAGTAGAAGAACTCAAAGTAGAGGATGATTCTTCTAAGGGATGTGATCCTCTACGAATACTTGTTAGACTTGGTTCTCTAGAAGGACGTGTGGCAGATTACCTGAAAACTAATAAGATTGGAAAGAAATTGCCCTCAACAAATACCACAGTGAGTTTACAGAACTTTTAAATGCGTGACTTTTCATAATGCTATTCTATGGTGCATATTTTGTAATTTCTTATTTCTCTAGTTGATGCTTATGGACATTGTGCAAGTGAGAAATGCCTTAATCTGATTCAAGGTGCATTTTATTTAAGTTTTGCTGTGAAGGTATATAATGAAGTAAGAAAGTTTGCTATTTATGGCAATTCCAGATATGAATACTAGTAGGTATGTCCATAAGATGACTGAATCTTTTCATAAAATATTTTTTCTGCAGTTTTCATGCTGCTGAGCAATTCAGCCAATATTGACCAGGTAAATGTGCATCTGTAATTACCACATTCTATCAAATATAATGCTTATATTCTGTTTATAATTTTTGAATTATAATTCTTCAGAATCTTATCCTTTTAAATATCTATGTTTAATTTTCCTTAGCCATTGCAACATGGCAATAGCATGCTGCTATATACTACTGTGATGTGATATATGTATATAGTTTTTAGGCTGGTTTCCGGAAGAAACATAGCCGTATGAAATGGTCCTGTCTGTTTGTGTGTCCCCCACTAACAACTTATGCACCAATGAACCGATTTTCATGAAACTTGGTATGAGGCTCGTGCTGCCAGGGCCCACCTCCGGGCTATATTTTGTTTGGCAAACATTGAAGTCACGGGTTTGATTCCAGGAATGTTATTTTCCTATATGTTTTACATAGGAAGTCTCAAATCCATCATGCAGAGATGTTTTCTTTAATACATTAATATATCTTAAAATTGGGATATCGGAGCAAGTTTTTTAGTTCTAAGTGGAAAAGAATATAGATTCCAATTCTTATCGCAGAATATTGATAATTGATTGTATTTTTGTGAATTTCTACTAAAACAAATGGGTTATTTTCTTTTCCACTTGAGTACTCTTTAGCAATGGACAGTTTATCCATGCATATTAACATATAAACAGCAACATTTATTAAATTCATTCATTTAAAAAAAATACATGCAAAATATAATTTCAGAAAGAGATTTTGACATTGCTTTTAGTATTTTAAACCTGATAATGCCCTATTAATTTGTTTTCCAATTTTTCTCTATCATTGATAAAATTTGAATTACAAATGGTATTTATGGTATGAGAATTCCTTGGAATAGTGAAACATTTCCTGTCAATATAAGGAATGAATTTGGGGTGTCAACTTTGGGAAACCAGCCTGCTTTGGACTTCTTGTCTTGTTTACCAAGAACAAATTTTATGCACTATTTTGCAATAAGCTTATAATGATTTAGATTCATTTTTAAGTAGTTAAAATTTTCAATTGTCTCATATTTTGCAGGTAATTGAATTTCCTCCCAGTGAAAACAAGAAAAGCCAGGAAATGGAAAAAGTCTCTGATGATCTGTGCCCCAGATGTGAAGAAATGTGTTTGGCTATGGAAAGGTACATGGTGTAGATATTTGTCCTTGGTATTAATCTTTATTTTGCAATGCTAAGTTCCTCTTTAGTGTTTTTTATTTATCATAACCAATTAATTTGAAACATTTGATTATATACATTTTCAGGAAACTTTTCTTTTTGAATTATTTGCTAGTTCAGTATTTATTGTATTATGTTATTTGATTTTTTCCTAATTATTTTATTAATTCTATTTTATTTACAGAATGAAGAAAGAGTTATTACTTGTTAATCATGGTATCAGTTGTCGGAGTGAAGAGCAATATGCTGCACAGGTAAAAGAAAACTTAATAAATTAGGTTTTGTTTTTAAGGAACCAATTCATTGTTCTGAATTGCAATGTGTAGTAAATACATTGTACATTACCCAGTTGTAGTAAGTTTTAATTCTTAACATGTGATCCATTGGTAGGTCTAGGCATTATGTCTTGTTGCCATCGTGACCCACCAGTAGGTCACATCATGGATGTCATGACCTATTGTTGAAACACAAGACCTATGATTTACCGTATTTCTCGGCATATAAGACGAGTTTTTTTTAGAAAATTTTCCAGGAAAAAAGTAGTTTGGTTCACCAAGGCTTTTAGGAAGAGCCACATTGTGTGTCATTTCCAGCTGTGATTAAGTCCGTATCTGGCAATATTTACAGAAACTATTAGGGTGTGATAACAGTTAAATATAATGTTTTAGATCAGTGGTTCCCAACCTCTTTCACTTCTCGAACCCCTTGAGTTAACCTATTTCTTGCTGTGAACCCCTTGGATTAACCTTTTATCTTCGTGAACCCCTTGAGTTGCAACAGTTTTAATGGCAAACCCATTATAAAGGAGAGTAAATTTTGTAAAGTTTATATAGCATATAGTATGTAAACATGCACAATAAAATCAGAATCTCTGATATTGTCATCAGTTTCTAGTTAGTACCCTGTAAAATTCAAATATAATTCTTGAAGCAACTAATTTGAAAGAAACTAAAATATTGGCAAGAATTGTAGAACCAAGAAAGTGAAAAGGACACCATTGCCAAATTTTTCTTGCAAACTCCTCAGATTTATTTCACAAATCCCTTGGGCAGGGGTGCTCAAGACGTCAATCGCAGACTCATTTTAGGTAGATCTCTGAAGGTTATTTGCCTCCTCTGCTCGAAAGAATCTTTAACAGTGAGAATAGACAGTTAATCGCCACATTAAGTGTTAAATAATAAATCTCCAAGTCCAAGGATATTTAATTAAATGCCACTTTTATGGTCGAAGGGAGCCGGTGCGTTGGGATGTGCAGGGCATATTCTGATTCCCTTGTATCTTAATGCGAATAAAATATTTTATTGTTCGAAACAAAGCCGAAAATCCCCATCTCAAGGGTTCGACTTATTTGATCCTAACGTTTCATTAATAGCAAAATTTTTAAATTAAATATTTAATTTAATGCTTTCAGTGGCCTCTGACTATGTTCATATGAATATTTTAGTTTGTAGACTATTTCCAATGCAGCTGATAAAAATGAAGAAGCAATTTAAAAAATTCTTTTAATTTCTGTTGATTAGAGGGTTTATCATTTTGATAAGACTTATGCTCAATAGTTATGAATAAAAATTATTTGGATCGGAAAATACGTAATATTGAATAAAATGAGGATAAAAGATATTGTCTCGTACCGCCGTAAATCGCGAATCCCAACGCGATCTCACTTCGCTTTCACCAGCGCGCTCGTTATCTCTTGATCACTCACCGCGTTTAAGCGAAGGAACTGTCTCTCTCGCTCCCGCTACAACTAAAAGACGTTTAATATTATGTCGCGAACACCATATCTCAACGTCACGTGTAATACACCTACTTTATATATTAGTTTTTAATACTTGTTTTATTTTGCATTTTAATAGAAATTCATGTTAAAATTGAAACATTTTCTTCTAAAATAGCTAGCTCCTACTTGCGCTTGCTTACGTGGAATTTGTATAAATACGTTCGATAAGCAAAATTCTATGATAAAAATTTTGATCTTTATTTCTTTTGGCAGAAAATAGTACAAATCCCATACCAATAGTACAGTTCCCTTCTTTTAACACTTATAGAAAAAGGCACTGCATGGTGGATTTTGCATTTCTAATGTAAACTGAGTTGGAGGAAAATTTCTGGAATCGAACTCGCGCCTTCAAATATAAAAAAAAAACATTTCCTCGACAGGTCATCCCCAGTGGTCAAAGATATCCACCAAATACCATGAAAATCAGTCACTCGGTTCAAAAGTTAATAGGAGGACAGGAAGACTGAACAATGAAACAATAAGCCTATTTTCCATTCTGGAAATTGCAGTAAAATGCACGAGTAAATGCTTTTTCAGAGCATTATTTGGATGCTAGCTTTGAAAATTATAATGGCTAAAATTGTCCTTATTTACATCAAGAACAAGAAATATGAAAAAATTGGAAATATATAAACGGGATGGAGGAATGGGAAGAAAGGTAGAGGATAAGGATAATTTGTATGTCTATAGAATCTGAGGAATTACAAACAAAAAGGTCACAATCTGAAATCTCCATGACTTCCACTATTAATGAGTTCAGAGAGTAAAAATACATATATCTCCTCATAATACTTCAAACAATTTGCAATGCTATTTGTACAGAAACCAGAAAGGAAGTAATGAATTTTAAAGCGTTTTCATGGCTAACAAAGTGGGTTGGGAAAATTATGGAGAAATTATGATATTTCATTAATGGAAATGAAAAGATCTCACGAAGGATAACATAAATGGGTGCACAAGTGCGAAAATGCAAGAAGTAGCTGAGGAGCAATATACCTCATGCAGTGGGTATGTCCTGTAATATGTCCCGATCCAGGGGTGAAAGGCCCCTCCCGAGGATTGGACCCTCACCCTGAGTGGTACTTCGAGGAAGCAAGAGGCATGTGTGTTTAGAGAAAAACCGTTATTTCAGTTTCACCCAGATTTTTCCCCCAAATCCTACCACAAATGAAGGATGTGGCTGCCTACAACTGGTGGGTCATGATGAATGTAAATTAAATTAGTTTTCAAGTTACAAGACATACGTTTATTATAGTTCATCCTAGCATCTCCGCAACTTGCAACATTTCCAAATAATTAATCACTATTAATAAATAAATCAATACCTTTACTGTTTTAACAATTTTTAATGCACTATCGTTTTTAGAATATTTCAAAATCTCCCTAAACTTCATAAACATGAAACAATTCAAGTGAAAGTAATCATGTGTACAAACAAACAGACAGATGGACAGAGGGTTGGAAAGAGTGAGGGAGAGGAAAATAACCCCTATAGATACTGTGACATAGTGTGAATAATGCATTATAATGTATGCATTGAAAAATAAAATTTATCACGGAAAAGTTATAAAAATACCAAATGTTGCAAATGTGTGAAGCAGACAGGTTTTTTGCATATAATATAAGGTATGATACCTTTTATCGGAATTCCACTTATCCGGAAACCCAGCTGACGAGCTTTTTCAAAATATTCATTTTACCAAAATTTGTTAGATAAAAGAAATTTAAATTTGGTGCCTCCCTAGTAATTACTTGGCTCACCACTGTGCACTTCAGTGCTCCGAGCTTTAATTTTTTCCAGTGCCTTTTTTCTCTGTTTGTTAACTAGTGTTAAATACCTCCTTTCCTATTTTGCCCCATAGAATGTCTAAAAATCAGAATCTCAGGCAATGGAATCAAGGTTTTCCTTGTGCACTATAAGGCCAATAGTAGACCATAAATTACATCTTCCATATTTATTGTGTGGTTCAAAAAAATTATTTATATTAGTATTTACGCGAGTACTGTAGCATTTTTATTATTATACAGTATAGGCATAGTTTATAGAAGTGCTTGAAATTGAAAATATTTTGAAATGGAACACTTGCTCTGGTAATAGAACCGAAAGCAGTGGGGGTGAAATAAATGATAGAACATTTATGATAGACCTTGATTGTGTTTTATTCTTATTTACTACATGGATAAAAGTGAAAAAAAAATATTTATATTATTTTTATTAAATGAAGTTAACACTCCGGCATGGGACAATTTTATCAATGTATGTGACAAATCAGATAGTAATTCCTGCGTGTTCCAGCTTATTCCGAGAACTGTGTATGGGTATATTCCAGATAACTGATATTTCCAAATAACCAGCTATTCCTATATCCCAAGCTTTCCAAATAAAAAGTTCTATACTGTATAATCATATACACCACCTTTTTGAACTCCATGTGCTTACAGTTCGCGAATTTGGACTTCACGACAAAATTATTTATGACCATTACTTGTGTTTTGCACATATTACTTGCATTTCGCATCATGTGTTTACGATGCCAACAAGCATGAACTACCTCTCTTTTTTTTATAAGTTCATTTTAAACTTTAGCACCCTAGAAATGGACATTATTATTATATTTATAATGCTCATTGTTAGCAGTTTTCAAAGTAAACAAACGTGATAACCATCAACTTAATTCTTTTGTAGCTCAGTTTAAACCTCTCTACCAACGGTGCTATTTTCAATAACAGTCAAAGTTGCTGGCATTTAGTGGCCAAATTAGAAATTATTGGCTAATGGAAAAGCATCCTGCCAACAAGCGTGAACTCCCTCTACTTTTTTGTTTCTACGTTCATTTTAAACTTTAACACCCTAGAAAAGGACATTATTATATTATTTATAATGCTCATTATTAACAGTTTTCAAAGTAAACAAACGTAATAACCATCGACTTAATTCTTTTGTAGCTCAGTTTAAACCTCACTGGCAATGGCACTATTTTCGATAATAGTCGAAGTTGCTGGCATCTAGTGGCCAAACTAGAAGTTATTGGCTAATGGAAAAGCATCCTGCATGTTTAGTTTTTCACAACTGTTACGAGTATGACATTGAAAATATTTGTTCTTCACGTAAGAAGTTGCTGGTTTTTGACCAAAATATTTATATATTTGTATTTTGAATGTAATTTAAGGAACTGTTATTTTTTTAGGTTTTCATTGTTTATTATGAATTTTTAATGTAAATGTAAGAATTGCTATCATCTTGTAACGTAAGATATTCTGCCACGTATTTTGAATGCTTTACTAAAAGAAATATTGTAATTTTATTACGCTAGGTTTTGATTTTCTGTTATACATTTCTAATGTAATTAGTAAAAGAAATGGAACCTTTTTTAATGTTAGTGTTTTTTTTGCGGCTTGGAAATGCTTGTTGCAGAATCTAGGAAAACATTCATGCATGATGTACTCAACATTCCATTTCAGTAGTTCAATTTAAATTAACCATTTCCTTAGAATAGACAAAAGAAGATCGAAAATCACATGCGAAATTTTGTGGAGGTAAACTGTACAAGTGCAGAAAGAAGTGTAATCGCTTTGTTATGCTGGGTTTGCATTTGCTATTACGCGTTTTGAAGGTAATTAAAAGTATTTTTTTTACTTTATAATGCTAGGTTTTTCATTTGCGATTACATTTTCTTTTATTTTATGTTCAACTGCATTATTTATGATAAAAAAGTGAATTTTTTAGGTTGCCTGGTAACCACTCTCTCGTAATAACCTGGCATCTTATGGGAAAATAGGACTTGCACTTCGCGAATTTGCATTTCACGTCAGTTTTCCGGAACCAATTATTCGCGAAGTTCAAAAAGGTGGTGTATTTTGTGGTGTCTTTATATTTGTATGAGAAATTCATTTCAAAATGTTGTGTGAAAACTACCGTAATTGCCCATCAAATATGATGGGTATGCATGAATTAGGTATTAAGTTCAAATTGAAATAAAAATTAATGAAACCAACTTTTATAGATACAAAAAAGTAAGCAGTATATATAAAATTCACATAATCGAGTGTTACAGAGAGTAAAAATAGTTTTGGGTGAATAGAAATTGTATGACAAAGAAATATATTACGCTATAAAATTCTTATACGCCCAAAATTATTTTTAATTTATTAAACATTTAATTTTGTCTCTCACTACTACTTATAAAGAAATCTACAAAACCTTCTAACTCAGTAATGGAGTATATACCTTAATTTTTTATTTTGTTCTCCTCAGACTAGCAAATGGGTTTTATGTAATACTTGTAGTATCAAAGTCTATTGTAACATCAAAAGTTTTTAACACTAAGGTAGTGGTTTCTAGGATAAACAATTTGTTTTGCTTTTGTTTTTTTTGTCAATAAGGATCTCAAATACAACAATCCATTCAATCGTCAAGGGAACCTTTCAATAAAACCGCAATATTTTGACAAAATTAAGCAAAATTTGTGCGATTTTGAGCCAAAGACAAAAATCGACGATAAGAGTAAGAATGTTTATTTTTCTTTTAAATGGACCCTGTCCGAAGAGAGTAGGTCAATTACTTCTAATTTAATTTTGCAAAAGAAAAAAGCCTGCAAGTGAAAAAAAGGGATTTTTAAGTGTTCTCTTATGGGGATTTGTATAGAGCGTTCCGGAAAAACGTACCAACGTATATACCAACAGAACCTGGGCTTTTACTATATTAATTTTAAGGGGGAGGGGTGTTTTTCCAAAAAATCCAAGGATTGAAAATAATGGGGTAAAAGCAGCACTTAATTTCAAATATTAAAAAAAATTATGATTTTAAAATGAGCTTGTGAATTTGGGTACTACATCAAGGTCTATGATAAATTAACTTATTGTACTTGGTTATTTATTGTGCTAAATAGCTGTTTTTGTTCCTGTGAGCAACATGAGCACAAAGACATACGTAGAAAAAACTAAAACTTTGTCATGAAGATTAGGTGTATCTTATCAGCTGGAAAATATGGTATTTCCTTGATAAGAATTAACATTTGCCCAATGAGCCTATCACATTCTCCCAGATTATCTTATTATCCATATGATTTCTGATTAAAAACTTTCTTAAGATAAATTTTCTATATGCTTCATTTTTTCTTTCATTATGAGTTCAGCATTGTCAAATATTTTCATTATAACTATGTACTCGTATATGTATTATTCTAAAATCTTGTACCCGATATCTTACTTACCTTAAACTCATGTTAACTTTGCTGAGTGGGCAGATAATTTGGACATTTTGCTGATATGTTTACAACAATGAATAAAACATTTGCCAAATATCCCTTCAAATACAGATGCAGGACGGTGGTTCCACTATGCTTGAGAGATATCGGGAGGAGATAGAGCAGTTGAGGGTAAGCAAATGTCAACAGTTTTATTTTCACTCTTTTAATGAATGTTTGTGCGAGCATGGTGCTGATTGTTGCATGGTAATTACTAAAGCTAAATCTTTAAAAAATGATTACCCATAGAGGTTTTGAATTTGATGACCTATAAGCAACTTAGTAAGTCGAATATTTATGATTTTAATTTTGCTTTACTCTATCCATGAAGCTACAATGAAAGTATCATAATACGTTCAGTGTAATTAATATTTCTTTCAATTGGAATGGAGAATATTCCATAATACATTATATCAATACTACACTCTAAAAGTTATGCAAGACAACAAAAAGTAAGAAGTTGTTATTTGCAAATGTAATGCTCTTACCATAATAAGACATAATAGCCAGTTAATTGATATTTATGCTTCACTCCCTTCTGATCTCTCCTTTCGTCCTCCCTCTTCAGATACGTTTATGCAAATATAGCCATTCGCCTCAATTTACTCCTCCACACCATATTTTACCAACTTTTATAAGAACTTCGAAATTAGTTTATATGTATGTATATGTATTTCTTTTATTTCATACTCTTACAATAATTAGTACAACAATAATAAATTTAATACATAAAGGAATTTAGATACCCCCTAAGAAAACCTGTATTGGGGTTACCATCACAAACATATTACGCGTGTTTGTCGGCAGGTGCAAGAAATTATAATTACAATATTAAGAAATCATAGAGTAAAAATTTACAAATATGTGTCCATTAAAGAAAGAAATTGTAATATAGATACTACAGGCTTTGATGTACATACACTTTAATTGCATTACTATTTTATTTATATATGTGTGTGTGCGTGCGTGTGTTTTCAACCTCTCCGATATGAGAAAAAACAAGATGATCCAAACGGAACTTATGATGCCTACTTTCCAGTTAATCATTCATTTAATACTTTTATTGCCTTTAATAGTTTAAGAATCACCGCGGATACGTTGCTCTTTGTTTTCCCAAATTTCATAATTTAGCGTTGTAAAATATTACAAACATTCGAACGGAATATTAAATCGATCACGCGTATTTGTGCGGAAAAAATAACGCGTATATATACATACTATACTATTCTGAATCCGAGTACAACAATAGTCGTTGCTATGGCGACACCCTCTTAAAGAGTGGTAAAAACTGAAAAAACGCTAGTATTTACGCAAAATTCGAAGAAATACGATCGATAAGAAATTTCTACGATATTAATTAAAATGCCCTTTCCTTTCATCAGAGAATAGTACAAATCTCGCACCGATATTACAATTTTAAGATATTTTAATGTTCAAGATAAACTTATCCTGCACGATGGTTTTCAGATTTTCCATGTAAATAAAATGGAAAGGATAGTTCCTGGAATCGAACCCAGAACTTTTAATATTCGCAACAAAAACTATCCTCAGGAGCTCGGCTTTAGTAGCAGGAGATTTACACCAAGTGTCATGAAAATCTGTCTGTATTGGTGCAAAATTTAATAGGGGGCGAATAGACAGACAGACGGAAACGACGGTGAAACTGTACGCCTATTTACATTCTGGAAAGTATGCTAATAACTTTCTTCGATACAACCCTTTATATGACACTAGTGCTTACTTAAGACAATGGTAACGTGAAAGGCAAAAGGCTTATTGGAACAAGAATAATATACAATAGAGATACTTAATAGAAATTGTCCACTTTGGAGGGATAATAAACGATACGAAAAGTACAGTTTGATGCAGAGAGGAATATTGCCGGCTGCATCGTCTTCTCTCGCCATCGTTCGTGCTTCTCCCCAGTTTCTTCTCGAGCCTCTGTTCCACTTTTTGTCGTCTCCATTTTCTCTCTGCCATCGGCACTCAGCAGTCGTGCTAAACCATGTTGCCAGATTCAATCTCCCCTGATTCCTCCCTTTCTAGAGATGAGGGCGTACCTCTTGCGAAAGTTGATTGGCTAATTAGTGCGATTCCAGCATTCCCTTCTGGGCTAATGTCTGAGGCTTATATAAGTAGTAACTCAGGAAACAATGCACGAATGCTGTTGTTCGTGTGTATGCTGGAGTACGAGCTATGCTAGAGCTTGGACACGTCAACTGATGGCAGACTCAGGAAACTGAGGAAGGAGACGGGAAACTAAAGGGAGCCAAAATGCTGTAATTGGAATGTAACTTTTCAAGTCTTCTTGGAAGTGAAGTCCTCAATTAGATCACCATAATCTAAATCCCTGCAAATTTTGTTCAGTTGAAATCATTACTGATCCAACTAGGCATTCTTGTGACAAGAGTAGATAATTTTTTATCCTTTTGAACTTTGAAAATGATTGCTCACCAGATGTAGCTGTTACCGGTACAGTGAGAATAATACAAAGTACTGCATATAAATTTGTGTAAATATTTTGAATGTTAGGCTTATGAATAAAATTAAGGGATTCCAAAGCTGTACAGTTTTCTTGAGGTTAATTGTATAACCTAAAAAAACTCTTGATTTCAGTTAGTATCTCTGTAGAATCTGTCTCCCTCAAGGTGGAAAGATCCATCTTTACATGCCTTTTCAAGGTTATCATCACCCATTTTAGGCAAAGATTTAACATCAGATATGACTTCATAATTGTTCTTGAACTGCACCATTGGCTCAATCTGTCATCTAGCTGAGCAATTGTTTCATCCAACATAACATTAAAGAATTCGTATTTTGGATCAAGTATGGACTCATTTGATGCTTCATCTATGAAAAGTCTAGGTCTCTTTCTCAAATGTTGCTCTGGAAATTTTGTCTCAGTAGGATCATCTAATGTTCCAGTAATGTTTTCAGCAATTTCTACTGCTTTTTAATGCTTTTCGTCAATGCCGAAAGTGCTTCGTGATGTCCGTCTGTCCATCCGTACACATCAGGGAAGGATTGGCTTAACCAATTTCAACCAAATTTGGTACATAGAATCTTGACATAAATTCATGACCAAAATGACATATTTCGATCGGATCAACTCAGCAGGGGTGCCACAATTGCAAAATTAAACTTTTCGGTAATAATGAATTTGGAAGGAATTGGCTGAACCAATTTCAACAAAATTTTGCATGAGGAGGCATGCAATATAAAATAACAAAATCAAGATGTTTAGTATAGATATGCATAGCAGGGCTGCCACAATACAAGTAATAAAAAATGATCTTTTTAGAAGTATTTGTGTTGAGCTGTCTACCTCAATTTTAACCCAATATAATATTTATAATGTACACATATATACAAAACCATAATAGTATATTTGGACCGGATCAACAAAACAGGTGCCACGCTTACAAATTAAACTCTTTCTGTAATTATGGATTTGGGAGGAATTGGCTGAATGAATTTCAACAAAATTTTGCATGAGGAGGCATGCAATATAAAATAACAAAATCAAGATGTTTAGTATAGATATGCATAGCAGGGCTGCCACAATACAAGTAATAAAAAATGATCTTTTTAGAAGTATTTGTGTTGAGCTGTCTACCTCAATTTTAACCCAATATAATATTTATAATGTACACATATATACAAAACCATAATAGTATATTTGGACCGGATCAACAAAACAGGTGCCACGCTTACAAATTAAACTCTTTCTGTAATTATGGATTTGGGAGGAATTGGCTGAATGAATTTCAACTAAATTTTGTATTAAAGATTTGTACAACATACCATAATGAAATCATGATGTTTAAAGCAGAGCTAAAGATCAGGGCTACCACAATAAAAAGTAAAATAATATTTCTTTTACACGTATTTCTAGAGAAATGACCACACGGATAAATCCAGTGTGATATACCTATATAATCTTCATATAAATAAATAACCAAAACAGCATATTTCAACCGGGTCGACTAAACAGGGTTACCACAATATCAAGGTTAGACTTTTTCTGTAATTTCTTAATTTTGAAGGTATTGGCTGAACCGATTTCAAAAGTAAATTTCATTTGTAGGGCGATTATAGAATTGCAAAACGAAATGAACATGTGTAGAATGAATCTAAAAAGCAGGGCTACCACAATACAAAGAAAAATAATTTTTCATTATAGATATATTGGCGTAGAACTTTCTGCACCGATATTTAAACTTCTGTACCACGGGATACCCATGTACATCCCTACTTCTTTAAAAACCGTGATCTCTATACTCAAACATATATATGAGGGCTGATCAAAAAGTATCGAGACTGAATCTGTGAAAACTAAGATTTGTACTTCAAAGGAGGCTCTTTTTGAATGTACACACTTATTCAACCATTCCTGCCAGTGCTGGAAGGACATCTCAAATTCAGTTTTTGGAATTGCCAACAGCTGCTCTGTCACATTTCATTTAATTGTCCCTGCATCATCAAATATTTTGCCTTTCAAGGTTTTTTAACTTTACAGAAAAGACAAAGTTACAGGGAGCCGTATCTCTTGAGTATGGAGGCTGTATCACTAGGTGGAACACTGTGTTTAGCTAAACATTGTGGCACAAGATGGGCTGAGTGGTCAGGTACATTGTCTTGGTGGATTGGTCACTCACTGGATTTCCACTTTTAGGGCTGTTTACGATGCACTGCGTCATGGAGACATTTCAACACTTGTGTATAGAAATGTTGGTTGATAGTCTGACCACATGGAGCATACTTGTGGAGCACAATACCCTCGCAATCAACGGAAACAATTAGCATCACTTTGGTTTTGCTTCACACCTGGCATGCTCTTTTCAGTCAGGGTGAGGAAGAAGATTTCCATTATGACGATTGGGGTTTAGTTCCAGGGTCATAATCATAGAACCCTGTTTTGTCACCTATTATTATATTATTTAAGAAGTTTTCATCGAATTCTGCCCATTCAAGCAAGTCAGAATTCACAGACAAGCAGTTTTGTTTCTACTCCTTAGTCGGCAATCGTTGAACGAACTTAGTTGAGGCATGCCTCGTTCCCAAATCTTCTTCAGTTAAAATAGGCTGAAATGAGCCATAAGGAATGCTTACCTCTTCAGCCATTTCAAATATAGTCAATCTTCTGTTGTTTTGTGCTAAATTACACACTTGAGCTACTGAATCATCATTTCTAGTAGTTGAAGGGCATCCAGAATGCTTGTTACTTTTGACAGGCATTCTTCCCTCTTTAAAATGATGGAACCATTCAAAAATTCGTGCATGGCTCATTGTCTCATCTCCAAATACTATTTGCATCAATTGATAAGTTTTGGTCACAGTCTTTTCAATTTTCTCGCAAAATTTAATTAAATTTTAATTAAAACAAGTAGGGCTGCACACAGGCTTTCTGTGGTACATAAGTGCTTTTCGTCAAATTCGCCGTAGTATAATTGTATTCTAATGTATTTGCTTTGAAATCAGATAATTATTTTTCCTTATATTGTGGTAGCCACGATTTTTAGATTTGTTCTAAACATGTTCATTTCATTTTTCCATTCTATACTCTTCCTACAAACGAAATTTCTTTAACATCCGTTCAGCCAATACCTTCCAAATTCATAGTTACAGAAAATACTAACCTTGATATTGTGGTTATATATTTATATGACGATTATATATTCTATCTTTGGTTAATATCCATGAGGTCAGTTCTCTAGAAATGCGATTAAATAAATATAATTTCACTTTTTAGTGTGGTAGCCCTGCTCTTCAACTCTTTAAACATCTTGATTTCATTATGGTATTATCACCTGAAGAGTCTACTCTGACCATAAACAAACAAAGGATTTAGCAGGAAGAAACCAAGTGCTAAATACGTATTTCGAGAGCCAAGCTCTCATCATCAGTAGTTCTGGAAGAAGAGTGTGATCTGTTGGTTACGTGATGGAATTTGAACCGTTGACGGTTGGCGAGAAAGTGAAGGTGGGAGGGAGGGGAGTGGGAGGAGGGGAAGGGGGAATCATTAGACTGTAACGGGAGGAGTAAGGTACCGGGCCGCGATCGATATTCATAACGGTTTGTTTGAATTTGCACTCTTCTTCCAGAGCTACTGATGATGAGAGCTTGGTTCTCAAAATATGTATTTAACGCTTGGTTTCTTCCTGCTAAATCCATTGTTTGTTTATGGTCGGAGTCGACTCTTCAGGTCATAGTTTCACTCACCATAGTCTCCTCTGTTATTTATAGCAGGTATTATTAACCAATCATAAAGAAAATGCTTTATAACCACGAATACTATTAATAACCACTATAGCTATTTACTTTTATTTCTATGGGCAGCGATGATTTCCTCATAGCTTTTATATGACGCCTTAACATATCGCAAACATACATCGCAGCTTCTTGATTGTGCATGAATATTAACAAAAATCTTCCTCGGGCAAATGGAATGCGTTTTGTCGGTCACGAAGAAATCGCTCCCTCCTTATTACCCTCCTTTCCTCTGCAGTGTCTCCCACAAGTAAATGCAAACGTCTGTATGTAACCATTTATAGTTACTAACTCGAAGAAATATTTATCGTTAATGTATTTAACGACAACTCATTGCTCATCGTTATGCGTTCAATGATAATTTATCGTAGCAATAATGTCATTATTAACGATAATTTTCAAGACTTGCTCATATAGTCGTACGAATAAAACTCATTGACTGATGTCATCTTGACGACAAAAATTCATTGTTAATGCATAATGAAAATTTCAAGACTTGCCCTCCAGGGAATGAGCAATGATCCTCTTGCAGCTCCGCTTATAGATCAAACCCATAGTAGTGCGTGTTGAGTTTTCTGCAATTTATATATTATTATATATTATATGCATTCAAACATTAAGATCCCTCTGTGCACACCACATGTATTTTCATCATCATCATCATCATGCTTCTGTCCGAAGACAGGTTTTAACTGAATCGCTGCCTCCATTTCTCTCTCTCCCTAGAAGCCTCTTTTATACCTCTATAAGTAGTATATCCCTGCTTTATATTATCTAATATTCCTATTCTTTTTCTCCCTCTTCCTCTTTTTCCACTAATTTTTCCTTCTAAGATCGTTCTTTGTAAACACTGTCTTCTCAATATGTGCCCTATCCAATTTGCTTTTCTTTTCCTGATTGTTTTTATTAGCATCCTATCTTCTCCCACCATTTCTAATACTTCTTCGTTTCTCTTCCTCTCTGTCCATTTCACTTTCATCATTCTTCTCCATACCCACATCTCAAAACTTTCTAAATATTTTTCCTCCTTTCTCCTTATCGTCCACGTCTCTGCACCATAAAGAGCTATGCTCCATATGTAGCATTTTGCTAATTTCTTCCTTGTTTCTAGATTTATTTTCTTGCTTGTGAGAAGCTCCTTCTTCTCGTTAAATGCTGCCTTTGCCATTGCAATCCTACTTCTGATGTCCTGTGTACTACTTCCATCCTGTGCTAAAATACTGCCGAGATATTTGAAACTACTTACTTGTTCCAATTTTTGGCCATTTACCATTATATTTAATTCTTTATGTTCCTTTGAAACCACCATGACTTTCGTTTTTTCTGTATTGATCTTCATTCCATATTGTTGGCCAACCTCAACTAGTCTGTCTGTCATCCTCTGAAGCTCTTTCTCGCCTTCTGCTATTAAGCCCTGATCATCTGCGTATTTAATGGTGGTAATACTTTCACCTCCTATCTTAAATCCTTTCTCTTCCATCAACGCTTCTTCTGTTATTGTTTCTGCATACATATTAAATATCGCTGGTGAAATAGGACAACCCTGCCTCACTCCCCTCCCTATTGAAGTACTTTCTGTTTCTTCTCCTTCAACCCTGACTCTAATCTTTTGATCAAAGTAAAGGTTTTTAAGCAGTCTTTTATCTTTCCAATCTATTCCTATTTTGTTTAAAATACCCAGCATCTTATCCCATTTCACTCGGTCAAAAGCTTTCTCCCAATCTACAAAACAAAAATACATATCTTTATTGACTTCTAGCGCTCTTTCTATCATCATCCTCATACATCCTATAGCATCTCTAGTCCCCCTTCCTCTTCTAAAACCAAACTGATTATCTTGCAGCTCCTTTTCTATTTTACATTCAATTCTTTTGGTTATTATTCTGGTTAGAACTTTAGCTGTATGAGAAATTAAACTAATAGTTCTGTAATCCTTACAACATTTTGCATTGTTCTTTTTCTCCAGTGGTACCATCACAACATCTAAAAAATCTTCAGGCCATACGCCAGTATCATATACTTGGTTAAAAAATTTTGTGAGTTGCTTAACTGCTTTAGACCCCAAAACCTTAAGAACGTCCACGGGTATATCATCACTCCCAACTGCCTTTCTTCTTTTCATGTCATCAATTGCTCTTTTAACTTCAGACTCGAGAATACTTGGTCCTAGCTGATCTTCTTCCACATCCTCTTCTTCATTTAATTCAATATTTCTTGGCTTTCCTTCTTTGTCATACAGAACCTCAATGTATTCTTTCCAGACATTCTTTACATTGTCTGGCTCCGATACTATTTTACCACTTTTGTTCATGATTCCTTTACGTCCTATCTTTCTTGCTTTTTTCTTGAATAGTTCCCTTGCTTTGCTATACATGAGGTCTGTTCTACAAATTCTTTCACATTCGACAATCTCCTCGCATTTCTCATTTATCCACTGTTCTCTGGCTTTATCTGTTTCCCTTCTTAAAGCATTATTTAACTCCTTGTACTTTCTTTGGCCTTCTTCAGTGTTTATGTTCTTCCACTTTCTCCGCTCTTCCATTTTTTGCAGCATGGCTGCTGTGATCCAGGGTTTTTTGTTTCTTTCACCCGTTATCTTTCCTACCTTCTTTTCCATTACATCTTTAATGTTGCTATGGATGTATCTCCACTCCTCATCTACATTCTTCCTATTTTCTTCAGCTCTCTCCCCCAACCTTTCCTCCAGCTCAGTCATGATAGCCTCCTTGTTTTTAAGGAGTTCCTCTAAGTTCCATTTCTTGTTAACTCTTACGTTTCTCTTAACGCTCTTCAGTCTACATTGTATATTCGCCACCAAAAGGTTGTGGTCAGAATCGATATCTGCCCCTGGTAGTGTTTTCACATTTTTAATGCTATTTCTAAATCTTTCATTGACTAGTATGTAATCTATCTGGTATCGTCTCTGGTCTCCTGGGCTTCTCCATGTGTAAAGTCTCCGCTGGTGATGCTTAAACCATGTATTAGTTACAATTAATCTATTTCTATGGCAGAATTCCACAAGTTTATCCCCTCTTTCATTTCTCTTCCCTAGTCCATATTTTCCCACTATGTTATCTTCCTGTCCCTCTCCGACTACACTGTTCCAATCTCCCATTACTATGGTGGTGATCCTTCCTTTTCCCTCCTCCTCCAATATCTCCATAATCTGTTCATAGATTTCATCTACTTCGTCGTCGCCAGCATTAGTCGTTGGCATATACACTTGAATTATAAGCATTTCCACTGGCTCCATCTGAAGTTTTACGGCTATTAATCTATCATTAAATGTCACTACCTTGCTAATTCTTTCAGCTATCTCTTTTCTCATTATAATCCCCACTCCCCTTTCCTTTTTCTCCCCTCCTGAGTAAATAATCTTAAATTCGTCTGAATTTATCTCGCCTTCTCCTTCCCACCGAACTTCACTAAGACCTACTATACCTACATTATTCCTTCTCATTTCCCTTTTTAAGTTCTCTAGTTTACCCCCTGAATTCATAGTCCTAACATTCCATGTGCCTATTCTTAATTTCTCACCACTTGCTTTCCTATTAATGTTAAATTTCCTCTGTGCATCCCCTAGGGTAGTCCCCACCCGGAGATCCGATTGGGGGACTATTTTACCTCCGGAATATTTTACCCCAGAAAGATCCATAGAGGTATTTCAGCTTTTCAGCCTATCATGGGAAATATAATGAGGTAGTTTCCCCTTGCTTTCCTCATCGCAGTTTCACAGAGTGATTACCCATCTGTAGCTGTTCAGATCCACATGATCACCACCTACAGAGGTACTGTGCAAGCTGCTGCCCTTGCACAGGGGGATGTAAAATCCCCAAGACTGCTTCTTAGTCTGACTCTTCCCCTCAGACCTTTCCGGCTTGGATGGTCCTACCAGGAGAATTATCTCCCGCCGGCATAGCTCTTTGGTTCGTAAGAGTACACAAACCCTCCCACCTCTGTAAGGTTATGCAGTCCTTAGGGAGGGGTATTTTCATACCTATGTAAAAAGTATTTTTTGATGTGTAGCATTATTGTTTTATTATTATTTATAATAATATGTTAATATGGTAAATTAACATTGTAATAAAGTAATTAATGAAAATTCTAGATTTTAAAAATATAAATCATCAAAAATATTCTTTACGATCCAATGATGCCAAAGAAACATGAATCATATTTCTATATCCATTTTTCAAATATTTTCCGCCTTAGGAGATATACTTTTTGTGTTAGTCCCATGAAATTTACAGGGAAAAGGATGAAATTGGCCACCAGATGATGCAATATTATGCAGCACTGCTGAAATATCACAATATTTAGGATACTTTATGAAATTTGATTAGTGCAAAACATAAAAAATCATAAGATATTAGCCTGCAGTCTCACTGTGCATAAGATATGTATTTATATATATTTAAAAAATAAACTGAATTTTAAATAAAATCCCCATTATAACGAATCCGTGTTGGCCAGGGCTGCGTTAGGCAAGTCTCACCTGTAGTTAAATTCGACATGTGACAAAAACACTGACTTTATATGCTGACAACAAATGACTGAAGCAATGTAATGAGGTGTAAACACACCAGGACATGCAATAATATGTTAGGGCATGTTCATCGAAGCTGTGTCCCTGCGCATGTGCAATTTATCTGAGATATGAATTCAGTCTTTATGCTTTTTGATCAGGCATTGTATATTCAAGAATACCTTTTAACAATGCCACTGCAACATCTAGCATCATATCTGCATTTTTCAGAAATCTTCAAGTCCAACATATGTCTATCTGCATAGAAACTAGCAGATGATCAGGCAGTGCCAACTGTGTGACTGCACCAGGCCCTGCACTTACAGAGCCCCCTCATTCTCTAAAAATGTTAGTTGTGGTTGTTAAGGACGTAAAAATTGTAAAAAAATATCAAACTGACATAGTAAGAAAGGTCTCGTTATTTATTTGATTTACTATAAAAACTTTTTCCTGAGGCCTTGCTTTGAACTGGACTGCGTGATTTTCCTCTGCAGATGATGGAGTATTTTTCTCCAGTAGTCCACCTTTAGCTGCAATTGAGACTGCTTCACTGCATCAACAGTTGTTTTTGAAATTAGCCTTACCTTCACCTTATACAAGGCATGCGTACATCTGAAGTGTAGTGACTTTCTCATCTTCAACTTCAAATGAAGAGGCGGTGGACAACTCCTCTTCCTCCCATTAAATGCCTATCTTCCCCAGCCTAACTTGTAGTGTCATACTGTAATCACACCTGTGCCTAGTGAGATAAAAATACCATTATATTGTTATTTTTCTTAGTACATGTAGTATTTTGCATTTACCATTATTTGTTCTATATAGCTATAGGGCCAAAGATCATGCTCCCCCCCCCCCCCCCAATTGTAAGGGGTGTTACAATCATAGAGGGAAAAGTCTTTCATTTTAAGTCCCATTTTTTGGGAATCCAGCTACAACATTAAGCAAGGGATATCTGCTATCTATGTGACACTTCTGGTGGTGAGTTGTGGTTTAATGCAAATAACTAGAGAATAGAATGTACGATTTTGATGCTTTTTTCACAATATACTGGTATCTACATCTTGCACATTTTAAACATGTTGTTGTCTATCATAATATCATGGATTTGATTCGTTTATTTTCTCCATTTCATTAACATGGATATGGGTGCAATGTATTAACCATTTGCATTTTAAAATTACTAATTTAATCATAGGAATTCAGGACTCACAAGGGAAGGTTTCGGACCTAAACACTGACTTTGGGACGAAACTTGGCTATATTGTAGAGAATCAAAAAATAAGAGATGTTTTGCCATTTTTCTGTCAGGTTCATATTTCTCGAGTTTTGAAGTTTTGAATATTAAATTTTTGAAAAAATATAATCAATGAAACACGTTTTTAGGTTGGTTTTCGAAGGAAACAGGCTGTCTGTGTGTGTGTCCCCTACTAACAAATTTTACATCAATGGACTGATTTTCATGAAACTTGGTATGAGGCTCGTGCTGCCAGGGCCCACCTTCAGGTTATATTTTATTTCGCGAAGATTGAAGTCCAGGAATATTTTTCCCCTATTTGTTTTACATAGTAAATCTTAAATCAATTGTGCAGAGATATTTTCTTTAATACATTAAAATATCTTACAATTGTGATATTGGAGCGAGGTTTGTACTGTTCTGCAGGAAAAAGAATGTAGATTCTAATTCTTATCACAGAATTTTGATAATTGATCGTATTTTCTTTAATTTCTACTAAAACATAGCGTTTTAAATCGCATTTTATGGGATTGTTGCCATGGAGATGGTTATTACTGAATTCAGCTTGAGCATAGACGAGTGAACAAATGGGTTATTTTCTTTTCCGCTCGACTACTCTTCAGTAATGGACAGCTGATCCAGACATATTAGCGTATAAACAGTAGCATTCATTAAATTCGTTTATTTAAAAAAAAATACATGCAAAATATGTCTGAAAGAGATTTTGGCATTGTTTATAGTACTTAAAACCTGGCAATGCTCTATTAATTTGTTTTCCAATTTTTCTCCATCGTTGTTTAACTATGAATTACAAATGGTATTTATGGTATGAGAATTCCTTGGAATGACTAACACATACTGAAACATTCCCTGTCAATATAAGTAATCAATTCAGGACGTCAACTTTGGGAAACCAGCCTGCATTAGTCCTGGTTTGGACTTCTTGTTCTTTTTTGTAAAGAGTGACTTTGCCACGAAACTTGGCTTACTGCTTTCCCATGGTACACAGCCTTAGAGATTGACTGCATTTTTATATACTTTTGCAATTAAATTTCTTATATAAATAGAGAGAGACCATGAAAAATAGTTTCGCAACCTTACATAATTCCAAATATACCGCAGGTTGGCTATATTGCTTCTGTCTCCCAATACCCGCATTATAATTGGGTTTTACTGTACTTTTTCCACTTTCAGAGTATTATGGAGTGTTATTGTTATTGCCAACACTTTATCCTTTCATGAAAAATATGATGTTAGTGTATTCCTTTGAAGCAAATTTTGAGAAAAAATACTTAGTGGCCACTAATTCTCTGATTTTAAGTGAAAACTTCTAATTGTTTTAGACATTGTACCATGAAATGTCAGAATCTTCTATGTTAGTTTCTCCTGTTATTGTAATGTCCTCCATCTCTACCCCATTTTTTGTCAATTTGATTGTGTCAGCAGCAAATAATTAGGTAATTTTTCCTTAAACCTCCACCCAATCAATCAAAATAATGTTCATCACCATCAAATTATTACGGTTATGACTAGTTCTACATTTGGAGTAAAGAGACTTCAGTGGTACTCAAGGGTCAAAAAATCAGTCTCTGAAAAATATATTCTCAGTGCTCATATTGGAAATTTTTAACAACAGGAACGCTAGTAACTGGTACATTCTTATCTGTTGTTTTAAAAATGGGAATTCTATGGACTTCATCTTGTATCAAGTGGAACAGCGTTCCTATGCGTCCCTGCCCAATTCAAGCACTGCATATTCTTTTGTCCACAAGTGCATGTTTAGCATTGTCTGTTCCTGTTGCAGGCATTGTGTGAGAAGGGTATGCGGGCAATGGATCTCTCTCACCAGCGCCTCATTAAGGAGATGGAGGAGAAACATAGGGAGGAAGTTGTGCGTGTGCAGATAGAGAAAGAGCAGGCCCTCAGAGAAGAAACAAAGGCTACACTTGCAGGTATTGTATTAACTTTAAATCCATATAAATGTTGTTGTTATTATTATTCTCTTATTAATTATTCCTCATACTGTTTGCTTATGTATTTAGCTTTTATCAATTTGCTTAAAGAAAAATTAATTGTACTTTATTGGGTTATGACATATGAGTTGTTTCCTTTTGTCATTTTAGCTTTGCCATAGTCTCCACTCATTATTAATATTTTAATTAATTGTAAGTAATAATTATAAATGTTAACCTCCTCCATATAAATATGCATTAATTTCACTGCACAATTCTTTTTAAAATGAATTGATATCTTCTCATTATATATTTATTTATTGGCATAATCTTTACACTTTTTCTCAAAATTCTGTAACCCAAAAATCTGATGGAAGCACTGACTAATACAGGATTTCTGTATCCTATCACCTATTCACAATACATTAGGGAAAACTATATGGGATGGGGATAATATGTATCAACTATGCAAAATCCACTTTTTAGTCATTTCATTAAATATTGTAATATTCAGCGTATTTAAACAAACATGTACAGCATCCTCTCGATTTATGCAGATTTAATTGACGCGTTTTTGGAATAATGCGGTTGTTATTTTAACCCCTTAATGTCTTCATACATGTAGGACACCATCCCTATATATGTCACATGCCGTCGTCATATGTGCTTTCCACTGATCCTGTACGTTTGACTTAATTTTGTTTTTGCCTGATCAAATATTACAGTATTTGTTTTTTACTTTCTCCATATACGTAGTATAGGGGAAAGTATTGTATTCATGAAAAAATTGACAGATTTTAACAGATATACACGTTTGAGGTCCCCTGAACACATTTTGATCATTTTCTCGATGATGTCTGTGTGTGTGTGTGTGTGTGTGCGTGCGTGCATGCATGTGTGCATGCGTGCATGTTAAAAATTGGTCAACCAGAAGTGGGTGTTTACTCTTGTCACATCCGTTATTTTGAAATATTTGCTGGAATATTTGATAAATGTAAAAATGTATTGAAATAAAAGTTGTAGGAAATATCATTTTCTACAACCTTTGTTTGAAACATTTTTCATATAATGCATTGTTTAAGAGATATATTTTTAGCTGCCACCAGCATGCCACCTACCGAAGACTATTGTTAACAATTGATGCTTAGTTACATCTTAGTAACGCTCGATTTTCTTTTCTCAATTGTTGGAGCTTGTGGTTATATCCAATATCAGAAGGCTATGGTTTGAGTTTATTTCTGTTCTTTGTAAAGTCTAAAATTTTCTCAGTTTCTTAAAATATTTATTATTATTTAACCTATTTGGAATTTTTAGAAATATATGGAGAAAGTCATGTGGTGGCCACATCAGATTTTTGTTTATATATTCTAATAGAGTAAGGTTTGGAATTTATTTTTTTAAATTTTGAATTTTTAATGTGTTCTTTTCAAAGACATTGCCTTATTATTTCTGTACATGAAATTTTGAATTATTAGCCTTCCAAATCTCTCAAACCTACGATGAAAAAGAACATCATTTCGACTTGGAAGGACCATCTATAAGTGATTTGGAAGTGTGGGCAAGATTTATGAGGATTTCATGTCATTTTTGTTTACCCTTAGCAGAATCTCTCGACCATGCGTTCTCTATCCACAAACTTTTCTTAGAGCAAGGCAGTTGTGGATCTTCCAAACAGCCTCACTTATCTCCAAAGGATAAGTATCAGCATAAGCCATTATAGAAAAGGATGGTCAAGAAAGCTAGAAGCCTACATGGAAATATGCCAACTGATCCCATGAGTGTTTTTACGCCAAGTGTTTCTCGCATCATAACAGACAGACCGAAGAAGTCTTTGCCCTGAACGGTGCTTCTTGTGGTTTTTATTTTTTCTGTGATTTGTTTGTAATTGTGTATTATGTTTGTGCATTTTTAATTGTATATTACATATGATTGTAATTGTGTATTACATGTGTTTTTCTGCTCTGTGACATCTCTCTCTCTCTTGGGATATTTTTTCTTATGCATCAAGACTTGAAAGCTACATGGAAAGGGAGGAGGAAGGGTCTTGGAGTTTGGGTTAGTGCTTGGTTCAGCATCTCTTGAGGACAATATAATGAGATTGAGAGAGAGAAACACTTATCTGACATCACTGCATAAACAAGCCGTTTTGACTGAAATCGTGAATAGAGTGCATAGGAACTGCTTGGATCACACAAAAAATATTCTCTTGCCGCTCTGAAGAAGCTAGTCTGAGGGAAGCATTTATGCTGTGTGTAAGCAGCTATCGTTCGTTTTTTCTGAGATTATTTTGCTTAATTTCTAAGAGGTTAAATGAGTCGAAGTTATCATGGCGTCAACCAGTGGAAAATAGCAAGCAATACCTGGTGATAAAAATGAGATGGAAATCTTACTTAGAATTGATTCGGAAGCAAGTGTCAGTTCAGACAGTGATCTTGAGAATCATATTGAAGATCATGCTAAAATTACTAAAAACCTATATTTTTAGCATTTTTTTGTTTAGTGGGCAAATACGAAACTTCCTGTTTCTGTTGTCTTTGCCCGCTTATAGCATCTTCGTTTATATATATATTTTTTCTGATAAACTTGCGAGGAAGATGTAGAAATCTGCAAGAAAGGAGTACACATGAAGTAATCCATAAAACTGGGATAAAAACGTGCAATACTGCTTCTGTGAATGCTTAAAATAATTCATAATAATTCAACGAAGGATTTAAATGTAGACTGCTTGATTCAATTTTGGCCATTTAAAGTTTTCTTGCATTCGATCTGAAAATATCTTTAACTATTAGTGGGAATTACTTTGAAACAGAAAAAATTCTGCTATGACCGGGATCGAACTCGGGTCTTCCACTTGCCGGGCGGATATTCTACCACTGAACTACCTTAGCAGATAATCTTTCCTGTTTCTGAACGCGGGTGTTTTTCTTAGTTGGGTCCGGGCTAGCCAAGCTAGTATCAACCAGCCCCAACGGACGTCCTCCAAGAGAACGTCAAAGAAAACCCCTCCCTCTCAAATAGTGAGATTGCCAAAGCCAGAAATTGATGGAATAATAGAAACTATGCAGAAAGGCAACTAAGACCCAACTAAGAAAAACACCCGCGTTCAGAAAGAAGATAATCTTTTGTGACCCTCCCCCCCCCTTGTCGTCACAACCCACAGTTTGAGAATGTTGGTCTAGAACATGCCTGCCAATCTAGTCTCCCAAATGTTGAAGTGTTTCACTGCCTGTTGGATTGGAAAGATAACAGAAAAAAATTCTCTTTCAGCTCTAGATGCAATGCGCAAAGCTCATGAGACTGAGGTCCAACGTGAAGTTGCCAAATTTAAAGAGGAATTCTCTCGTAGAATGTCGGCTAAACAAGAGTTGAGTACTAATCATCAGTAAGTTGACATTCTGATTTATAATTTACGTAAGGTCTAATAAATTTTATTATTTTGTACATTTATATAATATAGGAGTTATGATTTTCAACATTTTTGGCATTAATTTAAAGAGGCTTTCTCTCGTAGAATGTCAGCTAAACAAGAGTTGAGTACTAATCATCAGTAAGTTGACATTCTGATTTATAATTTACATAAGGTCTAATAAATTTTATTATTTTGTACATTTATATAATATAGGAGTTATGATTTTCAACATTTTTGGCATTAATTTTGTCATCTATGGGGGTGAAGATGTAGTAGCCAACCCTAAACAAAGGAATGCCAAATTGAGAAGCTAGAATGTGCAAGCATTCTATAACCAATATTTTATTTATAAATCTGTTCATTGTGGAAATTTGTGTGATTAAAAACATATTGTCTGCATTTATGGGGTGTTACTTTCCCAAATCTTCAATTGTTTATCCAACTTCAAACTTAAAAATGTATTTTGTGATCTTGTATGTCTTTTAGTTGATTGAAGCTAATTGCCCGAATAAGACAAATAAAACATACGAGGAATCTCATGCTGTACTATGGATATCAAAATGATTTCAATATCTGGTATAATTGGAAATCACATTAGTTATTTGAACTCTGCATTCCACTCAGAGCATAGGTGTATACTTGTGGTTTGTTATCTCTGCTACAAGCTTTAAATCTAACTTTTATTTTATGAGGGAAAAGTTGAAATTATTATTATTCAAAATTATATAATATTTTCATTGGAACCATTTTTGGAAATAGTTTTTCAACATGCTACATTTAAACTTGAAGGTCAGTATAGTCATTCTGACAAATTAAATTCGAGTGTTTATCTCATATTTTTAGTTCGCTTAGTTAAAATATGGTATTGTATGCATTTTAGAGTTGAGATGGAAGGTATCCGCCGTGAAATCCTTTCACTCTCTCAGCGATATTCTTCCAAGTGTGTGGAATGTGCATCACTCAGGGAGCAGCTAAGGCTGGCAAAGGGACTTGGTGATAAAGAACAAGCTGCCGTGTCTGAAACTTCTGTGGAAGTGTTATCAGGGAATTCTTAACGTGAGATATTCTATGTTGCATCAACTACTTATGTAATTTTTAAGTATTTTTCTTTAAAATATGCAAATAATATTTATAGATATATGAATAGTGAGTTTATATTTATTTTAAGCTAGAGATATTGAAATAAAACCTTTTAAACAGTATATTTTATCTTCTTGGCACAAAAAATGTGTGTATAGTTGATCACTTTGTTTCTCTTATGATCACCGTTTCATAAATTTTGAATTAATGGAAAGCTAAGATATACTTATGAATTAATGCTCCTGAAGTTGTTTGGTATTAATAGGAAAAACCTTGTTAATATGAAATCTAAAGGACCAAAACTTAATTGCTTTGAATTAAATGGTCTCAAATAATCTGGTATTCATTTAGGAACCACATGCATAATACTTTGCCATATACAGTTTAACTTTTCCCAACATGGGGGTAGTTTGAGGACACCATGTTTTTAGTGCTTTCTTTTAAATCACTTATATTTTCACTTTGTCCATCTATGTATAATGTTTTATCCATCCGTCTGTGCGCAAAATTTTGGAGCTGCGGTGCTAAGATTTTTCAGGATAGCATGGACGATGACAGACATGAACTGTATTGATTTTGGGGCTTGTCTTTTAGAATGATTTTGAAAAACTCCTTATGAACTATCTATACGGGTTCATTACTATGGTAGTTTCATTTTGCTTATATTGCTACAATGTTAAAAGCGAAATGTAATTACCATACTTACCTGAATCCAAGACGAGGGTTTTTTCTCGATTTTAGCTTGCTAAAATCAGGGGTCATCTTAAATTCAGGTATAGTGTTACTCATTTAATTGATGCTTTTGTGAACATGTGAAACATAAGATAAAATAATTATATCTACTGAAATTTTTCATTGAAAACTTAACAATCCAGATTTAAATTAATAAACTATTTATTTTAAATACAGTCAAACTCGACTATAACGAGCGCCACGGGACCGTTTAGTTTTGCTCGTTATAGCCGTTAAACTTAATATCCGTGAAGGCAAAAGCATGCATGCGTATGGTGAAATAAGACATAAGAAGTAAAAGTAAATATATAAACAGAAAGGTTATTTAGTAAATTTATGAAAAAACCTAAAAATGAGAATAAACTAGAAAATTTAAAGTAAACATACATACATATAAAATTTACTCACAGCTGCATCCTTAATCACTACCCAAGTCGCACTTCCTCATTTTCTTGTTCGTTGTTAGGTTGTTCTCTAATGCATATAAAATCGCTTCTTTGTTTTTCCTTAAGGTTGAAACTGTAGACGATGATAAATTAAATTTTTTACACACTTCAACATTTTTTTACCACGTTCTAACTCTCGAATAATATCAACCTTTTCGCGAATAGACAAACACTTCCTTTTATGTACGGACATGTTACTCGTTCAAGGGCAAAATCTCAACTGATTTTTGTGATCAACGCTACGAACTTTCTTTGCAAACTGTGAGCATACCAATTCCAGGAAGAGTTAATGAGGAGATGGATTAAACGTGGGATTTCCCATCTTTACGTGGGAAAGGGTGTTGGGTGCATTCGGCTAAGCGACGGGGGTGGGCGCCATTGTACATGCCCTTACCCCTTACCCCCTTCCAAACACAACCTCCTGGCTGTAAAAGAGCTGGGGGTTGGAAGGAGAGGACAAAGGACATCCGTGAGTGCCACTGTACCTGCAAGTTGGGAATTCTTGGTTTGGACGAAGGGATTATTTTTTAACAACAATGCCGCGGTCTTTAACCTCCCCGAGGGATAGGGTGTAGAGGCTGGACTCAAGAACACAAGGTTACATATTTTGGGTCACTATGAGGATTTAAGGGGCTGACCGCCACCGCGTTTGAGACAGTGAGAAGTGGTCAAAGTTTGCTCGATATATCCGTGAAGCGTGCTCATTATATACGTGAAATATTTGTATGTAAATGCTCGTAAACTTATCTTGGAGGTAGCATTTGCTCACTATAGCCGTGAACTCGTTACAACCGTGCTCATTATAAACGAGTTTGACTGTATATTTTTTTTAAATGATTTTTTTGTCAAACAAAAATTTGTAACAAACCTTTTCAATGAATGAATGAACTATACCTATAGGTGTGTTCAAAATATATACCAAATACATACAAATGATGTGTTATTTTACGAAGTAGAGATCTATTGAATTTTATTTTGAACGATTATGTTCAGTGAACAATTATTATGCAAACAATTCCCAAAATCAAACTAAACTTTCCTCGTCTATAGATGGATATCATTTTGCAGGTGTCAAAACAAATGCCGGAACTAACCCACTCAACAGTTTTACACCATAAATTCTCTAATTATGATTTTGTCTTACATTTCTTTTAAATAACAAACTTGTTCAATGAATTAATGAACTATACTTATACTAAATACGTGTTCGAAATATATGCTGAATACGCACAAATGACGTATTATTTAACAAACTAGAGAACTATTGAATTTTATTTTTGAAGATGACGTTCAGTAAACAATTATTACATGAATGATTCCCAAAAGTGGACTGAATTTTTTTTGTCTATTGGCGAATATCATTTTGCAGATGTCAAAACAAATGATGGCATAATTCACTGGAATTTCTGTAATTAACATCTAATTATGCTGTCAATGAAAAAGGTGCAAAATCTGCGATAATAATGGATGGATGTCAAAAGAACTTATGAGAGATTGATTATATGTTGCCTGGAATAGAAGACCAGGAGCACTATTAAGAAAAAGAAGGATGCTTATACTAGATGCATTCAAAGGACACAACTTCTGTAGTTAAAGATTCAATTAATGCAATGAATACTGACATTGAAATGATACCTGGAGGAATGACATCACAACTACAAGTTCTTGATGTTTCTGTCAATATGGCATTTAAAGGGTTTATATTCTGACTGATAACTCTATAACACCATAAGGAAACCCAAAGAAACCTAATATTTCAATGCTCGGCCAGTGGATCAAGGCATCATGGCAACAGATAAATACAGAAGTGCATTTAAGAAGTGCTGCTCATCCAATGCCATGGATGGAAGTGAAGACAAATTGAGGTCCCATATAGTCAAACTTACAAAGAAAACAAAAGGCTCAATAATGAATGTGTAGCTAATTTGATGACCAGGCATTGCACAGGAGATTCCCAAAGTTCACATGACATCTATGACCTCTTTTTATTATCATTAATTGTTATTTTTTGCAATTTACCATATTACTTATCTACATTTATTATTTATGAGTGAAAAATAGTATTACATATAGAAAAATCTCAATTATTTTTTAGACAGCATGCCATTGTATTCACCAACAGGTGACACATCATCCTCTGTTTAATGAATTATGACAAAAAATTCAAATAACTTTTTCATGAGAAATCTGGTGGGAATTTTGATCCCTCCATTTTACTTGTTATAATGCCTGCTACAAACCAACAGAGTCTCAGTCGAGTCCAGTTGGACTTGGCAGAGTTAACCAGTGCTGCCTCCATTGTTTTAAACAGAAATGAAATAGTTGTATTCACACTTGAGTCTAGTCGAGTCAAGAGCAATCATGCTGTGTCAGAGCCCTTGATTCACCTGGCTACAATTTTCCAACAGTCTAGCCGAGTCACAGTGGCATATATCTATGGTGTCAGCCTTGGAGAAGCAGTAATTGTCTTTACATCTTCCAAATAGCATAGTAATTTGCCATAAAATGTGTAGCAGTTTACTAGTTTTTTATAGCAACTTTTGAAAGTAACCTTTTAAGGCCTAGATTTTTCTCACTACAGATAGGTTAACTCTAAAATGTCTAAAAAATTAATATGCATTTGGTTTTTTAGTTATAATAAATAAATGATAGGCAACAAGGAAAATATTATGAAAGACAAAATTTCATTTATTGAGAATGCGAAAAGGAGGTAGACAAATGGTATAGGTGGATAGGAAGGTAGGAATTATGAAGAAAATTATTTATGTTCGGTCAAAATGATGAAAAAATTTCCTTGCAAAAGTGGTGTAAAATTACATTGAAAATTATTTAAATTAAAAATATCAAAGATGAAACATCTCTAGTATTTTCAGTTATTTGGTCAATTCAAAATCATTGGTTTTTGGTTCCTTCAGTTTCGAATTAACAATGTTTTATTGTATATCTCTTTTTGACCATTTTATAATGTTAAAAAATGGTTTATTTCATTTCTCCTACCATTGTGTAATTTTATCTTTCCAAGCCTGGTCCAAAAATGTCAAAATAATCTTTAGTGCTACAGGATTATGATTATTTTGCTATGCTATACTTGAGTTATGTAAGTCACTTAACTTGCTATAAATTTGTGAAAATCAACATTAACAATAAAATAAGGAAATCAACAAATTTTATATTAAGTTTCACTTGTTTTATTATTTCATAATGTTTGAATGATTTTTTTTTATCTCAGCAGGTTAGCAAGAACTCACAGGAAAGTAATTATTTTGGCATTTGTTCTCAGTTGTAATGACTTGCTTGAAAATTGTGGTGCCTTCAAAGAATGATAATAAGTGCCTAATAGGAGATGGGATCCTTGCAGATTTGGATTTTAGGATAGCAGGTGGATTCATGTTGAAAAATGTATCAGCTTTTACTAATTCTCTGTTGAGATTCTTATTGTGCCATTTATTGAGCAATAAGAAATGATTCTTCAGGATTGAACAGCTACTTTATTTTTACACCTAAAATTTCAATCCAAATGAATTCCCCTTACCTCCATTTTGGATGATCAAATATCAAATCAAGGTATTTCCAAGTTGCTTGCTATTTAAAATAATGAACTGATTTAGATTTTTGTATCGTATACTTTTTATATTCTGAAGATGTTGGTAATTTTTTCAAAAATAAGTACCAAAAAGTGTTTCAGTATAAATTTTAGCTTTTTCTATATTACCATGAATAGTGATGAACTATTTTTATGATAGAAATTTTGTTCCTTAAAGAATAGTTTTTTGTCACATCTGTGGAACAAAATTTTATTCAAAATTTACTTTCGAAATTGCACAAATGTCCATCTGACATACAAAAAATAAGACACGAATTTTCATTTTATAAATTGCTACATAGAGATAGTTTAATATTTAACCCTTGAATAGGATTTTTGTTTTGGAATTTGATGTCCATCAAGTAATCAATTTAATTTAAATAAATTGTTAAGATTGAATAAAAATGATCCCCTATTGGCTGACATCTTCAAACTGGATCAGTACTAGTTAGGTGTATTCAGTCGCTCTTTCTTCATTGTGCTTAACTCTATCCTGCCAATTCCTACCACTTCCCTGAATAATTCATTTTCTTTAATATATCTTTTACTTGTGTTGAATAACCTTCTCATTTCGGTTCATAAAAGAATAATTGAACTCACCTTATGATTGTAATCAAAATTTAAATACAAAATATATCCCGTAACCAGAGAAAGGTTGGATACTCTTCATGGCTTTTGGAGAAACTTCATTTTTCAATTTCTCATGTTGACTATAATTTGTTGACTTTAATCACATGCAAATCATATGAATTGAGGTCTGTAAGTGTTTATGTGATTAATGTTACATTATTTCATGTTAAATCCCTGTAGTCTCTTTTTAGTTGCTGCAGCTTTAGTTTAATTTTTCCATGCAATTCTGAGGAATGTATTTTATATTTGATTTCATTGAAATTTGTCATAATCACACATTAGAGAGATATCTTGAAGCCTTAGAACTGTTTGGATATACATTTCAATTAATAAAATTAATCCTATCATTTGATACGAACCATAAACTGCATTCATCAATTGATGCATTTTTTATCCCCTTACTATTTCTCTGGAAAGTTATGGCAATGTTTGCACATTGCCTCAAAGATTTTTAGTAGTAGTGTGTATGTATATATATATATATATATATATATATATATATATATATATATATATATATATATATATATATATATATATATACACACACACACACACACACAGTAAAAGATCGTTTATCCGGAATGTCCAGGACCTGACCTGTTCTGGATAAATGATATTGCCGGTGTTTAGATATCTTAACTCCAAAAGAGTACAATGATCGAAAAAAGACGTTTTAGCATGTAAGATATGGTATGTAATATGGGACATAAAGTATGGTAAGAAATTAGCAAGTTTAAAAAGCATATGTCTTAAAAACCCTTTTATTTGATGTAAATATATCATGCAAATCTATTATAGAGTATATTAAGTATCTGCCATCATGTTGCATCGATCGAAAACATCTGGGTTTACCTGAAAATGGAAAAAATAATACGTTACAAAGTAATTTGACAAAAATATCAAATAAATATTCGTAATTACGTATTTAGCGGTAGACCTAACTTTTTAATATTATTTTATTATTATGTAAATAGATTTCACCTCGGGTACCATGTCGGGTATGTGCTTCCAAACGATCGGGGTGTATGCCTATTCTAAATAGTTCATCAATATGCAGGAAACACCCCAAAACAATATTAAAATGTTAAGTCTACTCGTTTGTACATAAAACAATAAATATTTAGTTACATAAACACAACGAATACATTTTACTTACCATTCTTGCAACGAAGTTCACAATTTGCAATCCACACTCATTTCCGTAAAAATGGCAAAAAAGCATCATGCAAAAATAAAAAATATTAAATTTTTATTTCCCAGGAAATCCTTGTTGATCTGCAGATACGGGTGTAGTAAAATCACTTTTCATCAGGATTTGTTGTAACAGCATCTGCAGAAACCGAAGGAGAGGATGATGCAACAGCTCTTTTGAAAAGATCTGTCAGTGTCATCTGCTTGCTGTTGCTACGCCTTTCCTTTTCAAATTTCTCTTTCGGTCTGTACGTCTAGAGTATCTCCTGCTCAGTAGTAAATGACCTTTGTTCCATGAACTTGATGCGATTTTAACAACATAAAATAGCCTCTGACATAGTCATTTTCTTCTCCTCATCAACTAACACATCACTGTCTTCACTCTCATTTATTGTGGGGCCTATAACAGCGTCGATAATTTCAGAGTCCATTAAAGTTTGATAAATGGGGGAATTTTTATCACATTCAATCCATTCCAGGACCGCATTCAATCCCGTCACATAGTACACTAATTCTGCAATATCACATTTATCTTCGGATGAATGAAATCCAAGAAACTCATTGTCAGTATCTCTGGAATCTTCATTGAATTTTGATTCTGGCAAAATATTATGTCAGCATCATTTTAAAACTGTGGGTGTTACCTTATCCCATCCACGTGAAATGCACCACACCGCATCCTTCATTGTGATTTCTTTTTATTAGTATTTTAGCATTTTCAGGTAACCCAACCTTTTTGAAATGATCACTTACCTCAGGTATAAAATGAGTATTAAACCACTCACCAAAAATGTCTTGAGTGATACAAGCATGTTTATTTGCATGGTAAATCACGGGAAAGATCTTAATGCCCTTGAAGGCTCTAGGTTTTGCACTTTTCCCAATTACCATGAGCTTGCATTTGTGTGTGCCAGCAGCATTGGCACACGTCATTACAGTCAGTCTCTCCTTAGATTCTTTTACACCTGATGCTGCTTTTTCATCGCTGCCAACAAAAGTATGTCGTTGGTTACAACACCAAAACAAAAAAACTGTTCCTTCACCAACTTTAACAAATTATTCACATATTCCTCTGCAGCTTCATGATTTGATGACATCTTTTCGCAGGAAACTTTTAAATAGTGAATACTGTGGCGATTTTTAAAATTCTGCAACCATCCTGTAGAATAATCACGTTCTCCTTCGATTTTTAATTCTTCATGGTATGATTTTGCCTTCTCCATTATCATAGAATTCGAGATAGGAATCCCTTCACTCCTACACTGGCGAAACCACTCGTATACCACTTTGTCGAGATCACTACTGTTGGGGCCACGTAAAGTTTTCCTTTTAGAAATGCATGCCATTGAATCCAATTTAGCAACAAAAAGTAGAATTTGATTTTTTTGCACCTTTATATCATAAATTTTAGATTGCCCAACACCATACTCTTGACGAAGTCGAGATACACTTACACCACGATCTATTTTTCCCAACGCTTCCAATTTTTGCTGGATAGTGAGTAAATGTCTTTTTCTCTTGCTGCCACTTGATCCAGCCCCAACATCTTCTGGATGCATTCTCTTGGTTTTTCTCTCCATTATACAGATTACAGAACAGGATGTATAATATATATTTGCACAATTGCAATTCAATGCTTTAAAAAAGTTTAAACACTTTGTAACTCTGAATCGCCTACTACCACACATGGTAATAGGTCGACCGCATGTGATTATAGGTCTACCGTGATCAAAAGAACATTTTTGGTGTACAGTGGATGTGGCCTAATCCCTCACTCTACTTGGAACCCTCCCCTCTCGCCCTTCCTTACCGCACAGGATATCACTATCTCGGTCCTTTTCTAACTACACTGTTGCCAATTATTTGCAAAACTTCATCTAGGCAGCAACTGTAAATAGTGAGAACTGACAACCTAAGGAGGATGGACTAGTAGTGGGGTGGGAGAAGTAAAGATGTCGGAGGAAACTTCTACTCTGTGCACGGCCAAAATCCGCACATATTCTTATGTTTATGGCATACCTATAGAAAGCGGTGGTGGTGGCTTTTGGTACTACTACTAAAAATCTTTGAGGCAATATGCAAACATTGCCATAACTTTCCAGAGAAATAGTAAGGGGATAAAAAATGCATCAATTGATGAATATATATATATAGGTTGGTAAAATGTCTCTTAAACTCCATATTTATTTAATTTTCATTTTTTTATAGTAAAAAATATTACATTAAGTATCTAGATATTTGCATATGCTCTAACATAAATTTTAAAATAGGTTTCCACAAAGAAATTTTTTTTTAACTTTAAAATGGCAGGCATAAAGATATTTTCCAAACTTTTCTCCTTCATACAATATGAGACTTATGTAATATTTCATATATGGCATTGTCACTATTAAAAACATTTATTTGTTTTGAATCCTAAATTCCACAAGTATTTGTACATCCATTTACATTATGAGGTGATATTCTCACATATTCCTCATTGAGGAGTGGAATGATGTTTCTTGTTAAAAGATTTATTTTGCATTCTAGTTTTCTTATGCATTGTAATGATTCGACCAGTAATCAGAATGGCTTTTTCTTAATTTTAATCCTTTGCAAGATCTCATATTTACATGTACATTAAAATTTTTGTCTTTATAAGAGTACTTCATTAAATATATCTCTTATATTTTGTATTCATCTATAGCATGTGAGAAAAATCTCATATACATCTGTTGACATGTTCTATTAACTTTGGATATTAATTATTTCCCAGCTTTTGTGGCCGCAGTTGCGATATTCATTGAATTTGATTGTCAAATTTACAGTGGCTTTTGTGCAGTAATACTCGGATGAATTTGAGTCATTTTAAGTGGCCAGTGTCTTTTATTTTGTAATTTTCTGTACAGACTGCTGACCTTAACCTCAGCTTCTCATTAGAGTGCAATTATTATTGAGGCAGCTTATTTTTTTGTAAAATATACGATTCTGTGTCACTGGTTAAAATAGACCTAGCAAATAGAATTGTCAAAGGCATATATACCATGTGAGTGAACAATTTGTACATTGCTCCTTGTATATGAATCATTCTACATAAGTTCACTGTGATTGCTCAGCTATCTATCAAATGATTGATTATTTTTTGTTTTTTTCCCATCGCATTTAAGGCATACTAAAATATATTCTTGAGGCATAGTTTTGCAAATTTCATCAACTCTTGGGATAAGCTTTCCCTCTACTGGTCCAACATGATCATTTATAGTTTTATTATTGTAAAATCAGTCTTTCATGTAAGTCTTCTTTCTTGAAGTATTGATACTTAACAAAAATTCATATCTAGAAGAAATATTCTGTTCAAAATTGTAGAGTGAGTATGGCATTTTTTCAGTTTGCCATTAAAACAGGTAATGGAAATCTGAATTTTCTAGGCATTTATTTGTTTTCATATGACACCAGGTTCTGAATTCATATCTTCCACCTCTTCACCTATTGTTTCATTTTTAAAGATGTTGGGTTGAGGAGAAGAGTGATATAAATCTGGCAAAGCCGATTATTACGTCTTGCAAGAGAAGATCATCTCATCCAGTCAAGTAAAATATTTATTATTCTCATATGTTCTTTAACTTTTGTGTATTGATTGAAAAAGATAGAAAACATATTAATGGCAAGCACTATGGATTGTTAAAATGAATATTATACATTATAGTGATCATTGAAGATTTCCCCAATTGTCATTAAAATGAATATTGAATTTTATGATTCTGAAAAAGTAATTTTTATATGGAAGTGTTGATTATTTCTATTTTGGTAAATGCATTCCTTGATATCTATATTGAAATGATGTTGTACTTACTATATAGTTAGTTAGGAACATTTCTGAAGGATTGTTACTCTTATATGTACAGACATAAGAACAATATCTCTGCTCTATTTTTGTATTTGGAAAGGAGCAAAGTATTTAATTTCACTGGCAGAAAATATTACTGCAAGTGCCTAATTGATTATTCCAATACTATTTAACATTTATTGATGAACCAAAGGCCACTCTAAATAATCGAAGAAGAAATATTGTCATTACCTTTGTTTAAACCATTAAGTACTTGAAGGATTGAAGTACTTAAAATTTCCAACATCACTTTATGTTTAAGATAATATTCTTTTTTAAATAGTGGCATTTAAGTAATCTTTTGGGTGTGTTGTTGGTGTATTATTTGGTAATGTGTTATAAATTTCATTTTATTAGATTGAAATAGCAAAATTGTCTGTAATATTTAAGTGCTCACCAAATATGTATGTGATGGACAAAATTTACTTTATTGTTGTACTTTGTTATGTATATAAAACAACAAATATACTCATTGTTAAGTTCATTACATTTAAATTTGTTGTTTTTATTACCTAAATATGGGGCTCATCAGGGCATGGGAGAAGCAATAATATTTTGGGGTAGATTTAAAAGCGAGGCGAGAGAAGACATGTTTAACCAGTGTGCAAGGTGCACAATGCATACAGGCCCACCTTATATAGGGAGACCACTAGCATGAAATTGTGGTGAAAAAAATAAGCGAGTCTTTAACTAATGTATGAAAGACATAGGGAAGCTATCAAGCAACAGGAAATCCTTTTGGAAAACGATGCGTTTGACAAAGAGCAAGGAATGACGTACTAGTCGTTTGCTGCAATGCCAATGGCACAGAATAATTAAAATTGTGGATTAATGGAAAATCCAAGAACCCAAAGATGTTTAAATAAATTTAAAATACCACCTTCGTTGACTGTGTGGATACAGCCACCACGAATAAGCTTTGATCGATGCTATTTGTTTGGGGAATGGATATTGCAGTGGTTCCCAACGTGTGATCTTTGGATCCCAGGGGATAAGGCCTAGCTAAGCTTTATTAATTTTTTAAGCACCTTTCCCAAATGCTGAAGGTAAAACTAACATAATGTACTCGTAGACAGTTTACCGTAAATACCGGCTTATAATGCGCACTTTTTTTCGAAATATTTGAGTTAAAAAATAGGATGCATGTTATGGGAGGGTACATATGTAATCTTCCTATTTTCATTTGACCCCATATTTCCTTAATTTCGGCCCATTAATTACTGCCCGGGTATCCTCGTAATTTTATTGGTGATTTTTATGAAAAGTAAGATAGATAATAGTTAAAAATTATTAACTAATTCTATAAACATACATTAATTAGATATGAAAAGAATGAATTCAGTATTTATTCATTTTAAAAGCCGAAAAATTATTTGTCACTGGACCATTCTTCTTCGATGTTGTTATCGCAATCGTCATCTTATGCATGGCATCATCCTACACCGGCACCCGGCCTGGTGGTGAGGTACTGGTACTACTTACAATTAGAAACAATGGCAGCTGATGTCTTTGAGTACGCTGGGAGTTGATGTTTCTTGTAGAACTACCATCAAGTTATCGTTCCCTTCTTTTCTCTCAGCATTCATACGTGATTTATTCTTGATTCTTAGAGTCTGTAGTTAATTATGGTTATTTGCTATCGTTTTTAGATGCCCCAGAGTGATCTAATAAGGGTAAAACTGAAGGTTGAGTGAACCCATCCACCTCAGGTGTGACTAAAACGTATGTAAAAAACTTCGACATAAGATTATCGTCATTACTTCATTTTATTAGCTCAAACAATGTCCTATGCCCTACTATGAAATTAATATAATTGGATTTATTGTGTATATCCTAATATCACCTTGTAAGTAAACAGAATATGTAATGATTGAGTTAGCTGACGTTCTTTTGGAAAGTTGTTCAAAAATTTCATTTTGCACTTTCATTATGTTACCAATACATAATACCAATAATTCGATCATTGCTTTAGACCATGTTACACCATCTATTTTATTCTGGAATGGTAAAGCTAAAAAAAAATCTGTTCGTGCTATGCGCGGGTATATAGAAAAATCATAGATTACGAGGCTGAAAACCCCCCTGCGTGTTATATGAGGGTGCGCAATGAGAAAAGTCAAGGTTCTATTTTTACACAGGTCAAAATCGTAAAATTGTACCACCAAAGATTTAGGCCCATGAAGTCAAAATTTAATTTAAATAAAGAAATAAACAACAAAATGAGATCTAAAATCATTCAAAAAATTCATTGACATTATTTAAGGCTCACAAAATGGGCAATATGGCCTACATAGGCCATAATGGGGAGACTTGGTCTAGTAAAACATATTCCGTTGGAACCACATGATATCCAAACCAATCACACCACTAATAGTAGAGACAATTATCATGTAGAATGCATAAGGTCAAATTATGTAATTAATTTTTACCTGTACAAACAATGACTTAACCAACGTCTTGAAATTAGATGCACAACACTGGTCTCAAACAAAACACTCCAGCAAATTCAGACAACTGAGCACGTCCAGCGGAATTCCATATAAACAGTTGTTAGCAGTCCACCGATATACTGCTACCACCATCTATCAATTTTGTCATGTCGTGCGTTCAATACGGCAATTAGGCCATATTGGGTACAGTTATGTTGCTTTTTCAAGATGCACTTTGAAGGACAAGATGAAAGTGATGAATTCAAGGAAAATTAAAAAACAACATTTTACCATGAATTTAGTGTTTAAAAAGATTTTATGAAAATTTGTGATTTTTACTGTGTTGTACAACTTAAAATATTAAAAGAATAATTTCTTTTATAAAACTGATTTCTGTTTTTCAACTTAAAAACCCATTTACCTTGATGGGAAAGTAGTGATGTCTTGAAAATCTAAAATTAATATTTTCACATGAAATAATCATGTTTACACGTGGACACTTCCCAATAATAAAGCACACTATTTATCTCCGTCATATTTGACGGGTAATTCTACTAGTCTAATAAATAAAAGGCACTGTTTGTCTGTGTATGGACAGCATTTTCAAAAACCAAGAAACTTAGAGACTTTAAACTTGGTACACTTACTAATAAGACCTTGAGGATTTGCACCTTGGGTTGGAATGTTGATTTGGGGAGGGGGAGAAGGGGGGGGTGCCATAAAAAATCATACCGTACATACAGCATTTCTCGAAAACCAAGAAACTTAGAGATTTTAAACTTGGTACATATACTAAAGATACCTTGAGGATGTGGACCTCGGTGACAGAAATTTGATTTTTGGAGGGTGGGGAAGGGGGGTGCCATAAAAATAATGCTCTATAGCATTTCTTGAATGCCACTTAAAACATTGTAAACTAAAGAGACCTTGAGGATATGCACCTCTGAGCCAGAATTTTGATTTTTTGTAGAGGCTGGGGAGGGGGATGTCACAAATCATACTGTTATTTTTTTGTAAAATTACACAATTTATTTTAAATCTTGGAAAATATCAAATTTGCATCTATATTTAATTTGTCCAAACAAATTAAGGGAGAATATTCATCACTAAATCTCAAGAGAACCTTGAGTTGGAACGAAAATATTAAAGAGTGAAATGAGCATTAAAAATTCAAAACTGTGAACCCCAAAGGGCAAAGCCCATGTAATTAGCTAGTATAAAATTATAGAATAATGGAAAATAATTCTAGGAGTAATACCATGAAACAATTTTTTTTCTGTTGTAGTTCTTGGCTATTCCAGAAAAATTTTAAGTGATCCGCATTAAAGAAAACATTGGGAAACACTGTTTTAGAGGTCACTAATTCCACCCATCCCAATAAAAATAAATAAAAAAGATTTTCCTTATTTAATTTCCTCCATTTGAATAACACTGGAACGAATGTGATAAATTTTTTATTTTCACTTTAAAATTTATTAAAAATCAAGATATGATGTCGGGACCTGTACCCAGGTTCGGAGAAAACACTCAAGTTTTATTTTCATATTGTAAAATTTCAAAAACGGACCGAGTCCGTCCACATTAGTGCATTTAACATCAAAATTACAATAATTTTATAAGCGAAACGAAGAAGGTGCCCGTTGAAATTCAACGGGAATGTTTTAAAATGAAATTTCATGAATAGATGCAATGCGAAGCTATTATCCAAGTAAATGGTGCCCAATTACACAAAGCCAGCAACAATGCGAATCACTAAAAATGCATCAAATTCTCGTGTTAAAAACTGATTTGTTGATCGATTCGATGCATATTAAAAAAATCTGTTTCCGATTGGTGTTTGTGTTAGGCGTTTTATATTTCATAAATTTCATGGTAAGAATGCAGGCAATAGTTAATTACGTGATGTGAAGATAGTACCTAATAGTTCGACTACAAATCGAAGTGACCATATACACATTGGCTCGACCATTGAATCACCTAATAAATCAATTTCTACTCAACAAGTCGACGAATCTACTTCAGTTTCTGCTCCCTCCCCACCCACTGTTGGTGTTACCACCAGAGGAAGTCATGGGATCAGTAAACCAAAGTCAATATGACTAGGAAGTGAAGGTGCTATCCCTGTTATTAAAAGTGGTAATATCTGTTCCTCTCCTATCCTTGGTATTTCATTACAACCTGATTTGAATCAACTTAAGATATGTCACCTGAAAAAAATCCAATATGGCCGCTACAGGTAGTGATCGTTGCGCGAAGTGCTCCAAAGTATTTAATAATGAATCAGTCAAAGTCACCTGTGAGTTTGGATGTTTGTTATCTTTTCATTCACAATGTACTAGTTTATCTAAAACTGCCGTGAATGCAATGAATAGTTTGCGGGAATTAGCTTATTTTTGTAATAATTGCCGTGTAGGAACGGGTCGCCATTTGCAAAATTTTCAAGATCTCTTATCACGTGTTCTAAATCAACAAGTTGAGTTTGCGAGCACTGTATCTGACCTGAAAAACTCTATAGAAACTTACAATGAGACCATAAGTCTCCAATCTAAGCAAATTGTTTTGCTAACCGAAGAAGTTAGTGCGCTAAAGTCTTCTACTGTCGCGGAACACGGCAAGAGTGTTTACATCGACAAGAGTTCCAACAAGATCGAAGAAAAGTGTGAATCCTCTCCAAGTGATCCCCCTATTAGTATTCCCACAACTACTATGGTTAGGTGTAATTATCCTAAAATCGCATCAGAGTGCAAAAGTGATTTTTCCATCCCCTCATCTGCCCCGTCCGAGCACGTGGTTCACAAACCCACCAAAGATCGTGATAACTGCAGCATTCCTCAGGTCATTCGAGATAATGATGGCTTTGAAGAAGTGCGGTACAAGAAACGGCACAGGGTGTGCAAAACTGGAACAGCTGATGGAGCATCTGGCTGTACATTAAAGGCGGTGGTGAAAAGAGCGCATGTACATGTGTGGAATCTAAGTCCAGATACTGCAAGGGAGGATGTTAAATTGTATTTAGAAAAGAAGATAAGTATCAGTGTGGACCTTGAAACTCTGAAACCTAGAGGCAATTATGCATCTTTCAAAATTTCCACTGATTTTCAAAATCTGGATAAGGTGATTGACCCTTCTATTTGGCCTGGAAACGTGATGCTAAATCGATTTAGATTTCTAAATTTGCGTTTAGATACTAATAATAGAGTTGCACTTAATCCTAGTAACCCCCAGACATCCCCAACCCCTACTACTAATACTGTCCAGAAACCATCCCCCAAACTCCAGAATGGTCCCTCCAATCCTAAGTCGTCATAACAAGCAAACCCATCAGCAGTGCAAGTGAATAATAACAGAAATAGTGACTTCAAATTAACTGTGCTTCACCTTAACATTCAGTATATAAAAAACAAACTATATGAGTTAGAAAAATTAGCTAATTCCTACAAGCCTCATATTATTTACTGTCGCCGTAACTTCAAAAATGGTGCTGTAGTTATATTTGTAAAGGAATCTATTGCTGTGCAATGTCTGGATATTTCATACAAGCATCTCTCTGAAGAGAGGGGCTTTGAATGTTCATTAATTAATCTATCAATTGGTACTCATAACATTTTTGTTGCCACACACTATCGGTCACCACTTGGTAATTTTCCACTATTTTTAGACAAACTTGGTTTCCTCCTGGATTCCTTATATAATTCAGACCTTAAGTCAGTTATAATTATTACTGGGGATTTCAATTGTAACCTGTTGATAAATAATGATAGGAAATATGATCTTCTTAACCTTTTAAACACTTTTAATTTATATGTTGCTAATGATGGACCTACTCGTGTTACATGTCACTCTAAATCACTCATTGATTATATTGTATCCAACAGTGATAGCATGTCTGTTAAAACCAAAGTTATAACATCAGACATATCTGATCATTTTCCTATTTTAGCTTTATTTGATATCAGGGTTACCCCTAAAGATGTTATCTATCATAAACATTCATTTTCTGATACTAATATGCTGTCATTTAGGGCCATGTTAGAATCCGAAGATTGGGGAGGAGTAGTCAATGATGAAACTTTTGAGGGTAAATTCAATTACTTTTACAATAAATTTATATTCTATTTTAATTTAGCATTTCCAATTTGCAAGAAAAAAGGCCATAAGAAACCATCATCCAATGAGTGGATAACTAATGAAATTAGACAACTCTCATTCTACCTTAAAGAATTATACATCCTCTGCAAACTAACAGTTAATGATGAGTTACTTATAGAATACAGAATGCTTAAGAGGCATTATCGTAAAATGATAAACGAGGTGAAGCGAACATGCAATAACAGGAAAGTGTCTACTGCTGTTAATAAAATTGGTGAAATTTGGAAAATCATAAATGAATCCAAAAACATAAGTGTAAACCACCCTATACCTGTAGTCAAAGATAGTACAGACAAGATTATTTCTGATCCTTCTATTTTAGCATCTAAATTAATTGATCATTTTATCAAACCGCCCATTACCCATTCACTAAAAGCTGATGCTTATAATAACATACCATACTCTATCAATTCACTGTTTCTCTTCCCAACTGATGAAAAGGAACTTGAATCTATTGTAAAAAATTCTGGCTCTAAACACTGCTCAGGTCTGGATGAGATACCGATTTCCATTATAAGCTACTGCTACAAGGCAATAGAATCTCCCCTCCTATTACTTATAAATGAATCTTTAAGGCTTGGTATTTTTCCATTACCCCTAAAAACTTCCAAATTAGTTCCTGTTTATAAGAAGAAAGGAAACATTCATGACATTAACTGCTATCGTCCTATTTCAATCCTAAACCAATTTGCTAAAAATTTTCATATAGTTTTTTATAAACGATTGATTGCATACTTTGAATCTTTCAAAATAATATCTCCATTTCAACATGGCTTTAGGCAGCATAAATCAACAACAACTGCCATTTTTCATGCAGTGAATTGCATTCTATCTGCACTTGATAATAAATTGGAATCTCTTAGATTATTTTTTGACTTCTCAAAAGCCTTTGATAACGTGAACCATGAACTACTATTAGTTAAACTTGATAGGCTAGGAATAAGAGGTGTTGCCAACAACTGGATTAAATCATATCTTGGCAGTAGACCATTGCATACAGTAATTAACTTAAATGGAGTGAAATATGTTTCACCTGAAAGGATAGCAACTATAGGGGTTCCACAGGGATCGGTTCTCGGACCTATTTTATTCTTGGTGTACATAAACGACCTCCCTAACATTTTTAATCAAATACCAGGTGCTAATGTAATTTTATATGCTGATGACACAAATGTCCTTCTCTCAGCTAAAACCTCTCTCCATTTAAAAAGCAATAGTAAATTCAACAACTGAGTCAGTGGTGTCAAAATAATTTTCTCGAATTGAATGCAGATAAATCACAAGTGATTCAATTCTCTCATGTAAATAAATATTGTGAAAATACTGTCCTGGAGATGGGAGGGAAACCCATGCCGGTTGTCGATTGTTCAAGTTTTCTTGGCATAATAATTGATTCACATATCACATGGGAAAACCACATCAATAGCCTGGCAAGTAAACTTAGCTCAATCTGCTTTTTATTGCAAAATATTAGGCACACAGTCAGCATTAAGGTGCTCTTAAGCCTCTACTATGGAGAATTCTATTCTCACATAAGTTATAGTGTCATTTTTTGCCATAAAAATTTTTAGGATACAAAAAAAGTATTACGTCTAATGGCTAATGAATCATACAGAAGTCCATGCCGTCCTTTATTTAGTAGTCTTAATATTCTCCCTATACCCTGTGTATATATTCTTACCTTACTGTTGTTTATTAAAAAAACACGTGATTTTGAAAAGAATTGTGATTTCCATCAGTTTGGTACCAGGGGATCTAAAAATCTTCATATTTCCTTTACTAGAACCAGGAAAGCATTAATGGGTCCTAATTCACATGGTCCTCATCTATACAACAAACTCCCAGAAGACTTGAAGAATATTAAAGAGCCTGGATTATTTAAATCTAGACTCAAAACCTTATTACTTAGTAAATTATTTTACTCAATTAGTGAATACCTAATTAATGATATCAAATAGGCTAGACTCTTATATAATTATTTTTGTCATTACCGTATTTTGCTGTAACGTATATACTCTTCTAAACTGTATTTTAATTTTCTTATGTTCTTATATTTAGATATATTGATTAGCTTTCCAAATCCTTTTCTTGTCCTTCTATATGTATGTTTCTGTATTTTTATTTTATTTTTTGACTTGTCCTATATCAGTGTAATGATCTCTGGATTAATAAATTTATTATTATTATTATCTTCGGTCTCTGAGGAACAAGGTTGAAGAGATACAATTGTTTTTAAAATCTGATGTGTTTCACATCCTGTTTTTTTGTGAGCATTGGCTGTCGGATGCTGATATTAACCTTGATCCACTTTATGGATATGATCTTATAAGTTGGTATTGCCATAAAAATGCAGAACATGGTAGTGCTATGATTTATGTCGCAAATGGGCTAAAATTTGTTTCAATTGACATCAGTATGTTCAATGTTGACTTTCATTTTGAAGCTTATGCAGCACATTTTTCGGACTTATCCTTGACTGTTGTATCTATCTACCACTCACCAAGTGGTGACTTTAATATGTTTTTCGATCTCTTTGAAAAACTGACTAAATTCCTGGAGAAACTAAATTCCAAAATTATTATTTTTTCTGATTTGAATCTACATGTGAGACTAAATTCTAAGAAAGCTGTCTTGTTCAAAAACTTGCTGAGCTCTTTTAACCTGTACTGTGCTAACTACGAACTGACTAGACTTGCTGCATGCCTTGACAACATAATTACCAATCTTGACAAATGGTAATATGTAGTTAATATCATTGATCCCTCTCTTGCAAAGTCTACATTTATGCTACAAAAAAAAGCATTAAGAATAATTTCTGGTATTCCATCAAAGGAACACTGTCAACCACTCTTTGCTACCCTTAAAATTCTAACCTTGTACAGCTGCTATATCTATGTAAATTTCCTACATGTAAAAGAAAACTTAGAATCATTTTCCACCAGAACACAAATACATTCACATGACACAAGGTCATGCAATAAAATTGAAATCCCTCGTGTTAGGTTAGGAACGTCACTGATCAGCTACAATTCTTCATCTCTACGTTTCTTCAACAGACTACCTGCAGTTGCCAGATCTATACCTGTGAATAAGTTCAAATCCATTGTTTATTCGTGGCTTGCTGAAAAAGCCTTTTATTCAGTAAATCAATAAATAAATCAATAAGGTGATATAGACATCCCTTTTCAAAGTACCTAATGTATTATTATTATTCTTTCTCATGTCATGTAAATATTTGTATGTTATGTATATATGTCTCTCTTTGTAACAATCTTTTTAATTTCTGTTTATCACTGACTATGCCTATTCTGGTCCTGTACTGGCTAATGGCTGAATAAATGATGATGATTATCATGACTTTCTCCATATCTGTAATATTTCTAAAAATTCCAAATAGGTTACAAAATAATAAATATTTTAAGAAACTGCGAGAAAATTTTAGACTTTACCTAGAACAGAAATAAACTCTAACCATAGCCTTCTGATATTGGATATAGCCACAAAGCTCCAACAATTAAGAAAAGAAAAGGAGTGTTACTAAGACGTAACTAAGCGTCAATTGTTAACAATAGTCGTAGGTAGGTGGTGTGGTGGTGGCAGCAAAAAATATAAGATATCTCTAAAGCAATGCATCATATGGTAAAATATTTCAAACAAAGGTTGTAGAAAATTCAATTTCCGACAACTTTTATTCCAGTACATTTTTACATTCAACAAATATTAATGCGAATATTTTTAAATAACGGATGTGACAAGAGTAAACATCCACTTCCGGTTGACCGATTTTTCGCTAAAAACTAATTAGTTCTTCTGACTTTTATAAAAATGTTAAATATAACATTTCGCGTTGACCTGTTTAATAGTTTTTGAGTTAGAACACCCACAAAAAAGCTATCACATACATACAGACATCATCGAGAAAATGATCAAAACGTGTTCAGGGGACCTCAAAACGTGTATTTCCATTGAAATCTCAAAGTCGATTTTTTCATGAATACAATACTTTCCCCTATACTACGCATATGGAGAAAGTAAAATTCGAATATAGGAAAACACACTTTCTATCTTTTAGGCGTTCGTAGTTTCAAGCCTTGAACTCCTACCATGATTCTAAATAATTTTAATATACGATTGATTAATGTTTTACATTCAAATGTATTCCTTCTAGTAAATAACGCAACGAATGTGGTTTACATTTGTTGCTATGAAAATCATTTCCCTCTCCTTCCTTCTCTCTCGTATTAAAAGCATTCAAAGCATGCTTTCAAGTAACAATAGGATTTCGGGATTTAACAATGTAATGGGTTAGCAAGGCAACATCCCGTTAAAATGGAAATTTTTCCCCAAAATATGCGAATTTAATGTTTAACGTGAGGAATTTTAAACTGTAGGCAAAAAATATGACCGGAATAAGAAACCTCATAATTATTTCTTTAAAATGGTTCAGATCTGAAGATCGTAGGTTAATTCTTCCTAATTGAGATCTCAAAAAGAATAAAGCCTGCACGTCGAAAAGTCGATTTTTACGTGTTATCTTATGGGAAATGGAAATTTCTTACTTGGAGTCGAACCAAGGACTTTTCGAGATTTCTTTCCGTCATCATCTTACAATATGTGAATAGATCATTCCTGCTAAATATAAAAAATGAATCTCGTTCCATTATCGATTTATTCACATTTTTATAGCGTGACAGAGGGAGCCACAAAGCCACAGAAGAAGAAGAAGCCTTTATATCTGTTATAATGATCAGCTCGTAATTGGCTTAAATTAGTCGGTCTTGGTACATAGGTTGGGGTGCATGAAGAGAGGGACTAGTCGGGGGAGTCTTGGGGAGTGTGCGCCCATCATCATCTCATTCCATGGTTCGCACCCGCGCTAATCCAACAACGCCTGTTTCTGCCTCTGCTGCCGCCATGGCCTCATCTTCTCCGCGCCACTCCCCTCCTAGACATGGAAAGGCCTCTCCGTCTCTCTTCTCCGAGGACCCGAGGATGAACGCGTTAGCTGAGCAAGTCGAGACGCTGACGCAGCAACTGCAGCTGTTTATCGAGGCACAGTCCACCGGCAACAAGTCCGCTTCATCCGCCTCAGCAACTCCGCCTATCTTGGCCTCTCTTCGTTCCATGGAGTCCCCGCTCCATGACATCCCTCCCGATGCAGAAGTCCTTCTTCAGCTGGTTCACGTAGTCAAAACATCGATCACGCTCAAATTCGGCCACGCGATCTTTATGAAGCATCGAATCTTCTGAATATTGCAGCCTCCTGGAAGCAATTGCCTTTACCTGTACAAGCTTTTGTTTACGCAAGGCTACGCATTTTAGGGGTTGCAGCTCGTCACGGCTGGGAAACAGCCGCGCAGTTATCCAGCCCAAACGAACTAATTCTTTGTCGTCATAGCAATTCGATTGTTGACGATTGCGTTCTCTACTCTCTGCGAGAAGAAAGGGTTGGAGCAGGGGCGGATGGAGGGAGAATATCGGTCCGGGGGTTTTTGTCTGAACCGGCTAGGGTGGCCAAACGCACCCCATTGTGGGGTACAATACCCCATTTATTGAATCAATTTGTAGAAATACTCCTTTCCAATAATCTCATACGGGGTACCCACAATACCCCAATTCTGTGTTTCAAAGAGTTAATTTGTTAAAAGAACCGCATAAATAACCGCATTCGGCCAAGGTAAATAAAATAAACCGGTAGTGCCGATTTACAGTTTTCGGGTATTTGTGAATGTCACAGAAGTTCGAGGATAATATTTCGCTCATGCATAAGATATGATTCAAAGTTAAATATGTAGTGGTAAGCTGTTTGCAATGTGAAAAGTGAGGTTAAAATTGAGTTAATTTTGCGAGTCTTTAATGATGTAATAGTTATGCAAAATCAGAGAATAAAATGTACCAAAATATTCTTTATTATGTTTAGCTGCTTTAAAGTAATCTTGTAAATAATTCTAACCTTTAATACGTAAGTACCAAAAAATTTGAGATATCTGCTAAGAAGACGAAAACATTAAATCATTTCTCATGTCATCGGCATCATCATCATTTTCGAACATAGAGAAAAAGACTGCTGCTTCAGAGGCTACGTTTGTGTACCATACGGTACAACATTTTTCAATATTCGCAAATATCACCATAAAAGATTTTTTTGGTTCCTCAAAATTTCTCAAATTAAAAACTATTTAAAATTTTTTTATATTCATCCTCGTTTTTTTTTTCAATTTTAACGCAAACTAACACAACGCAATACTACTCAAATGAACAAGTCCAATGCAATATCCCCAACCCAACCATTCAAATTCCCGTTATCGCACCTGGAGGCCACTACCCTACAACCCTTACTTTCCCTTCCAGTGGCCAATCGAAGAAAAACGAAAAAAGATCAACATCCGTGCTTGCTAAGGTAACTTTAATTATAAATATGAAATTAAATCTCCATATTTCTCATTGACCCGCCCCTATAAATTTATTTTAATTTTTACACCTATTGGAGGAGTTATTTTCTTCCAGTATGTATAGTTATGTTGTGCTCCAAAAGTAACTAATTACCAAGATGTTCATTATTAACAAAAACACAACCAAACCCTAGACAGGCTAAGTTATACCGTGTTGCTATTATATTTTTTTACAAATATTATTATAGATTTTTTCTTTTGTCAGCCCAATTTGCTTATACTAAATTGAATATAGGTTCACTTTTTGTTGTTTCGTCTAAAAGGGAATATATTAAAAAGGAAAGCATAAATGGAAAATCCTCTAAAAGAAACCACTCTAAAATAAGTACAAATGTAAAACTTAGGTAATGGAAGAATAACAATGAACCGTCCGTGGAAATTTACTTTTTAAAGAGTATGAATGCTATAGTAATATTTCCATTTTTCATGGTTCTCATAACGAAGAAATGGCTTTAATATCAAATTTAAACTTATGATTTGCTTAGTCTTGTACGTTGAAATTATACTGCTATTTTCCTATCGTTACTACATTTAGTAACCCTTTGTAGAATTTATGAATGCTATAGTAATATTTCCATTTTTCATGGTTCTCATAACGAAGAAATGGCTTTAATATCAAATTTAAACTTATGATTTGCTTAGTCTTGTACGTTGAAATTATACTGCTATTTTCCTATCGTTACTCCTAGTTTAGGGTAAATTATCAATAATCAAACAGGTGCAACTTCAAATTCCCTTGCTTTTATCGTACATATATTATTGAAATAAGGTCGTGTATCAATCAATAGATAATAATTTATAGTTATACTCGGAAAAAACATTTTATCTGCGGAGTACTTTTCTCGGAAACTTTAGATCTTTAGCGAACCAGCTGCGAAAATACTCTTCCATGTTAAATTGACCTATGCATAAATCGTTAAATTCTGGAATTAAGTTGTGATCTCTGAAGACGAATTGATGGTAATTTTCGATATATTAACTAAAATCAGCAATATACCGGCTAGCTCTGTCCGACTGCAGATTTTATTGTTTCTTATGTTTGAAAGAATGAACACTTTCTTGAGGAAGACATTCGCTCTCCTCAGTTTAATTTTTTTTATTCAATTCCATTACATGCATTTACCTGCAGGACTAAATATTTACTATTAATCACCCCCTGCTTAAACTTACATATAAATTAGCGATTGTTTGGAATATGTCGTTTTAATTAATATTCAATCATAGGTGGTGCTGCGCGCAATCATGAAGATTAAGGAATCCAAGGGTACGGGCAGGTACGGTAGATGTTAAGAGTGTTGTGATTTTGACTGTGTGATGTTTGTCGCATAATTTTGTGCCGTCAAGAAGTAGACTTGATATGAATATGGAAAATGTTGACGTAGTTGGAGTTTGGAAGGTAAATGCGTGTTTATAAATTTAATAAATATTATTATATACATTTACCCCATTTTAGTTTTAATGTCACTCGTAAATTCCCTACATTTTCATTCTTGTGCTGGTGTGAAAAATATGTTAATTACTCATCTGTTTAGTAATGGGGAAACTTTATCGTGATTCCAGGTTGTTGGCTGCGTTGCCTTATGCAAAAACTCGGACTTAACGATTTGTAATGGGTATGTTTATGTTACCTTGTTATGTTTTTCGTTGTATTATTTGTATTTAATCTTTATTTCTTACTTTTACAGATGTACGTGTATTGTTTGTGCTCTTTTGCCTGTTATCATTTGTCCGAATTTACGATTTAGTATTTTTTATTTATGATTCACGAACTATGCTTAGTGAAATTCCATTTTAGCTATGAAGTAAGAGAAAAACAAGGGATCGCATTGTTTAAGTACAGATTTTCATGCTATTAAACATTTATATTAAGGCGAATCTTGTTTTCTTTATTTTCCACCTCATTTTAAAATTAATTTAACGTGCAAACGCAAATTTTCAACCTCCGGTAAGTCATTAATAAAACTAATATAATAATGATATTATAGTTATTTTATTGTTTTTATACCCATCTCGACGTATATGTATTCATATTTTGCAAAAATTGTCAACAATCATATTGACACCACGCGAAACTTTTTACACGCTATTAAGGATTTTAGTATAATTATATAACTATTTGACTTGATTTGTGATACATTACTTGCTTTCAGGGCATCATTAATTCTTAGGCCTGATGGTAGTTTATCTTGGTTTGGTCCTGCAGCTCAAGGGATACTCGATTTTAATAATTTTTGTGCCTATAAATTTGTGAGAATAGCATCAAAAAACACCCCACCTGTCACTCAAACCACTGTTGGACATCCATCCATTTGCCTTGTATTTGAAAGTAGCCAAGATTCTACTTACAATCCACATGTTTGCTGTGAGGTAATGTACAAAGCTTAGATGTAATAATCATTAAAACACTGTTAAATTAAACATTTAAATTAATCTACATAAAATATGCTTTTGACTTGTATTTTCTTTATAATATCAGTATCATACTATTTGTATAATTTAATAAGAAAGTTACTACTTTAAAAGGAGGAAAATAGAATTTTTCACCTTAGTTCCAATGTTTCCGTAATGCTTGCATTTTATCATATGAAAGTACTATTTTATCAAAATTTTAAAAAATATATGATAATAATAAAACCAATACATGTTAACAGTTGGAAGTGTATTATCTTACACAAATTTGTATTTAGAAGAAATCACCGTGCCTAGTTGCCCATTCCTTTGACATCAATGCACAGTTCAAAAATGAAGTAGAAGGCTTCGGTTGAAATATACCATATTTCCTCAATTCTAAGACGCCGTCAGTTGATTTAGTAATAGCTTTTAGAAAAAAATAATACTGCAGTATATGTCTATAAATGTATATATTTAAACAAAAATTAATTATTTTTATTACTGAACAATACCACATTCAATTTAACCATCATTCATCTATACAACCACCTATTCATAGAATAGATTCTTCTGACATCAATTCTAAGACGCCATCAAATGTAAGACATCCTGATTTCAGACATTAAAAAGTGAAAACAGGTGCGTCTTAGAATCGAGAAAATCTAGTAGTGGATGATGAAGATAAGTCACAGATCAGGTGGAAAAAACATTTTAATTTTAACTGCAAAGTAGCCTTTTTTAGTGGTGATCCAATAGTAATTGATTCTATGCCAAAATGTTTTATTATTATCAGAATTTATATTTTCGTTATCAAATTTAAATGAAGCCTGCTAACAAATTGGATAAACATACTAATGTATAGTATTAATAAAATTAGGTTTAAAGTTTATATTCAGGGTAATGTTGCTGTGCACAGCAAGTAATTATGCTAACAGAAAAAATGGGATTGGGTTCTCACATCTGCTAGAATGGATTTTCATAAGTCCAAATAAAACTTAGCTATCATTGTTTATAGGATAATGAAGCATATGAATTTATCATGTTAATCAGTATAATTGATAAATTTTATCCTAGAATTATTTACAACAAAATTTTTGTGACTTTAAAAAACTTAAATTCTTTCTGCAATTGAATTTTTATTGTTGGCATTACATTTGACTGTTATTATTTGCAGGTGACCATGAAATTTGGAAATGCCATGGTTATTCAATTTCCTGGACTTTGCCTTATTCATTTAAGGAGATTGTCTAAGGATTTTGAAATTCGAAACAATAGTGAAGGTGATTGTGCTGATAGTGTTGGGGTGGAATGTAGTACTCTCTCCTCCACTGCTATTGGATCATTGGTCGAAAGTAATGTAGGATATTGCAGTGAGAACTCTAATGACATCAGAAATACTGATCATTTTCCTCTAAATGTATTGAGAGCAGATAGTCCTGGTTCATATTCTGCAACAGCAAGTGCAAGTGTAAAGGTTGGAAGTGGAGATTTCCATAGTACATTAAATTTTGATAGCCAGTGGGACACAACAGATCTCTCTTCTTCCTCAGTGACAGATCCATTTCAATGCAAATCCTTTGGAAGTGCTTCATTGCAAGGAGTGAATTCTCTTCCGTCACCTTCAAGTGCAAGTTCTGTTAATGTCATTCCAAAAACCTTAAACAATAGTTTGAATCCTGAAACATTTGCAACCAGCTCTTCAGAACATGAGCACAGTAGCAAAATGCACAATGAGGTATCCAACAATTTTTCAGGCCCGTTGCATTTTTCGCCTTCCCAGACCTCTGCTTCTTCCCCATTAAAGCCCTCTAACTCCTCATGTCTCTCTCTGCAATCTTCTCCTGTTTACAAACCCACAAATGAGTGTTCGTCATCCTATAATGGGATTGTTACAAAGGAGTGTAAAGGTCAAAACTTTACTTATATTTTGGATGAATCAAATAATCCAGTAAAAGATTCTGATAAGTTAAAAACTGAAACTTTAGAGGAACCTAGTTCCCCATCAACATCATCTGTTGGTTCTTCTTCATCTGTGGCACAATTATCATCTCATGAGTGCCAAGACCACTCTTTCTCCTTACTTCGTGCTCTGGAAGAAGGATACTTCTCAGATCTTGTACTAGTTGCAGAAAATGGAGTGAAAGTAAGTATCAGTTACAATCCTTTTAGTTCATTGAAATAACTTTTTATCATTGTGTTAAAATCATTTAAATTAAACTTGTATACCATAAGTATACTGGGTAATTAATATACATATTTCTATATCTCATTTGATTTTATTTAAGAAAAGCCAGGTATGTTGACAGCTTTGCAGGTTACTGTTTCAGTATACCCCATTGCTCCTAAATTTTAAATTATATTCCTTGGTTACAGAAACAATTACAATATGTCCTCATCATCTGTGGTTGTCTGTGGCTTTTCCCATTATTTTGCTATTCCTAATTTTGGCTACTTGGATTCAAATTTTAGTAGTGTATGTAAGCAATTGGCATGGCATATACATTATGCAGCCATGTTGGATCCATATTTAGAGGACATTTTTCCTTTTTTGCATGTTTTCTTAAAAGAAAAAAATGGTCAAGTGATTGCTTTGTCTGTCTTGGCAATGCTAACTCTACACAGAAATCATTTAGTGGTTCAAAAGAGTGATTGGCTTTGTGATCTAGAAGAACTAATTGTTTAAAAAAATAGTGAAAACGTACTCATGGGACCTTAAAACATGTATTTCTGTAGAAATGTCAAATTCGAGGTAAGATTAAGAAACTATGTTCCTTTTCCTTTAAAATAGTTCCAGTTTGAAGATTGAGGGCCAATTATTCTAATTTTAAAGATCAAAAGAATGAAAGCTTGGGTGTTGCTAAATTGATTTTTCCAAGTTATCTCATGGGAAATAAAAATTCTATTATGGACTCGAACCCGGGTCTTTTTTGAAGATTTATTTTCGTAAATGGCTTTTACTATACTAATCAACCGATCCTATCAAATTTAAAACTACCTGCTCAGAAAGTTTGTTAAAAATAGCCTTAAAGTGAGTCATAAATACTTCTCGTTTATCCCTCTCTTTTATAAGGGTCTTTTAAGAGTGGTGCTACAGTCCAGCATGACAGGACAATTTAGCTCATTATTTAAATTATTTGATATCCACAGCCACAGGCAGCGATGGAATACCAGCTGTGGTACTTAAAGTCCTGGGATCAGAAGGACTAAAAGTGATCACGAAATTAATTAATAAGATTTACGACACGGGAGAGTGGCCTTAGGATTTCCTAGAAGTAACAAGATCACTCTAAAGAAGAAGGCAATGCCGTGTAAAGACTACAGAATGATAAGCCTTCTGTCACACACTTCGAAGATCATCTCTAGGATTCTTAATAAAAGGCTGGAGAAAAAGGGAGAAGAAATGCTAGGGGAAGATCAATTCGGTTTCAGAAAAGGACGAGGAACTAGATATGCTATAGGACAGGGGAGTCAACTAATTTTTACATAAGATCTACTTTGCCAGTAAAAATCCATCTGCGATCTACTCTTTCAGAAATTGAGGCATAAGAGAATTATTCTATGAAAAGATAGTAAGTAAATATAAAAGAATATCGGCACAATATTTAAACTTCCATATTTCACAAGTTTTTATAGATTTCGAAACTTTAATTATTACTTAAATTGAAATATGTTTTGAATTTCAAGTTTAAATAAAAGAAAAAATTCATATCATTGTAATATTATTTAATAGCAATAATTAAAAAAACATTCACAAACAACAAAACTTTACATTTTTTTACAAAAGTAGAACCTTACTACTTCTGACAACGTTTGTTAATAAGAAAACTAAAGATACCTACATAGAATTATTTTATTTACATAACTAAAATAACACAAAAATGCACATATTTCATTTTGAACTTCCTGATGCTACGGAATTCGCATTACTTATTCTACACTGCAACGTGTCTACAATTTTTGTGTAATTTGGGGTGTAACTACTCAGACCATTTCTTAAGCATGATTCCTAATGTTCGTCTGTTAAATTAATTCGGTATTTTGATTTTATAATGTTCATTTGCGAAAATGCCAATTCGCAAAAATATTTCGAACCAAAACAGGCATATAAATTTTCATCACATTTTCTCAAATTGTAGTACTTATCATCTAGTAAATATTTCCAAAATTTGTCTTCGGAAGCCCTTGCTTGATATAAATATCATTTTGTAATGTGATAATTTCTGCTTCAAGTGTAAGAATATCCATATCAAAAATAGTTGAAAGGTTTTCTGCAATTATTTCTGCTTTTACCTTGGTATCAAATGGAAAACTCATGAATAAAACTACACAATCAAGTTTTTTTAAATCTTGGAAGCAGTTGTCAAATTCTGCAATGACGTTCCTAATTTCTTCGATATATTTATTTCTGTTGAAATTAGTTGAAGCAGAACTTTTTAATTGTGCCATCATGTTTGGAAAATTAGATAAATTTTTATTCTCAAGCTTGGATACAAGCAGATTTAGTTTCTCTTTGAAAGCATTTACAGAACTAATCATATGAAAAATAGTTTTATCCGGACCCTGTAGTTCTAAATTTAATTCATTTAGTTTAACTGTTATATCGGTTAAAAATGCTAAATCTAATAGCCAAACATCATCTTTCAACTATTTGTTATCATCACCCCTCTCTGCAAGAAATTGCTTAATTTCATCAGTTAAATCCCTAAATCAGTGGAGAAATTTTCCCCGACTTAACCACCTAACATCAGTATGTATAAGCAGTTCAGAATGTCCATCACTTTCTTCCACTTGTAACTTAAAAAGATGCCTTTGGAGACTTTTTGCCCGAATCGAATTAGAAATCTTGAAAGCTATATCCATAATTTCTTTCATATTTAAAATTTTAGCACACAACACTTGTTGGTGTATAACACAATGATATTGCAAAAAATCAGGAAAATCTTCGTCATTTCTGCATAGTGTGATAAAACCATTGCGACAACCTGTCAAAGCTGGTGCTCCGTCCGTGGCAATTGAACGATCTTAATGAAGTTTTTAAAACTGCTAAATATATCTTCACCTCGTGTTTTTCCTTTTAGTGGAATGGTCGTAAGTATTTCTTCCTTAGACGAAAAGTCTTTAAAAACCATTCTAATAAAAACAATCATTTGAGATATGTCAACTGTGTCAGTAGATTCGTCCAACTGAAGTGAAAAAGCCTGACAATCCTTAACATCCTGCATTAATTGCTCTTTTAAATCTGAACTTATTTCATCCACTCGTTTTGCAACTGTATTGCGTGATAACTGCATTTCATTGATGGCAGAAACTATTTCTGACTTATTTTTAAAGTCACAAAACAAAGAATCAGCCGCCTCTATAAATGCTTTCTTAAAAATTGCTCCATCACTAAAAGGTTTCTTATTTTTAGCAATAATACGGCATACTTGTAAAGACGCAACTGTAGCCGTCTTTGATTTTGATGTTTGTTTAGTAAAAAAATAACTGCTGGGATGATAGACTTGTCTTCAGTTCTTTAACTTCAGCTTTTCGTAAGTCACTGTCAGGTGGATAGTTAATTTCATAATTACTATGCACCGTTTTGAAATGTCATTCCACTTTTCCTTTCTTGGGTAATGAAACACTATTATCACAAATCAAACAACAACATTTGTTTTTTATCATGACAAAGAATTAATCGTGTTCCCATTCTTCATGATAGTGATACCTCTTCATCTTTTTAGTGTTCATGGTGTCACAATTTAAAATTATTAAAAAACTGTTTAAAACTGATTAACAAGCGCAAAACAAACGAGCGAGTTTACTGTGCTTATGTCGCAACTGTTTTCAGACAATAATACATAGTTGTGGCACTCTTGCACATTGGCGCTGAAGATCAAGCACACACATGCATACCGTATCTCTCGAGACGATCCGAATTCGATAAATTTCGACTCCTTGCGGAAAATTTTAAGCCGAAATTACATGCTTATAAAAATGGTTGCACTTGGGTGCGACGTCGCCGCATGTCACATTTACCTAAACATACGTTTTTTAAGTAGATATATGGATATATTATTGGTGATCAACCAAAAATCATTACGTGATCGACCGATAGATCGTGATCCACGTTATTGACACCCCTGCTATAGGGGTAGTTAGAATCATATCAGAAAGGGCAGTAGAGTACAGTCAAGATATCTGCGCATGTTTCGTAAACTGGCAGAAGGCCTTTGATAGAGTAAATTGGGTAATGTTGATGAAGGTATTAAAGGATATAGGTGTAGAATGGAAAGACAGGAGACTGATCAGGAATCTAAATGTGAATCAAGTTGTAAAGGTCAGGTTGGTGAATGCAGACACCTGCGGAGTAAATATTGGTAGAGGAGTAAGACAGGGCTGCTGCCTATTGCCGACCCTATTCAATATACAGTAAACTCTCGATAATCCGGCACCCGTTGATCCAGCACTCTCGTTATTACGGCACTTTTTTGTAACAACATTGCGAAGTTCCGCATTTCGCCGCAAGATGGAAATACTGTCGCATTGGATGAGAACTGAGGGCATTGAACCAAGTTTGAAGTACACAGGCCATGTAAATTTCTTTTACGTAATGAAAAAATTAAACTAATAGTTTAAAATTTGTATTTACGTTTAACTAATCATTGAGAACCACAGCGGACTATAGTAGGGAGCACGAATGAAGGCAGGTGTCAACTGGATGCGCAGAAGGTCAGGAATGTCAAGTGGTTTCTCCCACTCCTTCACTTGGCCAATCAGCGTCAGTCAGTTACAGTGGCTTTTGGGGTGCGGTTCGTATATGTGCAGCTTGATTTTCGTGTTCATTTGCGTGATTTACGATTGAGATTTAAATAGTATCATCATGTGGTCTTCTAAAATGGAGGGCGAAGGAAGTAAATGTAAGCTTATGCACAAACAACCAAGAGAAATTGTATATAAAGTGGATCAGTACTCACGAAGAGGGGAATTAGATTTATTATGATAAGGAGCATCCATGAAAAGTGTAATGTTTGATTGGTATTATCCACCCAATTTTGTTCTTATTTCTTATTTTGTATTTTTATTTTATATATTTTTGTATTTTATTTTATTTCTTGTTTGTATTTTCTGTGATGTGTTTTGTGTTACGACGACATCCATGACGTTTGTGCTAAGTTGTTATTTGCAATTTGTGTTTAGAAGTTTAAGTAAACAAATTCATTTAAATGATGATAATGCAGTGGTATTGTAAACAAATATGTGTAACTGCATTTATTTCGATGGAAATGGTAATGTAAATTAAAGAAAGAGATTTCTTTTGACTTGAATTGAATTACGTGTTGATTTTTGTGAAGCTTTGGAACCGTGAACTTTAAATAATAGGGGCTGACGAATATTAACATTAACTTTTTTAATTATTTGTTCACGAAAAATGATAGCTGTCTCCAATAACCTCTTTCAAATTAAATACAGAGCCTGGTTGTTTTTGACAACTATCAAAACTGCTTCTGTTCCTTCACAAAACAAATGAGTTAATGCAGATGCCTATTCCCGCATAGCATTAACGTTAATTCTACGACCTTGAGTTAAGCTACCACAAGGAGTTAGCTAAGTCTGTCTGAAGGAAGATCAAGAGAGACAAAACACGGACGAACTTAAAAGCATATGAAATATTTGAATAAACGAATTTAATGTTATTCGAAAAGTACTATGGAAGAATAACAGCATGTATCTTACGTTATTATAGTCTTATTTCTCCATAAATCTTCAGTCGCCACATTTGCTATTTCTATAGAAGCCTCCCGGAGATGATTTTATAATTATTTAATTCCGCTATGGATCAAAAATTCAGATAAGTACCTAATAAATGATGAACCTGGGAATGTAACTCCAAATTTCATTGAGAATTTTCGTCTGTATATTTCCTTCATGAGGAATAGTTAATTTTTCAATATTAATTATATTATAGCATGTTTTTAGAATGAGAATCCAGTGAAATATTTGCAATTGCTGTAAATAAACAAGGATGTAAAAATTTATTTCTTTTACTAAAAAATATATTTAAGTAATTTTTTACATGCACTACTTTATTTCCTTATAAAGAAAAATTTATGACTCATTTTTTTCTCAGCCTATAATGATTATAAATTGATGATTTGAAACACAGATGAGTCGTCCAAATGAAATAGTCATTTTAATTATATTAAATAACAAGTAGTGATGCACACAGGTACAGAAGTGCTTTTCGTCAAATTTGACGTAGTATAATGGTATACTAATGTATTTGCTTTGAAATCAGAAAATTATCTTTCCTTATATTGTGGTAACCATGGTTTTTTGACCATTCTAAATGTGTTCATTTAGTTATGCCATTCTATGCTCCCCCTACAAAGGAAATTTCTTTTTGAAATTCATAATTACAGAAAATTTCTAACCTTGATGTTGTGGTAGCCCCTGTTTAGTCGACTTGCTTGAAATATGCCATTTTGGTTATTTATTTATATGAAGATTATATATACCACACTGGGTTAAAATCCATGGGGCCAGTACCCTAGAAATACGTGTAAAAGAAATATTATTTAACTTTTTACTGCTTTTCAGCTCCACTTTAAACATCTGGATTTCATAATGTTTTATTTTACAAATCTTATATGCAAAATTTAATTGAAATCTCATCAGCCGATTTCTTCCAAATCCATAATTACATAAAGAGTTCAATTTATAATTGTGGCACCCCTGTTTTGTTGATCCAGTCAAAATATGCTATTATGGTTTTGTATATATGTTTACATTATAAATATTAAATTTGGTAAAAATTGATGTGAACAGTTTAACACAAATACTTGTAAAATGAATTTATTTTATTATATGTAATGCCCTGCTTTCTATATCTCTACTAAATATCTTTATTTTGTTGTTATATGTTGTATGCCTCCTTCATGCTAAATTTCGTTGAAATTGGCTCTACCAATTCCTTTCAAATTCATAATTACCGAATAATTTAGTTTTGCAATTGTGCCACACCTGCTGAGTCGATCCGGTCGAAATATATCGTTTTGGTCATTAACACGTTCAACGCTGTAACGATTTTTTAATTTTTCGCCGGTGACTGAAGCTAATTTTCCTATTTTCCGTTTATATTAAGGTTCAGGATTAGAAATTGATTAGGGAAAAATTTGGAAAAAAAAATTACGAGTGTAATCAATATTTTAAATTTGGACGACAATTGTCGTCCTCAGTCAGCGGCAAGTGCCGCCCGGGTGTTTTGCGGTATTGCATACCTTCTCCTGCTTACGTTTATTTTTGTAGACGTATCAGATTTCGCAATTTATCATCAACATCGTTTTTAGCGACAAATGATTTGTATGATATATTCTTTTCTAAGATTTGAAACATGGTTTTATGCTGAAATACGAAATGAAAATTCTAAGAGAAAATGATATAATTTTTTTACAATTTCATTCAAAATAATACTATAGAAGCGTGAACATATTTTTCAGATTTGCTTTCCTTACTTTTTTACATAGTAAATCCTATAAATAGATTTTCACGTTAATTATTAATAAGTAAAATTATAAATAAGGCACGGGTGATTTATCGTAAAAACTTTTGTACTGCTTTCGGATTTTGTTACAAATTTAAGTATATAAATAATTTTTACACAGTATTATAAATAAATTTTTATTTATATTATATAAACAGTATTTACATATTGTTTAAATTTTTTACATTTATTAACGTTATTATTATATATTTACGTTATCATATATATTTTTGTCATACGAACTACAAAGTAATATGATGTTATTTTACACATTTACATATTTACACATTTACATTTTTACACATTTACATATTTACAAATTTTCATGTACACTATATTACACATCTCCGAAGCAGATGATGCTTTTGTGGAAATCCACAAAGCATGGTTTAAAACAGAGGGGTGGACGTCCCTCGCAGGCAGGGCAAAAGAATTTCGTATCCTTCCTGAACCCTTGGGCTTTACAATATGTATATTTTCTCTGTGAGATGCGTTTTCGTTTATCGTCCATCTCGTATGTGTCAGGATAATGCTTCGACAATCCAGGGGTCCTAGAGGGCCGGCTGGGGGAAGGACGTGGAACAGGTTCAGTATAGGCTGGGCGGAGGAGGGATTTTATGATGGAAATTCGGAAATCATATAAAGAAATTTTGGGATGAGTGTTTCGGTAAAGGAAATAACTATTTACCAATACGAGGTGAAGTATATGGATCCCCAGTTTTTTGTTCCATTTCAGAGTCTTACGCTCTATCGGGTAATAAGACATCATTTGATAACAATAATCGATGCCAGCCATTGACTCGTTATAACGAGCAACGGCCTCCGGATTGGAGGTGACACTACCTCCTCTCAGGCGACGGACATCGACCATATTGCTTCCGAATTCGGAACTGATCATCAGAACGTCCCGTTTATCTTTCCATTTCATCACACAGACTCCACAGGAACTAAAAACATCCACAGCTTCACCTCTTCTTAGTTTTTTAGATATTACCTCAGGAGGATTCCCCTTCCGGTTAGATCGAAGAGATCCTGTACAATAGGTCCTCCGCTCTAGTAGATGGTGGGCCAAGTCAACACTGTTGTAATAATTATCCATAAAAAGTGAATGTCCGGCATCTAATTTGCCTTCCATCAACTTCCATACAACATTTTTGACATGTCCCGGCCCACCTACATCAACATCAGAGGACCCAGCATACACAATAAATCTTAGAACCAAACCGGAAGGTTCGGTGAGCATGTAAAGTTTAATCCCATACCGGTGCTGTTTACCTTTCATATACATACGAAAGATAAGACGGCCCCTCCAGAGAACCATGGATTCGTCGATGCATAGCCTTTGGGTCGGTCTCACTATTGCGTCCATTGTTCGGTGAAAAATGTCAATCATTGGTCTTATTTTGTATAATCTGTCCGTAGGTTGTGGCTTCCCGGGTTCTGGATTTTTTGCGAAATGCAAAACCTGCAAAATCCCGGAGAACCTGTCGCGGCTCATACATTTCCGAAAACAAGGAAAATTAAATATGAAGTCAGTGCTCCAATAATCGGAGATCCTACTCAATGGGCATGTGCCCATATGAAATAGAATCCCGAGGAAAGTTAAAAATTCTTCTACTGACAACTGCTTCCATTTAGTAATCCTTGCTTTCGGAAATTTATTACCTAAAAGTAAAAAGTCGGCCTGCCTATTTGTCTCCGTCACCACCAAATTGGTCATTTCGTCCGTCAGTAAAAGGTCAAAAAATTGTCGAGGCTCTTCCCCTGGGTCTGGAACATTTAGGCCCGGGGTGTGAGTGAAGGGGATGGCAGGTCTAGTCGGTCTGTTTGAAGTCCAACTGTAGGTCTGGGTCGAGGTCCTAGTCAAAACAGAGGCAAAGGGGGAACTGGTTTGTACAACGGGAGGGCTAGGAGGGGAGGAAGGCGAAATATTTTGCCTACCAGCTGAGGGAAGCTCCACCTCCTCTTCCTCATCCTCCTCGGTGGTGTCTCCCCACTCCGTTTCCCAGACGAGTCACTAAAATTTTCTTCCGTGTAGCTATATAACAGAAAATAACAAATAATCAGAAGAATAAATAGAAGCTTGCAAGAAATAACATTTAAAATGAGATAAGTAAAAATAACAAGTAAAAATAACATAAGTAATAATAACTTACATTTTTCTCCCTCTCACGAGAGATTAACTTTCCCTTAGTATTTTTCGTAGAAACACTGAAAAACGGAGAAAGATAATTTAAAAATCTAAGAAGAAAACATAAATAGTAAAAATTTCAGTTACTAAAAATTAGATTGTTAAAAAATACCACCTATGGCTTTGTAGAAGTCCAAAGAAATTTCTCCCTCTGCAATTTTTTCAATAAAAGAAGTCCTATAAATGACACAAATTGGTTACAAACCACTGAAAAAGTTATCACAGGTACGCCGACATTAAGTTCGAGGGGGGGGGGGGGGGAATTACCTCCACAATGTCCCAAAATAACCTGTCTCCGGAATATGTTTTTCAGGTACTTTTACGAAAAAGAACCTTAAAAAAAGGAAGAGAAGTTTAGAATTATATGAAAACATCGATAAGATAATAAAAAAACGTACTTAGAAATGCGTACTTACCACCCGGAAAAAAAAGGTTGTCGATGGTCAAAGAAGGGTCGGATCTCAAAACTAAGCACACGTGCTGACTCTGTGGAGCCTAGTGAATGACTGCATAGGGCAGGGAAAGTGTTTCGGGTAGGCGTCTCCCCAACACTAGCATGGAAAGGGGCGCTGAAATCGGACGACAACTGTCGTCCGCAGTCACTGGCGTGCACCCGGCGGACGACAATCGTCGTCCGTCAGCGTTGAACGTGTTAATTTATGTGAATATTCTATGTACCAAATTTGGTTGAAATCGGTTGAGCCAATTCCTCCCTGATATATGAGTGCGGATGGATGGACATCACGAAGATAATAGTGCTTTTCAGCAATGACAAATAACACTAAAAAGCCAATTCATTCATTACCTTGATTTGTTTTTCTAATATAAATATTTTAATATAAATGTAGGCGAAAGCCTAAGCTTGGAGCAGGATGACACAGTTTTGTATTCATTTAATGGTAAAATTAAAAATTTTGCTGACATTGTGATGAGTAAGGCTTGAAAAATGCGCTCGTCTGCTCATCCATGATGACTGAAAATTTTTAGTTGACAAGTAGAAAATTCAATAGAACAATTTCAGTTCAATCTGCAGTTATTTATAAGTTATACTAATTGTTAAATTGAAATATTTGGAAAAATTGCCAAGCTACTTACCGTAAATACCTGCGTAAAATGCGCACCCTCGTATAACGCGCAGGGGGGTTTTCAGCCTCGTAATCTATGGTTTTTCTATATACCCCCATATAGCACGAACAGATTTTTTTAGTGTTACCATTCCAGAATAAAGTAGATGGTGTGATGTGGTCTAAAGCAATGATCGAATTATTGGTATTATATATTGGTAACATAATGAAAGTGCGAAATGAAATTTTTGAATAACTTTCCAAAAGAACGTCAGCTAACTCAATCATCATCATCTCAATCTGTTTACTTACAAGGTGATAATAGGATATACACAATAAATCCAATTATATTAATTTCATAGTATGGCATATGGCATTCTTTGAGCTAATAAAATGAAGGAATGACGATAATCCTATTTTTTACGTACGTTTTTGTCACGCCTGAGGTGGACGGGTTCGCCCAACCTTCAGTTTTATCCTTATTAGAACACTCTGGAGCATCTAAAAACGATAGCAAATAACCATAATTAACTACAGACTCTAAGAATCAAGAATAAATCACGTATGAATGCTGAGAGAAAAGAAGGGAACGATAACTTGATGGTAGTTCTACAAGAAACATCAACTCCCAGCGTACTCAAAGACATCAGCTGCCATTGTTTCTAATTGTAAGTAGTACCAGTACCTCACCACCAGGCTGGGTGCCGGGGTATGGTGATGTCATTCGTAAAATTGCTCATCATTGTGCTAACAAAAGGAAAGGTGAGTTACAATGTAGCAAATCATATACAGTGAAATGCGAGAATACTTGGAATGAATTGTCCACGGATGTTATTATAAAAGGTTTTAAGAAATGTTGCATCAGTAATAGTTTAAATGGTAGTGAAGATGATATGGTGTGGGAGGACGACGATGACAGCGCCACGGCAACAGAGGATACAAAAGATACCGAAGATGACGATTCCGATAACATCATCGAAGAAAAATGGTCCAGTGATGAAGAATTTCTCGGCTTTTAAAATGAATAAATACCTAATTGATTCTTCTCATATCTAATTAATGTATGTTTATAGAATTAGTTAATAAATTTTTACTTTTCGTAAAAATCACCAATAAAAATATGAGGATATCCGGGCAGTAATAAATGTGCCGAAATTGTGGAAATATGGGGTCAAATGAAAATAGAAAGATTATGTACCCTCGTATAACGCGCATCCTAATTTTTAACTCAAATATTTTGAAAAAAGTGCACATTATACGCAGGTATTTACGGTAATTTAATGAATGTTGCAGCCGCTAGAAGTAGCTAACTACAGCCACTTCTACAAGCACATTCAGGGGATTTCCGTATGCTGTGCATGCCTTTAAACCTGATAAGGCCATAGACAAGTGGTATTTTAGTGCAAAAACTGTAAGACATGTTCAAGGTCATAAAGGAAGTGATATGTTGACACCTAAGACGATATGAATGGTAAGTTTCATTGAACTATTATTGCTTGCTCATGATCTTGTCTCACTGATAACACTGGTCAACAAAGATTTTGTTAAATGTAAAATTTCAACTGTTTCTTATGTATTTTTAGGTGCTGATTTCAAAAATGAAGTCAGAATTCTATCACCCACCATTTTTGTGTAACAGACATAATAATATGTATATAGAAATTAGTATATAAATAAATATTACTTATTGTGTTCATAAAAAGAAACATAGCTAGTTTGTAAATGTTGGTTTGTGTGTTGACTGCTAACATGAGGTCATTGTTTTCACATCAACATAGTGTAAAAGCTGAGTCATCACCTTGGATCTCTTTGCTCTCAGTTGAGTGTCAGCTTTCATCTGTGAAACATGCCTAGTGTCTGTGACTCATATTCCTAAACCTATGAGTCATCACCTTAGGTAGGCAGCTACTAATGTAAATATGCTGACACTTTTACAAGGTCTGATTCATTATCTTCTCTTTGGTCTCAGTTGAGTGTCAGCTTTCATTTGTGAAACATGCCTAGTGCCTGTGAGTTCTAGCGTAGTGGTGAATATTTTTAGTAGTGTGTTTTTTAAGGGAAACATGTATCGAAATAGTAAAAGTTTGCAGTTCCCATGGTTTGGAGAGAACCTAAGGACCATTCATCAGATTGCTATTTTTGCTTGACTAATATATCTGGAATTACATCTAAGTCTAAACATACTGTAAAATATACAAATCTTCCATCAGCTATCAGACCTGTGTCCCATGGTCCAGAGCTTTCTGGACCTAAGCTACCAGAAACATGGACCTTAGATGAAGATGATGGTGATGTCGAGACCCAGAGTGACTCAGGAGATGAAATACAGAATGACCCAGCATTTATGGAAAGCCGTACTTCTTCTAACCCTCACTTGATAACTCAGTCTGAACTAAATGATTTGGTTTGTGATCTTAATTTATCTAAAAGTCAAGCAGAACTTTTAGCTTGAAGATTAAAAGGATGGAATCATCTTGATCAGGGCACTAAAATATGTTTTTCCATAAACGTCAACAGCAATTTAAACATCTATTTTTTAAAGAGGGAGATCTAGTTTATCGCAATGATGTTGATTCTCTACTGGAGGCCTTGGGGCAGCAGCACAATCCTCAGGAGTGGCGTTAGTTCATAGATTCCTCAAAGGTGAGTTTAAAAGCAGTCCTGCTTCACAATGGAAACAAGTATCCGTCTGTTCCACTAGCCCATGCTGCTCACATGAAGGAATCGTATGAAAACATAAAACTTCTGCTAACCAGTATCCAGTATGAAAAGTATTCTTGGCATGTCTGTGGAGATCTAAAAGTGATTGCTCTGTTACTTGGGTTACAGCTTGGATACACCAAACTCTGTTGCTGAACAAAAACCTAGGATTGTAATGGTTACAATCCTAGGTTTTTGTTTCGCATATTCTTTGCCTGCCAAGGTATTTTTTTCCTCCATCTCGCTAGGTGTAGTCTTCTGCAAAATAATTTATATGAAATGTACTATAAATAATAAATCATTCAAATAAAAACTAGTTCATGATTAATACAATTGTACTTATGTTGACATTTTTACTTTTTTCATACTTTTTTGACCGATTTGGAAAGTTTTATTATAAATAAATTTATGGTAATTCTTTGGTCATATATTTTACTTTATAAATTTTTGTAGGAAAGATTTTGGCATTCTGCAGCTAAACAAGATATATTATTGGACTTTTACATTTATTCTAATTATTTTATTTTTTGTTTGGAGAAAATATTTTAACTTGATTTGCAGACATTCGGATTATAATTTTTTATAAGAAAACTGTTTATGTTAATGATATAAAATAAAAACAACATACATAGTGTATCTTTACATTAAAATAATTCTATTTGTTATTTTTTAGTGTTTTATAAACATTATAATGACATCCTAGGTTCACATTCTTTTTCATATAATATATTGCATATAACTTCTCATTATCGTCAGCAAAATAAAGGAACTGTAAAATATGCTGATATCCATCCCTTGTTATGGTTTTTCTATAGAAAGGAGTATTGTACATTTCTCTGTAGACCAAAAATCTCTGATAGTCACACGGTCATCGTGCGGCTGTATGTGTTGTAAGTGATAAAAACTTAAACAATTCTGAAGGAGTAATTTCTTGCTTTCACATAGATTCACCACTGGTAATCAAGCACTGTTGGTAACATCTGTTTGTTTCTGTTAGTATAAGAAGGATATCTTCATTAAAAAACAGCCAGAAAAAATTAATTGAAGAATTACCAAGTGTAAGCGGCACTTCATTTACAATCAACTCTTATGGTGATCCAATGAAAGGATGAACAATTGCCTTGTAGTTTCGTGAAGGAGGGCATCAAAATGTTTTAACCTTACTTTCACTAATGTTATCACTATTTATGTCAGTTGCGCATTCTAATTCTTACTCTGCATCTAAATTTGACTGCAGAAACACTTCCCTCTAGATGCCTTCTTCATTAAGATGAGACACTATTCTTTCCATTTTCACTTAATTTAAAACTTTAATTAAAATAATAGATAAAATAATATAGAAAAATAATGCCACTGAAAAAAACTAAATGTTAGAAAATACTCATGGAAGATAACAACTGCTTACAAGTATACAAGAAGCAATACTGAGCTCTATATTCTGAATCCTCCATATAAAAATGAAACTGATGGAGAAAAAGAAGAACACAGCCATACATAACCCAAGCCATGCCCGAAAAATTATGTGCCTGTATTGTATAAAGTGACTTGAACCCTTTCAATGCGGCCCCAAAATGAAGACTTTCATTTGGGTGACTGAATTGAATTCTCAATGTTTAAATTTTACATTATTCGTAATTTTCGAAGTATTTCTTAAAAGTTGGATGTTCAGGACAATTTATCCTCAATACTACAATAAAAATAAGTGCTTAGAAACATATTAAATGCTTAATAAACAATTAAAAATATGAACAAAAACACTAGTTTTGCAAAAACTTTTGGTATTTTTCAGAAATTTTTTTGCTATAACAGAATTTGGTTTCTCTTATAAATAAATAAACCCGTAAAAATGAAGAAAGTGGTCAAACACATAATAAAACATTACGATTAAATAATTTAATATGATTGCATGTTTACGAGTGAGTACTAACCACCAACACAATCCGATGTATATTGAGACATCTGTCTCATTTTACATTAATCTCTCGTAATCCTTAAAGGACTTGAAAATAGTTAAATGATACGATACCCCTTTGGTGACACTGCTGCTGCCAACAGGAAATCAAATATAATACACTGGCAAAATGACAAGAAATATACTAATAATTATATTGGAGTGACATAATACAAAGCAGAAATATAGTAAAATACTTAATAGAAATGTCCACTTGGAGGAATCACAAATGATACGAAGAGTATTTGACTCGCAGGGAAAACTTCTGCAGGCCGCAGCTCACAGGCGTGCATCTCTCCAAGTCTTAGTCTAATGCTCGTGGTAGCCTGACGTGCCTTCAGGTCGCTCCGTCCCCTTTCACTTTCCATTTTTAGCCATCCTGACCGCTGAATATGCCGCCGAAGGCTTTAAAGAAGGACGTTGAGTCCGATAGCACGGAGTTCCGTGCTATGATGGAAACGGTTATGAAGACTATGTCTTCATTTCAAGATGAACTGAGCCAAATCCATAAGGAAGATACTCCTAAGAGAAAAGAATCCCTTTCATCCTTAGAGGATAGATTCAACAGCTTCCGAACAAAAGTGATCGAAGACTTCCGCCGTCTCTCTGACCGCCTTAGTGATCTAGAGAAGAAAGGCGTGGAATTGGATGAGAGACAAGACGCCTTAGAGCAGTATTCCCGACGCAACTGTCTTCTCATTCATGGTGTAACGGAGAAGGAGAATGAAGATTGCTTACTTCTAGTGACTAAATTCTTCAAGGACGAAGTAAAAGAAGAGATCGACATGCAGCGTCTTTCCAGAGCTCACAGAATCGGTGTTCCCAGAAGCTCCAATCCTCACCCCAGAGCTATCATCGTCAGGTTTTTATCCTATCAGGACAGAGACAAGGTGTGGAGAAACAAGAGACGCCTCAAAGGTACCAATTTTCTTGTCACCGAGTCGCTTACCTCTACGCGAAAAAAGTTATTGCAAGAGGTAAAAATGTTGACAGGACCACGTGGGGTCTGGACGCAAGACGGGATAATAGTTGTCCTGCATGACGGCAGCAGACGGTTTATCTCCACCATGAGAGATTTAGAGGCATTGAAGCGGGCCTGGCCCTCTCAGAAATCAACTCCGGGGGACGGACGTCGCTAAGTAACCTTACGAGCAAGACTTTGGATTTGCTTAGAAACTGACAAAGACCACTACGGCATAATCATTAGGTAACATCTGTCGTGCGTACTGCATTGTGCTACTTGAGTTCCTGTTTTCCACTAACTCCGTTTTTGTCATCGCCTGGCATCCCCGTTCCTGCATTTGCTGATTCTCGGCTGTTTTCCGTGTTCCTGAGAGAAGAAAGAAGCTCCCTGTGCGTTTCCGTCCCCCCTTCTTTAGCAGCGAGTTTCTTTTCTTTCTTTTTTTTTCTCTTTTCTTTCTTTCTTTCCCTCCCTTACGTGGCGTCCCAAGTGAAAATTAGTGCCTGTGTATATTAGTGTCTGTTTATATTAGTGCCTGTGTTTATTAGTGCTTGTGTATATTAGTGCCTGTGTATATTAGTGCCTGTATTTATCTGTCTCCCCTACATCCCTAGTTCTCCCAAGTTAATTCATTCATAGCCCCTCATTTCTCTAGTGTCAGTTCTCCCCACAGTGTTTTCATTTTCGGTTCTCTCTAGTGCAATTTCTCCCAAAATCTAATCCAAAGAGCCCCTATTTCCCAGTGCTAGTGCTCCACGTAGTGTTTTATTCCAATCATCTCACCAGTGCAAATAAGTGTCTGTAGTTATCTGTCTCCCTTCCACCCTTAGTGCTCCCAAAGCCGTTTCCCAATAGCTCTTACTCCACAGTGTTAGTGTTCCACTAAGTGTTTTATTCAACTCACTCGATAAGTTCCTTTAGCTCTCTAGGGCAGTTCTCATATCCCTACAGTGCAGTGCTCGCGCCTTCCTGTGCTCCTCTGTTTTCCTTTGCAATTAGTTTATAACTTATCCTTTACTTGACCTGTGTGTATTTTCCTGCTTTTTCATTATACATTGCAATATTGTATTGTGTCTTGTATTCCTAACTTTGCGCATCCTACTCTATAAAATATCCTCACCTATGTTTAATTCTTCCCCTGGAATCGTGCCCACTAATAGCACTTCTTTCCCGTTCGTACCTCCCATCAGTAGACCCTCCCAGCAGGACGTTATGACGCGCATTAGCTCTTCTGACTCTCCACCCCCCGCTGACCACCCTTTCCCCCGCTTTTCCCATTGCACTCAAAATAACAACACATGCCCTCTCTCGCCCATCTCCTCTTCCCCTGTCCCACCATATAACCTTAATACGCATGGTCCTCACACCCTCAACCCAGAGGCAGCAGAATTCTTACCCCCCCCCTCCATTCCACTCCCGTCCCCACCCCCCTCACTACCTGCTATACATCCAGCCACAATCCGTACCTACTTTAACCCACATGCTCCTGATTTCATTCCTTCCCTAACTCAACCGCGTCCTTCCTTAGACCCAAATGCCTCTGAATTCTACCCATACGTATCTCCTGGTTCCGCATCTTCTAATCTTCTCCCTATCACTAATAAAAGCTTATCCTCATATTGCAATTCCAATACAAAGGCCATTCTATCTGAACAGTTTAAGCCCTTTCCACGCTCCCTCCAGATCTTATATTTAAATGCTCAAAGCCTAACAGCACATATCGAAGAACTCCGTGGTATACTACCTAACAATAAAGTACACATCATCGCTATTGCTGAGACCTGGTTGAAACCATCTATGTCTTCCTCTACTGTTAACATTGACGGTTTTAAACTTTACCGCAACGATCGCGTTGGCAAAGGCGGCGGCGGTGTCGGAGTATATGTAAGAAACGATATTTCAACTAAATTTATTGAAAGTAGCGAATGTAATTACAGCAAAAGACCCGAATTTCTCTTTCTTGAATTGAAAATCTATTCACAGAAAATACTTTTCGGTATTTTCTACCGTCCACCCAAAATTGGTCATCTATCCGATATTGATGAAGTCATCTCTAATCACATTAACGATTACAATCATTTAATAATTACTGGCGATTTTAATGCCAATATACTCGCACCAAACCCTGATTCGACATATTTATATAACTCCTTCAACTCTCTAGGCCTTAGTATTCTACCTCTAAATGCTACTCACCATACTCCTACTTCCTCTACCCTAATTGATTTAGCCGTTACCGCCAATCCTGACAAGGTTCTCGCGCATGGCCAACTCTCTGCTCCGGGAATCTCCGCACATGACATAATATACATTGCATATTCAATAAGGAGCCCAACTCACAAGCCGAAATATATCACCTATAGGGACTTCAAAAACATCAACAATGAGAAGTTAATTGCTGACGCGTCTGCCATGCCTTGGTATTCTATTGAGTACATGGACGACATTAACGACAAGGTTGAGACTTTCAACAATTTTGCACAGTCATTAATCAACACTCACGCTCCACTAAAGACTAAAAGAGTCTCTAAGCCCCATGCACCATGGCTCACAACAGACATCAAACTGATAATGAAGAGACGTGACAATGCCTTCCGCATTTTCAAAAATACAAAAACACAGATCTCATTCAACCAATTTAAAAAACTAAGAAATAAAACTAAGCAACTTATCAGAAACTCTAAAACTCGGTACATTCATTCACTGTCCCGTCCAAATTCTTCACAATCTGCTCTATGGAGTAACTTAAAATTATTTGGTATTGGAAAATCTAAGGATACACAACTTCCTCCTCATATTTGCCTTGATACACTTAACACTCTATTCACCACTCCCCCAACTCCTGATGACAACGAAATAAAACAGAATCACATACACCACCTACTTAAACACACTCCTCCCACCACAGCATCACCACCATTCCAATTTTCTCCTGTAACTCAGCTGGAAGTACTGAATTGTTTACGTAAAATCAAGTCCAGAGCACAAGGTGCTGACGAAATTCCAATAGTTTTCCTTCATAAGATTATTCATCTAGTGCTACCCGTCATCACTCATATATTCAATTGGTCGCTTATGCAAAACAAATTCCCATCGCAATGGAAACTCGCCATAGTCCGTCCCATACCTAAGAAAAGTCTTACTTCTGACATAACCGACTTTCGGCCCATCAGTTTACTTCCTGTATTATCAAAGGCATTTGAAAAGGTTTTACATGAACAAATCACATATTTTCTAATTAGTAATAATATCCTCGATTCTCTACAATCAGGATTCCGAAAATCACACAGCACTACCACAGCACTCCTCAAAATCACTGACGATATCAGATTAGCAATGGACAAAAGAGAAGTCACTATTATGACTCTTCTTGACTTTAGTAAAGCTTTTGACTCTGTAGATGTAAACATACTTCTAACCAAACTGCGCCTCATGAACTTCTCCTCAGATTCCCTAAACTTAATTAGTTCTTACCTGAATGATCGCTATCAAAAGGTCGTAACTGACAATCATTCCTCAAGATGGATTAAAGTGTCACGTGGCGTACCACAAGGTTCCACCCTCGGGCCACTGCTCTTCTCTCTGTACATTAATGATATATCTTCTCAGCTTGCTCACTGTAAATACCACCTTTATGCTGATGATCTCCAAATCTATATGCACTCTCGCTCTATTGATCTCCATCTTATCATTGATAAAATGAACCATGACCTCACTTCTTTATCCAAATGGAGCAATGTAAATTTCCTCAAAATTAATCCTTTAAAAAGTCAGTCTATTATTATTGGGTATCCCAAACTTCTCTCGTCACTAAACTTCTCAGAGCTTCCCCCAATTCTGCTCAATAACTCTGTCATTCGTTTCCAAAAAACTGCAACCAATCTCGGGTTAGTATTCAATGACACATTGACCTGGACTGATCATATAACTAAAATATGTAATACTGTTAACAGTTCACTTCACTCACTTAAAAGAATTAAAAGCATTACCCATTTCTCCCTTCGCAAGCGACTTATCACCGCTCTTGTCCTTCCTCACCTTGATTACTGCGATACGGTCTATCAAGATCTATCTAACGAGCTATCTCTAAAATTGCAGCGTGCACAAAATTCCTGCGTAAGATTCATTTGTGATCTCCAAAAGAGAGACCATGTCACTCAACCTCTATATACGTTAGGCTGGCTTCGCACTGAAGCTCGTAGACGTCTTCACCTCCTCTCGTTATTTTACCGAATTATAACTCTTCAAAACCCGCAGTATCTGAACTCCAAATTTTCCCAAATGAACTCTGTACACAACGCCAACACTAGGGGCACCAATCTCTTCCAGATCCCACATCACAGGACGGAAATTTATAATAAATCCTTCCATGTTACAGCTTGTAGACTTTGGAACGCCCTACCTACTGACCTCCAAAACGCAACATCTCTTCACATATTCAAACATAAATACTTTAAATTGCTGTTCTCTGCCCAAAATCCAGGTCATCTTTAACATTTTCTTCTTACCAATTGCAAGACGGCTTCCTTCACTCTTCCTTACTTAATTAACATTAATTATTTTTTTTTTGCAGGTTATCGAGTTCGCAAAGTGTACGCCTCCTTCGACTGTTACCTTTTCATTGTCTAGTGTCTACTATGTTATAGTGTTTATGACGGTATACAACGATGCTGTATATACGAAGACTTACTGTACATACTCCTTTCTATTTAATGTTGTATTACTATATCATTATATGTACGCTATCTAGGGTTTTCGCAGGTTTTTCACACCCCCCTTCTCAGTGGGTGTTTTCCTGCGTGGGTTTTACTAGGGAGGACATGCCTGTTTTACCTAGGTTTTCCCCACAATCTCGAATCTGTCTTCAATTTTATATATATATATATTTTTTTTACTCTGTATGATTTAGGTATATACTGTTTATGTTATGTGTATTGTATATATATATATATATATCTTACTTTACCATTTTTTTATATTTTTTATATTGACGAAGGGTTAAATGTAAGAATGGACCTTATGGTCTAAATTTCGCCCGAATAAAGACGATTATCTATCTATCTATCTATCCTCCTCCTCTCCGTCACTCTCTCTCCACTGCTCGTGGTGACGTCGGATTGGAAGACCCTTAGTTTGCACTGAATTGCGGATAGAGCGCACTGCACTCGTGAAAGATTATTGGTTCTTGAGGGGTCCATGGTGGCGTTCTCTTCTGGGCTAATGTCTGTTGCTATAAAAGGTGGAACTCTGTATGTATGCGCAAGTCTAAGTACTCGTGTTTGCCGAAGTACTCGCGTTTGCCGAAGTACTCTCGTTTGCCGAAGTACGAGCGTATGCCGAAGTGCATGCGTATGCAGAGGTGTGTGCATATGCAGGGGTGCGTCCATTGCTGGAGTTCATGAAAAACTGATGGGGAACTCGATAAATTGTCGAAGAGGGAAAAATGCTGCATCCCCCCCCCCCTCCACTTTTGATGAGTTCACTCACTGTATAGTTTATCAAACAAAGTCTTACTCCAGAATTTACAGATCTTGAAGCACAGCATAAGAGTCAAAATATTCACAAAAGTTCCCAAGTACATTAACACAATATTATTACAAAGTTACAAATTAACAAGAAAATATTATTTGCCAACAGGGCAAAATTGAAAATTAACAGCAACCATTAGACGAGAACGATGAGAAAAAAAGGGTTCCAACTCTGGCATTGACCAAAAGTCATGAAAGTACAAGAGAGACTAAATAAGTGGACAACTGGTAAATAAATTATGCTTGCCTCACATTGTTCAAGTAGAGCCCCAAGAAATTCACACTATAAAAAAATAAGAAATCACTGTGTAGTTCACATTGCATATGGTAGTACATAGATAAAGAAATATTTTAAGATAAAAGTAGTCTCTGTATGTAGGTGCAAAGCCGAAGTACTCGCATTTGCAGGAGTACGAGCATTTGCAGAAGTGCATGCGTTTGCAGGGGGGTGTCGTTTGCTGTAAAACTGATGGGGAACTCGATAAATTGTTGAAAAGGGAAAAATGCTGCAATATCTAATGAAAAAAATCGCCAACTGTGAAACTGACCTTACCCAAACTGATGGCTAGAGGCCAAAGAAAGGATGCCCACCCGAGCCATTAGAACCAGATGTAGCACAATGATGGGAATTCCAGTCATGAGTCACGGGATAGCACCCTTCATGATGAGAATTCCAGTCATGCTGCGTTGAATATGTTAAATAAAGTGAGAGAAGAAGCTAGTAGCCAACTTTGTATTTGGTGTTCTAGGAGTGGAGGTGGAAAGAGGCAAATCATATTTACTGACTATGGTGGTGCTAGACAATGTGAATCATTCAACATTTGCTGCTTTTTTCAATAATTCACTGTCTTTTGTGGCCTTCTTGCATTACTTATGATCAAGGTCTCGTGGTCTGCACAGACGCTTATATGAGCAAAGCCATGGGAGGTCTTCAGGTATTGAATCCGAAACTGATACATGTAACGTGTGTAGCTCACGGACTTCATCGAGTTGCTGAAATAGTATGTACATCCTTTCCTGATGTGAATTCACTGTTTTCCACTGTTAAGAAGGTGTTCGTTCCTAAAAGCTCCAAGTTGCAAGAAAAAATTTACTGATGCAGGTATCACTACCTCCTTCACCAGTTGTTCGAAGATGGGGAACATGGTTGGAAGCTGCTGCAGACAATTATGCATTAGTGAAAAGTGAAGTTGAAGACCTCAACCCTGAGGAAGCTGTGTGTATCGAGGAAGCACAAGGTACATTGAAAAAAATTTGAATTCAAGAACAACTTATTTTTATTTGTGCCAACTTAACCTGCATATCGTCAGTTATCACAAAATCAATAATCAAAATCAAAAGGACTGCCACTACAAACTAGAATCAACATTTAAGAAAGGATTGAATGTGCAATATGTAGTTTAGTAGTTCTACAAAAAAATTCAGAAAGTGTTCTAAAAAACTACTGGCTTACATAAGTTAAAAAACCTCAATGGTGTACTTCAAGGCAAAGAAAATATTGACAGTGAGTTAGGCCTTGGAATATCGGACATAGTAAAGTAGACTCCCAGTCACTGTTGAAACAGGTTTTGCCCCTGACGATGCCCACCTTGTGGGCGAAATGCATTGGGTGTTGTAACCCTCTAATTGTTTGACTATAGGAGTATTTTACTTTTAATAATCTGAGCCAAAGTTATTGAGCTACCAACGATATAGTAAAGTTGGATTATGTTCCAATTGTGTCATAGAATGTTGAACATGTGTTCTCTGAGTACAAGAACATTTTAAGTGAAAATGGATGTAATATTGTGTAACCATGACTTGTAAATATGTGGATACTCTACAAACTAAGCATCTCAAATTATGTAATGTTTAAATAAATGTGTCAATTTGCATTATAATAGTCATTTCTTATTTCTAATATTATTTGTTTACACTTGAAGAAATGTAATTCTGAAAATAAGCGATTATTTCATTATTTTTGAAGAAATTTAGCAAATTTTAAGTGCATATTTTGCCCATTTTAGTGCATATTTATCCCATTTTTAGTGCATATTTATCCCATTTTTAGTGCATATTTATATGCATATTTGGCTATTTTTAAGTGCATAACTATCTGAAGCCTAATGATGATGATGACTGCAAAATCATAAATATGGTTAATAGTGCTGATGACTGAAGTTATCCAAGTGACCTTGTGGAACTGTTTCATGAAATCTTTTCCCAAATATACCCAAAAAAAGATTACTTCTTTTCAAGAGAAATCCTCACTTTTACTCATACAATTTTAATGGCATTTCATTGGAATGAGCGAACACAATAACTGACGTATGCATAAGGCTTAAATAAAACCTCAATTTTAATTCAGGTAACCCCTGCCGAATGTGGAGGAAATATTCTGACCAAAGACCGCACACGACTGTGCTCTGTGGGGTATTGACTTAATAGCAAAAATGGGGTTATGTTCCAGAGCCTTGGATGTTTGATCAAAAAAATTAAAAACAGTAACCATTGTGCTATGAAATATAAATTTTAATGTCACTTAGATAACGTAAAGAAAAAAACAAAAATTTCAATAAATTAGAAAATTGTTTGGCTTTTTACGTTTTTAATGATATGCCCTAGACAATTGAGGGTCAGGATTTGACGGCTGCATATTGTAGGTCTTACAGTTAGGAAGGCTAAACAGACAAATATACATGTAATATTTTGCACCCCCCCCCTCCCCCTGATCTATCCCCAGCACCCCACAGTTTGGAAACCACTGAATATTCCATAAAGTGATTTTTAAAAAGTGGATGGGATGTTTGCCTATAAATAAATCGGTATCTTAGTAAAATGATTTATATCATTGCAATATATTACTTATTACTACAATAGCATTGTAGTTAAAATGATGTGAAGCATTCTTTTTCATTTTTACCAACTTTTATATTTTATATATATATATACTAGTAGAAGGTGCTTACATACTGCAAGCATTTCATCTCACCTTGAAAAAGCATTCATTTCTCAGACAGATATTTCATCATTACAAATATTTTTTTATTTCTAAAGATTTCACCTAAGCAGCGATTTTCGTTTTCCCACATGTAATAATAATAGTTTAAAACAATCCCCAAATGTTGCAATTTTAAACATTTTACACTTTCTCCATTATGGGGTATTAATGCTACACATTTCAGCCAAATTTTAAAGTTGTAGCACTTCTAGAAGTAAAATAATATTTTTCTAATTGTTTAAAATTTAAACATTTTTAACGGTTGCCGCAATATATATATGGAGGGATTGAAATGTTTATTTGTGCAAATGCACTGTTCTGTAAATAATTTGAAAATTACAGCTTCCTAGCTCATCCCGTAGTACCTAAAAAAATATTAAACTTTAATGTTCAAATGGGGTTAAAACAACCCCTAACATTTACAATTTTTAAATTTTCGATTTTTATAGTTGGTTATGAGAAAAGTTCTATAATCTTGCAAAATTTCAGCTTCCTAAACTTATTAGATTGGTCTACACACTGGATTGCGTTTTCCCATGTTAACTTATGGGAGATATTCCGGAGTCTCTGGAGTCGAACCCAAGACACTGTAAGCAAAAGTGACAAAAATTCCAAATAGATATTGCGGCCATCTAGCAACACTCAAAATTTCATTTTTCTAGCTTACCGGCAAGTGCCCATAATTAATTTACAAAAATGGCGCAATGCTTTTCTTATTGGAAAAAACACAACTTTCGGAATTTCTGGAGTCGAACTCATGTCACTTAGGTAAGAAGTCTCATTTTATCTGTATGTGTATATATATATATATATATATATATATATATATATATATAACAGCTTACAGAAAAGGAAAGGTAAAATGGATATATGGATGTCAACAAGGTGTTGGGATGAGGAAACCCAGTGAACACTCACCAATCAGACGACTTCAGGTTGGCAAGGCCCCGGGGATGTCGAAGCGACACACGTAAAAGAACACTAATACACAGAAACATCACAAACGTAGAAGCTTTCGGAATTATTCCTTCATCAGCTACAGAGAGAGAACTTTCCTCATCCCAACACCTTGTTGACATCCATATATATATATATATATATATATATATATATATATATATATATATATATATATATATGGATGTCAACAAGGTGTTGGGATGAGGAAACCCAGTGAGCACTCACCAATCAGACGACTTCAGGTTGGCGAGGCCCCGGGGATGTCGAAGTGACACACGTAAAATAACACAAAAACACAGAAACATCACAAACGTAAAGCTTTCGGAGTTCTCTCTCTGTAGCTGAAGAAGGAGTAGTTCCGAAAGCTTTACGTTTGTGATGTTTCTGTGTTTTTGTGTTATTTTACGTGTGTCGCTTCGACATCCCCGGGGCCTCGCCAACCTGAAGTCATCTGATTGGTGAGTGCTCACTGGGTTTCCTCATCCCAACACCTTGTTGACATCCATATATTCATTTTACCTTTCCTTTTCCGTAAGTTGTTATATATATATATATATATATATATATATATATATATATATATATATATATATATATATATCTTAGATTTACTAATAGAATAGAATCTCTGTTTTGTATTTTCCTCTGTATCTCTCTATTTTCTATAGGAGTAACATTTATGGTAAGAAACGCAGCATAATTTTAATTCACATTTTAAAATTACTTAGAAACAGCGTAAAAATATGGTACTTGAACCAAAAAACGCTTTAAAGATTGAAAATCCTGAAATGTTTTGCCTTGTAAGCAAATTTCCACAACTCGGAATTTTCAGATTTTGAAAATTTATTTCTGGAGATTTTTACGTAAAGTCAGATTTGCATAAGTCGAGTCTTGCATAACCAGTGAAGGGTCTGTATTTATTTATGATACTCTATTTAATACCTAAGATGAATATGTAATTCTAAAATTTTGTTCTTATATCTCTCAAAATCTAGTGAGTTATACATAGGATATAAGAAAAAGTCGAAATTTTTTGGCAAAAAGTATGAGTGTGCATTAAACAGGAGAGCGCATTATACATGAGGATATACAGTAATTTAAAGTCAAGAAAATAAAGTATATGACGATTATTTTTAAATAATTATTTATTGTGATCATATTGGTGTACAAGCTTCAAAAACTAATTCCTTCTGATGGAAAAATTACATATTTCTAATAACATTTGCTAAGTGATTTTTTTCATCTAACCCAATTCTAAGCAAAAACCCATCCAAAGCGAGTCAAACCCTCCACATCTCAACAGTAACGTTAACAAGTTTAGACTTCCAATGTTAGCGTCACTGCAAAAGACTGTGGAATAGCGGCAAACCAATGTAAAAACATATTAAAAGTGAATGAGTGAAATAGAAATAAGCTAATAAATGTATAAACAACCACAAATTTGTCTTTAACTAGAGTGGAATGACTATCACTGAACAGAGAGTGAAGTATGAATGAATGTGAGAAAGATGTTGAGATGGTAATGAAAGACCGTAGCATTTAGGAACTTTATAAATTTTCAAAAATTAAAATTGTCCCGAGATGCCAACTGCGCTATATCGAAAATGCGCTAAAAGAACATTCGCTAAATGAGGCATACCTGTACTAAAATTAAATGTCGCAGAAATAGCCTATGTAATAATTAAGTGTTGATTGTTGTTTTAAGCCTAATTTTTATTTGGTATCCACGTTCTTCTGTCAATCATGCACAATTCCCCTTTCATTTGCCTGGTAAATTCTACAGAGAATAAAAGAGCTCGTCTTATGGCTGAAAATAATTCAGAAACAAGCACTTAAAAATTAAAAGATTAAAAAGGTACTTATATCAGATATCTCCAATAGTCACGACAGGTTTTCATAACCTTGTGGCTATTGAAGATACCTCAGAGAAGTACTTTTATAATCTTTTAATGTATAAATGCTTGTTGTTGAGTTGGCCTAGTCAATTGAGAATATAGTGTATATTTTAATAATTTTTAGTTTTAATTTTTAAAGTAATGGAAGATTGGTATGCTACATACTTTATATGTGTGGTATACAGAATGCAAAATTTAGCATTAAAGATTGCTATTGAGTATATATTTCTTCTTCACTTGCATAGTTATTAAATCATTTTCTTACTTTTGCTTCTAGTTTGAGGTTCATTCTACAATACTGGCTTTGAGCTTCCCTAATATCATTTGGGAACATGGAAATGAGGATAATAACCAGAGAAAGACTTTTGAAAATTTGGAAGTAAAATCAAATACTTTTAAACCTTCAGTGGTTACAGATATTTTTATTGAACCAACATCTAACATCTGCAAAAACCAAGAAAATAGGCATTTTGTTGCAGAATCACAAAAAAGCAAACTGAAGACTTGCACTGTTAATAACTATTGCCAGGTAGAACAAAATTACGCCAAATCTGATGAACTAGAAGAAGTCTCACAAGCGGTGCACATTAAATCAGGTTAGTTTCCATTCTTCTTATTTGTTTGCTGTAATTAAATTCTAAGCATAATTAGTTGCCACTTTGGGAAATGTACTTCCCCTGCTACATTTATTTCTAAAATGTTTGGTGTGTACAAATTGGTTTTAATTTATAAAATTGAAATTGAATGATTAAAAAAACTAGTTGAACCCAGCTATTCCACTTTTTGGGTAGATATTCCATATTTACCTGATTGTAAGCCGACCTCAAGTATAACTAATTTTTACCAGCCCCAAAAAATCAAAATCACAGATTGACTGTACTTATTCTATCGGATCAGTGACCCTTCTGCATGACATACATGGCTGAATATTGCTGTTAGACATACAGACATTTCTCGCATAATGACGTTGATTTATTCCATGGAAAAGCATGGTTTTTCGAAAATCAAAGCAGTAAGGCTGAATGCGAATGCAAATGATTTGCATAATGACTGACCCCAGCATCGCGACTGCAAGAGCAGAAAAGTCACAATATAGTGGCATTGTTGTTGTAGTCATTGAGTGACTGTCATTATGCGAGGGATGCCTGTAAATCAAATAACAGTCCAGGGATTCAATGATGAGTGATAAGTGTTGGACCAAGCTCAGACATTGGAAAATGAAAAAATTATTAAAAGTTAGAGGGCCGTATTCATAGTTCTGTTAGTCCAGGTCTAAGGACAGTATAATACCGTCCTTAGACCTGTACTAACAGAACTATGAATACGGCCCAGAGAAACAAAAATTTTTGCACTAGGTTTTTTATCTTTTTTTAAACATACAATGTCATATAACGGCTTGTTAATAATGATCATATAAATGATAAATATATAATGTTAATCAGATGCCATTAAAAAATTGAATAAAACTATTCTTTCCGCAATATTTTTTCTGGAGACATGAAAAAGTTGGTCTGTAGGAAACTTTTTCCATAATTGAGTTAAAGGGATGCATCAAGCAAACAAAATATGCAGAAATGTTGAAATTTATTTAATTTAATTTATATAGTGTGTCATGTTCCTGAATAAAATTGAGCATTGTGTTGCAATGCTTAAAATTTTTTTGTAGCACTGGAACTGTGAACCCCTTTGGTGAAGAAACTTCATCATTGCTATCACATTCATCATCAAATGTCTCTTTGTCTAACTCTATAAGTTCGTCATTAGTTAAAAGCATAGAATGCGACTCCAATATCATTTCCACATCATTATCATTGACATTTTTAAATCCAGCTTTCTTCACTAATTGTACTATTTCACTTTGTATTTCAGCAACATCAAACCCTTCAAAGCTATCTACCGCATCAGGATATACCCTTTTCTAGCTACTATTCATTAAGCGAGTAGACACTTCATCCCACGATTCACCAATTATCATTACAGAGTCCAAAATGTTAAACCTTTTTCAAAAGGCTTCAACTGTTATTTTGTTCTCAGCATTAGTTTCATGGATAAGTTTGCAGAATGTGCATCACAAATAATATGACTTCAGGGTGGCAAAAACACCTTTGTCCATTGGTTGCATGATGGCTGTTATCCTCGGTGGCATAAACACGACCTTTATGTTTGGGCACAACTGTTCATAATCAAGATTGTGTGTACTGGAATTGTCTAAAAGTAAAAGAACCTTGAATTCAAGATTTTTCTCCTTGCAATACTTTCTCAATGTTGGAACTAAGTAGTCCATGAACCATTCATGGAAAATCTGCTTGTTAATCCAAGCCTTGCAGTGAGATTTCTATGTCACAGTAAGCTGAGATTTAACAACATTTTTAAGCACCCTTGGATTCTAACTTCTTTACACCGTCAATGCCTTCAGTTTCTTGTCACCATTTGCATTGCCTCCAATAAGAAGAATGAGCAGAAGTTTTGAGGCCTTAAATCCTGGGGCACTCTTTTCATTCAGAGATATATATGTCCTAGATGGCATACGCTTCCAATAAAGCCCCGTTTCATTGGCATTAAAAATTTGTCGAGGATCATACCCACCTTCATCAATAATTTTTTTCAATTCTTTGGGTAATTTGTCAGCAGCCTCAATATCAGTACTGCCCATCTCTCCCTGAACTTTTTACATTTTTGAATCCATATCTGGCCTTAAATCTATGAAACCATCCACGGGCAGCTTTGAATGGTTTCTCATTCTGCACATCTTCCTCCTCCATCTCCTTCATCAAATCCTCATGGAGACTATGGGCCTTCGCCTGAATTAAAGCCAAACTGATAGGGGTGTTTTTCTTATGCAGATCCTCAATCCACTGTGCCAACATATGCTCCATTTTTTCCATGGTGACACTTCTCTGCCGTGTTATTTTCAACTTGGAGTGCTTTAAAAAAGATGAGATTTTCTTTCAATTTCATCTGAATTTTTTATTATGGTGGTTACAGTTGATAGAAGATGTCCCAAAGAATGAGCAATATTCACCATTTTTATCACGTCTTATCACTTATAATTTTACGTTGAGAATAATACTCCTGGCTGTTTTTTACATTGAGCACTAGTACTATCACAGCCAATACGCTTGGAATTCATTTTTGCAGGGGTACATAAATATTTTAGAAAACAGGACGGCCCTGGTAGAGTGATGGCAAGTGCGTCTGTCTCCTAATGCCAGGGTCGCGGGTTCGAATCCCACCTTGGTCATAGATGTTTGTGATTGTATATGTTAGAGTTATTAATAATTATATTAAAATACATGTAATTGGGGTTAACCTGTATGTATTAAATAAATTATTATTATTATTATGAACACCGCTTACTTTGAACACAAGCTACGCTGCACGTGAACTGAGGAAGACTGAGAAACTCAGATGCAATTATGCATAGGGAAGAAGAAAATAACAAAGACCTGAAGTATTTGGGCATAGTCACATGGTTGTCTGTTGCCTCCCTTTGAATCCCTTGAGAGGATCCCTCAACAAATGCTTATTTTTTGAGAGAGGCACACTCGAGTTTATCTAGTCTTCTTTCCCCTGATCCTTCGATTTGGGAGAGGTGGAGGATACGAAGAGTGTCTCATCCTTCATCTCATCCTAATATCTCAATTCCATAACAACTAGGAAGTATGTAAATGGCCTCGATAGTATGAATGCTACTACTGGCATGAAGTTCAACAGCTTGCCCATTCCGTTTGTCAGCACAAGGTGTGCCATATGGTAGACAAAGGATGCGGCGTGGCTGCAAGTAATTTTTGCGTAAACATCTTAAGTGCAGGGAATTTTTTTTATGTTTTTATCCCCAAAACTTTAGCTACGTAAGTGTGAGGAAACGTATAATGGGGCAATGTATAACTGTGTACTGCCAATTTGCTGCACAGCAGTTCATCGCAGACAATTCATCGCAAGACAAATTCGTCGCATGGCAAATTTGTTGCATGGCAAATTCGTTGCATGGCAAATTCATTGCATGGCAAATTCGTTGCATGACAAATTCATCGCAAGACAAATTCTTTGCATGGCAATTTCGTCGCTAGACAAGTTCGTTGAGGACATAGGAAATGGGATATCCTTTTCTTCATTAATCCAGCGATACACCATATTTAGTGTATGGGAAGGGTTGATGATGCCTCATAATTTCTGAATAAATTATAGAACTATGTAGATTATTCAAAACAATTATCCTAATAAAAATTTTGGAAAATTTAATTGATGAAATATTCTTATCTTATTTGATCAGGATAATAATAAATGGCTTATTCCTCTTGTCACTTTGTGTATGATGCATTTTATACGTGTTTTAACAAATTTCCCGTCTGTGCAGAAGATTGAGATTTGGTAGGAATCCAACGCATGCTCGCACTTTCATATAATAATCAATTTCATGAAAACTATTGAAGTTATTGGTATGCAACCTTCTTCATATATAAACTATTCTAAACATTTCATTCGCTGCAACTACCCCTCTAAACCAATTAGGGATTAAGTTTCTCACAGGTCAACTTTTTTGTCTGGACTGAAAATTTTAGATAAATGTTACGAGTTTTATTTTTTTAAAGGCAGTTCATAATTTTTATTTATTCTTGCATTACTTTGTCATTATTTGGAATCATTATAGAAGTCGCATAAAAAACATTGCCTCTTTTTATTCAATAGAAGCCGAAATATGACATTGTATGTATAAGGAAGGAATATATACCTATGCAGAATACAAAAATTAGACATTTAAATCACCTGCATGTCACCTGGAATGGAGGCGAAACAGTCGTCACTAGAAGAAACAACACACGGTAGAATCCTGAAAGTCTTGGAAGGAGTACGAAATAGGGGTTATAGAAATTTTGATATTTTAATTTGTTTGACTTAAAAATTCTTAAAATTTAAACAGATAAATGTTTAGGTACTGATGAAATGCTTGCAGAATGCAGGCACCTTCTACTAGTATCCTATATCCTCCATAAGAAGCAGCTATTTATAATAGATATGATATAAAACCTAAGGTACTTCTAGATATGCCACAGACCTAAAATTTGACAGGATGATAAGTTATTAGGTAAGTACAACTAACTAGAAAAATCAAAAATTCTAAATTTTTTAATTTTTAATAGGGTATTCTTGACCCCAATGTTCCATTTCAATACTCGAAAAACATGCAAGTCTTTGCAGAGTTTCATAAATTTGCATTTTAAAATTAGTTATAATTCAGATAGAAACTCAGGATGAAAACAATTCAATAGCTAAAAGAATGAGGTTTCTTATTTTTGAAGACTAAATTCATATCAAGGCACCGCTCTGCCCACCCGCATATATGTGTCGATAGCAGCGAAAGGGTTAAAATTACGGCGTAAACTTATAAGGATATCAAAATCAAAAAACAGGAAATATTAGAGAATTGTGAAAAAAGTAAATGTCGTGTTGGAGCTGAAATTATAAAGTTATTTAGAGCTTAGTGCACATATCCAAATAAACATTTGAAAATCTCGATGAATATGTTGCGGCCATTAAAATATTTTAAAATTTAAACAGATAAATATTGATGGAATAATGTGATCCAAAGATCCTATGCAGACAGGCATAAGCTGTCAAGTTCCATCCCAACCAAGAAAACATCCACATGCAGAAACGAGAAAATTGATCTGCTACGATAGTTCAGTGGTAGAATATCTACCCAGCAAGTGGAAGACCCGGGTTTGATTCCCAGTCATAGCAGACTTTTTTCTCGTTTCAAAATTATTCCCAACTTTACAGCTTATGCCTGTCTGCATAGGATCTTTGGATCGCATTATTCCATCAATATCTTGCTTGGCAATCTCACCATTTGAGAGGGAGGACTTTTCTTCGATGTATCTCTTTGAGGACATCCGTTGGGGCAGTTTGATACTAGCTTGGCTAGTTCCGTCCCAACCAAGAAAACATCTACATTCAGAAACGAGAAAATTGATCTGCTATGATAGTTCAGTGGTAGAATATCTGCCTGGCAAGTGGAAGACCCGGGTTCGATTCCCGGTCATAGGAGATTTTTTTCTCATTTAAAAAAAAAGATAAATATTATTTCACTTCTAGATAAGCTACAACTTTAAAATTTAGCAGAAATGTGTGCTTTACTACCCTACTGTGGAAAAAGTTTAATATTCTTAAATTTGAAAATTTTAGGGATTCTTTTACTCTATTATTTTTACATAAGGAAAGAATGAAAATCGGTAGAGGTGAAATCATTAGAATTTAAAAAATATGTCCAATGATGAAATATCTCTCTGAAAAATGAATGTTTTTCAAAGTGAGATGAAATGCTTGCAGAATGCAAGCACCCTTAACTAGTAAAAGTGAACACTTACCAATAAGAAATCCTCTGGGTTGTTGGAAAATACTTTTAAACTCATAGATTGGAGCTTTTGGGGTGATCCCTTAGCATGAGAGAGGAATTGTCGTTGTGTAGTAGATGTGTAAATGCCTTATGAAATCTTATATTTATGTGTTTAAAGGAAATGACATGGAAGATTGGACAAGAAACACTCCGGCCATAAAGGGAGTCATAACAAAAGGTTGCAGCAAATCTACATTTAAGCTCAAGGAGGATACATCGAAGGTGAAGCTCCCTTGCCTACCAGAGGCTGTTCTGCATGCATTGCTGCACTATGCCTATTCAGAGAGTCTTCCACCATCCTTGGCCCCTGAGACTGCGCGTCTATGCATTAAGCTACTTTCTCCTCCTAGTCCAGTTGCATCTCATACAGCTTCTTTCCGAAATTTATGCTCAGCATACCTAAGGAACACCGCCTTGAGACAAGGTAAGATAACAGCACATCACAGATGCATAAGCCTTTATAATTAAGAATTTGTAAGGTCTTCGAATTTTTCATGCAGTTCCTTAAATCATCTGTTATCATTTAACCTATTTAGAATTTTCAGAAATATTACAGGTATGGAGAAAGTCATATGGTTGCCAGTTTTTTCTTAACTCTCATACTCCACCTGGTACAGAATTGCATGAAATGCAGCTGGGATCTTTTTTGGTCCCGGGAGCATTTTATCATTAATTGCCACAAACTTTCATATTAAGGATAATCTACTCAGTTAAATTAATATTTAATTAATACTTACAGCATTTAAAAATTATTTTAGAACCACAGTGGTCACAGGAGCCCATTGGCATAATCTTACATTGAGGAATACCTTATCTGCCCAAATACAAGCCAATGTTTTTGTCAAAATCTATCATGAAAAAATCACCCCTCAGATTAAATGTGAGTCTGAGAAAAAATTTGAGGTTAGGGTTAGGTCTCATAGTCACCCATAGATGGCAGCATGTCTCTCATTTCTGTTACATTCAAATGATACTACTATATTTTTCGTAAAGTAAATATTTGGCCTATGATGAATATTAACAAAGAAATAATAAAGCTTGAATATTGAATTTAGCAGTACCCATGCTTTGTTGCCGTTGTTACCTGTTCTTTTGTTTCTAAATGCTATTGGATATTTTCTTTCATTTCTCAGGGCTATGCATATGTATCGTTAGAATAGTTAGCAATTTGTATTATTTTTTATTATGTATTAAAAGAAGTTCCTATTAGTTTTACTTGGCTATTGTAGTTATTGCTATAGACATCATAATGTTCGTATGCATGTTAAAACCTCATTCATGGAATCTATTAAAATTATGTACATTGACTACGCAGATGATTATGCAAAATGCGATGATGGCATTTGATGCTCAACTGTTTGAATTACGGTAAAACTTAACATGAACATGTGTAATTATAAAAATACAATTTCTTAAGGCAATGTAAATGCTAATTTCATTGGAAATAGACTTGGATTAAAAATTATTTTGGTGAGGTCGCTATTGCTTTATTTTACCTTTTGTGAAAATGAAGATGAATGAAATTATCATCAACAATGCGAAATTATTAATTGGAGTCAACAAGTAAACCATTTCCCATTATATTTTTTGATCTCTAATAATGTATTCTAGGCTGTGCATGCATGCCCAGCACACTTAAGCGTAAAATCTACGAAATTTACTTTTTTGTCAAAAAAAGGTGGAATTTTTTGGTGGTCAGCTTAAATCTGGGGTTGGCTTCTATTTGGGCAGATATGATAGTTTTTGAAATATTTGTTTCCATTTATACTGCTGAGTATAGAAATGTAAAAAAATCAAACATTTTATTTTCATGTATGTCATAACAGTTCATAACATTTATTGAAAGTTTAATTAAATTTAAACATTTATTCTAGTTTTTTGAAAAAATATATTCAAATATAAAAATGCTTATCACACTTTCATTTAACATAGACTTCATGGCTTTACAGCTTTCAGAAAAATTTCTAACCTTTCACCCGTAATCATTTGGTTTCAATTTTTATGCTCTCTCATCTATCTATCTACTGTTTCAACAGTATCTTCTTATAATCATTCACATCATTTCACATTTTTTATCTAAGTACCTATCTAAGAAAATATATTATTTTTACTATATTCATAGTCCAAGAATTGTATTCATTTGTCAAACACTAATACACAATATCAGTCTTTCAAGAATAATTCATCATTTCAATCATCACATTGAATACACAAAACTTTTTATTGGCATGTTCCTCGCAGAGGTATGCACAACATTCTCCACGATTCTGGTTGACATTCCGATCTCTTCCCTGTGGACATAATGCACACCTTCCCCACTTCTTGAATGTGACCTCTGGATTTCTTGAAACCGGAGTAAATAACAGATAACGGATTTTGTCCTACCTTGTGGTTTCTGCAGTCTTCTTTCAACTTCTGGCACTACTAGCTATTTTGAAAGCTCAATGATAAACTGTCTTCTAGCTCAGTTTCTTTGAACTACATTGCGAACTTCTGAGTGGAGGACAAACATTTATTACAGCTAATCAATAATGTCAAAGAATATTGCCAGTGGCCACCTTCTTGTCACCAGTATTGACCTGCCATCTGATTGACAGTGTCAACTCCAGATTTGGTTTTATTATAAAATAAAATAATTTCTGGTTTCCTGTGTTCATCCTCACATAAGATTTATGCTGGGTCGAAAGAAGTGGAATTGCTTTTCTTGGCTTGGGAACATACAAAACCATCGCAGTGCTGTTTGTGTCTGCATAAATGCTTGAATACACCTCTTTTTGTTTTGAGGGTAACATTTCTTTTGGAATTTCTAATTGATTGGATCGGAGAGTCCCAACAAGGCTTAAATTTCTTTGCAGTAGCTCCTGGCTCAATTGATAGCTGGTAAAAAAGTTGTCCGTGGTGATGTTTCTTCCATTTCCTTGCAAATGACCTACCATATCCAGCACCAAACGTTTACCTTGATTTATTTCCCTTATGTTTCCAGTTTTACTTGTGTATATCTGAACATTTACTAGATACTGAGTAGTTCACAGCTGCCCATATTTTTTTGGCGTACTTGCCATGTATTGATGGAATATACACTTTGAATGCACATCTTCCTCTGAAAGTACATAAATGTTCGTCAACAGTGATGTTTGGCCCTGGTTTGTATGATGAGTAGCATACATCTGTAAACATCTCAAAAACAGCCCTTATAGCTTCCACCTTATTCTGAGATGCTTCTTTTCTCGCAACTTGAGTCATCTTATTGTCGAATCTCAGGCATCAAAGTATATCTTGAAACCTATGACTGCACATTGTTTGTGTGAATACAAATAAGCTGCAGCATATCATTTGTCAAAAATCTTCTCAAGCAATCAATTTTCAAATTCAATCTATTTTTTGCTCTTTTGGGTATACCAGTAGCTTCTCGAAGTATATTTTCTGGGGGACACTTACGAAGTGAAGAAGGTTGTGAGTCAAATTTTAGATGACAACTTTGGCTGCTAATATGCACTGAATTGCTTTCAATCCTGCTAATATTTTCAGGTGACCCTTCAGCTTCCACTTACTCATCTGGAACATCCTCCTCAAAATATGTGTGATCACTTTTGGCATCACTCCTTTCAAATGACATTCCTTCATCACTGTCACTATTTTCAAAAAGATCATCCATAGCCTGTGATTCACTGTATCCATGACCAAAGCAGATATTTTTCATTCTCAAAGCCTTGCAGTAAAGTCAGAAATGTACTAGTGCACCGCTGACCAACACAAAATGTCATAGAATGCAAAAATTGCCCTTTTGGGATGCCCTTATATAAAAAGCAGAATTAATGAGTTATACTAAGTCCATTCTTATCTTCCTTAATCATCACTAATTCTCTAAAATCCTCATTGTGAAGCATTCCAGATGCCTTCCCCATCCTCAATGCCTTCAGTTGGAGCCATTGTGATTTTCCCATTACCGCTAATGCCATACACACCATTCAACCACCCTCTGGGGTGCTCCAATTTTCAGTTGATACAATTATTTTATCTTGTTTCTTTTATAAAATGTATTTTTTAAATTATTACTGTATTAATTAAAATCCAGATTGTAAGTGTGCAATGAAAATTTTCAGTGGTTACAATTGTTTTATCTCATGTTTCATTCATCATAAAAATATAGATTAAATGTGTAACTCTACTTCATACTCAAATATAAAACGACTCTCAATTTTAGCAAGCTGTAATTTGGTGTAGTGGTTAGGACGCTGGCTGCTACTCGCCCGATTCTTGAAAAAGTCATCGGGTACAAATCCTGCGCTAGTAGGATTTTTCTCAAGGTCACCCAGCCCCCTATTTGCGTGGTTTGAGGAGACCGCGCAAATTCAGCTGTTCCGTCCTTCGGAAGGGACGTTAAGCCGTTGGCCCCCCTGGTGTTCTTCGTAAGAGCAGGCAAATGCCGGCACCGGGTTTCCCTCCTCCCTTCTGTGTGTGAGTCCGGTGTGGAAGGCAACGGGAAACCACCACACCGTGCATGTATATTCCCTAGTCAAAACCAATTAATTAATTAATTGGTAGGACCTGTCGCAAGACAGAACACGAATGAATGAATGAATTTGACAAAAACCTTATCTTGGATTCAGATAAATACGGTAGTTGTTTTTGAGAAATATAGCTAATGCAGATTGTTTATGACTCCATGCTTTGTATTCAAGTGCATTTTAATCAAAATCATTAAAGCACTTTTGTAAAAAATCAACAGTATGTGAAAATTACCGTGTTAATATATTATTATTATTAATTATATGATTATTATTATCTTAATATAATATTATGATTTATAATTATAGAATAATTCCATTTAGTTATGCTGATGACTATCAGTTTGTTAATATATTGTTTTTGATGCACAATTTCTTTTGAATATGAAATTTTTTTATCTTTTGATGAGAAAATCATTCATCATCAGGGGAAACCCCAATGTTGCTGATTTAGGAAAATTACGTATGTAAATTGAATGGATTATATGGAAAACGAGAAATATTTTTTGAATTTACACCCATGGCTACTGATAGTAAGGTTTAACTGAAAAAAGTATGAATATATAAATATGTAATTATAATGCTTTTTAAAATGTGATTATATGTTTATATTAAATTCACTCAGGTTAAGTCTGCCATGCTTTCTTGAGTGAGATCTGTTTATTGGATCAAGATTTTGGAACTAGCAACAAAGTCATGTGGAATAACATTTTAAACCAAAGTGCTTTGGCAGAACTAGAAAGGCTATGAGCACATTTGTAGAGGGAATCAGGGTTTAAGATTGAAGCCATATCACCATCTATGTAATATGGAATAAGTTGAACTGAGTCTCCACTACTCTGTCTTACGCCATCAGTCATAAATGTCATTTGGGTCACTCTCCTTTAGTTTTTCATGACGTTCTGTTTAGGAAGGATCGTTCTGTATTTCTACTCGGAGCTATTACTTGGCATTCATCATCGCTTGTTACTTTACAATGTAGTGATTTTTCATATATTCATAAATCTATTTTGTTGTATCTTATAACAACAGTGCATTCATTTTGTTATTGACTGATTACCAGTTCAAGAGCCAGGAAAGCAAAATGTAGAGTAAAATATACTTTTTGATTCATTCTTAAAAATTCAGTTGTTTGAGGTTGGCAGCAACATATTCACCAAAGTTAAAAGAAAAGAAAACCATTCTGTGCATAAAAGTAAGTCATTTTTACATATGTAGATGATCTTAGTTAAATTTAATAAGTGGAATCGGCTTCCATAACCATTTAATTATATAATCAAGGAATTAAGAACCGTATTGGATTAACAAGAAGGAATTCGGTGTATCATTTTCATAATTATCATAGGTATTCTGTCCTCAGACATGTCCATGTTCATTTGTTAAACTGTGTTCAGCACATTGCCTTATCCTCTGCCATACTCTCCATACCTTGATAACTGACTTTTAAATCCTCTATCAGCTAAAATTTCTTTTTTCTCTTTTTCCATATAGTTTTCCTTCAATCACATCTTCACTCCTTAAAAAATGACCAATGCATTTAGTCTTTCTCTTCAATATCATTCTCATCTCTCCTATTCTACTACTACTTTTTTAAAATTTGTGGAAACAATAGATCTCGGCTGGGCAACCGTAAGAAAAATAGATCTTGATTGGGTAACCATAAGAAAAGTAGATCTTATTCCCAAATATAGTGGGCATCCCTGGTATAGGGGATACTCCTCTTTGCTTATTGTGGCAACTTTCATAACATCATTATCCATGTATAGTATGGAGTGACTGTGTAAATATACATATTTGTGTTTAAGTGCATGTACATTCTGAAAATATTTTCTTCTCTTTCTTAATTAAGATATAGTCTCTTTGACTTCTGAGATTCATGGATGTTTATCCAAGATGGAAGAGCATTTGGGTATGGGGGATTACCAAGGGATGGCGAGTTCTGAGGAAGAGGAAGAAGAGGATGACGTTACAAGGAGGGAGAGAAGAGCTTCAGGCATGCATAGAGACAAAGGCCTTCTTCATCCCACTCCAGGCAGATTGTGTACTGCTTTGAAGCAGGCAGCTAGAGAGGCTGCTGTAGGTATGATAATTTGAATCTATTTTTAGATCCAATGGAAAAAAAGATACTCCAAATATTATCTTGTTGCTGCAAACACTTTCCAGAGGAAGGATCTGGTGCTTTCCCAGTGGATTGCTTGTAGAAACTTTTCTCGGGTACACAACCGGGTCAAAGTTTGATCTAGAATCAATGTTTCGACGGCTGACTCTGCCATCTTCATCAGGATGTCTAAGAACGTGTTTTGTCCGCTATATATACTAAATCTTAGACTATAACGGTCTGATACGCCCGCCCACCAATCAGGTTCCGTCTTTCTCCCACCAATCAGGTTCCGTCTTTCTCCCACCAATCAGGTTCCGTCTTTCCGCCCACCAATCGCATTGCGTCTTCCTTCCCCGGTTTTTTTTGGAGGATCGGTTCCCAGGTTCTGCTAAGCGAGTAGCCCGAGTCCCTGTTCATTTTATTGTCCCCAAGTCGGATCTCAATGGATTCTTTGACCAACCGGTCCCAGAAACCTTTGGTATGCTGCAATCTTTTTGTTTTTTCCCAAAAGATCTTGTGATCGTGGCTGAGGCTGTGCTCTGCCACCGCAGATTTCTCGGGCTGTCCCAACCTTATGCACCTCATGTGCTCTTTTAACCGGGTTTCGATGGTGCGGCCAGTTTCCCCGATGTATGAGGCGCCGCACTCGCATGGTATACTGTAGACCCCCGGAGCCTTTAAACCGAGATCGTCCTTAGCTCGGGCTAGTTGGTCTCTAAGTTTCCCTGGTGTTTGTGCACTGTCTTAATACCATGCTTTCCCAGTATCCTTGAGATCTTGCCGGATATGGTAGAGATAAACCATCTGAGGACAACACTACGGCAGAATGGTTATCACGAACGGGACATCTCGATGGCCCTGAAAAGGGCCGACGCCCGAATGAAAAAAGGAAAATCCGTGAAGGAAGAGGAAAAACCTGTCGCCACTGCCTGTCTACCCTACGTCTCTACCATATCCGGCAAGATCTCAAGGATACTGGGAAAGCATGGTATTAAGACAGTGCACAAACACCAGGGAAACTTAGAGACCAACTAGCCCGAGCTAAGGACGATCTCGGTTTAAAGGCTCCGGGGGTCTACAGTATACCATGCGAGTGCGGCGCCTCATACATCGGGGAAACTGGCCGCACCATCGAAACCCGGTTAAAAGAGCACATGAGGTGCATAAGGTTGGGACAGCCCGAGAAATCCGCGGTGGCAGAGCACAGCCTCAGCCACGATCACAAGATCTTTTGGGAAAAAACAAAAAGATTGCAGCATACCAAAGGTTTCTGGGACCGGTTGGTCAAAGAATCCATTGAGATCCGACTTGGGGACAATAAAATGAACAGGGGCTCGGGCTACTTGCTCAGCAGAACCTGGGAACCGATCCTCCAAAAAAAATCGGGGAAGGAAGACGCAATGCGATTGGTGGGCGGAAAGACGGAACCTGATTGGTGGGAGAAAGACGGAACCTGATTGGTGGGCAGGCGTATCAGACCGTTACGGCCTAAGATTTAGTATATATAGCGGACAAAACACGTTCTTAGACATCCTGATGAAGATGGCAGAGTCAGCCGTCGAAACGTTGATCCTAGATCAAACTTTGACCCGGTTGTGTACCCGAGAAAAGTTTCTACAAACTTTCCAGAGGAGTTACTGTAATTCATGAGGGATGTTCAAATAACAAAGATCCAAAGTAGAGCCAACTAATGGAGATGATAGATAATTATATAAATATAGGAAAACCTCATTAATTTGAAGCTCAAGGGACCAAAAATTCATCACTGCAGTTTAACGAGTATGAATTATCCAATACACTACCTTTTCGAACTTCGTGAATAATTGGTTTCGGAAAACTGAAGTGAAATGCAAATTCGCAAAGTGCAAGTCCTATTTTCCCATATACACTATGTTATTACGAGCGAGTCATTCTCAGCTAAAGACTACTACCCCTACGGGTACCTAAAAAATTCACTCTTTTATCATAAATAATGCAGTTTAACAGAAAATAAAAGAAAACATAACCGCAAATGAAAAACCTAGCATTATAAAATTTAAAAAATACTTTTAATTACCTTCAAAATGCGTAATAGCAAATGAAAACCCAGTATAACAAAGTGATTACACTTCTTTCTGCACTTGTACAGTTTACCTCCACAAAATTTCGCATGTGATTTACAAACTTCTTTCGTTCATTCTAAGGAAATGGTTTAATTTAAATTGAACTACTGAAATAGAATGTTGAGTACATCATGCACAAATGTTTTCCTGGATTTTGCAACAAACATTTCCAAGCCACAAAAAAACACTAACATTAAAAAGTGGTTACATTTCTTTTACTAATTACGTTAGAAATGCATAACAGGAAATCAAAACCTAGTGTAATCAAGTTATAACATTTCTTTTAGTAATTGTGTTCAAAATACATGGCAAAAAATCTTATGTTACAAGATGATAGCAATTCTTAGATTTACATTAAAAATTCGTAATAAACAATGAAAACCTAACAAAACAACATTTCCTTAAATTACATTCAAAATACAAAGATAATTGCATTAAATCATTAAATATTTTGGTCAAAAACCGGCAACCTCATACCTGAAGAACGAATATTTTCAATGTCATACTCGTAAGAGTTGTGAAAAACTAAACGCGCAGGCCGTTTGTCCATTAGCCAATAATTTCTAATTTGGCTGCTTAATGCCAGCAACTTCAACTGTTATAAAAAATAGCACTGTTGGCGGTTAGTTTTAAACTGAACCACAAAAGAATAAGTCAATGGTTATCATGTTTGTTTATTTTGAAAACTTTTAATAACAAGCATTATAAATATAATATAATAATAATGTCCATTTCTAGGGTGCTAAGGTTTAAAATGAACTTATAAACAAAAGAGTAGAGGGAGCTCATGCTTGTTGGCATCGTAAACGCATGAAGCGAAATCAAAGTAATATGCGCGAAACACAAGTAATGTTCAAAAAATTTTGTCGCAAAGTCCAATTTCGCGAACCACAAGCACGTGAAGTTCAAAAAGGTGGTGTACATATTTAAATTTGGCATTGAAACTTGAAGTTTCAAGCCCTTGTTTACAAGCGTGAATACGAATGTTGTTTGTCATCGCCAATCAGGTGTTAGATGGTTGTGTAAGTTAAATCACAAAACTCAATGCTGGATGTCAAAAACATATATTTAATGAACAAATAGATACATATATGAATTAACCTTTAAATGCCTGGTGTGCCCATATGGGCATCCAAAATGGTTCCTGTTCGGTGCCCATATTGGCACTCTTAGTTGTATGTCATACATTCAAAGGAGGTTCTCCTGTTTGTCCTCTTCTCCCTCACTCCATGAAGCTGCTGTGAAAGCAGCTGCTTCTGTATCCATCAGAAGAAGAATATATGTTGAACTCATACATTGTCCAGAAGTTGCTACCATGCTATCAAAATTAGCAATATCTTCGAAATGTGTTAGACCGGTAATTTCTGACAGCCCATCCCAGTTACCAAAATCTGCTGTAATGTTTACGAGTTTGTCTCCAATTTTCTTGTTTAAAAACCCAGCTTTTGCAAAGCAATTTGCAATAACAAGAGACTATAGCAGAGGTGGCCAAACTTACTTACTCTTGTAGCCGCATACGATAATCTTCAGGAGTTCGAGAGCCGCATGAAAAAGATTCTGTGCTCATATATTTACAAATAGTAAAACATAACCTGCACCCGAAGCAGTTCAGATATAATGCATGTCTTATAGGTATCCCCAAAACGTCTCAAGTCACACAATCTCATTTTGTTCTGTATTGAAAATGCTGACAAGCCTTAGAATATGGCTCTTTCAAATATCCATTCAAAGTTAAAGGAGCCGCATGCAGCTCGCGAGCCACAGTTTGGCCACCCCTGGACTATAGCATTCCACACAAAAACTATTTTTCTCATGGCATCAAATAAATCATTTCTTGATCTCCATCAATGGGATGTTCTGCTATAATATTTCTCCAACCATTATCTGTTTGACATTTTAAGCAGTTAATAATTCCCATGTCTAGGGACTGCATATAACTTGTATGTAAGTTTTCTATTTCCAGCTGATAACACAACATCACATCTAGGCCTGCTTGATTGTGTGCTGTGCACTGTTCCATTAACAGAATAATTTTTCTGTTTTGGGAAGCCATTTGTCTCTCTAGCTGCATAAGCCAGGAAGACTCTTATCGTCATCCAAGCATTTTTGTTGGTCCTGTAGTTTGAGGAAAGATGTGCTATTTCTTCAAAACATCGAGGCTTTTAGGACTTGCCAACACTGAGTGGTTTAAATTTTTCCCTTTCATCTGAATTACAAGCTAACAAGATGACTAATCTTTCTTTGGATTTTTCCCACTGTGCCAAGTCTCACCTTTGAACATGAGCATCTGATCTGATTGCAAATCATAAAACAACAGTTTCATCGCAGCTGAAGATGCCCTTCTGCTCATAATTATCAAGAATTGGTTTGATACTTTCTCACCAATTATCAGCATCTATGGTGTTAACTGATGATACTTTGCCACTCATGCACAACTCCAATAGATTAACATGGTGGAAATTTGATGAAATGATATGTTATTCATTTGTGCATAAAGCTTAAACTGAAAGTTGAAATTTGAGAAGGAGAAAATGTCCTGTACTTGACTGGGAATCGAACCCAGATCTCCCATTTGCCAGGTAGGTGCTTTAACCAACTAAGCTATCAAGCCAGCATGATTCTCTATTCTCAAATTGAGGTATTTATGGTGAGGAAGGGCAACTTACTACTCTTACTTGCTGGGTAGGTGCTTTAACCAACTAAGCTATCAAGCCAGCATGATTCTCTATTCTCAAATTGAGGTATTTATGGTGAGGAAGGGCTACTTACTACTCTTACTTGCCGGGTAGGTGCTTTAACCAACTAAGCTATCAAGCCAGCATGAAGAACGGAGAATCATGCTATCTTAATAGCTTATTGTTAGCTTGTTGAAGCACCTATCTGGCAAGTAGGAGACCTGGGTTTGATTCCCTGTCAAGTACAAGATTTTTTCTTCTTCTCACTATATTATGCCACTTTTGGAAATACTGAAGCCATCCATTTGAGTACTTAAATTCATGTCCCATCTTTGCACCAATTCATCCACCCTTTCTTTTATATCACTTTCAAACTTTGTTAGCATCTATTTTTATGAAATTTTAGAGTAATTTCTGGAGCTCAAACAAATTTTGCATTCAGTAAAATACACAAAACTAACTCAAATTTAAAACTAAGTAGAGGATATAATTAAAACAAGTCAAACATTACCATTAATTATATTGTTATTAAAAAAAGCTTCACAAAAAATATTAAGAAATTATAAAATTGAATAAGAACTTCTTATTTACAATTAAAAATTAAAACCATGCAAAGAAAAACATTAAAACAATTTATAAATAGCGTTGTCATAAAATGAATAAATACAATAAATAAAATTTATTTCTAACAGAGGTTACTTATTACTTATATAATTACTTAAAAATTTATAAGAATAGAACTTTCTTTTATACCGCTTTTGAACTTTGTTTTGAAAGAAGCTTAAGTTAAGCTTTCCATGGGGTCCAATATTAAAAATTAACCGTATTTTGAAATAAACATACTAAAAACTTTACAAAACCCCATTCTGTAGGTGGGGGTATAGTAACAACTTTGAATTATTAGATATGTCAAATTATCAGACGTTGAATTAACGAAGTTTTCCTTTATTTCTATACATACTCCGTTAAAAACTTTGTTCCTGTGCTATTTATTTAAAACCCATTCTCTAGTAAGCTTTGCTTTGGCACTTCTGCTTATAGATAACTTTTTTCTTGCACATATCAGCTGAGGATAAATGCCAAATCAAGATCAAGGTAACTTTTCAGTAGACCAAATGACTGCAAGAATTTTAAGGCAAAGCTTTAGATAAAGTAGGTCTAAATACCCACACCATAACCATGAAGAAAGTGAACTATTTATGTGGAACAGTTGAATTTCATGTGTTAAGCCTATGGTATGCGTGCCTAAACTGGCATGCAGGCTGCTTTTGAGTGGCACTTGAGCTGCTTCTGAACCATACACTATTATACAAAAGAAATTCATTAATAATTTATTTTTAATACAAGAAATCCACAATATACTTCGTGTATACGTTCCACAGAAATATAGGAGATATGTTCCAAGTCCAAATTTTTAAACATAATTTGCTAAGTTACTCTTAAAACTTTAAATTTTCAAATATTTTCTTAAAGCATGCAAAACAATTGTTTACATGTCAATACATCAATTATATGTAATGTAAAACGTGATCCTTGCCATAACTATTCCTTCACTCCATATTGGTGGTAACGGCACAATTCGTTTAAACGTGCTCCGACCTCATTACTCTATGGAGGTGGGGTCACATCGCACTGATTCAGAACATTTAGAAGGGCCTCATCAGAGGTCACCCAAGGATCCATCATCATCACCTCATTGGCCGCTCCACCGTTTATGCTGAATTAAAAATTTATTTTTCAAGTAAAACATTGGAAAAATTGGCATTCCTTCACCATTTTTCTGGGTGTTCAAACAAATTCCACTACTTTGGGTGTTCTCCACTATCCCAATCCAAATATGGCTCTTCAAAAAACTTTTTTCAAGCTCAGTAAAAAATTCACCGTTTCTTTGGGTGTTCTTGATCAAGAAAATCATCCATCCCCAGAGATCTCACTTGAGAAAACATTCCATTTGAAACAAATTAGCTATATTAAAAATGGGCATTAATGGCAATGAAATAAAATTAATTAGAGTTAAAAATCAATTACATAATTGTCGAGCATCAATATGGTGCTGATGGTGTACTTGGTACATGGAGCACCATCAAAGTGTTACTTTTCTAATATGATGATGAGAAAACCTATCCTGAATTTTGGCTACCCTATGATTTTTCATTGTTTAGATACTATTCTGAGATCATGTTGAGAAATGCTTATCCTGAAAATTTGGCCAGTCTCTCATTAATCGAAGCCGAGATACTGCCTGGACACCATTTTGGTGCTGATGATGCATGGTGGTTTACAGGATACACAACAACAACATTCTGAAAATTTGGTTGCTCTACAAGTGTTACTTCTTGATATTAGCTTACCATGGATGGTCAGACGGATGAAAAAAGTGAAAACAAGTATTTTTTAAATATCTATGTGGTAAAATAAATAGCCTTATATATATATAATATTTTATATCCAGAGTAACAGTAAACCAGTTCAGAAACTAGAAAATTATACTTTTGTTACAGTTTTAATATAGTTCTTGTGTCCACTGTTTAGATTTTTTTCTCACAATCTCCTTGAATGAAGGATACAAAGTAGGTACGTAGCTTTTGACTGATAGATACAAATGCATCACATTTACAAAGTAATCATTCCTTGCGTTATGCGAGGATGATCAAGAAACTCTAGATGTGTGAGAGATATAGTGATGGGCAACTCGTTGTGAGATATTGTAGTGCCGACAAATTCGATAAGAGCTTTGTTACATAAAACCACTCAATGGCACAACTAAGGAGAAAGACATTGTGGAACCTTTTCTAAAACATTTTAAAAACATATTTTGTGTGACAGCAGATGGTGCTTCTGCCATGATAGGTGAACAGAAGGGATTTATAAAGCTACTTGGGGATGAAATTGGCCACCCATTACTTAAATTTCACTGCATCATCCATCAAGAAAATCTCTCCACAAAAATTTCTAATTCGGAGCTGAATGATGCAATGAAAATAGTAGTAAGAATTGAGGACTTTCTTGTTGCTCGATCAGCTTTGACTCAGACAATTTCGAGCATTGCTAGAAGAAATGAACAGTGTTTACAGTGACATTCCACTTCATAGCAACGTCCAATGGCTAAGCCATGAGAAGGTTTTACTGAGGTTTGTAAATTGCTTACAGCCAATCAAATGCTTTTTGATGGAAAAAGGTCAAACTTATTACGAACTCAATTACAATAAATGGTTGCCGAGACTAATGTTTTTAACTAACATCACTGCACACCTTAACAATCTCAATCTCCATCCACAAGGTGCCGGTCAAACAGTTATGGACCTTTATGGCAAAATTAGCAGTTTTCTTACGTGACATTCGTACCTTGACTTTCCGTTACTTCAAAAATTTTAAAGAGCTATCAACACGTTGCCCAATCAGTGTTCATGAGATTGGAACCTAGATGCAAGTCCTGGAATCTAAATTTACAAGCAGATTTATATTTCCCGCCCTTTTTTTCCCAACCCACTGCTTTCTCCTCCCCTCCCTACTGCTCTTATTTGCTTCCATGTGCGGACTAAATCCATCATAATATGCACCTAGGACAGCAAGAGTTTGGACCCAAAGCATGACAGGGATCCACCAAAGGACATATTTGTCAATTTCTTTTAGTTTCTCTGTTCCCTGTGTATGAACTTGAATTTCCCAAGAGGGTCTTCCTCCTCTAGAGGTATTTCCCCCTTATTTGGTTCATTATTGCTTGTTATTCTCACATGTTGTCTAATTGAATATGAGTTTGAGTTTTCCACTGTAAGGATCAGTCATTTCTTGTAATAAGGGAAAAGGCCAAGCATCCCTATTATCATCTCAATGAAATCTCTGAGGGTGAAGGTAGCAGTTCCAATGCAGCTTCTCCCAGCTTCCAAGCCAGCAAAGGTTGGTTTGAAAATTTTAAAAGATGCTTTAACTCTGAAATTGATGGAATGAAATGATCATAAGATCCTATGTAGACAGGCATAATCTGTCAAGTTGGGAATAATTTTGAAATGAGAAAAAATTATGCTATGACTGGGAATTGAACCCTGATCTTTCACCTGCTGGGTGGATATTCTACCACTGAATTATCGCAGCAGATTAATTCTCTTGTTTCTGAACACGGATGTTTTTCTTAGTTGGGTCCAGGCTAGCCGAGCTATTATCAAACAGCCCCAATGGATGTCTTCCAAGAGATACGTTGAACTGTTATGATAGCTCATTGGTACAATATGCGCCCTACAAGTGGAAGACCCAGGTTTGATTCCCACTCATAGTATTATTCTCCTCAGTGTAATAATAGTGGAAGAAGTGGCATTGGTTGACCATGTTGCAGAAGAAAATTACCCACCCCAACTTAAACTACGCATAGAGAAGAAAGGATATAGTATGCATCAGATCTTCACTGGTGATGAAACAGGAATTTTTTAGAAGAGAATTCTCTCTCTCACTTTCTTGTCTGAGGCGAGATCTGTGTAGGAATTTAAGGCAGGTATGGACCAACTTACTCTTGTTTTCTGTGGAAATGCAGTTGGCAAATTCATGGTGATATACAAATTTATGATTCCTAAGGCCCTCAAAGGAAAAAAATATGGATTATCTCCCAGTGTTCTGGCATGTTAACAAGAGGGCCTGGATGACTGCTGAGCTGTTTTTGGAATGGTTTAATATGTGTTTCATACATGAAGTGAAAAAGTACCTTGTATCCAAGAACCTAGCATTCAAGGTCTTCTGATCTTATACAATATGCCAGGTCATCCTGAAAGCCAGCCTGTAGTTCACCCGCCCAAATGTGAAAGTAATCTTCCTATAACCTAATACCACCTGTCTTCTCCAACTAATGGATCAGGGTCTCATCATGACATTTAAGTCGTATTATACCTGCTGCACATTTGCGAGAATTCTTGACCAGATAGAGAGCGATTCCTCTATGTCAGTCAGCGATTGCTGGAAAAATTATATCATTGCTGACTGTATAACAAATATAAAGGAATCTCCAGATGAAATCAAGCCATTGACTTGGAATGTATGCTGGAGGAAGCTATTTTCGATGACTTTACTTGGTAATATCTATCGTTGATGCATTGGGTTAGCTGATGAGAATTGAGATTACAACAACTCATGGAAAATAAAGCTGAAAAGAGTAGGGGATCTTGATGAGGCTACAATACAACACAAAATATCTTACCAACTAACTTGACTCACTTAACTGGCAGTAGTTAATTATTTCATGGCATGGTGTCCTCACTAACTTACTGCATATGGTTAATTGGTGGGGTTAGCATCTATCTTCTACCTATTATATTAATTGTAAAAATTTCCCCGTCACGTAACGCTGACATAATTAATGGCACGTTTTAATTCACTTTTAACAAACTTCCTGATTAGGTGGAAGGTTGAAATTTTGAATGTTTGATTTAGATATAAAAATTAAATGACAAAAAAATACGAAAAACCTGGGTTTGACTCCCCTAAGATAACACGTAAAAATTGACCTTTTAAAGTGCAGGCTTTTATTCTTTTGGAAATTAAAATTAGAAAGATTGACATACGATCTTTGAATATGAACTATGTTTTAGGAATATTAATGAAGTTTCTTATTCTATTCATCTTTTTTCCGCCTACCGTTCAAAATCTCTAATATTATACATTTAAATCACATATTTTGGGAAAATATCAGCTTTTAAATGGGATGTTACCTTGCCGACCACATCATTGTTAAACTTTGAGCATCAATTGTTGTCTCACCTTGCATACATGTAGTATATACGAGTTCATAGATTGCCTTAAATTATCATAGGATTTTTCGCATAATTACATAATCCTAATGGGACTGGAATTTAGTTTGGATTCTTTTGCTTATCTAAATGATTATATAGATGTAGAGTAAGAGAAAGGGGGATGTGGGGAGGGAGATAGGAAGGAAGGGATACAGAATGGAAAGTACATAGAGAGTAAGGGAGGTATAAAATTAGAAAAGGATGGGAGGAAAGAGATAAAGAGGGAGATGGAGAAAATGAGGGAGAGCTATGGAATGGGACAGGAGGGAATGAGAGATAGATAGATAATCGTCTTTATTCGGGCAAAATTTGGACCATAAGGTCCATTCTTACATTTAACCCTTCATCAATTTCATGGATATTGAAAATAAAAGTATTACAATGAAGAGTATATAAAATATACAAAACATAAAAAGATATATGTGAAGACAGATTTTAGTTTGTGGGGAATATCTAGGTAAAAACAGACTTGTTCTTCCTAGTAAAACCCATGCAGGGAAACACCCATAGAGAAGGGGGGTGTGAAAAACCTGTGAATATTCAACATAGTGTATATGTCACAATGCGAAACTACAACAAAATATAGAAAACAGTAAGTAAATACAGCATCGCTGTATACCATCACAAATATACATATAAAGACATTCAAGTAATGTACACATGAAATATAGATAAATATACATGAAATATATGTAAAAATACATTAATTATACATAAAATATACATGAAAAATACATGGAAAACTAAAACAAAATATAGAAAACAGTAAGTTCAGTAGGAAACATCGTAAATATAGCATCGCTGTCTCCATCACAAATATACATATTAATTATTTAAATAATACATTTTTCAACAATAAACAATGCATACAAATAATTATTGAAACAATGCATTTTTTCAGCCATTAAGTTGTACAAATCAAAGTACGAGATAATTTCAATTGCCCGTAGCTCTGTAACAAATGAGAATCGGACACATGTTCATATGACATTTTTTACTCAAAATCACCTAAGAAATAAGATCCTGAAGTTATGACATAAGGTCACTGGACACCCTGTATATTTACATGAAATATAGATAAATATACATTAATTATACATGAAATATCATTCTATATAGACGTTCCTTACAGAGGAGGAGGAGGATATAACATACTAGTAGAAGGTGCTTGCATGCTGCAAGCATTTCATCTCACCTTGAAAAAACATTAATTTTTCAGACTGATATTTCACCATTAAAATTATTCTATTAATTCTAAAGATTTCACCTCTGCAGCGATTTTCGTTTTTCCTACATGTAAAAATAATAGTTTAAAACAATCCCCAAATGTTGCAATTTTAAACATTTTACATTTTCTCCATTATGAGGTACCAATGCTACACATTTGAGCCAAATTTTAAAGTTGTAGCACTTCTAGAAGTAAAATAATATTTTTCTAATTGTTTAAAATTTAAACATTTTTAACGGTTGCCGCAATATATATATGGAGAGATTGAAATGTTTATTTGTGCAAATGCACTGTTCTGTAAATAATTTGAAAATTGCAGCTTCCTAGCTCATCCCGTAGAACCTAAAAAATTATTAAACTTTAATGTTCAAATGGGATTAAAACAACCCCTAAAAATTAACAATTTTAAAATTTTCGATTTTTATAGTTGGTTATGAGAAAAGTTCTATAATCTTGCAAAATTTCAGCTTCCTAAACTTATTAGATTGGTCTACACACTAGATTACGTTTTCCCATGCTAACTTATGGGAGATATTCCGGGGTCTCTGGAGTCGAACCCAAGACACTGTAAGCAAAAGTAACAATAATTCCTAATAGATATTGCGGCCATCTAGCAACACTGATAATTTCATTTTTCTAGTTTACCGGTAAGTGCCCATAATTAATTTACAAAAATGGCGCAATGCTTTTCTTATGGGAAAAAACGCAACTTTCGGAATTTCTGGAGTCGAACTCATGTCACTTAGGTAAGAAGTCTCATTTTATCTGTAGATTTCTCCATCATATCTACAAAAACTGAAACTTTGAGCTCTCTAGCTCTTGTAGTTTGGGCTGGACATTAGTATCCTCCTGTTATATCCTCCTCTGTAAGAGTCGTCGATATATAATGATAACAGGAGGATACTAATGTTTAGGCACTTCCAGATGTGCTGGAGATTTGAAATTTTTTTCTTAGGTAGAATTTTGTGCAAAACCAACTAGAAAAAAGAAAATCATGAAAAAATGCAACAATGCGGCCGCTAAAAATTCGCAATTGTTTAAACAAATTTTCTGGGTTTAGGCATTTCCGAATGTGCACAAATTTACATTTCAATTTCACCATATATGAATTGCGGCGGCCGTTAAAAATTATTTAAATTTAAACAATTAGAAAATATTATACCCTCCACTAGTGGGACCAGAGCAATGTGTGGCATTAAGATGCCACCTATTTTAACTTGATCCCCGGGTACTAAGGTGGACCTATAAAAGGCATGACCGGAAAGCAACAGGGTCTTTTGCCACGGCACCGTTCGCCCATCAATTAGTCCATTAGAAATTCTGCAATCGCTAACAGTGTCAGATCGCTTTAGACGGTTAATTGTTCATTGTTCTTACTAAGAGTTATTCATTGTACTTTCTAAACTTGTTCATTAAATTGGTCTTTTGCCACGGCACCATTCGCCGACCATTAGTCCATTAAAATTCAGCAATCGCTAACGGCGTCAAATCGCATTAACCACTTATTTGCCCATCGTATTTTGTCAATTGCTCATTGTAATTGTTCATTTGCCAATGTAATTGCTTATTTGCCCATTGTAATTGTTCATTTGCCATCGCAATTGCTTATTTGCCATTATATTTGCTCATTTGCCCATTGCATGTGCTCATTCGCTCATTGAATGTGTTTTGCTTTTGTGTTTTTCTTCTCTTTGTTTTTTCTGCATTTTGGGTAATGCTTTTGCTTGTCTCTTATGCATGAGAAGCATGTTTTTTGTTGTACAGTCCTCATTGTTTATTAAATTCCTTTTTGTTTCGTGAATTTAAGTTTAACCTGATGTTATCTTGCCCATCCAATCGCTTTCAGTGGTATTAAGCTATATGTTCACAGTAAGAGTACCATACGTCCTATTTTCCCAACAACCCACCATAGTCCGCACGCGACGGGTTGTGTTTAGAAGAGTCCTTTTTGGCCTGCGGGACATCAAGAAGTCTCGAGACCACCTCCGTACGATACTTTCGCAGAGGACGGGAGTAGAAGGGGGGCAGATCGTGAGAAGATATATATATATATATATAAATTTAAATTAAAAAGAAACTAGTAACTTTCCACTAACAGTTACAATTTACAATTTTCTTTTTCATTTAAATGGAATCTTTCCACAAAGTGGAGCCTTCCCAAGCGGACTTTTTTATATATCTATATTAACTTAAGGAAAAGAAAAGGTAGTGATGAGGGTGGCAACAAGGTGTTGAAGGAAGCCCAGCGGACACTTACCAAGTTGGCAGACTGCTGGGGGTGTCGAAGAGACAGAAAACACGCACACAAGAAAAACACACGAAAGCTTTTCCGCCCTATGCCCTTCTTCAACGATGGAGATAGAGTAACTGAAAGTGATACACTGGGCGGGGAATGACAGGGTGATGTGGGAAGGTTGATGATTGGAGGAGGTGGGGAGTGGGAAGGGTGGATAGCCAATAAGGAGGGAGTGTGGTAAGGTAGAGCGCGAATAGCTACAATGTAACTGAGAAGACATTGTAAGGGGGCTAATAGTGTTAGTGAAGGTTGAGGCCAGGCGGGAGAAAGAGTCAAGAAGATGTATATGGGCTAGTTCACAATGTCGGAGAAGGGGGACAGGAGTATAATTGGGTAAGGCGCAAATAACCCTTACATTGTAGCAACTATTGAAGGGGACATTGTGGGTCTTGGCGTGTAATGCAACTGGGAGGAGGCATCTGAGAAAAATGCTATTCCAGTGACCGTTCATACGGATGTTTAACGGATTGCTGGTGAGGCCTACGTAAAACGCGGGACATAGGGTGCAGGTGAGGAGGTAAATGATGTTATGGGTGGTGCAGTTGCTTCTAGGGGTGATGGGGTAGGTGATGTTGGTGGAGGGGCTTGAGAAAGAGGATGGGGGTAGGTGGATAGGGCAAGTGAGGCAGTGAGGTTTGCCTCAGGGGTGAGACCCTAAGGCAAGAGGAGTGATAGAAGTGGGAAGTTCCTTCATCCACAAGATATTTCCCAAATTGGGGGGCCGGCGGAAGGAGAGGAGCGGGGGATTGGCAAAAAGGTTGGTAAAGAGGGACTGGTGGGAGGAAGAGTTAAGAATTGGGTGGGCAGCATGGAGGGTTGTTTTGAGGGCTTCGGGGATACCAGGAAGGAAAAGTGTCATAAGAGTGAGTGGAAGAGTTGATGCAGGGATAGTGGGTGTGTGAGGATGGGCTCTATTGTGGGTAGGCGTCATTGCCCTATGGATCTGTTCGCGGACCAGGACTGGAGGGTAGCCACATTTGAGAAGAGTGTCCTCGAGGACAGAGTAATACTGTAGAAGGGATGCTTTATCGGAACAAAGCCTCCTTGCGACAGGTCCTACCAATTAATTAATTAATTGGTTTTGACTAGGGAATATACATACACGGTGTGGTGGTTTCCCGTTGCCTTCCACACCGGACTCGCACACAGAAGGGAGGAGGGAAACCCAGTGCCGGCATTTGCCTGCTCTTACGAAGAACACCAGGGGGGCCAACGGCTTAATGTCCCTTCCGAAGGACGGAACAGCTGAATTCGTGCGGTCTCCTCAAACCATGCAACCAGGGGGCCGGGTGACCTTGAGAAAAAATCCTATCCTATCTAAAAATCCTTCTTATGATATATATATATATATCATAAGAAGGTAACATACTCAGAGAGTGGGGGGAGGTGGGAAAAAAGAGAGGGAGAGAGGGAAGGAAAGAGAGGGAAGGAAAGAGAAGTAAGGAAAGAAAAAGGAAGGAGGGGAGATGAAGGGAGAGAGGGATGGCAAGAGGGAGGGAGGGTATATTATTATTTATCCATCATATGATGGGCAGTGCACTAGTACATAAATATATTCCTTTCCATCATATTCATGGGCTTTTATGCTAGTGTCAATTGTTTCTTCCATTCTGATGACTCCTTAATATATTGTTCCTTTTCTTTCATCAAAAATCGGATGTTTATCTAATGTACGAAAGAACTAATTAATACAGAGTAACCTCAATAGAATGAGGAATGGTGGTGGCAGAGTGGTTTGAGTGTTGACCTTCCACATAGCAGTCCCAACTTTGAATCCAGTAGAGGTCAGATGTGTGCGCGTGCATGTGTGTGTGTGTGTGTGTGTGTATATATATATATATATATATATATGTGTGTGTGTGTGTGTGTGTGTGTGTGTGTGCGTGTGTGCGCGCGCGCCCCAATGTGTCACTTTCAGTTACTATCTCCATCGTTGAAGAAGAGCATAAGCTTTCGTTGTGTTTTTTGTGTGTGTTTATTTACGTGTGTCTCTTTGATGCCCCCAGCAGCCTGCCAACTTGGTCCTCAACTTGGTAAGTGTCCGCTGGGCTTCCTTCAGCACCTTGTTGCCACCCTCATCACTACACACACACACACACATATGTATATGTGTGTGTGTGTATTTGTTTTTTCATTGAAATTTCACTTATAGTTAGATAGACAAGTGTACTTGATCTGCCTTAGTAATCATATATGAAGACTGGTTCTTATCATTGTGAAGGATACTATACTGTATCAGTATATAATGTATCACATAATGAGATATTATGCAAAATAATGCATTATTGAAGGTGAGAATAAGGTAAGGTAAGCTAAATTTGCAGTGAGAAGTAGCAAATATTGTCCTCATCTATATTTATTTTTATTCTTAATAGCGGCTGTGCTGGCATTGGAACTTTGCCAAGTGTATGACAAGAATCGCTGTCACCTGGGAAAAATGGAGATACATGAGGTGGCCCAATATGCTGCCTCCCGCCTTGCTCCATTGGCATCACAGCTGGATGCTGTCCTTTCGGCCCTCTTGCGATCCATTCCCCCAGCCTCCTCTTCAGCTGTGGTGGGTGCACCACATTCTCCACCTCTCCAGAGTAATCGACCCCACAATGGACGTGAGCATCGTCATGAACTGCCTCATGGAGAAGGAACATCTCTACGAGATAGGCTGGCCTCTCATCTTGTGCCAGAGGTATGTCTTTTATGTGTTATGCAAATTACCGTATTTACTCAAAAGGAATATGACCTTGAATTTAAGATGACCCCTAAAGAAATAAGGTTCACTTAGAAAAAAAACTTTTACATATGTGTATAACAAGCTAACATTCCTTCCCATATTCAACTTATTCAAATTCGAACAAGTTGTCTTCCATACCGTCCATGGAATTTGATATGCAGCATTTCTTGAACCCTCTTGAGATACTATCGGGATCTATTTTTTCCATGCTGCAATGATCCAATTACAGAGAAGTGGTATACTGGGTTTCTTAATTTTCCCTGTAGGAGTTAATGCATGGTCCCCTGCCAAAAGCCATTCAGAATAAAATGACTTTACGTAATACTTAAAGGGCTTCATCACTACATCATCTAGCACTTGAGTTTGTGATGTCATACTTCCTGGTATAACTACAAGGTCAGTATTCATACCATGAAGGGTATTTTGACCTTCCTCTGTAAGGTGCCCTTTGAACGCATCTATTCCACACTATGCTTAGCCAGTCCTTCATTGAATTAGCTGACATCCATTGTTGGCCTTGACATTTAACAATTATTTCATTTGGTAGTACTTCCTTAGGCACTGTTTTGCATTTTAAAATAACATCCGGTGGCAACTTTGTTCTGCCCGCTAACACAGCCAACATTACAGTAATGCACAGTTTTTAATTCCCGGAAGTTTTCATGATTACATTTTTTGCACCTTTTCCGTTGACTGTGTAATTAGAAGGCATAACAAAGTAAATGGGTGTCTCATCTGCATTACCCATTTGGCTCAGAAGGTAATTGTGACTTTTTTGCAACCAAATTACTTGCCTCTGGAAAGTTATTAGTTTGTCCGTGAAGTCGGAAGGTAGACACTGGCAAAGTGAAGTTCTTCATCGCAGGCTAAAACCATTATGATGCATCATACGCACACACCATCCATTACTAGCCTTAAGTTCTTAGTGTGGAATGTTTTTTGATCGCGCTAATACTTGGGTCTTCAATTTAATGATATTCCGCATCACTGGTTTACCATCCATTCTTTGAATACGTACAAAGTTTGCAATTTCCTCTTCTAATGCATGAAATCGGCCTCGTTTTGGTTCACTGAATGATCTCCATGTTCAGTTGGCACATTCAAGTTTCTCTTTTGCTTGCTTCCACCTTTGCACATTTGCTTCAGTCACATTGTATTTCCTCCCTGCCGCACAATTATTTGTTTCTTAAGCATAGCGCACCACCATTAACTTAAAATTTCTTTCTTAACTTCTTCTAATTCCTTTCGATACATTCCCTCTTACCGCAGTTCCTTTTTTCTCTACATGATCTGCCATTTTTGGGGTATCTTATTTAAAAGGTATAAATAATAACTTGTCACTATTTCACTTAAAAACTCAGCCAAGCGTGTACTCTCGTAAATGTTCTACACTCTGAAACTCACGTCCACTTTACGTCTGCCGTTGGCATACCAAATGCAAAGCATCATGGTTAAATTGCAGTAGATACATTTAAATTGTATCAGTCTTGTTTACATTGTATTACTAGACATCTTAATTGGTGCCTACATGACTTTGTGTTTCATATTATGCACGGAACCACCCAGCTGTAGTAATTTTTTTTCAACTTGTCATGTGATTACCTACCCAGCTCTAAACACTTCTCTACCGCCAAAGTGGGAGCAATTTTATGAAATTTGGCCTTAAATTTTTGAAGTATTGTAGTAATTAATTAAATACGATGTATTACTTTATGCAATAATAAATATTTTAACGGACACATACTTGACATTTGGGTGTTTCATGGTGCATTTAAAATAGGGGTGTATTCTCACCTTAAATCTTCATACTCCGTTCTAAGACGATATCTAAGTCAAAGTCACTTTATTCTCCAAAGACCTTACAAAAGAAGGTATAGGATTCGTCAAAAACATATACACAACATAAACAGATATATTAACATTTGTCATCTAAAAAATCATTAATGCTACAATACATTTTATGTAATAAGAATTCTTTCAACTTTGTTTTGAACATACATAGGGACATAGGCATCTTGAGAAAACTTGGCAAATGATTAAATAATTTGACCCCCATATTTCTGGGGCCAAGGGAAGTACCTCTGGTTCTGACATAGTTAACATGTAAGCTATTATAATTTCTAGTACTATAATTATGAAATTTTGAGTTGAATTCAAAATCGCTCAGATTCTTTCTCATAAAAATAATTAAATTAAGAATATATACACATGGCATAGGTAATATGTTAAATCCTTTAAAAATAGGTCTACATGGAGCATCGTAACCTTCGAATGCCATAAGACGTACAATTTTTTTTTTATCTTAAAAATAGTGAGGGCATTAGTAGAAGAACTCCAAAAAAGTATACCATAAACAATTTTTGCATAACATAGCCCATAGTAAATGGAAAGCAACACATCCTTCGAAACTGTGAGTCTTATACTTCTAATGAGGAAACAAATGGAACTGAGTTTACTGGCTAGTTTAGAGATGTGAGTCTCCCAAGAAAGATTAGAGTCTAAATACAAACCAAGTAGTTTTATATTTTGAACTTGGGACATCTGAATACCATTAATATGAAAAGGTAGATTCAAACTGGCTTTGTTCTTATTAGCAAAATATACTGACTGGGATTTATCAACGTTAACAGTGAGAACATTATTAAGACTCCAATTGTTGAATGCAAGAGTGATTTGGTTGCCATAGTGACTCAAACTCACAGCTGAGTCTGCGGAAAGTACAACATTTGTATCATCTGCGTACACTATTGTTTGTGTACCAGGTATTTTATTGAGCTGTTGAGGAAGATCATTAATATATAACAAAAATAATGCAGGTCCAAGAATGGAACCTTGCGGAACTCCTATGGTTACAGCCTTTGGTGTAGAAATGTGTTTCAATCCATTGGCATTAATAGTAATACACTGAAATCTGTAACTTAAATAAGATTGTAACCACTTTAAGGGTATACCTCTGATTCCGTACAATTCTAATTTCTTAAGGAGTAAACCATGATTAACCAAATCGAATGCTTTACAAAAATCAAAAAGCAAGGCAGCAACTTCTTTACTATTATCCAAAGCACTCAAGACACTACTTATTGCTTCAAATATTGCCGAAACTGTTGACTTGTTTTTACGAAAACCATGCTGTGAAAAGGATAATAATTTGTGAGATTCAAGGAAAGAAATTAAACGTCTGTAGTAAACTTTTTCAAATATCTTAGCTAATTGATTCTGCATAGCTATGGGCCTATATGAACTGATATCATGTATACTTCCTTTCTTTTTATATAAAGGTACAACTTTCGAAGTCTTAAGCGAGGAAGGAAAAATACCACTTTCGAGGGAATAGTTCACTAAAAATAGAAGAGGAGATGCAATTAAATGATAACATTGAATTAAAATAAAATTAGGTACTTCATCAATACCTGAACTCTTTTTCGAACCTAGATTAAATACTATCAGCTTGAGTTCGTTTTCTAGGCAGGGAGAAAGGTAGAGTGACTTTGGACAGTTTGAAATATCAGGGAAATTAGCGTTAATCAACTGCTGAGTACAAGGTTCATTGGTAAAATGATTACTGAAAGTGGTTACGAGGGATGAATAGTCTGAAATGATTTTACCAGATTCATCCTTAATTCTAAACAGAGATGATGATTTGTCATTATTTTTAGATTCATTAATAATCTTCCAAATTTCAGTTGATTTATTATTGCAATAAAGCAGTCTCTCATTATTGAAGTTTCGCTTGGCATTGTTTAATTTTAATCTGTATTCCCTTTTCAAAGATTTATAATCCGCAACTGATTCGTCACTATTACAGGATTTACAGAGGAGTGCTAGATCTTTCATGTACACAGATAGTGCACGAATTTCATCAGTGACCCATTTTTTATTAACATTCCTTTTCCTTACATTTTTGCTAACAACCGGAAAAGAAATATTAAAGTAGTGAATGAATTTATCGTAAAAGCAATTAAAGCTTGCATCAAAGTTGGGGGAGGAATACATATCAGACCAATCTTCACCTTCTAATCTAGAAAGAAAGTGAGAAATATTTGACTTGGAAAAAAACCTCCCATTACGTTTGCTAGGAGAAAAAGAGGATTTAAAAGGGAAAGTGGAGAGGACCGGAAAATTGTCAGAGATGTCAGTTTTGATTACCTTGGATTGCACATCATCTGGATTAAAGTTGGATACAATAACATCCAGTAGGGATTCAGAATTACTTGTTATTCGAGTTGGTTCCGAGACATTTATGAACAAGTTGAAAGATTTGAGCAAATTAAGCAATCTGGCACTGCTACTATTTTTAAGTAGTAAGTTACAGTTAATATCGCCAGTGATAATTAAATTTTGATTACCCAGAGATTCATGAACCATTTCAAGAAGATTTTCGAATTTATCCATGAACAATTGAAAATCGCAAAGCGGTGATCTGTAAATAGTGATAATAATAATAGGCAGGTTGTTTATCATTACAGATACAATGACACATTCAAATACACGCTCTATAATTAAATGTTTATACTGTATAGCAGGAAGATCAAAAGGGAGATGATCCTTCAGTAATAAGGCCACACCACCGTTTTTTGTATTGCTACGACAATATATGTCACCTATAACATAACCAGGAATGATAAATAAAGGCACTTCGTCAGCAGTTAGCCAATGCTCACACACACAGAAAATGTCTGGTTTGAAAGAGTCGAGCAGAAGCTCGAGTTCAAGCATCTTATTCCTTATGCACTGCACATTGAGAAGAAGCAGAGTGAGCTGGGAATTGGAATAATTGCCAGTGACAATAGTATCACACTTAATTGATGAACCTAGTCATTGGGACTTAGGTTTACACACACCATTTTTACTACGAGTTGTGATACCAAAGCCAAGAGGTGACTCTGAATCGTCGACTGCGTGAGGGGTATCGGAATTAGCATCAGTAATATCGTTCGGATTGGTAGCAGAGTCGTCAACATTGGGAACAGGGACTTGCGAGTTTTCGTGGAAAACTCGGCCGACATGAGGCGTGGCAATTGAACACGAATCACTATAAATCTTTCTCTTGGAAGGAAAATACTTCCCCACCAGAACATTAGTTGGCCAGTTGGAGCTTTTAAGAAGATCTTTTTGTAGAGAGATGCCAGCGCCCACTTTAAAGGAGCAGGACTGATCGTTGGACCAAAGCAGTTCGCAGATAAAATCGTAACCAGAGAATCTACCATTGAGGTATTGTACTATTTGATTGACTGTAACACCTGGTTTGACTCTGCCTAAGTAGAGCCAAAACAAACGTGGAACACCAGGAATACTCACACCGTTAACGGGATCGAAATTATTCCCGTACACTACACTGTGCCGATGAGATACACCGGCGAAAGTCACCTTGTCATCATCATGAACACCATTCTTCCTAGACCGCCTATATTTCTTGCGAATAACTTTGGTGAATCCATCTGGCTCGGAATTAACAGGATTACTCGAAGCAGGATGGGACTTTGGATTGCAGCTGAGATGATTGTCAACGTCGCATGAAGGCACTGATTTCGGCATTTGTTTATCCGTAGATCCAGCTCCCTTGTCCGCATGGATGACGTCTTCAATCACTTTTAGTCGTGCACGAATATCAGCTAAGGTCTCGGCTAAATTATCCGACTTTTGATTAAAACTGGAACAGCTGGATTTGTTTGGCTTAGCGTCACTTGTGCACGTACATGATTCACAGAGTCAAATTATAGCCTTGTTCGAAGAAATAAGGTTTAACTCAGATTTAGATAAATTAGAGCACTTTAAATGAGATTTAGAATTACATAATCCGCAGTTAATAAACGCGGAACCAGTAAAAATATTAAAATTTCACGACGAACACATACTAACGATGTTAGCTGCCGCCATGTTGATGATGATATTTTTAATGGCAGTTTTGTGAAAAAACCTCAACTTCCTTTTGGGCAAATATGGTAATAATAAATAGAATAATTACTTATGTGTTTTCATTTTGTATTACATGCACATAATTATTACATTTTAATACCAAAGATATTGTTGTGTTATAAATACAGCAAAACCCCTATTTAGCATTTCTCTGGGAGAATAACTTTGTTTACACTAAATTGGGGTAAACGCTAATTGGGAGCTATGTACTTGAACATTAAGTAACACAGTAAACGGGACCCTATTAACACATTGATGCTGAGGCGACCCACTAATGGGTTGCTGCTGTTATTCCAATGTAATGAATCAACCCATGGGTGGATTGCCCCATTTCCTTTCCTCTTGGAGGGCACCTAGTTTTTATGAAAGGGAAAATAGTGAAGGAACAGTGGCCGACTAGTGGGTTGCCATGTAGCAAGGGAAGGAAATTTGTTGACCCACCGGTGGTTCGCTGCTGTTATTCTGATAGATCACCTCGGCATGAATGTGTGAAATTAAATTCACTCTGGGTGTGAATGTATGGGTTGGGTTGAAATTGAAACCTTTAAGATGTTTCCATCACAAGATGGCTATTTTTAAACAAGTCATGGGGCATCTGCCGTAGTGAGGTTTGATTATAATTTAGGAATGCTGGCATGGAGTGTTAAAAGAGGCTTCGATACAACTTTTGGCCTTGATAAATTTCACTTCCATCCTTGAGTTCTATCCACTGGGGTAATTTCTTCTATTGAACATTTACTTGCTCTATTAAATACAATGAAACCCCTATTTAACATTTCTCTGGAGAAGTTACCTTTTGGAAACCAAATTAAAAGAAACATTAATTGGAGATTACATACTTATTACAGTAAGTAAGGATTAAATTTATCGTCGAAAACTAATCTTGCCACAGATCTTGCATGAAAGAAATTATTACAAATTTTAAACAAATTACATATTAAATAGTAATAATAATTATGCTGAGTTGCTTCCTCTCCTCATTATAAATTCTATTCATGGTTGAGTCATCAGTTTAGAAATAAGTGAAATGTCTTTGCATCGCCTCAAATCCAGTAACTGGATCTCTGAAAGTGAGTGGTAGAGGCTGTACCTAAATATCATCTTCTTCTTCTTCATTGCTCTTTCTCATTGCATCACATATTTCTTCCACTTCTTGGAGATCAGTTGTAAGCACAACAATATTACAAGTTGCATACTCTTCAATGTTGATGATTGTATTCAGCGCAACTTTCATCCATTCCTCTTCACCTGTGGTTTGTTCCAAGCATTTGATAGACTTCAGAATAAGTCCTACTTTCCTAAAACTTCATTCTGTGCAGCAGTTACCATTCCTCTTATGATACAGCCTTCTCAACTAAAGATGTCATATATTTCATCTTCATTCAGTTAATAATTCCCAAATCAAGTGGCTGTGACATGTTGGTACAGTTCACTGGGAAAAACAAAACCTTGACATTCCATATCAGATGGATGAGCAGAGGATTTGTTGACAAAAAGCAGAACCATTCTTGAAGCAAATGTCCTTAGTAATTGGATAAATAAATACTGGTAATTTTTTGTGTATAATATGCAATTTTTTCCACAAAAATTGACCAAAAATGAGGGAGCATATCATGCGTGTTAACAAACAAATGTTTTTTCTGCTTGTCAATAACAGTTATTTCTGGACATATTGTCACCGATAAAGCGTAGTTGTTATTAACATTATGTTTATCTGGAATTTATAATTTGTTTCAAATGCAAAAATAAGAATTATCTTTTACTTTCAGCCTTAAACAGCTGGTTTTAACGCTAGACTACTAAACTTTCATCTATCAGACTACTCTAGTTGCAGAAAAAGGACTTTTAATACAGTTCAGAGTAAAATAGGGGGTTACATATTTGTTTACTCTAAGACTGCAATAAGTTAGAGCTGTGCAAATAATGACCTGCTTCTTACTACTTCTTTTTATTGTCAGTTACCTCTTGGACAAATGTTTAGTAAGTACTTCAGCTTCTCAGCTCGTTCGTTAAAAGTCATGATCATAGAAATGCTTCATTAACCTCCTGTTGGAGAACAACCTAGACCTGCACAACCAAACAAAACAATCTGTCGTCAGCATTAGTGAAATCTTCAAAATGTGTTAGGCTGGTAATTTCAGACCTCATCTCAACCAAGTTGTCACAATCTGGTGTCATATTTTCAAATTTTGATCCCATATTTCTTGTTTGCAAAGCAATTTGCAATAATAAGAGACTCTATAGCACTCCATGAAAAAACTATGTTTCTCATGGCATCCAGGACATTTCATTTTCGACTCCCAGTCACTGTTGAGACAGGTTTTGCCCCTGAAGATGCCCACTTTTTGGGCAAAATGCATTGGGTGTTGTAACCCTCTAATTGTTTGGCTAAAGGAGTACTTTACTTTTAACTTAAGCACTTTTTAACTCAATACAAGATTGGCTGACTCTCAGGAACCAAACCATACCATTTTAACTTACTACAATTCCAACAAAGAAGTGTGAAGCATGCAGCACTGGGCGAATGGAAAGACGAGTTTAGCAAAAATTTGACTGGCAGATGTGTGTGACTGTACAGGATACTAAGATTTATCACCACAATGTACATTTATGACTCCCCTTCTCTTCTCTTTCTTATGCTGATAGCTATTGTGAGCCCTTTTAGAGATATTTACAAAGGAAATGCTAGGAGAGAATGGTTTGGTTTCCAGAATTTCAGCCACCACTTCCTTTAACTGGCAAAATTTCTAGGTAAGGGATATGTGCCTCCCATTAAGAATCTAGTACATATTATGGAGTGTTAGCACCCGTGCTCAAAGCAGCCCCCACCTGTACAATGAATGATTACTCTATCAGTTAACCTTCTGAGAATTGCTTACCAGGTGCCTCTTGGTGAATTATAGTTGACCCTTTCCTAAGGATTTATAATTTTCTGTTAACACAGAGAATAAAGACGAAAAATGGTTGATAAAATTAAAATTAAAATTCAAAGCCAAATGCATTGAATGGCAGAAAGTTAGTTGGATTAACTAGTCCTATTTTACTGTACACATACCACTTTTAAAATTTATTACAAAATAAGCTGAGTTTTGAGCAGTCCATGTAGACAAATATTATATTTGAATTGAAGAATTACCATATTTTGGATTAAACATACTAAATACCATACACAATCCTATTCTGTTATAGGGGGAATTGCACAACCGCAAACACATGCACACGTACATGCCAAGAGGTAAAGGGAAAAAATAAAGGGGGAAGGAAAGGGGAAATAATACTAGGTTTATGGGAGATTAAACCATGCCAGGGACCTAGTATCACATACAGCGGCCTGTAGGTTTATGTGCCTTCCGGCAATGACAGGGACCTAACAGACGAAACAATCAAGCATGCAAGCACTCGAATACACACACAAGATCTCTAAAGATGAGGTAAACGTACTAAATACGTATTTCGAGAGCAATGCTCTCATCATCAGTAGCTGATGTGTAATGAGGGATGGGAGTGTTGTAGGCAGTATTTATATGTTTATGTGCTGAAGTGAAAGGGAGGGAAAGAGGTTCAGCCGTAACAACGTACAGAGGTGAAAGGGGGATCGGGCCGCGGTCGTTATTCATAATGGAATTTTTGTTTCTGTTTATGTGTATGCTTTCGTATGCGTCTAGTTTGTTTTGGTTGGTTACAGATTTTACAAGAGTTAGGTTTTCGATCGTGATTGGATGGTGGTGTCCTTGGATATGTGTTGCTACAATCGAGTTGTTTAATCTGTTGTGTTTAAAATGAGCTATGTGTTCTTTGAAGAGTGTTTCTATCTTACATTTTGTTTGTCCAATATATATTTTGTCGCATTCTCCACAAGATAATTTGTATATGCCGGATTTGTGTAAAGAAGGAATTGTGTCTTTTGGGTTGTGTAATAAGTTGGAGAGTTTATTGTCGTTAACAAATACTGTCTTATAATTGAATTTTGAGAAGATGTTTTGTAGTTTGTTGGTGAGCCCAGGAGTGAAGGGGATTTTAATGTATTTTGTGTCTTTGGGGGAAGTGTCAGTTAGTGTTGTGTGCATTTTTACATGGAGCCTATGTTTATGTTTATACAGGATGTTTTTGATCATTTCGGAGTCGTATCCGTTGGTTTTTCACAGTTCTTAATAAGATGAGTTCTTTACGGTAATCAGATGGGGAGAGAGGCACGCGAAGATGTCTATTGATCATGGAATGAAAAGGGGCCAATTTATGTGAGATGTGATGATTGGAATTAGATGGGATATATCTATCAGTGTGTGTTGGTTTTCGGTAAATATTGAATTTTAACTTGTTGTTGTGTCTCGTTAATAATAAGTCTAAGAAGGGTAGTGTGTTTTATTTTTCTTTTTTGAGTGTGACTTTAATCGAGTCATACTGGTCATTTAGTTCTTGAAGGAAGTTAATAATGTTGAATTTTGATGTGTCAAAAACCGTGAATATTTCGTCAACATATCTAAACCAAGTTTTAGGGAAGTATGTGAATGTGGTTTTGCAGTGTTTTTTGAAATTAATCATGAATAAATTTGAAAGGAATGATGACAGAGAATTTCCCATTGTTGTGCCCTGGTTTTGCTGGTATATGTTATTGTTTATTTGGAAGAAATTTTGTTTCATGCAAAGGCGTGTTAATAGGACGTATTCATCAACTGATTTTTGTGGTAAGTTTTGTTCTTTGAGCCAGGATTCAAGGAAATTTAGTGTTATTTCTATTGGTACGCTGGGAAAAAGGGACACAACATCGAACGAAACTAGAATTTCAGTGTTTTTGAGGGTTAAATTTTTAACTTCATTGATGAAATGGGTGTTATTTTTAATAAGCGACTCTTGTGTAAGAGGCCATTGTTTGAACTGTTCATTTAGCCATTGGGAAATTTTGTATGTAGGAGAGTTGGCAGAGACAATAGGTCTGAGGGGGATGTCTTTTTTATGTATTTTTGGGAGGCAGTACATCCTAGGGATTATAGGGTTTGAGATGTGAAGTTGGGTTGGGAGTTTTTTCGTGATTATTGTAGTACAAGTTTTTAAGGTGTTTTTTGTGTCTGTGACCATCTTGTTTAGGGGGTTCTTGGGGAGTTTTGTGTAGGGTCTTTCTTTTAACATAGTATTGACCTTTTCATAGTATTTATGTTTTTCTATTATGACCACCTAGTTTCCTTTGTCTGCCTTCAAATAAAAGCAGTCCTTGTTATTTAGTTGTTTAATGGTATTGTATTCTAGGTGGCAAACGTGTTTTGTATTTTGGGTTTTGGAGAGATTCTGTTTGATTTGTAGTAAGGATGAGTTTCTAATGATATTTTTTGTGTTTTCGGGTAATGATTTAACTGTGGATTCAATGTCTGCAATGAGGTCTTCTGTTGGAGGTTTCTTATGAGGGAGGGTGTACTTGAGACCTTTTTCCAAAATTGTGAGTTCCTCTTTTGTGAATTTTTTTTTCCGAAAGGTTGATTATATTATTACTGTTGGGTGGTTTGGTGTTCTTTTTTCCGTTTCGTGTTTTTGAGTTGATTAGGGCGAAAAGTTTTCTACGAAGTTTTACCATTTTATTGTGGACTTTTTGTTGTATGACTGTATGTATTTTGTTCATGTAGAGGTCCCAAATAGACAGGTCGAAGCCTGATAGATGTTTGGTTATCTCAAAATAACCAAACACCCACTCCCAGTGTGTGCACCTTTTAAGAGTGATATGCATGGAGCTGTTGCTTGCGAAGAACTTGCCACACTGAAAAGTGGCTCACATTCACAGCCCGGGCAACACTGCGTGTACTAGTGAACGGTAACTCTGTAATGCATTCAAGATCATCTTCCTCAAAACGAGCAGTCCGCACAGTTCGGCTGCGTCCAGCATCATGCTTCCTTACTTCGAAGGTTCCTGTCTCCCATAGTTGATGATCAATGGAAACGAAGGTGGTGTGATGTGGCACATGTCTTCTTGCGTGCTGTCCTTCATAAATAGGATGAGCTTCTCTGCTGTATCCCCTTGCTGCACCATAAGCAAGATGCATGTCAGTTAACTCCGTCCAACTAAAACAATACATAACTACTACCTGCTCAGCCAAATGCTGACAAGGCAAATTGCTTTTGCTATGCAGAAGCTTGTGTAGCTCTAACTACGTCAAGGAGAAGGGGAAGGTAGGGGAAGCACGATAACCAACAATAGCCTGGCACGGTCTTGACGTCGTTAACGCTTCACTGCGTAGAACTGAGGCATTTCCGGACATGGGTTCCTTATTTCAAATCATTATTTTGGTCCCCTCTATCACCCCTGTAAGTTTGATGGTGTTATTCGATTACATCCTGTATGTGCACTATAACAGATTTACAGTATCAATAATTAAATTTCAAAAGTTTTGTAATTATGGTGCAGAAACCACAATTTCTCTGCGTTTTCAGATTACTTCAGCAGTCACTGTACTGAACACCTACAATGGTGAAAAGATGCTCGCTTGGTTGTTTGGTTAGAGAAAAGTGAGATATTTTTGTGCAAGCTTTGCTTTGCTTTCTTCTTTGCCACCAACTTGTTGTACATTCTTTTCTTTTTAACAGTGTCTCGCCAAGGTATTATCTCATTTTCACCTCCAGATGAACTTATTGATTTATTAGATGTTGATATGCAATTTCTTTGAAACATTCCCATAAACTGAAACCTTTTGCACTAGTTGATACAGTTGCTTTGTGGATGTTTTCAGAGCCTGAAGTAGCTTAATCATTTATCTCTTATAGTTCTAATACCTTTACTTGCACTTGCTCCTTCATTCTGTAATCTGCGAAAAATTTTCCTTAAACCTTGGATCCAGAAAAGTGGCAATGGAGCAATGTAGTTCACATTCAAGATAACAAAATTGTCTCTGGATCTCAGCCTTCATGACATTTACACCAACGTCACTATCTTCTCTAGAGTAGAATGATTAAAGGTTCTGTATTGCAAATATCATGTAAGAAATGATTGCATTCTGAAGGCACATTCATTTTGTAGTTTCTTCAGCAAACCCCAGCAAATAAACTGCTTTCTCTGCAAGCAACCACTAGCTATTCCATCTGGTTTTAACATCTTGTATAAGTACATGGTGGGGCAGTTCCAACTTCTCTTGTATCTCTTATAGTTTATCTTTAGCAGGGGAAGAATGATGAAAGTGCCCTACAATCTTTCTGCTTACAGTCAGTAACTCTACTACACCATGTTATGCTAGAATTGCTTTCTGCACACATAACTGATGTGTGTGAACAAAGCAACTTACAACTGTTCCTGTTTCCTAGATCCTGCACTACCTTTACCATGTTTGCTCCATTGAAATGAGAATTATGTGGCTCTTTTCTTTTTAGTGATGTTCCATTATTTTTTCTATTTTGCTAGTTATGTTATTCTGAACACTAAAGATTTCATACCCAATTAATGAAATGTGGTGTTTCTAAACTATCATGTGCCAACTGTGATGCTGTTTACATAGGACAGACTGGAAAAAGTCTCAAGATGGTAATCGATGAACGTAAATGATGTTTTGAGGTACAGAACATGTCATTGCACATTGCTAAACACCTTTTGGAGAGTGGCCACACCAGTTTTTTCAAACCTGAGTTTCTGCACTTCAAAACAAAGGTCAGCAGATAGGATGTCTTAGAGCAGTTGGAAACTGCTAACAATTTTGAACTTACCAATGAATATGTTTTTTTCATTCTCTATTGCTCTCATTACTGTTATCCACACCTAATTGAATTAATGCTTTTTACTTTGTAACTTCGATGCCATTTTTTGAAACTTCTTTTAACCATTTCCAATTTTCTCATTACCAACCTTATGTTATACCTTGCTTGCATTATTATTATCCACAACTACAGTAGAAGATCGTTTATCCGGAATGTCCGGGACCTGGCCTCTTCCGGATGAACGATATTTCCGCTGTTTAGATAGCTTAACTACAAAAGAGCACAATCATCAAAAAAAGACGTTTAACACGTAATATGTATAATACGTAATACGGGACTAAAGTAGGGTAAGAAATAAACAAGTTTAAAAAGAGTATATGTTTTAGAAAATCTTTAATTTAATGCAAACTTTTCATGCGATGAATTTGAGAATGTATGTATTAAATATTGTCGTCAATTTTGCAGCAATGGAAGACGTAGTTGGGTATATCTGAAAACGGAAAAAAATAATATGTATGTTACAACGTAAGTTGACAAAAACATTCGTAATTACATAATTTGAAGTAGACATACATAACTGGTTAATATTATTTTACTATCATGCAAATAGATTTCACTTCGGATACCATGCTGTGTGCGTACTCCCACACTATCTGGATGTAAGCCAATCTAATTCGCTCGTCAATATGCGATAAACACCCCAAAACAGTTTTACAATGATCGGTCTACTCGTTCGTACATAAAATAATAACTATTTTATACTACATATATATAATAATCATTTTTAAGAAAATTCTCAATTTTCAAAGCCCACTCATTTCCGTAAAAACCGCGAAAAAGAAGCATATAGAAATAAAAATTGAAATTTTATTTACCTGGAAATCCTTGTTGATCTGCAGATAGGGATGTAGAGAATCACTTAGCAGTAGGATTTGTGGTAACAGCATCTGCAGAAACTGAAGGAGAGGATGATGAAACAGTTCTTTTAAAAAAATCTGTCAGTGTCATCTGCTTGCACTTGCTATGCCCTTCTTTTTCAAATTTTTCTTTCAGCCTGTACATCTGGAGTACCTTCTGCTCAGTTGTAAAGGACCTTTGCTCCATGAACTTGATAAGATTATCACAACATACAATAGCCTCGGACATAGTCATTTTCTTCTCCTCGTCAACTAACACATCACTGTCCTCGCTGTCTTCACTCTCATTTAACATGGGGCCAATAACAGCATCGATAATTTCAATGTCAGTAAAAGTTTGACAAATAGGAGCATTTTTATCACATTCAATCCATCCCTCAATTTCATTATCGGTTAGGTCTGGGATAGCATTAATTCCCTTCGTATATTGCACAAATTCTACAAAGTCATCATTAAGTTCGGATGAATCAAATCCAAGAAAGTCGTCTGTGTCTCTGGAATCTTCATTAAATTTTGATTCTGGCAAAATATTATGCCAACACCATTTTAAAACTGAGGGTGTTACTTTATTCCATGCACGTGAAATACACCACACCGCGTCCTTCAGTGTTACATCCTTTTTGAACCGTTCGTAGCTGAAAGACCCCTCAAAATTTTCAATTTTTCTCATTAATTCATTTCGATAATGGCATTTAAAATTTTTAATTATGCCTTGATCCATTGGTTGGATGAGAGACATACAATTTGGGGGTAAATACGACGCAAAAACATTCTCCTTGACGAGAGTGAGTGAGCAGGGCAGTTGTCCAACAATAATAATATTTTTGCATTTTCAGGTAAGCCAACCTTCTTGAAGTGATCCCTTACCTCAGGTAAAAAATGACCATTAAACCACTCACCAAAAATGTTTGTTTGCACGGTAAATCACGGGGAAAATCTTTATGCCTTTGAAGACTCTAGGTTTTGCACTTTTTCCTATTACCATGAGCTTGCACTTGTGTGTGCCGGCAGAATTGGAACACATCATTACAGTAAGTCTCTCCTTAGACTCTTTTACTCCCGACGCTCCCAACGCCAAAACAAACCTGTCTTGTCCATATTGTATATTTGCTCCGTGCTAAGTCCATGTTCTTCAACCAACTTTGCTAAATCATTAACATATTCCTCCGCGGCTTCATAATTTGCTGACATTTTTTCACCGGAAATTTTTAAATACCGTATACCATGGCGATTTTTGAATTTCTGCAACCATCCCATAGAATAATCACATTCTCCTTCGATTTTTAGGTGTTCGTGGTAAGATTTTGCCTTCTCCATTATCATAGGACCTGAGATAGGAATCCCTTCACTCCTACGTTGGCGGAACCACTCATACACTACTTTGTCTAGGTCACTACTCTTGGGACCACGTAAAGTTTTCCTTTTTGAGATACCGGCCATTGAATCTGATTCCGCAACAAATTGGAAAATTTTATCTTTCTGCGCCTTTATGTCATATATTGTAGATTGTCCTACACCATACTCCTGACGAAGTTGAGATACACTTACGCCGCGATCTATTTTTCTCAAAACCTCCACTTTTTGCTGGATAGTGAGATTCTGTCTTTTTCTCTTGCCGGCACTTGTTCCAGTCCCAACATCTTCTGGATGCGTCTTCTTGGGTATTCTCTCCATTATTACGGTTGAGGGACGGGATGAATATTTAACACCTCTCGCGCACGTGGTTAGAAAGCAACAAGCGGTGGTGGAAGCTTTCAGAACTAATATGGCAAATCGTTCTTCAATTATGTATTAAATTGGCGCTACTGAAAAAATGGACCGTGATAAAATTCTTTTAGAATAATTCCATTGTTTGGATGTTTCCATTGTTTAGAATTCCGGATAAACGATCCTCGAATGTAGTTGAATTCATGACATTTTACTTTCTAACTTCTTCATAATTTTTGTATTTGAATTATCTCATTACTGCTCATATATTCTCCCTCTTGTCTATTATTCATTTAACCCTCACCTACCACACCTCCCCAGTGGTGAATCGGCAGCATGGTTGCCTCAATGATTCTTGAGAGCATGGCTCAAGGATGAACCCTTCAAAATTTCATGCCTCTATGACGAAAACATCTGTAAGCGACTTCCAAACAAAGTGTTCCCATACGGTATGGCCGGCAGCAAGCGGGTCACATTTTGCTTTCCCGTATGGGTACGGCCAGCGTTAAAAGGTTTAAGGTTGCTGATATTTTTTTGACATAGGATGAAATTATTCTTCTAACAGAATTGGATTAAAATATGTAAAGACATTTACACGTTCAATGTGACAATTGTCATGTCACATTAAGTTGAAAGTTTTATTGTGTTTTTTTACTAATAGTCATCATCATCTTAGTAATTCTACCTCCCAGTAGGTTTTAGCCACACACAATCTAATCTGTGCTTTCCAAAGCTTTTCTCTTCAAGTTCTTTACAAATAATGCCACTATTATTTAGTTGTTGATTAATTTTCCTGTGTCTTTCTAGGTAAGGTTGGAAAATTTTGGGGTACTTACTGTGATTTCCATTTAAATACAGAAATACCTCGATATATGAAGTAGATGCATTCCTAAAACCTCATTCGTAGATTGAAACTTCGTATATCGAATAACATTACTATAATGGAGTGCATTCCAAATCTTAATTTCATATCTTATAGCATATGCCTTTTTATTAATTACTCTAATTACATTTTTAAAAGATTGTAACTTAAAAAGTATTATTAATTGTATATAAATTGCAATCACAAGAACTTAAACGAATAGAAATAAAAATTATATGTAAATATTCACTTACAGCACTGCATATCTTTCCAACATAATCTTACCAGTTCTTGGTAAAAATGCTAGTATGTTATTAATGCTAATGCTAGTTATATTGCTGATGGCAAATGTAAAATAGATGTCAGTTAAAAAGTTCGTTATAGCAAAACTTTGTATATCGAGTATTCGTATGTTGTGGTATTACTGTACTTTCCTTCATATTCAGTTATTCATACTGTTGCTTAATAGATGGAGTTGGCCCTAGAAGTGCTCTCAAATTTAGCAATGTGCCTTAAGGAGGATCTTGAAGGAGTTCTTCGTGCTATTCAAGAGAAAAGAACTGAAACGGCTGGAACAGAAATGTCAAATGAGGATCTTGGAACAACTTTTCAGCAGGTTAGTAACTTCTTTTGGGAAAAATTATTTTTTTATATTCTTTAAGGTTTTTTTATTGGAATTAATGTGCTGTTAGGGTTGTATGTTTGAAAAGTCAGCATACACTTGTTACAGAAGGGAAGGTGCTTATTTGGTAATTATTAAATTCTAGGGTATCTGCCAGTCAAGGATGATGAGCTACTTCATCAACCAAACAATTTTCTAGATTCTAGGCTTATGATAATTTATGAATGTTGTTTTTATTATTATATTATTTATTAGGAATTTTATATCTTATGTATTATATTTTGTAAAAAATATTCAGCTTATAAGAACTTGATTATAATTGTAATTATTAAGGAGACAGAATTTTCAAAAAATATTAACAAAAGCATGTTTTTACTGATTAAAATTAACAAAATACTTTTGTTTTGATGTTAAAATATGCGCTCTAGAAACTTGGTCAGAAATATATTGCAAGTCTGAATTTTCAAAAACAAATTGTTCACAATTGTTTACTGGGAGCATTGAAACGAACTACAGAATAAATAAAAATGAAATTTATTTCTAATTAGATCAATTTACAAATACGATACAAATATACAAAGTATTTCTTTTATTAAAATGTAATAATATTTTAAACAAATCTTTATATACATTGCTTTTCTGTGTATGAACACAATCCAAATAATTATTTAGATAATAAACAAATAGATTGTTGATTTTTATTCATAATTTATGTTTTTTAGGCTTTGTGAAATAGTTTTCATTAATGAAGCCAAGTAATTTTTCATATTGTTTGTTTCAGAAGTAATTAAAACTAGTGTTTCCTTAACCCCTCATAATTCTATTTAAATAAGTTTATGCGTTATTGCACGAAGAAAAAATAACAGTTAATACCACACAAATGTTTAACTCTTAATCACTGCTTTTAGTGCTGAAATAGTTCCCATGAATTTCAACTTCATTCAAATAACATGGTCGAGTTCTCTTTAAGTATTCAGCTAGCTGCTTCATTCTCCTTACAATGCAGTAGCTGAGAGTCTCTTCCTACTTCCTTTAACACAGACGTTGTCACACTCAAGAACTGTTTACGAATAACATCGCATGGATATGATTTATGAGAACAAGAGTGAATCATCTCTAGCTGGCCCCTATTCCCCTTTATCTCATGGTACCTTAGTGACCTTGACCATTACTAATTCCTATTGATCGAGACCACTCACATTGTGTTCTGTATCTTTGATCGTATTCTTTCTGAATACTGGATTTTCTGATGAAAAGTAGGCATAGACTTTAAAAAAAATTATTTCCTTACATATATAATGAGTGATTTAAATACATGAATACATTTTTGGGAACTGATAAAGATTAAGGGTGAAAAAATAATGCATATCATTTTTACTCTCGTCAACCAGCAGAGCAGATATCGCCACAGCAGACAGAATTTAGTTTTGCATGACTAAAACATGTAGAAAAATATTGTATTCAACTTCTTCTTAACTCTTTTGCTGCGGTGCTCACATTTATGCACAGAGGGATAGGTTCCATGTACTGCGTAACTCGCATTAATGCGAGTTCACTTTTCTCGTCACTGCGGCGCTCGCATTTATGCGTGAAATTACTTACCTGTATGTGTGCGACATCTTTTGTCAGTAGTTGTAACTTTTTGAAAATTTTCTATCCCTTTTTAGATTGTATACAGAATGGCTTCCTCAAGTTGTAAAAATCTATTAGAAGACAACATAGTTAACATTTTATTTGCTGATTCGAAGTCGAAAGGTGAATATAATGATGACTATGTTAGTGGCACTTCAAGTGTGAGCTCATTTGGTGATAGTAATACTGAAATGGAGGAAAATGATACTTCATCTGAAGTAAAGTCCACTACATGGAGCAGAGTAGAATGACACATAGATTTGGACTCAAGCAGCTTTTCTCATGTAAGTGGAAAAATAATTGGAGATACATCAGAATTTAGTGCACCATTTGCTACATTTTCTAAGTATTTTCCACAGACAGTATTCAAACACAGCAGAACAAACAGAACTTTTTGCCATGCAGTTTCTTGACAGAACATACAATTTCCCTCCTCGTTCAAGATTTCATGCTTGGAATGGGTGCACTGCAGATGACATTCAGGCAATGGCTGCCATGGAAATTGGAATGGGGATGTGCAAAAAGACCTCTCTAGAAGAATATTTTAATAATTCACCCTGGCTAAATACCACTCCAAATTATTCGTCTGTTATGATGAGAGACAAGTACTTTCTTCTCCGTTCATTTATACATTTCAATGATAATGAGAAACAGATATAAAAAAGAAGTCCTGGTTATGACCCACTGTTCCTATCATGGAAATAGTTTGGTAGTTTCAAAATTTCTCTCCTGGCTCATAACTCTCAGTAGATGAAAGCATGCTCTGTTTCAAAGGGCAACTATGGTTCAAGCAGAATATGACCAATAAACCCTCTGCGAAATGGGGATTAAAAGCCTGGTGTCTTTGTGATAGTAAGACTGGATTTAGGTGTAAATTTGATATTTATACTGGAAAATACAAGGATTCAGGAGAAGTTGTTGCACCATTAGGGGAAAGGGTTGTGCTGAACCTAACACATGGATTTGAAAACAAAAAGCATGTTGTTTATTGTGATAACATTTTCTCAAGTCCTGCCCTTTTTCACAAACTGAAACAAAAGGGCATAAATGCGTGTGGAACTGTTAGAGCTAACAGAAAAGGTCTTCCTATCGATATGAAGACAAATGTATGCAAAATAAAAAGGGAGATAAGCCAATGTTTTTCATGAATGCCCTAAAGAATATGACTGTACTTGGCATGATACAGGGTGAGTAAGCCTTCTTTCTGCTGCCCGAACGTAGTTTTAGATTAGTATCTAAACCAAAATTGATGACACACTACAACTAATTCATGAATTGAGTGGACAAATTTAACCAAATGTCAACAAATTACCGATACACACACAAGAACATAAAGTGGTATCGTCTTTTGTGGTATTTTATGATTGAGACAGCCCTTGTCAATGGGAGAATCACCTATATCATAGCTACAGGGAAAAAAATGTCTGCCCCTACTTATCGTCATGCAGTGATTGAAGGACTCTTACTCAACTACAGAAGACCGGTGTCTGCTAAGAGGGGAAGAAAATCAGACGACCTGTTGCCCGAAGCTCGACTAACTGAACGCCACTTCATTCAACAATATTCAGACAAATCACACAGGCCTGAATGCTGTGTTTGCTTGATGAAGCCATCCCATCGTAAATTTAAAGGAAAAAAGGACTGCAAGAGGAGGCAGACATCATTCTACTGTCTGACCTGTCCAGGAGAACCTGTGCTCTGTGTCATCCCCTGCTTCGAGAAATTTCACACTATGAGTGAATACAGATGTGTCTGCAAATGTCAGGAATGAGGTATGAATGTCTGAGACAAAGGATATGTAAATAAAAAAAGACAGTTGAATTGAATTTCAATAATTTTTTATTTCAGATGAACCTGATCCCTGTACCATCTATTTCGGTGAGAATGACATACAATTGAGATTAAATAAATGTATGATATTGCAAGGAATGTTATAGATAATGACAAAATGGTATAATAATGCAATATGCAAAGAAAAATTTTTTTTTAATAAATTTTATTACGCAGCCAAGAGTGTTTTTATTTAAGGAAATTACGCAGCGAAAGAGTTAAGGTAAAAAAATTAAAATCATTACTATATAGCAAACTATAATAAGCAGCACGGCAAAGAGGGCAGCAATACAGTAAGAAAGTGAGGTCTGTACTATGGACAGAGACTGGCAGTGAAGGGGTAAAAAACAATATATATGTTGAAAATTTACAGTTATCAAAATTTTTTTGACAAAAATTCTTTTTAAAAAAATTCCTAAACCATAGGAATCTTTAAAAAAGAATTTTGATGTAAACAGTTAAAATATACCAAGTTTACGGAAAAATTTGTTTCATGCCAGGGACTTGACATCTCAAGTCAACCAACAGACCATTATGAATAACAACTGAGGCCATCTCCCCCATTTCCCTCTCTGCAGTCTAACCGTCGACCCCTTTCCTCCACTTTCACCTTCAAACCATTAAATACCTCACATGTGATTCTGCCCCTTCATTAATTATCATCTACTGATGATGAGAGCTTTGCTCTTGAACTTCCTTCGTTTAAAAATTTTTTTAGAGATCTGTAGGATTGAGTTAGAGTGCATGTGTGTGTGTGTGTTTGAATTTAGTCTGTTTGGTCCCTTTCATTGTTGTGAACCGCATAAACTATCAGACATTTGTTTGAGATATAAAGTCCCTGGTGTGAAACAAATTTTTCTGTAAACTTGATATATTTTAACTGTTTACCTCAAAACTTTTTTTTAAAGATTTGTATGGTTTAGGAGTTTATTTTTAAAGAATTTTTGTTAAAAAATTTCTTTAACTGTAAATTTTCAATTTTTTACCGTAGTCTCCTTTCTCTCATATAAAATATATGTTATCAAGTAACATTATTAATTTATTTATTTCCAGCTGTCTTCTCAATTTGTCTCAAAAAATATTTCTCAACAACAATTGCAGTAAATAACCATGAAATATTCATAATTTCTTAGATATTCCAATGCAATTGATATAAGGATTCCACTGCCCTACAAAACGCTCTTGATGCTCTCCTTTCATGGTCCAATCACTGGCGCCTTCGAATTAACTCGTTTAAATCCACAGTACTGTCATACACACTTCGCAGATCTCCTCTTAACTATCCATACAGGCTCTCTAGTCAAGTAATCCCCTCTGTCACCAACCAAAAGGACTTGGGAGTAATCTTCGACTCTAAGCTTCTTTTCCAAGATCATATTAAAAGTATTTCCTCCCGTGCTATGTCGTTAGTTGGTTTAATTTATCGTTATACAGAAATAACTGACATTTCCACTCTTCGCACCTTTTTCTTTAGCTGCGTTCTCCCCATTCTTGATTACTGCTCCCCAATTTGGTGCACTGCTTCGCCTTCTACTCTTATGCTCCTTGACCGACCCATGAATTTCTTTCTGTCTTTAATTCATTTTCGTCACCCTCCTCTCCACAACTCTTCACTCAGTGACATACGAACCTCCCTAGGGATTCCATCCCTTACTGATCGATGTACTCACACTGACATTAAAGTATTTAAAAAAATTATTAATGACAATTTTAGGTCACATGAGCTTCTTTCTCTATTTCCACTCCGGGTCCCCGCTCATTCTACTCGCTTGAATGAGCTTTTTCACTGCCCTACCCCTTGCCTCTCAATCACTAAACGCTCCTTTCTCTATCGCCTTCCTGATCTTTGTAATAGTTTGCTGAAGCGCTTTCCTGACTATGACCCCTACACTAAGTCTCCTAACTTCCAATTTAAAACTAATATTTGATTTGTTTTGTTGCCTATTTTCCTTACCCTTTCTCTCGATTTATTTATCTTCCTATTCGCTCCTTACCCTTATTTCGTGTGATTGATGTACTGTGTATGTCTTCTGTGTATTCATTGCTATAGTTTTAGTTATTTTGTTTGATAGTTTTATTTTTTGTTTTATTCTTGTTACTTCGTTGTTATGTGTCCAATGTAATTGGCCTTGTGCTGTTTTTGGGCTTTTCCAAATAAATAAATAAATAATTTCTCTAAATATACATGGCGTAGCATCAGGGAAGACTTTGAGACTAACAAGGAGAGGCTACGGACTGTAACTCACAGATTCGGTTCATCTTCTACCAGCAGAGAGTTTAGGTCTATATAAGAATACCTTTTTGGAATTTGCAGTCAATGGCTTTTAGTTTAAGAGAAATAATTAATCAAATAGTACAAAAATTTCCTTAAATGCTTGTAGCATCGGTCTTCTTCTCAATAGAGGATACAGCCTAGGGGTAATGTGTAGGGCTCGTGTCCCGTACTTTTGGTGTTGAGACTCCCGCTTGTTGAGTTTTTTTCTCCTCAAAAATGTTCTTCTTCTTGCTGGTTTTTATATCCCAATCTTCAGGAAATAATTATTTGCCGCTAATTTTTTTTACGTATGAGAATTATTTTTAATCAGTACACCACTATTCTTATATAGACCTAAACTCTCTGCTGATAGAAGATGAACCGAATCTGTGAGTTACAGTCCGTAGCCTCTCCTTGTAAGTCTCCCCAATAATTTTGTTTAGTTGAAATTATTTAATATGAAATTTTCTTTGGACGTAGAAGCATATCTTTCTATTTATTATGTTGTTGAATTGACTTGTGAATTGAACAATTAAAACCAAGTAAATGCAAGTGCTGTTTATACAGCAAGAGATGACTGAACAAATGACAAACTCCTTGAGACTGAACTAAAGCAGTCTCAGCTGTGTGTGCAGAACGTAATGCAATGCCTCCCTCCACCACCTGAGTCTAACTCAACACCCAAGTGCACTTGACAGGCCAAGACTAGTCTTTCCAGCACATCTGTACCGCTCGGAAAAGTTATTAGGCGCTGTGTTGTTGCTGTATAGGTTTCATGTGTACATTAATTGTATAAGTGTTTATAATTGTATAAGTGTTTTTACTATCACATTCGTTTTGATTAACCGGCTGTTATGAATGAGTTAGAAAGTGGTGACTTAATAGGGTACTTGCTTAAAACTCTATTTTCAACACTTCCCTGCAAAACAAATGTTAGTTAAAGAGACGTAAGAGACGTACACCAAAAATTACTATTGTGCTAAACGAAAACAAACACAACCTTACATTTCAAACTGTCTGGTATGAAAAATATAAATGGCTTACTGCCAGTACCATAACCAATACAATGTACTGCTGTGTGTTCTTTCTATTCATTGGTGACAAAGAATGGTGCAATGAAGGTATAAACACAATAAAAAACTTGGATCAAAAAGCACAAAAATACCAAGTTTCAAATCAACATTTGAAAAACAAAGAATCTTTTCAGTTACTTGGTAAAACCCATATTGAGCACACCCTTTCGGAAGCCAAACGCCTTGCTGCAATATTGCACAATGAAGAAATGTCATTCAATAGATAAGTTCTTAGCTGTCTTATTCAAACAATAATATTTCTAAGCAAACAAGAACTACCCTTTCATGGCCACCAAGAAGACGAGAGTTCTAGCAACAAAGGCAACAATCTTGAACTCTTACATTTGCTTGCTCAAGGGGAACAGTTAATCCGAGACCACTTAACATCATCTACAGTGTTTAAAGGAACCTCGCCGGAAATTCAAAATGACTTGATTGATGTCATAACTTGTGTTGTGAATAAAAAAATTAAGAAAGAAATCCAAGAATGTTCCTTCGTTTTGATCCAAGCTGATGAAACGTTAGATGTTTCATGCAGGAGCCAAATTAGTATTATTTTTTGATATTGTATAGAGGACAGAATAAACGAGCGGTTCATCAGCTTTTATGACTTATCCAAAGATAAAACTGCAATATCGAAAATTATATATGGAATGATACAGGAGTGGAATGTGGAAAGTAAAGTTATTAGTCAGACATATGACGGTGCTTCGGTGATGGCTGGTTGAGCAGGAGGAGTTCAACATCTGGTGAAGCAGTTTTGTCTGCATGCAATTTTCATTCATTGCTATGCACATCAGTTGAACTTAGTGTTACTGCATGGCTCTAAAACCATAAGGCAAGTTCATATATTTGTATGTGACCTCACTGTGTTTCATAGTTTTTTTAGCAAGTCATCCAAACGAGCAGTGCTGTTGACTGAAAAGGGATTCATATTGCTGCAAGCTAGTACTATGCACTGGAACTTTCATTCTAGGGCAGTTTCGACAATAACAAAAACTTCTTTGAATTATACTGCATTTTTAACAACATAATTGAAGATTCCGATGTTCAATGGGATCCTGAATCATTTAACTGCGCAGTGGGGCCAAAAAGACAAATGGACGACCTGATGTTTGTCTATTTATTAGGTTTTTACCAAGCATGCTTTGTTTACATTGACCATCTATTCAATGTATTACAGACTGCAACTACAGTTAATGTAACAGCTTGCCACAATGAAATAAGAGCTGCAATGGACAAAATTAAATAATTAAGAAGTGAAATCTTGGTTGAAAAATGTATGAAAACCAGCATAAAACTGAACAAAGACTTAAAATTTAGTGACAAGGAAAGGAACACTTTAAGAGTGTTAACCTACGAGGTTCTTGGTTCTCAAATTACACTAATGGATTCAAGATTTGGAGACTTTTCCCAAATTCAGTTTGTTGAATTAGTGAATGAAAAACAATTCATGGACTACAGAGAAGAATTTCCAAAATCAAATATGTTACAGTTGTTAAAACTTTTTCAACAAAGAACAACTTGAAAATGAACTGTGTAATATTTACAGTGATGATAAGAAACATCTTTCCCCACAAAACCTCCTAAGATTTTTTGTTATTAATGATTTAGGCTCAGTTTATGAGGAAGTGACTAAATTACTGCATTTAGTTTTGACATTGCCCATCACCATGGCAAGCAGCGAAAGAAGCATGAGTACCTTCAAGAGGATAAAAGACTATTTAAGAAATTCTATGTCCAAAAATAGACTGTCGTGTCTAAGTACTTTAGCTATTGAACAAAGCTTCTTGATGAACTTTCAAGCCATCATTCGTTTATTGAGCAAGTTAGAAATGTATTTGCTGAGAAAAAAATAGATGCTTGGAACTAATATACAAAAAAGTGTAAACGATTTTGTAGTCTAATTTGTATTGTACACTTTTTATTTGTTTTAATAAAATGATGCAGTACCGTATTTTTTATTGTATTAATTAAATGCATAGTCAAGTTGTTGTGATCAAGACCATAAAGATAGACACACATATTTCTGGTGATGCAGAGGCATGTTGTAAAAGGGCCTTGTATAGGGTTTCAAATGGGTCTTCAAGGTCACAGGCTCTAAACACATTATAGCATGTCCTGCACCCCAGTTATAAAAAGTGTCCCTACCTTGAGTCTACCCAAGTAAGATCCTCATGCTATGCCACTGCTAAATATCTTGTTAAATCTATACACACACGTGCATATGTTTTTGATGATAAGAATACGATTTCTAAGTTAATCTCACTAACCTTTGGTTTAATCCATTCTAAAATGTAGCATCTGCTACCTTCTTCTCCAGTTTTAGTTAATTGCTCAACGTTGTAAACAATAACTTTGATCTGAATTCCTTTGCTTTGTTGAATTAATTCCCAGAGTACAAAATATTACAATAATATAAAACTGTGTCATTGTTAATTGTGCATAAATAATGAAAGTAAATAAAGTGAATGTTCAAAAATATTTACAATGTATTAATCACATTCTAAAAGCCACTTAACTAATTAATTAGTTTTGTAATAGCAGCTAATAGAGAAGAAGGGTCACTCATAGCCACGCCACTGGAGGGATTGGTGGCAGCATTGGCACAAACATTTCTAGGCTATTATATTAATAATGATTGAAATGACCTCTTAAATGCCTCTTGATTCATGAATACCTGCTAAATATCATTCCTAAAGCAATTGACATATTCATCAACACTTTGGTTATAACTTTTTCGGTGCACTCCTAGATAGTGTATTTAAATCAAGAACATTACAGTCTTTATCTGTAGATATATTCCTTTATTTCTCTAAACATACACTGAAGAGTAATTTTTACAGACCAGGATGATTAAATTCTGAAAAAACATACATCCGCTCACAGAGATGGTAGCAGTGTTTTCCCTTGAAAGCCTTGGGTGTCAGATTCCATGACCTATGGTGAGAGCTTCCTGTTTATTGCTCTTTACTACTAACATTTGCTTTATCCATCAATATGTGATAGATTCCATGAATGCTGAAATAGGTTATTTTATTATTTAACTGTGGATACTTTAATTTTTTGTAAAAGGTGTCAGTTGTGCACACTATTCCATACCACCAGAAAAAAGCAGTGCATGTGTGTGTGTGTGAATACCTTTAAATGTACTGTCATCTAAAAAAAATTAAAGTCACCTAGTGAGGCAAATTTGGAAGAAGCTGTTTACAAATGGTATGTCAAACAGCATTCAAGTGGTGTAGATGTTCATGGTGTAGAATTACAGTCTACTGTAGAAAGACTTGCATAGGATTTAAAGATTCCTGATTTTACTGCAAGCAGTGATTAATTATGGCATTTTTGTAGGAGGCACAGAATTAGTGGCAAGAAAATCTGTAGTGAATTTTTGAGTGCTGATGTTGAAAGTGTAGAGCCATTCAGACAGAAGCTTAATGATATCAAGAGAGAATCAGGAAAGTTTGTGCCAAGTCTACATTGAAGATGATACTGGGCTCTTTTGGAAGCCTTTACCAGAAAATACTTAGTCTAAGAGAAATGAGTCATCAACACCTGTCAGAAAGTTCAGCAAGGAGAGACTTTCTGCAGCTCTCTGAGCTAATGCAGATGTCAGCCATCATCTGAAATCTGTAATGGTGGTGAAATTGAGAAATGAAGCACCTTATATACTAATAGATTATCATCATTAGCAGTGCTTTTTATTCTAGGAAAAAAGGTGGGGATACTGTGGTCCTCAAACAGTCATGTGTGGGGTGAGGGAATTTGAGAAAGTGGCCCAAATGCATGTAAAAATGTAAAACATATCATCATCATAGGTAGTCTGTCTGTAGACAGGTCTGTGATTATTCATGGCTAAACCTGGTTCTCCATATACTACTATTTTCTGCTGTCCTCTTCGTATCTTGATAACTCTCTTTCCCTTTCCCTTCCCTTTTCCTTTCAAATCAACATATATTTTGATGTAATTTTATTTTCTAGGGAAGTTAAAATAATGACAAATTATATATTATAAAAAGTTAACAAAATCACTATTAGACAGGTTTTATAACATGCTCCAAATTTGACTCATGCCTTCAGGAGGTTCAATATCTCTATTTTGCTTTTTACTTTTGGTGTCTATTGCTGAATGATGTCCACAAAGGAGGAGGCCCAACAATTTTGAAGAAAATCAATGCTTATGTTGTTTTAGTCAACAACGAAGACCTTGATGGAGTAACAATGAGGTTCATCTGTGAAAAACCTCTTTCACGCTCACTTGAGGATATTGGAATGATGCCAAGAGTGTCTATTAATTTAGGTAATTTTTCCCGAATTATTTTCTCCTCCAGGTATTCTCAGAAACTCTGTATCATCTCTCTTTCATTCAACCTATGTCTTTTGCACAAATTTCTTATTTCTGTCTCACCAAATGTCAAATGATTTTGAATTTCTTCTGGCCACTGTTTTGGATCTAGCACTCAGGCCCATTTTGGTAAATGGGCTTCTATGTCTTCATGCAATCTTTTTTCTATTGATATTTTTAGGTTTTCATAAAATGAATTTGGATAGATTTACATTTTAAAGAGGAATTTCCTGGAAAATTAAGCAATTGGTGGCAGTGATGGTATTTTTGTAATACTGTCCAGGATATACTTGTCTTTCTTCAAATACTTGATCAAGATGTTTAATCTTATTGTTAGCTCTCTACAGATTTATGTTATGTTCTTGCAATTCTAGGCTTAGCTCGGACAGTTCTCATACATCAATCCTAGATCTAAAACTATCTCCACTGTTATAATTTTCCTTGGAAATCCTTCGTACATGCTTCTATCTTTCTTGTCTCTGGTGGAATCATCCTTAGCATTTTCAAAATAAAGCACCAATGCTTTATAATCCTGCCATACTGCAAAAACTGAATGAAAGCTGGATGCTACCTAACAAGTGCTTATTATTTATCAAATTTTCAAAAGTTGCATTTTCAATTAATTGTACAGACTTGTAATTCTTTACTATTTTTTGGTGATGCATGATACAGCACCTATAACTTATCAATAAATGATTTGAATCTGTTGATTCCTGAAACTGATTGGACAGCATCATGGACTGCTAATTCTAATCTATGATTGGCACAGTATCATACAGTAATTGAAGGAAATTTTTCTTTTGATAATTGTTAACTCCACCACGAGATCCAAACATTACAGCTGCACCATCACAAGCAACAGAACCTAAGCAATCATTCAAGTATTCTTCTATCATACCGATAGACTGAAGATGGCAAATCAAAGAGGAGCAAATCCCTTTCACCGTTACATCATCTAACTCAATCAAGTCAATAAATAAATTTACACATGCAGTAATTTCAACACCCTAAATTAATACATGGATGTTAATTATTATTATTAATGTAGACTTTTAACCTAGGGCTGTTTCTTCATCAATGATTTTCTGGACAAAGTTATTTTTCATTTATGTGCGAATGTGATTAATAATGTTAATGCAAGCATTTTCATATCAACACCATTAAGTTCTTGTAAGTCAATTTCAACTTCAAAATTATTCAATGATTGATTACTCTTCGCAACTTTATAGACCTTGCGAAATATTTGGCAGTTACCTCTTTTTGGCAATAGAGTGACTTCATGCATACCTTCCTTAGTGTGTCTTTATTGGCCTCTTCCAATATTTTAAAGGCAGCTTTGTGACCAGAACTTTCTTTGTGTTTAAGTAATTTGGTTTATAAAGATGCTAACTGCTGTTCTCGTCTTATACCAAAATGAGTAATTTCATTATTGGTCCATTCTTTCAATATCTTCATACCCATTTTTATCTCGCTTCCAAGAGTTCTGATTTTGCTGCAAGCAGTACAACCAAGTTTTTGTTTTGTATACATAGCCAGTCATATTTTTCACAGATTTCAGTTTTTTGTTCCCAAGTCCAACAGGAAGGCCATGTATTTGCAGATTGTTCTTCAGCCCTAGAAGATGACAATGCTGAAACTGAAACAATTAATTCAAGCATATTAATTTCTTCTTCTGTACCATCAGAGTTCTTCCTTTTCAACATGGGAGATAAAAAAAATTGGTAAATTATCGTAGGAAAGGTCCAAATTCGACCGCTGCGAACCGTCACCCATGGTCGTGATTTGTTTGCTTCTTTCTCACTCTTTGTGCTCTACCCCCTTTACCCCCCTCTCCTTCCCCTTGCTCCCTTACCTTGCCGGCAGCGGCAAGCGGCAGGCAGCACTAGTCTCGGAGGGAGCGTGCTTGCGGATCGGCTGACGGACTTCAGTCAGTGAAAGGGCACGCTCGCTCTAGGTTCTATGTAACAGAGGTGTTTCGCGGCTACTCGACTTGCCATGACGTCAAGGTTCAATCCTGTGTGGTGTGATACCACCCTCTTTCCTGATTGGCAAAGTTGGTTACGGGAAGACGAAAAGAATCCCTGCTCTGCAAAATGTATTGTTTGCAAGAGAACTTTTTCTTTGAGCAATATGGGGAAGAGGGCTGTGACAAGCCATGCAAGTGGAAAGGTGCATCAGAATGCTATTTCGGGTCGTCAGCGTCAAGCCAACATGAACAATTATGTAGCTATACAATCACCAGAGGAGGTATGTAAACTTTCATCTCCACTGTTTCATTATGTTTGTTTCGTTTTGCTAGAATAATGTCGCACAGAAGTATGAATGAGTAACTATCAATTGCAAGGATAATAGGGGTTTTCCGACGTTTTTGCAAGCCGTCAAGCTTGCGTTAGATGATTCAACTCCCCAGGCCGAATCGCTGGCCCGACCGCTTCCGTGTACTCACGATCCGGTGTACCACTTCCAAAATAAAAACGAGAGCCCTCAGAATCTGTCCGGATCAAAACAATGATTTCACAATGCTGTAATCCTCAAGTGGCCTGAGCCTTCGCTGAAGAGACCTTTTCTTTTGAGGGCAAACTTAAAGGGATCGGGTGTCTCTTCCCACCATAAGAAGGTCCTTCCAAGTTTTCTTAATAGAACGAACGAACTTGATTCTCTGGAATACAATTCAATCCTATTTGGACAAGATGATATTTTCATTTGTGTGCGAGATAATTTTTGTTATGCCTCGATTAACTCCAAGAAGAAGAAACCAAGTCATTTATCTGCTGCAGAGCAATGTCTCTGCGGGAAATCGCGAGACATATGAACATGTCTCACATTACTGTGCGTAAAATCAAAATTAAATGGGAGACGAAGCTAAGCGGAGACAGAAGAGAACAGGGAGGCCTATGCGTACTACCCAGGAAGAGGATGATCATTAAATTAAATGATTTAATGTCCAATATATCTGTTAATATTAACTTATGACAATGCCAAAGCTCCACTTTTTCTCTTCTATGGCATCCATCTTTAAACCGTTTCTCAGAGGTTTCCAAACTCCCAAACCAGTGTTTCCATTCCTGCATGGGACCCTTGAGGACCTATTAAGAGACTTAATGGGGCGGTTTATAAAGTCAGATGTCCTTGACAAAGCCAAGTCAGCCTACAAGCTGATCAACATTGATGTAGAGGATGTTGATAACGGCTTGAAACTTTCACAAATAAATGTTGGCATAGGCGCTCAAATTGCGATTGGCGACGCACGTGTGAAAAATGTTGAAAAGGACAGATTTAGGTTAGATTGCAAAAGGTGCATAGTTGCAGTTGTAAAGAAAATCATTGAGAGAAGCCCAATCAAGTATAAGTTCACCAAAGCAGCATCTTGCCTGGACCCAAATAAGATTTTGAAAAAACCTGATCAGTGCAAAATGGACATGGATACTTGTCTGGGTGTACTCGTGAGAGCAAACCATATAACTGCACTGCAGTCAGACCGTGCGAGCTTCCAGTTCAAGCGGTTTGTGTCCCACGTGGGTAAAGAAAAACTCAAGAGTTTCAGCCGAAAGACAGACAGGCTGGACACTTTCTATGCAGACCAATTGAGTAATAAGGAGGACTACAAGGATATGTGGGAGGCGGTGAAGAACATTCTTTTATTCTCTCACGGTAACGCATATGTTGAGAGTGGGTTCTCTGTGAATAAAGAAATGCTCATTGAAAATCTTCAGGAAGACTCTCTTATTGCCCTGAGAAGAGTTTGGGATGGCATTTCTCATGCGGGAGGCGAGACTTCAGTAGTAGTTGATCAGGAGATGATCCGGTATGCGCGTGGAGCAAGCGCCAGGTACAAAGACGCTCTTCAGAAGAGGCGAGAAATGGAGGATGAAGAGAAGAAAAAGAGCAGGTTTCAGAGACAAGAGCAGAAATAGAAAGCAGAAGAATTACTGAAGCTAGAACAGGAGAAGAAACAGTTAGAGGAGAAAAAGGCAACATTAGAGAAGAAGAATACAAAATTGAAGAAATGAAAATGTAGACTGCTATTTTTATCACCTGATGTTACCCATAATTTTGTGGTCTTTGTTTAATTGCAAGATTTGTTCCTTTCCAGGGTTACTCTAATTTGTTGGTCTTTTAATTTTAAGATCTTAGCAATTTTGTTCCTTGACAGATTACACTTGATATTCTGTCTGGTCTGAAAGCTTTAAGATTGTTGTAATATTGTTCCCTTGATGGATGATACCCTTTCTTTTCTGGGCTTAAAGATGTTTTCTGTAATAAAAACTCAGGGAAAACACAGGGAAAACACAAGGAAGAGACACAGAGAGAACTGGTGGGCACCCTGTGACAGCAGGCAGCTACCGACTGTGCTGTGCTTGAATTGACACTAGCGCCTCTAGTGCTGACAGAGTGAAACAGTTTCAGCAATGATTATTGTTTCACTGAGACTATAATCATTGCGACACTGGAATTGTCACTGTGGTATTATAATCCTATGCAGTGGCATACAGGAAAATCTGGGGGGCCTCCCCGCAGCAAATCCCTATGGATATTTTAAATATTTTCCAAGCTGAATTACTTATCATTGCTTGTATATTAATGGAGAATTCCCCCTCCCTCATGCAAACATTACCGATATTTTGAAAAGTATGAAATTATCAAAAATTATAGTAATAAGTATGTTTTTTTTTATTAACTTGAATCCATTTGGAGAAATAGGAATAATTCTGAAATGTGAAATGGGTTCAAAATGTTATGAATAACAATCCTTATAATTCCATAAAGACACAAGAAAAATAAGATGTATTCATTACTCAATGACATTGAGTATGCTTATTAAGTTACTGTTATCTGTCGACATTGGTGGATCAGTGGTTGAAATAGGTACTTGTCATTGGTTTCTAGTATTGCAGGTTCGATTCCCGGCTAAGGTTGATGATATTTTACAGCTAAAAAATATGACAAGTATTCCTTTGTGAGGAGTTGAAGCTGCCGATACCATGTACATATTGTGTGATGTCAGTGCGCTTCAAAGAACCCCTTTTTACATAGGACATTGGGTAGTGGCAATATTTCCGGGTGTAGGAGCTAAGCCCCTGGCATCTGTTATTAACCCCCCTTAGAGGGGAGAGAGGATATAGAAAAGCTGATTTTTGCTGACTTGGGGAGGGGGTATGACCAATGCTTGCATAAGGTTTTTTATTTAAGAAATTTTTTACTATTTACGTGTAGCAACAGTTCATCCACAGCAAGCTTCCACCTGCTCATTACCCATGTTATGTCCGCCATTAGAATTATTTTCGCCGTATATAACTGATTTTTCAGTAAACACAACTTTACCTTGTTTGCTCTGATGAAATTTTCTCATTGTGCTTTAAAGAGCATTAAAATGAATTGCAATGCTATAAGAAGGCATTAGAATGTATTGCCATGCATAAGCATGCATTTTATAATTTTTATTGATAGAGGGGGTGGTTACAACAAAATCTTACATAAGACGAGGGAAGGGGGTCACCTAAATGCTAATAGTTGCTGGCATGGGGGGACAGGAGGTCAAAAATAGCTAAACATTTGCTGCCGTAATACTTGAATGACCCTCTAGTGAATAAATATGTTTTGTAAAATCTTATGTCCCATCAGGAGTGGCTCGTGGTGTCAAAAAGAAGAGGAACTGCATGCCAACTAAAATCTACCTACCGTATTTAATCGATTATAAGCCGACACTGATTCTAAGCCGACCCCCACTTTTCACAAGTCCACGCAAGGAAAAAAAAAATATTTTTGGTCAATTAGGACTATTTATCTCGATATTCCAACAAGTATGAATGTGGCGGATTTTCAGTTCGTAATTAAATAAAGATTAAAAACAGAAATTGCAACAACATTAACATATTTTTTTACTAAAATATATCTTCACACGACGACTCTTTTTCACTCTCCTCATCCCGCAAAACGTCATCTTCTGTGCCATCGAGCGAGTTGAAAGGAAATTAGTTTCTCTTCGTAATCAGCTGGCAGTTTTTGGGCGATTGATGTACGACGACGAAGAACAAGTCCCCATCGTTTCATAAACAGCTGTACCCAGTGCCGACTAAATTTACACTCACTTCTACTAATTTTATGTTCTCGAGCAATTTCACGAGCTTTTGTTTGTATAATCTCGGAGTTCACTGGCAAACAGTTATTTCGTTGATCAATCACAAAGTTATTAAGGATCTCCTCCAATTCATGGTAACGTCCTTGCTTGGGGCCTCCAAATGTTTTTCTTTTGCTTGAACACTTAAGTAACTTCTCTTTATCTCTCCTCCAGCGTCTAACATTTGATTCATCAATCCCAAAGCGCCGTTGTGCTGCAAGATTAGATGTCTCTTCTGCATAGGCAATAACGTTCCTCTTAAAGTTCGCAGAGTAATGCGTTCGTCCCATCATGGGGTAATTAAAAACCGAAAAACTCGCTAAGAAATAAGAAGTTTACATTTGTTCACAACGAAACGAAATATTTCACTCGGGAATCACAGGACACTCACAAGACACGTAAACAGTGTTGCCAACACCGGAGTTTGTATACATGATGTATGTTTGCGAATTTGAAACAGTATTGAAAGAATACTTAATAGCTTTATCAATGTAATGAGTGGAGAGTGGCAATGACTATAAAATACGAGGAAGGTAGTTTAAGAATACTATTTATTTGATGAATGATGCGTCTGTTATTTAATTGAAAAAACGGGAGAAATCGTCGCATGTTTAACATTATAAACTTGTAAGTACTTATTTTGTTACATTTAACGATAAAATTATTTATTTAAAAAAAACCTGAAACATCAATTTGGTGAAAATTAAGTCGAAAAATCCGCTATCCCCTAGCTTACATTTTTCTAATCCCCAGACGGTATCTAGATAAAAAGCTAGATTTAGCGGAAAATACGTCAAGTTGGTGACACTACAATGAAATATTTTAGTTAGTGGAGGAGTGTGAAAGCCTACGAATACGTGCACTGCCACCACAATTATTACAACTTTGACGCGCCTCTTCTTATTTACGTAATTTATTTCGTCTTAGTTATTCGGTCATTTTTATTCTTCTTTATAGTAAATAGTTTGCGTATTCTTTACAACGCTTATATCTTGCATTATAATGTAACTGAAGAAATAAATTCAATTACTATTTTATTTGACACCGATTCTAAGACGAGTGGCAATTTCTGAGATGGTGAAAAGGTAAAAAAAAGTCGGCTTACAATCGATTAAATACGGTATGTACCTATATATGAAAACAAAAAGTTATTTCATGATGATTTTGGAGGCCTCAAATAGTGACTACCGGACCGACTGGTAATTAAATTCAAGTTGTCATCCTTTAGAGCCTGAACAGTGTATGCAGAACTCATGCTTTATACACAATATACACAAATAAGCACAATATTTTTCCCTGATTATATTTAACACTCAAGAATTGTTGACACATGAGAAAATAAATTGGCCTAAGAGTGAGACGTCTGAAGGCTATAATCACTGGTTTTCATGCCGAGAAATGCATCTTCTCAACGTTATAAAGCCATATTATAGAAGTCGCAATTCCCTTTTTTGGATTCTAAACGTGGGTGTCAGAAGGCTTCGTCAGTATGGTTTAATGATTGGGGGCCCCCTAAATCTCAGGGTCTCCCCACAGGGAGCAGGGGCTATCAGTATGCTCCTGATCCTATGTCTAAAAGGAGTTAAAAAAATATCACCATATTGTAAAAACTCGTGTATAACATGCAATTTGAAAATCAAATTTTTAGATCATATAGTAGGGGTGCACGTTATACATGGGTAACACTTCTGTGAAGTTGAAATAAAAAATTGAAGTGCACCTAACTCATATCAGATCCTCACTCTTTGCATGAATTGAGGGGAAACCATGCTAATTACTGATAATCCAGCTTATATGTATAATAATTAGATGTATCAAACACCTAATTACTTCCTTACAAATGTATTTCCATCATCTCCAAATATTTCACATTTCACTATCTCAGTGTTTCTCAACCGGTGCTCCGCAAACATGAGGCAGGTGCTCCGCAAGCCTTTTAAAAAATTAAAGTGAAAAGTCCAATTATTGGAAATATAATATTAAATTGTTTATTAGAACGAAGGGTTAATACTTTTGTCTATCACATTACTATAATCGCAACACTGCTTTGATTATAAAATCTACTTGTTCTGTCTTTTCTTTCCGAATATGTACTACCTCGTTTTCTTACCCATCCCCAACCTCCTCCAACTTTCTGCCTCCCCTTTCCTACTGTCCAATACCCTCCCTTCCCCATCTTACTTTGTTTACTTAGAAGCATATTCACTCCCTTTATTCTTCTCTCCAATTCACGGACCTTCTCCTTCCACATTGTATACATAAAAGAACATTTTATTGCCCACCAACCAACCTCTCCTTCACCATTCCACCTCCCCTCTCCTACTCACTGATTCCCTTCCTCCCCCTCGGTGTAGCATTTGCTATAGATTCTATATACTTGCATCTGATGAGGCCAGGCCTCTGTTGTTGACTGCGGACTCTTCTACTGCCTCTCTCCACTCGCCTTCCAAAATCGACTCAGAGACAAAGTTATATTTCACAGACTATAGTTTAATTACGTTGTGCCCGCAATCCACGAAACAAGCCCGGCACTGTATGTGGGTGGCCGTTTGCCCTGTGTTCCATCGTAGTTGTTTGTATATAAATTTTTTCGTTTACCGTTGTGTAATATTTAAATGCGTTGGTGAGTGGTTGTGAAACATGTATTTTACATGTTTTGTCGAATTTTGGCAGTACCTGAGTAGCCTTTTGCGTTAATAAAATGAAGTTTAAATTTAGAATATTTCTATTTATTCTAATAAAATTACATCTGCTTGGTAAGTAAGAACTTATTTATTTCATTTTGTGGATCGTTTTCATGACAATGTAATATTCATGTACTGTAAAATGTAAAAAAGTATATGCATATATACAGTGCCTTACTTAATTACAGCAACAATTCAGTTAGCCTTGACTACAAAATTTTTTCGTCTAAAATTTAGCCAAAATTTCTTTTTAATACTGAATTTGTGGAACGATTCGACGTGTATTTGAAAATCAATGGCCGGAAAATGAATCTCCATTCTTTCAGGCGTCGTTTGGTTTAAGTGCCGCATTCATAGACGGATTCTAAGTGATTTTAAAATGCGAATGAAAAATATGCTGCATCGCATTTGCTCCCATTTAATTTTATGTCAACCTATAGGGAGAGGGGAGGGTTTTGATTTTATATAATAGAAGGATTTGGTCTGGTGCTCCTAAATTAAGAAATATCGTGGTGTGCTCCACGGTCTAATAAAGGTTGAGAAACACTGCACTAGCTAATCAGCTGATTGTTGTAGTCTCCCTCAAAATTGCCAGGCAGACTTCCTGCAAAACACCTATCGAAAAAAAACATAGTATGTATATATGCAAATTGAAATAACATTTTAGTTAATGAATATATTATATATAATTTACGATGTAAGTAATTTAAAACCAATAGAATTCATCTTCCTCATCATCTTCAGCACCAAATAATTATGCAAAGAAGGCGACCTCGATATGCAACGAAATTTAAGATTTCGTAATAAATACTATCATTAAATATCTCTTGTCATTCAGTATTTTTAAACTTAATTCAAAAACAAAAGGCTATGATCTCATCACTGGATCTATGCTCCATAATTTGATTCATATCTTGGCACCGATCATTACACACATAATTAATTGCTCCTTCTCTAGCTGTTACTTTCCCAGTTCCTGGAAACGTGCTCTACTGCGACCTATCCCTAAAAAAGCTAATCCATCAACTCCACAGGACTTTCGCCCTATAAGCATCCTGCCAATGCTATCCAAAATTATTGAAAAACTAGCGCATAAACAAATACATCAATATCTAAATGAATGTGAGCTCCTCAATCCCTATCAATCTGGATTTCATACTGGCCACAGCACTGCTACTGCATTGATCAAAGTCACAGATGATATTCGGGCGAATTTCGATAACAAAAAAGCTACAATTCTCACACTATTGGACTTCTCTAAAGCGTTTGACTCCATTGACAGCGGAATATTACTTGCCAAACTTGCTAAAATGAACTTTTCCCTTAGCTCTTTGAAATGGATTAAATCTTATTTTCAGAATCGCTACCAAATGGTATCAATCTCTGATAAAAGTTCATCGTGGAAAAATGTCTCCCGTGGTTGTCCCCAAGGATCTACATTAGGACCCTTATTCTTCGCCTTATATATAAACGATATCTCTAAATCAATTCATCACTGCCAGTACCACCTTTATGCTGACGATCTGCAAATATACATCATCATCATCATGCTTCTGTCCGAAGACAGGTTTTAACTGAATCGCTGCCTCCATTTCTCTCTCTCCCTAGAAGCCTCTTTTATACCTCTATAAGTAGTATATCCCTGCTTTATATTATCCAATATTCCTATTCTTTTTCTCCCTCTTCCTCTTCTTCCACTAATTTTTCCTTCTAAGATCGTCCTTTGTAAACACTGTCTTCTCAATATGTGCCCTATCCAATTTGCTTTTCTTTTCCTAATTGTTTTTATTAGCATCCTTTCTTCTCCCACCATTTCTAATACTTCTTCATTTCTCTTCCTCTCTGTCCATTTCACTTTCATCATTCTTCTCCATACCCACATCTCAAAACTTTCTAAATATTTTTCCTCCTTTCTCCTTATCGTCCACGTCTCTGCACCATAAAAAGCTATGCTCCATATGTAGCATTTTGCTAATTTCTTCCTTGTTTCTAGATTTATTTTCTTGCTTGTGAGAAGCTCCTTCTTCTCGTTAAATGCTGCTTTTGCCATTGCAATCCTACTTCTGATGTCCTGTGTACTACTTCCATCCTGTGCTAAAATACTGCCGAGATATTTGAAACTACTTACTTGTTCCAATTTTTTGCCATTTACCATTATATTTAATTCTTTATGTTCCTTTGAAACCACCATGACTTTCGTTTTTTCTGTATTGATCTTCATTCCATATTGTTGGCCAACCTCAACTAGTCTGTCTGTCATCCTCTGAAGCTCTTTCTTGCCTTCTGCTATTAAGCCCTGATCATCTGCGTATTTAATGGTGGTAATACTTTCACCTCCTATCTTAAATCCTTTCTCTTCCATCAACGCTTCTTCTGTTATTGTTTCTGCATAAATATTAAATATCGCTGGTGAAATAGGACAACCCTGCCTCACTCCCCTCCCTATTGAAGTACTTTCTGTTTCTTCTCCTTCAACCCTGACTCTAATCTTTTGATCAAAGTAAAGGTTTTTAAGCAGTCTTTTATCTTTCCAATCTATTCCTATTTTGTTTAAAATACCCAGCATCTTATCCCATTTCACTCGGTCAAAAGCTTTCTCCCAATCTACAAAACAAAAATACATATCTTTATTGACTTCTAGCGCTCTTTCTATCATGATCCTCATACATCCTATAGCATCTCTAGTCCCCCTTCCTCTTCTAAAACCAAACTGATTATCTTGCAGCTCCTTTTCTATTTTACATTCAATTCTTTTGGTTATTATTCTGGTTAGAACTTTAGCTGTATGAGAAATTAAACTAATAGTTCTGTAATCCTTACAACATTTTGCATTGTTCTTTTTCTCCAGTGGTACCATCACAACATCTAAAAAATCTTCAGGCCATACGCCAGTATCATATACTTGGTTAAAAAATTTTGTGAGTTGCTTAACTGCTTTAGACCCCAAAACCTTAAGAACGTCCACGGGTATATCATCACTCCCAACAGCCTTTCTTCTTTTCATGTCATCAATTGCTCTTTTAACTTCAGACTCGAGAATACTTGGTCCTAGCTGATCTTCTTCCACATCCTCTTCTTCATTTAATTCAATATTTCTTGGCTTTCCTTCTTTGTCATACAGAACCTCAATGTATTCTTTCCAGACATTCTTTACATTGTCTGGCTCCGATACTATTTTACCACTTTTGTTCATGATTCCTTTACGTCCTATCTTTCTTGCTTTTTTCTTGAATAGTTCCCTTGCTTTTCTATACATGAGGTCTGTTCTACAAATTCTTTCACATTCGACAATCTCCTCGCATTTCTCATTTATCCACTGTTCTCTGGCTTTATCTGTTTCCCTTCTTAAAGCATTATTTAACTCCTTGTACTTTCTTTGGCCTTCTTCATTGTTTATGTTCTTCCACTTTCTCCGCTCTTCCATTTTTTGCAGCATGGCTGCTGTGATCCAGGGTTTTTTGTTTCTTTCACCCGTTATCTTTCCTACCTTCTTTTCCATTACATCTTTAATGTTGCTATGGATGTATCTCCACTCCTCATCTACATTCTTCCTATTTTCTTCATCTCTCTCCCCCAACCTTTCCTCCAGCTCAGTCATAATAGCCTCCTTGTTTTTAAGGAGTTCCTCTAAGTTCCATTTCTTGTTAACTCTTATGTTTCTCTTAACGCTCTTCAGTCTACATTGTATATTTGCCACCAAAAGGTTGTGGTCAGAATCGATATCTGCCCCTGGTAGTGTTTTCACATTTTTAATGCTATTTCTAAATCTTTCATTGACTAGTATGTAATCTATCTGGTATCGTCTCTGGTCTCCTGGGCTTCTCCATGTGTAAAGTCTCCGCTGGTGATGCTTAAACCATGTATTAGTTACAATTAATCTATTTCTATGGCAGAATTCCACAAGTTTATCCCCTCTTTCATTTCTCTTCCCTAGTCCATATTTTCCCACTATGTTATCTTCCTGTCCCTCTCCGACTACACTGTTCCAGTCTCCCATTACTATGGTGGTGATCCTTCCTTTTCCCTCTTCCTCCAATATCTCCATAATCTGTTCATAGATTTCATCTACTTCGTCGTCGCCAGCATTAGTCGTTGGCATATACACTTGAATTATAAGCATTTCCACTGGCTCCATCTGAAGTTTTACGGCTATTAATCTATCATTAACTGTCACTACCTTGCTAATTCTTTCAGCTATCTCTTTTCTCATTATAATCCCCACTCCCCTTACCTTTTTCTCCCCTCCCGAGTAAATAATCTTAAATTCGTCTGAATTTATCTCGCCTTCTCCTTCCCACCGAACTTCACTAAGACCTACTATACCTACATTATTCCTTCTCATTTCCCTTTTTATGTTCTCTAGTTTACCCCCTGAATTCATAGTCCTAACATTCCATGTGCCTATTCTTAATTTCTCACCACTTGCTTTCCTATTAATGTTAAATTTCCTCTGTGCATCCCCTAGGGTAGTCCCCACCCGGAGATCCGATTGGGGGACTATTTTACCTCCGGAATATTTTACCCCAGAAAGATCCATAGAGGTATTTTCAGCTTTTCAGCCTATCATGGGAAATATAATGAGGTAGTTTCCCCTTGCTTTCCTCATCGCAGTTTCACAGAGTGATTACCCATCTGTAGCTGTTCAGATCCACATGATCACCACCTACAGAGGTACTGTGCAAGCTGCTGCCCTTGCACAGGGGGATGTAAAACCCCCAAGACTGCTTCTTAGTCTGACTCTTCCCCTCAGACCTTTCCGGCTTGGATGGTCCTACCAGGAGAATTATCTCCCGCCGGCATAGCTCTTTGGCTCGTAAGAGTACACAAACCCTCCCACCTCTGTAAGGTTATGCAGTCCTTAGGGAGGGCAAATATACATAGGAACTCAAATATCTCATATCAATAACAGAATTGATTGCACGAATAGGGATATAAGATCACTCATGACCTGGAGTGCTTGTAATGGCTTAATGTTAAACCCCTTAAAATCTCAATCAATAATTTTCTGCTATACTAAATTACTCGGCAAATTACAAAAGTCAAATATAGACCCAGTATTAATTAACTCCACTCCTGTACCATTTTCCAAGTCAGTAAAAAACCTTGGTGTTATTATGAATGATACACTCTGCTGGTCTAAACATGTAAACGAAATTTGCCGAAAAATCAACTACTCACTTTATTCACTTATGCTACTTAAAAACATTCTTCCAGTAAAACTAAAAATTTTACTTATAAATTCGCTTGTAATTCCTCATTTCGATTATTGTGATTCCGTTTTTCTAGATCTAAAACAAGATTTGTTAAAAAAGCTCCAGAGGACTCATAACTCTTGTATTAGATACATTTTTAATATGAGCAAAAGTTGCCATATAACAAACGCATTCAAAGAATTGGGCTGGCTGTTCTTGGAAGAACGTAGGAAGATGCATATCCTAACGCAACTAAGAAGTATCCTCACCTCTTCCTCGCCTAAATACCTAAGCTACAACTTCAAACCCCTTATTTCTGGCCACTCCCTGAATACCCGAGGATCATCCAAACTACTTATTCCCACTCATCGTAGCAGTTTCTATAATAAATCCTTCACCATTACCGCCTGCAATCTTTGGAACTCTCTCCCCTTTTACTTTTACTCTGTCAATGGTATTAACCAATTTAAGAATCATTGTGCTAAATACTTAGCCAGCATTAGGTCCTCATAAAAATGTAATATTTTCCTCTGTATTTTTCCTTCTATCCTTCATTTAAATATCAGCTCATCACTATATCCATCAGCAAACAGGGCAGTGATGATGATTTTTATTATTTTACTTTGTGTATATTTGTGCTGTACTCTTCTTTTTTTTATTATTTATGAATACCTTGAAATGATTTTCATTTCACTATATTGATTTGTATTGAATTCTGTACATTTAAATTTATCATATTGTGTATCATAATGGTTAGGTGGAAGAAGGGGCCATATGGCCTCAACCTCGCCGTATTAAGAAATAAATATTCTGTAAATGAGTGTTATGTGTAATTTGATAAATTTAAAATAAATTGATGTGTTTAAACTTCATTCAATATTTGACCTTTAAACCTGAAGCGTTTTGCCTTGTAAGCAAATTTCTGCAACTCTGAATTTTCGGATTTTAAATATTAATTTTTGGATGTTTTTACGTAAATTCGGATAGTAAGTCGAGTCTTGCATTACCCAGTATGGGTCTGTATTTATTTATTTATGATATTTTGTTCTTATACCCCTCAAAATCTAGGGTGCGCATTATACACAGGGTATACAAACAAGTCAGAATTTTTTGGCAAAAAGAATAGATAAGCATTATACACAAGAGCGCATTATACACGACTATATATGGTATTACAAATCTGTAACTAACAGGCACTCAAAGGTAAATACATAAATTTTATTTTTGTATGTATTAAAAAAGGTGAGGATATGGCGTATCCCCACGTACCCCCTGCAAAAAAGCCCTGATCATTAGTAATGTGTTTGTAATCAGATCACAAACTATATGCTAAGCATGTGTTGAATATATTTATAACTGAAACCTAGAGCTTTTAAGGATAGAAATATATGCAAAAGAAATGAATATCCATCGGGGGTGGATCAACTTATTGGGCATTTGGGCAGGCCCCGAAGGGCCGTTCACATTTACACTATAAGTAGCAAAATGTATAAAAAAATTGTTGAAATATTTATGCCGCAACATGGAAAAACAATAAAATAATGTTAATTCCTATGTGAAAAATGTTTTGAATTTGTTTGTATAAATAAATATTTAAATGAAAACATCATATAACTATAAGGGTCGGTTCAGATAAAAACCCCCTGTCCGATATTCTCCCTCTATCCACCCCTCATGTCCATTACCTAAGTTTAAATCGTTCATTTCAATGCCCTATGTTTGACATGATAACACATGACATATTGAAGATTTTTCTTAGTATACTCCCGAAATATATATAATTAGAAATGGCTATAACTATGATTAATTATACTCAGTACATCTATCCACTTCATGGTTTGAAACAGCCAATGTTAATAAACATTCCACAGATATTAATTAAAAATTTCATATCTTTTCTAGGTAGACAAGGACTCAAGAACAGAGATGCTAAGTGTGATCCATCAAAAGGTTTCTTTCTATCTTTTTCATCTTTTACAAAAGAAGTAAGTCTGTTTTAATGTTTTTAAGCTAAGAAAATTAACAGTTTTCATCGTATTAGGAAGTTGTTATGAGAATCCTAACTAATGCATAATCAAGAATATTGTTGGATAAGGAATTCATAACAATGCCTTATTTTTGAAATTAATAGTATCAAAACTGAGGTACCTGAAAATATTTAATCAGATTTGTGAATACAAACATAGCCTACATATGCATGGATAGGATTGTCAATTATAAGGGTGTTGAGCTAATTTTAGGGACCTCTCTTTCCCTTTTTGGCTTAGAAAGCAGAACTGCAGTCATTACACCTTTCAAAAACATCCCTTTATTGGCCTTTACTTGGTGTTATTCCATCTTAACAAATCACATATATTACTATATCACATTTAATGAAAAACAACCCAGGTTTCGATGCATAGTATCATCATTAGGTGACAAAGATTATGAAATGTAAATGTAATGTAATGTAAATAAAAAGAGAATATTGTATATTTCCACTAACAAATAATGGAAATATACAATATTCTCTTTTTATTTACATTATGAAATCTTTTCACTAAGTAGAGCCTTCCCAAATGTAATACGCTACATATACGTTAGGCTCTGGAAGAGAGGTGGGGAGGGGGGAGGGTTAAGGCAGATAAGAGAAGAAGAGATGAGGATGAAACTATTGGCTAGAGGTTGGCATAGAAGTGGGGGAGGAAGGGTAATTTGTCTCTTGGAGATTAGTGACAGCTGCTAGAATAGGAGAAGGCGAAAGGTACAAATATTCCTTTGAATCCGTTATATCATTAATTCAGTTACATTTTAAAATTTCTAATTGCTCCAACACATTGAGCACAATTTCTTTTTCTGAAAAGTGTCAAATTTCCAATTTAAAATTACTACTATGTTGGGAATTAATGAGGTGTTTGGCAAAGTGGGAGTTAGGCATAACAACATTTCTGAAAGCCTTCATGTGTTCTTTAAGTCTGATTTTAAATTTTCTTCTAGTCTGATCAACATAAACACCATTGCAGTCACCACAATAAAGTTTATAAACACAACTTCTGTCCTAATTTTCCACATTGTCTTTACAGTTAACAAATAGATTCTTAAGTTTGATAGGGGATTAAAGGCAATTTTATAATGTTATGTGGCAATGATGTAGCTAAGACTTCCAAGGAAACTCAAAATGCACCATTTTTGGCTGTCAATTGACCCATTACATTCTTTCTCACAATCAAAAGAAATGTTTTGGTACAAATTATTTTTAAAAAATTGTAAAAATATCTAATTGTTTGTCAGTCCCAGTCCACAAACAAAGAATATTATCTACGTAATCCCTGATGAGAGTATCAATAATAACGTAGAAAGTATCTTTTCTTAATTCATTACAGTTTGAAAATTATACTTCCACTCCAAGGCTATCATTAAATAAAACCTTTCTTTGCTGTTTTCTTATATCTTTATATCATTTTTACAAAGTTGTTTGGCTTCCTATTCGTAAGTGTTAAAACTATGTCTAATTAAGTCAAAATATTCTACCAATGCTTTATATTCTCTAATTACAAGTTATATCCAGTTCTGAATCTTGTCTTGAATCTTTCTAAAATACGATGTCATATCACTCCCATTAAGGATATTTCCAAGTTATCCTTTTTTTTATTTGCCTTAGCATTGTGCCTAACTTACATAGGTTGGCTGATATCGGCTAAAAGTTCAGATGGTGCTTGTTGAGTTTCACTAAAACCACAATATAAAGCTTTGGTCACATCGGCTCTTGCTGACCAACGTGTTTTGGAAAGAGATTTTACAACTGGTGTATTCAAATATGTCAGTAAAATTTCCCATTGGTATGTTGAAACAAAAAAAATTGTACAAATTCTGCACACACAAAAAAATGCTGTAGCATTTACACACAATTCTGCAGCATGAGTTCCAGTTAAATTTAGTATGTGTACTGGAATATATACACCAAGTTCGTTATGTTTTCATATTCGTGCTTGCAGACCAGTATACTTGCCAGACATATTACAAGCATTATCATATGACTGACCACGACAATCTTGTAAAACGATGTTATATTCACTTAAAGTCGAAATGACTGCTGCTTCTTAATCAGCTGCCTCTAGTCCTGTAGCTGGAATCAGGGTTGGACTCAATTGGTATATTTAATACAAACTTTCCTTATTTTTTCAAGTTTGTAAATGAAATGGCGAATCTAGAGGAAAGTGCTGATGAATGATGAAGACAAATGATGAGAGAAAGAACTAGACAATATCGTGCAAGGAAGGAGAATGACAGGGAGCAAGAGAGAGTGAAAAATAGGAGAGAGAGAGAGGGGAAATAGGACAGACAGACAGAAAAACGACTTTATTTACAGTGAAATTGAGACTATATAGTCCCTTACATTTAACCCCTAAGAGGGAGGGAGAATGGGGCAAGAAATGGAGAATGGGAGGGAAGAAGAGAGAAAGGGAGAAAGAATAGGATGTACATTTATTTTAATACTTAATCTGCACTTACCCATCATATTTGATGGGCAATTATACTAGTATTAGATAATTTATTAATACATTGCATTACCATGACATATAAATATTTTTATGATTACGAAAGCTTAACAACACATTTATTTATATCAATTAAAAGCCAAGTAATAAAGGAATGAAAATGCTATGCATAGCTCATGTATCCACTTATATTTCAAAAAGTAGCATGCAATGTAGTGTTGCCACCTTTTAGGAATGGGAAGTAGGGCCTGACCTTTTTTTAGGGAGTGCAGAAAATTTTCCTAACATAGCATCCGACTACTTAAAATTTTTAATTTAGATACATTCATTTTATAAGTATTAAACAACTTAGGAAAGTGTACAGTGTATCACAAATAGGCAAGTTTCGTGCGATGGAGTATTTGAAACTATACAATATAATTTGACCGAACGCTCACCATAAAACAGCAAAAGACCCCAACCCTATTGTATTTTCGTCTATTAAAAATTTCTTCTTCCCCCTTAGTTTATGCATCAATAAACATATTACGTAATTTTAATGTCTAAATACTGCAAAACGATATATCAGAAATGATTCCAGGGAAATATTAAATTTATGTTTAGTGATTTATTTTCTAATCAGTTTTAATAAACCGAACAATAGAAAATTATGTACTTAAAACATACCTCATTTGAGTTCAATAGTAGTAATATTTATGTTTATGTTCTTTTCTTCACCATAGAGAATCCATTTCTTTCCGTTTACAAAATCTGTCATGCATGCATACGGAATAAAATGTATTTTGTAATTATAGCAGATCTTATTTACTTCAGTAACCAATATGATTATTTATGTTGAAAACAATTAGGTAGCTATCCATAAATTTTTCTAAGTTCAAATCGAATTACGACTTTCTTGTTCAATTTTCTAGATAATGGCTACTCCTATGATAAAAATGTATAGGAAATTAAATACTCTACATTAGTAGTTCTACAAGTTTATTTGAAAACTATTTTAATTTGACCAAACATTTACGAAAGTTAACAGAAAGTTCATTTTTTGTCATCATTAAAGTGATACCCCTAATTGGCTTGCGTGATTTGTTTTTGTGATTTTCGTATTGGCTTTGATTTAAGTCCTTAATATCACATTTCATAAAAATCCATTTGGTAGAAGCCAAGAATGAGCATGCAGATGGACGGATGGACAAACCGATGCTAATAGGCACTTGTCCTGGAAGTGAAACGCGCCTAAAAAGATAATTAAAAAAAATAATTTTTGATTTAGAAAGGAGGCTGATACAATGTTAAGTCGCTTCTGAAAATTCAAAACAGACTGGGGCCTATAATAAAATAATATTACAACATATTAACTTATCAATCTGACAATACTTTTACACATTCAAAAGAGAATGGGCCTGTAATAATATAGTATTACAAAGTAATATAATACAATAACTATAACTAGGCTTTTTAGGATTTGATTCAAATTATTAAATGTCGAATTTTAAAAACTTTAAACTCAATGAAAATGAGTTGTCATCAATAAATGTAGATTTTTCACTGCTACATTTTCTATGAAATTATTCATCATGATTTTTAAATTTGATTTACCACTCACAAATTTAATATGTATTACCACCAAATATCGAAAACGGAGGAGAAAATTGGTATTTGTCATACAAGATGCCTTCACAACATTTGGAATTCAACTACACTTTGATTAGTAATCTCACTTGTGTAAAGTGACCAGACGTCCTAATTTTGGCAGGACAGTCCCACTTTAGAACAGCATGTCCCACTTTTCCCCAAAAACTTTAGGGGATGCAAAATTGTCCCACTTTTGGATATATTCATGATAAATGTCCTAATTATTCAAATGTTTTTACAACAAATGGAACATAAGATAAAGCAATTTGTAACAATAAATTAAACAATATAAAACAATGAAAGATACATAAATAATAACAGCGGATGAAACAAAAAATATTAATCACAAGAATATTAATTTTCCCCATCCACAACAAAGCGGACGACGCAGATCACCAATCAGCCATGATGCAGCTCGAAAATTAGCTAATAGCGTTTTACAGATATGAAAACATATGATGTTGTAATTCATCGGGATTCCCTTGATTCAAATATGTCGTAAAGTGTGTACGATATTGGTATCATCCTAGATGGAGTCTTACCCTCCATGTCTGAGTCAGTTTGAGGACTTTCAGTATGTAGAGGATGTGACTAAGAGAATGAAAATTTTTTCAAAATCCTGACAATTTTTACCCTGGCAACAAAAATTTCCCAAAGGAAGTGTATACTTAATTCAAGACCTGCCGTTTAAATATCCATTTATTTCAAAAAACTGTAATGAAGTGAAGTATGGTGTGAGAAATGTATAACAGACTTTAACTTTGCGCATGGTGGAGTTAATGATATTACTAAGCACTTGGGCACGATGAAACACAAATCTGCTGATTACAGTGTTTCTGCCACATTCAGTCAGGATGATCGTAAACAAACTTGAACAAAATGGATTGACATCAGCAATGGTGAACACTGTAACAGATTTTTATGACACGTGTACAGTACCTAGATCAGTACTTGGGTCACTTTCAAGAACTTGTAAATGTGCAGTGGGCCTCATTAAAAAAAATTCTGAAGTGGCCAAGTCTCAAGAAAACAATGAATTCTGTTTCTAGAAAGGGATTTTTTAAGCCTAAATTTGATACTGAACTATTTGATGAGTTTTCATGTTTTGAACAGTACATTAGTGATGAGAAAGTGTCAAGAGTAGAATGCATCTAAGATACCTACAGATCAATACTGGGGAGAACTATTCACTCATTTCAGACAGAGATATCAGCTACAAACATGTCAGAATTAATTCAGTTTATATTATGTCTCGCTGGAACTAATTCTGTTGGACATGCTTTCCCACTTTCCAAGTTGTGGACATTTGAAAAATCGCAGCTCAAAGTCTCAAGCCTTAAGGCCATACTAGTGACAAAAATAAATTTCACTGTTTGGAATTCTATAATACTTTGAAATCCACTCCTGAGTTACTAAAGAAGATTTCATCCAGTGAAAAGTATGAAGATTAAAGGTGGCTGTGAATTAGGTAAATTATCATTTTATGTTGTAAACCTATATCAATTATACTGATGTTTAATATATGGTAGATCATTTATTCCTTTTTTTGGCTGTTTTAAATTAAAAATTACGTAAGGAAAATTATAGGTTATATTAGAGGGGTCTAAAAATATATATTAAAGGATTATATAATAATTTATTATGTTTGGAGTTAAAAATTCACAAGCTAGTTGGAGAAATTTAGAATCTTCATGTTCTTGAAATTTCTTTGGTTGTGTGCACTTAATGGGACTCCTCTAAGGAAAAAATTGCTTAAGTAAAATCACACTATATTAGAGGTGTTAAATATACTGGAAGAATGCTTCACTAGTTAATTTAAAAGCATAATGCTAGCGCAATATTTTTTCTTTATTTTTTTATTTTAGACACCTTATGGTAGAAAGGTTTTCTTCAAGTAATTTATAAATTAAAAATTACACACAACCCTTTTTTCCATTGTTTGTAAATTCATGTAGAACTCCGTAAGACGGTGTGCAGCATCTCAATTTATCAGAATTAGTAGCTGAACTCTAGTCGGTCACCGTAAATTGTGTACACTCCATGGGCAAACAAAGTTTGTCCCAGTTTGGCTGATCTGAAATCTGGTCACTTTATGCTTGTCACTATCTTAAGGACACTTACAAAGCTGCTGCTGGACTCATAGCCAAAGGTAAAAAAAAATAGTATGATCGGTTTTTTACGCTCTGTCTTTGCCCTTGACCAGATCCAATATTCCTTATGCACTTTGGACTTAATTTACCAAAAAGTCAGAGGATGTTTATTTTGTGTTCCATGTGACAAGATCTGTTGACCTCTTCCAAAAGGCAAATAGAAAGATTTTCCCAAACTGAGAAATGATTACTGATCATCAGATGTCCTTATGATCATGGGTGCCTGCAATAAGGAGCAAAATTGACATTTGTCCTCCCTTACATTTTACAAAAAAAAGTACAGCCTTATAATCAATTTCATAACAAGGGCTGAGCATTGAGTGTTGGTTACCACATAAAAAGTGAAAGCTGTCCTCTAGCTCAGTGGTTCCTGACCTTTTCCCACTCCTGTGGACCTGTTTAGTCTGAGGGCTCCAAGTTGGGAACTGCCACTCTATCTCAAGGTCTATCTCTGGCCCACTTTTGGCTGGTCTCAATGCAGGTAAATGCATGAATTTCATTGGGACATTTTGAAATTATGAACATGGCTTATGGACCTGCAGTACTTGATCGGTCAGGTCCCATTCCCATGATTGGCTTTCCAGCTTTTTCACCACCTTATAGTCCGGGGATTCCAAATTGGAAACCTCAAGATGTATGTCCTTTTCTCTCTCCCTCTCTCCTCTCTCCCCCTCAATTGGCCATATGGAAAGTGAAATAAATACAGTGGAATCGCCATTCAGTGCCATAGCAAGGTAATTTGGCACTCAGTGCGGAACGTAAATAAAGCACCTATATAATAGGATGGACCAAATTTTTTTAAATATTTATAACGATAACCTGCCATACGTAGGCTGGCATTTCTTACTGACAGATAAAAAAAGGTAACAAAACATATCAGGAAGTATAGAATTTAATAAAAAACTACACTAAATCACAAGAATAGATGCAACAGTCACGGGTAGCGTGAGGAATATATGAAGGGAAATATCTATATTTTGATAAGAATGTTGAAGACCATAAGAATGAATTAATTGTAATAAATCAAATTAAGAAGCTGACACAAAATTTTCTAATCACGAATCTGACTGAAATTTAAAACTTTTTATCTCTAAACAAAATGGTTTTGCTTCTCGTATCACAGATGTGCATTCTTTAGGTTCAGTTTGCTGCGATGTTGAAGCTTTTGCTTCTGATATCACAACTTTGTATATATCAAGTACAGTTTGTTGTAATTTTAATGCATCAGCTTCTGCTATCATAACATTGGCTTCATTAGTTTCTGTTATCATTGCATTAGCTTCATCAGTTTCTGCTATCCTGGCATTAGTAGCTTCCCCAGGTTCCTTTTGCTTTGATGTTGAAGATTCTTCTGCTTCCGATGTCACAGCTGTAGAGAACCACTTTTGTAATTGATTCAACAATTCACTACCTCTTTCCATGATTGCCTTTATTAATGAATGGAAACCACCATTTTTTACATTTTAAACCATTATATTTGAATAATTAAAATAAATTTAAAAAATAATATATATTTATATTGCATTTACCTTTTTAATTTAAACACAGATTAAGTATCTGTACTTTGAACTATATATGTATTTTTAAATGAACACACTAATACTGCTTCACTTATGTTATTATTATGTATCACAACTACACACGCGCACTTGGTTAAAACATATGATAATTTGCTCTCAAACTGTAGCATGATTAGGGGAGACATCTGTGTGACACTGGTTTTACTATATACTTATAATTTAACATTCATTGCCAAATCTTGTCTCTGCTGCTAGTCCTATCGAAAAATAAATAATTATATATTTTAATATGTAAAAAAATTTAATTAATCATGTCGAATGGCATCCCCTTCAACTTGGCACCTGGTGTGGGCACACCACTTGCACCGCCCTTGCTACAGTACTGTCCCCATGTAACGTTTGCATGGGGGAGAAGTTTTTTGTACCTTAAATTGGGTAATACCTTAAATGGGAATAGTCTAAAATTGAATGATTAAACAGCAATTTATTAATATCAAATTATTATTAATTGAAACAAATATTAAGAGTACATATTAATTGAAAGGTAAGCTTCCTGTCAAGTTACAGGCTTTTTATATGGAATAAACAAGTATGGAAAGGTGTGCACAGAGTTTTCAAATATGTTCTTTGAGATCGACAAATTTTAGTAAAATTCCCCTATACCAAATTTCGTCAAAATATGTCCAGCAGTTCCCGAGTTGAAAAAGAAACACGTTGTAAATACATGTATGTCTTCATGTAAAGTGCTCATTATTGTAGTCAGGTTTTAACCAAAATTGGAATTTGCTGACAAATTTTAGTAAAACACTCCAATACCAAATTTCATTCAAACATGTCCAGCGGTTTCCGAGTTGTAAAATTTTTACTTAATATTATTTTGGAGTGAACAAAACATCAAAAATCATATAATTACGTAAACACGTTAATTTCCTTTTCTTTAAATTTATCGCAAACCTTACGTTTTATGGGAAAAGTTATTTCACAAAAAATGTATATTTAATTATTTTATTGAACTTTTGTTTGCTCAGATGAGTATTTAACGAGATGGTTGTGAAGTACGCTGTAAAATACATGTAGGTCTTCATGTAAAGTGGTCATTATTATGGTCTGATTTGAACCAAAATTGGAATCGGCAGATAAATTTTAACAAAATATCAAATTTCATCCAAGTACGTTCAACGGTTCCTGAGCTTAAACATGCGGACGAACGGACTGGAAGGACCCCCCCCCCCCCCCTATATGCATGCACTTTGTGCAAAGAACGCATAAAAAATGGAAATTTCCTAGATACACGTTGTAGATTTCAGTTGGCAAATGTGAAACAGAAGAATGAGCAAATGAAAATCTATGCTCTACATTAAATGGCGAATGACTTGCAGGAGATGGCAAATGCATAAAGAGGCAGATGATATTGGAGCTGGCAGGGATTGTAAAATGCAAAGGAAGGGAAAAGAGTGCCGAGAAAAGTGTGAGAATGAAAAAAATTATTTTCACTATCTCTAATTATTTTTTGTTAATTCCATGTCAAGAAGCAAGGGTGCATGAATTATGCAAGCAAATAAGGAATATTTTATCTCAAAAGAAATGATATGCATACAATTACCAAAGATAAGTTTTAAAAATGTTATTACTATCTGAACGGGGTAGTTTTTCCCATAACCCCAATTTTCCCGTATACCGTATTGACCCGAATATAGTGCGATGTTTTTTTTCTCAATATGTACCTTTGAAAGTCGTATTCACACTATATTCGAGTACTTGTTGCATTCGTAATATATTCGAATACTTGTATCTTTAAAAAATAACTGTGTATCGACGCGTTTCATGATGCGTGTTTCAGCACATATTTTTATAATTGCTACATTGTAAGTGAATTGGACGTTCAAGCTATGATGCTACATTGTACAAATATACTCGGTAGGGGTCTGAGGAGACTTGAAAATAGATCAAGGTCAAATTGCAGCAACCACAGCACTGGCACAACTTCACGCAGGGTCGCGACACTCAACGTTAGAAAACGAGGACCGTCTAAACGTGGCGTCACATTACCCCCCTTTAGTACATAATTCATGAGTTTACAGGTAATTTAAATGTGCAAAATAGAGAAAATTAAATGTTTTTCGTCTTTTTCTAAAATTCCTTTCAAAATACTCAGGGTCACACTATATTCGGGGTCACATTATATTCGGGCTAATACTGTACTTTTAGTATCCGTATTCGTGGTTTCTATATTTGCGCCGCTTTTAGAAACTTAACCCCGTGAATAAGGTGGGATTACTGTAATTTAAATGAACTTCGAATAATGAAATTTATCTAGCAATGAAGTAGTGTGGTGAGCATTGGTGGACATATCAGTGCATGTAATTGGCTGTGCATGCACAATGCTGTACACAAAATGACAATGCTAGCAGATTTTGGAATTTCCCATGTTCTTTTAGTCATTAGATTTTAAGGGCATTTGTCAGATTTTGGCACTTTTTGCAAAATACACAAATATAATTGATTATTTTGTGTGATGTAGGGAAATGCTCCAGTGACGCATGAGTAGGTACACTCAAAGTTTGAATAACAACCTCGATGTAACAAAAGCATTGATCTGAATAAACTTTCCTTTTTTTGGGGGAATGTCTTCCTTTCAGGTTAACATGGTAAATATGGCTGTAGTACACACGACTGGCACAATTGGCTAACCTTTCACATTAGTGAGTGAGTGCTTTGAATCAAAGGGTAAAAAAATCCATGTTCACGTAATGACGTCACCGCATCTTTCGTAATGTATGTAATCGATGATTTAAGGTCTAAAGGTGGATTTAATTTGCTGTTATTTTTTCTTTTATTTTCTGTTAAACTGCATTATTTATGATAAAAAAATGAATTTTTTTAGGTTGACTGGGAACCGTAATCACATTATAACATTGCGTCTTATGGGAAAATAGGACTTGGACTTTGTGAATTTGCATTTTGTGTCAACTTTCTGGAACCAATTATTCGCAAAGTTAAAAAGGTGGTGTATTCAATAATGGCTCAGATGATTTTTATTAACATTAATTCAGTTATATAGCTTAATATCACAAATAATACTGCATAAGCCATATTTCTCAAAAAATAACTAGATAGCATCCAGCAACATTGTAATATATCGAGTTTTATGCCCAGCTACCATCCAGCTCTCCCCATTCCTCGGATGTCATTCGACAATGTTTGTCCAGTAATTAGGCTTTAGCTCCTATATGGCTTCATCCATACACATACCGTATTTACTTGAAAGGAAGACAACCTTGAATTTAAGACAACCCCTAAAAAAATTAGGTTCACTTACAAAAAAACTTTTACATATATGTATAACAAGCTAACATTAAGAGGATGAATAAAAAAAAGTAAATTTACTACTTACATCTCCCTCTCCTCTGTTTCCTTCCCTTATTCTTGCTGTCCTGTTTATTCATCACAACTTATTCAAATTCGAACAAGTCGTCTTTCATACCATCCATGGAATTTGATATGTAGCATTTCTTCAAACTTCTTGAGATACTATTGGGATCTATTTTTTTCCATGCTGCAATGATCCAACTACAGAGAAGTGGTACACTGGGCTTCTTAAGTTTCCCTGTAGGAGTTAATGCATGGTCCCCTGCCAAAAGTCATTCTGAATAAAATTACTTTATGTAATCCTTAAAGGACTTCATCACTACAACATCTAGCAGTTGAATTTGTGATGTCATACTTCCTGGTATAACTACAAGGTCAGTATTCACACCATGAAGGTATTTTGAACTTCCTCTGTAAGGTGCCCTTTGAACGCATTTAACAATGGACACTATTTTGTTGTTCAGCACCAAATGAAAAACAACTTACTTTTTCTTACTAATTCCGGTATGCTGATCATGAATATGATTTTCGTTCATCTGCAAATTGCGTTGTTTTCAAGGTTAACATAGTTGAATTTGAGAAAATTTGCGTTTTTACAATATAAATATGCATATTATAAAATTGGGTATTGTAAACCATGAAGCAGTTTAAATAAGTATGTCTTTCTACTATTGTAATGCACGGGCAGGCGTTTGCTGCCACCACCTGAGGTTTACCGAGGATCAGGACCTCGCAAGGGTTCTTGCCCTGGGGGCGTTCAGAGAGAGAAAGAGAAACACACAAATCTGCTTTACGATTTATTCCATGAATGACGGCCTCTGAATGGTGCAGTACCCTGTCTTCCTCTCTGATGCCTCGGACCGCTCCCTTCACTCGCATTCCCGACACTGCCCGTTGAAGTATCCTTCATCCACTTCCATCTGGAAGGGTCAAGGAACCCATTCTCTCCACAGATGTCCCAATGGAGCTTTCTCTTACCCTTTTGTTTACTCCAGCCGTTTACCCGATTCGTTACATTATTTGGTTGTTTTCTGCATAATTATACTATCAACAGCTGTTTATAGCCCTAAAATAATATCTAACCTCAAAAACAGCACTGTATAGATAACATTTTTGATCTGAATATATGCCTTCAGGCAGACATGGAGTAAAAATTAATTAATGAATTTAATTTTCATCATACAAGTAGACCAAGCTAGAAACTGAATTTCAAAAATGCCTAAATATTGATAAATTATAAACACCTGGAGAACAGAATGCAGTTCAGCAGAGCATCATCTATATATAAAGGAATAAAGCAACAAAATGGAGTTTTCAATGTGATATGTACATAATAAGTATTGTTATTTAATCAAAATGCGCATGAAATGAGACAAAAAAATGATCGAAACAAAGATGGGATCGACAGTGGCTACACTTTACAAAGCTGGTCAAATGACAAAAATCGCATTCGTCCTTATTAAATGCTAAGCACAGCTTTTCAACGTTATCATATTGTTCAGTATTGGATGCCATATATCCACATGTGTACCACATGTCACGTATCATCGGCTGGAACACATCCGCTTGAAACTGATTATAAATAAGCGAATACAACTTTATTGTGTTATTTCACTGCTGCAAATCTATTTGATGATCATCCAAGAGTATTCTGTCGCTGATTCTTTTTCGGAAACTTTTTACTGCCTGAAACAAAACTTGTCCAAAGACTGTGCATACGCAGTTGTGTTTGGTGGAATCTGCAAAGGCGTGAAAATCATTGAAACAGCTTCAAATATTTGTTCGTCCTGCAGTTCATTCCAAGCTTCAAGAAGCAAAAGACACTTACCTTGAAATGATGACTCTAGACAATCTTTCACTCAGTTTCTCATTTTACCTTGGTCCATTTTGCCCAACTTGCTACAAGTGACAATGATGTTGGGAGCTAGAAACAAGTTTTTAGTAACAAGAGAACCTAACATTCCTTTTGGTTCCGTAAGGTAAATGAACAGTTTTCCATGTAACATCCCTTCAAGAGACACCAGTGGCATAATTGTGTACAAGTGAGTTTTTGCGTTGTGTGATGTGACCTAACCCAATGTGTTACGCTCTCCTATATTTGACAGACTTCTTAAAGGGTAATACTCGTAAGTAAATCCTAACTGATCAGTATTAAAGATATTTGAAAGCTCATAGGCACCAAATTCTTTTTTTGCAGAACATACAAAGTCATTTGCTTTTCTATATTGGTTTGTTGGCTTTTGATTTCTGAAGCTGTAACTGTTTTTGTAATCTTTCGAGACACAATTTTGTGCTTCTTTTTAAAATGCCATAACCAATAAGCATTGGCAGAAATTCCTTTCAGGGCAACTTCTTTTCCTTTTTATATTGTCCATTACCTCAATTCAATGTCGTGAACAGTAACACAACAAAATCGTGAGTGACAAAACTGCTGGATGACAAGATCTTCAATTTTAGTTCGTTTCTCAGGTCTTGTTCCCAGATTTTTCACATATTCAAGGAAACGACTAATATAAGTGGCATGTTTCACACGTGGCTAAGCTAAAATTATTTTTTAATGAGTGATAATGATACGGATATCCTTAATTGCTGTTGGTATTTATTGTATGTATGTACATTGTTTAAAGAGTTCTCCGCTAGATGGTGTAGGTGAGCACGGTTAAATTTTTAATTAAATAAATATCTCCTAAACGATGCAATACAGAAAAAATATTTTCAAACAAAAGTTGTAGAAAATTGAAATTTCCATAACTTTTGTATTTATCAATATATAAAATAATGGCATATTAACATATGCCTGACTGAAGGTGTATATGCAGACCAAAAATGTTATCTATACAGTGTTGTTTTTGTGGTTAATTCTTAATTTACGGCTTTAAACAAGCTGTTGACAGTATAATTATACAGAAAACAACCAAATAGTAGATAGACATACTTATTTAAACTGCTTCATGGTTTACAATACCCAATTTTATAATATGCATATTTATGTTGTAAAAACATACATTTTCTCAACTTCAACTATGTTAATCTTGAAAACAACACAATTTGCAGATGAACAACGATCATATTCTTGATCAGCATACCGGAATTAGTAACAAAAAGTAAGTTGTTTTTCATTTGGTGCTGAACACCAAAATAGTGTCCATTGTAAGGCGAGAATTGCTCTCTGCCTTAAAAGTGCCCCAGGTCGTCTATTCCACACTATGCTTAGCCAGTCCTTCATTAAATCATCTGACATCCATCGTTGGCCTTGACATTTCACAATTATTCCATTTGGTAGTACTTCCTTAGGCACTGTTTTGTGTTTTAAAATAACATCTGGCGGCAACTTTGTTCCGTCCGCTAATACAGCCAGCATTACAGTAATATGCAGTTTTTAATTCCCGGAAGTTTTTATGATTACATTTTTTGCACCTTTTCCATTGGCTGTGTAATTAGAAGGCATATCGAAGTAAATGGGTGTCTCATCTGCATTACCCATTTGGCTCAGAAGGTAATTGTGATTTTTCTGCAACCAAATTACATGCCTCTGGAAAGTTATTAGTTTGTCCGTGAAGTCGGAAGGTAGACACTGGCAAAGTGAAGTTCTTCATCGCAGGCTAAAACCATTACAATGCATCATATGCACACACCATCCATTACTATCCTTAAATTCTTGGTGTGGAATGTTTTGCGATCATGCTAATTCTTGGGCTTTCAATTTAATGATATCCTGCGTCACCGGTTTATCGTCCATTCTTTGAGTTAGCACCTTCAAGTTTCTCTTTTGCTTGCTTTCACCTTCGCACATTTGCTTCAGTCACATTGTATTTCCTGCCTGCCGCACAATTATTTGTTTCTTAAGCATAGCGCACCACCATTAACTTAAAATTTCTTTCTTAACTTCTTCTAATTCCTTTCGATACATTCCCTCTTACCGCAGTTCCTTTTTTCTCTACATGATCTGCCATTTTTGGGGTATCTTATTTAAAAGGTATAAATAATAACTTGTCACTATTTCACTTTAAAACTCAGCAAAGCATGTACTACTCAAGTGCTCTCATAAATTTTCTACACTGTAAAACTCACATCCAGTTTACTTCTGCCATTGGCATACCAAACGCAAAGCATCATGTTTAAATTGTAGTAGATACATTTAAATTGTATCAGTCTTGTTTACATTGTATTACTAGACACCTTAATTGGTGTCTGCATGACTTTGTTTCATATTACGCATGGAACTGCCCAGCTGTATTAATTTTTTCAACTTGTCACGAGATTTCCTACCCACTCTAAACACCTCCCTACCGCCGAAGTGGAACCATTGGTCTGTGGGAGCAATTTTAAGAAATTTGACCTTAAATTTTTTAAGTATTGTAGTAATTAATTAAATACAATGTATTACTTTATGCAATAATAAATATTTTAATGGACATATACTTGACATCTGGGTGTTTCAAAGTGCATTTAAAATAGGGGTGTATTCTCACCTTAAATCCTCATACTCCATTCTAAGACGGTATCTAATATTTTTAATGGCATTTTTGTGAAAAAACATTGTCTCCCTTTCGGGTAAATATGATAATACTTGGTATTTACATGTGGTACAAATATTTAACAAGCTTGATTTTTACATATATGAGGCTATCAATATAATACTATTTACGTACAGAAAATTTTTTCCAAGATATTGTTGTTTTGTAATAACAGTGCTTCCTCTAAGCTCAATAAGTTGGTGATAGGCAGGATTGGGAATAAAGATAGGGTGTGATAACGTATGTGAGAAAGTTTGTGCAATGTTTATTCCACCAAATTTTTTTCTTGCAGCTCACTTGTAAAAATAAATTTATTGCAAGTATCCTCCAATTTACAGAAAAATTGTAGCATATACCAAAAGTAATTTTCCTATTGAAAACACTGGAATGAGGATTATCAGATATATTCAATTGATAAAAATGTTTAAATTGGTATTTAGAATATGATTATAATGACAAAAAATCAGTAAATATGTTTTCTCAATCTGTTACAACCTTTTTTCATTCCCTAACATGATGATACAATAATAAATATTAAGTGCGAGATACCCAGCTCCAGGGATAATTCACATGAACATCAATAAGCATCTCATACATTGAAAGATGTTCTGAAGCATAAGAATCGGGTATAGCAAAAATGCTTATACTGAACATGAGTAAATCAGGAGCATGGGAGTCTGCTGGAGGGGAGGAGGGGTCAAGGGAGGCAGTTGCCCCCTCTGGATCAGGCCTAAGTCAAATGAAAACAACTGACTGTGGGAGCTTGCCTATCACCTTGCTTCCCCCTGGAAAAGTTCTATCGGACGCTCATGATCAGGGGTTACCTGTTTGTGATGTTTCTATTGTCTATTCATTGGTACCACACGTCAAAATCTCCTTTATTTACTTGCTGTTGTTCCCTTGTTGATGTCAGTTTTAATTGTAGCTTATCTTCCATTATCTTCCCACAACTGGTCTTCTCTTATTCTGTCACAATTTGCTTAACTCTCATGGATCTTATTTTATTGTATCTTGTCACCTATTGATTCTTTCTAGTCACTAGTATTACTCACTTCATTTTACATATTTTTTCCATAGGGAAAGTTTCAGTGACCTCGGAAATGGTGGGAGATTTAGAGTGATTTGCCAAACTCTTGAGCAGCTTTCAGAAGAGCTTCCTATTTTTCTTCTTCGCCTCCGAGATGCTTTAGCTACAATTGATGAACAGCTTGTTCCAGAGCAACTTTCTCTGCCTCTTGCTGAGTGGACTTATAAAGTAGTAAGTAGGAGAACATGGACTGTGTTAAATGCTTACTGTGATTTTGTAATAATCATCTGTATTATACAATAACTGTTATAATTTCCCATCAGATATGAGGGATAGGAATGAACGTCTTTTCTTAGTAATTATAGCGTGCTAAATTATCAGAATTTTATATATTTTATTATACTTCCACTAATGCTTATAAACTTGCTATGATATACATTGTTTTACCCTTTTAACTACAAATAATATCTATTTAATAATTTCATACAGCATTGATTTCCAGACAAAAAGAAAGGGTAATAAGTCAGTTAAGATAAAAAATGTCTCATTCCCCATCAATTTATTTATGGCCTCATAAAGTGCAGATAAAAAATGTTTTATATTCATCTTTGTTTACATCAAATGAAGGAAAAACACTCCTGTATCGAATCCATGCTTCCAAAATTGATTGAATGCTGCTAACATATTTCTATTGCTTGCTGCCATAATTAAATAGATTTAACTCCTTTGTTTATTAATTTAATTTTTGTTGCATACACTGTATTTACCCAATTATAAGCCAACCTCTGTTTTGACCAGTCCCAAAAATCACCGATTGACTGTACATTGGGGTTGGTCGAAAAAAGTTTTTTTTTTCGAAATGTGAGATGCTAACCCCCCAAAAGTTGTGTTTTGGTGCACATAATACGTGGTTAAAATTACAGCCATATGTGACAACCTCTTCAGGTTCCACAATGGCGTTGAAGTTTGAGTCGAAGGTTCCAAATGCCATGAAATTTATCTCAGTTTTCGGTATTGGAAGCATTACAATGATACATTGAGTGCAATAGTCATTTTGTAATTTGAGCATTAAAATATGAAGTCATTGACCTAGAGTCATAAAATTCATACTGATTTACTCCTAATAGTATAAATAATATTATTCAGGTAATACAATTTCATCTCTTGATCGAAAACGATCAAAAATTACATTTGAGTATGAAAAAAAATATTTATAACTCTCTAATATGTACACTCCCCTTCACTCCCCCGCAACGCTGGGTAATTCTGTTAGTTATTTTGTATTTCCTAGTTATTACGTCCTCCTATTCATTTATTTAAAGTTGTCATTAATAAGTCTATTTCAAGTCCAAATACATAAAGATATTCTTGGTTTTGCTAGATAGTTTTGTAAGAAAATTGTGGAACCCTTTTTGCAACAGAAGTAAGAGTTAACATAAAAAAATAACCTGAAATAAATTTCATAACCAATACGGAAGCATACTCACAGCAAACTAAGGGTAGCAAACTCAAGGTATGATTAAGGAGAAGGGTGCAAGAGTCAACCAGTGTTGCCAGCTGCTAAAAAATAAATCTGCTAAATGGTTGTGAAAAATCTCCTAGATTTAGACGAAAATAAGCTAGAGATTTGGATTTTATCTATGTCACTTTCTATCTTCCCTACAAATTAAGCACACATCAATTCACAGAATTTATGGAAATCATTATAGGTAGTCTGTCCATAGACAGGTCCGTGATTATTCATGGTGAAATCTGGTTCTCCATATACTCCTATTTTCCACTGTCCTCTTCATATCTTGATAACTCTCTTTCCCTTTCAAATCGCCTATCAGCTGAAACCTTTTCCTACCTCTTTCCCTTTTCCCATCTAGTTATCCTTCTAACACATCTTTAATCATACTCTCTCTCTTCAGGTGATGTCCAACACAGTTTGCCTTCCTCTTTCTAATAGTCTGTATAATCATCCGCTTCTCTCCTACTCTTCATAGCACTTCATAGTTTTTCATCTTATCTGTCCATTTTACCTTCAGCATTCTCCTCCAAGTCCACATATCAAAGTTTTCCAAGTATTTCATCTCATTTTTCCTTAGCGTCCATGTTTCTGCCCCGTACAAAGCTATACTCCATACATAGCATTTTATGAACTTCTTGGAAATATTATGCATTAAATACATAAAATATGAACTTGTTGTAGAAAGTTGAAATTATTATAGAAGATTTAAACTTTTTAAAACTTTGTAAATACATGAGCAAAAACCTCAAAATTCATTTGCAAAATTACCCAGAAAATCTGCTTAAGATTTTTGTACCCCAGATGATCAACAAAATAAGCTAGATCTAGTGGAAAATACCCCAGATTGGCAACACTGGAGTCAACTCTGTCTTGTTTCTGTAGCTAGGTTTTAGAATCTCATACCATCACGGCACCTTCCTTATCAATTTTGAGAAAATGTTGATTGTAGATGCAATGTTTAGCAAATGGAAAAGCAAACAAAGACCAAATTACCAAAATAGGAGACTCAAAAAAGAATAGGAGTAAAATTTTACTTTACCGCTATTGCCTATCTTTTACTTGTAGAGAGGAAAAAGTGCAATCAATTAAATCAAAATAGCAAGCGAATGGTATGAGATATAAGACTGAAGTTTGCACTGTATGTGTAAGAAATTGTTTTCAGAAATCAGTGAGTGGCAGGGGATACCTTCCAACTTATTAAGTTGAGATCCTGAACAAATGGTTATACAAGATAGAAAGTTATTACATTTTTCACTATTTGGGTGACCTTTAACCTTATTTGGAGAAATAGATAATAATGAAGATGAAAACAGTTTGAATATCAAGAATATCAGTTAAGCCTTTAAGTGCCAAAACGAATCACAAAAAGACATTTTTTACATCCATGATATATGGGTACAGTGGGTGGGTAGGAGAAGGGTGAGTTAGGGGAGGATAATGAAAGGGTTAGTGGAGCGAATGGTCATTGGAGGAAAGGAGTGAACATATGTTTGTGGGAAGGGGAGAGGGGAAATCGGTTGAGCTATGTGAAGATGATGTTGCATTGCAACAAAACCTAGGTCGAATATAAATAAAAGTTAATGTGGAATTACCAAATAAGCCTCTTTATTTCTACAATATGAAAAAATTCTACCAAGTGACGCCTTAAACATTAACAATCACAGTCATCATTCTGTCCTACTTGGCACAGAAACGCAAAGGGTGAAATTGCTAAAGATTTTTTCTCTATTTTCCAGAACAGTTTATTGAGCCTTCTTTCTGCACACCAAACCATTATCCAACCATTACTTCTTACTGTTTCTGATCTTGTGCAGCGGGAAGCATTCTTGTTTTCTCTGAGGAGATTAAAGCTTGTTAATTCTGCTGCTGAGGAGGATGAAGCTAGAAGTTCTCAATTCAGTTCATCTACTTATCCCACAGAAGGTGATTCAGTTTATAAGGTAGGTGAAAAGATCCCATTTCAAATTTTAAAACTCAAATTATTCAGTTCTCTCTTGGAATGAATCATCTTTAATGTTTTCAAGATATAAAGAAAATTTTTGGCATCATTTAAGACACATAAGGTGACTGTGATGAAGCAACCTCTTGTTTTATGTATGTTTGATTTACGTATTTTTGCTTTAATGCACCCAGATAATTAAGATAATTAATTTGTCTTTAAAATATGTACAGTAATTTTTGATTTAACAAACTGGTATCATCGTTGACAGTGCATGCACTACCTTTTTGTCTGCATGGTTGCCACAGTTGTTTACATTATGCACATCATTCAGAACTGTATTTTGTTACATTATTCCACATTCTGTATTGCATTATTCCAGTGTTTTCTGGTTTATCTTCAAAATGACTGAAAAATGTGAATCTTTATATCTTGCTGCAACCCCAATGAAAAGACAATGAAAGGCAATATTGCTTGAAGTGAAATTAGATGTGATAAATTGTCTTGAAAAAGGTGAACGAATCACAGATATACGTCATGTGTTTGGGTTGGCTAAATGTACTATCATCACAACTCGTGATAATTCTGAAAAGGCTAAGCAAAGTGCAAAATCTGGAACAGAAATAAGTGCCGTAAGAACATCATATTCAAGAAGTAGCTTAATGGAAAGAATGGAGAAAATGCTGAGCACTTCGATAGAAGATCAGAATCAGCATCATATGCCTATAAGCATGCTTTTGGTGCAAGCAAAGGCGCATTCTTTATATGATGAATTAACAAAGGAAGAGAAACATTCCAAACCATTTCATGCCAAGAGAAACATTCCAAACCATTTCATGCCAGTTCAGGTTGGTTTGCTAATTTTAAGAAAAGATACAATTTCCATAACATAAAAATGACTGGAGAGGCTGCATCAGCTGATGGAGTTGCGGCTAAAAAATTCATTAAAGAACTGAATGCTCTGATTGAAGAAGGCAGCTATTCATCAAAGCAGGTCTTTAACCTTGATGAAACTGCTATAAACTGGAAAAGGATGCCATCTTGAAAAAAAAAGAAAACTGCACCTGGCTTTAAGGCTTCAAAAGACAGATTCACACTCCTGGTTGGTGGTAATGCTGAGGGAGATTGCAAATTGAAACCTGTATTGGTTTATCATTCAGCTAATCCCCGTGCCTTAAAAGGTTACATTAAGCACCTATTGCCTGTCCATCCAAGGGATGGATCACTGGAATAATTTTTTGTGATTATCTTGTGTCTAAACATGAAGGTGAACTGCGACAGTATTGTGAAAAAGAAAACATTTCATTTAAGATATTAATTCTAGTGGATAATGCCTCTGGACATCCTCCTTCAATTCAAGATTTAAAAGAGCATATCAAAGTTGTGTTTTTATCTCTTAACACTACATCGCTAATCCAGCTAATGGATCAGTGGGTAATCACTACATTGAAAGCATATTATCTAATGAAAACTTTCGATCTTATGATGGATGCAATGGAGGAGAAAAATATAAGTGTTAAAGAGTTTTGAAAAAACTTTAATATCCGAGATGCAATAATGCTAATTGGCGAAGTATGGACTGTAATTTCTTGTTCGTGTATGAATGGTGTTTGGCGAAAATTGTGTCCGTATTTTATTTATGACTTCCAAGGGTTCAGTGTTCATGATGATTTTATTAAAACAAAAGAGAAAATTGTGAAATTGGCAAAGAAAGTGGGCTTTGAAGACATAGATTTAGATGATGTAGCTGAGTCATTAGCAGCACATAAGGAAGATTTAACAAATGAAGATTTAATTCAACTTGAGCGTGAACAGCAGGAAGAGGAAGGGGAGGAGGTGGCAACAGCCGAGACTGAAGTGCACAGGCTCACTAGCAGAAGATTATCCAAAGCATTTCGATGCTGTGATGAAGGTTTGGCTATTCTGGATGAAGATGATCCAAAGCCAGAAAGAAGTGCAAAAGTAAAGAGAAATGTTCTTGCTGCAGTGACATGCTAGTCTGAAATCTTAAAAGAAAAAAGCAGGTGTCATTGTTTTCATATTTTAAGAAATGTGAGTCTGTATCACCTGAACGTAATCTAGTGACATCTGAAAAGTGTTCACCTCAGCTGACTAGCGAGAAAGAAAAGCCCTCCGCCTCCTCAGAATTACCACCACCATCACCATCTGATCCAGATGATCCCCTCCCCCTTATGTGACCTCCATCACCCTCAAGCCATCTCAGCCAGAACATAACATAACTGTTGGCACAATATCTATGTACCTTCGTTAAGTTAAAAATAAATATTTCTTGCTTATTTCTTTATTTTGTATTTATGCAATAACAAAATGAATATGCATACATGAATATAAGGTGTATAAATGATATGCAGCAAACCTTCGATTTAATGGACCTCGGTTTAGTGGACTTCAGATTTAACGGACAAAATCGTGGCAAAGACAATAATGGACACATCCCCAAACAACGGACCAAGTCCGTTGTGTGGCAAATCAGTTCAGAGATTGTTCGCTGCTTCATCTCAAAATGGGTGTTCATTGTTATACACAATATGTTTTTTTGCGCAGGCTGTCTCTCAATGTTCTCCAAGCACGTTTTTGATGGGATTGACATCAGAATCTCGCCTTATAGTGATGTCAAAATGATGGTTGAACACAAGAGATCTAGAACAAGAATGTGAAGATGTGTTCTTGACACAATCATGGCTTAAGCTGGCCTGAAGGTTAAAATTCTTGTAGTGACTACTACAAAAATTGCTAATTACAATCGCCTTTTATCCATAAAACGTTTACAGGAGAGAAAAACTCAAAAGTTTCTGATATTAGTTTCAATTTGGCCATAACAGTGCTGTTTCGAAGCCTCAAGATCACAAGAACATTCTTGGGGAACAATGCCAGTGAGAACAATCTTGAACAATGAGACACAGCTGTAGTAGGCACTTCCGTGGAAGGATAATTCCATCTTCGAAATGGCACAGCATGTAAGGGAAGCGATGTTTAGTTGTGAGCTTAGGCTGTGTGCAAGCAATTACTGCGAACGCATTATTAATCAAAATTGTGAGACGAGCTACTTAGGCATTATTCTTATTTTGTTATTATGAAGATGCTCCAGGGGATATAAATTATCCCGTTAAGTACCCATAATAATAATAATCCATTGTATACATGATATGATCCATACATTGGGTTGCAGACAGTATTGAATACCAGCCAGCCGATCGTGGCTTCTGATGCTTATGAAATCCATGGAGTTTTTTTAAGAGTGCCATCAGAGTTCTCAGAAATATTATTAAATTCCAGTATTTTGCGATGAATAAATTAAAAGAAATATGTTATTTTATGGCAAAGTCAGTGAATTAATTCAGATATAATCATATCATATGAAATTTGCGATATTTCATGAGGTTACTGTACTTCTGTAACATTTATCCCAATATTTTGTTTGCAAGATATTTTATATAAATATATTTAGTGTACCTTTTTCCTATCCATAGGTAAATCATATACCTATACAGCTATTTAAATGCTGTTTATAAGCACATTAAGAAAGTGTAATTGACCAAGAATTAGTTTCCATACAACCTTTATTTACTTTAATATACCATATAAACTAGAAAGTAAGATGAGGTTTTTTTCTAAAAATTTTGGCAAAAAAATTGGGGATTGTCTTAAAGTCGAGTACAAAGTTTTAAACTCTGCACTGAAAGTCCCAATGCAAAAATGCTTTTATTTATTCATACATAATATATTACATTTATTCATATGCTTGAAGTTCACAATGTGCAAATGCATGGCTTTCCACCTCATAGGTACTGGTGGAAGGGGAGTGTTCACAAACCGTCAGAACTTGAAATCGCCTGGGTAGGTCCATTGTTCTCTTTATTGCTATCCACAACTAATTAAATTAATGCCTTTTGTACTTTGTAATTTTAACGTCTTTTTGTAACTTCTGTTAATTATTTCCATTTTCTAATTACAAATTTGATCTTTTTACTGTAATACATAACCGTTTGAATTAACGTCATATTACTTTGTAATTTCTACTTTTTGATGGTTTTAAAATCATCTCATTACTGATTGTATGTTCTCCATCCTGCCTCTTATTATTCATTTAACCCTCCTACCCTACTCCCTCCTTCCTTCTCCGTATATATGGTACCCTCGGCTAAGCTTTCGTCATCTGATGTAACAGGTGAAACTGGTCGCAATAAAGTTTTTTAGTGGAAATTTACATAATTCTTTTTATTCACAACAAATATACAATTCATAAAACACGATATTGTAAACGAATGCTCAAAAATAAGCTGTATAAAAACTTTGTTGTGATTATCTGGCATTTTCGAGAATCTGGCAACTGCTTCCCTCCTATGGTGCCAGATAATCCGAGAAGAAGGAGCTTCTCACAAGCAAGAAAATAAATTTAGAAACAAGGAAGAAATTAGCAAAATGCTACATATGGAGCATAGCTCTTTATGGTGCAGAGACGTGGACGATAAGGAGAAAGGAGGAAAAATATTTAGAAAGTTTTCAGATGTGGGTATGGAGGAGAATGATGAAAGTGAAATGGACAGAGAGGAGGAGAAATGAAGAGGTATTAGAAATGGTGGGAGAAGATAGGATGCTAATAAAAACAATCAGGAAAAGAAAAGCAAATTGGATAGGGCACATATTGAGAAGACAGTGTTTACAAAGGAAGATCTTAGAAGGAAAAATTAGTGGAAGAAGAGGAAGAGGGAGAAAAAGAATAGGAATATTAGATAATATAAAGCAGGGATATAATACTTATAGAGATATAAAAGAGGCTTCTAGGGAGAGAGAGAAATGGATGCAGCGATTCAGTTAAAACCTGTCTTCGGACAGAAGCATGATGAATGAATGACAAATACGTACAGTAAATTAACTCATCAGTTTCATGTTAAGTAACAAAGTATATTCAACACAAATCATCTGATAGGATAAACATTCATTCTTTATGCGGGTATATTGAATATTCCTGGAATATCAGGCCAAAAACCTCCCTGCGTCCTATACGTGAGCACATTGAATATTTCCAGATTTGACACTAAAAAACCTCCCTGCATCTTATACATAGGTCTTAATGATAATCGATTTATTTATGCATATTGGTTAAACTTTGCATGATTGCTTTATATTTTGCAGTTGAGCCTTGTGAGATCCCTGGTTACACCTCCAAATTCAAGGCGCAGCCATCTATCTCGAAGAGCATTGAGACTTATGCAAACTAGCAGAAATGCAGATATGGTCTTCCAAGTTGCACTGCCTACAAGTTGTGATGCTGACAATCCACCCATCATTGATGATAGTAAGTTTCATGAAAATAAACACCCAAATTTGAAAAAATTCTTATGATAAGAATTTTAAAACTTTATTTTCATAATATTTTTTTAGATACTTCCTTTTTGAGTTATATGGTGAGACTTGAATTTAATGAACCTACATATTATGTTTATCTGTATTCATGGGAAATGTTTTCAGTTCCACCAAACAATCTGTAAAAGTAATGTTCATGTAATGTTTCTTTATTAAGTATTTTGTTTAATTTAGCAATGTTACATTTCTGATATATTTTTTAATTCCTTCTTCAATTATACCTCTATTCAATGCAAAGGAAAGATTGACACAAGTTGACAAAAGTCACTATACATGCTTATGATTATCATATCAGTGCCTGGTAGTGTTTTATGTTTTAAGCCTGAATTGCTTGATGCTCTGATTTATGTACTGAATTGCTTAAAGGAAGTCTTACACTGATAGACCTAATTAGTTTTAACTATAGGTGTGCAAACATATTTTCAAGTCAAGCTCAAGTCGAACATTATTGAAAAGCTTGAGTGTTGAGTTGAGTTCAGGTTTATTAACAAACTAAGATACATTATACCATTTTTATTAGGCTTTGTACAAAACTGTTAACAAAGAGTTTTCCTTCTATATTTATTATTGTAAATGTTTATTGATTTTTACTAAAGAATGCGAAGACTAGAATTAAAAAATTAAATCTGAGGCATTAAAGGATGTTTTTTAAACCTTTGTCTGAGGTGATCAACAATAACTTATGAAGGGTAATTCAATAGTATGAGCTAGCATGCCCAACCCAAATGATTAAAAACTATTAACCCCCTTTAAAAGTAATAATTCTGAGTTTAACCCATTGACATTATTTTATACTGAGTTTCTGTGCCTGAATTACAATTTATTTTTTAAAAAATTGGTAAATACAAAATTATTTATTTCTGGAAAACTGTCGCATATAAAAATAAACAATGAAATGCACAATAGTACAAATTCAACTTTTTTAAACAAATAGTATAAAATTGCAATAAAAAGATGTTTTCCAGTTATATAAAGCATATCTTAAATGTATTAGTACAGGCATTCTTGCTTGAAAATTTTGATGTGATAGAGTAAGAGATTGCCATGAAATGTCAAATAGAAAATCAGAAATCTGAAAAAAATATTAAAATTGTTGGCAATAGAATATAATCTTGCACAGGTGCTGTTTTAAGCTATTCTCATTCTAAAGTACACCCCAGGCTATTTAAGCCTTGGCTTACATAAACCCGCACTTACGTAAGCAGCCCCATAAATTACGCATGAAAAAAATTTTGTTATGCCTACTTAAGCGGTTTTTGTAAGCGAGCTCAAACTAAATCTATATGTATATGCATGGTGAAAGAGTGCAAGGCGTGGGTTATAATGCGATATCCCTGCTTTGCTACTCAGCCATTGTTGTCATTCTAGCGAATTTTTAGCAATATGTAGCGACTTTGGTTTGGAATTACGCATGAAAAAAGGCCACAATGACTACCTAGTAATCTAGCGAATTGATGTAACAGTTTACCTAATTCTAGCAACTGACTACAACTGCGGCATATATGTGTACTCGTATGAGTACAATAATAGATTACATTGTTGTTACATATCTGTGTGGTAGTTTGGTTTCTCTCCCAATCCCTTCAGTCTTTTACTGATCGTTGATGCCTTGATGCGGAGGCTTGATTTCTTAACGTTTGTTCACTTTTGCACAAATTACTGGAAGTGTGGCCCTTGTAATCATGGCTGATAAGCATTTAGTATTTAGCATTTTAGTGAACAACTCTTTCGGAAATTCTCCTTGAATGTTCAAGCGACTTTCCCATAACTGCATAATATGTAAATGGCTTGAATTGCCTTCGTTTTAGCATGGAAATTAACAGCTTGACAAAATTACTAAGAAAATGTCTACTGGATGCAGCGAAAGCAAACTACACTTAGTAAAAACCAACGTTTTACCTTGCATAATATATTATTGATTTACATTGACAATTCATTTATTTTATTTTATGTGCTTTAATTTTCAGAGATTGATTTTTCAAAACAGCTTTGCGTGCCCAATAAATACATTCAGGGAGTGGATATGGCCTGCGGGCCATAGTTTCCCTACCTCTGCTGTACTTTCCGAAGTTAATTTTGACTTAAGCAAATTTTGAGTTACCCAATGGGTGCTGGAATGCATTACTTACATAACCCAGTGTGTGCCTGTAATTTAGGTGTTTTATCATAAACTGTACTATTCATTCATACCTTTAGACTGATTTGGTGTGGTATAATTTGAAGCAAAGTGTCATGTGAAGAAGTTCCTGATTGTCTCTGGCTTCGTAAATCGTTTGTATGCAATGTAGGCTTTGTTATCTCGACTTTGTAATAAGGAAAAGCAGAGTGTAATATAAAGTGAATCATCAGAAATTTGAGTTAGAACATAATGTCTTTGTATGGCGAGGAGAATGAGGCAAGGCATAATGTGGCAAAGTAATGTATATTTCGTCATTAGAATAAAAAAATCGATTTCGTTCATCTAAGCAAATTTGTAAACAGATTAAAGGTTGAACTCTTATCTTTGTAATAAAGAAAGGTCTGCTTTTATTTGCAAGATAAATGAATCAGAAGAAGATGCTGTGCAGAACCAGCGATTTGCTGGCTGTTTATGCTAAGGCCAGTTTCGACCGGCTGGCATATCCCCGTCTCTTTAAGCCAGTGGGTTAAGAAACAAAAACACTAACATTTACTAAGCATTTAATAACAAAACTATGGGCATTAACTTAATAACTAAACAACATAAACAGGAATATCAATTTCAATATTCTATTTTATGTTTTATTTACAGTGACTGTTTGTTGGCAGAAATCAAACAAAGCATAGTGTACCCTGTTTATAATGGTTATCATGATGATTTTTTTAGCAAACAATTAAGAAACCATATTTTCCTGTTATTTGCTTTTATATGATCTGTAATTAAAATGTATTCAGATAGAGGACATCATTTGTCACAAAAAAACCTGCAAAAGCGCAAACAGTCAAGCATCGATTTAGCACCCCCACTACTATCCCACCACAACTTGTGAAGACCTGACCTTGAGGGTGTGAGCGCCGCTGCTTCGGCAGTGAATAAGGGAGGTGCATGTGGTGCAGGTTTGCAGGAGTGGTTTTGTGCCTTGTACCTTATGCTGTGTTGCCAAATCCCCGAATAAAGACGGGCGATTTCGTATAAAGGTTGAAGCAGTATTTCATTTTAAATGTATTTTGCTATATTCGAGGGGTGGTGTGTCTTAATACTGAAATAGACTTCACATTTTCATTGCATGTGTTATATTTTAAATGTGACAGTAATTTAAATTTAGTAGCTACTGAGGTAGGATGCCAGATATGGTAGACATGTCACTATCGCTCTCACTGTCTGTACACTCCTCACTGCTTTCTGAGTCTGAATTTAGATAGACAAAAATTGTGTCACTCTCTTCCTTTATTAAGCCATCACTGACACGATATTCATTTTCTATCGTCAATTAGTGGCAGCATACATTTTCCCACTCTTGCTTGTCTATACTGTCCACAGCATCTTCTGTTAATTTCCAAATCTCTTTTAGGTTGAATTGCACATTTCAAAGGGCTACTCGGTGTTTGATGGAACTCCATATGTACTCAATGGGATTGATATCGCAGTGGTAAGGTGGTAATCGGAGTATGGTATGACCCTTACTCTCTAAAATATTGTCAACTTTGTATTTGGGATCAGGGCGATTTCTCTTCACGATCATAAGTAATTCATTTTTATTCATCTCCATGTCAAATTCGATTCCATTGAGCCGCAACCATCCTTGTATTTCCAGCTTCTTATTTTTTGAGGTTGGTGCCTTGTTTACATGGACAGAATGGTATGGAGCGTTGTCCATAACCATGATGTAGTTTTCCAGCAGATTAGGGATTAATTTTTCTCCCAGCCACTTCTCAAAATTCATGGAATTCATCTCGCTATGATAATCCTCCGTTGTTGTTTTGGATTTAAAAATTAGCAGAACATTTGGAATGAGACCTATAGAATCTCCTGCATGAGTTATGATCAGTCTCTGTCCAGTATTGTCATTAGTCTTCACTTTGCCAGCATTTTTTTACTGTGTAATTGGGGTGGATCCATGTTTCATCAATAAATACAATAGGTCTGCCCTGAGCCCGAAACTTGTTGATTGAACTAAGATATTTCGCTCTTCAGGCCACAATGTCTTTTCGTTCAATCAGAACACTGCGATAATTCATACATCTCTTAAATTTGAAACCAATTTGTTTCAACACTTTTCTTAGTGTTTCGCGAGCACCTTGGAAATCAGTTTTCTCCCTAGCAGCAGCTAGTAATTTATTGATATTTGGGACTTCCTTTTTTACAGCATAAAATTCGGGTACTTAGCATCTCAAAATGCATCTGTCCATATCATCTACGATTATTTTCTTTTTCTCCCTTCTATTTTTACCAGGCGTTCCTAACTTGTCTTCTGGATTCTGTAGAGCCCATTCCTCCCTTTTTTACTTTCTTTATGGATGATTCCAATTTACCTGTTAAAGCTGTAGCCCTTTTCACAGTCTGTTCTTGCGGGAATTTCCATCCATCCTTCTTTTCTTCTTCACACACACTGATCACTTTTCTGATTAGATTTATTTCGCCACTATGAATTACTTTGTTTGAAATTTTTTACACTTTCATAAAAAAAAGACATTTATTACTCACCTGAATCGTCCCTCTTTCAAAAGCATGTACGACTGATGCGCCAAATCTTCTGAAACTAGAAGTAGCAACACCACAGGGAAACCACGTTGGCTGTTGCGGGGGAGGGATTGGAGTGTTCTGCTAAGAGCGACTCACAGTGATAAGAGTTTAAAGAGAGCACAGAAAGGGGAAGGGACATTCTGTAGCTTCACATTCCTTCTGAGGTTTCAGAAGATTTGGCGCATCAGTATATAGTGCCACCCCAGCAAAGCACAAATGAATCCTTGTAAACAGAATTTCTGCATTGAGGTGATGACATGCCACTCATGTTACATGTCCACTGAATGTATCTTGTCCAAACTCTTAGCATCCCACGAACAAAAGTTGCCTCCGGGTGGTGTGGTGGTGTTAGCTAATAAATATAGTTTTTAAAATATCTCTTAAATGATACATTATATGGGAAAATGTTTTGAACAAAAGTTGTAGAAAATTAAGTTTCCTATAACTTCTATTCCATTAATTTTTTACATTGATCAAGTATTAAAGCATATATTTGAAAGAAATTGGTACGCGACAAGAGTAAACACCCACTTCTGTATGACCGGTTTTAACTAAAAATATATCGACTCTCGTCTCTATAGTAAAAATGTCAAATATAAAATTTCGCATTGATCTGAGTGCCCACAAAATTCCTATCACATACACGTGTACACAAACACTCAGACATCATCGATAAAATGGTCAAATGTGTTCAGGGGACCTCAAAATGTGTATTTCCGTTAAAATCTCAAAACCGATTTTTTTCATGAAATCAATACTTTTGAGAAGTTGCCTTGCAATGAAGTTTGCCATTTTGCATTAAATTAGTGTATTTTTTTAACATTCGATATTTCATAGTACACCACTCCCACGGTTTATGTAACTTCAGTTTAACAGTTTCACTTTACGTGCCATTTTACATTAGGACAATTGTTGGAGTTTGCACAACTCGTTTCTGTTTATGCGAGGCCTTAAGGCCCATCCACATCTGGATACACTGTATGCATACATTGTATAGATACATGTTTTCGGTGTATCCCAAGTATGGATGTTTTTAAAACATCGGATTAATCTTAATTTACATTTATTTAAAAGCAGAAAATTACATTTTTTAAAACTTTTATATTAACTTCACTTTTATTATTGCTTTTCGTCATTGCTGAAAAGTCTGTCTGTCTGTACGCATATATCAGGGAAGAATTGGCTGAACTGATTTAAACCAAATTTGGTACATAGAATATTCACATAAATATAGGACCAAAATGGCATATTTCGACCAGACTGACTTAGCAGGGGTACCACAATTGCAAAATAAAACCTTTCAGTAATAATGAATTTGGAAGGAATTGACCCAACCGATTTCAACGAAGTTTAGTATGAAGGTGTGCAACATTAAAAAACAAAATCAATATTTTTAATGTAGGTATAGAAATCAGGGCTGTCACAATTCAAGTAATAAAAAAATTTCTTTTTACAAGTATTTGTGTTTAACTGTTCACATCAATTTTAACCAAATTTAAAATTTGTAATGTACACATATATACAAAACCATAATAGTAATTTTGGACCAGATCAACCAAACGGGTGCCACATTTACAAATTAAACTCTTTCAGTAATTACGGATTTGGAAGGAATTGCCTGAATGGATTTCAACTAAATTCTGTATATGAGATTTGTACAACATATCATAATGATATCAAGATATTTAAAGCGGAGATAAAGAGCAGGGCTACCACAATAAAAAGTAAAATTATATTTTTTCATGTATTTATAGAGAGAATAAATAACCAAAACAGCATATTTCAACCGGGTTGACTAAACAGGGCTACCACAATATCAAGGTTAGATTTGCTTCTAGGGCGAGTATAGAATAGCAAAATGAAATGCACATGTTTCAAGTGTATCTATAAAGCAGGGCTACCACCATCTAAGGAAAAATAATTTTCTGATTTTAAAGCAAATACATTAATATATGATTACACTATGGCGAATTTGACGAAAAGCACTTATGGACCACGGGAAACCTGTACACATCCCTACTGTGTGTGTGTATATATGTGTGTGTGTGTGTGTATATATATATATATATGTTTATATATTTTTATTCAAGCCCTTCAACTTCAGAAAAATTTCTTACCTTTAGCAAGATTCGAACCACTTGTACTGCTCTTCATGAGCCATGCCTGTAGGTTTATGTGCCATCAGGCAGCGACAGGGACCTATTAGATGAAGCATATAAACCTACAGGCAACTGTGTGCAATACTAGGTCCCTGGTGTGGTTTAATTTCCCGTAAACCTAGTATTATTTCCCACCCTTTTTCCTTTTATTTTCCCTGACTTCTTGGTGTGTACATGTTTGCGTTTTTGTGTTTGCCTAGTAGGTCCCTGTCATGGTCATACAGACTCACAAACCTTCTAGCAATGGTGAGATTTTTGGGTCCTTGGCACAGATTAATCTCTTGCAAACCCGCCTCCTTTTTATCCTTTTTCCATCTTAAGGATTAGTGCTTGTGCGATTGAGTAAGTGAATGTCTGAGTGACTTCAGGTCCCTGGCATGGAGTAACACCCCCTAAATCTGTAAGTTTGTATTTTTCATTGACTTTTCACCTCCTTTCTTCTTTTTTCCCCCATTTTTCCTGTGTCTCTAATTTTTGAATTTTATGTTTAAGGAGTTAGATTTCTCATTTATCATCAATCCACATTTACCTATCTATCTATCTAAAATAGACTGAAATGAAAAAATATAAATTAGGTAAATAAAAATGCTTTTTAGTCAACTTTTATAAAACTGAAATGAAAAAATATAATTTAAATTATTGAATTAATAGAGATATTGAATATATAAAAGTTATGTTGCATTCTTTGAGACATCTAAACTAATTATTAGAATTGCAACATAACTTTTATATATTCAATAACTCTATTAATTCAATAATTTAAATTATATTTTTTTCATTTCACTGTGTTTTATAAAAGTCAACTAAAAAGCTTTTTTATTTACCTAATCGAGTAATACCTTAACTCATTTAAAACCAAGCGGTCGAAAATGACTATGTCAGCATATAAGCCCAAACGGTCAAAAACCACCTTTAGCAATTTAACTCGAAAGATATCTGGTAACACACATGGGTTGCGCTGTTGCCAAACTGTCAGTATGGCTTGATGGTTTGTGGAGTTAACATCGAGATACATTTTCTCCAAGGATATGTCGCGAACATCTATTTGGTAAGTTTCGTATTTTTTTATATATTATAAAAATTATTTTTTTTATTATTGCAAATAGTTTCATTTCATATTAGTTATGAAAGAAATTTAAGAAAAACCTTACAGATTATGTGTATTCTCTCTTCAATTACAATGTGGTCGTTTTCGACCATTTGGGATAATACGTGCTATATTATGTTTAGGACAAGGAGTCTAACTACGACATAAGTTTTGGAGGAATGTAAACGTTTAAGTGAGGAAGATATTTCTGATTCCATTTATGTATTACCACCAGTGGATACCGGAGCGGAAACAGACGAGGATTCTGGAGAGGAAGATGATTGCTATCCGAATAGAATGAATCACAATCAACTGAATGCACCAGCTGAAGTTTTATTCAGTGATGATCGTGATGATCTAATTCAAGAGGAAGAAGAAACAAATACTTGGTGTGCAAAGAATCAAAAACTGCGCCATTGGGAAAACGGTGATATTGAAGATATCAATTCACTACCGTCACCAGGAGATAAAAATTTTCCCCGTTCTAACCAATTGATTTTTTCCATTTGTGTATAACTCCAGAAATTATCAGTGACTTATCAAAATACACATCCTTATATGCCGCACAAAAAATAGTAGTCTCTCCACAGATTGTGCTGATATGTATACATTCATAGGAATACTGCTACTAAGTGGTTATAATATTTGTTCTAGGCACAGAATGTATTGGGAAAATCGATTGGACACTGAAAATTCTCTTGTAAAAGACACAATGAGAAGAAATCAGTTTGATGAAATTTTCATGCAGGCAATAATTTAAATTTAGGCGCCGATGATAGGTATGCAAAAGTTAGACCACTTGTCCATAAGATAAATGAACAATTCATAAGATTTGCACCAGTAGAGAGTTGCATTTCTGTTGATGAGTCGATGATAAAATATTTTGAGAAGCATTCTTGCAAGCAATTCATGAGGGGAAAACCTGTGCGGTTTGGGTACAAAGCACGGACGCTAGCTTTAAAAAATGGGTACTGCTTACAGTTTTCTTTGTATCAAGGAAAATGTTCGACTTAGAAAGATGAATGCAAAAAAGAATTTGGTTTAGGAGGATCATTAATTTTAAATTTTGCAGATTTACTAGAGTCGTCATACCCAGGAATTAAATTTTCTTTATTTTTTGACAATTATTTTACAAGTGCTAACATGGTGTCAGAACTTCATAACAGGAAAGTTGGTGCAACTGGGACAGCTCGTGAAAATAGAGCTGAAAAATGTGTCTAATAAGGATATGAAGAAAAAAGACAGGAAGTAGACAGCTGTGTCGACAGGGACAGTAATATAATATCTGTGAAATGGATGGACAATAATGTAGTTTTATTACTGTCAAATCAATTTGGTGTGAAGCCAATGAAAAAGGTTGCTCAATATTCAGTAAAAGAGAAGCGTAAAATTGAGATTCCTCAAACTTTTCTCATCAATATGTGCAATGAGTATATGGGAGGGGTTGATCAAATGATCAACCATGTCTACAAATTATCAAATTAGTATGAGGGGGAAAAAATGATACATGCCAATATTGTTTTGGGTTATAGATGTTGCTAATAACGCTTGGATACTAAGCAAAAGTTTTGGCTGTGAATTAGATAAGCTAGAATTTATCTGAAAACTAGTTGGTGCACTATGCACAAACTATGGGACAAAAATCCGGGACCGTACAAAAAAAATAGAGTAAGTCAGTCCCAAAGAGATGTGGGAAGGCATTTGGTTTTAACGGGTCAAAAAAGGAGAAATTGTGCCTATTGAAAAGTAAAACTGTTACTGTACGTGAAAGCTGCAATGTTGCCTTGCATGATAAATGCTTTGTATCATATCATAACTAATTATTCAAAAATGTCAAATAAAGATTTTGCAATAAAAGTTTTAAAATATCGTAGAATTTTAGTTGTTATGAATATTTTCCTTGAAAATATTATTTTTTGTTTACTTTTTGTGTTTACAGATTTTATTTAAAGAATGAAAAAACTAAGCCGAATTTGATATTTTCATACCTCATTAACCCAAACGGTCGTTTTCGACCACAGCCAAATATATGTTTAAAACAATCAATTTTTTTAATTTTCCATGACTATTGCTTATTTTCATGTTAATTACCTTCTAAATTCAGAATATGAAGAAAAAAAAATCGAAATTAGAATTCTGGGCTTTTAGAGGTCTTGTATTTCCTATAATTCCAGAATGAAATGGGTTAAATAGGGATAGTCTAAAATTGAAAGATTAAACGAAGTTTATTAATATCAAATTGTTATTAATTGAAACACAAATATTAAGAGCACAGATTAATTGAGAGGTAAGCTTCCTGTCAAGTTACAGGCTTTTTATATGGAATAAAAAAATGGAAATTCCAGATGCACATTGTAGATTCCAGTTGGCAAATCTGAAAAAGAAAATTGAGCCATTTATTAAAATCTAGGCTCTACATTAATAGGTGAATGACTTGCAGAAGATGGCAGATGCATAAAGAGGTAGGTGATATTGGAGCTGGCAGGGGTTGTAAACATATGCTAATCCTAGTAGATGAGTAATCACGAGAGAAGAAATGCGCGGTTAGCAAAAAATATGAAGTTGCCTAATTTGTATTACGACATTGGGTGCTCCATATAGGCTGCTCAGAAACCTTGCTGCTTTTAGTGTTGATTGATTTTTGAAGCGATTACGATCAATTTTTTCATTTGTAAGATTTCACGGAATGAGGATGGCTGAGAATCATAGGGCAAGTACTTTAACGAAGATGATTCCTTAAGCTTTTGATTTGGAGGTGTAATTAGTTGTCACTTAATGGTTGTAACTTTCATTGCACCTCCTAGCAGCGCATTTATGATCCTTAATTTTTCTGCGACAAACTTTCCTAAAACTTTTATGTAAATAAACACACTAGAGACGTACTTACCTATAGCAGGAATGAACCCAGCATGCAGATTGTTTCAATTTTTGAAGTTTGTATACAATGATGAATGCATGATATAATTGAGCTCGTATGGATTATCGGAGATACAGTAAACCCTCCATATTCGCACAGAAATTATTATAGCAAATTGCAATGTTTGTGGAAGGTTATTCACGCTCGCTGACCGCTGTACACTGCTCGTTCGCTAAAACATATGAAACACGGTGAAAATCCTCTTGACAACTATATCATCTTCATATAGTAAAACTTTTGTTTAGAGTATAACTTGGATGATGAATAGAAGAGAAACCACGGACCAGCTTTCTATATGTAGCATTTTTATGAGACCCCTCATTACAAATCGTAAGTTGATTGTATACTAAGATGAATTTTCAGATTGAGTCATTGATAGACAAGCAACTGAAACATAATAGCAGAGGTAAAATATTTCAATTCAGATAAGATCAGGAATAATTCTATTAGAAGACAAAAGGTATTGAGGTTCATTTTATATTATTTGTTTGGTAAACAGATGTTTTAGTAGTGTGAACTCCTTTAGCCAAAAAACTGTTGACTTCTAGTCACCATTGTTCACAGGTCACCCCTGAAGATGCCCACGTTGTGGGCGAAATGCATTGGGTTTTATATTCCTTTTGTTTTTTGGCTAAAGGAGTTCACGCTACTAAAACATCGATTGAGCCAAAAGTTTTTGAACTACCACATAACATGGTAAACAGATGTCCAATTTACCAATTAAGTTCAAATATTGGGCTGACCAGTAGGTTGCTCTTCTAGAGAGCAAATGAAATAGCTTCAATTAGAAAAAATACATTTGATAATATATAATTTAAAACATTACAGAAAAGTTTCAAAAATGTATATCTTAATATGTAGCATTTAGTTGACAAAAATTATAAGCTTCTAGTTATTTGAGCTTAAAGTCTATGCTAACAATTTGCCCAATAAAAAATATTTTAAATTTTTTTTCAGCATTTCGCCTTGGTCTGTAAGATCATCATTTCGAGGTTTTTTTTCATTATCTCTTTTTTGTAACAATGGATGAAATGTATTTCATGTTACCCTTAATTAAATGTGGAGTTCTTTAGAATGCACTATGTTGTATAGTATTACTGGCCAACCATCAGTCGAAAGATATCTTTCGTGAGAGTATGTCGCAGCATCTCTCTTACGCCACTGATTCACACCTGTGTGCTTAATTGTAGTTTCTACAATCTTTTTGTACTTACCTGCAATCATATATTGATTATGGCCCCAAAATGTTAAGGAAATGAAAAGATTGCTGAGAAAAGTGCGAGAAGAGTGAAAAAATTATTTTTCACTCTTCTCTAATTATTTTTTTGTTAATTCTACGTCAAGAAGCAAGGGTGCATGAGTAATGCAAGCAAATAAGGAATATTTTATCTCAGTAGAAGTAATATGCATACAATTACCAAAGATAAATTTTTAAAATATGTTATTACTATATGAACAGGGGGTGGTTTTCCCCTAACCCCAATTTTCCCATATACTTTTGGTATCTGTATTTGCACCATTTTTTAGGAACTTTACCCCGTGAATATTGAGGGAATACTGTAATTTAAATGAGCTTCGAATAATTTATCCAGCAATGAAGTAGTGCAGTGAGCATTGGCAGATAAGTCAGCACGTGTAATCGGCTGAGCATGCACAATGCTGTACACAAAATGACAATGCTAGCAGATGTTGAAATTTCCCACATACTTTTAGTCATTAGATTTTAAGGACATTTGTTACATTTCAGCACTTTATACAAAATACAAATATAATTGCTTATCTAGTGTTGTGTAGAGAAATGCTCCAGTGATGGATGAGTAGGTACTATTGGGTGCAAAAGTAAATGCAAAGGCTATGCGGGATTACCTATCTGACACCCTGCGAAATCGCCGGTATGAGAAATTTTGAAGTCAAGCAAATCATCTGCCATTTCCTTAGCTCCAAACACACGCTGTGAACGCATTGCGTGTCTGGTGGTATTATACACCACTTCATAGCTCTTTATTGTTATAGGTATCAGGAATAATAATGTAATTTAGAATTGAAGTAAAGCAGACTATTTTAAGCTATGCTTTACTTAATTGCTATGGTTACAGTTTTTCACTCGAGCACTTGCACAGCATAAGTGGCTGCGCTTGTCTGAGCACAAGTCTCGTATTCTCAGATAGGTGGATCTGGAGTCAAGTTCCAGCATATGATATTAATTAATTATTTTTTATTAAAGGTATTTGATTTTCTCTTGGGGCTCTTATTAAATGTCAGTTATGCCAAAATATTCTTCTTAATTGGAAATGATTTTTGGAATTCAGAATTCAAACATCGAAAATAAGCTCTTTGTAAAGCTATTCAGTGCAAGGCAGACTGGTTGAGATTTCTGATCCCATACATTGTATAAAGAAAGTATAGTTTTCATGAAAAAACCAAATTAAAGATTTCAACTGAAATACACGTTAGGCAGTCAGTGCAATACAAGTTCTCTACTACACAACAAGGTGACCATTCAGTCTCTCAGTGTCTCTTATGCTATGCATATTAGTACTAGTAAAAGAGACGAGAGTGGAGAAGATATTGTAGAGTGGAGATGAGATGGAGGTTTCGTGTGATACTGTTTGAGCACACTTGAGAAGTTTTATCTCCTTGCCCGCAGAACGTGCATTGGGCCACGACAACCCTCCAGCACTTTAAACCTCCACTAATATGTCACTCACAACAGACACCACTAGTGCTCGTCTGTTTCCTTTTATTGGTGAGTATAATTTAGTGTTAATTGTTTCAAGTTTGTATTTATCGCATAAGAAGTCATTAAGGAGTGAAAGAAGAGTGTCTTGGAGGGGAGTCAGGATTACTTGTGGAATGTATCCCTATCTTTTACATGTAAATATGGGCTCTGTTTATGCAAATTTGCTTTATGCGTCACTTTCCTGGAACGCAACCCCTGCATAAAGAGATGGAAACCTGTACTTTGTATATGGAGAAAGTAAAAAAACTGATGTGACAAGAGTAAACACCCACTTCCGTTTGACCGATCTTTACCAAAAACTAATCTGTTCTTCTGACTTTTATAAAAATGTTAAATATAAAATTTTGTATTGACCTGATTAATAGTTTTTACTTAGAGCACCCAGAAAAAACTCATACACACACACACAGAGGTCATCGAGAAAATGGTCAAAACGTGTTCAGGGGACCTCAAAACGTGTATTTCCATTGAAATCTAGAAATAGATTTTTTTAATGAAAACATTACTTCCCCTATACTACATGAGAAAGTAAAAATGCATGTTATTACATAATGAATTACCTATCATGCTCCTTGCTTCAGTTAGGTTAATATTTTTATTGATAGTATGTTAAATTTCCTTTCGCTGGTGGTACTGTTGGCATTCCAGGACTAGGGAGTTTGGAATGGGATGAGGGTGGTGGACGCTGGGTATGGAGAGTTGGTGCGCATCGAGCCATAGTCGCTGCTCGTTCTGATTGGTTTCGCAGAGCTCTGCTTTCTGGAATGAAGGAGGCAATTAAGAGGTACATGTCCTAGATTTTATTATGTCATTGGAAAAAACCTTCAGTTTTTGTGACAGAATGTGAAAACAATTTTCATATTTAAATACCAAGGCTTATAATGTAGAACTTGTAGAATTATAAAATTCTCTTCAGCAGGCACCACTCTATGGAAAGATGCCATAATAGAAGCAAAACACTTATTGTAATAACCTGATGATGCTGTAATAGGCAAAACTGGTTGAGTAAATCTTCTTTTAGTGGAAATCACAATAAATATGTTATTTACTGTAGAAATATACTTGAAATCCTGTTTTAGTATTTACTCTTCAGAAAATCTAGTATTGCTGACTCTGTAAGGCATAATGAATGAACTGTTTGTACAGAAATATTTTTAATTTAATTTGAATAATTTAATTTTAATTTTTAAGGTACTTTCTCTGCATAACGTAAAAACGTAATGGTTATCGTCATGCTCATCAGCATGTCTATCGCTATCTCTGAGAAACAGGAAAAATTATCTGTTATGGTAGTTCAGTGGTAGAATATCCGCCTGGCAAGTGGAAGACCTGGGTTCAATTCCCGGTCATAGCAGAATTTTTTCCTGTTTCAAAATAATTTCCTATTTATAAAGTGCTTAGATTTTTTCAAAAATCCCTATTCATCAGGGCAAAACCTCAAATCCTTGTTATGCTATAGTTTCTGTATATTTCTTGGAGTTAATGAAGCCCGATTGGTCTCTTAGAATGCCATTCTTGTGAGTCAGTTTGTCCAACTTCATTATCACCTTCGGTGTGCCTAGCATACCAGCTAAAAATACACATTCAACTTACGGTATTTCTCGGAATATAAGATGCACTTTTTTCTCAGGAAAATGATCCCCAAAATCAGCCTGCATACTGTTTTGAATACTGACAATAACGAGCACACTCATCCCTAAAATGGAATAATTGGCAGTCATTCATCGCAAAAACAATAAAATATACATTATTAATAATTTGATGGTGAAGATTTTGTTAAAATATACAATAATACCTTATGCAACGTGAATTCCGAGGACACATTTTCATTATTACGCTTTAATACATGTCGGCTCTCAGTGTTTACAATTTTGGCATATTTGCGATGTTTTAGTTTCTAATAAGCCTGTTGAAGAGTGCAATTAATGCCACAGAACAGTAGAATTCCTGTAGATGCCATAAATATTATATAAATACATATCTACCATAAATGATGTTATGTGTATTGAGATCACAATGACTATAAAACTAAAGAGATATGCTATTAGATATAAGCTTCAGGCAATTCAATATGTAAAAAATGCATTAAGACTGAGTAGCAGCACGTCATTTACGTCCAACTCCCACAGAAAAAAACGATTCGTGAATGGAGAAAACGATGAAAAGCTGAAACTGATGGGATAAGAGAAACAGTCTTCATAAGGCTGGTCTTAAATGGTCACAACTAAAGGAGGAAGTGATGGATAGTAGAACAGAGGAAGTTTTGTACAGTAAAACTTCACCGAACGCGGGGGTTAGGTTCTACAAGGGTGTCGCGTTGCGCGAATCCGCATTGGAGGAATCATTAGTCTTATGGGAATAAAAGGGTTCCGTTCCAAGTTCAGAAAAATGTACTCCTTGAAGGCGTTTTTTCAATAATAATGACATAGTTTGCTTATATTTCCTTGAAAAAAGATTATAAACATTGCATCAACTAATTACATACAGTAGTATTGCGTTTTAAAAAAATATTTATTAAAAAATTAAAATGAAATTCTCGCGTAATTTTACACTAGGCAGACATTCACTTTTATAGTTTTCCCTTTATACCTGGAAATGCTTGCTTAAATACGACACTTTCATCGCTTGCAGTGATAAATATTTAGAAACAAGTTTTGAAATATTTAAACTTAATGTTCACAGAACTGAAACAATACATATTAAAAACTTGTTGATTAATATCGACAGCGAATCCAACGATCGGTCCTCAGCTATGCCGGATTGGCCTCTGCACAGATGCATAACACTAGCGGCACTACCGGCAGTTGTTTGCACTCACTGAAACGGTACATACTGGCATTCATTTTCGCGTAATTTTTATTTATCGCTAGAAATATTTTATTGAAAATTAATGAAATATTTTAACAAAGTTACAGTGAAACTCACCAAGGTTAATTAGATGGTCTGCTCTTGGTCTTGTGATTTCGATGTGCTCGGACCTTGACTGGAAGAATTTCGTGATAGGCATCTGTTTGGACTTTTTTAACTCCCTATGAAGTTCTACGTAGGGAGCTAAAGCTGATTCTAGACTCCTCTTGAACTTCAGGCTTCTTTCTACTGAAGGATCAAATTCCAGTGGTGCTTCTTTTAAATCTTCTGTCTGCTTCAAAAACTTCTCCAAAATTTTTGCTGTTAACTTTGGCTTCTCATGCTCTGAATCGTTCTCTTCTTTTTCGCCTTCACTCGAAGTTTGTGTCACCATATCTAATTCACCAACGGTTAGTTCCTCTGCATGGGACTCTAACAATTCTTCCACATCACTTTCTTCCATGTCTTCAAAGCCTTCACCCCCGATGTGTCTTGCGATATTAATTATTTCCCTAACGTCCTCCGTATTATCGGGAAAACCTCGGAAGTCACGAACGATATCAGGCCAAAGAGTTTTCCAGCAAAGGTTCATGTTTCACTTCTCACTTCATCCCTTTATTATTTCAATGGCCTTCGAAATATCAAATTTTTTCCAGCAATCGCTAACTCCTAAGGATGGATTTGTCTCCATCATTGAAAGAATGTTAGCGAAACTTCTGCAGATGTAATACGACTTAAAGGCTGCAATAACATCCTGGTCCAAGGGCTGCAGAAGTGAAGTTGTATTAGGCAGTAAGAACTCAACTTCAATTTCAGGTTGGGCCTCAGCAAGAGATTTCGGATGACCTGGTGCATTATCCACTACGAGGATCACCCTAAATGCAAGATTTTTTTCCTGGTACTTTTTCACTTCACGAACGAAGCAATTCTCAAACCAATCCTGAAAAAGTCTTGCAGTAACCCGAGCTTTGCTGTTACTCCTCCAAAATACAGGTAGCGAACTTTTGGTCTTGCCCTTCAGTGCCCTCGGATTTTCCACTCTATACACCAACATTGGTTTGCACTTAAAATCTCCTGCTGCATTTCCGCAAAATAGAAGGGTAAATCTGTCTTTCACTACTTTAAAGCCTGGAGCCAACCGTTCGTCTTGAGCAATCCACGTTCGTTGTGGCATTTTTTTCCAAAATTAACTCGTCTCATCGGCGTTAAAGACTTGCTCAGGTCGGTAATTTTTCCTTTCAGTGAGTTCACTGAATACATCTGGATATTTAGCTGCTGCTTCATGATCGGCAGATGCAATTTCGCCAGCAATCTTCACATGATGAAGTTGAAATCGCTTCTTAAATCTATCAAACCATCCTCTGCTGGCTTGAAAAGTAAAGGCTCCTCATTCTTCACCACTTTCTTGCGATTTTAAATGCTCATATATACTAAGGGCTTTATTTCTGATAATAGGGCCATCCAAAGGAGCACGTTTTTGCGCCTGATCTTCGATCCAAATGTTTAACATCTTTTCCATTTTCTCCATTAGTGCATCTCGTCTGCTAACATAGAAGGTACTAGCAGAAGCACCTGCACAAATACTAGAATGAATTTTTTCTTCTGTCTTCTTCATGGTTCTTATCATAGATTCATTTACGTCGTATTGTCGGGATGCTGACCGTCCAGAATTCATCTCGTCAATACCTTAGTGATTCAGCCTTGGCAACCTCCGCAGTGAGTTTTGTGTGCGTTGCATCTTCGGGGAGAAAAGATATTTCCAGCGGAAATATTCCTGGGGGCTAAGAGATACATCGGCGTTACTTATGTGACTTCTTTTTAACGACGGTAGTTAAGTGCTAAGTCTCACGTGACGTGAAAAACTGAAAAAAGGAACCTCATCTCCAGGTTGGAGTTGAAGATAAAAAAAGCAGTTAAAAACGCTGAATGATTTTTTATTGGGTGCCGACAGACTTAACAAAACACTATAATCGTAGTACGATTTTTTCTTACTAATGATCTTTTCAGGGAAAACCTTTTATTGAAAATGGTCATTCAAGGAAATCACGTAAAAGTGAATCACTTCCCGAGGTCGGTGAAGCTCATCACGCATTTGAGTACCTTGTAAATTTGAATCTGCGTTGCGGGAAGCTGCGTTCGGCAAAGTTTTACTGTATTGCTGTATCGATCAAAATCGTTATGTACAAGGCAAAAAGAGTTGCAGGAGAAAAAGGACTAGTTGAGCATATGTATAGTTATTACATATGCATTCCATTTATTATTTATCCCATTATATTAAAAAATCATCTTGCACTTAAGTTTAAGTAAGTACTATCGGTAAAGGGTATCTATACGTAAACATGTGCGCCACACTCCAACAGCTTTAATTAATATGACTGCCAAGTTCACGCAGGGCACATTTAGTTATACAAGTCATGAAGCAATTATTTGTTTTAGATCATCCCTATTTTTTTACGAATGAAGTTTATCTAAAATGTTATATGTAACTGTTATCATGCCGTAATATTTTTATAAATGGTGCCGGCTTAGGACTTAATTATGGCTGGAAATGATACACAACGTGGCCCTTCGTAAATGCATTGGTGAACCAAAATACTTTTTTTCCTGAATAATCTTCTAAAAATCCGGAGTGTGTTTTATATCTTGGTGCATCTTATATGCAGCAAAATATGGTAATTTAAACAAGAATTCTTAACCAGGACTGATGCGTAATGCAAATTTGCTAAGTGCAAGTCCTATTTTCCCTTAAGACACAATGTTATTATGAGAGAGTGGTTCCAAGCCAACCTAAAAAATTCACTTTTTTATCATAAATAATGCAGTTTAACAGAAAATAAAAGAAAGTGTTACAGCAAATGAAAGCCTAGCATCATAGAGTGAAAAAAATTCTTTTATTTTCAAAATGCATAATAGTAAATGAAAACCCAGCATTACAAAGCAATTGCACTTCATTCAGCGCTTGCACAATTTACCTGCAGTGCATTTTGCATATGATTTTAGATCTTTTGTTCATTCCAAGGAAATCCTTTAATTTAAATTGATGAAATACTGAAATGGAATGTTCAGTTCAGCCGCCAAAAAACACTAGCATTAAAGTGATAACATTTCTTTTAGTAATTACATTCAAAATATGCAGCAGAAAATCTTACGTTTACAAGATGATAGCAATTCTTAGATTTACATTAAAAATTCTTAATAAAAAATGAAATCCTAACAAAACAAAATAACATTTCCTTAAATTATGTTCAAAATATGTACAAAGATAATAGCAAATGAAAACTTTACCTTCCAATTATGATAGCGATTCTTTAAATTTTAAACTAAAGTATCATCATTGAAAATAGCGGTGTTGGCAGTGAAGTTCAAACTGAGTTACAAAATAATTAAGTTTAGAGTTATCACATTTGTTAACTTCAAAAACTGCTAATAATGATCATTATAAATATAATATATAATATAGTAATATATAATATAATAATAATAAGCCCTTTTCTAGGGCCTCAATGTTTAACCCTTTGCACTTGGATTTTTTTTCTTGATTCCATTAGTCTACTCGGAATTTAATTTTTAAATACCCCCATATTTCATAAATGACAGCACTATGATGAAAAACTCAATTTTATTTTCATATGAACTTATTTGTTTGCATTTTTTTACATTAAAAATTATTTTTCAACTCATACAGCAATTTTAATCTCTATATTTTTTCATGGTGTGATATTTTTTGAAACATTCACCCACATGAAAACCTGGATTACATTTACATGTCCCATAGATATAAATTGTCTCTCTTCTTCCACCTTGGACTTTTCTATTAGAACAAACAACACAATCTTTATGTTTTTTGTTAGGGTGAGGGATGATTATATGGAGCTTTCCCTCTAAACGTTGCTCTTGTTCTGTGGATGATGGTCTACCCCTAGAAGTTAGTGTACCACCCCGGAAATCTCAAACTAGATCACGTACAAGTTTCTTAATAAATTGTACATGAGATATTGGTTTTTCATTTTTTTCTTTTTTGGCATTCTTTGTACAAAATATAAGAATTCACAACACTGACCTCAAGCCCCCAGAAAAACAATTTACGCCACCATTTTAGAGTCTTCCTCATAAAACAGTACATGCTTGTGTAGTGATCAGCTATATCAACTCCCCCCATAAAATTCGTATAGTTTGTCACGACCTTGGGTTTGACAACTCTTTCTTTGCCACTGCCTTGCTCTCTTCTTTCCACAGCTTCAGTCTCTGAAGTGTCCCATGTACTAAGCATGGTGACTATCCTCTTGTCTTTCCATGCAAGAAGCATTACATTTTCATCCCTGTACACCACTATCTCCCCTTTCTTCAGTTTTGGATGTTTGATAACTGTTGGATTGTCTTTCCTATTGGGCATTATTGTCCCTGTCAAGTGAGATTTTTCTTTGAGCAATTCCCTTGCAAAAGTGACACTTGTGTAATACCTATCAGTAAAGAGATGATAGCCTTGAGCATCAGATACTGAGTTCTTCAATCTGTCATGGAGTTCTAAAACTATTCTGGTAGTAAAAGGGAGATCAGGTCTTACCAGGGTTTCGGATGTTATTCCACCATAATAAGGGACAAATGAATGTACGTAACCGCATTTAGAATCTGAGAGGACATATAAACGAATACCCCATTTTGTTGGCTTTTTAGGATTATACGTGATGAAGCGTATCTTTCCCTTGAAACCAACAACAGCCTCATCAACAGCAATCTCCCTTCCAGGACAGAATCTCTCCCTAAATTTCATTTCCAGATATAACAAAAAAGAGTTCACCTTCTCGGTTCTTGTTCTCAAATCTTTACTTGACTTTTGATCATTTTTCAAGTGTAACATCCAAAATATTTGCAAAAACTTCTCCCTTTTGAAAGCAGCTCGAAAAAATGGTATATGAGTCTCAAAATCCAAGGACCAATAATCCTGTAAGTTAGGGTGATTCAATACACCCATATTTAGTATTATGCCTAGAAAAGCCTTCATTTCCTCTACCGTCACATCTTTCCAATTATTCCAAGTGGATCGCTTAGATAGTTCTTTATGGCTAAGTTTACACCTAGCATACTCATTTGTCTCATCCGTTATATTTTTTATCAACGTCTCTGTAAAAAACAACTGAAAAAACTCGATAGCGCCGGCACATCCAGAAGGAACTTGAGGTCCAGCACATAACTGTCCAGTGGAGAAAGGGATCCTCCTAGGCGCCTGGTCATTCACAGATGCCGCTTTCCATTTTTCTTTTGCTTGTTTTCCAACATAAATGTCACTTTCACTGGATTTTATGACCGAATTTACAATGCTAACATCACCTTTATCTCCATCATTATCACTCTCAGCATTGCTGTCACTTGTATAAACAATTTTGCGTCTTCGTTTTGTCTTTACGAATTCAACATCACTGTCACTGTCAGTACATTCACTCTGATCTTTGGGTGAAACAAGGGAAGTTTTCCTTTTCGTAATTCCACTCGGACCAGCGATTGGTTCATTATCCTCATATGCGTGATCAGAGCACTCACTTTCGTCACTATTATATTTTTCAATAGTTTCTTCATTGTCAATGTGAAATTCATCATCACTGCTTTCTAAATCTTTGGAAAATCTATCCATTCTAAGGAGATGCAATTCATTCTGAATATACGACTACTTGCGGACAAAGCATTCAGTCAACTACAGAGAAGGCGTCATTTGTAAGAGAACCCTGTGTCATGAAAACATCTAGAAACATAAGCAAACCTCTGAGAGTGATAGAGGGATGATTGTTTACTAAGGTAAGATCATGGAAGCTCAGAAGAATATGACTCATTGTGTAAAGGGACCCGCCTACTCAAGATGATCACTATGCAAGAGATAAAAAGAGAATGGGCCTTTGATGGGTCAGTGGTGGGTGGATGACCACAAGGAAGAAAACGAAATGAAAAAAGAGGTTGAAAATAGAAGCCAATACGAGACGGGACAGCTGACCGAGCGAACTTTTCTTTCTGACGAACTTTTATTTCGGATGCAACTCCTCTTTTAGACGCATGATCCCCATTTGGTAATTCATTATCTGAAATAAACAAATGATTTCCAAGTAATGAATGGCAGCTAATGCAAGCGAAAATGCGCTTACACCTCAGTAAATAGATAAAGACGAACATCTGCTATGGTGGCAGCGGCATCGGCTGGAGATGTCATTTATGGGTAGATTATAGAGGGATATTATTTATTTATAAAATAATTCATGTTGCTTAATTAAGTTGTTGTTTACTCATATTTCCACGCTGATGATTACAAGAAAAGTTATCGGAAAAAATGGACAATAAATCCCCCTTCCCCTCATGATGAAACACCGTGTCGAGTGTGGCTCGACATACGAGCTGGTTGAGTCACACTCGACACCCAAGTGCAAAAGGTTAAACTGAACATCGAAAAAAAACAGTCGAGGAAGTTCCACTTGTTGGCATCGCAAATGGATAACGCAAAATGCATATCATTATAAATAGCTGCTACTTACATATATAGGATATATATATATATATATATATATATATATATATATATATATATATATATATATATATGATTTATCTTCAATCTTCGCCAAATAAAATATCTCCCGGAGGTGGACCCTGGCAGCATGAGCCTCATACCTAGTTTCATGAAAATTGGTCAATTGATGCAAAAGTTATTAGTGGGAGACATACATACACACAGACAGGATCATTTCATAAGGCTATGTTTCCTTTGGAAACCAACCTAAAAATTATTAATAATGTTATTTCCTGTATGTTTTTGTTACTGACAGAAAAACACCTCTCACACTTTTATAAATGGGATAAAAAAGAGCCACCTATTGTTGATAGGTAAGCAAGAATGAACATACTCCTAAAATTATTTATATACATTTTTTATTTTTACTAAAATGTGAGGTGGTTCATTTTTGCTTATTTTAAGGAAATTATTTATTTGGTTCAAATATTTTAACTAGACATTAGCCTTCTTCTAAAAAAGTAGTTTACTGCATCAGGTATGTTGTTATGATAAACACTGAGCTATTAGGTCCATTAGTCTATCAATAAACACTTATTGTATGTGCATACATCACTAACAGTTTATTGTATGTATTTAAAGGACTGTGCTGTGTATGCAAAGTAGAATTTTCCTCCCCAACCAATAAGAAAATTGGGAATATTTTTTAAACAAAAAAAGTCTGCTATGATTGGGAATCAAACCGAGGTCTTCCACTTGCTGGGTGGATATTCTACCATTGAACTATCATAGCAGATCAATTTTCTCATTTCTGAATGCAGATGTTTTCTTGGTTGGGGCCGAACTAGCCAAGCTAGAATCAACCTGACCCAACAGATGTCTTTGAGGAGAGATACATCGAAGAAAACTCCTCCCTCTCAAATGGTGAGATTGCCAAGCTAGAAATTGGTGGAATAAAGTGATCTGAAGATCCTATCCAGACAGCCATAAGCTCATGTTGGGAATATTTCTAGCTTGTCAATCTCACCATTTGAGAGAGAGGAGTTTTCTTCGATGTATCTCTTCGAGCATTAGTAAAGTCGAAAAAGGTTTACGGGTCTTTCATTTACTGCTCGACTCGCACTACATACTTGTGCCCGTTGATGTCTGTTCACAACTCTGGTCTCAGGCTGGCCGCTGGTGCTTTTCTAACCAGCCCTTTCCCAGTATTTACTGTGAAGCAGGAGAACCGCTCCTAGAGATCTGTAGAACCCTTTTAATGTGTACATATGTATCAAAAACTTGGTATTGTTTCCACAACCGGGTGGAAGGTAAACAAAATGGTGAGAAAGTGATGAGAAATGAAACTACCATGGGGAAAGGTGAAAAAGCAGAACTTAAACATATATACGTAACGTATATGTAAATATAAGAAGAAAATAGTTCGACAAGTAATATCACAGAAGATGAACACAACCCAGCCCAAGTGGGGGGGGAGGCACATTGAGCATGGGAAGGAACCAATACCACTTAACCAAAGTTGCCCAACCCAGGGGGCCAAGTTGGCCTATGCTGCTCCTGGTAACATTTTACATTTTAGCACTATTCTATGTTGCTTTCTCACCATCGACAGTGCTACCATTGCTTTGTTTACTTCCCACCCGATTATGGAAACAGTACCAAAAATATTAGCATTGAAGACCCATCCATGTTTTAAAATAATTTGTAACCCTCATATAGAACTTTTTAACAGGTGACCAAGAGCAACTTAACCCTTAAAGAATTGTTTTAAAAATTTTATTGTTGGAGAGGGCCTCCTACTTCTGGAAGTTTACCCTGGAGTCTTTCATGAATTACCACCCAGGTGCATCTACCAAAGTGTCTAGTGCAGCTATTCCGGCATCCAAAATTTCATCTCCGGCCGACATGGCACTCTGGCTTTTAAACTGAATTCCCTCTGTAGCATATTCACTTCTGAACTAATTGCAATTCTGAAGGCATTAGAGGATACTGACCTAAGGAGTTCAGAATGCATCATCTGCTCCGACTCCATGAGTGCTCTGAATGCCATCTCCAATCCTATAGTTCAGAAAATTCATATTTTACTATCACATCTGAGAGCAAATCATGTGAAAATACTCATTCTTAAGATCCCTGGGCATTTGGGAATTGGGGAAAATGAAAAAGCTGATTCAGCAGCAAGAGAAGCTCTAAGCAATGCTGGCACATGTGGTCAATTTGTGCGAGCACAGGATCTAAGAAATTTATTTAAGAATTACCTACATGAAAAATGTCAAAGCTCCTGGCATACAGTCAGAAACAACAAACTTAGAGCGATAAAAGCCTCTGTTTCCCCATGGTAAACTTCAATGAAAAGATGCCTCTCATATGCAACACTTGCGATAAAAGCCTCTGTTTCCCCATGGTAAACTTCAATGAAAAGATGCCTCTCATATGCAACACTTGCGATAAAAGCCTCTGTTTCCCCATGGTAAACTTTGGTGAAAAGATGCCTCTCATATGCAACATTTGCGTCTGAATGCTAACTTTAAGACACCTTCTGACGGAATTCATCAAATATAGAAGCACCCGCCAAAGACTAATAATAGGGAGAATCTCTCTGACTGATGTCATTTTATTGTTTTTAAGGGAAAATAAACTTTTAAGTGCTCTGTGAAGAAATAATTACTTGTTTTATTTATTTTATTTAATTTATTTTACCATGTTTTATGTAACGTATTGACCATGAAATATCTCACATTGAATTAATGGTGCAAAATGACCTCCGATGTTGAAGCACCTAAAAATTCATACTACTACTTCTCTGTTATTCCTACACTGGCAAAGCTTACACAGAAGTATCTTGCCCCTCCTCCAACCTCTGTTGAAAGCAGGCGTCTTTTTAGCATTGCATGTGCTCAGTACAGTTACCGCAGGAGAAATATGGCAGCAGATAATGCAGAGAAATTATTATTCCTGCACTATAATATAACATTTCTTAAATTTGACTATTAATACTTGAATCATAAAATTGTAATAATAATTAAACAAATAAAAAAGTTTTTTGATAAAATTTCACCTCATACTACCCGCACGTAAGATGGGTGATTGAGTCACCTCAGCCACCAGAGCTGATTGCTGGCACTTTGATGACTGTCAATTTAAATTATGCATGGGATGATCAAGGTATATGGTAATGGCGTTCTTCATTTTTATTTATTTAAATTATGATTTCATTTTAGTTGGTTATTTTTATAATTTCATTATTTTGACAGTAGTTGTAACATTATCTCTATTATATAACTGTAGTGATCCTTTTCGGAATTTATATTGTAAAAGCAAATATAAACAAAATATAATCATTCTTCATAGCAACGAGTATAAACAAAATTATTTTCATAGCATCGAGTATAAACTAAGTACGTTTTTGTCAATTTGCATTATTGCAGCTGTTCCTACGTTTTCTAGGATTTGAAAATGCATATTGGGGGATTGATGTTGATTTCATATTGTGTATGTCTTTTGCAATTTGGGAAAAGATTTCATTAAATTGAAAAACACTTTGGAACAGCTATCAAGTTAGGCGTCATATTCAGTCACATTTCCCCAATGCAATTTTCGATCTTCTTTTGTTGTTTTCTGCGAGAAATTTAAAATACATATTGCGGGATTGCTGTTTATTTCATATTGTTTATATTTTCGCAATTTGGGAAAAGATTTTAATAAATCATTTCTGAATGGAAGAAGTAATGGCTGAATATCAGCGGAAATTGATGAATATAATGTGTATTCCAGATATTTGTGGGAAAAAATGTTTAGTTGAGAAAGGGAAACCAGTGAAAATACTTTTTTGTAACGACTCTTAGCCGAGCAAAAGGAACAGCTTTGGAATCCCAGGACCAGCCATATTGTTGCGATTTTTTATCTTCTTTGATCGTTTTTCGTGCGGTTTTATAATTGTCTCCCAGCAACAATGTGCTGTTTATCTGTTGTAAGAAAACGTAAATACTGTGTAAATTTCTAACTTTAGTGCGGGAAATCGACTGGAGTGAACGTCCTGCAGAAGGAAATGTTAATTTTCTTGGTGTATTACACATTTAAATAAGTTGGTCATTGAAATTTTTTTAACCAAAACAGCTTAACTAACCTACCCAACCTGGTGGGGCAGAGTACAATGTTTCTACGTGTTGGAGATTGGATGTGTTGCGATGTTTAAATAAATTGTTCTTTGAAATTTCTTTAACCAAAAAACTTTAACCAACCTACCCAATCCGGTGGGGCAGAGTACGATATTGCTACATATTGGAGATTGGGTGCGTCATATCCATGCTGCTTGCTGGTAAAACAAAAGAAGATGGAAAATCGCATCCAAGCAAAATGTTCCTTTGAGGAGGAACAAAAAAACACCAACCAATTTACCCAACCTGGTGAAGATGAGAAAATGGGGAATGGGAAATGGGGAAAAGTGATGCTTAATTCGATAGCTAAGCCAACACTTCAACCAACTTACCCAACCCTGTGAGGACAAGCAAAATGTTCCTTTGAGGAGGAACCAAAAGCACTTGAACCAACTTACCCAACCCAGTGAAGATGGGAAAAATTTTCCTCCATGCTAAAAGTTCCCAAAACAACAAAAGAAGATCGGGAACTGCATCGGGGAAGTATGACGGGTAATTCGAGAGCTTAGCCAAAATATATTTTTTCTGAAATGATTCTTGGTCGAGCAAAATTTCCCTTTGAGGAACAACCAAAACACTTCAACCAACTTACCCAACCCGGTAAAGTCGCGCAAAATGTTTCCCCATGTTGGAGTTCTGAAAACAACAAAAGCACTAGAAATCGCATAGACGGGTAATTCGAGAACTTTGCCAATCATAGTAAGTTGTTATTTAACATAATTATTAATAATAGTAAGTTTTTATTTATCTTAAAACCTTTATATCTTTATTCCTTTACACAATATGAATGGATAAATCAGTATTTTCATTAAACAAAATATATTCAAAATATATAATCCAACTAATTACTACTTACCATATTTCTCAGCATATAAGGCGTACACAGGTTTAAGATGCACCCCGGGTTTTTAGAAGATTTTTTAGGAAAAAAGTATTTTGGTTCACCAAGGCAGTTAGAAAGGGCCACATTGTGTATCATTTCCAGCTGTGATTATGTCTGTATCTGGCAACATTAACAGATAATACTAGTAGGAGGTGCTTGCATTCTGCAAGCTAATCATCTCACCTTAAAAAACATTCATTTTTCAGACAGATATGTCATCATTACAAATATATTTTTAATTCTAAAGATTTCACCTCTGCAGCGATTTTCGTTTTTCCCTTATGTAAAAATAATAGATTAAAACATTCCCCAAACTTTGCCATTTTAAGAATTTTATCCTTTCTCCATTATGGGGTACTAATGCTACACATTTCTGCCAAATTTTAAAGTTGTAGCACTTCTAGAAGTGAAATAATATTTTTCTAATTGTTTAAACTTTAAACATTTTTAACGGGCGCCGCAATATATTTATGGAGAGATTCAAATGTTCATTTGTGCAAATTCCCTACTATGTAAATAACTTGAAAATTTCAGCTTCCTAGCTCATCCCGTAGTACCTAAACAGTTATCTATTTTTTAAACTTTAAGAATTTCTAACGGAAACACAAATTAAAATATCAAAATTTCTTTAACCCCTATTTCGTTTTTTACAAATCCTTCCTCTAAAATAAATTTCAGCTCCGTAGCACATTCGGAAATACATAAACCTTGAAAATTTGTTTAAACAATTGCATATTTTTAGCATTCGCATTGTTGCACTTTTTGAAGATTTTCGTTTTTTCTAGTCGGTTTTGCACAAAATCCTACCTAAGAAAAAAATTTCGGATCTCCAGCTCATCTGGAAGTGCATAAACATTAGTATCCTCCTATATGTTATATCCTCCTCTGTAAGGAACATCTATATACATATAATGATTACAGCATGATAATAGTTAAATATAATTTTTAGATAAAATTCATAAAATAAATAGGGATCTAAAACATAAATAATTGCTTGGAGACTTGTATAGCTAAATGTGCCCTGCATGACCTCAGCAGTCATATTAATTAAACTGTCGGAGTGCGCCATACACGTTGCACGTTTAGATACCCTTTACCGATAGTACCTACTCGCTTAAACTTAAGTGCAAGATGATATTTTAATTCCTAATAAATTGAATGCTTATCCAATACTGATAAGTATGCATTTCAAATCTACTGCTCACTTACGGACGCATCTCCGTGATCTTTCGATAGATGGCACTAGTCCTTGGCAATAGAATTTGTATCATATTATGTTTAATATTATCCACGTAAGATAGTAGAAAAAAAGCTTCTATGTAACTGTTGTTTCACTTTCATTCACTTACTCGATTTCCATGCATTTTTGCATATGGCATATACATATCTTTTCACTTTTGTAGCCATTGAGATCTCAATACACATAATGGTATTTATACTAGGTATTCACAAATGTTTTATCAAAACTACCGCAATTATAATGTTCCGTGGTATTAATTGCGTTATTCAACAGGCCTATTAGGAACTGAAACATGTGACTAACAGCAAAAGTGCACTGAAATTGTAATTACTGCATGCACACATGTAATAATGTGCAATAATGAAAATATGTAGTTGGAGTTCAAGTCGCATAAGGTATTAATGTATATATTAACAAAATTTTAATTGTTAATTATTAATAATGTATATTTTAATGTTTTTGTGTTGAATTACTGCTAATTATTCAATTTTGGGGATGGTATGTTTTTTAGCATTGGTATTGAGAACTAATAATCTTACCTTCAGAGTGTAAGACACAGGCTGATTTTGGGGAAAAGTATTTCTTATATGCCGAGAAATACCAAACATTCCTATGTTTACCACTGAGTTGTCTAATTCTGTCTGCCATTCTCTTAACTGTAAAAAGGTAAAGCTTATTCCCACACCATTCAACGTCTGGTAGATGCTATGCAACATTTTACGCCCATGCATGTGGAAGGGTTATTATAATTATATTATATTGTTTATTCATATTAAGGTATTAGCTATATAAAAGTTGGTTATAGAAATTCATTTTTATATTTTCACTTATTTTAATTTAAGATGTCTTTCATCATAAGCATTTTTAGAATTCAATATGTAACTGTCAAAACAAAGTGCATTAATGTTATGTTAATTTCATTATAGTTTTAAGTCACTTGCATTTGCAGGAAAATTGTAGTACATGACACCACTCCCCAGCTGTTGCAATTGTTTCTGCAGTGGATTTATGGTGGGCAGCTGCAATTTGATTTGAATGTCTGTCAAGAGGTTGACTTGATGCAAGAAGGAAGAAAGCGAGGTGCCCAACATTCCAATGGTGCAGTGGGTGCAGAACAGCTTTGGGCTTTGCTTGTATTGGCAGATCAATTAGAGGTATGATGATATTGTAGTTCTTTATTTTTGTATGACCTAATGCTTCTTCTTTGTCACCTAATGCAGTATACTATCATACTGCCACAAATTCATAAATGGGGTGGTGATGGTGGAGTTGTTGGATCATTGGCCTTCCATGCAGCTGTTCCAGGTTCGAATCCGGCGGAGGTCGGATTTTTCAACCTGGGATTATCCCCTCTCCTACCAGTGTGTTTTTAGGACACCATGCAAGTCAGTGCTCTGTCCTTGAGCAGTTGGTCCCCTTGGTGCTCTTCATAAAGAGTAGGCTAATGCTGGCACTGGGTTTCCCTCCTCCCTTGTGAGTAACTGGTATTAAAGGAGTTATGGCTAAAATAATCCAAGAGGTTGATTATCCAGAAAGACACATACTAACAAGCAAACAAATTCATATACTCTTGGCTGTAGAGTATTCCTTAGGAAGTGCATAACCATTGTTTATTGACAAACCAGGTATTCATTATTATAAGCTTGGTAAAATCAGTCATCGATTCATTCTCTAACATGACATTAAATTGCATGTTCAAATTTTTAGACTTTTTACAAAATTATAGATAGGTAAAATTTTGAAATTTAGTAAGAATCTCTATAAATAATGAGCTAAGAAATCTGGGCACTCTCAATTGTGGTGCTGCCCTTAAAAACCATTATAAAAGTGTGGGAGAATTAAGAACTATGATTTTTCAAGAAGGTAGAAGATTGAAATTTGGTAGGATTGTTCGATTCTTATAGTAAAAAACAGTTATGAAAAAATCCCCAAAAACGACCTGGTCTTGACTCCAGTAGATAATTTTTATTTCCCATAATATAAACGTAAAAATCAATTTAGCAACATGCAAGCTTTTATTCTTTTGCTCATAAAAATTAGAAAAATTAACTCTCAAACTGGGACTCTTTTAAAGGAAAATGAACAAACTTGTTGCTGATTGTCTTCCTCATTCCACAAACACTCAAATTTAATGTTTAAATGACTTAAAGGAGAGAGCGGGTAAAAGGACGTCAATTTCACATCATTCCAGCTTTTTGTATAACAATAAATAAGGCCCAAGGTCAAACTTTTTCTCATACACCACCTTTTTGAACTTGGTTGCGGTTCGGGAATTTGCACTTTGTGACAGAATTTTGTATGACCATTACTTCTGTTTCGCTTTGGGGCCCTAGAAAAGGGCTTATTATTATTATATTATATTTATAATGATCATTATTAGCAGTTTTTGAAGTTAACAAATGTGATAACTCTAAACTTAATTATTTTGCAACTCAGTTTGAACTTCACTGCCAACACCGCTATTTTCGATGATGATACTTTAGTTTAAAATTTAAAGAATCGCTATCATAATTGGAAGGTAAAGTTTTCATTTGCTATTATCTTTGTACATATTTTGAACATAATTTAAGGAAATGTTATTTTGTTTTGTTAGGATTTCATTTTTTATTAAGAATTTTTAATGTAAATCTAAGAATTGCTATCATCTTGTAAACGTAAGATTTTCTGCTGCATATTTTGAATGTAATTACTAAAAGAAATGTTATCACTTTAATGCTAGTGTTTTTTGCGGCTTGGAAATTGTTGCAGAACCCAAGAAAACATCTGTGCATCACGTACTCAACATTCCATTTCAGTATTTCATCAATTTAAATTAAAGGATTTCCTTGGAATGAACAAAAGATCTAAAATCACATGCAAAAATGCACTGCAGGTAAATTGTGCAAGTGCTGAATGAAGTGCAATTGCTTTGTAATGCTGGGTTTTCATTTACTATTATGCATTTTGAAAATAAAAGAATTTTTTTCACTCTATGATGCTAGGTTTTCATTTGCTGTAACGCTTTCTTTTATTTTCTGTTAAACTGCATTATTTATGATCAAGAAGTGAAATTTTTAGGTTGGCTTGGAACCACTCTCTCATAATAACATGGCATTTTATGGGAAAATAGAACTTGCACTTCGAAAATTTGCATTTTGCGTCAGTTTTCCGGAATCAATTATTCGCGAAGTTCAAAAATGTGGTGTATACAAATGCATCTGGATGAATCAGTTTTGCCCATAGCTTATTATGTGTATGATGCACTATCATGAACCAGAAATGGAAATAATTTGAGTTTATGTTAAGAATTCACACTTACAAGGAAAATTATTCATTATTTGCTATAAGAAAATAAGTTTTTTAACATAAAATATTTCTTACGGATCATATGTAATGGAGTAATTTGCAGCCTTGCCACCTGCATTGCCCCAATTGAGCATGTCATGATGATTTTGTTCATTATTATTATTTAAATATTTAAGAAAAAATATTGGAGCTTCATTTGCTGATGTAATATGAAAAATTTGAAGACACCTTCTGCAGTGTTATAGATGGCTTTAAACATACAAATAGTGAACATTTTAAACTTTGCTCAGAATCTTAATTTGTAAATTTTGAAGGCACTTCCTGGAGTCCATCTATTTCTCCAAAACAGTTTTTGGCAACATAATAAATGGCACCATATATCACATACACTCCCTGCAAATGTCAGCCTCTTACTGTTCGCTTCCTATTTTAATTTAACTGACTGCACAGATGGACAGACATAGCTAAAACATAAGCGCCTTTATATTATATAAGTAGTTGGTGCTTGCATTCTACAAGCATTTCATCTCTGTTTACTTCCGGTTCCGGTTAACTACGTGTTTTCGCTGTTACTCTTCCCCAATTTTCAATTTTATTACTTACCAAAGCATAAATCCCCGATATTTACGTTAAAATGCTGATTATTAATAAGTGTCTGTATTGCGCAAAAGATATCAATGTAGAAAAGGAGCTAAAATGCGACTCGTGTCATTTACCTTACCACGCCACATGTGCAGGGATAAGTCGAAATGAGGAAACTCAATTAAAATTAACCAACCAGAAAATAGTATTTCATTGTGACTCGTGTTACAAAGGAAACAACAACTTAGCTGATCTGAAGAACCTAATTTTGGAGCTTAAGGGTGAAATTGAACTATTGTGACAAAAACAGCAGTCATCACCATGCGATCAAAATGAAATTATAGAGACTGTGATTGGTGAGATTAGTGAGCGAAGTAAGAGAGCGAGAAATATCATCCTCTATGGAGTTGAAGAATCTGGCTCTTCCAATGCTGAGGAACGGGTAAATCACGACAGAACAAAAGTTGCAGACATCGTGAGTACAGTCTCGCCAACTGTGTCTACGGCTAACATACGTTTCTTTTGACTTGGAAGGTCTTCTAGTAGTTCCTACAGGCCACTCAAAGTTGTACTGTCATCTGAAGATGATGCATCTACGGTGCTACGTAACTTGGTGCTTGCAAAAAAATCCTCTGGATCTGAAATCACTGTATCTGCCTCTAAAGATCGTACTCCCACTGAACGCTTATACCTTCAAAACTTGCGAGCTCAACTCAACGAAAGGATTAATAATGGTGAAAAAGACTTGACTATTAAGTATGTAAGTGGCGTACCAAAGATTATTTCAAAATTAAGTCAAAAAAACTAATCAATGGGCAGCTAAGTGTATATTACCAAAATGTTAGGGGTTTAAGATTTAAGTTAACTGAGTTGAAGTTGGGTGTTTTTTCTACAGGATATGATATATACGTGTTTGCGGAGACTAATTTGATACCTGATATAACTGATGCTGAGCTGGGATTGTCTAATTATAAAATTTACAGAAAAGATCGGGATTCCCAAACAAGTCATAAAACATGTGGAGGTGGAGTGCTTGTTGCTGTTCACCAGCGATTGGCCTCTGCAGAAGTTACATCTTCTTGTATAAATATAGAACAAATATTTGTGAACATCCGAGTGAAAAATAGCAATTTATTAATTGGTGCTGTTTATTTGTCACCCAACTCAAACTTAGAAGCATATACTGCCCACTGCAGTACTGTGGAAGAAGTTCTATCTGCCAGGTATAGTTTTTCACATGTAGTTTTAATAGGCGATTATAATCTCCCTGGGGCAAACTGGAGTGGAAAGTCTTGTCCTGTTGATAACAGAGCAAAGTCAGCAGCTCACACAGTTGAAGATGCCTTCTCCTTTCTAGAATTGTTTCAGGTGAATTGCATTGTAAACAGTCATAATGAATTACTTGACTTAGTTTTTTCATCCTCCGAAGATCTTTGTGTTAACTCCGTTGGTAGTGCAATTTTCTCTCTTGAAGGCTACCATCCTGCCTTAGAGTTTTATATTGAACTTGACAATGAACTAGGCTTATTGCATGATAATTGTGATACTATTTTTAACTTTAAAAGCTGTGATTTTGATGAATTATTAGCACATTTGAACTGTATAAATTGGGACTATGAATTTGCAGCATTGGATGTAAATTCTGCATTTAGGAGGTTTGATGATATTATTAATTATGCCATATCCATTTGCACACCTGTTAGAGTATTAAGAGAATCATATTTTCCAAATTGGTTCTCAAACGATTTAAAAAGTGCTATTACATGCAAAAAGCAACTTCACATAAAATATAAGCAATCTAATTCACAATCTGATTATTTAAAATTTGCTGAAGCTTGTAATAAATGCAAAACATTAACTTGACAATGCTATAACAATTATGTTTGTAAAGTACAAAATTCTATTCCTTACAACATTAAATATTTTTGGAATTTTGTGAATTCAGCTAAAAAGCAAAATAGTTTACCTGAGTTCATGTTTCTTGACAATCAAACTTCTAATAATATTATAGATATATCTATCCTGTTTGCAAATTATTTTTCTAGTGTTTATAGTTCTAAAGTAGATAATATTCATCATTACTCTTTTGAAAAAACTACTCATATTTCATCATGTTTAATTACAGTCACAGATGGGGCCAACAAACTTAAATCACTAGATGTCAGTAAAGGGCCTGGGCCAGATGGAATACCTTCTTGTGTACTTAAACATTATAACTCTGCTTTAGCCTTTCCACTATCAATTCTCTTCAATCTATCTTTGTCCTCTCCTCAATCACTATTCAATCAAGTGTTGCCAAAGTTTTTGATTGAATTGTACTGGATAAAATTAGCCCTTTGTTTAAAAATATTATTGTGCCAGAGCAACATGGCTTTTATAAAGGTAGATCATCAACTACAAACTTGCTAACTATGCAAACTTATATCCTGGAAGCTTTTAGAGATGGATTTCAGGTAGATGTTGTGTATACTGACTTTAGCAAAGCATTTGATAGGGTCAGCCATAGTCATCTCCTTGCCAAATTACATACTTATGGAATATCAGGTACACTCCTTCAGTGGCTTCATAGCTACTTAACTGGCAGAAAACAAGCATTTAAAGTGAAAAGAACACTATCAGCTCAATTTGATGTATTATCAGGTGTTCCTCAGGGTTCCCATTTAGGTCCCTTTCTTTTCAATATCTTTATCAATGATATTGCGATTTCACTAAGACGGTAATTTTTTATTATATGTAGATGATCTTAAATTATTTTTAAGAATTCATTCTTTAAATGACTGCAACATACTTCAAGGCTGTCTATATGAATTGGACTTGTGGTGTGTAAATAATTCAATGATGCTTAATTTTAAGAAGTGTAGTATTATTACTTTTCATAAAATAAAAAATCCGATAAAATATAGTTATAAAATTGGTGATAATATTCTTAGTAGAGAGGAAACTGTTAATGATTTGAGTATTATTATGGATCCTGGACTAAATTTTGAATATCATATTAATTCAGTAATTAAGGGCAAAAGATGTTAGGATTTATTTTTAGGTTTACAAGAGATTTTTCTGATATAGCAGTCATCAAAATTTTATTCTGCGTCTTAGTGCGGCCAGCACTGGAATACTGTTCATTAATATGGTCCTCATCTTATGATGTACATATAAACAGATTGGAAGCAATTCAAAGAAAATTAATTAAAAGGATTGGACTAAAGTTAGGCTACACTCAGGATCATATACCCTTTGATATGCTGTATCAGAGTCTAGGTTTGTCCTTGCTATCAACAAGACTTGAGCAATCTGAACTGATATTTCTGTATAAAATTGTTAATAATCAGCTTGATTGCTCACATATTCTTGGAAAATTCAGTTCCGTGTGCCTTCTGCTCACACCAGATCAAGGGAACTATTTTATAAAGACTTCTACAGAAACAATTACTTGTATAACTGTCCCATTGCAAGAATGTTGCGCAAGGCTAACAAACTACCAATTGAAATTGATATTTTTTGCTATTCTTTTTTTAGGTTTAAGAATTCGATATATATATATAGCTTCAATTAAATCGTTTTGAAAGACCACCGAAAACACTAGCGTTATTAAAATGTTCACAGAGATGAGCATCATAGTCTATCAGGAATATAGCAAACTCAGTATAATTCCCTCGATTCATTGAAGTCTCCGTCTCATCGTGGCCATGAAAAGCAAGTTCCTGCTTACCTACCAGACATACAATGTTAATTAGAGATTGTAGCACTTCCCTATTTTTTTATTTTCTTGTTATGATTTCGAGTATCTAAGCGGCACTGACTGTTCAACAAAAAATCAACACTTGATTTCCCAAAGTTGTGTAAATCCAGACATGCACGCATATGGGATTGACTCGTGCTATGTCGTTTTATCGCATTCGTCAGATTGTTTAAATCAGCATAGCCACAAGTGTTCCATATACTTCTCTCGACTGACATTAAAATTCATGGCCAACAAAACAGTCTATTTATTGTAGAACATCTAGTAATCCAGGGATGGAAATTAAAAGTAGTAACGTGAAATCGACAAGTTATACTTCCCTTAGAAAAAGTAAGATGCGGGAGCTCAGCTGTAGGCTTTCCAGCTTGAACGATTTCATTTATAGTTGCCTGGTAAAAGAACAACAGAGCAAACATTTTTATTTGCTTTAACCCCTCAAGCGAGACTTTAATCTATGGCATTTAAATCGCTCAGCGTGACTTTTTTTCGCAAGCACAAAATACTTTATGCATGCATTCACTTTAATATTTTTTGTACTTTAATTATCATTTCAAAAATTTCCAAAAAATTATGTCGTATTTAAAATTGTTCATTTTATATAATAAAAAATAAATACATACATTTATTTCAATCCAATTTCTACTATCTGCTGCTCCTCCGACGTTTAGTAGTTCAGCTGCGTCTGGTACACATACTTCTTTACCCGGTATATAAATTTTCTGGAATTTTTTTTTCAAATAATCACTGATAGGTAGAATTTTATACAATAGGATCTCTATTTACAATGTCTTTATCGGTATTATCTACAAAATGCAAAAATTTGCTCAACAAATAAAATCTTTCTTCACTCATTACATTTGGAATAAATGACATTTCTAATATATGTTTTCTACTAAAATACATTCTGAGAGTTGGTTTTTGAATGATTCCCATCAACATTAGCAAAGCAAACCACTTTTGATAGCGCGATTTTTTAAAGACGTGATCTTATTTTTCTCGCGGGCAAGGAATTGTTCCGTGTAACGATTAGTTTCAACCACTATGAGGGCAATTAGGTCCTCATCAAAAAATAACTCAAAATATCTTAAGGGATCATCTGTAGATAAAACTGGCACTATTTGTTTTCCAACTAAATCACACGCAAAAGGCCGAGGAGGGTTAGTACTGTCGATATCTCCCCAAATATTCTCTTGAATATTCACAGTGGAGTGAGTTATTTCTTCCAATTCCTCTTCGGAACTGGAATCAACAGAGTATCTGTTCGAATCTTCAGAATATATATCTACATTACTTTCACTCTATTTCTCCAAAACATCAAGCACTTCCCAATCCGTCAACTCACGAGAGCTACAAGCCATGGTGAACTAAATAGGGGTTCGGCTAAAGGACAGACCCAAGATGAAAAAAAAAATTAAAGAAGCCCGACGCAAACACAGGCACTCAGAAACCTCGACCATCAGCTTGAAGCATCGTAAATAAGAGCCAGGAAGATGAGAGCTCTTATGAAAGTCTGAGACGCAACGCACGAAAGATAGAGGCCTGAGGGGCCTGAGTAAGCACTGCTACGGCCAGGTCCGAGATAGAAAAAAAAATACTAACACGTAAACACAGACAATGAGGAACCACAGAACGAAAGCAGACAGCATTGGCTTGCATATTCACTCTCTGAAAGCACATAAATCAGAGCCGTAGCGATAACAAAACTTAATGAAAATTTCGGACGCATACGGTGTGTCGCACACGCTGGAGGCATGGGAAAGAGAGGACGTGAATGCTACGTCGCACATGCCGGGGGGGTTAAATAAATTTTACATTTTCAAAATTTAAATGAATTTCTACTAACTCGATCGTGCCTGGCATTACTCAACTGTTAGCTTCTCTAGTGGTTATGTGCATGGAGATGAGAGAGTAGGGAAAAGAGGGGAGGGCATATGTGTGCCCATTGGTGAGAAAGTAAGCAGAGTTTGAACTGCTCAGTGCCACGGGAAATTTATACCAATAATACAATGGAGCTGGTTACATGAAAATATGGTTTTATGTCCATCTATCAGGAAATTAAGAGGTTACATTGTGTACATATACTCAGATGTTTCTGTTTAGCAGTTCTGTTGCCTCCATGTGGCTTATATGATGTTTATTTTTAGTGCATGTTCCTTTAACCCTTAATTAGTCACGTGGGGTCAATATGACCCCAAGCAATGTTTTTTCGTAAATATCTAAAGAAATGTATTCTCAATCTGACCCAAACTTGTTCTACCTTCGACACTGACATTCTAGAAGAGAAATTAGCATTTTTGTTTTTTTTTTAATTTATTTTTGATATTTTTATATTTATATATATAGTATAAATATTGTAAATATTGAGAAAATTAAACTATTTAAATGTGCTATTTTGGTGTGTATCCATTTGTTATGTATATATGAGGTTAAAAAAGTTGCTTTTATTTTAACATCTCTCTAACTGTTGCTTTTTTCTCTATTGGTCTAGAAGGGTTAAACGCAATACAGATTATTATTATCACATCAGAAATACAAATAATTTTCCTGATAAGCAGTATTTCATTGTTTTAACACTAGTTCTCTTATGATACATTTCTACTTCACTAATTTTCACTATAGGTTGGTTACCCCTCTTCCTCTCATCTCCCCTCCCCCCTCTCCCCCCTCCAATGTACCCTTTTCCCTTTTTTCGGAATTCTCCGGGTGTTTTCTTACTTCGGCCGCACACATGCAACCGTTTCCTTCCCATAGTTTTCTACCCGCAATAAAAGTCACAAACAAACGCACGTGGTCTCTCTAAAAGAAAGCTGTTTGCCTTTTATTACCGCTCACCCTTTTTAGCACGAGTTTCTCCCTTATTTTTTGGAATAAGCACGAACACGAATGAGATCGGCAATCTTCAAAGTTTTTGGATCTCCTACCGGCCGCATGACGGTTACGGTTGCGACGTTTTAGACCAAAATATGAAAATCCTATTTTCAACGGGGTTTCTATGGAGAAGTCCCAAGTACGTTCACACTTATAGGGGAGGACACGGTTGGACCTCGGCACGAACCCCTTGGGTCACTCGAGGAGGCAACTTTTGTCCCAAGCCCCATCGAGGGCAATCCTCGGTGACAGCAGAAGTGAGCTTGAATCTTTCTGCTAGTTGGGGGCAGCCATAAACTACTTCATGCTGTAGGTGGGGGCCGGAAAGCGACCGTGCCGCGACCGATGTCTAACCCACAAGTGTGAGTGATCTCCGCAAAAATAGTCCTATCCCTAATAAAGCCCTCAACGCGACCTTCATGCGACAATGCAACAAAAGGTGGTGTAGATACATTCGATCAGCTCTGCGCTGCTTATAATGTTGGCAGAAGAACGAAAAGATGGCAGTTAGTTGTGTTTTTTCATTTGCTGAACGTTTCTGTCATAAATGCCTTTATTGTTCATAAACAAAACGTTCAAAAGGAAATGACAAGGCGAAATTTCTTGAAATCATTATCGAAGGAATTAATAAAGGATCTACAGATTTTGAGGTCTCAGAGTCAGTTTATATCTAGGCATCTCCGAAAGTGCATATGCACTCAACAGGGACTTGCGGAGGAAGGTCCATCACCGGGATCGGGACTATCAAGGGGAAGATGCGAACATTGCCCAAGAAATAAGGACAATAAAGTGTCCACTAGATGTGGAAATTGTGGAGCTTTTACTAGCAATGACCATATGATAATGAAGTGCATTGAATGTGGGGAGAGGGAAAGTGATTAGAAAATACAAAAAAAATATTTTAATCAATGTTTATTGTAAAAATTATTAATAAATAATTGTATTATAATGTAAGATTGATTTTATTTCCAGTAAAATATAAATAAATTAATATATTATTGCTTATTTTTAGAAATCATTTTGGGGTCATATTGACCCCACGCGACTAATTACGGAACTTTTTTCACGCGACTAACTAAGGGTTAATTAAACACTTTTTATCCCAAAAATGTGTGTGGATAATGAACATACAATACATCAATACATACAAAAATTGTTGGTGAAATCGTTTTTAAGTAATCAAGATATTGCAACTATAAATGAAATCGTTCAAGCTGGAAAGCCTACAGCTGAGCTCCCGCATCTTACTTTTTCTAAGGGAAGTATAACTTGTCGATTTCATGTTACTACTTTTAATTTCCATCCCTGGATTACTGGATGTTCTACAATAAATAGACTGTTTTGTTGGCCATGAATTTTAATGTCAGTCGAGAGAAGTATATGGAACACTTGTGGCTATGCTGATTTAAACAATCTGACGAATGCGATAAAACGACATAGCACGAGTCAATCCCATATGCGTGCATGTCTGGATTTACACAACTTTGGGAAATCAAGTGTTGATTTTTTGTTGAACAGTCAGTGCCGCTTAGATACTCGAAATCATAACAAGAAAATAAAAAAATAGGGAAGTGCTACAATCTCTAATTAACATTGTATGTCTGGTAGGTAAGCAGGAACTTGCTTTTCATGGCCACGATGAGACGGAGACTTCAATGAATCGAGGGAATTATACTGAGTTTGCTGTATTCCTGATAGACTATGATGCTCATCTCTGTGAACATTTTAATAACGCTAGTGTTTTCGGTGGTCTTTCAAAACGCTTTCAAAACGATTTAATTGAAGCTATAGGGATTGTCATCTTAAATGAAATTCAACATAAAATAAATTCATCAAAATTTGTTTCTATTTTGGTTGATGAAACTTCAGATGTTACTAACTAGTCGTAATTATCAACTGTGTTTCGATATTGTAATGTAGAAGGTGAAGTGTTAGAACATTTTGTGGGATTTACTGATGTGAGAGCTGATATAAAGGCAAACACTCTGTTCATCCATGTTGATAATCAGCTAGATAGATTTGTTTGGGGTAAACATTAGTGGGTCAGGGCGCTGTTGTAATGGCAGGAGAGCTCAACGGCTTGCAGGCATAGGTGAAGGAGAAATACCCTTACACTTTATTTTTTCATTGCTCGGCGCATCGTCTCAACCTGGTCCTCAATCAAGAGTTCAAGCAGATCAGCTCATGCAGAGTGTTCTTCCTGACTTTGAATGAGTATGCAGCGTTCTTCTCCAATTCTCCTAAGGTGCGTTAACACTATGCGAGCACGAGAGAACAAACACAAGCGAACGAATGGATTCACTGTAATGTGAACGGTGATTAAGAGCAAAAGAACGAGTTTGTTCACTCTCGCTGATGTTTGCTAGCAGGGCGGAAATCAGTGAATCATCAAGCAAGGGAATTCGTTTGCAGTAATGCTCGGTTAGTGTAAACGCTCCTAGAATGAGCGAACGAACGAACATTCGTTCACTCGTGCTTGAATAATGTAAACGCACCGTTAGAGAACGCAATTGCTTGATTTAATGGTCTGCAAGCATTCCATAGAGTCAGCACAGTACATTGGTTTTTTCATTCGCGACTTGTAAACACTGCACATGATTACCGTGATTCGTTGATTGAGCTATTTGAAACAATTAGAGACAATCCTGATGATTGGAATGATGAATTCGTTACCAAGTGCCAGGAACTTCTTCCAAATTTAACAGACTTTGATTTTTATTTCAATTGGAAATTCACTACGTAATTTTTTCCCATGCTGATGTTATATTTAACGTGCTTCAGAAGCGTGATATGGATATAACTTAATGTGCTGTAAGAGTTGAAAGTGCTATTGCATTCATGGATGAACAGAGAAACAACTTTGAAACCGTGTATAAACATTGTTCAGCTTGTAGGAGAGCCTTGTAAGAAACGCCGAAATGAAACTGACATTTATTATAAACAATTGTTCTGTGAAATTTTTGATTTGCTAATCACGCAGTTGCAGACTCAATTTGCCTCCCTTAGAAAAATTTAATTTTTTGAACTTTTAGTTTCCGAAAAATTTCAAAATTATGTGGAGAGTTTTCCTTATGAATGTTTCAATTCTTTAAAATCATGCTATGGTCAGCATTTTCATTTCATTATGCTAAAAAGTGAACCCTCTGTAATATATAGCTTGCCTGACTTCAGTTCAAAAACTGTGATAAATATTTTCCATTATTTATCAAATGAGCTGAAATTTACCTTTGAAGAAATATACAAGCTCTGTGCATTAGTTTTGACATTGCCAAGTACAACAGTGAGCATTGAATGTAGCTTTTCAGGTTGAGCACGAATAAAAGATCATAAACGAAACAGTATGGCGAATGAAAGGCTGATAGGCCTTGCGTTAATGGCAATAGAAAAGAGGCTGCTTAATACCCTGTGATCCTGCGGAAATTTCATTGACTTGGTTAACACTGAATATGTAAAGAAGGAGCGGATATTAGATTTCATCTACAAGTGAAAGTATATTTTTATTAATAATAAAAAATTAATGAATATATTTCATTTATTTACTTTAATTTCCAAATTTCCGAAAATATTTGGGTGGAGGACCTTCCCACCCCCACCTTCCATCCCTTCAAAGTTGCTTGCCCTACTCCATAGATCACTGATATAACATATATATAGGAGGTTACTAATGTTTAGGCACTTCCAGAAAAGCGGCAGACTCGAAATTTTTTTGTCGGTAGGATGATGTGCAAAACCGACTAAAAAAATGAAAATCATGAAAAAGTTCTAAATTGCAGCCGCCAAAAATTCGAAATTGTTTAATCAAATTTTGAAGGTTTATGTATTTCCGAATGTGCTACGAAGCTAAAATTACTATACTACTATAGTAATATAATATAATAGTAGTATAGTAAACAGATACATCGACGATGTCTTCCTCATTTGGATGCATGGACCTGACTCTCTCCTTTCCTTTCTCTCATGTCTCTCCTCCCACCCTTCACTCTCCTTCACCCACCAATCTTCTACCTCCCACATCACATTCCTAGAAGTCAATCTTTACCTCCAAGACAGTAAAATCCACACCTGTGTTTATATTAAACCCACCAACAGCCTCCAATACTTCCACAGCTAGATAGCTTTCATCCCCTTCATACCAAAACCTCTATCTATCTATTTTCTACCTCCCACATCACATTCCTGGAAGTCGATCTTTAACTCCAAGACAGTAAAATCCACACCTGTGTTTATATTAAACCCACCAACAGCCTCCAATACTTCCACAGCTAGATAGCTTTCATCCCCTTCATACCAAAACCTCTATCTATCTATTTTCTACCTCCCACATCACATTCCTGGAAGTCGATCTTTAACTCCAAGACAGTAAAATCCACACCTGTGTTTATTTTAAACCCACCAACAGCCTCCAATACTTCCACGGCTAGTTAGCTTTCATCTCCTTCATACCAAAACCTCTATCCCCTATGTTCTTGCACGACAAGGATAGAGGCTTTGTTCTGATAGTGTCTCATCTACAGTATTATTCTGTCCTAGAGGAAGCTCTTCTCAAACGTGGCTACCCTCCAGACCTGGTCAGCGAACAGATCCATAGGGCGATGACGCCTACCCAAAATATATCCTATCCTCACACACCCACTATCCTTGCATCAGCCCCTCCACTCACTTTAACCATACTTTTCCTTCCTGGTATCCACGAGGCTCTCAAAACAATCCTCCATGCTGCCCACCCTATTCTTACCTCTTCCTCCCACCAGTCCCTCTTTACCAACCTTTTTGCCAATCCCCGCACCTCTCCTTCTTCTGGCCCCCCAATTCGGGAAATATCTTGTGGATGAAGGAACTTCCCACTTCTACTATGCCTCTTGCCATAGGGTCTCACCCCTGCGGCAAACCTCACTGCCTTACTTGCCTTATCCACCTACCCTCATCTTCTTTCTCGAGTCCCTCCACCAACATCACCTGCCCCATCACCTCTAGAAGCAACTGCACTACCCGTAATGTCATTTACCTTCTCACCTGCACCCTGTGTCCTGCATTTTATGTAGGCCTCACCAGCAATCCATTAAACATCCATATGAACGGTTGCCAGAATAGCATTATTCTCAGATGCCCCCTCCCAGTTGCAATACATGCCAATGCCCACAATAGTTGTTACAATGTAAGGGGTATTCACGCCTTTCCCAATGACACCCCTGCCCTCTTTCTCCGACAATGGGAACTAGCCCATATACATCTTCTTTTCTATTCCTCTCCCCCTGGCCTCAACCTCTGCTAACCCTATTAGCCCTCTTGCAATGTCTCCTATAGTTACATTGTAGCTATTCGCACTTTACCTTACCACACTCCCTCCTTATTGGCTATCCACCAGCATATACCTGTAAAGCTTTCATGTTTTTGTGTGCATGTTTTGTATGTCTCTCTTATATATATATATATATATATATATATATATATATATATATATATATATATATATATATATATGGATGTCAACAAGGTGTTGGGATGAGGAAACCCAGTGAGCACTCACCAATCAGACGACTTCAGGTTGGCGAGGCCCCGGGGATGTCGAAGCGACACACGTAAAATAACACAAAAACACAGAAACATCACAAACGTAGAAGCTTTCGGAACTACTCCTTCTTCAGTTACAGAGAGAGAACTGATGGCGGTGACACTGGGTGGAGGCATGGGGGTGGAAGGGTAGTGCGGAAAGGTCGAGGATTGGAGGAAACGGAGGGGGTTGGGGATGGATAGGGTGTTGGGAGAAGACAGAAAGGGTGTGAAAAGCTATCGAAGGTTGAGGCCTGGGGGAGTGAAGGAGTTTAGGAGATGGATATGCGAAAGCTCCCACTGACGGAGTTGGGGAGCCGAAGCGTTGTCGGGGAGAGCGCGAATGACTCTCACTGTGAAGCAGTTGTTAAACTTTAAATTATGTTTGTTCGCATGAACGGCCACCAGCAGCGGTCGTTTGAGAATGACGCTGTTGCAGTGGCCATTCATGCGGATGTTGAGGGGATTGCTGGTGAGGCCAACATAAAAGGCGGGACATTGGGTGCATCTCAGGAGGTAAATGATATTGCGGGTGGTGCAGTTGGTGGTGGAAGTTATGGGGTAGGTGATGTTGGTTGTGGGACTGGAGAAGGAGTTGCAGGGGGGGTTTATTGGGCATGTTAGACATCGGGGTCTACCGCAGGGGTAAGATCTGGCAGGGTGTAAAGGCGTGGGTGCTGGGGGTCCTTTCTTCCATAGAATATTTGCCAGATTAGGGGGACGGCGGAAGGAGAGCATCGGTGGTCTGGGAAATGGGATCTGGTGAGGGGAGGATGAGAGGATAAGGTGGGCGGCTTTCAGGATGTTTTTCAGAATGTCGTGGATGCCGGGGAAATACAGGGTGGTTAGGGTGAGTTGGAGGGTGGAATCGGTGGTGGTGTGGGTATTGGGTTGGGAGTTAGGGGTGGCGGGTGCGACTGCCCGCCGGATTTGGTCTCGGATCAGATCCGGCGGGTATCCGCGCTGTGAGAAGGCATGGTCGAGGGTGGAGCAGTACTCGGACAGGGAATCTCTGTCCGAGCAAATTCTCCGCCCTCGTCGGGCTAGGGCATAGGGAATAGAGGTTTTGGTGTGGAGGGGATGGCAGCTGTCGAACTGGAGATATTGAAGGCGGTTGGAAGGCTTGAGGTGCACGCTGGTGTGGATTTTGTTTTCCCGGATGGAGAGATCGACATCCAGGAAGGTGATGTTGGAGGCAGAGGAGTGGTGGGTGAAGGAAAGCATGGGGTGGGATGAGAGGCGTTGTAAAAAGGATTGTAGCGAGTCGGGTCCATGTGTCCAGAGAAGAAAAATATCGTCAATATACCTCAGCCATAGGAGTGGTCTGGGGGAAACGTCAAGAAAGCGTTCCTCCCATTCACCTAAGAAGACATTGGCATAGGAGGGCGCCATGCGAGTGCCCATCACGGTACCTTTTATTTGTAGGTAGTGGCACCCTCCGAAAGAGAAGTTGTTTTTTTGGAGCACCATTTCAGCCAGCTTCGTTAGGAAATGGGAGGATGGTCTTGTGTCAGGTGGTCTGGAGTCCAGTAATTTTCTCAGGGCGGACAGTCCTTGGTTGTGAGGGATGTTGGTGTAGAGGGAGCAGACATCTATAGTGGGCATAATTGTGTTAGGTGGGAGAGGGGAAGGGAGTGATTTAAGGCATAGTAGAAAGTGGTTTGTGTCTTTGATGAAGGATGGGATTTGACGGACGAGAGGTTGTAGGTGGGAGTCAACATAGGCAGAGATGCGTTCCGTGGGAGAATTAAAGCTGGCAACAATGGGGCGGCCGGGGATGTTGGGTTTGTGGATTTTTGGGAGTAGGTAGAAGGTTGGGGTCCGGGGTGTGTTGGGGATCATCAGGGAAATGATGGAATCAGAGAGGCCTTCTTGTTTTCCCACAGAACGCAGATATGCAGAAATTTCGGAGGAGTGGCGGTCAGTGGGGTTGGAGGGGAGAGGAAGGTAAGAAGTTTGGTCAGATAGTTGGCGGAGGGCTTCGTCGTTGTAATGTGAGCGGTCCATTACCACGGTGGTGGTACCTTTGTCTGCAGGGAGGATAATAATTTTGTCGTTGCGTTTCAACGTAGAAATTGCGTGTCTTTCTGGTTTCGTCAAATTGTCGTTGTGGTCAAGGAGGTCGGGAAAGTTGGGCTGGGCGACTGCGTGAATTATGTAATTAGCATATTGCTCGATGGGATGGTGGGGAGGAAGAGAGGGGGGGATGTATTGGGAAGGGGGTTTGAAGGCAGAAAGGGATTGTGGAAGTGAGTCGGGGGAAGATGAGGAGTCAGATGTGGGTGGGGCGGCTTTGAGGCGGAGTAAGCATACAAAGGCTTGTATGTCGGCAAGGAGACAAAAATGGTCAAATTTTATGGTGGGGCAGAAGGAGAGGCCCCGGGAAAGGAGGGCATTCTCGGCGGGGTTAAGAACATGAGAGGAAAGGTTCAGGACGTCATCTGGCTGGGAGGGGTTTGCGGTATGCGTGGGGGTGAGGTCCTGCGGAGAATTGGGATGCATCCTCGGTTCGGGGGTTGAAACAAAGGGAGACCTCCTGAGAGAGTGTAGTGGGGGTGGAGTGGGGATTCCCAAAAGGTCGGCCAAGGAGGGTTTTTGGGCGAGGAGAGGCGGGGGAGGGGGTATGTCGGACTTACCAGCTGGGAAGAAGGGGAGAGGAAGGCCGAGCTGGAGGTGGCGGACGCCCATAAGGGAAAGTTTGCGTATGAGTCTGTATCGGTTGGCTGCGATATCCTCTGCAGCTCCACGGAAAATGGCATCGAGATCAGCTGTGGAGTTTTGGGAATGATTGAGTTTGTGTATGAGGATTAAACATTTCTCAAAGTGCATGTTAGAGAGTGATTTATAGTGGCGTAAGATTAGACGGACAATGTTAAGGGACATGAGGTGATATGTAAGGGCGAAAGATGAGCGGATAGCCGGAGGAAGGCCCGATAGGGGGATTCTCACGGTGAGACCTTTGGGGGGGAGGCCTAGTTCTAGGCAGCCATTGAGGAATTCAATCTGGCAAGTTAATGATGTATGTTTGCGGAGGTGATAACGGAAACGGCGGATATTTTCCATGGTGGAAGGAGAAGTATAAAAGATAAAGGCGATAGGAAAGTTGGTAAAAAAGAAAGGATGACAGACACGAAAGGATAAGGTAAAATAATACAACTTTAAAATTTGGCTAAAATGTGTAGCATTAGAACCTTATAATGAAGAACGTGTATAATTTTTAAAATTGCAACATTTGGGGATTGTTTTAAAATATTATTTTTACATGTGGGAAAAACGAAAATCGCTGCGGAGGTGAAATATTTAGAATTAAAAATATATGTGTAATGTTGAAAGATGAATAATGAATGTTTTTTTATGTTGAGATGAAATGCTTGTAGTATGCAAGCACCAACTACTAGTATGTTATATCCTCCTCCTCCTCCTCTGTAAGGAACGTCTATATATAATGATATATATATATACACACAGTCAAACTCGGCTATAACAAGCGCCACGGGACCCTTTAGTTTTGCTCGTTATAGCCGTTAAACTTAATATCCGTGAAGGCAAAAGCATGCATGCGTATGGTGAAATAAGACAAGAAGTAAAAGTGAATATATAAGCAGAAAGGTTATTTAGTAAATTTATGAAAAAACCTAAAAATGACAATAAACTAGAAAATTTAAAGTAAACATGCGTACATATAAAATTTACTCATAGCTGCATCCTTAATCACCCCCATTTTTGCAAAAATAACTTTGGTTAGTAGCCTGTTTCATAGATTTCACTTTGAAGTCTCTTAAGTTCCTCTTATTACACTTAGTGACCTAAAAACTCCATCGGAAATGTCAATGTTTAAAAAAAAATCATTTAATGTTTCCACGGCATCCTGAGCTTGAGAGAGCTTTCATCGGGATTGTGTCTTCGACACATTCAGCATTGTCTTCATCACTGTCTCCTGTGTTTTGTTCTGTCTCTATTATTTCACTCTCCGTAGGAATTCCACTGGTAATCAAATCATCATCAACATGAACAAAATTGTCAATGTCATTTACATGGTAAAAATTTGCAATTCCATTTTCTTTAAGCTATTCTGATCTTCATCAACATTATGGTTATCAATTGAAAATTCTCCCAATACTAAACCAGACATTCGAAAACAGTTTATGATCATTGTAGGTGAAACATGCATCTGTCATCAAATGAATTGCATCCAATACAGAGTCCTTGCCATCTAAACCTCTTTCCATACTTTCAATCAACTGTAGAACAAAAAATCGCTTGAAATGGCATTTAAAACTTTTAATTATCCCCATGTCCATTGGCTGCAAAATAGAAGTCGCATTTGGAGGAAAAACACCAGTTTTACATTGGGTAACTCCTGCATATGTGGGTGCGCAGGACAGTTATCGACAAGGAGTAGAATGTTTCTATTTTTCCTCCGTAACTAGTTGTTCCACTGACTTACATATTTCTAAAAAATATTGGAAGTCATCCATGCCTTTTTATTAGCTGCATATTCAATGGGAAGCTTCTTTACATTTTTGAAACAACGTGGCTTTTGTGACTTACCAATAGCAAAAAGTTTTTTTTTGTCAGTCCCATTTATGTTTGCGCACATTAAAACTGTTAAACGATTCTTAGGTCTTTTGCCACCAACACATTTGTCACCTTTGAATTTAAACGTTGCATCAGGCATCATGTTGTAAAACAGTCCTGTTTTGTTGGCATTGTATATGTCGTCTTCTCTGTAACCTTTTCGACACTCCTTTCAAACACTTTTCACCCATTCACTTGCCGTTTTTGAATCTGCTGACAGGGCCTTTCGCATAAACAATGTTATGCCAATTTTTAAAACGGTCACGCTACCCGTTATTGCATGTGAAGTTCTCGTGTCCTAACTGTTTTGCAAATTTATCTGCCTGTACCTTGATGGGGAAACCAGCATTTCTCTGCCTCTTAAACCACTCCAGAAGTGCTTGATCAACAGTACCCAAGTCACACTTCCTCATTTTCTTGTTCATTGTTAGGTTGTTCTCTAGTGCAGATAAAATCGCTTCTTTCTTTTTCCATAAGGTTGAAACCGTAGACGACGATAAATTAAGTTTTTTACACACTTCAACATTTTTTTACCACGTTCTAACTCTCGAATAATATCAACCTTTTCGCGAATAGACAAACACTTCCTTTTATGTACGGACATGTTACTCATTCAAGGGCAAAATCTCAACTGATTTTTGTGATCAACGCTACGGACTTTCTTTGCAAACTGTGAGCATACCAATTCCAGGAAGAGTTAATGAGGAGACAGATTAAACGTGGAATTTCCCATCTTTACGTGAGAAAGGTTGTTGGGTGCATTCGGCTGAGCGACGGGGGTGGGCGCCATTGTACATGCCCTTACCCCCTTCCAAACACAACCTCCTGGCTGTAAAAGAGCTGGGGGTTGGGAGGAGAGGACAAAGGACCTCCGCGAGTGCCACTGTACCTGCAAGTTGGGAATTCTTGGTTTGGACAAAGGGATTATTTTTTAACAACAACGCCGCAGTCTTTAACCTCCCCGAGGGATAGGGTGTAGAGGCTGGACTCAAGAACACAAGGTTACATATTTTGGGTCACTATGAGGATTGAAGGGGCTGACCATCGCCGCGTTTGAGACAGTGAGAAGTGGTCAAAGTTTGCTTGATATATCCGTGAAGCGTGCTCGTTATATACGTGAAATATTTGTATGTAAATGCTTGTAAACTTATCTTGGAGGTAGCATTTGCTCACTATAGCCATGAACTCGTTACAACCGTGCTCGTTATAAACGAGTTTGACTGTATATATCTTATATCCTCCTCCTCTGTAAGGCATGTCTATATATAATGATAACATCTGTTATATATAGACGTTTTTTAAAATAGGAAGGTTATATAACATACTAGTAGGTTGGTGCTTGCATTCTGCTAGGATTTTATTTCACCTTAAAAAATATTACTTTTTCCATTGTAGGTTACTAATGGAGGATTTCTGCCAAATTTTAAAGTTATAGTTAAATATTTTTAACAGGCACAATAACACCTTCATGGAGTTGTTTATTTGTGCATATGCAATATGCTCTAAATAACTTGAAATTTTCAGCACCCTAGCTCACCCTTTAGTACCTAAACATTTATCTATTTGTTTAAACTTTAAGAATTTTTAACAGCCAAACAAATTAAAATATCCAAATTTCTATAACTCCTATTTTGTTATTTTACAAATACTACCTTTAAAAAAATTTCATTATTGTAGCACATTCGGATATACATAAACCTTAGAAATTTGTTTGAACATTTTTGAATTTTTAGTGGCCTGATTGTTGAACTTTTTCAAGATTTTCATTTTTACTCCCCGGTTTGCACAAAATCCTATCTATGTAAAAAATTTCGAATCTCCAGAACTTCTGGAAGTGCCTAAACATTAGTATCCTCCTATATATATGTTATATATTATTCCTCTTCTGTAAGGAATGTCTATATACATATAATGATGTAACTCTCCTCTGTAAGAAACATCTATATATAATTGATAAAAACAAGCTAAAAATTAGGTACTCCACCTGTACATGCTTTCCTCTCTCTCTCCCTCCCTCCCTCCTCCTCTCTCTCTCTCCCTTAGAAAAATTAGCACATGAACAAATTACACTCTTTCATAACGAAAATAAATTGTTAGATCTCTTTCAATCTGGCTTTTGTAAATCTCACAACACCACACTACTCTTGTAAAAATCAATGACGACATTCACCGTGCAATGGACGAAAGGGAAGTAACAATCCTAGTACTACTCGATTTCAGTTAAGCTTTCAACTCGATAGACAAAGATGTTCTGCTGCAAAAACTGCTCGCAATGAATTTCTCGCCGTCAGCCATAAATTGGATATATTCTTATTTAAGTAATTGTTCCCAACAAGTGATTTCCAATTAATTCTTCTTCTGATTGGCTTATTAATGGGAGAGGCATCCCACAGGGCTAAATTTTGGGTCCCCTACTATTTTCTTTATACATAAATGACTGCTCCTTGTCCCTTAAATACTGCAATCATCACCTTTATGCAGATGACTTGCAAATATATTCAAGTTCTACCGCAAGCAATCTCGCGAGAACCCTAAAGAATATCAATAAGGACTTAGAAATGCTAGAGAACTGGAGCAATAAAAATTTTTTAGTATCAATCCAGAAAAATCACAGGCTATCTTATTTGGTTACCCTAAGATATTAGCCACTATTAATCAATCCCAAAGAATACCGATCAACGTAGCTAATTCAACTACACCTTATTGTAAAGTGGTAAAAAATCTAGGATTGCTTATAGATGAAACCCTCTCTTGGTCCCCACCTGTTATAAATGTGAGTAGAACAGTAAACTCATCTCTTCACTCACTTAGGAAGTTAAGCAGCAGTATTCCGGTTTCTCTAAAGAAGCATCTGGTAACTTAACTCATTATTCCGCATTTTGACTATGTTGATATAGCGTACCAAGATTTATCTCAAGAGTGGTCGTTAAAGATTCTGAGAACACATAATGCGTGTATTAGATATATTTTTAATCTGAAGAAATCAGACTACATTTCTGATTCACTCATGAAACTAAACTGGTTAAATTTGGAGTCCACTTGCTTTCCTTACTATACCAATTACTTACTTCTAACAATCCACATTATCTTTCCATGGAATTTAGGAGTATAGATACTTTACATAACCATAATACCAGAGGGAGCCATAAACTCCTTATTCCTCATCACAGAACAGTCATTTTCAACAAGTCCTTCATTGTAACTGCTATGGAACGAACTTCCCCAAACAATAAAAAATTTGCACTCGCTCTCATCATTCAAATGACACTGCTATCAATCTCTCTTATCCTTTCAAAGGAACAGATAAACATACTTAATGCTTCAATGTTTCTTAATCTTGATTTTGACAAAACAATACTTATTGTGCTTGATTTATACTTTATTTTATTTTATTAATCTATTTGTTATTTTATTTTATTAATTTTTTTCTCCTCTATCTTGTTTAGTCATAACAATGTTAATATATATTTATTTTGTCATTTTTATATGTTCATTCCATCAATGATCTATTCGTATTGTGCCAAATTTTCCCTGATGTATACCTTTATGCTTTTCATGTATTTATCTTTTGCTCTAAATTTCATTTATTGATGTCTTTAGTTAATCGAAGTAGGTTTCGCAGGTTTTTCACACCCACCTTCTTGTGTGGGTGTTTTCCTACAGTGGGTTTTTACATGGATTTCATTATTTAGCAGTTCTATTTTTTCCCACAAAATTACATCTTTTCTTTTCCAGTACTTGTATTTTTATTGTTACTTGTGTTTACATAATGTTCTATGTATTATTGAATATTTTTCATGACGAGGGGTTAGGTGGAAGATGGGACTTCTTAATCTCAATCTCGCCCCAAATACAAATCAATCAATCAATCTCTCCCCCCCTCTCTCTCCCTCCCTATCTCTCCCCCCCTATCTCTCCCCCCCTATATCTCCCCCCTATCTCTCCCCCCCCCTCTCTCTCTCTCCCCCTCTCCCTTCCTCCCTCTCTCTCTCTCTCTCCCTTCCTCCCTCTCTCTCTCTCTCCCTTCCTCTCTCCCCCCCCTTCCCTTTCTCTCTACCGCTCCCTTCTCCCTCCCCCATTACTAGGAACAGGGTTGCAACTCATTCAGTTTTACTACAAACAGTTTCCGTAATGAAGGATTTTTGGTGTTTGGCACTTAGGTTGATTCAAATACTGAACGTTCAATACTTAATTGTTTTCTTTATCGAATGTAACAATGTTAAAAGATTCTTGCCTTATACGTAATTACATTCTTTTGATTTTCTTAAATACATATAAAAATTTGTTTCCTTTGTTATAATTATTTAAGACAAACATTGGAAAAAACTGGAATCTTTCTGCTTTTAGCATGTTTGGTCACTACGAATATTGTGGAATACTCACATGTTGGATTCAGAAAAACCATCAAGATTCTGGTTCAGAAGGCTTTGTATCCAGGCAAAGCTAGAAAATGCACAGATAATGTGGTCTATAAAGCAATATTATAAAATTAGCATATCATTTCTCTAATTCTTTTACTACTGCATAAAAAAGATTAGAATTATTAGCTAAAAGTTAACCAATTGGGGCCGAAGGCCTCCAACCCTTCTGCAGGAGCTAGGAGCTGATGGCTCATAGAGCTGGATATCTACAATGGTTTTTAATTATGATTCACGTAAACAATTTTGGAGTAATCGATGTAAACAAGATATGTCATGATTTGTTTAATATCCACCAACAAACAGGTTCGATTAATAAAGAAAGGGTGCAATATCAGGATGAAGTTAATATTACTGTATTTGTTATTTAATTATTCAGTGAATGTTTTAATTTCATTATAGAGAAGAAAAGGGAAAGTAGTCCAAGTGCATATGGAACACTCAAGATTAAATTAAAGGAAACCATAAGGCCACCTTAATCACAATTTGTCATATATGGTGTATATTGAATTTCCCTGGGCAATGCTGGATACTTCTCCTGGTTGACCATGAATATCTGTGTTATTGAAAATTATTGCATCATTTTTCTTCCTATATAATGAATTTTGTGATTGTTAATTTTGTATTTTCAATCCTGGTTACAGGTAGATGATCTGAAAAGTGCTTGTGAACATCTTTTGCTGAGTGTGGGATGTCATTTAGCAGATCCTGAAGCTACTCTTGCCTGCCTTTCATTAGCTGATCAAGTTAATGCACGGGCTATGAGAGTGAGTTAACTTTGTATATTTCATTTACAGGGATTCCTCACTTAATGAATGAAATACATTTATTAAACAAAAATTTGTAAAATGAAAATTACTTTTTGTTTAATTTAATGGCAATAAATTAACTGGATCTAATGCTAGTATGTATTGAGGTGGAGGGGAGGGTTTGAAGTTTGCATATACCCTGCGTATGGAGGGGAATGGGGAGTAAGACGTGAGTAGTACGTACTCACGTTAAATAAAACAAACTATATAGAGATAGATTGCTGTTATGTTTTTAGTCTGTGTTTGAAACTGACACATTAAATTCTGCTCTCCAATATTAAACTTAATAGAACACTCTGTAGTATAAATACAAAATTTATAAATGCAAAGTTCTATGAACTTTAATATCTATAATAATAAAAGAAGCTGTCTGTGTGTGTGTTTGTGGCAGTTGTAACTCTTCAGAAAATAAACATAAGAGCTTCAAAATTTGGCAACAGCTTCAAATCGACCCACTGGGGCCTGAGGGGTCCCCATGGAACAGGCGGTTCAAATTTAGATTCTTTTGAAGATATCTCAGCAGCCAATTGACTGATTTTGATGAAACCTGCACCAATATCAATTTTGAACCAAGTAACATAGACGCTTAAAACTTGGTACACTTACTGAAAAGGCCTTGTGGATGTGCCCCTAGGTGCCAGCATTTTGATTTTGGAGGAGGGGTGAAGGGCACTTCCATTTTATATTCCTTCCTTCCTATATCCCTCCCCACATCCCCCTCTCTTACTTTACATCTATATAGTTGTTTAGATAAGCAAAAGAATCCTAACTAAATCCCAGTCCCATTAGCATTACATAATTTTGCAAAAATTCCTACAATAATTTAAGGGAATCTATGCACTCGTATGTGGGTTGAGACAACAATTGATTCTCAAAAGTTAACAATGACTTGGTCGACAAGGCAACATTCCGTTTAAAAGCCGATATTTTCCAAAATATGTAATTTAGATGTTTAATATGAGAGATTTCAAATGGTAGGTGGAAAAAGATGAAAAGAATAAGAAGTTTCATTAATTTTCCTAAAACATAGTTCAAATTTGAAGATCGTATATCAAGTCTTTTTAATTTTAATTTCCAAAAGAATAAAAGCTTGCACTTTAAAAATTCGCTTTTTATGTGTTATCTTATTGGAAATGGAAATTGTCTCCCTGGAGTTAAACCCTGGTCTTTTTTCGTCATTTAATTTTCATATCTGAATCAAACATTCCTGCAAAATGTCAACCTTCCACCTATTTGGGAAGTTTGTTAAAAATGCGTTAAAAAGTGCCATTGATGATATCAGCATTATACACAAACACCACCATCTAGGCTTTAATTATAGCAATAATTATGTAATAATATAAATAAATAATATAAATAAATAAAGTTTTCCTATTTTAATTACAAAAAATGATTTTTGTAACAAACTTGGTCATTTGGAGGGAGGGGTGTACTATGTGCTAACGTATGTATGCAAGGGGGAGTGGGGTAGACAAAATTACACCATGCAACAAAGGGAGAGGGGGTGGGTCAAAAATAGCTGATTTTTTGCATTCATACTAAATGGACAGTCCCTTAACTTACATTAATTAGTGTACAGCAAAACAAAATATAGGTATCCCCCAATTTACGTGAGAGTTGCGTTCCTGGAAATTGTAGCGTAAAGCGAAAATGCGTAAATAGAAAATATTTTTCCCATTGAAAATAATGTAATAGGCATTGTTTACGTTACTGAGCAGATATCATCCACTTATAAACATCTTTAAATTTGATTTAATGAGCGTTTTAACCCCTCAAAGCATTTTCAATGTGATATGGCATCCTGTGCATCGTCCACTTTTACAATTCTTAAATTTTTTTATTCGTTATGTTTCTGCCATGCATCACCGAGTTGTCGAAGCTCCTTTGATCAGTGAACTTGCTATACAAATATATTCTCTTCACACAACTATGAACATTTTTGCACACAAAAAGTGGGTTTAAGTGCGTTGTTTGCACAAAGAGGAGAATAAGAAAAGAGATACTACTGCCGTAGGAACTACCGGGGAACCCTGCTGTGTCATATGATGCAATGAATGGTATCAGTGCAGGGACGATAAAGGTAAATAGTAGACGGGCAAGAATCTATGAAATATTTAATAAATAATAAAATATTAAGAGTACATACTGTGCGCATAACGAATCGCATAAATGCAAATACGTGACGTGTATATTGATAAATGGTCATAAGAATAAAATCGTGTTAAACCAAATACGCGACGCGTACCTAAATCGGAAAATGGTCGTAAAAATATCATGTAAGAATAAAATCGCATTAAACCGAATATGCGATGCGTAAATCAGAAAATGGTCATAAAAACAAAATCGCGTATATGCGAAAATGCGTAAATGAAGAATCTCTATAATAATATAGAAGTGTTGGTTGGTTGGTTGGAACACTGTGGGCTATGAATTCAATGTCCTGCTGTAAGGTGGCAGGTCATTTGACTGATTCGTTGAGTTTGATGCCATGCTGTAAGATGGCTGGTCAATCGAAAGACAAAGAAGATTATTTCTATTTCTCATTAAGTGACAAGTAAAAATAGACTTTTTGATGTTTGGGCTTATATTCATTTGGAAATGACAATTAGAAACATCTGACCTATGATCATACAAGTTGAAGTATTTTAAAGAACAGTTAATAAAGTTTTTTATTCTATTCATCTTTTTCTGCCTACAGCTCGGAATCGCTCATATTAAACATTTGAATCACATATTTTGGGGAAATATTACCATTTTAATGATAACTGCCTTGACAACAATGTAATTATAAAGAGATCTTATATTGTTATCCAAGGGTAAATGCCTTCCACACCCCTACCCCAAAATTTGTTTATCTTGGCAACCGACTGCTGCGAGAAATAAAATCAATATACATAGTAATATTTAAAATAATTTATTTACAGTTAAAAATTTAATTCCATTTTTTATTAATTTGAACCCATCATTTTTTATGCGCAATATACTAGTACTTATATACTGTATTTACCCGTATCCAAGACAACCCCGAATCTACGACTTTAGCAGACTGTCAAAACAGAAAAAAGATTTTATGACTTAATTTCTCACTGATTGCATTTGGTGTATATTTCGAACACATGCATAGGTATAATAGTTCATTCATTAATTGAAATGGTATGTTACAAATTTTTGTTTAAAAAATCTTTTAAATTTGTTTAAAATTAAGGCTTTAATTAATTGAAATCATAAGTTTGCAATGAAAATTTTAATAAATACATTTATTTTATCTTGTTACATTTGTTTAAAAAAACATTGATTAACATCACGGTCAGTTTGTCACACGACAATTCGTTGCACAAAAATTTCATTGTGCATCATTACATTGCATGAAAAATTTATCGCACGTCAATACCTTGCACAAAAAACTCATCACATGTTAATTCATCTCTCAACATACTCGTCGCCAGACAAATTTGATAGCGAGACACCATGACTGGTGATCAGCAGGAGGAGACTCAATTCCACAAAAAGTTTTTCTTTATATTTTGATAACACCAGTATGAATTGCAATTCTCTTTGTGAATTACGCAAGACATTGGATGGTGTATGGCCAAGGGTAACCCCCAACCCAACAAGCGTATCCTCCTGCCATATACCAGTCATGGTATCTGGCCTTCCAATTTGTCTTGGGATGAATATGTCTCGCAACAAATTTATCTAATGATGAAATTGTCATGCGACGAATTAGCCTAATGATAAATTGACATGCAATGAGTTTGTTGTGCGATGTATTGATGTGTGACGAGTTTGCTGTATGATGAATTGATGCGCCATGAATTGAAGTTCAACCGATTTGACATGTGATAAATTGACTACAATAAATTGATGGTACACCCTTCCCTTGCCAACTGCGGATGTTAGGTTCCTGAAAATCCCCATGGTTGTCAAAACCACAGTTGGTAAATACTTAAATATATGGGAAATTGGTGGGTTAGATTCCATGGTCCGTATTACTATCTTTCATTGCTTATATAACTCGCTTATTTTTTACTTAAATACAATATTACGAATACAATAACATGCATGGGCTGTTCTGCCGATGAAAAATATGTGACGAAAATATGATCACTGCCATCTATGTGCGAATTGTGGTGCTAAGCACTAGTTATTTTTTTTGCTGTTCATAATTGTTCCGCCCCCAAATGAATTCTTGTTTCAAGAATTTCTTCAATCGCATCACAATATGAATTCTTTCAAATGCATTGCATTATGAATTCTTTCAAATGTATCGCATAAGATCATTCCAGAAAGTGACAAATAACAACACTTTTAGGGAAATTGGGGTGAAATTCCTTGGAATTTGTGGCAGACAGATACCACCACCCCCAATCACCCAACACAGGGATGGGTCAGTTTGGAGAATCTTTACCGCATGTAGGATTACTAACACCCCCTAACAGATAAATTAAATGTACTACACATACATCACATTATTTTATGCAATTTACCAGAGTTATATCGTCTGTGGTTTTTTTGCAATTAAACAAATGGAATAAAAAGAATTAAAAGTAATATAGAATTTTATTTACCTTGAATCTTGTTAGTTGATGGTCTGGTTGTTGATTATGCTGATGTAGGAGGCTGATGAGGAGATGACACTGATGATTGGAGTCGGCAATGAGGCTGATGATTAGAGATGACGATGATGATGCGATATGGAGGGCAAATGGTTACTGTATGGAAGAGGGGCCTGCCTTCTTCCATCTTTTCCCCCAGCCCGTCCTCCTCCTCAACCTTTTCTGGGTTGTCAATATCACTCGTATATGTTACTGCTGTGGTTGCTGGACGTGAATTTCCTGATTCACTAATTGCTTCACCAGTTGACTTTTGTTTATTAAAGAATGAAAAGATGGTTGGCTGGTTCATTTTCATTTACAGAATCTTGTGCACCTCCTTTTATGGACGTAATAACTCTAATCCTCTCTTAAAAACCAGACTACGTTCCATAAAGGATCTATGTCAACAATAAATTCAGATAATTCTGAAGTCATAGTCACCATTTTGTTCACATTAGGCATTGTCATCATCACTCTGTGCTCTTCTTCATCTTTCTTTTTTGCTGGTTACTCTCAGAAGTTGCTCGAGTTCCTCCTCACCTATCTCTTTGCGGGGTGAGTCTAAAAGCTCCTCAACATATCATGTCTTCTAACCCTTCTACTTTCAGCTGCCTTGCAAGGGAAAGAATGTGCCGAATTTCATTGCCAATGTCAGGAAATCCTTTAAAATCATTAACTGCCTCCGGCCATAGTTTATGACAACAGGAATTCAGAGTTGATGGCTTTAGTTCATCGAGTGATTCTTTAATTATAGTCATGCAGTTGGCAATGTTGAAAATTTTCCAGCAATCCATAACAGAGAGAGAATTGTGTTTTCCATCATATCTAATATAAAAGAAAAGGTGTGCTATGTGTAATAACATTTGAAGGTAGATACGATATCCTCGTCAAGTGGTTGGAGGAGGGAGGTTGTGTTAGGTGGAGGGAATACAACTTCAATGTTCGGATGCGCCGACTGAAGTTCTTTGGGATGGCAGTGAACATTGTCCAGTATAAGAAGCACTTTAAAAACCAAATTTTTTGAGACTAGGTACTTCTCAACTTCGGGAACAAAACAGTTATGGAAGCAATCCATGAAGATTTTGCGATCTACCCAAGCCTTTTTCTTAGACTGTCATTATACAGGGAGGTTATTTTTATTTTTCCCTTTTAGAGAACGAGAGTTCAGTGCTCAGTACAGGAGCATAGGTTTTAGCATAAAATCACCAGTGGCATTGGAATACAAAAGAATAGTAATGCAGTCTTTTGCTGCCTTGAATCCTGGAGCAGTCTTTACGGATTTTCAGATGAATGTTGGTGTCGACATCCTTTTCCAAAAGTCTCATTTCGTCAGCATTTAGGACTTGTTTTCAGGATGTCAGGATATTCTCCTGCAGCGACATGGTTGACCAAGGATGTTTCGCCAGAAAGATTCAACTATGAAGGCTGTATCGCTTTTTGAAATTTTCAAATCAGCCTTTGCTTGCTGAAAATCCTTTGCTATTACTGCCTTCACATGAACATGACACAAAATATTCAAATAAGCACCCAGCTTTTTCATGGATGATGAGTGTACTCAATGTAGCTTTCTTTCGTGTTTGGTCTTCGATCCAAATATTTAATGCTTTTTCCATATTTTCAATATTTTGATCCCGAGGAATGTGCAACATTTTTGTACTCATAGTTGTTCCACTTTCAATACTTGCCCTGATTGACTACACTTTTTTTAATTATCCTTATTGTCGACTTGTTTACACCCATTAACCTACCCACGGACGCACAAGATACTCTGCGTGCAAGCCTATCTAACACTTCCACTTTCTTATCCAGGTTCATCACATTTCCTGCCTTTTTTGCAACTTTATTTATTTTCACTAATTTTATGCTTAGAGGCCATGGTTGTAATTAAATTATTATGCACAAATGCCAAAAAATACAAAACAATATAATATTTTTAAGAGCATTGTAATCACTTTTGTATGCTAATGTGAATAATACAAGACTGAATGCTTTGTGTGGAATGCAATGACTTGTGATGCATGAAATGGATGCATGAGTGAGTCAATGTAACCTACAAAGTAATAGCGAGCAAGTAAAAATGATAACAAAGTCTTTGTGAGTGAGTCAAGACGACAACAAAGTCATAAGCTGCATAGTATTTAAAAGTTTCTCGGTCAGAACCGTGGATGCACAAGGGAAATGCCTGTAGTTGGGAAGCATGGTACTCAATATATAGACTGTGCAAATGCAAGGGCTGCATTTGGTAAACCCACGGTCGGCGAGGGAAGGTTGTATACAACTTTGTACTCGAATTGAAGACGACCCCCTATTTTTGCTAGCTGAAATTCATGGATTTGGGTAAATACGGTATTATGTTGAGAAGTAATTGGGTATAATTGTAAAATATAAATATAAGCAAGAAAAAGAAAAGATAGATGGGTGATATACGAGGCGTATTTGGAAAGTAAGTACCATTTGCGAATATTTCCGCTGCAGAGCTACGGTCATGATTTCGTGCATGCGAGCTGACTTCCCTCATTAATTGCCAAGCCAGAGATGCCATTACGAGAACATCCGATCGTGTTTACATATTGTTCTGTGCGTTTAACATGTTTAAGATGATCGAGCGGTCCGCCTACTGTGAAATATGATCTGTTATCAGTTTTTTGAATGCAAGAAATGTGAAACCGGCCGACATTCATCGTCAGATTTGTGAGGTCTATGGTCAAAATGCCATGAGTGATGGAATGGTGAGGAAATGGATCAGACAGTTCAACGAAGGTCGTGAGAACGTGCATGACGAGGCACAGAGCGGCCGGCCGTCTGTGGTCAATGATGATTTGGTGTGCGCGGTTGACGCAAAAGTTCATGAGGACAGATGGTTCACAATTTCATCGCTTTCCTTGCATTTCCTACAAATTTCAAGGACTGTTCTCTACGAAATTGTGACAGATCGTCTGGACTTTCAGAAATTGTGCTCACGCTGGATGCTGAAGATGCTCTCCGAGGAGCACAAAAACAAGCGGGCTGTCAGTGCATTGACCTTTCTCACACGATACAGTGAGCAAGGTGATCGGTTCTCGAACCATATCGTCACAGGTGATGAGAAATGGGTGTCCCATGTGACTCCGGAATCGAAGCAGCAGTCCATGGAGTGGAAGCACACCTGATCGCCGAAAAGTCAGAAATTCAAGCAGAATATTTCAACCCGCAAGAGCATGTGCACAGTTTTTTGGGTCAGGCAAGGCGTTTTGCTTGTTGAATTATTGGGTAAAGGCAGAACAATAAACTCAGCAGCCTATTGTGAGACCCTGAAGAAACTGCATCGCGCGATCCAGAACAAAATGCGTGGCATGCTTACTCACGGAGTTGTGTTGCTTCATGACAATGCTCGGCCACACACTGCTGGTCAAAGTCAAGCCCTCATTTGGCTGGGAACAAATGGATCACCTTCCCTACAGCCCAGACTTAGCGCCAAGTGACTTTCATCTGTTCCTGCATCTGAAGAAGTTCCTTGCTGGCCAGCGTTTCTTCAACGATGATGATGTCAAAGGAGAGGGCAGAAGCGACTGTCTTCACAGGAGGGGATACAGAAACTGGTGCCCTGTTATGATAAATGCCTCAATAATGGTGGAAACTATGTAGAAAAGTAGTAAATGTATGGCGAATCTGATAAAAATAAAATTTTTTGAAAATAAATTCTCGTTTTTTTTAACCTTTTCACTGCTAAGCGCTTGGTGACTGCTCATTCTGTGCAGTGCTAGATACTCCACAGCATTCTCTACCGCCCTGTGCTGAATACTTTTGGCACGCACCGCTTGATTACTCGTTGTTTTATATGGTTTGCTTTTATCATATAGTTGTTTCAAATATTTCCCATCCTTCTTTTAGATCTGGGCTTTGGACCGGCACTGGTGAAGTTAAAAATATATATAAAGTGCCGCTCTGCAAGAGGTTGATGGCTGAGGAGATGCAACTCTTGAAACACTCTGTTGCGGCTCCGCTGCATCGTCTTCCGATTCAGAAGGATCAAAATATTCTTCTCTGCTCTCAAAACCGGTCAAAATTTCAAATATCTCCTTGTTGGAAGGAGCCTTCTCCTTAGACATTGTTTTAAATCAAAACCCTAATAGCTTAGTCCAAAAAGAAAGTCCAGCAAAGCAAAGGTCGAATAATATAATCACAGTAAAAGTAGGCAAACAGTAATCCAAGAGTATCCAAAAACAATGTCCAATATGAAAGCCAAGGTCCAGAAATAAAAGTTGAGCGAAGCAAAAGAATAAATCCACAAAGCCAAAAAGAATGTCCAAAAGAAATGCAAAGATCGAAAAATAGAAAATCAGTGAGAGGGAACACAGCGCGTAACTCTTGAGAAAGACAAGGAGAAACTGAGCTCTGAAATCCGACGAAAGCATTTAGGGAAGAAAAAAATAACGGTACTATAAGGGCATAGGGTAGGAGTGGGCAAACTTTTTACGTGGCAGGCCGCATTAACAGTTGCAGCTTCTTTGGCGGGCCACATAAACAGATGAAAATGCTTCAGCGGGCCACGTTAGGATTCACATCGTAAGTAATGTGAGGTAATGCGAGGGATCCTGTTAGTGAAAATCAATAATAAATAATGTTATCCCCATAAAATCACTGGAGAAGGTTTTCCGGCATTAATTTAAACTACAAATATGAAATTATCTCTATTTTATATTATGGTTCGCTTTTATAATGGCATCGCGGGCCACATAAAATGCCCTTGCGGGCCGCAGTTTGCCTACCCCTGGCATAGGGGCTGAGATATGGTCAAGGGACTCTTGAAGGCGCCTGAAACACGTTGCCAAGTCGGGAACCTAACTCTCCCTAACATTCACTAAAAGGCATTGAATGACATCTACCGGCATTGGAAAACATTCCTAAATAAGGAAGAGACCGCTAGATATCGCTAGAAGCAGAAACGAGAAAACATGGCGAAAAACTGGCGAACAAGATATGACATCCTTAGCACTGAGGGGTAGGCATATCCCGGACGAGTTATCACGTCCATAGCACTGAGCGGCCGCAACCCGCCGGACGAGATATCGCGTCCATAGCAGCGAAAAGGTTAATAGCCAAATGGTACTTACTTTCCGAAAACGCCTCGTAATATGGCTAGCCCTGAAATGATGAAAAATTACTTGTTTGAGAAACTATGTTGTTATAATGTGAAAATATACTGGACGTCGATTTCAACATTGATATCTTTGGTAAATGTTGAGTGAAGTTATTGATGCTGGCTTTCAATTTTGGGAAATACAGTGCAGTCTCGATAGTTTGAGGTGAATGAGACCGAGGACACCTCGAATTACTGAAAAGCTCTGACTATACAGAATATATACAAAAAAGAAAGACAATTTACAATGTTTATGATTTTATTAATAATAGCATATTGTACATATTTACTTACATTATAAAAAATAAAAAAGCTTCCTTCTAATTTAACGTGAAAACAATTTTTAAGGCTTGTTTGCTTTTGAAATTGCGATCACTTCTTTGCTGCAAAATTATGCCATCTTTTCAGAAGCAGAACATCAGTTGGTGTTGCTTCTTCCTGTTGTTCTATTGGCGTAGTGCTATCTCAAGGGCAGCTAGAAGCACCCTGTCTTCTTTGATGTCATCTAGTTTACCTTCATCACTGTTTTCACTGTCTGTTTCTTTGTTCACCATCTCAATTATGGAATCATCGGTGATTACATACTGTTCATCTTGGTCAAACTGTTCCCTTAAGACATTCTCATTGGAATGTTCACATCCTGGCAGTTGTTGGCTCAGGCTGGTCAATTTCTCACTCTCATTGTCTTCTGCCATCTTGTCCTGAGCTTCAGTGTTCGTCAACAGTTTTCTCCATGACTTTACTAGAGTTTCAGATGACAATTGGGACCAAAACTTAAAAAACTTAATCGTGTAATAAAAACAAAACTTAATACACATTGAAAACAGCTATAATAAACTTCAATTAAATTCTATTTGGGAGAGTGGAGTTGTCTGGCCAGAGAAAATGACCTTGACTGCAGCATATCACCTCAGACTAAACGGAACCTTGAACCAATGGGACTTGAACTATCGAGACTGTACTGTAATACATTTTGTTACTGTGGACCAAAAATTTGCTTTTAGAAAAATTTTGTTATAGTGAGAATCTGTTTCATAAATTGAGAAGCATTTTCTAATTTCCCTGTGTTATAGCAAAAATTTGTAAATCTTTGTATTAAATACTATGCCAAGATTTTATAAGAAAATATTCTGAAAAAATATTTCATTACCTGTTTTTACATGTATATTATTTACAGGAATAAAAGTAACAATCAGTAATGCCAAAATAGCTGAATAATGTCTGTCCATCATAGAATTCCACATATCTTGAAAATGATTGTCAAACAACAATGTACTGTAGTAACTCAGTAATTCCACGTCAAACCAGACACTTTTTGCGGAATATTCACCTCAATGTTTTATATTTTTCTCCAACTTATTTCACAAGTTTTCAGCAAGAAAATAAAAAACACTGCAGTTTCTTAGAGCCACAGCATTAATAGTTTAGCGATGATGTAGGGCCAAATTTTGCAAAAAAGTCCCAAAATCGACGCGTGCACTCTCAAACACGCAATCATATCTCTGGATATATTTATCTTACAGGGTTCTACATATGCTCATTTTAAAGCTCTTGAAATGATATTTTCCACGGTGTATACCGTATTGTAATTTCTGAAAATGTACACATTTTATATCTTATTCTGTAATTTAATTTAAAAGTAAACCATAAATACACTTATAAAAGTTGGAAAAAAATATCACTGTAATTTGCCATTTATTCTCTATAAGTGACTAAATTTCAAGATGGAAATTCGACGGAATCTATTAAAAAATATGATTTTCCTGTCGGTCGCTTCTTTTCTGATATGAATACCTCGGTGTTGGAGACCAGTGAAAATATTTCAAAACTGAATGATAGTCTAGTTTCATTAGGTGTGTTGCCTATCGTAATGAGAAAAATGGTTCAGAAAAGTTAGAGCAGTGGTTCTCAACCGGGGTGACGTCACACCCCAGGGTGACGCAAAAGTTATTGAGGGGTGTCACAAATATTTGATAAATTCACAGTGTATCATATTCTGGCTTATAAAAATAAATAAAACAAGAAGAATACCTTCCTCTGCTTCTTTAAATGCATACATTTTTGTATTTATGCAGTAGATCAATCCCAATTTATATTTGAAGGTGACTTGAAGGAAATGTAATTGTAAACAGGGTGATGCAGAACTGAAATTGGGTTACACAAAACAATACAAGGTTGAGACCCACTGAGCTAGAGTCTACCATTCCAGCTCTGGCCCTCATTAAACAACTGTGGCCCTTCTCTAACATCCATTTCTTTAATGCCGCCCGGATGCCTCTTCGAGTTTGACGTGCCTGACCTAGACTGTCTGCTGGACTATTTAGAAAGCGAAGAGGACAGCATAGGCTTCATTCTAATATTTGAAAAAAAAAGGAGTGCTCAGCTAAGAAACAGACATCATTAACAGACTATTTTAACAGTGTAACCTTTTGGCCATTTTTCGTTAAGCAATTTGTGATGTTTTGTATTCCTAAACTATTATACTTGTATTATTTTTACACTTTTGGATGACATCTGTAGGACAGTGTGTTCATAAATATTGGATGTAATTTTAACTAAATAAGTTTACATTAAATTTGTACCACGTTTTGACTAGTTTTGTTTTAACCGTGACTTTGGGGTATCCGTGACCTCCTCCCCCCATTACCCTGGTTAATCGAGAGTTGACTGTATAATATTATATCCATTTGCAGAGTGCCTGCCTTCAACATATATCTTGCAATCCAAGTGATGTGGTGGAATCAGAACTGTTTGAGGAACTTCCTTCAAGCCTACAGTCAGAAGTTTATGATAGGCTCATTTGGAGTAAACCCCGGTAAGAAGATTAATTTAAGAGGGATGATTAATATTCCATGCATGGCATGACCTCATAATATTAGTCTATTTAACAGATTGTGCAACCAGCACTCAACATCTTTAATCCTAATCAAATCTATCTCTTTAGGAAAGCAGGTTCGACACTAATTTGTGCGTCTCTCCTGTTGAGTCCCTGTGCATTTTGTGTTTGTTCTACGATAACTGCCATCTCGGTTGTCTGACTTTTACTAAACTTCATGTGCATGCACAAATAACTTAAGAGTCGACTGCCTATAGTTTTTCTAGAATACCACCTTTATAGTTACTGCGAAATTTGCGTTAGCGCATAGCACTAATTTCCAAATCTTATCCAATCGAAACGAAATTTGGCATACATACGGAAAACATCAAATGAAGAAAACATCAGATAAACATTTCTCTAAAATGTACAGGGAGCCTCCCAGAGACGTGAAATGTGATTCCTCCCCACCAGCCCTAAGTGGGCTGAGCGAGGCCGAAGATCCTGCAGATCCCCTAGTATTTTAATTTTTGTGTTTCTTTGTGTGGAGAATCTTAACCTGTGGTCTATAAACCATTGGTGGTCTGCAGACTTGCTGCAAGTAATCCACCTGAATAATTTAAACTTAAAATCTAAAATTGGTGTCCTGCAATTTTTAGATAATAATGTTTCCTTGAAATAGGAACAGGGTTCATTCACAAAGAGAAAACAAATGCAGCATGGGAAGGTGTGTGTGTATGTATTTTTGGCTAATCAACCTCTTGGATTATTATAGCCATAATTCCTTCCATACTGAACATGATCACAAGGGAATCCCGGTGCTGGCATTAGCCTACTCTTAATGAAGAGCAGCAAGGGGGCCAATGGCTTAACATCCCTTCCAAAGGACGGAACGCTGAATTTGCACAGTGTCTTGAAACCACACAAACAGGGGGCTGGGCAACCTTAGAAAAAATTCTACTTTCACAGGATTCATACCCGCTGCCCTTTCGAGCAGCAGGTGAGTAGCAGCCAGCGTCCTAACCACTACACCACCGGCACCCCCTCAGCAGCATGGGAAGGCCTGAAATAGAGCTTAGTGGAGGGCATCAGAAAAAAATAGCATCACCATGGCAACAAAAGTGACACAAATGAACATCAAAACATTATATTAATATGAGTAGTCAATGCTTGCATGCACTTAAAAAAATCACCATACACCAAGATCTAAACTCGTAAATAAACCACTGCGATCTCCAGGGCAACAGCACTTCAGTCACGTGGACCCTATATGTATTAAATAATAAATTCCATGAGTATATGTATAATTTTCCATGAAATTAAGACAATTATCCGTAATTTCCAAATTCTCTGGCAATTGGCTCATGTCCAAGTTTTCATATTTCAAGTTTAATGGCTCATATTGCACTGCATTAGCAATAAGAATAATCATCATTATGACAATATCCTATACTACATTAAATTTATGGAAAAATTAGGATATTATCTGTTAAGATTATGGCATCATCATCCATGCCTTTAGTGCATATTTGGATAAAAAAATCGATATATAGGTATGATGCCATTATATTAAACAATTGAAAAGAGTTAAGATTTCTTTAAAAACTACGAAACACAACATTTAAAATACTTTTTATGTTATACTGTCACTGATATCAGGGTTGCTTCTCCTGTTATGATCCCTTATAGACCTGGAGAAAAACAAACCTATTTGCTCCTTCCTATAGTTGATATCACAAATTTAATTGTCATGTTTGTGCTTTCAGTAGTACGTGAGAATTGCAATTATCTATGATACCCTCAATCACAGTGCGTGATACAATTAGTGTTTTGGATAGAGTAAAATCTTACATATTATTGGAAGAAAATATTGGTGATGATGTTTTCATAATATGCATGATATTGAAAATTAGAATAAATGAACTTACATGCTTATGGGAATAAACTTGATGTTAATTCAATTAAAGAAAAATGAAAAAAATATAATTCCGCGACTGGAATTATCTATAACTCGAATAATTGTTGCTTTCCTTTGAGATTTGAGTTATAGAAGTTCCACTGTACAGTAAACTCTCGATAATCCGGCCCCCGTTGATTTGGCACTCTCGTTATTATGGCACTTTTTTGTAACAACATCGCAAAGTTCCGCATTTTGCCGCAAGATGGAAATACTGTCGCGTTGTATGAGAACTGAGGGTATTGAACCAAGTTTGAAGTACGCAGGCCATGTAAATTTCTTTTACAATATGGAAAAATTAAACTAATAGTTTATAATTTGTATTTACGTTTAACTAACCGTTGAGAACCACAGCATAGAGAACTATAGGTACTAATGTATATTCCCAGCTGATTTGCCTCTTGCCTACACGCAATGGGTATCTAAGAGGTAGTGCAATGAATAGCTGGATAGCAAGGGAGAAGAGAAGACCGGTGCCTGCATTTGCCTACTCTTAACAAAGAACACCAAGGGGGCCAATGGCTTAACGTCCCTTCCGAAGGATGGAACAGCTGAATTTGTATGGTCTTTTCAAACCACACAAACAGGGGGCTGGGCGACCTTGGAAAAATCCTACTTGCACGGGATTCGTGCCTGCTGCCTTTTCAAACAGCAGGCATCCTAACCACTACACCACCGGCAACCCCTAGTAGTGAGCACGAACGAAGGCGGGTGTCAACTGGATGTGCAGGTCAGGAATGTCACGTGATTTCTCTCACTCCTTCACTTGGCCAATCAGCGTCAGTCAGTTACAGTGGCTTTTGGGGTGCGGTTCGTACATTTGCGGCATGATTTTTGTGTTTATTTGCGTGTTTTACGATTGAGATTTAAATAGTAGTCTTGTGGTGTTCTAAAATGGAGGATGAAGGAAGTAAACACAAGGTTTTGTACAAGCAAGCAAGAGAAATTGTATATAAAGTGTATCAGTACTCACGAAGAGGGGAATTAGATTTATTATGATAAGGAGCATCCACGAAAAGTGTAATGTTTGATTGATATTATCCACCCAATTTTCTTATTTAAATTTCTTATTTCTTATTTTGTATTTTTATTTTATACATTTTTGTATTTATTTTATTTCTTGTTTGTATTTCCTGTGATGTGTTTTGTGTACGACAACATCCATGACATTGTTGTTGGGCGCATGCTCCTCCGAATCCCAATCCCTGACTGATCCCACTAGGACAGCCCCTCCCGCCTATATACCAGACTCAGACAATAAGAAGCCAATCTGACATATTTGTGGGAAGGACCTTCCTGGAAGGACGATCGGCTGGATTGAGACTCGAGGGAACGTACGCCCATGTCACATCTTGTGATAATTCTTTAATCAAGTTAATAATACATATTTCTATATACATCATGAGTAAACATAAGTCTTTTTCCCTTGGATAAACAGTAGATCACCGCCAAATTGTCCAACCATACCACAAGTCTTCTATTTGCTGGCAGATGTTTGGCGGCGGCTTCTGCTTCCGCGAGGTAGATGGGCAGCTCCTCATGTAGCAGAAATATCTCTGTTAGGTTCCTCTCGGAAATCACCCAGGCAAGTTGCCAAGGATTTGCATCACTATATACTTCTAAAGGTGTGGCGAATTCCGTGGCAAAACACCTTTTCTTGCTAAAGAGGCCTGCGTCCCAAGCCTGCAGTAACATGTGGTTATCTCTTCTAAAATGTAGCATACCCATGCTATGTAGCCTGCTGCTTTAGGAATATCTACACTCCAAATTCGGGGACATACACTAATCGCATGGTGTACTTTTGCTAAGCTATTAGGGGTAAGCCACAGTTGCATCAACCGAGTATCAATCATGACGCCCAGATATTTGAGCCTCGTCGTAGGGGTAAGAATACACTTAGTAAAGTTGATGGAGATCCCTAGGTCTTCCTGCAGGAATCTGATCACTTGTCTTACCTTTTTGCTGGAAAGATTGTTGTCTACCAACAACCAGTCATCCAGGTAGCACAGCATCCTGACGCCGGTGATGGTTTCAACTTCTTTTGCCACTGCCCGAGCCCACCTCTGCATGATGGCGGGTGCCAGCACGTGGCCCATGGGTAATCTATTAAATTGGTAGCCTATTCCGTTTAATAGGTTGCCGTAAAATTTCTGATGCCGGTGCTGAATCGGAATTTGATAGAACACATCTTCCAAGTCCACTTTAGCCATGGTGGCTCCAAATGGTATATGAAGCATGGCCTTGGCGGCGTCTCACAGGGAAAACTTTGGCTTATTGTAAAAATGAGTCCAAGGGGACAGGTCGTGGATGAGTCGTGTGCCTCCGTAAGCCTTGGGAATTAATCATGCCCTAAAGGCACACTGGGGCCTAGCACGGGATAATATTCCTCTGCGTACAAACCGGCGAACTGTTTGAACTAATTGTGGGGAAGGTGGTGACGGAATATATATATGGGTAGCTTCCGTGGGTTTGGGAAGATTAGCTCCGTCAACAAACAGTTCGTAGATCGAGGGATCGGAGTATGGAAAGGGTTCCGGAACCGGAAGCCAGGCAGAAGAGGTTGTGGCGGTTGCCAGAGGAACCATTGTCTGCAACCAGTTGAAGAGAAGGCCGCTATCCGGGAGATCGTCGCCGTCGGATGTCTCTGCGTCTTCGCTGTCTGAAGGGTGCCCCGAATCGGAGCCGTCTGAGGAATCAGCTGGGTCTAAGTCCCAGAGTACGGGGTCGGGAGGCTCTCCGCTGTCTTTCCAATTAAGGAATTCGTCCGCCTGCGGTGCGTTGGGGATCGCATCCAGCAATTGTGGATGGCGATCCAGCAGAGGTCCCGGGATATGGAGGACCGGTGGGTCCTCAATAGTGGGCGGCACAGGGTCCTCGGCTGCGTCCTCTGGTGGGCTGAGTTCCCGACTGGGAGGGTCTGCTGCTGGCACGCTGCGCAGGCTGTGTGACGACGATCACTTGTGGCTTTTCCCGGGGCTGTAGGCTCGCCGGGAGCCGAAAAATATTCTCGTCTTGCGGAGAGGCTAGCTGAGAGGCAGTAGACCAGCCATGTCTGGCGGCGACCCCCAAGATCTGCAATCGAGCGTATAAATATGCTTTGAGAGGTATGGGGAGCCTTTCCCATAGGCTGGCCATGTTCAGTAGCGTGGTCGCTTCATGAAGGTCTCGTGGCCTGAATCGGTTGGTAGTGACCGAGGCCTTGACGACTAGGGCCAGCTCTAGGACCTCCGGATCCGGTGGAAGGTCATGAATCGGTGGTTCTTCCAGGCGCAGAGAAGCCCAAGATGGTGGGGCTGCCATGGAGGATGACGTGGATTGATTAGCTGCGGATTGTGTCTCCATAAAGACCTGCAGCTGTTGTGACAAGGTCTCGACTTTTTCCACTATGGCGGTGAAGCACAGGTCGTCAGAAAATAGTGACGGTGACTGTCGCCCGGCTCGGCTAGGAGAGGTTCGCGTTGAAGAAGAAGCCATTGGCGGAGCGGATGGCGGAACTGGGTTTGCGCGAGTATGCACGGGCATAAATCGGACCTTTGTAGCTTGTTGTTGTGTGCAGGCTCCTCCGAATCCCAATCCCCGACTGATTTGTTATTTGCAATTTGTGTTTAGAAGTTTAAGTAAACAAATTCTGTTAAATGATGACGACGCAGTGGTATTGTGAAAAAAAATGGGAAACTACATTTATTTCGATGGAAATGGTAATGTAAATTAAAGAAAGAGATTTCTTTTGCTGAGAAGGTTGATTTACGTGGCGGTTTTTGTGAAACTTGGGAACCGTGAACTTTAAATATTAGGGGCTGATGAATATTTACATTAACTTTGTTAATTATTTCTAGTTAACGAAGAATGATAGCTGTCTCCAATAACCTCTTTCAAATGAAAATCACAGAGCCTGGTTGTTTTTGACGATGCAGTGTCAAAACTGCTTCTGTTCCTTCACAAAACAAATGAGTTAATGTGGATAACTATTCCCGCGTAGAATTAACATTAATTCTACGAACATGAGTTAAGCTACCTTAAGGAGTTAGTTAAGTCTGTCTGAAGGATGATCAAGAGAGACAAAACACAGACGAATTGAATTTCATATGAAATATTTGAATGAACAAATTTAATTTTATTCGAAAAGTACTATGGAAGAGTAACAAAGCACGTATCTTACATTATTATAGCATTATTTCTCCATAAATCTTGTCACCACATTTGCTATTTTTACAGAAGCCCCCCCAAAGATGATTTTATAATTATTTATTTCTGCTATGGTTCGAAAATTCAGATAAGTACCTACCTAATAAATGAGGAACCTGGGAATGAAACCTATGATATAACACCTAAATACATACGTACCTATGTGTCTGTAAGCAGCATATAATTCCCTCGCACATTTAACACATGCACTGGATTTAAATGTTCATGGTTATTTTTTGCTATTTATAAATAATTTACGTAGAATTTGAGGATGGCAAATGAAATGTATTCCTCAAGTCCGACCATTTTGGTTAATACGCGTGTTATCTCCTTGAACATATACTATAAATTTTTCCTCTCGCTGATCCGGCAATCTCGTTATTCTGGTACTACTCCAGTCCCGAGGGGTGCCGGATTATCATCAAGAGTTTACTGTATATATATATACAAATATTTTTAAAAATATTTCCATAACTTCAATTTTCTATTACTGTAATAATTATTACTTTTCCTTGAGATTCGAGTTATGGAAGTTCAATTGTAATTCATAATGACGGCATTAACTTCCATTAAAAGCATTAAATCACTGCAATCATAACTTATAATATCAGATCTCTTTAAAAGCATTGAGGTCGTTGCCGTAGTATTTAAAGATTTTTATTGTTGAATCGAGGAAAAAATTCACACTTTTTTCTGATTAAAAGCAGATATTTATGCTAATTTGTTATGTATTTGAATTCTGTCTTCAAAAATTAAGAACTCCGTTCTTTCAGATAGACAACTGTTCTTTTCCTGAATTTGTATCCCAATTTAAAGTAATTTAAAAATGCATTTTTAGAGAGCCTTGCACTGAATCCCATGCTTTTCTTATGGGGTATTGAAATGGAACATTGGGGTTAAAAAGACCCCTTAAATATTAATTTTTTTGTGATTTTCGATTTTTCTCGTTGGTTGTGATACTCCACCTACCTACTTGCCAAATTTTAGATTTGTAGCCCTTCTAGAAGCACGTAAGAGTTTTGTGTCACTGAGTGAGTGATTGAGTGGGAGAGGCACAAGTAGCTCTATTATTATAGATATGTTTGTGTGATTTTTAGGTGCATTTCGCTTCCAGCATAAGCGCCTATTAGTGTCCTCTTGTCCGTCCGTCCATATGTTCGTTCTCGACTTCTACTGATGAGATTTTTATTAAATTTGATATTAAGGACTTACAGTCAAAGAAAATAAGAAAATCACAAAAATAAATCACGTAAGCCAATCAGGGATACCACTTTACTGGTGACAAGAAATTAACATTCTGTTATTTCTCGCAAATGTTTGGTCAAATTAAAATAATTTTCAAATAGTCTTGTAGAAATAGTAATGTAGAATATTTCTTTTCCTATACATTTTTATTGTAGGAGTAGCCATTATCAAGAAAATTGCACAAGAAAGTCGTAATTTGCTTTGAACAAAATTCTTGCATAGATACCTAATTGTTGTCAACGTAAATAATTTTATTGGTTGCTGAACTAAATAAGATCTGCTATAATTACAAATTACATTTAATTCCTTACGTGTGCATGACAGATTTTGTAAGCGGAAGGAAATGGATTATCTACGGCAAATTAAAGAACATAAATATAAATATTACAACTGCTGAACTCAAGTGAGGTATGTTTTAAATAATTTTTGATTGTTTGGTTGAATAAAACTGATTAGAAAATGAATCACTAAATATAAATTGAATATTTCCCAGGAATCATTTCTGATATATCGTTTTGCAGTATTAATCATTAAAATTATGTAATATGTTTATTGATGCACCAACTAAAGAGGGAGAAGGAATTTTTAATAGACAAAGATACAATCGGGTCATGGTGTTTTATGGTGTGTGTTTGATCAAATTATATCGTATAGTTTCAAATACTCCATCACATGAAACGCACCTATTTGTGATACACTGTACACTTTCCTAACTTGTTTTTTTATCATAACATTAGTTTGTTAGAGGAACATGGGAATTCTAAAGGCAGTGCAATTTAGTACCATAGATTTATGAAACATTGTGACCTTGAAACGGACACTGAAAAAAATTATTCAGGAGATGCCTCTTGACAACAAAGACAAAAATTTGTCCTTCAATCAGTTCACCATTAATTGTTAAAAGAAAACAGGTTGAAAAGGAAATATGGATGACAACCCTCTTATGTTTGATACCACCATTAAAAGAATTCAATTTAAAATCATCAAAGCAAATGCACATGAAAAACTTAACCAAACAGAATACAGTAAAACTTCCTCAAATGTGGCTCTCTGAAGTACAGATTCACTTTTATGCAGTACTCTTAACATGCAAGGAACTTCTCCGAATATGGTGGCATCATTCGCTTCTGCTCGGCTGAATGGCCTAATTGATAAAAAATTTCCAAAATTGCCGTTTTCAACTACATTTTAAGCAGTTTTCTTTATTATATTTCATTTAACCATAGTATGAATCAAATTACCATGCTATCTAGAAAAGTGCTGATTGTATTTGTTTTTCTACAATATTTTCCCATAGTTACCAGTGCCTTCCATGACTATGGAGATGAACTTATAGTGATCAATTTCAATTTGCATTCAGCTAGAGTGGTGACAGGTCATTTTTATCCATGAAGAGCATTAGTGTAACAGATTCATATTAAGATTATGGCAAGTATGGTCCAGGCTATAACAGGCGAATATAGAAGTCATGGAATGCTCATAATCTATTACAGAAAAACCTCATTAATTGGAAACTCAAAGGATCAAAAATTCATAACTTCTTGTTAAACGGATACTAATTATCCGATACATACCCTATTTACTTGCATATAAGCTGTACCCTTGTTTTTTAGTGCTATTTGTCATTGCTGAAAAGAACTATTATCTTCGTGATGTCCATCCGTCCGTAGACTATATCAGGGAAGAATTTGCTCAACTGATTTCAACCAAATTTGGTATATAGAATTTTCAATTAAATTAATAACCAAAATGAGATATTTCGACCGAATCAACTCAGCAGGGGTGCCAAAATTGCAAAATTAATCTTTATGGTAATTATAAATTTGGAAGAAATTGGATGAACCGATTTCAACGAAATTTAGTAAATAGGAGGTGTGCAACATAAAAAAACAAAGTCAAGATGATTAGCGTAGATATCAAAACCAGGGCTGCCACAATACAAATATTAACATACAGTAAACTCTCGATTATCTGGCCTAATGAATGTAAGAGGAAGCACGCATAATCAAAAACACAGATAATGCGAAAATGATTTTTTTTTTAAATACGTGCTTCAATTCTCGCGAAAAAAGGTTAAAAAACAAGTGACTTTGCTGCCGGCCGCAAAGTAAAAGTAACTGCGCTGCTGACCACGAAGAATCAACTGATTGATGAAAATCGCATGCTGCTTCCCATGATATTGTCATAAAACTCATTCACATTGAAAAAGCAATATATTTACATACTTTGGAGGATGCACAAATAAGTGAAAACATGGATAATTAAAAATGATTTATTTCAAAATATATGCTTACATTCTCATTACAATGGTAACAAAAAGGTTAGAAAAGAAGGCTTTTATAATGGTCCTTTCAAAAAGTTTGTAATTTTAGTTTGTTTTGAGGACTTTTTTATACTTTCTTTTATGATAGTTCATATTTTCCTGGCTGCTATGACATCGCAGTAATCAAAATCATTTTGCCCGTATAATCTAACAAAGTTTTGACACACTGAAGAGCCATACTATTTTTAATTCATTCAATTTCAGTCCCTCCACTTTCAACACTCCATCCTTTGTCTCCTCTTCTTTTTCTTTCTCTTGCATTACTGCATTGACAATATCCTCGTCACTCATATGCTGGAATCCAGATTCAAACTTATCACAATCATACCATTCACTGAGATTCTTGCAGTCCACATCCTCAAAACCATTTATTCCCTGCAGTAGTTTAATCAAATTGGAGTTTGTAGTATTTACTTCCTCTTAAGAAAAACCATGAAAGTTTTCTTCAAGATCAGGAAGAAGTTTGTTCCAAGACCGAACTAGGGTCACAGGCTTCACAGAGACCCATGCTTGAGAAATACGATGCACTGCATCTAGAAGTGACATTTTTTTCCCAAATTCCAATAACTTTTCATCCTCTTTAGCTCGAGTCTCTAGAAGACCAGCCCAATATTGTCGCTTCATTGACGTGATCACTCCTTGATCCATGGGCTGTATTAATGCCATGACATCTGGAGGCAAGAATTTTGTCCAGAAAAGACCATCATCAGAAGTTAAAACAGCTGCTTTTGAATGCAAGGGAGCATTATCTAATAACAACACTGCTTTTGGTGGTAGTCCTTCGTTGCTTAAAAAAGAATGAACATCAGGCACAAAATTCTTTGTGGAACCAATCAGTGAATATATTTCTGTCCATCCATGCACCCTTCTGGTTGTAGTAATTGACAGGCAAAGTAGCGCATTTGAATGAGCGAGGTTTTTCTGCCTTGCCTATCACAGTAAGTTTCAACTTGTGATTACCTGCTGCATTTCCACAGCATAACACTGTGATTCGTTATTTGTGTAATTTATGGCCACGAGCATGACTTTCTTTCTGAAACGCCAAGGTTTGTGTTGGGAGGCCTTTCCAATACAAACCTGTCTCATCAGCATTAAATATCTGTGCAGGTGTCAACATCTCTTCCTTCACAAATTTTTGAAATTCTAATCGAAAGGAATCAGCAGCTGACAGGTTACCTTGAATGGCAATTTCGCATGTACCATACCACTGTTTGAATCAAGTAAACCACCCAGATGAAGCATTCAAGTTCCCTTCTAGCTCTAGTGATTCATGGAAATACCTCACTTGCTGTGCACACATGGGACTTGACGCGCGTCTGGCTCCCAATGCCAGGGTCGCAGGTTCGAATTCCGCCTTGGTCATGGATGTTTGTGATTGTATATGTTAGAAGTTATTAATAATTCTATTTAATTGGGGTTAACCTGTATGTATTAAATAAATTATTATTATTACTGGAGACAGAAGTTCCATCAGCTCGCTTTTGATAAAACCACAGAAGTAAGGCTGCATCTACTTTCTCGTAGGTTGATTTTTTCATACTCTTACGTTTTGAGGGACCAGCACCACTCTCAGAAACTATAGCAAACTCCATCAACTTAGTTTTGTTTTTCTTTATATCACAAATGGTTTGTATGCCAATACCATATTTGTCTGCCAATTTATTCACAGATTCTCCTTTTTCAAGCCTCACAATTAATTCGAGTTTTTTTATAATAGAACAATTTTCTTCCGTTTCTCTGCCATTTTAACATGGGGTGGGATAAAAGTTTATCACTACAAAAACCACAATACAATGAGCTGCACACAAGATGAAACAACAATAGGAGAATCTATAATCCGATCACCCTTACTGTGGCATACCGGTAAAAGTGACTGTGTTGCCGCGAAGAAACAACTGACTGATGGAAGTTGCATGCTGATTCCCGGGATATTGTCGTGAAACTCACTAGCATTAAAAAAGCAATATCATCTATTATTATTTATTCTATGTATTTACAAATTTATCATTTTTGCGCATAATAAAATCTTTAGACATTAATATTATGGGATTACGAAAATGTTATCTCACATTGATGAATTTCTATGCAATCCGAGTATTGATAAAATTTCGAGGCATAAGGAGTGAGACAGCACGGATAATCTGCAAACTGGATAACCCATGCGTGGATAATTGAGAGTTTACTGTATTTCTTTTTACAAGTATTTGTGTTGAATTGTCCACATTAATTTTAACCAAATTTAATATTTATAATGTACACATACATGCAAAACCATATTATCATATATAGACCAAATCAGCCAAGCAGGGGTGCTACAATTACAATTAACTCTTTCAGTAATTAAGGATATGGAAGGAATTGGCTGAACGGATTTCAATAAAATTTTTTATACTAGATTTGTACAACACACCACAATAAAATCAAGATGTATAAATTGGAGCTAATGAGCAGGGCTACCACAATAAAAAAATAATTCTTTTATGCATATTTCTAGAGAACTGACTGCATGGATTTTAACCAAATATGGTATATATAATCTTCATATAAATAAATAACCAAAACAGTATATTTCAACCGTGCTGACTAGACAGGGATACTACAATATCACGGTTAGAATTTTTCTGTAACTACAAACTTCGAAGGTATTGGCTGAACCGATTTCAAAGAAATTTTGTTTGTATGGCGAGTATAGAATGGAAAAATGAAATGAACATGTTTAGAACGGATCTAAAAAGCAGGGCTACCACAATATAAAGGAAAAATAATTGTCTGATTTCAAAGCAAATGCATTAGTATACGATTACCCTACAGCGAATTTCATGAAAAGCACTTCTGTAACACGGGAAATCTGTTTGCATCCCTACTTGTTAGTGCTTTTCGTCATTGCTGAAAAAAAAAGAATTGGCTTAACCGATTTCAACCAAATTTGGTTCATTGAATCTTCACATAAATATAGGACCAAAATGGCATATTTTGACTAGATCGACTCAGCAGGGGTGCCACATTTGCAAAATTAAACTTTTTGGTAATAATGAATTTGGAAGGAATTGACGCAACCGATTTCAACGAAATTTAGTATGAAGGTGTGCAACATTAAAAAACAAAATCAATATTTTTAATTTGAATATAGAAATAAAGGCTGACACAATACAAGTAATAAAATAATTTCTTTTTACAAGTATATGTGTTGAACTCTTCACATCAATTATAACCAAATTTAACATGTCTTTGGGCAGATCTTGTGCCTTCTTTTAAATATTTTCACCCAGAATTTTGATGCCTCAAATTTAAATCCACCAGAAATGTGTTGAAGAGCAGCTGCCATCCCCTACTGCCGCAGCATTCTCGTTGTATCATGGTCTCCATTTACTTGGGCTTCACAAAACCAATCATAAACCCACCTGTCGATTGCATTCTCCCTAAAACTTCCTCCAGATAGAATATCTCTCTCCCATATTTTGATTCTGTCCTTTCTCATAATATGTCGAGACACTCATACCCTAACGGATTTTAGGTACCAATATGGATGCAGTTTCGCAGCAGTAACAACATTAATTTTAGTTTCCAAAGGAATGATAGAATTGCTAATTGTCTTTGGGGATGGCGCATATGGACCATCACTAGAAGTTGGACTAGAACAGCCTTCTTCCTCAGTAGATTGTTGCAAGGAATCTTCATCCACTTCAGGGTCATCTTCGCAAGCAGGTAATCATCATTGATGAGGACCATGCAGTGGTGGGATTCAAATAATTTAACAACCGGTTTGCTGTCCTAATGACCATTTTAAGTATAAAAAACAATATACTGAAAGGTAGTTTATTATTTCATGCAGGTAATACTTAAATAAGAACAATAAAAGAGGTCCAAAAAACTATATTATGTTATAAGAAAGAGTTTTTAAATATTAATGAAAAAATATTAAATAATACCTGACAAAAAACAATAAAACTGTTATTTAAGATATTTCCATATTGCTTCTTGATTGGCGTCCTCACTTGCAATTTTCTTCGCTTTTATCCGAGCATCATCGGCTGAGTGATTTATCCTTAACCATCTTTTCACTGTAGGAGTAGGATCCCATTCCTTTAGAGGTAGGCCAATTAGACTATTAGTCATTGTGTTTGATATATTAGAAACAGTTAGGCGACTTCTCTTCTCTGAACATATTATGTTCAACTTTGAAAAACCCCTTTCCGCATCTGCTGAACTTGCAGCAATTGTTCTGACAATATTTTTAGCTCTTTGAACACTTTCAGGAATTGCATAATTCTGGGAAATTTTAAAAACGTTTTCCACGAAATCTCGATAATCATTAATATCAATTTGGTAATTAAAAATGTCATTAAATACGAGCAATTGTTCTTCAGCTGCTTTCCATGGAACTAGTACTTCTTCAATATTCCAGTAATCTGGCTCCAAAAAATTGAGAAATTGTAATTTATTCCTATCTTGAAATTGGCTACAACTTGCTTTTAAATGTTCACAATCCATTAGTCTTTTTTTTCAAATTCGTTATGATGTTTTCTAAAAGTCTTTCCCGAGGAAGCCCGACAAATCGATGATTTTCTACAAATTTTATATTTTTGAAGGTTTCTGAAGTAATTAATTCATCAACTTTTTTTTCGTATGGACCCTTTTCCTTTCCAAGCATTTGAAATGCTTTAATAGATCTTATCACGAGTTTTTCAGCCTTTATTATGTCTATATTTCTTGCTTGCAGTGCATTTGAAAGAAGAGAAATTTCGTTTAAAATATCAATCATCAATGCCAAATCAGTTATAAAATATATGTTTTCAAGATGGGCAGCCATACCTAAGTACTGTTTATTTGAATAAAAATAGTGATGTAGCGCTGGATAAGCGCGCCACACAGCTAGGGTTGACCTTAAACTACCTTGGTCCCAAAACTACCAATCTTTATAATTTCAATACCAAGTTGTTCAGATATTTTGGAAAGTTCAATTTGGCTCTTATTGGATTGATGAAAAATAGTATATATCTTATCAATAAATATTTTTAAATGATTTACTTGCTTTATTTCCTTTATCGAATCATCTAAAACAAGATTGAGGTGATGATTTAAACAGTGCCATATTATTATGTTTGGAAACTCTTTTGCAATCCTAGTGCTCACTCCAGATTTTCTCCCAAGCATAACGCTGGCACCATCGGAGCAAAATCCTATTAAATTTTTTCTAGGTAG